>OX459030.1:125777172-128177172 GCA_949775025.1 Tricholauxania praeusta | reverse complement strand
CTCTCGCTAATTTTCTATTCTTTTCATCTTACTACTTCTTATTGTTTTTTCTTTTTATCGTTTTTTATTATTCAATAAATATTTTATAATAATTGTAAATTTTTTTATTGTTTTCCACAAAAATATGTCCACAACAGCAATCCGATGAATTCGTCATCAGCCCAAATGTCATCAGAAAACGTCAATGATCGCTAATGTCAAAATCAAAATATCAAAAGCAGTTTCTCACAATCGAGTACCTTTGTTTAATATAACAATTAAGGTATTCACAAGCTGTCAATCTCATCTAAACTCATCGCTGAAAGTGTTAGACGTCATGAACAACCGAATATCAAAATGGATAGCATTAACAAAACATCGGAAAAAACCTAATGTACTATGACAAATGATCTTTGAAAAAGGTGTTGTGGTCGTTCAGCTGACTCATTTTGATTTTGAACTTACTTTTGGAAGAAGCAGCACTTTTTCGCAGCAACGGTGAAGTAAATATCAAAATCATAATCAGAACAAACATGCATATTCGAAACATGAAACAGTTTTTTCTCTAACCAAACTATCATTTCAGCTTTGCTTGATTTTGACACTTGCGGTGGAAGAAAATAATGAAGTAAGAGGTAATATTCGGCAAAAAACATATTAATTGATTCACTTAGAGCAGCTTAAGCCTGCGCATTTCTGAAGAAAAATGAGAACTTATGTAATTTTATGACTTAAACGGAAAAATGTGTTTAATTCCAGAACCATTTCACGCAAGGAACAAATAAAAAGCTAATAATTTCAAAAATGGGCGTGTGAGATATTAACACTATTATTGATGCTGGCTATAAAACTATTGGATTTTTCATTATATTATGGCACACTGCTGCAATCGGAAGTGTCAAAACAGTTGTGCAGGCACTGTAGTTTAAAAACAGCTGATTTCTATCGACTAGTCAGAAGTAGTGATGGCATTGGAGCTTTCTTGAATATAGTGCTCAAATGTATTCTTTGAAAACTCAGCGATTTTTATTGAAAAGTCCCAAAATAAAGGTTGCATTCAAGAATCTAATTGAAAAGTGATACATGAGTGAAACATCAGTCAATACAAACAAATTTTCGTGAAGGAAGTCTCTGTAAATACTTTCTATGTACAAAAAATTATTGAAATAAAAGCTCGAGGGTACAGAAAATAGTACAATTGAACTAAAGATACCATCACTAGTCACAAGTCTTAGAAAATTCGGCAATTGAAAGTAATTTTTACTGATAAGGAAAAATGTAAACATCGGTATAAATCTTTTTCAAATTGTTTGTATGATAAAGTTATTAATTTAAGTAGCTTTCCTATTACATCGAACAAAAAGTTGCGTTTATGCTAAAGCTAATATGCTGCAATCCACTTTTTGCAAGCTGCATAGGAATACTGAATCGAATAATAAGAAATTCCATGAATAAAATTATTTCCATGTGACGTGATACAGCTGTATGTTGATAAAAACCAACAACCTACGCGATGTCTAAGCGTAGCTTTTTTCACACTCAATTGCAATCAAAAAAGTTCAGTCGACAACAAGGCCACCAATAGGAGCAATCTCAACACAAAAGACATATATATTCAAGCCGGACGCGATGATACGTTTACCAAAAAACTTCAAATTTCTGCTGGTACTGCTGATGTGCAGTTGTTTGTTGTTTACATTGTTCGTGTGGCGCAAATTAAAGGTGCAGCTAACTCTATGTTCTTTATTTCCTGTATATATTTTGTATTTTTAGCAAAACCAAATAGAAACAACGCCATTGCAGCCAAAAATTAAAGAACGATGTTTGCCATCGGAACAACCCCCTGTGATCCTTTGGTGGACACCGATACTGAAGAATTATCATACGACGCGACAATGTGGTTTTTACAAGTGCACGTTCACTGTACGTCGCGATTTGCTGCAGGAATCAAGGGTATGGCATATCAATAACCTTATTGTTCTGTATAACTTAGAATGATTTTGCTAATTCTTAAATTGATGCAACAAAAATCAAACTTTTTAATTAATGACAATTTCATACTTTAAAAAGCCAAGATTCATAGCAACATTTTTTGTTTTATCTCATTTTTTTTATCTCTTTTTGTAATAAAAATTTTTAATGCTATCTAACTATGGAACTTTTCCGCGACATTAACTTTAAACTCTGTCTAGCGAATGTTTGAGACCTTTGATATCAAATATTTTTTCTACGACTGATATTTGCTTCGGTCATTCCTTAAATAACTGCATAGTTTGTTTTTTTTTTTTTTGGCTTTTCTGAACATTTTTGCAAACGAAATATCATAAAAACTTTGGAGAATAGCATAAAAAAACATCGAATCGTTTTAGTTTAGATTTAAAAATGTACATTGCATATCTGTGGCGACAAGGAATAACAGCTAAAGTTGATCTGTGATGACAAGGCGAAACAGTATAAGTCGTATGCTTATACACAGAACTTATGTTGTTTTGCCTTGTGATCACAGACCAACTTTAGCTGTTATTCCTTGTCGCCATAGATATATTGAAAAAACATATTTCTTAAATATTTTTTAATTAGACTTATATGAAAGCTTGTTTTATTAGCTTTCAGAATATTAAATAATATAAAAATATAAAAATGGGCTTAAAATGGATTTTGTGAGTTTTTGAACCTTGAAAATACGCGCGCGTCTCGCTCTGTCCAGATACTGCACTGTTGCACTCGCCAAACATTGCGTTCTCGATTTTATTTTAAAACCGCTATTTGTCGCTATATATACTAGAAACCCTATCCCATTATGTATTTGAATTTTTTCATAATAGTTATGCAATTCTTTGCATTATCCATTATTTTTGTTATAATTTATGTACTCTACGCCCTCAATTTACTCTAACATTTCCATAATTCACGTATGTATTTCTGGCTCATTGCTGGTTCTACTCCATTACTTCACTTCAGAAAGATTTCTGTAATGTTTCAGTTACAGCATTCCAAATGAAGCTTTCTACAACGTTACGAAATATTTCTGAAACGTTACATGCCGAGTGGGCACTTTGACTTTTCGTCACCTATTGAGCGATTCGGCATTGAAGATTAAATGTATAGCGGAACAGAAGAACTGTCGTCGTATTTCAATAAAATGTTTTGAGCTTCGTTGTCGTTTACTGTAAAGACGACTCCCAGAAGTTTTTTTTTTTTTTGTAGAAACCTATTTTGTTCTTATATACAAAATGTGTGCGAAATTTTCCCATATCCCATTTCGAATAGATAAATACGTGAAATACATTATTTCTATAAATTAGAGGTTTCCATGTGAAAAAATTAGTTCAAGGTTGAAACTTAGATAAATCTTTCTCTGTGGCACCAGAAAGTGAAAACCCGGTGACGGGTTTTGCTAAAAGAGAACCGCAAGCAACGATGTAGAATACTGTTGGTTAATTAGCAAACTTTTCAATCATAGGCCTTTTGTAAAGTATTTAGTTTTAAATTAACTCTTTTTTTTATCCCTGAACAAGGTTTTACTTTTCTATGGCTCTGAAATAAATAAAATTGATCTACCCCTGCCACGACAACTGCATCATTTATGGGCGCTGCTGCATGAAGAATCACCAAAAAATGTGCCATTCATTCCTCACGAGGTATTGCTGCGTCATTTTAACTTTACCTCAACATTTAGTCGATACAGCGATTATCCACTTACAACGCAGTATTTAGGAGATATACGCGACTTAACATCACCGCGTTTTTTGGTGCCAGTAGGCGAAAAGACACGACTACGCCAGAAGGCGCAATTGGCGCCTATTGCATTCGTTCAATCGATTTGCGATACAATGTCTGGACGTGATGAATATGTTAAAGTGTTAATGCAACATATCGAGATTGATTCGTATGGTGGATGTCTACACAACAAGAATCTGCCAAAGAAGTAAGTTCTAGAAACCAAATTTTTTTATAAAACAATCATTTATTTACACTTAACAGACATTTTGAAATTTTACAGTTAATATTGGAAACAAAAAAATCAAAATTTGCTTTAAATTAATTTAACCTTACAATACAACAATTCTTCACGTTTTGTACAATCTAGCACCAATTATACGTAATGGTGACGGTTGATGGTCACTTTAATTTTGAACAAAAATTTGCAAACACATACTACATACACATGCACGAATTCACGATTTACAAACGATCATACAATCCTTCAGTCTGTGATCATGGTTGATTTGACTTTGTCACGGATTTCAAAAAAGCATCCATATTGTGGAGTATCGCTGCCAGTTGTGGATAACAATTTAAGCTGCATGAATGGTGTGCCATATGGGGCAACATTGGCGGTGGTGGTGGTGGCCTCAGTTCTTGGTCCTTACGTTCACCCACTACACCGATTATAGTTGCTGATAACGTGTCCCCCACATTGCCATCAAAGGAATTACTTTCCTCCGTTGGGGATTTTGAGTTTTCCGCAGTGCTGCCGGTACTCCCTGTATCAGTGTACGATGAAGCTGGTGAATTTTTAGGCTCAGTCTTAAACTGCGGCCTTGTATTGTTCTGCCTTTTCTTTTGCAACATTGTTGGTGACCGGCTGCGAAGCGAATCAGAACATTGTCTGTGTTGATGAGGTTTAGTTGATCGTCGAGTACCTCTTGTTTTGAAGTTTGGATTGCGGTGCAGTACCACAGTGCTCTCCGTTTCTTGCATTGTGAGTAAACGTTTTGCAAAACGTGAACCATTTGATATTGGCCTAGGTGCGCTAGTGCTTTGTAGCGCTACTTCAGCCAAATAAAGGCGACTACCGCTGACGATGCTGACAGAATCAGCACATTTACAATCAGCCATAAGCTGTGTGTTTCTGGTCTGAGAGGACACATTCACTGCTTTCCCAGAGCGCCATTTCGCTCTTTTGTTACACAGCTTATAGGGTGCGGAGCGTCTGCCGCGTTTATGTGGTGGAGTTAGCTTAGATGTCGTTGGCTTCGGTGTTGCCTTTGGTGATACTTTTGGTGTTGGCCTCGGTGTTCCCTTGCGCTTAAATTTGGAGCTTGCATTTGACTTTTTCTCTATTGCATCTTCCTGCAGTCTAATTTTCTTAGGAGGTGGGCTTTGTTGATTTTCCCGGTTTTCCTTTAAATATTGAGATGGTTGGGGGTCCGATTCCGATAGTTTGACTACTTCTGTTGTATCTTGCGTAACATCCTCGACAGTTGTTCTAGATTTGTTGCGTAAATTGTAAGAGGGCGCTGGCTTGTGAACTGATTCCTCTTGTGGCACAAATTGAGAGTCACTTAGAGCTTCTTGCTGATTATTTTCTTCTTGAGTCTCATTCACATTGCTTGTATCCATAGAATTATTATTGTTACTGTCAACGTTATGGTTGCTGTCCGACTTATGATGTTCCAGATCATTCGTTGATCTCATGCGCAAGCTGTAGGGATGAATATATTTGCGATTACGTATCATTAGATCTACAAGATCGACACGTGCTCTTCGTGGTTTTCCTTTGCGTGGCATAGTGTGACGTGCTTAAACAATTTTTTTGTTGTTTTATTTTGAAAAAAATTAATGAACTTATAATTTCAGGATTTTATAATTTTTTTCAAATTAAGAATTTTTTTTCCAAAATTTTGATATAAAATAAAATTGTATTTGGCAGTTTCAATCAATGTATATTAAAGATTTGAAGGTTTTTTCAAAATGTGCGACAATTTGTTTTTTGAAATTTTATCAGGATACAAATGAGTAAAGTTGAATTTATTTCACTTGGCTTCGGTGTTGTAATAGTGATAATCTTTAACAGCGATAGTTAAGGAAGGTTTTTATAGCGTTTTCTGCTTGTATGGTAGGTACGATTTGTCACCACCCACCCAATTTGTGACAAGAGTACTAAACATTCTCATGGTTACTGTAACTTAAATAGCAGACTTATTACAGCGTTTTCAGGGTTTTAATTGTATACCAGGTACAGCGTCTATCGCCTCTCTTCGTCCTGTGCTTAGCTATGTATGTAAATAATTAGTTTCTATATTGAGTATGGTTACAAATATTTAAATAGATCGTGAATTAATTTCAATGCTTTTACTATACTTTTTAATTGCTTGGTTTTTTTTTTAGCTTGGCTGACGACTATTTAAGTACTATAGCTTCACCGGAATTTTACCGATTTCTCGCACGCTATAAATTTATAATTTCCTTTGAGAATGGCATCTGCAACGACTACATATCAGAAAAGTTCTGGCGACCATTAATAATTGGCTCAGTACCGATTTACTTTGGATCGCCTACAATTAAGGTAAGTTTTCTTTTCAAAAATCTCAGCATAAATTTATTTTAAACAACGATATTTCACGATAGAAATTTTTAGAAAATTCCATGAAAATCTGTTGTTCAGTTCAGTTTTCCAAAAGATTGACTCAGTTTTTATCAGACATCTTGGCTTATAAACTAAAAAAAACCAATGGCTATCAATTTAAATGAACAAAAATCATGTGTTTTCAAATGAAAGATCGAAAACAAATGATTTTCATAAGCTATAAAAACAACCTATGGTTTGAAAATTAAATGAATCAAAGAATGCTAATGGTCTTAAAAATAAAGAAAAAAACCAATAGCTTTAAAAATAAATAAATCAGAAACCAATGATTTTCAAAATGAATAAAGAAACCAATTTTTTCAAAATCGACTTATTCTGGTCAGCATCTAATTAATTTTAAGTAGTCTTAAAATGTTACGTATGTACATTTAGCCTTTATTAAAGCTATTCTCTTTCTTTCAAAACAGGACTGGCAGCCCAACTCGAATTCAGTCATACATATCGCTGATTTTCCGCACCCTAAGGCTTTAGCTGATTTCATCAAGCAGTTAGATGCAAATGACACTGAATACAATCGATATTTAGATCACAAGTATTCACAAATGCATCCGATAACAAATGAATTACTTAAAAATACGCTCAGCGAACGTAGCAGCTCAAATGTGGATAATATTTTTGATCATTTTGAATGCTATATGTGTCAACAGTTGCATGAAATGCCTCCAACTCAAACACGTTGGGCTACGCAGCGTCATTACGATTGTCCGCTACCTTTAGTTTACCCACCAATAGATGAAGAGATACAAGAGCGACTGCGTCAAAGTGATTGGAATTCAATAACTGCTGTAGGAAAGTGTCAATCACGTATATTAGATTATCTACTACGTAGAAATACAAATTTTACGTTACAAGAATTTAATGATTTGCTCAATCAAGATATACGCATGAATAAATGCAATTTATCATAGAAAAAGTATTCGTAAAAACATTTTAAAACAAAACTTTTAAACTTGTTATACTCATTGCCATATATGAATTGTTTTTCTTTTTGTTTTTTCCCAAAACTTATTGTGATTTAAACTAAGTTTGTTATTTACTCATTGAAATGTTTAATTTTTGTACTATTTATATAATACGTAGATACATAAATATCTATAAAATAAATGACTAAAGCACCTAGAAAGTATTAGTAAAAAATTATCTTATTATTAACTAACTTAATAACTTACATATTTATTTACATTTATATCAGTTGCTACAAAAAACAGTGCTTAAAAAGTAAAAAATGCCTTAACACTAATCACAGTTAATTCGCTTTATACAAAAGTCACGTAATATAACAGCTATTTATTTAATACATATTTATTAGCTTAGTCGAATGAAACTTAAAGAGACAGCTAACAGTAATATTACTTTGAAGCTTGCTGATATTGCACTGCTTCCAGTGTTTTGCTCTGGCGCTGTTTCTGTCTGCTCAACACTTTCACCATTTGTTGGAGGATTGTCTTCCTCTTTACCATCTGGCATGTAATCATTGCAAGTGGGGAAATTTTTTGGCACTGGAGCCATTTGATCGTTGTCACCTACTTTCAGCACCAATGCCATTCCAATTTCAGCATGAAATTCTATGTGACAGTGGAAAAGCCAAAATCCAGGATTGTAAGCCTCAAAGCGTACTATAGTGTAGCCACCATCAGGTACTGTAACAGTGTCCTTAATGGGTGGACGTATTAAGTTGCGTTTGAGTAGATTGTAGCGATCAAGTTGCTTAACCTGCAAACAAAAATTTGTTTATTTGAAATCAAATACTAAGCCAAAAGAATAAAAATCGTTGTTTGATATGTTTTGATCAAAAATAGTTACTATTTCGGTCAAAATAATCGTTATTGTTTACATTAAAAAATAAAGTTTAGTTTTGATTCGTTCGGACTTAATTTAAGTTATAAGCCTTGATTGCTGTTTGCTATTAATATATATCACTATTTTAAAACCCGATTGCAGGAGTTTAGTATCAGGAGGTAAGTAAGGTAAGTATCAAAATTGCGAAACCTCAGCATGAAAAACATTACAAAAAAGTAGGTAGTCCATAGGATTCGCGAAGGCGAAATTTTTCGGAATAAACTCCATTACCGAATAATTTTTTGAAATTGTAATGAAACAATGTTATTCTGCTCTTTAAGACAAAAAGAATGATACCTTATTTGTTAAGATCGGCTCAGTAGTTTAGAAGCTATGGTTTCTTTTTTACCAACATTATTATGAGCGTTGGCAGCGAGCGAATTTGCCTGCCACTCGAAAAAATTCAATATGTAAAATGTTCAAGACACCAGGCGAACATAAACCAGCAGCAAGTAACGGGGATTTCTTACTTTACTTTAAAATGCTATTGCTCGGCTATTACTGCACCGATTTCGACAAATGACGAGTCATAGTTTTTGTAAGAAGAAGTAGATTTTTTTGAGGTCATTTGTGCTTTGATAACGTGCCAATAAGTGGCGCTTTTGTTAGATGAAACCATTCAAAATGCTTAAAGTGCCATCTGCTGGAAATTTTTGGAACTTTTGCGTTTTGAATTCTTTTCCTCAACTCATTTACAATAAAATGACGTTTCCTTTATTCAAATCGGTCAATTAATTTCGGAGAAAAAGGCACATAACAGTTAAAACTGCTCAAAGCGCCATCTGTTGGCAGTTTTCAGAACCTTTAAACCTCACATCCTCTTCCTCAACTCATTTACAATTAAATGACGTTTTCTTCATTCAAATCGATGCAGTAGTTCCGAAGTTATTTAAGTTTAAACATAAAATGCTAAAAAAATTAAAATGAAACTCCAGATTATGAAGTTATTGTGAATAACCCAACACTGCGGCAGCGTTGAATGAATTGCTTTAACTTGAATATCTCTAAAACTAACAGACCGATTTGAATGAGGAAAACGTCATTTAATTGTAAATGAGATGAGGAAGAGAAAGAAAGACTTTAAAGTTCTGAAAACTGTCAATAGATGGCACTTTAAGTAGTTGCAACCATAAAAATTGTTCAAAGCGCCATCTGGTGGCAGTTTTTAGAACTTTTGAGTTTTCTATTCTCTTGCCCAACTTATAAACAATAAAATGACGTTTATATTATTGAAATCGAATCATTAGTTTCGGAGTTATTCTAGTTTTAACAAAACTCGAAAGCAGACACTGCAGGAGCTTAACTGTTGTGTTAAAACTAAAATAACTCCAAAACTAATGAACTGATTTGAATGAAAAAGACTTTATTTTATCGTAAATGAACTGAGGAAGAGAATAGCAACCGCAAAAAATCTAAAAACCGCCACCAGATGACGCTTTAAACAATTTTTATGTCTACAACTACTTAAAGTGCCATCTGTTGACAGTTTTCAGAATTTTAAAGTCTTTCTTTCTCTTCCTCATCTCATTTACAATTAAATGACGTTTTCTTCATTCAAATCGCTCTGTTAGTTTCGGAGATATTCAAGTTTAAACAATTCATTCAACGCTGCCGTAGTGTTGGGTTATTCACAATAACTTCATAATCTGGAGTTTCATTTTAATTTTTTTAGCATTTTATGTTTAAACTTATATAACTTCATAACGACTGCATCGATTTGAATGAGGAAAACGTCATTTAATTGTAAATGAGTTGAGGAAGAAGATGTTAGGTTTAAAGGTTCTGAAAACTGCCAACAGATGGCGCTTTGAGCAGTTTTAACAGTTATCTGCCTTTTTCTCCGGAATTAATGGACAGATTTGAATGAAGGAAACGTCATTTTATTGAAAATGAGTTGAGGAAGAGGATAGTAAGCTTAAAAGTTCTGAAAACTGTCAACAGATGGCGCTTTCAGTAATTAAATCTATTCAAAATGCTTAAAGTGCCATCTGGTGTCAGTATTCAGAACTTTTAAGTCTTTCGTTCTCTTCCCTAACTTATTAACAATAAAATGACGTTTATTTCATTGAAATTGATTAATTAGTTTCGGAGTTATTCAAGTCTTAACAAAACTCGCAAGCAGAAACTGCAGCAGTTTAACTGTTTTGTTAAAACTTGAATCACTCCTAAACTAATAAATCGATTTGAATGAAAAAGACGTAATTTTATTGAAAATGAATTGAGGAAGAGAACAGGAAACTCAAAAGTTCTAAAAACTGCCAATAGATGGCGCTTTGAACGATTTTTATGATTACAAAAACTTAAAGCGCCATCTGTTGGCAGTTTTCAGAACTTTTAAGTTTCCGATCCTCTTCTTCAATTCATTATCAATAAAACGACGTTTCCTTCATTCAAATCGGTCCATTAATTCCGGAGAAAACGGCAGATAGCTGTTAAAATTGCTCAAAGCGCCATCTGTTGGCAGTTTTCAGAATCTTTAAGCCTCACATCTTCTTCCTCAACTCATTTACAAATAAGTGACGTTTTCCTCATTCAAAGCGATGCAGTAGTTCCGAAGTTATATAAGTTTAAACATAAAATGCTAAAAAAATTAAAATTAAACTCCAGATTATGAAGTTATTGTGAATAACCCAACACTGCGGCAGCGTTGAATGAATTGCTTTAACTTGAATATCTCTAAAACTAACAGACCGATTTGAATGAGGAAAACGTCATTTAATTGTAAATGAGATGAGGAAGAGAAAGAAAGACTTTAAAGTTCTGAAAACTGTCAATAGATGGCACTTTAAGTAGTTGCAACCATAAAAATTGTTCAAAGCGCCATCTGGTGGCAGTTTTTAGAACTTTTGAGTTTTTTATTCTCTTGCCCAACTTATAAACAATAAAATGACGTTTATATTATTGAAATCGAATCATTAGTTTCGGAGTTATTCTAGTTTTAACAAAACTCGAAAGCAGACACTGCAGGAGCTTAACTGTTGTGTTAAAACTAAAATAACTCCAAAACTAATGAACTGATTTGAATGAAAAAGACTTTATTTTATCGTAAATGAACTGAGGAAGAGAATAGCAACCGCAAAAAATCTAAAAACCGCCACCAGATGACGCTTTAAACAATTTTTATGTTTCCAAGTACTTAAAGTGCCATCTGTTGACAGTTTTCAGAACTTTAAAGTATTTCTTTCTCTTCCTCATCTCATTTAAAATTAAATGACGTTTTCTTCATTCAAATCGGTCTGTTAATTTCGGAGATATTCAAGTTTAAACAATTCATTCAACGCTGCCGCAGTGTTGGGTTATTCACAATAACTTCATAATCTGGAGTTTCATTTTAATTTTTTTAGCATTTTATGTTTAAACTACAATAACTTCGGAACCACTGCATCGATTTGAATGAAGAAAACGTCATTTATTTGTAAATGAGTTGAGGAAGAAGATGTGATGTTTAAAGGTTCTGAAAACTGCCAACAGATGGCGCTTTGAGCAGTTTTAACCGTTATCTGCAGTTTTCTCCGGAATCAATGGACCGATTTGAATTAAGAAAACGTCATTTTATTTATAATAAATTGAAGAAGAGGATTGCAAACTTAAAAAATCTGAAAACTGCCAACAGATGGCGCTTTAAGTAGTTGGAATCATAAAAGTCGTTCAAAGTGCCATCTATTGGCAGTCTTTAGAACTTTTGAGTTTTCTGTTCTCTTCCTCAATTCATTTACAATAAAATGACGTCTTTTTCATTCAAATCGATTCAGTAGTTTCGGAGTTATTCAAGTTTTAACAAAACAGTTAAACTGCAGCAGTTTCTGCTTGCGAGTTTTGTTAAGACTTGAATAACTCCGAAACTAATGAATCGATTTCAATGAAATAAACGTCATATTATTGTTAATAAGTCTGTGAAGAGATTAGAAAACTCAAAAGTTTTAAGAACTGCCACCAGATAACGCTTTGAACAATTTTTATGTCTACAACTACTTAAAGTGCCATCTGTTGACAGTTTTCAGAATTTTAAAGTCTTTCTTTCTCTTCCTCATCTCATTTACAATTAAATGACGTTTTCTTCATTCAAATCGCTCTGTTAGTTTCGGAGATATTCAAGTTTAAACAATTCATTCAACGCTGCCGTAGTGTTGGGTTATTCACAATAACTTCATAATCTGGAGTTTCATTTTAATTTTTTTAGCATTTTATGTTTAAACTTATATAACTTCATAACGACTGCATCGATTTGAATGAGGAAAACGTCATTTAATTGTAAATGAGTTGAGGAAGAAGATGTTAGGTTTAAAGGTTCTGAAAACTGCCAACAGATGGCGCTTTGAGCAGTTTTAACAGTTATCTGCCTTTTTCTCCGGAATTAATGGACAGATTTGAATGAAGGAAACGTCATTTTATTGAAAATGAGTTGAGGAAGAGGATAGTAAGCTTAAAAGTTCTGAAAACTGTCAACAGATGGCGCTTTCAGTAATTAAATCTATTCAAAATGCTTAAAGTGCCATCTGGTGTCAGTATTCAGAACTTTTAAGTCTTTCGTTCTCTTCCCTAACTTATTAACAATAAAATGACGTTTATTTCATTGAAATTGATTAATTAGTTTCGGAGTTATTCAAGTCTTAACAAAACTCGCAAGCAGAAACTGCAGCAGTTTAACTGTTTTGTTAAAACTTGAATCACTCCTAAACTAATAAATCGATTTGAATGAAAAAGACGTAATTTTATTGAAAATGAATTGAGGAAGAGAACAGGAAACTCAAAAGTTCTAAAAACTGCCAATAGATGGCGCTTTGAACGATTTTTATGATTACAAAAACTTAAAGCGCCATCTGTTGGCAGTTTTCAGAACTTTTAAGTTTCCGATCCTCTTCTTCAATTCATTATCAATAAAACGACGTTTCCTTCATTCAAATCGGTCCATTAATTCCGGAGAAAACGGCAGATAGCTGTTAAAATTGCTCAAAGCGCCATCTGTTGGCAGTTTTCAGAATCTTTAAGCCTCACATCTTCTTCCTCAACTCATTTACAAATAAGTGACGTTTTCCTCATTCAAAGCGATGCAGTAGTTCCGAAGTTATATAAGTTTAAACATAAAATGCTAAAAAAATTAAAATTAAACTCCAGATTATGAAGTTATTGTGAATAACCCAACACTGCGGCAGCGTTGAATGAATTGTTTAAACTTGAATATCTCCGAAACTAACAAACCGATTTGAATGAAGCAAACGTTATTTAATTGTAAATGAGATGAGGGTGAGAAAGAACGACTTTAAAGTTCTGAAAACTGTCAACAGATGGCACTTTAAGTAGTTGGAAACATAAAAATTGTTCAAAGCGTCATCTGGTGGCAGTTTTTATATTTTTCGAGTTTGCTATTCTCTTCCTCAGTTCATTTACGATAAAATCAAGTCTTTTCCATTCAAATCAGTTAATTAGTTTTGGAGTTATTCAAGTTTTAACAAAATAGTTAAGCTCCTGCAGTGTCTGCTTGCGAGTTTTGTTAAGACTTGAATAACTCGAAACTAATTAACTGATTTGAATGAAATAGACGTCATTTTATTGTTAATAAGTTGGGAAAGAGAATAGGAGATATAAAACTCCTGAAAACTTGCACTAGATGGCATTTTAAGCATTTTGAATAGTTTTAATTACTGAAAGCGCCATCTTTTGACAGTTTTCAGAACTTTTAAGGCTTTCTTTCTCTTCCTCATCTCATTTACAATTAAATGGCGTTTTCTTCATTCAAGTCGGTATATTAGTTTCGTAGATATTCAAGTTTGAACAATTCATTCAACGCTGCAGCAGTGTTGTGTTATTTACAGTAATTTCATAAACTGGAGTTTCATGATGACTTTTTTAACATATTATGTTTAAACTTAAATAGCTTCGGAACTACTGCATCGATTTGAATGAGGTAAACGTCATTTAATTGTAAATGATTTGAGGAAGACGATGTGAGGTTTAAATAACTTCGAAACTACTGCATCGATTTGAATGAGGAAAACATCATTTAATTGTAAATGAGATGAGGAAGAGAAAGAAAGACTTTAAAGTTCTGAAAACTGTCAAATGTCGGTTGTGGGACGTATTCTAAGTGTGTTAAACACCAGGCGACCATAAACCAACAGCAAGTAACGGTTTTTTATTTTATTTGAAAAAGTTATTGCTCGGCCATTACTGAACCGATTTTAACAAATGAAGTGTCAATTAAAAAATTAATAAGATAATTTGCACATATAGCGCGCTGCAGTCAAAATAGATAGGTGGGGCCTTGTAAGAATTGTAAAATTTTGGAAGGTGGCAACACTAATCAACTGTCACTCGTTAGTAATAATTTCCTTCGCAAAGTGCGGTTTTATTTTTCAAGTTAAATTTTCCTTTTTTTTACGTAAATATTAATAAGAGAATTAAAAATGAAGTAAAATTATTATCTTCACCAGTTTTTTACGATAAAACCATGAAATATTGCATAAAAATTTGCGAAATTTTGTCTAAAGTGACATTGTCGGCAGAGCCGGTAGTGAAAGTGCAGTGTTTTGTTGTTGCCTTTTATATTTTCAATTTAAATATATTTCGTTTAATTTTATTAAAAGATTTTCTGAGTGCTAAAAAGCAGTAGAATAATCTTGTCTTTTTCTCAATTTTAACGTGCTTCTTCTATTAAAAAAGTTTCGTTCATTGATATTTCCCACGTGCGTTTGGCATAAATGCATTGCAGTTGCTGTCAAAGTGCCGCATCCGCTATGGTTTAGTGATTTAAAATACTGTGAGAATACTTAAAGTCTAAACGGTAAGTGTTTCCGTTTTTGCTTTTTTGCTTTTTACTGTGGTTACATAAATAATTCCAGAGTCTTAAGTTCACTTTCCCATAAAACTTAAAAATCTCTTTACTCACCATTTCAATTGTTACATTGGGTCCCAGTCGCTCCAGCCCAACAACACGGAAAGCATTTCCATGCAAATGAAAGGGATGATTGGCATCAAAGGTGAATCCCTCATCAACGATAATAAACTCGACGATTGAATTGAGCGGCACCTGCAAGACGTGATGACAATGACAGAACTCTTTGCGACAATCGATACCCTGTTGCATCAAACTCGTGTCATTGCAAAACATAGAATCGTCTAATTGGTCACGTGCGGGCAGCAAAGCCACTGAGGGAAACTTCAGTGAAATGTGATTAAGCTGCGGTGTAAAAAGGCGATTAGTCTTGCCAAGACTATCATTGAAACTATAGAAGTCAGCAGGATGAAAAACAGGATTATCCTTAGCATAGAAATCGTAATAAACGAAAAATTTGTAATCTGCTACCGGTTTCAGCGCATCACGATCTATACCGGGCACTGTATCATAACTTTGAAGTGCCGTCAATTCAGCAATAGTCAATGAATCCACTTGACCAGGTCCACTATTCATAGCATTCAGTTCGATTCCTTCAGGCTTATGATTATAGCCCAATTCGCCCGCAGGCTCAGATTCTGGTGCACCTTCATAGCGTAAAATGGCCACCTGAAAAGCTGAGGTGAACTTTTCGCTGCAGTCCATGAGACCTTTTAGACGCACCCAATAATTACCAACGGGTTGATTGGCATGCAATACAAAATCAAAACGTTCTCCAGCATAGGTGACAATGGAGCCCACTTCGACGGCCTCAAAATCGTAACCATCGGAATTTATAGCAGTCAGTGTGTGATTATCGATAGCTACATTAATTGGACAGTTGAGAAACTCTGCGTTAATAATGCGGAAACGATACCGAAAGCCACGCTTCACATGCCACACATGCAGTGGTACTGCGTCAAGTGGTATCGGTGGGTCTGTGGTGTTAGTACTACGTTTACTGCGCGATTGTGATGCGTTGGAAGCAGGCGTGTCTGCTTTGGCATCGCTAGATGGGGCACTAGAATTAAGTTTGGTGTCTGTTCCCACTGCAACCAAATTACGCGTCAGACGTGCGATTTCATTGCCCACTCGAAGATTAATCTTTTGTTCGTCATGATCGTTTACTACGTGCAAAAGGTCAATTTCAGTGTCTTTCCCTTGTGGCGAGTTTTTTAATAGTGGTTGCTCCTCTTTCTGCATCTGTAAAAAAATATATTTGATGAAAGGCTTTTTAAGCAAGTGTATTGTGAAGAAAATGCCATAAATATCATTATAATTTCTAGTTAAAATAACTGCAAAAATGATAAGTTGCAATGAGTTTGAGAGTTTGGACTTAAGAAGTGTATCACACTTCCTCCGTCTTTTAAGTTCTTATTCGATAAAAATACTTCATAACTTACCCGCAGACGCATATTCTCCTCTGCAGGTTGATCTATCACATGCATTATATCGAATTCAGCATCATAGTTTTTAGGGATCTTCGTCTGGTTTGCTTGAGCCTCAGTAACTACTTCAACCACTTCCGCAGTCACATTTGGTATACTTATTATTTTTTTCACTTCATCTTGTACTTTCCTTTGCATCGGTTCATCCAGGCTACTTTGCTGTCCCTCCAGTTTGATCTGATCCCAAATTGCCTTATAGTATCGGCCCTTTCCATTCACGAGCAAATTTATTGGTTTGTTGTCGCCGCGTGAATGATGATGTGACGCAAACATGCTTACGCCCGGCACATGCACCCAATCCTGAAGTATCATAGTGTGCTCGGACAAATCAAAGTCATACAGATGCCCATGTGGTTCCACAAACTTTGGACGCCTAACAATAAACGCACCAAAAACACCATCGCCACGCTGCATGCCCGTGTGCGAATGCCAGAAGTGCGTACCTTCATTGTCCGCCTTGAAAGTGTAGCGAAAGTTAGCATGCGGCGAAATCGGACACTGTGTTATGTGTGGTACACCATCCATATACGGTGAGTTACGCTGATGCATGCCATGCCAATGAATTGTTGTGCTCTCGCCCAGCAGATGATTGCGCACATCGGTAATAATTGTGTCACCTTCACACACCTCAATTGCCGGTCCTGGCATCATACGATTGACGACGGTAATGCTGCGCGGTATTCCATCGCCTACAATACAGTGTGGACGCGTGCAGTCGCTGATATTACGCGGACAGTCGTAGCAGGCTTTCGAGAGAGTTTCATACCATTCGACCACAAATGTGTAGTGACACGTCATGGGCGCTTCTTCTGCGCGACAATCGCGTACACATGGATGGTTATGGTAAAATTCTGGTGTCCATACATCTTGGTCTTCCTGTTCTACACCGGAGCGTAGTTCAGCTTCGTTAAAGGAGACTCCACGTTGAGTTTTTGTATCTTTGCATTCCATGCAACAGTCAACTTCGACAATTTGCTCTTTGGGACAATCTGCCGGTATAGTTGGGCAAGTTTTTTGATACGCGTTAATCATGGGTTGACCGCTTGGCAGTTTTACGCACTCTAGCAGTGTGCAGTCCTCATTGTTATGCCAAGTTTGGCCAACATCATAGACTGTATCGTTAAAAGAGCATTTGGTTTTCACGCAGGTGCCGCAACAAGTGCCGTTTTCAGGACGTATTTCGGAGTCCTGAAAGGAATTTAAAATTAATCAATTTTTTATATAGTTTTTAGTGGGAGTAAGGAAGGTAGCTCAAAATACAATCGCTCAAAAATGAAAGCCAAGTCTGCTAAGAAAAACAGGTCTAGGTGCATACGAAAAATCGCCCAATAAGAAGAAATATTTTCACTCAAAGCAAAATATTCTTAAAAATATGATGAAAACTCATGCAAAAAGTTTTGTTGAGCGCAAAAAGTGACTCACAATTTTATCGTTTAAAAATTGGTAAAATCATTAGAAAATTGAAATATTTAGGTTTTTCCCATTTTTCTTTAGGAAACTTGCTTAAAAAACTTGAGCATAAAAAATCAGTAATCGCCCAAACGGTCTAAGCAACAGATAAAACTGAACGAATCTAAAATTTTGCCAAAACTTAACGAAAAAATTAAATAAAAATTGCATACAAAACAAAAACGTCCATCAAATCTATACTATTTATATAAAATTGCTTCCATGGAAATGGTTTGTAACGCTTTGGCACAGCATTTACTGAGCCGATTTTAATAATTTATTTTTTAAAACAACATAATTGTGCTAAAAAAGATTATTGCATACTTAGTTTTTTAGTTTTTAAAACAAAATTTTCTTTTTTTAGGATTAAGTGTTTGCAAGACTTCCCACAAAAATGTTCGTTGGTTATGCTTATGCTGGTTCCTGAATTCTGTGTTCGATAACGGTTGTTTTTTTCTTTCTTTTTATTTGTATCATTTGTATTTGGCTTCGAAGTTCAAAGAAAAAACTCTCTTTCAATTGAAGAGAGTAAATAGAATAATATTTTAAAAGAAAAGTGCGAAGCCGCGTTTACCTTTAGAATAAAAGAAATTTATTGTGAGCGTGAAATAATTTTGTTCTGCTCTAGATTATCGCCTTTATTCAAATATTAGCAATTTTGAAGAAAATTAGGTTTTTTTTTGGCACAAGATGTTCTCATAGCATATTTCTGTGTAAATAATTTGTGAGCTTTTACGTATTTTTAGGCGTTTGTCAATCTGAACTTTATTCAAATTTTACAATTCTGCTTGATATTTTTTTGAGTTTTTGTTAACAAAATGAAAAGTTCCATTATTTTTTAATTTTCTAAGAACTTACCACATCACAATAGAATTGGTCACAATCCTCTTTGGTGATTATCTCATTTGGTTGACCCGCCTCATCTGTTTCACAAGCATGAATTGCACAAGGATTCACAGCTGAAACCCAAATTGAGCCGATTTCTTTTAATACCTCCGAATTTTCCAAAACAACAACACAATGACCATCGAGAGCATCTGTAAGAAAATGACGAAATGAAGGTGAATCAGGGCAAAAAAATACATAAATGGAAAAACTATACAATAGAAAATTTAAGTTTTGGCCGGTGCTAATGAATGGAAACTTGCATTGAATGAGGAGATTTCATTATGAGATAAGAAAACCATGGAAATCAAAAAAACTGCTGACGCATGAAACTGTGCAACTGCCAACGCGCGTGGCACGTGATATGTCACATTTCGTCGGTGTTTGCATAAAAGTTTAATTGAATTTTTTTGCAATTTCGAACAAACTTTTATTTTACAATTTTAACGTGAGCTGCAGCAAATAAATATAGTTTTATTGTCCTACAAATGGAATGCATTCGATATGCAATTACACTTTTAATTTGATTCAGCAAACTAAATATTTGCTGATTGATAAAATTCGCTGATAAAATGTTTATAACACGTTAAGTGGAATTAAGTGTCACTCATACGACACATTGAGCTTTTTCTAAAATAATATTAATTTCTCTTTAAATACTATAATCTCAAAATTTACTGAAACATTTTTTATTAATTACTTGCGAATATATGGCACTGACCGTTAAGCAACATAAAAACTATATTTTAAGCAATTTGATAATTTCATTAGATTAAGGTTTGGTAAAAGTCTTATTTCACCAACATAACTAATATTTGACACCTTTTATTGATTTTTTAAAAATACTATAGCCAATTGAAATTTATTTTCATGTTTTTTGTTTTCCATTTTTTATTCGTTCAGAATAAAAAGCAAGAATGGCAACTCAAAAGTTGTTTTATAAGGCGGCGCATATAAAAATAAATTTTTTTCAAAAAATATGATCAACAAGAATTAAAAAATTAATCAACAAGAGTTGCCTTAAATGTATAAGGAAATTCTGCGTAAAGCAATCCGTCCAGTTAATTATGATTAGAAAAAAAGTAACTTTTCTAAAAATTTCATTCTTTAAGTCTTAAAAGAATATCTAAGCTTTCTTTGCAATGAAC
This sequence comes from Tricholauxania praeusta, assembly GCA_949775025.1. NCBI lineage: Eukaryota > Metazoa > Arthropoda > Insecta > Diptera > Lauxaniidae > Tricholauxania > Tricholauxania praeusta. The sequence continues at coordinate 128,157,180 of OX459030.1, read as the reverse complement.
CCTGCGGTCGTAATAGGCAAACACTTAGCTTTGGACAGAGTTCTTTACATTGAAGCTAACCAACCCTATTTAATTTCATTTTGAAGTCAATTAATGTGCCTCATATTTCATGTTGGTTGTTATCAGTTTGGTTGTGTAGTAACAACCCCATTAAATATAAATAAAAATAAAATCTTTCCAAGTATAATTTCTTCTATACTTTAGAAAATAAACGGTTAAAAAAAAAGAGTCATTTTCACTGTGACACATAATTAGCATCTTAAAACTTAAAGTAAAAAAAAAAACGTTAATTTTGGGAATTTGATGGTTTTTGGGTTTTTTTGGTGTTCTTTGCTGCAGGGTTCTTTCTTCTTACGTTTTGCTGTTAAATCAGTTTTTATTGTGTTGCAAAAAAATGTGTTAATTGTTAACAGGCGTCGCAAAAAACCCATGAAGTTCTTTTTTAGTGGTTTAAAGTTTTGGTTAGTTTTATTTTAATAATTAATAATTTTAAATGTTGATTGATTGCAAAAGTGAGCTGGTGATTTTTGTTTGAATGACATATATGGTATTTAGTTTTTCACACAAAATTAAAAGAATGTACGCATTTCGTTAAACACTGCGTATGTGTAACGTTTTATGTCGAATCTTATTTCATTCATAATTTTATTTATTGAAATTATAAGTTTCAATAAATCAAAGTTTTTCTGACACTAAAGCAAATATTGGCAATAGCTCTATCAAAATTTGTTCAGACAGTTTTAAGATTCTGTTATTGGAACAAAATAACTCCTTTATTTTGGTTAGTAAAAATGTTAACGCCAAAAAGCTAAAAATTCGATCAAAAAAACTTCATTCTAGATATGTTTCGAATTTTTTAACAAATGATCATGTTTTTTTTTTGTTTTTGGACGATTCAAATTAATTCTATTCTGTACTTTGTTTCTTACCTTCAGTAAATGGGTTACTATTAAGAATCAAGCCAAAACTACTGGACCAAAATCGATGAAATTTCATTCAGAGGCAAAATATGGATCGTAGGTCTGAACTTTGATTTTTATTTTTATTTTTTTTACCTCAGGTGAGAGGTCGATTCTCATCTGTATTCATTCATTAATTTGCGCGTACACGGCTCGCGGGAAAAATAACGTATTGCATCAGTAGCATTTTAAACATCAAATATACCCTGAATAGTAGTTTAAATTGAGAGAAATTATTTTTTACCCGATTACAAAAATTTATACCGAATTTTCAAAAAAAAAACCCGAAAGTACCTTCGCTCCAAGGCGCAAAGAACAGTGAAATAACCGAATACCGCCAAACCAAAATTAAAGTATAATGAAAAAGGTCTAAACTAACATATTAGTTATGCGCTTAGCCGGTACCACTCTCTGGTTCACCTGGAAAAAGTGTGAAAGTTACTGGTTGAAAAATTGACCGCTGGGTCCGTGGTATAAAAATTTGCTATTAATATCAATAGAGTAATAAGGTTAATATGATTCACATGTATGCGCCGAAAACTACGAATAGCAAACTGCATAATTCAAATAAGTAACCAATTATTCTTCAAAAAAGCGTAATGTCCAAAACTTAATTAAAATTTATTAAAAAAAAAACCTAAAAACGTAACTTACTTTCCACGTGTATTTATTAATTAAAATTCCATAAATCATAAGTATTTGCATTGTATTGTATAAGGCTATTAAACGCACATGTTCAACGCTGGCGCTCACGTGTTAATATTTGGCCACAACCTTGACCACAACGATGGGTGCTGTATTAACAATTATTTGCACCGGCTGCCACTTAATCGTTTTGCATAAAATGCTAATTGCGATGCGATGCGAATATGCGACGATGTGTGACGATAACTCATGTTCAATATACTCAGCGTACATGTAATGATGCACTGTATTTAGTGATTCTCACTATGCAACCGAGTAATTGCTATGTGTATTTATAATTAATATTCAATTGATATTTCCACTAAGTCAATTGGTATGAGCTAACTATAGTTTTAATGTGTCTTTTTTTTTGCAATTCACTTAATAAACTTTTAAGTGGTTGCAGAGATTCTACATTTTTAAATTCTGCTTAAATAGAAGACAGATTTTTTAAACATAGTTGCGAAATTACCACAAAAATGAGCTGAAGTTAAGAGCAAATAATATTGTTTTCAATGGTTTTTAGATTTCAAAGCACAGACAAACGGACTTTGTTTAAAGAATGGCTATGTTTATTGATGTAAATCTTAGCAGAAATTCTTGACTACCAATTAACATAGTCGGGTGTTGCTGTCATGTAAAGCAATTTATGTTGAAATAAAATTGAATTTAGGTAATACAACATTTTTTATGTGAGAAGATCTTTATTGGCGGGTATGAACGAAAATCTATGTTGAAGTAATGGGTGATATTTTTGCTATTTGTTTTTTCACTGTAAATTATTTGGCATTTGAAATGTGATTTGTAACATGTGCTAACGCTAAAAATGCTCAATTAAGCTTGCCATTTTATTATAAATAAGCTAAACAATAAACAATGCTTTCCAAATCATTAAATTTTATTATCAAAATTTGAACTCTGTGAGAAATGTGTTTTATCGAAAAATTTTCTTCAGCGACGAAGCTCATTTTTGGCTCAATGGTAACGTCAACGTTCCGAATTTTGTCTGAAGAGCAGCCAGAGATATTTCAGAAGCTGTCAATGCACCTGCACTGTTTGGTGCGGTTTGTGGGCCGGCGGCATCATTGGATCATACTTTTTCAAAAATAAAGAAAATCGCAACGTTACAGTCAATGGAGCAAGGTACCGTGCGATTACCAACTTTTTTTTTTGCCCAAAATGGAAGAATTAGGCTTGGTTGACATTAGTTTCAACAAGATCGTGCTACATGCCACACGGCACGCGATACCATGAACCTATTGAGAGGCGAGTTTGGTGAGCAATTAATCTCACGTTTTGGAGCAGCAAAGATCATGCGATTTAACCCCACTACACCATTTTTTGTGGGGCAACTTGTAGTTTATCGTGTAGCGGGACAAGCCAGTCACAATTGCAGCCCGAGAAGACAACATTACAGCTGCCATTTGTGATAAACCGGCCGAAATGCTGGAAAAAATATACCAAAATTGAAGCTAACGGATGGACCACTTCAGATGTAGCCAGGAGCAACATTTATATCAAATAATCTATAAAAAGTAAATGGCAGGAATATATGTATCGTTTTAAATAAATATTTTATTCAATGTTGCAAATTTTTTGTTCTTTTTTTAATTTTTAAAACCAAACGCTTAAAAAATCACTCTTTATAGCATTTTACAAATTTTCTCTTGCATAGAAGGCGTGTTTTGAGATTTTCAAAATAGCGGTCATTTTCAATATGTAAACTTTTAAGCTTAAGGCACTTGAAGTTCAAGCAAAAAAAAATTCTTTCAAATTCATTCACTATAGCTGGGTTCCGAGGTATAAACCTAATTGCACTGGACTAATAAACTTTAACTGGAACCTTAAACAGCGAAGAAGACTTTGCATAAAACTAACTTGTTAAAGTTTTATTAGTTAGTAATTAGTAAGAATTAGTAATTATATGACTTTGATAACACTAGTTTACAAGAAAAAAGATCTGGTTTCTCATACACTTTTTTCGATGTATTTTGGGGCGTAGATTCCAAAAATGGCAACCATTTTTTTTTCTTAAGAATCGTTTTCGAGATATCCCCAAAAAACCCCTTTTTCGGCACTTTTTTCATTTATTTGACTATATCTCCTCGAATTTTTTTTCGAATCAAAAACGACTTTCAGTTTTCGAAAGATATTTGTATTTCCTTTCAAACGATATACTTTTTGTTTGAATCGGATAATATTTGATGGAGTTACAAGCGCTCAAAGTTAAAAAAACTGACTTTTTTGGTCTTTTTTAAAAATCACTAAATTTCAATTGCTCCATTTGAATGAAAAATTCCTTCTCTTTCATATTTTTAAAATTTTGAATGATAGACTATCCTTTTAAAAAAATGTTAAGTATAATTTGGCGGAAATCGGACAAAAAATGTAGAAGTTATTCGAGAAAACAGTAAAACACTTGCAATAAAATTGAACGAAAATACATACGTTTTTTATCTAAAAAGAAAAGAGAATAAAAGTAAAGAACTTCACAAACACATAATCGTATGTATTTTCGTTCAATTTTATTGCAAGTGTTTTACTGTTTTCTCGAATAACTTCTACATTTTTCGTCCGATTTCCGCCAAATTATATTTTAAATATTTGTAAAAGGATAGTCTATCATTTAAAATTTTAAAAATATGAAAAGAAAGGAATTTTTCATTCAAATGGAGCAATTGAAATTCAGTGTTTTTCAAAAAAAACCAAAAAAGTAAGTTTTTTTGGACTTTGAGCGCTTGTAACTCCATCAAATCTTATCCGATTCAAACAAAAAGCATATCGTTAGAAAGGAAATACAAATATCTTTCGAAAACTGAAAGTCGTTTTTGATTCGAAAAAAAATTCGAGGAGATATAGTCAAATAAATGAAAAAAGTGCCGAAAAAGGGGTTTTTTGGGGATATCTCGAAAACGATTCTTAAGAAAAAAAAATTGTTGTCATTTTTGGAATCTACGCCCCAAAATACATCGAAAAAAATCTATGAGAAACCAGATCTCGAGATCAAGCCCAAATTTGTAAACTAGTGTAATTTAATTTAGTAATCATACTAACCAAGAATTTCACTTCTTTGGGATCAAAACATCTTCAGACACTTAGCTTAGTTCCAACAATGCGCCACGTGACTTGTCAAACGTGAACGTATGAATAGCATAATGAACAACTTAATAAATAGAAAATAATTACAATGAAATGAAAGTAAAAGTAAATTATAAGCAGAAAAACATTGAGTTATTTGCACAGTATGTTTTGAATTATTTTAATTAAGCAAATTAATTTTCACAATGTTTTAATTGTTGTTTAAGTGTGCCTTAAAACGACACTTGAAAGTAAGCCGAAAGAGTTGACAACCGAAAAAAAAAGAAAATTTTAACATTAAAAAATTAAAAAATTTTATGTTCATAAAAGCCACCACATTCACGTGTGTGTCCAATGAGTCCACCCAGCTCATACAAAAATTAGCTAAGCTCATCATCAAACAAAGTTCATGCAGCAGGAGTTGATATTAATTAGCATTGCGTTGGTAATTAATTCTACCATCTAAGTGCTAATGTTGTAAAAATAAACAAGAACTCTTAAGCTGTTATGACACATTTATTTTTCCATCAAATATTTTGTTTTGCTGAAGTTTCTTATTTTATTTTATTAAGCACTTTTTCTCATTGATTGAGTAGTGTTCTTTTTCATTTTAAAGAAAAGAAAATTATTGAGATACAAATATTTTCATCCTAAATATAACAAAATGATTGAAAATCGGTGTTTTGATGGAAAACTATGGTTTTTCTTGAAGGTTGAACAATTAAAAGTTCAAGAACAATTTTTTTTTATTTAACTTTATATGAATAACTTAAACTTTAACTTTATACTGAATATTAATTCAAGATAGTCTTAGCTTCAAGAAAAGCCATGGTTGAAGAGTGTGCTCTAAAAAAAAAAAAATTAAAAACGAGGCCAGTTAAAATGACATTTTTGGTGGAAATGGCCATATGTCTTCGTGATATCACTGATTTCGATAATGTACACATGAGAGTGCTCGAATGAGTTCAATTATGAAAATCAGCAAAAAACTATATATAAATTGAAAACATATTAAATGAGCTATTTTCAATGTATAAATGAAATTATGGTTCAATTGTATGTATTTTGAAATAATTAATGGTTATCTTTTTAAAAATAGAGTTGGCCAAAAAATTTATAGAATTCGTCAAATCGCACATATTTTAACAAATTAATTTTCGTTTGAGATTCATACTTATAACGATTTTTAGAAAAGCTATGTCCACCACTTCCGATTGCTATATTTTCGAAACTAAGTCCCTCCTTTAACTTTAGCTAGCATTTTTATTATTTTCTTCAAGAATCTCACTCGGTCCAAACAATTGTTCCTTAATAAATTTTAATGTATTTACATACAAAGATATATTACTTATGTATCAAAAATTAATCGATATATCAAGGAATAGAACATACATATCGGTTATTATTTTAGTAACTGCATACTTTGTTTTTTTTACGATTCTGAACATTTTTTGAAACGAAATATCTCAAAAACTATAGTAGATAGGATAAAAAATTATTCAATCACATTTTTTAAGAAAGACTAAAACTTCATAAAAAAATTAAAAAAATTTAAATAAATTTGTTAAAACACAAATTTTTTTAATTATATGATTAAATGAATTTTTATCCTATCTACTATAGTTTTTGAGATATTGCTTTTAAGAAAATGTTCAAAAACATCAAAAAAAAAAACAAAGTGTGCATTTAAAAAAAAAATAAATGAAAAAATAAAATAATATCAAAAATGAAATAAAATTATTTTCACATTTTTCAAGCTAAGTATTTCGAAGGTAGCTTTATCCCTTATAAAACACCTTTACTGTAGAAAAAGCTATGCTAGCTTTGTTGTTTGAAAGTTTCTCAGTTAATGTTTTGATTTTTCAACAGCAGTTTGGCAGTTCTTTTGTTATTTTTTTATGGTCACTTGTGACGTACGTGCTAGCATTTCTAAACACTTTTTGGCGCAATCTGTATATCAATGAATCATTCTTGTTTTGAAGAAATAGAAAAAATCAATTAAAATCAAAATAAAAAAAATGCTAAAATATAAAAGTATCATATGAGCTTTAGAAAATGTCAAAAAGTCACTTATTTGTTAACATATGATAATTAATATCACAAGCGTTTGCACTAAATTACGTCAGTCAGAATTCGGGTTGATTTTTATCTGACGTTCACTTTTGAACTTATTCTTCAAAACAGGTTAATCCCAGCATTTGTTTTTTGACTCACCATGTTAACATGTGAGAAAAGTTGCATTTTGTTTCACAATTAACCAAGAGACTTACTTACCATCAGGATGTAAAGACCATTAACTGGTTTTTGACCACAATTCACAGAAATGCTTATGGATATTTCACTTAAGTTTTTAAATACTTCTTTTTTTTTTAAATAGCATACAATTGTACAGTGGTGTTAAGTCAAAGAAAGCTGGTCAAAGATATAAAATAAAGGACTGAGAAATGAGGTCGCCGATTACTAAAGTGAAATTTCGTATGAACAAAGAGAGCTCTCTTTCGCATATTGAGAGTAAAATTTGTTCCTAATGAGCTTTAAAGATATATTGAAATTATTATTTTAAATCAAAGACAACTTTTTCTTTTAATTAAATACCAAAACCATAGGTTTTACCTAGCTGCTTTTATGAAAGCCAAAAACTTAACCAATTTATTATTTAACATAAATCATAACACGTATCATGTTACGTTATTAAGAATTTACGCAAGTTAACTGATTTTTTGCATCATCTACTTTCTGATTTTGCCAACAGGATGGTGTTGGTAAAACCCAATTTTATTACTTTTGCACTGATTACCGTGACTACTCACATTTGAGTTTATGTCGTTTAGCTGAACCTTTTATTCTTTCTTTTTTATTTAAATTTTATAAATGGAACCCACACAGCATTGAGTGTAGGAATGCGAGAATATCATGAATGCTATTTGCGTACGTGTGTAAACCATTTCTACTTGTATTTCATGATGAATTATTAATGGATTCTGTCAATAGATCAAATGTTAATAGCCTCATTAGCACAGGCATCATTAATATAAATCCGTTTCAAAAGTTAAAGGAAGTCTGCGCGTTGCAGTTTTGCTGACTTTTTGCTTTGGTTCAATTTGCTATTAGAAAATGCTACTAACAGGGGATTCATTTAAAGGTACTTTTTTTCAAAAATAAATAAAAATCAAAAAAAAAAAAATTTGCTTTAACGGGTAATCGTTATTAGCGTACAAAAGAACCATTTATTACATTAATTTTTTAAAAATAATTTCTTATAAATGTTGACCGTAACTGTGGCCTATATGGTCCATTCGAAAGTACCAATTCAACCAAAATTTTGTTTAGCGATGACGCCCATTTCTGGCTAAATGACTACGTCAACAAACAAAATTATCATATTTGGGCTGAAGAGCAACCCAAAAAGGTTCAATAGCTGCCATTGCATCTAGACAAAATAATTTTGCTTACCATGGCTTATGGGCTGTTGGAATCATCGGTTTGTATTTCTTTCGAAATGAGACCAGCCGGTACGTAACACCATGATAACAGACTATTTTCTGCCTGAAATTGAAGCCCATTCCAACAAGACGGCACAACTTGCTACATAGCCTTTGAAACTATGATTTTATTGAGAGAATAATTCAGTGAACAATTAATTTTAACTTTAAGGCTACGTAAACTCCAAAGTCTACATAGATAAATCAGCTAAATTGGAAGCCAGAATTATACCCTGACAGGTTTTAAAGAATTGGTTATTTTGTAGAGATGAATTGTGCCAGAAAAACTCTATGATGAATAACTTTAAAGTTAAATTGACAGCTAAAATTTTAACGTATGATAATATTTTTTTTTTATCCAGTTCAAACTACAATACGTGCTCGAAAATAAAATACAGTTTTAAATGAGCTCACTTAATGTATACAAACGCTTATTTCACTCTTCTATCATATATCTAATATTAGAAGCGTTTTAAATAAATAACCAACAAATCGTTTCATTCTCTCTAAGTTTCGAAGCAAAAAGTTTCATTCATATTAAAAAATACGCCTTTTGAATTGTATTCTACTAAATTTTACATTTGAAGCAAATTATTTGTTTTTATTTTGTAACTACAATTGTTTTGATTGAGTGGAGCTACAAATTTTTAATAATTTGTTATAGAGTTATCTTTAATGAAATGAAAAGCAACCAAAACTTATTTACGTCAATGTAAATTAAAACAAATTTTTCCGTTTTACATAATGACAAAATTAAACCTGTTCATACAATAGAAACTTAAATTCTTGCCACTGGTAACTATTTACGTATTTGATTAGCCATGAGTAGTAAGCGAAGCTTTGGAAACACAAAAAAAAAACAAAAATATAAATTACTAAAAAAAATTATTATTAATAGTTTTGGGATACCCCTAAGAAAATCACTCATATGAATTCGATACAACTTGCGTACTCAGAATATCTCAAAACCAACAGCTCGACAACAGCGTGAGAGATCGAAATATATCAGATTTTAGCGACCCATATCAAAGGTGACACAACTCAAAAACTTTTCTTTACAGATTGAAATTGTATCTTAATTATTTGATAAAACTTTAACTATTCAATATATAGTATGTAGGTAAGAGTGTTATTAAAGAACAGAAACACAGAAAAGGTAAGCTCAAAAATGAAAAATTTTGAGTTGTGTCACTTTACCGAAATTTTCAGTCCTAAGACAATTTTTTTTTTCGCAGTGTGATATTCAAAAACTGAAACACTGAAAAGGTAAACTCGAAAATGAAAAATTTTGAGTTATGTCACTTTACCGAAATTTTCGGTTCTAAGACAATTTCTTTTTTCGGAGAGTAAAAGTGAAACTGCGAGAGACTTAACAAAAATTACGGGAACAAGGGTTAGTTAAAAGTTTGGTTAAGTGTCAAACGTGCGGCACAAAAACATTCAATTCCTTTTGTAAAATTTTGGAACTATATTCTTTGAAAAATATTTGAACCAATTGGACATTTTTGCATACTAATTTGCTAACTCATAAAATTACCTCTCAAATAATAGTTATATAATTTAAGTCGATTTATGAATTGTTAAATTATTGCGAATTTTCTTATCCATATTAAGTTCTTTAAATTATTTCTGTTGTAACTTAAAAACTATTCGACCAATTTGAAACTTTTGTGTATTAACTTTGTAGAATATAAAACTACGCATCAACTGATGATCATATTGAAAAATTCGTTTATGGAACTTCCAGCTAATTATTATTTCACAACTCTAAGGCCTGTTAACTTATCTCAATTAAATCGTAGATTTAACTGCCATTAATGCCGATTAGACACAAACATCAATTACTTATCTCCTATAATCGGCTATTAACGTGCAAATTGCCGATTACAGTTAATTTAAGAAATTTATCCGATTAACGCTGTTATCTGAACTACTAATCAAAAATATTTTGGAATTGAGAAACTGCTTTGTAACAGGTGATTTTTTTGCTATTTGTTTTTTCAACGAATTTTTTTTGACATCTCACGCGTGATTTGTAACATGTGTCAACTTTAAATATGCTCAATAAGGCTTGCCATTTTATTATAATTAGACTAACAAACAAACAGTCCTTGCAAATTATTGAATTTTATTATCAAAATTCGTGCTCTGTGAGAAATGTGTTTTTTCATTCATCTTTCATTTCATTTCTTCAACGACGAAGCTCATTTTTGGCTCAAAAACGAAAATCGCAACGTTATTGTCAATAGTCAATGCGATGATAAGCGACTTTTTTTTTTTGCCCAAAATGGAAGAATTGGACTTGGTTGGCATGTGATTTCAACAATGCCACACGGCACGCGATACCATGGATATCTTGAGAGGCGAGTTTGGTGAGCAATTAATTTTCACGTTTTGGAGTAGTCCATTGGCCGCCAAGATCATGAGATTTGAACTTACTAGACTATTTTTTGTGAAGCAACGTGAAGTCTCTCGTGTACAGGGACAAGCCAGCCACAATTGCAGTACTGGAATACAACATTACAGCTGCCATTGGTAAGACACCGACCGAAATGCTGGAAAAAGTATGCCAAAATTGAATCTTACGAATAGACCACTTCAGGCATAGCCGCGGGCAATATTTACATAAAATGATCTTTAAAAAATAAATGGCAGCAATTGATGTGTTGCTTTAAAGAAATATTTTATTCACTGTTGTAAATTTTGTGTTCTTCTTTTAATTTTCAAAAACCAAACACTTAAGAAATCACCCTTTTTAAAGGCAATAGAATATTTTGTAATTATTTTTTTAAATGCATTGTGAAATGACACAAGTTGCTGATAAAGAAAGCGGTGTGCGATTTTGTCGACATAACCTTAACTCTTGAAAATGAACTATTTCTACCAAATCTGTTAGCATTTTTTTGGGGCTAAGTGAGCAGTTATTTCATTCTCTTATTCTTACGCGCTCAGTTGACTAAGCTTTGTGCCACGGGAACACGGTTAAGGCAACAAAAGTAATCTTTAAGTGAATACAGCAACATATTGAAAGTAATTTTTTTTTTTCATTTAACCACATCATTTGTGGTTACTTAAAATAACTAAAATTAAATTTCTCAACTTAACAGCAGAAACAATTAACAAAGAAACATAAACTTTTTATTGAACATATTAAAGCAGCCCCGGATGTAAGATGCTCACTTAAGAAATAATAATTTTTTTATTTAAGTACTGCTGTAAAAAAAACGTTGAACAATTTAATTAAGAATTTACAATTAATTATTCTGAAATCAAAATATACAAATGACATAAATATTGGCATGCAAATTATTTCATTAGGTATTGATAGCTTTGATATTTGACATCATATTAAAATGCAAGTTCTGTGATTTTCGATCAATAAAAATTAAAAATACCATAAAAATGTTAAATCGTTCAAGTGAGTTAATTGTTGTGGAAAAATTTGCATTTTTTTTCAAAAAAAAAAAAAAAAAAGCTAACATCTGTTGGAATTGTTATTTTAAGTTGATTATTAAAATTCAGCAGCTGTTGGCATTTTTATGTAAAGTTGCTTTCATTCTCGAAGAATTGTTTGTGGTCATTAAGTATTGTCATACAAAATAGAAGTATACATTTTTGAATAACTTGTCAATATATAAAATGATTTATATTATTTGATAATTATTTTTTAATTTGCAGCATTTTTCAAAATGTTAATGTTGTCAATGCATTATTCATTAAGAAGACATGTAATTACTTTGATTTAATTAATGTTGCTATAATTACATAGTTCAAGAGATGATTTAATTTTTTTGTAAAGATTCTTCACTTTTAACGGTGATTATTAAAAAAATTATGAGTACTCTTTGGGGTACCTAACGAGGGATTGTTCCGCCCCCGTATGGAATGATTTGCAAACGGTAGCAACTCTGTTCGAATGTGGCCAACTTCTCGTTATGCATTTTAAAGAAAAAACTTATGCTTCAGTATCCTTTGATATATGATATATTAGCATTGAAAACTGAGACAGTTTAGTGAAAATGAGATTGAACTGAGGTGAAGTAAGTTATTTTTGAAAGTATTTTAACATACTCTGAAGCGACAATAAAAATCAAAGTGGGCTGAAACAAGTGTTGGAATAGCATTTCTTTTAACTTCCTTGCACTGCAATTATATTAATTTTTTTTCAAAACTTCCCAAGGTTTAAATTTATGAAAATTCTAAGAGTTTGATAAAATATTTTTTCCGATAAGGGTTTTCTTCATGATTGGGAAAATAATGAAAGTTACAGGGAGTTAAATTAAGAGAACATTACAGATAATGAAATGATCAAATCTAGCAACTATCAGCAGAGAACTTCTCATATAGAAGATGCTTAGAGCATAGCCTTGTATGGGAGATGTCAAAACTTTTTGTCTGATGCTTGGCCGAACGATTTTTTGTATTTGTATGAAATTTTTTTTCATTACTTTCAATAATTCTTTCAGTAAAGAAAAGTTTTCGCCCACTTGTAGGAATTCGCAAATTTCTAGTTCAGAGCCTTTACGAATCGTTCCTACTATTTGTGTTAAGTTTGGTTCGATTACCTTATTTTATTTTCTTAGTATAGCGTTTTTTCTTAAGTGGGAGTTACCACGCCTAAATTCGCTTAGTTTTTTTCCAGAGTTTGCTAAAGTTTTTTAGTATTTGTGAGAAATTTCGTTGCGCTAAGTCAGATAACTCTCTCATTATAGCGTTTCAAATGTGTTTGTGTGTATGGGCGGTAGGCATATCATTGCATCAATTTCGTATTTTTTAATTCAAAGAGTTTTGCTTGAAGTTGTAGCATGTGTACCAGACTTCATTCAATTATATTTTGCTTAGCTTTCCCGTTATCGTCATTTCTAAAGGCACAAAGACAGACATACCGACAAGCGGATAAATATGGCTAAATTGACTCAGGTAGTGACGCTGATCAGGAATATACAGACTTTTCTGTACCTGACACTCCCGTTCTTATCCCGTTCAAACGGAATAACAAAGTAAATATACACTGAGTGTAGGGAACAATGTACCGGGTCGGTTTGTATGAAGCAAAATAAATTCAGCCAGACACCGACTCATAAGTTAGAAGGACTCTTAAAAATGATATCTGCGTCATTTTATTTTCTTGTTCCGAGAAAATCCAATGGAGCACTTTTGATTCTTCTGAAGGTCCTTTTTGGCTAAAGAAACATGTTTTTTGCTCGTAACTTTTATTTTTTCCCAGAATGGATACCTGAATTTCCTTGAAAAATAAAGATTGCGTTCTTTCAAAAAATTTGACATTAAAATATTTAATTTTTTTTTCTGTTATTGATAATTTTTAGTCCCAAAATTCAAATTTTCCTTATAAAAAATGTGAAAAAATTTAATTTTGGGACGAAATATTATCTATAATAAAAAATATTTTAAATTTTTAGACGTCAAATTTTTTGTAAGAACGCATTCTTTATTTTTCGTCTAAATTCCGGCATTCATTCTGTGAAGGATGAAAAAAAGAATTACGTAGATATCGTTTTTAAGAGTCCTTCTAACTTTTGAGTTGGTGTCTGGATGAATCTTAATTTCGACACTGTCTAGGGTACAATAATTAAACTATGAATTTTTTAAATTTCTCAATAAATAGTTCTAAAAATGAGGACTTTTATATCTGTCCCTACATTGATAGTCAAGTCGACTTTCCCATAGTATATTGGGAAAAAGCCTAACTCAAAACTGAAAGCTAAAACTGGCTTGCTGCAATTTTCTTCGACAGAAAATATAGAATCAAGGATCAATCCGCGTTTTTTCCAATACCTTGCTTGCATGAACTCACATCTTGGCCTACAAGGGTTCGATTTTATGTAATATACTATAATTTGAAAATATATTAAAATAAACACTAACATAACATTTAAGCAAAGTAGCTTAAAATTGCTAAATTAATATTCCAATATCATAAAATAAATTTTCCTTCAAGCGAAACTTTATGGCAACTATTAAAAAAAACTTTTTAACAAATAGGTAATTGTTAAAACAGCAATAAAAACATATTATGTTGAATACTTAAAAAAAATGCTTAGCAGCACTACTCACCTGTTCTTTGTAGTGAAACACTTGCTGCAGGTTCTAGGCAGCACTGCAGCAGCAGCGATAAAAGCAAAAGAAACCTTGAATCTGCGCCCATTAAGCCATTGAACTGTGGTATGCTGCGCTTTGAGTTCTTCAATACAGCAGCCATTATGACATAGTTTTTTAATTGATTGTTTTTGGGAGTTTTTTTTTATTATAAAATTTTAATAAAATTAATTTGTTTAATGTTAAGCTTGCAGTCGATTATGTGTCTGAAATGAAAAAAAAAAAAAAAATTAAATATTAAAATAATTAATTAAATATATGAATAGTTAAATAAATAACTAACAAATAAATCTCAATTGCTTTTTAAATGTTCTAACTTTTGAGACCCAGACGCCATAAATCGTGCTATTAAAATGCCTATGGTAAAAAACCGCTCGTCATCAAATAATATATTTTTATTTTGTAATAAAATCTTCTAAATTACTTCCTCATGCCATGATTTTATCGCATAAGAAAAAATCATTTTAAATTTTAATAGCTACGCAGTGAAGGGCAGTGAAACAAATTAATGAATCATTCCCCTTGTTAAACAACGCCATCAATCAGTTAATCAATCAATCCATCAAAGTGGGCGCCAAATTGTCGAATTCAAACATCCGTGATAAATTCAACCAATGAGTTAGATGAAGAAGAAAAGTTGACCTTTTAACCAAAACCACATAATTCTTACCACATTTTTGTGGGGATACAACCTTTTCTCTATCCATTTCATAGCCAATATCGGGTATTTATTTAACTTTATTTTGTTGTATTTCGTATGTATTAATTAGCAACAAATTGGCTAAAATAACAGTTGTTGCTTTTGAGCACACAAGCTGGGTCTTGTTAAGAAAATCCAAAAAAAAAATACAATGATTAACTCTCAAGGTGAACCCCCCCAATACTGCACTCAAACACAAATATTATTCCCAATTAATGCGAAAGGTTCTTTACACCCAAATGTTGTTGTTTGCGGTGTTTTCGGTGGTTTGTTGCTACGATTTTCATCATCTCATGTTGGCAATGATTTCTTAGATTTCTTTTTTAGTGCTACTTAGGCAAAAGTTTTGTTTTTGCCATGTCAGTTTAATTTGTTACCGAAAAGTTTTATTGTTTTATGTCTGTTGTGTTTATTGAATATGGGACCAAAGTTGCTGTTGGTTTGTTCAACTTTTGTCAATCAAAATTGACAGTGAAAATGTGTGCAGTAGGGCAATTTTCGGTTTCATTAATTAGAAATATGATTTTTTTTTCATTATATTTTTTTTTGTTGCCTATAATAAAACGCTCATAAATGTTTTATGTTTTTCGGTACAATAAAACAATTTAATTAATTTTCCCATAATTTTTTCAATTTGAGTGCTGGTTAGCAAAATTTAATTATTAGTTGAGTTTAATTAAATTTAAATATTCATGAGTTCATTAATGAAATTTTAATAAAAAAAAATCAGCAAACGCGAATTGCAGTAATTACTTTTGCAATTTAAATTGTGTACACACATTGTTTTAGTAGCAATTTTAATGTGGCATGAGTGTTAATTGTTTATATTAATCGAAATTTTCAATTTTATTAAAATATCGGATTTTTTTGAATGAAAAACACGATACGAAAAAATTTTCTTTGACTCAACAGCTCTACTTAAAATGTAATTTAGATTAATTAAATATTTGAGTAATACAGTATGTCCAAAAGCAAATGACCGAAGCCAGGTAGGTTAAAGACCTCAGGATGCTCAAAGTTTCAAATCTGGTCTTAAAATGCTTGTAAAGGGTGATTTTTTAAGTGTTTGGTTTTTGAAGATTATAAAAAGAACAAAAAATTTGCAAAAATGCAAAAAATATTTATTTGAAGCAATACACCAAATCCTGCCATTTATTTTTTAAAGATTATTTTATGTAAATGTTGCCTGCGGCTACACCTGAGGTGGTTCATCCGTAAGCTCCAATTTTGGTATACTTTTTCCAACATTTCGGCCGGAAACTCACCAATGGCAGTTGTAATGTTGTCTTCTAGGGCTGCTTTTGTAGCTGGTTTGTCCTTCTACACGAGAAACTTCACGTAGCCTCACAAAAAATAATATAATGGGGTCAAATCGCATGATCTTGGCGGCCGACGGACTGCTACAAAACGTGAGATTAATTGCTCACCAAACTCGCCTCTCAATAGGTTCATGGTATCGCGTGCCGCATGGCATGTGGCACCGTCTTGTTGAAACCACATGTCAACCAAGTCCAATTCTTCCATTTTGGGCAAACAAAAAAGTCGGTAATCATCGGACGGTACCTTGCCTCATTGACCGTAACCTTGCAATTTTCATTATTTTTGAAAAAGTACGGTCCAATGATGCCGCCGGCCCACAAACCGCACCATACAGTGCATTTTTGAGGGTGCATTGACAGCTTTTGAATTGCCTCTAACTGCTCTTCAGACCAAATTCGGCAATTTTGTTTGTTGACATACCCATTGAGCCAAAAATGAGCTTTATCGCTGAAGAAAATTTTTCGAAAAAAAGAACACATTTCTCACAGAGCATGAGGTTCGATAGTAAAATTTAATAACTCAAGCACTGTTTCTTTGTTAGTCTAATTATAACAAAATGGCAAACCTAATTGAGCATTTTCGGCTTTAACACATGTTACAAGTCGTTCGTAAAGTATCAACAAATTTACACTTAAAAAACAAGTAGCTACAAAATCACCCGTTATATTGTCGGCTTACAAGCAAAATTGATCATCTACAAAAAATCCAATATTTTATTTTTGTTAGTACAGGGTGTTTTTTTTAGAGGTATAGAGCTTCGAATTGAAATAAAACACAAGAAAATCGTTTTAATGTCCATCAATTTGGCTTTATTGGAAGGATAATCTTATGCCATTAATGATTAAATATGATTTCGGGCATGTGGCCGCCGCGGCTGGCTCGAATAAAGCCAATTCTACAGGTCCAATTTTGAACCACTTTATCGAGCATATGGGGCCGTATGTCGGCAATAACGCCACGAATGTTGGCTTCCAAGTCCCCTAACGTTTCTGGTTTGTTGGCGTAGACGAGCGACTTCACATATCCCCAAAGAAAATAATCCAATGGTGTCAAATCACACGATCTTGGTGGCCAATTGACAGGTCCATTCCGCGAAATTATGCGCCCATCGAATGTTTCCTTCAATAAATTGATTGTGACGTGCGCTGTGTGGCATGTAGCGCCGTCTTGTTGGAACCACAACTCATCCACATTCATGCCATCCAATTCGGGAACAAAATAGTCGGTTATCATGGCTCTATACCGGTCTCCATTAACGGTAACGGACTCTCCAGCATTATTTCGGAAGAAGTATGGCCCAATGACTCCACCAGCCTATAGAGCACACCAAACAGTCAGTTTTTGTGTATGTAATGGCGTCTCAAGGGTCTCATGTGGATTCTCTTCACTCCAAATGCGGAAATTTTGCTTTTTGACGTAGCCATTCAACCAAAAATGAGCCTCATCACTGAACAAAATTTTGCGATGAAAATCAGCATCGAGATCAATCTCATTTTCGGCCCATACACCAAAATCACGACGCATTGCATGGTCTCGCGGCTTTAATTCTTGCACAAGCTGGATCTTGTAAGGTCGCAAGCCAAGATCTTTGCGCAAAGTCTTCCATAAAGTTGATGGACAAAGCTCCAATTGCTGTGCACGGTGGCGAATCGATTCATTCGGGTCCTCTTCAACATTTTGCTCTACAGCGGCAATTGTTTCTTTGGTGCGCACTGTCCGACGTCTCTGCGGATGCGTATTATCACATAGAGTAAACGTAGTGAGAAAACGACCCATGGTTAACCGAATTAATTGCTCTGATGAACGATTATGTCGACCATAAAATGGACGGAGCTTGCGGTAAACTTCGCGAACTGAACCATTATTTTCGAAATAAATTTGCACAATTTACAAGCGTTGTTCTTTTGTCAACCTGTTCATGATGAAATGGCAAACCAAACTGAACATAAATGACATTAGAGTTGTCAGATTTGACCATAAAATGCCAGTTTTATCTCTATTCGAAAAACAAACCTCTAAAAAAAAACACCCAGTATACAAATTTTAATTGTTAATGCACACATTATCAGGTACTGTATACATTTTTTTTTTGAATTACCGAAAATAATATATCACAAAGTTAAGAGAACTTAAACATTTTAATACAAAAACATAAATGCAATGGACTTTCTCATTCATATGTGCCACACTTCGTTTTATGACGCACATGCTATTTCTACCCAAATTTTAATAAAGAAACAACTATTTAAGTAGTAACAAATCAATAAACAGTTTTGTTTTATCTTTCTTCGTGTGAACTCATCTTAGTAAAATATTCATTTTATGCCATAAATTATATAGCTAAATTCCCTAACTAAATTTGTGGTATCATCATCAAATTAAATATGTTAATGCAATATCTAATTATTTGCTTATTAATTTTTTTCATTAATATTTTATTTCTAAGACTTTCCCAATAGTTTATTATCGAATATTTAATCTCGCACATTCTCCAAATTTCCCATTAAATTCCCTGCTCTCCTTTGGCAAATTAATTTGTTATGTCTATCAAAACTACGAAGTTCAGCTCAAATTTCCTACTGCTCTATCTATTATCCGCATAAAGCACTCAGGTCACTCGTCAGTAAAGTAAATCAAAGCAACCATTTTTTGTTTACTTTTTTCAAGCGCCTAAGACTGAGACAGGGCTGCACTTAAATAATTTTGAAGTGTTGGCCCAGAAATTTCGGAAATTACTCAAAATGAAATTTTTAAGCAAATGGATAAGCTAAATGAGCAAAAATTGAGAAGTTTTCTTATGTTCAAAACATGCAAAACTATACTGACAAAAAAGTTGTGAAAAAAAAGGTTAAATAGAAAAAAAATCCATTCAATTTATCTATCAATCTAGGCCCAAGACACTTTGACTTCACCTTAAGTCCTACCATGGGTTGTTAAGCTCCGCTAACTACATTGAGGCGCCAGAGCACGTTTGTAATTAATTAATTGATTTATTTGCTATGCAAAACGAGTCCCCACACGATTACATGAGAGCAACTCATAAAAGCAATTAATAACCAGGATGAAGAGTAAAGGATAAAGCATAGTAGTGCGAAAGACACGACGGAAAAAAAAGGAATGAAAAAAAGTTAAAGCCAAATACAAATATGGTATCAAACTACTCAGCTATGCAGATGGATATGCTGCAAGTTTTTCCTTAATTTTATCTTTCTTGTGCACTCCCAACTTCGTTATCCTTTATGTGCTTTTTATGTAGACCACAAAAATCTCAAGTATGAAATTTTCCACTTAAGACACGACATAAATAGCACATTGGAAAGAAACGGAGATCTGTAAAAATAGAAAAGGATTTTTTTTTCGCTTTGATAAAACTTCTTAAAATACCAGCTGAAAATAGTGGCATTGATGAAAAACGTTGAACGTTGGAATTAAGTGAATTATGAAGAAATTAAGAATATTTGTATGCAGCCAACGTTCTGGAATATGCGTTGAATTTTCTCACATTTTATGCATAAAATTAAATTTTTCTTTATTTTTATTGTTGTTTGTCAGCTAAGTTTTCTCCCGTGGGCCACACATTTGATTTGCATATTCGTTGGCAGAATGTGTCTGGAGATATTTGAGAATCTATTTTTACTTTTAGTCAAAGGTTTTTCATGTGATAGTTTTAATGTATACATGAGTGCATTCAAGCGTATAGTGTTGAAATCAATATAAAAGTAGAAGTTAATTATATTCTATAATTTATTTTAATATTAAAGAGTTTCACATTTTTTAAATAAATTACTTCACAAAAAAGATGAAAATTTTCTTAACATTTAATTATTCATTTTTGAAAAAACAAAAAAAAATTTTTTTCTAATGCCTACAATCATGGTCAAATCTGAGGTGGGACAATGAGGCAATTGCACAGAGTGGTTTTTTTCTGGGAGGCACTATTTTAGTAGGTTTCGAATTCTTAAGCATTTTTTGTTGTTGAAAAGATTGTGAAGAGAGGCAGTAATTGTTTTAAATAATAGGCGCTGCCACGCCTCTAACAGGAAAATGCATTTCCATGAAACCATGAAATTTGGATTGGAGAAAGATTGAAATTTAAAAAAGATTATTAAAAACTCTAAGTTCTTTAAGTGGGCGTGGCACTGCCCCCCAATGAGATAAAACGCTGCCTCAGCTGAGACACTGCACCGATGAAAAAGATATTTGTTTTTAATGGGCAGTGTCATGCCTCTAATCAGAAAATATGCTTTCATAGCTAAACTATCGGACCAATTTTCATGAAATTTGGTACGGAAATAGGTTGAACCTAAAGAAAAGTTATTTACTTTTAAGTGGCTGGTATTACGTCTTTGACAGGAAAATATATTTTTACAGCTAACTTAATGGAACTAAGGAAGGAATGGAGATGGGGATAGGGTAATATAATACCATTTTTTGAAAAGATTCAAAAAATTCTCAATTCTTATGTCGGTCTTTAAATACCAAAAAGTATTTATGTATTTCGATGTAATAGTTGAATTTCAACCAGCGAGCGAATTCCAGTTTATTTAAGTTATTAAATTTTCATAGAAAATTTCATGATCAAAAATATTTCCGTAGCTCAACTTATAAATTTAATGTTACAATTAAATACTAAAATATATAATATCGAAATATCAAAATATAACTTTAATTTTAACTTTTAAAATTTTTTTAATTTATTTTGTGAAAATACATTCATGCTTTTCACTACACTCAACTGTGGCTTCCTGTAGAGCAAACTGCTAACAATGCACAAAAGTATGCAATATGTTTTTGTTATGTCTAAGGAAAGTAGACTGGGAATGGAGTCAACATGCTAATAACATAAATATCAATAATTACTAAGGAAATACAAATGTGTTTCGATATTTCCATTGCAAAATGCCATATGATTATTTCGGAGATAGACTTAACTATGGACAAAGGTCAGTTATTATGAATTTGTTATTTCCGGTTCAAAGATGTTATACAAAATTGTTAATCCAACGTTGGTAACAAGCTGTCATTAAGACAAATAATTACAATAGCAGCAACAACAACAATAAACATTTGCAATCAACTCGTTAAACATGGCAAAAAAAAAGTCATAACATAAGAAAAAATTAAAAATAAAGCAGAAAAGACAACAATCACGCTTAAGATGACGAAGAGCAAAACTTTATGAATGAGCTATTGGCCGGCCAGCTGTGATTTCGGGTGACGTGAAAACTTTAACATAATCAACAGCGGTAGCATCATTATCATCAGCAGCTATGCGTAAATCAAACAATAAACCAGTAGTGCTGGTCAGTTAATTCAACGGTAATTGAAAGATAAAAATCAAACTGCTGACAATTTGTTTATATTTTTCCCCTCTTCAATTTGTTATTTTGGGTTTTTTTGTTGCATTCGATTTGATTTTTTCGGTCAATAAGATTACATAATTGAGGGGATGTATTGTTAAACATGAAGTGGCATGAAGTTGACATTAATTTTTGTACTTTTCAATCTCTAATTAAGATAATATGATTTTTTTATCGCCCACTTTTTATTATTCACATTCGTTTGTTTTTGGTTTTTTTGGAATGCCGTTGTTGCTTTTGAATTTTAAATAGTTTTGCATAGTTAGTGTATCAAGATATAACGAAAAATATTCAACAAATCAAGGGCCAGTGTTGATAATTTCTGTAGTTATTTCAAAAATGTTTCAATCAGCCTTTGAAGCATATTCTTGAAAATATGAATTTAATGCTAGAGTAAAATATGTAATTTTAATGATTAGAAAGACTCTATTTAAAACATTTAATCTAATGTGATCCGTTAATAAGCACATTTTACGATATGTTTTTGAAAACTTATCAAATTTTCATGTCAAAATTTTTTGAGAAAATTTTTTTTAGAAAATTATTTCATGTAGTGGAAAATGATGCATATCGGCTAACTGCCACGTCTATTTCTCATGTGAACAACTAAATAAAACCATTAAGTTTTTGAAATAAACACAATTTAACAAACATTTTTTTTGCTAATCTCCTTTTTTATAGAAACAATATGTGTTTATTCAAAGCATCTTTTCGTCTATGTATGTATCACATGATAATGGTGGGCGTGGTGCCTCCAGTGCATTCAAAGGCCTTGATATCCTATAGGCTGAAAAGTTTTCATGCAAATTTGACCCAGATATAGTTTGGTGATACCAAAATTGACGAATAGGTGTGTCGCTTCCCAAATCAGTATAGATTTCGAAATCTTATTCTGAGGAAACTGTTCAAGACATTGTTATCAAACTCGACAGAAAAACATTTGATGTCTAACAAAATGTTTGGCAAAAATTAGACACAACAAAGGCAAAGTGAATTTTTTAATGCTTCACAAGCTATTTTCAGCAGATCCTAAATTTTTTCACAATTTGGTCAATCTTTCAATTAAACATCATTGAGTTAAAGTTAA
Source organism: Tricholauxania praeusta (assembly GCA_949775025.1). Lineage (NCBI taxonomy): Eukaryota > Metazoa > Arthropoda > Insecta > Diptera > Lauxaniidae > Tricholauxania > Tricholauxania praeusta. Next base: position 128,134,393 of record OX459030.1, on the reverse strand, counting down.
ATACCAAGCGGCAAATCGATGAAGTACTCTGATTTTTCATGTTTACCCTTTGTGTTGTACGTTTCACAAATGAAATTGTTACAGTGATATTTTGTTTATTTGCTTGCTGGCTGCCTGCTTTGTATATGGAGATGTAAGGGGTCTTGCCTGTTGGCTGCATGCTTTGTATGTGAAGATGTAGGCAGCTTGATAAACTAAGCAGGCACTTAGTAAGCGATGTCTTATGGCAATCTCCCTTTCGTTTTGTTACACATTGTATATAGAGATGTAGGCAAGCTGTCTACAAAGCGGCCATCCCTTTGTAAAAAGAATTTACAGCTGTGGCTGGAGCTCTGAGCATTACTACCTACAATGAGTATATCTATTCATCGATGTTGCTTATAACATATTTGCTGCTAGGTATGTGGAAAAAAAATATTTTTGAACTTATAATTTTTTTTTAAATCACACAGTAAATTTCGCATTTCACTTTCATAACAATTTTAACTTGCATACAGTTTATAAGTGTATGAAAGGAAACTATAGTTTGTTCCTATAAAATACATATCATTACCACAATTCACTTGTATAAGAATTAAAGTTTTCTCAAGAAGAAAGTTTTAGAAACAGTTGCACTCAATTGCATCAAGTCTTAAACCGAATGGCTTAGGGTAAAGTGATAGGGTGTCCCATATAAGTTTTTAACGGAGGACAATTTGTGCAGAAAAATAGCTATATGCATATAAATCAAATGACAAAGTGTACTTAAGCCTTGCACGTATAAGTAGCTAAATAAGCGATGTTTTTGGTAAAAAAGGAGAGCAGCTAAACGTCTTTTTCTTTCCAGCCAAAACTTGTGTATAGAATAAAGAAGTATTTGCGATTTTTATACTAAAACGAAGAAGCTACATATAAACATAGTACTTCATATTAAGGCCCTCAGTTTTTGATTAATTATTGTTTTTAATTTTGAAATTTTTTTCGTCAGAAGTTTTTTTTTCTTTAAGGAGCATATTTTCGCAATTTAATTGATTTTAGAATATGTCTTCATAATTTTTTTTTGTTACACCCTGGAATGTATATTTTAAGCTGCTGTTGACGTAACTGATTTTAGAAGTTATAAAGTTACAATGTTACCATGCACTTGAGAAGCCTAGTATGACTTGTTTACAGATTTTCTTAAACAAGTTTTGAAGGACGCATAGTGGCTACTATAAGAAAGAATTAATAATGAAATTGTGGTAGCATTTAAAGCCACAATTCAAGTATACTAAAAAGAACACTCAAGAACACTTTGACTGCAAAATATTGTAGAAAGTTGAAAATATTTGTGAAAATTAAATTTTTGTGCAGTTATTTAAACATATTTTCGAGCACGCAGATTTTTCAAAAATTTAACAATAAAAAGTCTTACATTATAGACTCTTATAGATTTTTTCGAATCTCTCTGATATTTTTGGCACAAAACGGTTTCCTCAACATTTTTTGACTTTTCAACATTCTACGAAATTTTCAAAGATCTTAAATTTTTTGAAATTTTTCGATTTATTAACATTTTATGACTTTTCAGTATTTTTTTATTTCTTGAAAATTTTAAACTATTTAATTATTGAGGGTTTTTCGGAATTTTTTTAACACATTTAAAAGAAATCGATTTTCTCAATGTTTTTTGACATTTTCTAAATTTTTCGATTTATTCAAAATTATTTAGTGAGTTCAACATTTTCTGAATTTGTAATCAACATTCGGTTTTTTAATATTATTCGAAATGTTTTTATTTTTTCGTCTCTTTAGCATTTTTCATTTTTTTTTTTGACATTTTTCTAGGTTTTCGACTTATTCAAGTTTTTTAAATATTTTATGACTTTCTTTGTATTTTTTTAAGTTCTTCGACCTAAATACTCAAAACTTTTAAATTTTTTAATTATTATTTTCGTACATTTAATCATTCATTTTCAAACATTTATCGACTTATACAATATTTTTCAAAATGATTCCATTTTTACAACGATATTCAGTTATTTCAACGTATTTTCAATATAATTTAATATTTTTCAAAATTTTCCATTTGTTTCCACTAAACGGTTTACGGTTTTCCAAACATTTTTAACTACTCGTAAATATTTCAAGATTATTTTTACTGTTCAAATTATTATAACCACATTTTCTAGCTTTTTCAACACACTCTGAATGTATATTGTATAAAACAGTTAAAAATTCTATTGCTTAAAATTTAATACGACTTATATTGAAAAAAAAAAAAAATTTAAGAAAAAAGAAAAAAGTTTGTTCTTTCAGCCAGAAATAGAATTAAAAAAATGCACAATAATAATGAAACATTGAATATATTTTAAAACAAAAATGTGTCATCAAAGTTATTTTAATTAATGCGGGTTTGGAAATGATTCAACAGCAACAGAAAAATTAATTTTTTTTGCTATTTAATTTTCTTTTGTAATCAAAAATTATGATAATTTTTTTTACGTTTTTAATATACAATACATAATAAAAACAAAATAATGTAATAAAATCATTTAAGTCATTACTGAGGAACATTGCAACACATACTCATAAATTCAACTATTGTAATAATAATAACTTTATCTAAAAAATAAACAAAACAAACAAGCTCAAATAACGTATTTTCAAAAGAGAATACAATAAACGAGATTATGTTATATATGTATTAGAGGTCTGCATGAGTGCACTCAAAATTTCCATCAAGCCACTCGCCACGTTGTGAGCCCTTGTGCACAAAACCACAAATCAAATTAAAACAAATTGAAATACCAAGCAGGAGAGGTGAGTGCTGCACTTGCAAATAAATCGCAAATAAAATATTCTAAAAGTTCAAGCACTCGAAGTTTTTTGCTTTCAGAAGCTTGTATGTTGATCGTTTCGAGTGCACTCATGTAGACTTCTAATATGTATGTATAATATGTCACATAGGTTTACACAAAATCTACATCACAAAAATTTCTTTAATCAATGCTTTTGTTGTTCAAGTAGGAATTTAAAATAGCGCACAATAATTTAATTCATAAAATATTAAAAACATATTATCATTTATTTCTGTTATCTCTGAACTAATTTAATATTAAAAAAATTAATTTTAAAACAAACAAATAAAATTTCTTCTAATTAGGAGTTACTTTTCAAGTTTAAGACTTCATCACGTCGTAGAAGTCGTCAATAATGTGGCATTCTTGAAATGACATTAAAGAATAAACAAAGTCATAAATATTAGAACTTATAATTATGCTTATTTCAAAAATGTTCTTATAACCTTTAAGCGTAGCAGAAACTTTTTTGGTTTCAATTTGATATCAACTCAACACTCTGACTCTGTGTTTCATTTATTAACAGTGCTACTTATGAAAATTTTGATTTCTAGAAAAAAACTATAATTTGCCTGTGGTCTTACCTCTAAGAGCATTCCTTTATTAATGATAGTTCTACACTGATTTCAAAACCCAATCAATTTACTAGACTTCTTAGTTCAAGGATAATCTTCAGGTTTGACAATATATTTGTGAGACCATTTTATAAACTTGATATTTATACTTTATGATAACATTGTTAATTCGGCAATAGAAACCATTAAAATCATTTCTGAACAATTTTCTTTCGATTATTGTCTGATAAGAGTACCATAAATATATAATTAAAAACTATCGTATATTTTAGCAGTATGTCCAATAAAGCACCGCTTTGCTTCTGACATTGAAATTGTGAATTTTTGTTATTATTTTGTAAATTGTGAAATTGTTCAACCAACAGAATCGTTTATTGCACCATAAAACATGTTCAGTATCTGACAATGAGTCTGATAAATTTTAATCAACCATATACTGTCTGCCGAATGAATGCAAATAAAACTAGTGGGAGTGTTATCTTTGGCCTATACAAAAATCAAATACCCTACACGACATTAAGAATATAATTGCGCGTAAGAGTTTGGAAGTGTAATTTTATCAAGGTTTTGTGAGATGGGCGTGGTAAAGATGCTCTACTGTTTATTTAATAATTTATTATATTATAACTTCTTCCAAAATACATAGTCTTTCACAACTTTCGTTTGTTTTGTAAAAAATGTCAAGCCCACAATTTTAAGTCCGCCCACTTTTTTAGCATGCTAGTTTGGAAGAACAAATATAGACATACCAAGTCTTCTCACATTAACTTCACTAGCTTTCCCAATGTAGCATGTCATGTCACACCCTCTTGCAAAACTTTGCCTACTTTTTTTCAGTACTTATCCAATAAATTTGTAGTACTTGTGTATAAAAGGGTGGTTTCCTTAGCGTTTCGTTTTTGAAAATTAAAAAAAGAACAAAAAATATGCAAAAATTATTAAAATATTTATTTGCAGCAATACATCAATTTCTGCCATTTACTTTTTTAAGATTATTTTATGTAAATGTTGCCCATGGCTACGCTTGAAGTGGGCTATCCGTGAGCTTCAATTTTGGCATACTTTTCCACCATTTCGGCCGATATCTCACCAATGGCAGCTGTAATGTTGTCTTTCAGAGCTGCAATTCTAGCTGAATTGTCCCTGTACATGAGAGACTTTACGTAGACCCACAAAAAATAGTCCAGTAGGGTCAGATCACATGATCTTGGCGGCATATGGACTGCTCTAAATGAGATTAATTGCCCATCAAACTCGTCTCTTAATAGGTCCACGGTATCGCGTGACACCGTCTTGTTGAAACCACATGTCAACCAAATCCAATTCTTCCACTTTGAACAAAAAAAAAGTCGGTAATCGCACGGTACCTTGCTGCATTGACTGTAACCTTGCGGTTTTCATTATTTTTGAAAAAGTAAGGTCCAATGATGGTGCCGGCCTACAAACCGCACCAAACAATGCATTTTTATGTGTGCATTGGCAGCTCTTGAACTGCCTCTGGCTGCTCTTCAGACCAAATTTGGCAACTCTGTTTGCTAACGTTGAAAATTGAGCCAAAAATGAGCTTCGTCGCTGAAGGAAATTTTTAGATAAAAATTGAATCTTCACATTTCTCACAGAGCATTAAATTTGATAAAAAAATGCAATAATATAATGTATAATAATAATGTTCGTTTGTAACTCTATTTATAGTAAAATGGCAAACTTTGGTCAACATTTTTGACTGTAATTAATGTAACGAATCACGCGTGAGGTGTCAAAAAATCTATACTGAAAAAACAAATAGCAAAAAAATAATCCATTATAGGTATAACTAAAAGCCAGATGTACATGACTTTAGCGGCTCTGGTGGTGATACTGATCAATAATATAGGTATGGGCATTAGCTCTGCGACCAACATTTTATTGCTGTCCAAAAATATTTTTTATTAGAAATTTACTATAAATGACAAAGGGGGTGTGGGAGCAAAATAAGGTGCTAAAGTTCTTATGCAGAATGGACTATAAATCATGAGGCCCATAAACTTTATACGACTTTTTAATTCTGCCTCCAGTTATTTAATAGCCACTGTAACATTAAATTTTTTAAATTGTTACTTAAAAACATTAAATTTTAATTATTTTTGCAAAAGTTGTGGAGCTTAAAAAAATACCTCTCATATAATTTAAGTATATGCGGTTGTATACTTACGTAACATACTATATAATTCATATTATTCATTATATGGAAGATAATTTTTGAACGGCTATAACTTTTGAAAAAATAATGACAAATTAATTTTTTAAGCAGCGTTTATAAGAAGATGCTCTTAAACCTTAGAAAATAAATATTTTAATTTTATTAAATCATAATATAATCTCGCAGAACTGGTGCTTAAATCATAAAGTTAAAAAGTTTTTTGTAAAAGAGCAGCTGCATTTTTCTTTTTTTCAAAGTACTGAGTACTCTTTGGGCCAAAATATTTGTTCCACTATATTTAAATTGAAAAAACTGGCCAAGGTATCTAAGACTCGACACAACGCATAAAAGTTTGAGACCATGATAATAAATAAAGCCCAAAAGCATGTTGAAGACATAACTGTCTAATAACAGATTAGCAAATTTGGTGTGAGAAACATACAAATAAATTAAGCTGCATTTAAAATGTTAATTAAGCTGCACGACAGTGTGTTTTAGTACTTAATTTGTTTAAGCAAAATGATCATAATCTGTTTGATTTTAAATGAAGATTTTGATATATTGCAGTTTCTGAGAAAAAACATAAAACTAAGACAATTAGCTGATATTTCAATTAAGATATAGTTATGCAGATTTTATTAATTAATAATTAAGAGAGGAAATAGACAACGATGAAATTAATTAATGTTGATGGATGTAAGATAAAGCAATAATTAAAATACTATTGAATAAATTGATTCATGGAAAGATCACATGACTGCTACTTAAAATGCGAACGAAATTTAACCAAATCTGTTGTCCGAAATCATTGAAGTTTCCGAGTTAAGCTTGGCGCTAATGCTATTGATTTAATAAGTACTCTTAGATTTTTTGGCCATCTATTTTTTCGATAAAAAAATGATAAAAGAAAGAATTAAAAAAATTATATGCATGTAATCAAACCGGTGCACAGGACTTTGTCAAAAATCAAAAATTTTATAGTCACGATCATGCGATTTTACCCTACTAGACTATTTTTTTGTGGGGCTACGTGAATTTTCTTGTGTACAAGGACAAACCAGCCACAACTGCAGCCCTGGAAGACAACATAACAGCTGCCATTGGTGAGATACCAGCCAAAATGTTGGAAAAAGTATGCAAAATTGAAGCTTACGGATGGACCAACTCAGGCGTAGCCACGAGCAACATTCACATAAAATAATCTTTAAAAAATAAATGGCAGAAATTTATATACCTTTTCTTATATATATTTTATTCACTTTTGCAAACCTTTTGTTCTTTTCCAATTTTCAAAAAACCAAACGCTTAAAAAAACACTCTATGTTACTAAACACCGTAAGTTTGTTTTAAAATTTTTAAACTTTTTTCCGATATTTTGAAAAACTAAGTTTTGAAAAATGGTTCAGTATTGCTATTTTTTTTTGGAAATTAGCGAAATACTTTTATTGCATTTCTATACAAAAAAAAATGTAAATAAACAGTAATATATTTTTAGGTCCTTTAATTTGAGAATGAGAAATAAGATTTTCCGAAAGCGACTGCTTGTATGGGCTCAACGTACTGTGCAGTGATTGGAAAAAGTGATGCATTTCAAAAATATGAGAAAATACCGGATTTGAACAGCGTTCTACACATTAAATGGATAGCCAGCTAAGAGCGTTAAGATATAAATAGTTGAGGTATTGAATATGGCACAATGGCAAACTGTCTCCGAGTGAAACTTGCTATATGCAAGCAACCCTTTTAACCAAATCTAACCTACTGATTATAACTAGTTTCGATACCGAATATTTGCTTTAGTAGAAAATTTATTATCTTCCCTAGAGTTTTATTTGTTTTCTAAATAATGTTATAAACTTCAAAGACTGGTGATAACAGGATAAATACATTGCAAAAGCTATAAATGCATTACCTACCGCAGAGCACAGACTATGCTTGAAAGAAGTTCTCCAGTATTCAACTATTGCAAGAGACATACACGCGTGAGTTTTGTCAAACTGTCATGGTACACACATGGTACTCTTCAATAATATTTAAGTTTTTCAACATTTTTCAAAAATATAAACATTTTTTCGATTTTTTGTCAATATATTTTTTCGACATTCCAAACTTTTACTACATCTTAAAAAATTATTCGACTTTATCAGTATTATTCGACATATTCAATATGAGCATTTCCATGGGTCCCGTTCGACCGTCGAGCACATTAAAAGTAAAAAAAAAGTCAAAATATAACGGATTTTTATTTTGACAATAGGTTCAACTTATAGCTCCTAACTAGCTTTATAATTGGTGCTTTGGTTGAGTTTGGGCTATTTTTCGTTCTCAAGAAAATTGCAAAAAAAAACCAAGGTGTCGCACGGGACAAAAACTTCCGTTTGCGTGGAAATGTCCATTTGTTAAGAATTGTTCAGTATTTTTCGACATTTTTGGACTTTTGCTTCTTTTTTCAAGGTGTTCAACATTTTATTATATTTTTTTAATTAATCTACTGCAGATTTTTAAACATTTGAAATTAAATTTTTAAAAAAAATTTAGAGGCTATGCAATATCTCATTTGCTGACGTTTGATCCTTCTTATTGATGCTAAAATTTTTTAATATAGAAAATTGCTTTTAAACTAATAACTCTACGTCATAAGTGTAAAAAATAATTCACTTACAATTGAGATTTAGCTGCGTCGTAATTATCATTCATAAAAGTACACTGCAATTTTCTCTCGCTTATCACTAAGAAAGCACAATTAACGTTTTGCGTGTATTTTGGTGCTATTCTAATTTAAGCAAAGATGAACTTTTTTTCACAAAAAAATTGTGTTGACTTTTTGTCACAATTATGATGAGTTACACAACACTTTATTTAAATTTGTACTTTTTATTTAACAAAAAATTTTATTTCAAATTGTTTAGCAATAAAGATTATTTTTTGTATTATTATTTAAATTTTTTTTAAGTTGCTATAGTAAAAACAAAAATTAAATTTATCAACAAAATCTATACAATATCCTTTAGGTCTGCACTTGTGCAAACTTTATTAATTTCCGTTCTTTATCCTTAACACATACGAACTATCTCCAAATTTATTTAACACGATCTACGCTTGATGCCGCTTCACTCTCGACTAGCGTACGTGCAGCGTAGCTTAACAGTTTTTTAAAGCTTAAAACAGCAGTGGAAGCGCGCACTAACTTCATTGACTAACTAACTAACTGACTGGTGTGTTAGCCCAGTTATGAACTCAGCAGCCAAAACGTGTTGATTGATAAAAAAAAAATATTCACTACCTACCACCAATTTACAAAGTGATCAACCTAAGAGCGTAACATTATTAAGAGCGAAAAAGTAAGTGAATGAGCGTAAAATAGCGCGCAACGCATAAGCGCGCTCTTAGCCAAGTTTTAATTATAAACTCGCGCGCTTGTACGACAACCTTGTTCTTGCATTGCTTGGAGCGAGCGGCTTTTCTACAAAATGTTTTGTAAACAAACCATGAAAAATGAAAATAAAAAAAAAATCCGGCAACAAGAGCGAGTAGGCTATGATTAAATGATAACAATGCACGTTGTTTGAAAGGTGTAAAAATCGCGGACAAATAAAGACGGTCTTAAAAAATATTGATGATTTCTCAATTTTTATCGAATTTACTTTTTTTTATTTGGAGTTTTATTGACTTTTTTTTAGACAGTATTCTATTGGCTATCTTTGACTGTCAATATCCTTTCGAATCTTATTGGCTAAGTACTATTTATCGATATTTTTTTATCGACTTTTTTGGTGTTTCGATACTTTTCGATATTTATCGATTTCTTCAATGCATATTGAAGAAACTTTTAACTGCTATCGATTTTCGCGTATTATTTTTGATACTTTTTGTCTACTTCGATACAATTTGACAGTTTACGACTTTGTCGATGTGTCGATAAAATTCAAATTACTTCAATTTTTCGATGATTTCAAGCGATATTTGTGCAATTTTTTTTCGGTAAAGTTTATAACATCAATCGATGGTATAAGGTAAAAAATTAGTTTTTCATATAATTTTTTGGACAGTTAAATTATATTATACAACAAATAATAGAAAAAATATTTATATAAAATTCAGACACTGGAACCAGCAACTCTTTTGATAATTAACTAAATATTTTAAATCTTTAAATTTACTTAATTTTATTTCTTAGACGCTTGCTCTTAATCTCCAATAAAAATAATTACGATATTTCTATTTCAATATCAAATTATTAAAGGTTTAAAATTACTTTAAAAAAGTTAGTTGCGCAAATAGACACAAGCATACAAACACATTTGGTTTTTGTTTTTTTTTTGTATGGTGTTTAAAAACGAGGTGAATTTATTAGGGAGAGCCATGCATGCAGAAATCGAAGACATTTTAAGAGAGTGAGAGTAAATTAGTTTTCAAAACGAAACTCAATGGAGAGCAGAAGGAAACAGCCCACACGCACGAAGACGTGGGAACAGCTAGTAATAAAGCAAAAATTTGATCAGTAATCAATATTTCATGCAGATTTGATATTTATTGTTAAATACTCTAAAGGCGTGACAGCAGCTTTTGACGTTTTGATCCGATTCTCTTAGATTTTCGCACACTGTGCACAGCAACCAAAAGAACCAAATTACAAATAACTTGACAATTTAAATGGATGTTATTTTGCTGTGCTTATCGCTTGAAAATGATTGCGAAAATGTATCTAACGTTAGAAATATGCAACTGATTATGGCTTTGCTAAATGATGAAACTCAAAAATAGACAAAAAAAAATTCCATTACCAAAACAGTTTTTAATTTGGCATAGTCAACCTATGCGCTTGTAGGTAAATATTTTCATTTCAGTCTACATAACTCAAATTATTTGTTACCAAGTTGATATCAAGCAGCTGATTTTTATGTCATTAACAACTTTTAATCAGAATCAGCCAAATGAAATGACAACAAAAGCTCTATAAGCGTAATGAATGATGCTAGGCCTAAACTGAGCTCTCAGAGAGATTGTCAGCTACAGTGAGATTAAAATCAGCTTAACTCTTATCAATAGTAACGCTCTTAATCGCAAATAACAATAAATTTTTGTTTATTTTAGAGCAAACCGTTTTGCTCTGTATGGCACGTGCCTATTTTTTACTATTTTTTTTTAAATTTAAATAATTCCCTACAACTTATTAATATGCGAATTTAGTTTTTTATAAATATGATATATAAATGGGAAAATTTGAATTAAAAATCTCCAATCGGATTATTTAAAATTCCACGTTAATCAAGTTTAAGTTTCGGATGAGTTGATGTTTGTGATGCGCAGTTTGGACTTTCCCTAAAAGAATATGACGTGCATAGGCAAAATGACTTTTTCATGCCTATGATATAAATAACAACCTTCGGATAGCAGATGTGGTCTAGTGAAAAAGTTTCCCTTATAGTTTTAGTGTATCGATAAATTTCCTATGAAACACAATTGTGTGTCAGCTTTTGTGGAGTTTACCATTTTAACAATATCGGTCAAGTCCTTACTATTTGTATGATAATACGTAAAATCAAAATCTTAATAGCCAAATTTTATGACATTAGCATATGTAATTGAAATGGTTATTTCTAGCCAAAAAGAAAGGGGTATAAATTCATTTAAAATATGTCAATGATGATTTAATGCTTATTAAGTGCTAATTTAGTAAAAAATCATGTACCACATTTTTTTTTGTAGCACTAAATTAGCACTTAATAAGCACTAAATTATGGCAATGGTTTTATTACATTTTGTTAAAAATGCTTTGCTGAGTTAATGGGTCTGCCATTTTGCAATGTTTCGTGAACTGTGGAGCCTTTACTTCTTATATGAGAATTAGGGTTGCTTAATCTTAGAAAGGAGAGTCTCAAAAGCATAGATTTGCATATATTAGGAGTTCTTCCTTAGTAGCATTCTTGAAGATAATATTCAGAATAAAGTCCAAAATTAGAGGAGGTACCTAGTTTGGGAGTTCGAGCTATTTGAAATCGCGTACATTATTTGTCTTAAAATCACGACAAGTTGGGGAGTCTTTGATAAGCTTAAGCAATATGGTTGGTCCTATAAAAGATGCTCTGAGGCAGTTAGCTAATATTCGAGATATGATTTATTTTTTAAAATTTTGATTGATATATTTTTCGATACAGATATTTTTTACTAAGCTTTACCAACTGAAACACTTAAATACAAACTCAAGTAATTTTTTGGACAGCAGTATTATTCTTGCACAAAGCAATTTTTTCATAGAAAAAAACTGGAGGCACTTTTTGTTTTATTTTTTAGAGGAAAATAGCGCTGCATGCCTGAAAGGTAACTCAAAAATCACGCTTTAATGGTCACTGGTACTGTATTATCAAATCTTCTACATAATTTTGCTTTCAAATTAGGAATCAAATAGAAAGTACCAACAGATCGCATCATAGCCAATTGCCTTAATTTTATCGGGGTAATACTAACCTAAGTTAGGTTAAATTGAATAAGAGTGGTAGTCAGTTGCGAACCGATTCGCTTAGACCAAATGCTGGTCCATTATAATACCACAGAGTACTTGACTATACCATCTTATTGAACCTACCAGATTTCGTATATAAAACTAAATAGCTGACCTATGCATCTATGGTTATCCATGTCATCTATGGTTATCCAGGTCAAACAAAAATGAACCAAGTGTTTTGTGGCATTTTCTAGCAAGTACAGCAAAGAAAATGTTTAATTTTTTCCTCCTCTTCCACATCCCTGCAACTTCTACAGAAGTCAAAAGACCGAATATTTAATCTCTCCGCATGTCTGCCGATAAGGCAGTAGCCAGTTATGACTGCGACAACTGACGAGACACTAGGTCTAATGCCTTATATCAGCTCTAGAGACTGCTTAGTGTTCCATTCCGGCCAGTTATATTGCAAGTTGACCCTTGGGTTCATCTCTTGTTAGCCTTTTTTATCATATTTTCTCTAAGCAGTAGCAAGTGGTATGCCAACACCTTCCTTGTCCTGAGGAATTTGTGCAGTAGTTCCTTGCCTAGCAAGTTCAACAGCTTTGCAATTGCCATCATATGGCCAGGCACCCAACTGAGGCGGATATTAAAATGCTGAGACATCTCATTAGGTAACAAACCTTACTAATTGGCAATAATACAAGGGCATATTGGTGATATACCGATAGGAAAAAATTTACAAATTTTTCTTATTGTTATTGTTTCTCAATTAACTCATTCCAGACTATTTTGTATTTAAATACCCAAAATAAGAGTGAATTTTAAAAAATCCTACGAAGCGACAGGTAAGAGGTGTTGTGGTTTTTAAAACTTTTTTGGGTAGAGGAAGGATTGGTCTGAAATGAATATTTTTAGTTTTCCAAACTTTTTTGATTAACCTGTATTTTTGTGATGTAGAATTTAGGTAACATAAAATTTCCAAAATTTTGGTGGAAAATCGATCTAGGTTAATGTGAAGACTTAAAAAAAAAGCTCGAAACAAATTCAAAGATTCTATGTGGGATGCTATAATAAAACAAATTTGATTGAATGAAAAGTTGGATGGAAAAATTTTTTTTTTGCCTCATAGAGGGCTATTGAGTAAAAATTTATCCATTCCATATTTCCGGTGTTCCGATAGAAAAAAATTTAATATTAAAAGAAGTTTCACTTAACAAAAAAAATTAAAAATTGGACAAAATCGTCATAGTCCATTAAAATTTTGCATAAATATTTTAGGTCCTGCACTTAGAAAAACAATGTTTTTTGCGTTTTAAAATTACCTATTTTACCTATAAAACTCATCCATATGGAATCTCAAATTAATGTGATACTGAATTGTTGATTATTTAATCGGTCTATAATATAGTCTATAAAACGGTCTATATGCAGACGATACAAAATAATACTACTTCAATAAAATATTAGCATATCATTAATAAGGACATCCTGTTCAGTACTACACTGACTCATATTGCGAAATGAAAAAGAAATACTGAAAATTCATTTGAACAGAATACAACTTCCGTTTCATATTAAAATTAGTACCACAAAATTTCATTATAATTTCTTAATTTTATACAATTCCACCCAATACATCGCGCAAGCTGTGGACACATTTAGATTAATCGGTTAGAAAGTTTACACTTTCAGCGCTTTCAATTGCCACCTCCATACAACTCAGTTCGATTTTATGCCATACATCAATATATAATTTGCATATCAGTTGCAATCTCTGAGAATGTCGCCTAGAAACGTGACGAAATGTTGAGGTTTAACGCTAAGTGGAATTACAGTATCAATAAAATTTTTTTCTGAAATTATTATTTGCATATTTAATTAATAGTCATAAAACTGTAACTAATATATATCTTTAGCTTCAGGATTTTTTTTTCATTATCGAATCCGGGTTTATGTACTTTACTGAAAATGTTGCTATTACTTAATTTAGAGCTTGAAAAATGCCCATATATTAATTTAGTTTATATATTTTTTTGAATGACTCGCTTATAATTAAAAATGCATATTAATTCCATGAAAAGTTTGAGAACCTTAAGCCCTTTACTAGAAAAATCAATTAACACTTTTTCACTAGATATGATCTTTTAACTGGCATAAATTATTAGACGACCCTTGCATAAGTCTTTGACGTAATTAAATTTAAATAATTAGTACTTTTTAAGTTTATTAAACTAACTGACCACAACAAATTGCACGCTATGATGAGAATCGTTTAAGAGATTTAGTTTACAACGTGCAGGTTACCGGGAATTACTACTACGTAGCTGAAATGATGAATGTGCTAAAATTTTAGGTGAGTTCCCTCACAAAGCCTAAATTATAAAATTTTTTTAGTGAACAGTAAAATTTTGTTGCGATTTGAATATTTGTAATGCAATAGATAAATATTGTCTATTTTCTACAGTAAATCAAAAACACAGCATGAACAATTGTGGGGGACTTACATTGAAATGGTGAAACACATATTCCTATTTTATTGATCACATTAACCGCACATTAACATTAAGTTTTTCGATGTTATAAAAGTGATCATTGAAGAACTTATGGATTTGATGAAGCCACTGCTTTTTCATTTTTAAACTTTTTTCTTAAATTTTATTTTGAAGTTCAGAGTAAAATTTTTTGAGTTTTTCTATTCCAGTCAGAGATTAATTATTCAAATGGCAACATTTGAAGGTCCTAGGGTCAGAATATCCTAGATCAAAGGCACTGTTTGAGGTGTAGTGTTATGGCTGTAAAAACGTTTGAATATCATTGAAAATGAGAAGAGTCAGTCAGAATTAATTAATGGAGCTTTGCATAGAATATATTTTTATGCTTATTAAATTAAGATAATTGGGGAAAACTACATGGGAAAGCAGTTATTTCGAAAAATTCCGAGTGTGTTTGATCTACCGACATATATTTGTTTTGAAACAATCTAATAACCCTTAAACAATTTCAAAGGTACTTGTGAAAACTCGAGCATACGTTAAGAAACTGAAGAAAAAAATAAATAAAAATAATGTGCAAAAAATTCTGATCACTTAAGCGATGTTGTTTTTATTACATTTCCAAATGAAAGAACTCAAAATACAAAAAAAAAAAAAATTTATTAAAACTTTTCACAATCTGTAAATATCAAATATCCTCAAACTATTGTTAGGTAGGGCTTATGTCTCAGTATTAAGTTCAACTTTTGAAAATATTATTTGATCGTTTATATCCCATATAGTGGTAGATATTTTGGGTTAAACTTTGGAACAGGCAAAAACAAAAACAAAAAAATCAACACTTAGGGGCCGTGCACTACTTACGTGAGGATTTTTTTTTGACAATTCGTATCCCCCGTCCCCTTGGTGAGATTTTTCAGGACCCTATCCCACCCTATTTTGACCCACATAATTTGTGAACGTTCCCTTTTTTAATATTTGCTTTGTTTGAAATCTGCACTAACAGCAGTCAAAAGAATTTTGTATGAAAACTTTTTAAAATTTAAAAAAAAAGTTGAAGTAATTTAATTCTGTTTTGGTTTTGATACATATTTTCTTTGTGCTATGCACAACTTTCAAAATAAATAAGTGAATTAAATTAAAAATATTGCAGCTAAGCTACGTTATATTTAAATGTTGTAACCTCAAGCTGCCAGCTTCTTTCTTTAGAAATTTAATGCTCCATATGACGAAATATTTTCAAAATTGAATGAAAACACACATAAATTAAGTTTGAATCTAATTTATTTGTTCACTGAAAATATTATTTTACTACAACAGTTATTTCATAATAATTTTTGGCATATGTCAACTACGAAAAGTTGCTGCAACATTTTGAATTACAAAATGTTGCAAAAGAAATAAGAAGGCAAATAATTGTGTGTAGAGAAGAATTTAAAGGTGACTTAAGCAATTGTGTTGATAACTGAATTTTTTTCAGTTAGGAAATGTGAAAAAAATTATGGGAACAATTGCTACCTTGAAAGCCAACATTAATATTATTTTGAATAAATGGCCCATACCTAGTTAAGCCTAATAGGACTCATTAAAGTAAATCCTAGTGAAAAAAAAACCAAAATTAATTTTGAGACATGTGTCTAGAAAAGATGGATTCAGATTTAATTTATGTGTGTTTTACTTAAACTCACACTTTATATGAGCAATATTTTTTATTTCTATACTTGATTGGTGATATATTATTATGCCTTTAAAAATCCAACAATTGATATAACTTCTATGTTAAAGTTGAAATTATAATATTATTTTATGAACAAATAAGTTAGTGGTGCTTATATTTTTCAGCTTTGTAGTTTCTGAAAGAAATCATTTTTCAAAATTTCACTGTGTATCTCTGGGTTACTTTAAAAACGGTTATAGCGAGCAAAAATATAGCCAGCTCACCAAACAAAATCTTGTAAAATATTTTTGCTTTATTTTATAAGAAAAACAGATAAAAACCTTAGAAATGTAAAATAAATTTTTTTAGATTTTATACATTATGTTATAATGGGTGATTTTTTTGCTATTTGTTTTTTCAGTATAAATTTGTTGACCCCTCACGCATGATTCGTAGCATTTATTACAATCAAAAATGTTGACCAAGGTTTGCCATTTTACCATAAATAGAGTTACAAACGAATTGCGCTTGAAAATTATTGTATTTTATTATCCAAATTTAATGCTCTGTGAGAAATGTGAAGATCCAATTTTTATCGAAAAATTTCCTTCAGAGACGAAGCTCATTTTGGCTCAATGGGTACGTCAACAAACAGAATTGCCAAATTTGGTCTAAAGAGCAGCCAGAGGCAGTTCAAGAGCTGCCAATGGACCCTGGAAAATGCACTGTTTGGTGCGATTTGGGGGCAGGCGGCATCATTGGACCGTACTTTTTTTTAAAAATAATGAAAATCGTAACGTTACAGTCAATGGAGCTAGGTACCGTGCTATGATTACCGACTTTTTTTGCACAATATGGAAGAATTAGAGTTGGTTGACATGTGGTTGCAACAAAACGGTGTTACATGCCACACGGCACGTGATACTATGGACCTATGGAGAAGCGAGTTTGATGAGCAATTAATCTTACGTTTTGGAGCAGACCATTGGTCACCAAGATCATGAGATTTGAACTCTTTAAACTATTTTGTGTGAAGCTACGTGAAGTCTCTCATGTACAGAGACAAATTATCCACAATTGCAACCCCTGGAAGATAACATTACAGCTGCCATTGGTGAGATACCGGCCGAAATGCTGGAAAAAGTATGCCAAAATTAGAGCTTACGGATGGACCACGTCAAGCGTAAGTGCGGGCAACATTTATATAAGATAATATTTAAAAATTAAATGGCTGAAATTAACGTATTGTTTTAAATAAATATTTTATTCACTTTTGCAAATTTCTTGTTCCTTTTTTAGTTTTTAAAAAGCAAACGCTTAAGAAATCACGCTTTATGTGGCAGGTACATAGTTTAATTTAAAGAGCGACAGAGTTTTACAAGCCTAGCAGTCATTGCGAACAGTGAAAATAATTCCCTTATTTAAGCTGAAGTATATTGCATTCTTTTATATAAAAATGCTTGGACTTAGAGCACATTTTATAGTCCCATTAGAAACTGCAGGTGTACCCAATGCCAATAATTATTCAGCTCAAAAGATATTGGGGCTAAGTAACAGCAAAAGTAGTTTTCTATTCCATATCAGACCTGTGCCCAAACTAACTTTTGTTCAGTACAATATTGACTATAATTCACTAAATACAGGAAGGATAGCCAAAATAACTTCTCAGCTACCTATAAATCTGAAATTACAGTCGATTTGACCATAACCTTTCTCCTTTACAAAGTAATAATATACATATTTCACCAGCTGATTTAATTTTTTCTGTCCTTTCCAAGCTTTCAACCCAGTATTTGACTGCTAAAATGTAGAGATTTGTAAAAATAACATAATACGAACCAAAAATAAAACAAATTTAAAATCGAATACAAATTTCTGATTTTTGAATAAACTGTAATTGCATGTTCCTCGAACAAAAATTCACCAGACATGCACATATTCCCCACATTAGATGCATGTTGCTTCACATGACACAACACATTATCCATTTTATCCACGCTGCTGAGCATCCAAAAACTTTCACATAGGAGCGCGGAAAGCTTTTTCTTTTTTTCCAAAAACAACTTCTTTTCACCAAATTCAACATTAGACTGTTGAACTTTTGGAGAATTTTTATCTCGGCGCAATGTTGCGTGCAGCATCAGTTTGTGTTTAAAAGCGCGCGTGTCAGCAACGTGAAACGGAAAAATCGCTCAAAGAAATTGTTGAAAATTTTAAAGAAAAAGTGAAAAAAATGTGAAAAAAAAAAATTATAAAAATTCCCACATATGTAAAGTCTAA
Source organism: Tricholauxania praeusta (assembly GCA_949775025.1). Lineage (NCBI taxonomy): Eukaryota > Metazoa > Arthropoda > Insecta > Diptera > Lauxaniidae > Tricholauxania > Tricholauxania praeusta. Next base: position 128,115,946 of record OX459030.1, on the reverse strand, counting down.
ACGTATGAAAACGATTTTTCCGTGCTGCAAACATTGAGTTGTGGGTACTGAAAAGAAACAACAGAAAAATAAAAAAGAAAAGAAGTTGGAAAAAAGTAAAAATAAAGAAGAAGCATAAAAAGAGTTGTACAAGTACAGCGCAGCTAAAGAGGGCGTTGAGCCAAAAAAAAAAACCCAAACACAAATACACAAACGTGTTGTTGCGGGTTGTGAGCGTGGCTTTGTGTGTGTGTATTTCTGTGTCTGTATTCGTGTGTGTGTGTGAAAAAAGTGTTGGTGTCACATGTGAAATAAGTGAACATAATATGAAGCAACAGCAACAACGGCAGCAAAGTCAAACAAAGATTTTTCCCACAAAGATGCCGTGGTGTTAAAGGATTAAAAAGAATAAAAGAAAATGCTGTAGAAGCGGCAAGATTGTGCGGTTTAAAAAGGGAACAAGGTATTTGCAAAAAAAAAAAATAATAAGAAACTTAAAAAGATTTGGGAACTAAGCTTTTTTTTGCAGCTGCATTTAAGAATTTAAGTATGAGGTCATACCAAATAAAATTATCTCAAGCGCCTTAAGGTATGCAAGAAAAATTTTAGGAGACAAAAAAACTGAAAGAAAGCTGAAAATATATTGACTTCATATACTGCTGCTTACATGCGCTCCTATTAAATAATCACCTTTGGCGCCTTTAATTATGCTTTCATAATATTTAATATATGAGATTGCATAGTTTAAGATGCTTTTATTGGTAAACTACATCAGAACTTGCACTGAAATGATAGTTTTAAAATTATTATTCGATTGAAATTTTTTAAGTTTTTCTTCAATTTCAAAGATTTTGCTGCCAGTATATGCTTCGAACCAATAATGTTTTAAAATAATTATGAAAGCAGTTGATCTCCGTCTTTCAGGCAATTAAGGTTAATATTTTTTGTGTGATCTGTTTCATTAATTTAATCGTTTCGACCACTCGAACTGCAGTACATCAAATTTCTGATATTGATACCAGAACTTAAATTTATTAAGTCTAGAGAATATAATGCGCAAAACCGCGTTATGCAAAAAAAAATAAATATCTTTAGAAAAAGTAAACTTCAGCTTCGAATTTTAAATAAAAAAATTTTTTTTTTCTTTTCAAATTTCGCTAATAAAACCACAATAAGCAATTAAAAATCAATTTTCGTAAAATTAATTTTCTGACTTGCGGAATTACAACTTTTTTTTTCAAATAAATCGGGAACACCTTGTATAAGGGTCAGTCTTCTTGAGTGTTAGCTTGTACCACAAAAACTAATGCCGCAAAAAATGCACGCATTTGCTTAATTAAGAAATGTAATCATAAAATGTAAAGAAAAATTAGAAAAAATCCTCAAAAAAATTATCATGGGGATAAATTGACCAGAGGTTTAGATCCATTGACCAAACATCCATATTCCATTTACCCTAACGCCACGTCAAAATTTAAAACAAATGAGACAATTTTTGAAGGATTTTAGTTCTTTAGCATATATTTACTTTTATATGGGCAGCATGTTGAAGAAGAGATGAAGGATTTATGAACCACCTTAACATACCACAAAGATTTAAGACATTCTTTAAATGAAAATTTTAATATTTTATTAAATAAAATGGGCTACATTTTCAAAATTCGCTCTTAATACTTCAATCATTGATTTTTGGAAAAAATCATCAACTTTTATAAATTGTTCTCCAAATATATAAACATTGATTTTGGAACAATTTTTTTTTTTATTCAAAATTTGACTTGATTATATGTAATTATATATGTTTTCAATAACGTAATTTCCGAAAAATATGCTTTTGAGTCAAAATTGTTGCATCCTTTTTCACCTTAAGTATTCTTAGATGTATCTTAGACCGGGTCGATTTGTATGAAGCAAAATAAAGTCAACCAGACACCGACTCAAAAGTTAGAAGGACCCTTTAAAACGAAATCTGCGTCATTTTTTTTTTTTTTCGTTCAGAGAAAAACCAATGGAGCACTTTTGATTCTCCTGAAGGAGCTTCACGAGGAGCTTCACCAGAATCAAAAGTGATCCATTGGTTTTTCTCGGAACGAGAAAAAAATTATGCAGATATCGTTTTTAAGGGTCGTTCTAACTTTTGAGTCGATGTCTGGATGAATGTCCGGTCTCATGTACCTATGAACAATTTTAACCAAATCGGAAAAGATTGTATTCAATTGTTTTTGTTGATTGTTTTACAGTTTTTTAAGATTCAAGAAAACTTTTCAAAATAATGCAAGTAATAATAGAAATTTACCTTGTCTCGTATGGTTTTTACGGTTTCTCAATATATAAATTTTTACTTATGAGAGTTTTCTTTCAATTAGATTCAATTTGTTAACTAGAACATTAAAAATCAACATATTTTGTCACATTTATTACGTAAAGGAAGCAAATTAGATGTGCTTAAGACCAACCTTCAAAATATTATAATTTTTGTGACCATTTAAGCTTTTCGAAAATAAAATAATTGTGTTTTAAGTAAGCTTACATAAATGATGTCACAGTTTTTTGACGGTTTTTGACCCTCCCCTCCTCAGACTATTGAACATATCACAAACTGTCACAAATGAGCTGTACTCCTCCTTGTATCATGACATAATTTATTGAGGCTCTTTTTGCTGCAAAAGGTCTATGAAACTTTTTGACTCATTCCAATATATGTTTTGATTCTGGAAATATCTGATCAAAACTGGTTGGATTTTTCCTCTGACTATAAAGAATTAGAGCCTGCAAATTAATAAAGTGGTATTACGCATTTATTCTAATATAAATTCGTGAAAAATGTGGGCACCTAAAAAGTTTTGAATATTAAAGGACTACGAATTGCTAAAACGCTTGTTAAAAAGAAATTTTACAATACGAAATTAGGCATTTTATTTTCATTATTAATGAAAAAAAAAATAATCTAAAAATTTAATTTAAGATTTTATTAAAAAAATATTACTAATCTCGAAAAGCCTAAGCTAAAAATCTAATTTAAAATTTTATTAAATAAAAACCAAAGAGCATGATATTACTAGAAAGTTCCTTTTAATATCTTACACTGTTATCTGTAATCAAATTATAAGCCCAGTAAAATACCCTTATTATCCTTAAAATTAACAAAAATTTCGCAGAGGCATTGTGCTGAAAACAAAAAAAAAACCTAAATTGCCACTCATTATTATGGAAATGAAAATTCAATTCCCATAACAATTATTATCCTTTGTGGAAATAAACTGCTTCTTCTTGAAATAATAAACTTTTTCTCTTTACAATGTCAATTTTTCCCAGTAGAGGCTTAAAAAAATTTTTATTACCACTAATCCTGTAATTATCCTTTTTTAAGTATTCCTATAAGTTCCGTTATATTTTAGTAACGGTACTGAAAATTTACTTTCTACTTCTACTTATTCAATTCATTATTTATCATTTGCTTTAGCACGTTGCCTTATCACATCTTATCAGTTTCTCTACGTCTCTCATTTCGCTTTTCTGCACAAAGACAATTGCAAACTTTTTTCGTACACCTCCGCTGCTTGCACATTGCTTTCGTGCTCTTTGCCCCTTTTGCCAAAAATTTTTCCGTTGCGCAAAAAAATATACAAAAGTTACATCCGCTTTGTAAAGCTCGGCCACTATGAATAAAAGTCAAGAACAACGAAAATATTATGAGATGATCGGTAGGAAATAATTTAATTAATTTCAAAAAATTTTTTATTTGTGTTATCGGTGTGTTTTCTATACAATTTAACTTGGTATATTTTTCTATTTGAGTCTAAGTTTTCGAGTTATTAAGTAGAAGTTATTTTCAAGCCTCTTTGAGTGATTATGTCTAATGAAGATTGAGAACACCCAAATCAATACTTTTTTCTTATGTTTTGGGCATAATAAATCGTTAAAGAAATCGAATGAAAAGGAGCATGGTATAAAGTTGCGTTCCAGAGAATATCATATCGTCGCTCTCGGGTAGAAAGGCCCTAACTCATGTTTTTGCAATTTTTCAGGAGGACGAAAAACTGCAGAAGAAACTTCAAAATTTCATGTTAGGGTCTTTTTCAATTGAGTGTAAGTCCGCTATGTTTTGAAATATCACGTCAAAATTTTGAGTGGACGTGTATTTGAGGGTTATCTTTTAGGATCGACAAAAAAATAAATTTCGGAAAAAAATTTTAGTTAGGGCCTTTCTACCCGAGAGCGACGATATGTTTCATCCTTTGCTTGTATAGGAGGTATCAAGACGCCCGTATCACTGTATTATATTTCCATATATTTTTATTCCAAAATCTCAAGATATCACACGGTTTCTTTTTGTTTCTACTGAAAGAGCCACACCCATTAACAAGACTATCATTTTTGAGCTACATATACTGCTTAAGTTTACCAGGTAAGGTGACATTTCCTGTTAAGATTTCCTGGTAATGATCATTTTTTTTGCAATGATAACTTTTACAATACCATCCAATTTTTTGGGGATTTCGACCAACTATTTCGAGTTTTTCACCTTGTTCAACTACATAAGTATTTGTTGATCTTAAACTTTTTTTCATACATTAACTTTTTCGTTTTTATTAAACTTCTTTTGTTTTTTTTTTGGATATATTCAACTTCTTTTTTGACTTTTTTAATATTTAAATCCAACTTCGTCAACATTTTTCCTTTTATTTTATTCCGACTTAATTAACATTTTTCGCCTTTCAACTTATTTCGAGTTGATCTATATTTTTCAACTGTTTTCGATTTTATATTGCTTTTTTCAATCTTTCTCAATTTTTTCGACTCAAGACTATTCAACTTCTGCAATATTTTTCAACTTTCTTTCAATTTTCTCCATATTTGGATTTTTTTTACATATCCAACTTTCGTAAATGTTTTTTCAACTTTTTTCAAAGTTTCTCAACAATTTCTGGATATGTCAAAATACAAATAAATTGAATTTTTCAGCAAATTTCTTTCCAACCTTTTCAAAATTTTTCGTGCCGAAACTTTTGGTTTTGATTTTGATCGAGTTTTACATAATTTTTATGAGCCATTTTGCTTTGAAAGATTCGATAATCTGTGGAAATAGATTCTAAAGCTTCTTTATTCTTAATGGTTCTGGCTGTGAAAAAAAAGTCTTCTTAGCCAAAGTTTTTTACGAGTCCAAATTTCTTGGTCTCTGTTGGTTTCATATGTGAACAAGAAAATATCTATATTGAGTACAGGCATTTATGTCGAATTAAAAAAAATTTGTTAAAGGATCAAAATAAAAAAAAATGTTTAAAAAAAATATAATGATATATGCTGATGATGTCTGGATTTCGATTTCATTGGATAGATAATGTTATGCTCCTTAGCATTTAAACAAAATTTAAGGCCTTTGAGCGCCGCTGTTGGTCGGAATATAGCACAGTCTAGGCATATTTCGGTAGTAAGAAGATGAACATAGACTTCCACTTTTAACATCACTTCACATATTTCCGCTAGAAATTATTTATCACATAGTTTTGGCGGCCAATCTATGTCACAATTTCAAATATAATTTGAGTTTCAAGTGAATTTAAAGTTACGATTTTTTGTGAATTTCGTAAATTTCTACAATGGCAAACCTTACTGAGTCTTAAGAATAGCAGCGTTGCCAGAGTTAAACCTTTAATCCCTGTTGGAAAGTATGACAGTCTATAAAAAGTACTCACATATTAAGTTTTCGTAAGAATTTTATAGGATCAGTGCTTTATACTTCAAAATTTTTAATATGATTAAAGCTTTATTTTTACTTGACAGCACTTGGGATGTTTTAAATGTACTGACGAAAAAAAAAAAACTACCCACAAAAATTTTTTTTTGAAAAATCTCGCTACTTTTTCAAATAACAGCGTTCACTGATTGAAGATTTCGTTTGATATTTCTATTTCAAACAGTTGTTAAGAAGTTGAATCTGGAAGTTAATGCCAATACTTTTTCCACAATTTTTCAAAGTTTAATTTGAATTTTTTTTTTCAGAATTTTGCTGCCTGAAAAGGATTGCCAAGTTGAAAAGAAGCAATTCCCGGCGTTATCAAAAAAACAAAAAAAAAAGAATTTTTTTTCCTCAAAATTTTTTTATGGGAAAAAGTTGCTTTTTTGATCATATATAGTATATGTATATATTTCTTCAAATGTGAAGAAATTATTATGTAAAAGCTTAAATTTTAGTGTGGAAAAAACTGGATGATTTTTTTTTTTGCTCTTCAAATAATCATTTGAAGTCCATGTCACAAAACTCGACAAATTTCCGGCTATTTAATAAACTTTTGAATTCCTACCAGACTCTCAGCTTTGACATGAAATTCCAACCTTAATTGGGTCAATTCTGGCAACACTGTGACTAAAGTCTGAATGAAAATATTTCCAATTGGGCAGCTCAACCGTTAAACACAATGAAATGTGAAAGTGAAAGTGTGAGCGGAAGTACAGGCAAACAGAGGAAGTGAACTGGTCGCAAAATGTAAGCGCATTGTTGATTCAATGTTGCCAATCTAAAACGGAAGTACTGTGTGTGTGTATGTATGTGTGTGTGTTTGTGTGTGTAAGTAAAGAGTCCATAACATAACAGAAAAAGGTTTTAACTTTATGAAACGGTCAGTGTTGAAAGCAACAACTTTATTTTTGTTTTTCAGAATGATGAAAAAAAATTTGGCATTTATGTTATTTCGGGTGCTATTTTTTTCTACGCTTCTCAGCCTCCGACCCATATAAAGCAAAATTTTGTTTTTCGTACCCTTTTTTTCTTTTTTTGGTTTATGCACGCACCCAAACTCGCAGCAGCTTTTAAGGGATTTTTTGTTGATGTTCACATGTTTTGGAAATTTATGGCATTTCATTACAGTCGAAATATTTTTGGCTACTTTGTTGTTTATGTTATTTTGTTGGATTATATTTTTAATAAACTTTTTCTTTATGCCAGACGAAATGGTTTTTTATCTTCACACAGTGTTGCACTATTGTTTTTATATCGTAATTTTTTCTTTCTTCTCTTTCTCTTATTATTTTCTCTCTTCATAAGATCTTAGTGACCAAACTGGTAGACTTTTTATAGCTACATCACCTAATGAACCCTCTGTGAGAATACTTGAAAACTGGCAAAATGTTGCTGATCCAACATAATAAAAGTTGGCATGAAAGTAGTTGGCTCCCAAATGAAGCCGTTTAGTGTTGCCATTTATTTGGCCTCTGTTGTGTTTTTTTTTTATTTGTGCCTTTTTGCATATTTTTAAACATTCCTTTTTTTGCATTTTATACCAAATATTTTCTAAAATATTCTTTTGTTTACTTTGTTTACCATCGAACATATTGTGGCTTTACATATATATTTAACACAATAAGAAGCCAGAGCATTGAATAAAAACTTATTGACTGTAAAGTGTTTCGTTAGCTCAGCAAGAATTTTCTCAGTCGTTATGTTTTGTTTCTTGCTTCAGGCATTTGAATTTAATTTATACCCTTGAGAATTCACATTTTTATTATTTAAAATTCAGAATGTATGGTCTTTAGTTAGGATGTGCAAATAACCTACCACTAAGGATTTCAATAACGAGAGGTATTGACAGTTTTGGGACGTTAAAATCTTTAAGTTTATAATTTCAGTATGTTTCGTGTTATAAAATAATTCACTTAAAATGAGCGAAATTTAAAAATCCACGCGAATTTATTGTTAATTTAAGGTATTCCTTTGAATACAAAATTGAATTTTAAGAAAGATTTTAATGAAAAAATTATTGTTTTCGGAATATTTTGCCACTTTTTCGTTATCTAGGGTTCGCTAAGTACGAATTCGAGCTTAGTTTCTACACTGTAGAAACAAATGCCTTAAAAGTCATTCAATTTAGTCAAAAATTCTGAAAATGCAGATAGTTAAATAAATATTTTTGTCAATTTCTCGGTGTTGAAAAAAAAACCAAACTTTATAGACCAACAAAAATTTCTTTGTGCCCTAACTTTTTCCAGTGTAAGTTTTTGTTCTACAAAAATCACCTTTATTAGAAAAAAATCAAAAAATTACCCAATCTCTTAAGAGGAAAAAAGATTTGCACTAGAGGAGTAAACATAACCAATTTCAAAGTGTCTAAAATGATTCTTCTATGTAACGGGTGATATTTTTGCAATTTGTTTTTTGATTGTAAATGTTTTGATACTTTTTTGTATGATTCTTAGCATGTGTCAACTTCAAAAATGCTCAATAAAGTTTGCCATTTTATCATAAATAGATTAACAAACCAACAGCGCTTGCAAACTATTGAACTTTTCTATCATAATTCGTGCTCTCTGAGAAATGTGAAAAGATCGAAAAATTTTCTTCAGCGACGAAGCTCATATCTGGCTCAATGGGTACGTCAACAATTAGAATTGCCGAATTTGGTCTGTTGTGCAGCCAGAGGCAGTTCAAGAGTTTCCAATGCACTCTGAAAAATGCACTGTTTAGTGGGGTTTGTGAGCCAGTGGCATCATTGGACCGTACTTTTTCAAAAATAATAAAATCGTAACATTTCAGTCAATGAAGCAAAGTACCGTGCGATGATTCCAATTTTTTTTTTTGCCCAAATGGAATGGAATTGGGCTTGGTTGATATGTGGTTTATGCCACATGTCACACGACACGCGATACCATTGAACTATTGAGGGCGAGTTTGGTGAGCAATTAATCTCACGTTTTGGAGCAATCCATTGGCCGCCAAGATCATGCAATTTTACGTCATTATAATATTTTTTGTGGGGCTACGTGAAGTCTCTCATGTACAGAGACAAGGCAGCTACAATTACAGCCCTGACAGATAATATTGTAGCTGCCATTGGTGAGATACCGGCCGAATGCTGGAAAAAGTATGCCAAAATTATGGATGGCGTAGTCGGGGTAACGTTTTCATAAATAATCCTAATTAAGTAAATGGCAAAAATTGATGTGTCGCTCGATATAAATATTTTATTCACATTTGTAAATTTTTTTTTTTTTTTTAATTTTCAAAAACCAAACGCTTAAGAAATCACTCTTTTATAACTTAACCCATTCCAGACTATTGGGTATTTAAATACCCAAAAGAAGAGTGCATTTTAAAAAACCCTACCAAGTGACAGGTAAGAGGTGTTGTGGGTTTTAAAGCTTTTTTGAGTAGTGGAAGGATTGGTCTGAAATGAATATTTTTTTTCCGAACTTCTTTGATTTTTTTTTTGTTTTTTTTTTTTGTCTCATAGTGGGCTATTGGGTAAAAATTTACTCAAGCCATATCTCCGGTGTGCCGATAGAGAAAAATTTAATTTATTCATCAGCAACTTCTATTGATCCCCTGATCTGCCATACCAAATTTTATCAAAATTGTACGGGTCCTTCTAGTACCAGTATGGAATGGGTTAAAGTTACAAATTAATGCTGCGTGAAAACTGTAATTATATTTTCTCAAGTTAAATTTCCAGAAAAGTTAGTAATTTTATTATTTTTTTTTGGCTACAAAAAATAACAGCTTACTGTAAAGCTAAGAATTTTATACAAAAAAGTTAACAGAACATCTTTGCTTGCATATAATGCATAAGCACTTTAAATTGTCAGCTGACTCTATTAGTAGAGGCGATAAATTTATGAGACTTGACAATTTCAAAAATTCATTCTTCAAAATCATGGGATAACGTTTTCCTCCGTCAAAGCAAGTCTTTTATTCAGATTACCCAAAATTTATTGTTCCTGCGATTAGCCTCTATACAGAATTATCTTTCAATGAGGTTAGCCATAGGCGTAACATACTTACGTGGCATGTGTAGCTAACTTTAAAGATATATCACTTTACCAATTCATATTGAAATGGCTTGAAATATTACTTATCAAACAAATTAAATTTTGCACTTAAAAGTTTTAATTCTAAAACTATCCACAACTATTAAGCTTTAAATAAGGTCCTTGTTGAAACACACAATATAAAGCTACAGTTCAACGCATAGTTTCAATTCAAACTCAGACTTTTTCCTCATTTAACTGAATCTGGTTCAATTTACCACACAGCTGATCCAACCACTGCTTATAAACTTAAATATGCTACAATGTCACAAACGCGCTCAAATAAATGAGTGTGTGTGTGTGCATGTATTTGTACACGTACATTATAACGTATGCATACGTGTGAATGACACTGAGCGTGTGTTTGATTGGCGTGTAAATTTGCGTAGATTTTCGCTTTTTTTCCCTCAGTTCACACATACGAAATTAAAGCGTAACAATTTCGCGTTTTCACCTGCACCTTGTGCGTGATCCTTTGAGTCCTTTTTGTGTAAATTTTTCACATTTTTATGCGACTTTTGTTTTATTTTTATCTGCTCATCTGCACGTTGGTGCATCTCATTATTTCAGTGTGTGTAAATTATATTTCATTTTCCATGCTGATGAGTACATAGCGTACGAGGAGCTATTTTCGTTTGTTAAACAGTAATGTAGTTGTTAGGTTTTGGAATAATATAATATAAATATTGTTCCAAGGATAAGGTCAGAATTTAACCTTTCAGCGTTATTTCCTAAGGACAAGCAGGAATTGGTAAAAAAAACTTAAGTCCATTAGCCTCATTTTCTTTAGTTTGCCACTCAAGTGCAATATTGTCCTAAATTCTCAAAACTTTTTTTTTTTCACCACCTGCATGCGCTACTCTTTTGTTGTTCTATCGATAGCACTTTTTTATTTGTATTTACTTTTACTTACACCATACAGCTTTAAGTAAAAATAAAAAAAAAACAAAAAACCCACATAAAACCCTACGTCAATGTCTGACACACGCTAACGAAACAAAAACAAATTTTGTGGTTTTTTGACATGTTTTTATGTCTGTGTATTTGTGTATTTCTTTTTTTAACTTTTCCAACCTTATAAATGGAATTTTCCTTCGTTACCTTTGTGTATCCTTAAGTTTACATATCGGCTTGTTGGTATGTATATCCTTAAGGATTTAAATCTTTTTATATGATTTTCATCTATTCGCTGTCATATTTGCTTCTCTCGCTTACTTGCTGCCGCTGCCGAATTTAGCGCTCTCTGTCACTCATAACCGGCTGCGAAGCCCTTTCAGTTTCACTTGTTTATCTGCTGTCAATAGCAGGAGGCTGTCAAATTTTTCCCCAATGATATTTTTTTATTATCTTCGCTTTGCTTTTTGTTTTTTTGTAATATTCCCTGAACACGCAGGTTGAGACGTGCTTTAATTTGCGTTCATCATAATTTCTTGCGTAGTTTTAGGCGTTTAAGCAGCACTTATCTGTAATGTAAATGCTGCGCAAATGTAAACGCATGTGGAAGTGAAAATTTCATCAATACTTATGATTTTATGACATTAATATGGCAGAAAGGCGGAAGCGCGGAATGATATGTTCATTACTTGTCTTTAATATGCATTACTGTTGTTGCTGGTTTTTTTTTTTATTTAATGGTAATGCAAATGTTTCCGCACTTGAGTACACGTTTTGAATATTAATATTACATTTTGGAAGAAGATAGGAAAAAAAAAACCCGAAAATGAATTAAATTTATTTTCTTTTACGACATTGAAAACTCTGTTGTAAAATGCATAATCAAATTACTTAAAGAAATTTTCAAGAGCGCGTTTTAAAATTAAATATTTCAAGTGGTTCAGTATTGAAATACAGTGAAAGTACCAAAATATATTTTGCAGATGCGTCAGGTTTCGTATGAAAAAAAAAACAAAGTGAATTTTAAAGATGATACCATTTTGGCTCAGGTGATAAGTAATCTTAATGGAGAATAATTTTAATTTAATTATGCCCATTGCAGAAGCTTTGCAACACCTTTTGAAGGTCAAAGGAAGTGCAATTTGCTTTTGAGAAAAAATTATATGTTGTTGCCAAGAGAAATTTTAACTAGAAAGTAATGTTCAAATCATGGGAATACATTTTCTGTATTTGATGATAATGAATGATCCCAGCGGCAAATCGATGAAGTATTCTGATTTTTCATGTATGAAAAGCTATACCCTTTGTGTTGCATGTTGCACATATGAAATTGTTACTGTGATATTTTAATTATTTGCTTGCTAGCTGCTTATTTTGTATATGGAGCTGTAGGCAGTTTGCTTGCTTGCTGCTGGCATTGTATATGGAGCTGTTGGCAGTCTGCTTGCTGGCTGCATGCTTTGTATGTGGAGATGTAGGCAACTCGCTAAACTATACAGACACTAAGTAAGCGACGTTTTAAGGTAATCTGCCTTTTGTTTGTTACACATTGTATATGGAGATGTAGACAAACTGCCTATAAAACAGCCATCCCTTTGTAACAAGCATTTACAGTTGTGGCTGGAGTTGTGAGCATTACTGCCTACAATGAGTACAACTATTCATCGATGATGTGTATAACATATTTGCCGCTAGGATATATGTCGGAGAGGTTAAAAATCTCTTTTAAACTCATAGAAAAGTATTGAATTATAGTCAAATGGCACGCATATATGTACATGATGGCATAAATTAATTTTCTACGCTCCACGCAAGAACTTTTTCTTAAAATTTTTTTTGTCATGCACAAAATTTAATAGAGCTTTAAATTAATTTTAAAATCAACGTAAAATAAACATCTTTACAATCAAATAATGTCTGATATTTTAATTAATTATATTTTGTAACGGCTTATCAACCTTTAAACCAAAAATCATCAAGAATTAAACTTTAGCCTTTTCAAACCAACTACCAACCTTAGGCAATCAGGCAAAGTTAAGTAAACTTTACACAAATATTCTGGGGAAAATAAAAGTTTGTTTTCTCCTCGCTTACACAAAAATCATCAGCGATTTAAAGTAATGGAAAACTTTAACAAAGTTCAAAAAGTTTGCCAAAATCTGTCAAACAAATATTTGAGTTTAAGCGACTGCAAAATTTGTGCTTAAACTTTGTTGTCCCTACTAAGACGGTGTGGGCTTTTAAATTTTTCCAAAAAAAAAACTAAGTTTAAGTTAAGTGCTTTTGATCTTCTTTTTTCTTTGGATTTTTGCTTTAATTCAAGTTAATCGCACCAATCAATCAATTTTGTCCCACGCATTCTTAACTTTGCAGGCGATTATCCATGTACAGCAAGTGTACCGCGCGATCGTATCGCCTGCAGTCGAATAAACAAACAACTTCATTTGAGCAACATCATTCAGCGGTATTTTTTTGTCTTTTTTAAATTTTAAAAGAAGCACCCAATCTTTCTCACTGAATGCGCTATGCATCAAAGTAGCGAACCGCATATCCTGTTTCCGGCCGCCCATCAACGCCACCACCGTCGTTGCTGAAATTATAAAATATGAATAATGACAGCAATTGTTGAGATAAAGTGAATGAAACGTATCGCTGTGCGTGCAACAAAAGCAGCAGCAACAGCAGTTATATCTGCGGAGACCCACAGCACGTTGATGAAATGACAAAATTTCGAAGGTCGCGCTGACATACAAAATGTCGTATATGGGCACGCAAAAGGAAGATACCCAGTTAGACTGAAATGTAATGACTGACCATGCTGATAAAATGTAATTCAAACCAAAAGTTTTTGAGGTGGTGTAATCGAGTGTATGCAGCTTCAAAAAATTAAATAGCTCCATCATTCAGGTAATACAGAAATGAAGAATAACGTGAGCTAAGAAGGAAAGAAATATTTAAAAATGGTTTTGCTGTATGCGCTATTGTCAGAAATATTCGAAAGTCATTTTGGGTTAATTTTTAAACTTGGTTTCAAATTTATGTTAATGGTCAAATTATTTGGCAGAAGAGCGATGATGCCAATATCGTCCGTTTTATTTTACTACTAATGAAAAAATGGGAAATTTAATGCAAAGATCGACTACTGAGTGACTGATTTTAATCAACTGAGTGAATAAAATGAATTAAGTGAATTGAATCAAATGAATGAATGGAAGAAATTGAATGAGTTAAGTGAATGGTATGAAAAGCAGGAATTGAATGAATCGAATGAATTGCATGAATCAAATGAATGGGAGAAATTGAATTAGTTAAAAGAATTGTATGAAAAGCAGGAATTGAATGTATTAAATGAATTGAGTGAAATGTATGAATCGAATGAAATGAATGGATTAAATGAATTGCATGAATTGAGCGAACTGAATGAACTGAAAGTGTTAATTCAATTGAATGCAAAGGAAGTGAATGATTTGAATGAATGTATGGCAATAAATGAGTTAAATAAATCAAATGAATGAAAGGACTTGAATAAGCTAAATGAATTGAATGAATGGAAAGAACTAAATGAATTTAATGAGTTAAATGAATCATGTGAATTGAATGAATGGAAGAAATAGAATTAGTTAATGAATAACATGAAAACCAGGAATTGAGTGGGTTTAATGAATTGAGTTAAATGAATGAATCGAAGGAAATGAAAGAATTTAATGAATTGAGCGAATTGAAAGTGTTAATTTAATTGAATGCACTAAAGGAATTGAATAATTTGTATGAATGGATCTCACTAAATGAGTTGAATAAATCAATTAAAATGAATGAATGAAAGGAATTGACTAAGTTAAGTGAATTGAATGAATTAAATGAATTGAATAAATGGAAGGAACTAAAGAAATTAAATGAATAAAATGAATCAACTGAATTGAATAAATAAATAATTGTTAAATTAATAAATCGAATGGTTAAATGAATAAAGTAAACTGAATGAATTGAAAGTGACAATTTAATTGAATTCATTAAAGAATTGAATGATTTGAATGAATGGAAGGAGTTAAATAAATCAAATAAATTGAATGAATGAAAGGAATTGAATAAGTTAAGTGAATTGAATGAATTCAATGAATTAAATGAATTGAATAAATGGAAGGAAGTGAATGAATCAAGTGATTTAAATGAATATGACTGAATTGAATAAAAGAATGGAATCGAATGAGTTAAGCAGATTGATTGAATTCAGTGAATAAATCGAAAGATTTGATTTTATTAAATGAATAAAGTAATCTGATTGATTCGAAATAAATGAATGAATTGAATCACTTAAATGGAATTAATGAGTTGATCGAAAAAATAAATCATATGAATTGAACAAAGGGACGATAATGCATGAGCTGAATAAGTTTAATGCCTTGATATGCATTATTTTTGGTTTTATTGAAAATTTATTTCCAAAAATTTTTCTCCTAGGTTTTTGCAGACTTCACCTTTTAAAAACTACCAAAACTGAAAATATCTTCAGCAATTATAGACCTTCACCAAACAACACTTCCCCAAAACATAAAGACAACAAAATTTCTTAAAACTTAGGAGTATGCTATACTTTGGTATATTTTTCTTTCAAAGTTTTGGACCGATATTTAAAATTTCTTCTCAACGAGGCAATGATCCATATAAAATCAACCATTACAATTGATGGTTAAGGAAACCCAGTTTATTTTTAAGCCTCATTTCTTATGTTTATTTTTGTTTTTGAACGATTTTGGTTCCACTCAGAAGAATTCTCCAATTAACGTCTATAAAATTTTTTCAGCGACTTTTCTTTGAATAAGTTTATTTGCACGTGACAATACATGCGTGCACAAATTTTTATGCGACATAATGGATTTTTTGCTTGAAAGGCTTGAAAATTAAAAATTTTCCCGGCTTATTAAGTGTCATGTTATTGTGTTGACATTTTGTTGTCATTTTCCACTGGGACATAAAAGCACACTGTGTTTTCGGTGTACGCTAAGCCGACAAATGAAAATACAAGAAATTCAATGACCTCAAAACTTTGATAAGCAAGCAGCCGCAAGACAAAAGTGTAAAGCAAAAGCAACAGCAGGGACCAGGACATCAAGGATCAAGGAAATATGACAACGTATTAGCATGACTGAAGAGACAACTAAATAGAAAGTTGTTGAAAGAGAAGAAGAAATGCAAAGTTTTAAATTACTTTTATTTTTTTGCGTCTACAATGATTTATATAATGGGCGGGGCGCCACAAATTCAATAAGCTTAATTTCCGGCATAACTGTTGAAAATGAGCAGAAGTGCCCAAGAAAGAGCTGCGTAGCATAAAAAGTCAAAACTCAAGAGCAACTTTAAATTTAATTTTATAACTGATTTAAATTCACTGACAGACGACAGCCTCTTACTAAGGACTTCACTTCCTGCCAGAGCGGTACAATGCCGTTTTAGCTTCTTCCTGCACTCATGTAGCCCACTTCAAACAAAAAGTCATCATGCCGCTGCTGTTGTCGCCTTTATATTCTTTGCTTGCAATTTATTTCTATTTCTTTTTGACACTCAAGTGTGCTCACTAGTTATTCAGTAGAATAAAGAAAAATAGCGAAGAAAAAGGAAAAAAAATAAAGATAATACAAAACAATACAACGAACTTCCTTTATAAAACGCGAAAGCAATTCAACTTCAAGTGTGTCCCCGTGCCGTTGTCGCTGGCGCTAACCGGTCATTTAATGACGCGTTGTTTCGTTTGCTTATTTGATTTTCATTTACTCGCTCGCTGGTCTTCAGACCTATCTTCTTGCATTATTTAAGGTGACTATTTAATTATGTTCGTTACTCATTTCTCCTGCTTCTTCTTCTATATTCTTATGGTCTGTTATTTTCTCGCATTAAGGCAGAAACCTTCATATAAATCCATAAAATATGCTACATAATTTTTTTGTTTTCCCGCAGCTTTGCTGCTTAGCTCACATTTTATGGGTGCTAATAATGGCGCAGAGTTCATGCAACCATCTACTCTGCCCCATTTACATCTCTTTGGGTATCTATTTTTATATTTCTTAATATCTTCAACACTGAGAAAAAAATATTTTTATGTCTTAGTTTTGTAAATACTAAAATGAAAGGATGTGAACCTAAATGAGTGTGTGCAAAAAATTATTATTTTTATAATGACAAATGACATATTTGCATGGACTTTGAAATTTCAGATGGGACAGAAAGTTGTTGAAGGAAAGTGTTGAATAAATCGAGAAACTTTGAGAAAATCAGAAAAATATAGTTAGATATATTGCAAAATATAATAAAATAGTTGAAAAAGTGAAAATATATTGAAAGTGTCGAATAATACTGAAGATATTCGAAAACACTGAATAAGACGACAAATGCTGAAAATGTTGAAAAAATGTTTAAAACGTTAAAAAATGTTGAGAAACTCAACAAATGTTGAAATGATCGAAAAATGTTGCTAAGGTTAGGAAATGTTGATAGAGTTGAAAAATGCTGCGAAACTTTGCAAAATGTTGAGAAATATTGTGATAATCACAAAGTATTGAAAATGTTGAAAAATGTTATACAATTAGAAATATCCCCAGTAGGAAAAAATCATTTCGAAATATCCCTAGTAGGAAAAATATTGCGATCTTGACAAAAGTTGTCTTATTTGATGGTGGCTGCAAAATTACCAATGAAGAAAGCAGAAAAAATGAATAATTTGCAAAGTTTGTTCTGAATTTTTTTCTTATTTTGTCTAATTTGATGCCAGCTTTAAAATGGTTATTGAGAGAAAGCAGAAAAAATCACTAATTTCCGAGTTTTTGGGAAAAAAATGAAAAAAATTGAATTTTTTTCGACCTTTTGCCATATAAATCGAAAAAATGAAGTTTTTTCGGAAAAGTTTCTTTCTCATTTTTTTTTCTCTTATTCAATACCTACAACTTTGCTAAAGACATAAAAACAATATTCATTACGGTTGACTGAGAAATTGCCGTGTGAAAATATTCAAAAAATTCTAAAAATCCAGTTTGAACGATTTTTTCCACAATATTAGAAAATCCTTATATGAGCCAACTTGACAAAAGTAATAATGCAGAAGTTCTAGTTTTTACAAGTACTTTCACCGGCAAGTCTCAAAAATGAGTCCCAAAACAATGATCTGAAAAATGTTGCACTGTGTATTATTACATTAACGTGTCTTAAAAATGGTTATTATATTCGGCGAATTATTTCAGTCTACTAGGGCAAAGAAAGTACATATATTTATAGGAATGAATTCCTTCTCAAAGAGAATAAATACATGTACTCTCTTTGCCCTTGTGGAGTAAAATAATTCGCCGAATATAATAACCATACCCATTTTTCATAAATGTTGCAAGAGAGCGAGTACATCTCTTCTATATATTCACTCTCTTTGTTTTGAGTAAGTCGATGAAAACCTAAAATGCAACGCTACATTATAAGCGTTATGCCACAAATGCTCATTTAAAATTATCAACAGCTGTATTTTGTCCAGATTCTATAGAAATTATAAAATATTTTTCAAAACTTAAGAAAATCCTTTTTTGCGATATATTGAGTCATACCATTATTGAAGTCGATATTTTCTCGAAAATTTCTATTACACTGAAAATAATAAATGCAGCAGTTTTACATAATTTTTCATTTAATTCTGAGTTTATAATACCGCATATTCAGCATATAGTATTTAAAAATTTCATATAATAGTGTATAGATTTTCCTCGCCATGTAGAATGTTGTTTTTTATCCCGCATGCTTGGCAATAGCTATTTTTTATACTTTTACTTTAGCTGTCTATGCAGTTCATTCTGCTCCATTGTAATTTTTTCATGGCATGGAGTTTGACATTATTTTCATCTCATTTATATGTAGGATTATTTGGGTAATCTTCATTGAATTTATGTGAAAAAATATATGCCGCGATGGTAGTGGTAGGTTCATTGTTTTAAATCATAGTTAATGTACATTGTCCAGCAGTGAGAAACATAACGAGCCGTAGATAGCGACAAAAAAAATGTAGATGCAGAGCATTCATTGGTAAGTTGTTTCATTAAACTGATTAAGGATAAAAAAGGTCTTTGTGTGGACTTATTTAGATACATTTTTTTGTGTGTGTTTTTATTTTTTCGAGAGCGCTTAAAGCTTTAATTTGACTAAGCGAAAACAATAGCAAATTATGTGAGGAAAAGTATAAATTTAGTTGCTGGGAAAATAATAAAGTAGCACTCAGGAATATGTTTATAGCTTAAGTTGTCGTTATTGAAAAAGCCGAACTCGAAATATTTCATTACTTTTAATGGACATCTAAGTAATGGTATGCTGGACAATACATTAAAAATAAACTGAAAGAATAATGCCAACTTGAAGCTTGTGAAGTGAAATACTGATTTTTCTTAAGAAATTAATCTTAATGAAATTATTTTCTTTTTTTTACAAATTTGCATATTTTAAGTTATTACACCAGCCAAACTTATAAACTACTAAATGCTTTCATGTGCATTTTATTAACTCATCTAAAGTTTCCTTTAGATTAAACAATAATTTTACAGCAAATTTAATTTTAGCTACTTTATGCAACAATTTTGACAGATTTGCACGAACGATTTAAGTGCAAGCAAAATTTTTAACAAACAATTTCAGCACACTTAGCATTTTAAGCATAAAATTTGAATAAATTTTGTCACTGAAGTAAGAAAAATATCAACCAGTTCTTGTTGAATGGCTGGAACTGGCATACACTACGTTTTTTCTTTCCTACACACAACACTGTTGAAGAGCAAATATCACTTACTCTTTTTTCCTTTTGCCAAGAGCCTTAAGAAAAATCCACAAAAAATAATCGCCTAAAAGTATGCAAATTAAGTTTATAAAAATTTCGCCTTTAACCGGAAAGTTAATTGAGGTTTAACGCAGGTTCAGGAGCCTGCTGGGTTGCCAACTGCAGCGACAAAAGAAATAACAAATGTTGAGAGAGAGACCGAAAAGAAGAAAACATAAAAGAGTGAGAAAGGAATAAACATAAAAAAAAGTTGCAAAGCGCACGCTTGTGTTGCCTGTAAGCATAAAAACCACTAAAGCAGCGCAGAAAATGCCTTAGAGATAGACTTTCGAAAAAAAAAAAATTCTATGGTAGCGAAAGAAATTGCAACAAAATGGAATAAATTGCGGCTTAAATGGTTGGCAATCTTTGTATATTATGAAAATAATGGATTAATCAGATTTTTAGCTTTTTTTCATTTATTATTTTTGTTTATTTTTTATTATGCGAGATTACAGAGATTTTCAAACAATTTTTGAAGTATTTTTCAATCAAAATTCAATTTAAAGAATTTTGATTTAAAAAGCTTATGGAGGAAGTTGTATAGATGAAGTGAATTGAGATGAATTAAAAATTATTATGTACAACTTTGTGCTTTCCTTTCTTTTTTTTTTTTTTTGTTGCTTAAATTTAAATTTTTGCAAACCAAAATTAAATTTTACTGCTAAGCAAAAATTGCTGTTTTTTGTTTTAAATAAAAAATAGTAATTCTAAGAACAAAATCTGTGCTGTAGTGACAAAATCTCAATGGCCCGTGGTGCAACTATTACCGCTGCTGCTGCAACCAACAACCAAGGACATCATCATTAATTGTGCGCCGTCAGATTTTAACACCCCGTACAAATTAACAACCACAAAAGTAGCAAATGGTGAGGATGGCGGCAACAGCCAGCTGCAGTGACAATAGCACCCGCACAAAATGAGTAAAAAATTTTGCAAAAACCAACTAAGCGCAAAAAAGCAAAAGAAAGTTCTAGTTAAAAGAGCAGAACAGTAAAACAGCACAAAAGTATGCTACAAAATAAGCCCCGCAAATGTAGCAGCAGTTACTGTTACTGCATTGGTATGAGTAAATGTTAATGTGGCATTTTCTATTTTTAAGATGAGACAGCGTTGAGCAAAGCATTTAACCTAATTTTACATTTGCCACTTTCCCATTGAGTACTTTTGTTGGCTGTTATTTTAGCATCAAGTTGTCCTGTAAGATAATTTTACATTTTCTCTTGCCGCAATAAATAGGACGCCTCATTTATTTTGGGATGGGGGGGTGCTACAATTAATTTAAATGACTTAAGCGCAAATATTTCACAAGCTATTTTTTTTTTATTTAATCCAACCAATTTGGCGTATGCATGAACTTAAAAAGCCACGTTTTTTTCAGTTTTTAAACTGCTGCTGAACTATAAATCTACACTAATTTGAATTATAATCTTCTGTCTGCTACGTAGATTTATAGCTTAATTTAATCTCTACTTATTAAAGTTGCAGCGTTCGTAATTTTTTGCAGCAGCTTAATTTTTAAGATTTATCGACTTTAAGCTTATGCAACTTCCACCAATTGTGCACATCGATATCTGAAGTTTTCTTAACGACCACAAGTATTCATTGTCTTGGTGATGCTTTTAAGTAGCTCCACTTCAAATTAAGTAATTTATTCAAATAGTTAAGTTCATAGTTGCCACAACTCTACTTCAACTTAGCGAAATTGGTGGTTTTATAGATGCTGTGCGATATGTGGGTGCATTTAATATGCTTGAAACTTTAAGTGCATAATTATATGCTAAAGTAAACGTTACATATGTAAGTGTGGCATTCCAAGTTAAAACGAAAAAAGCTTGACTTATGATATCATAGTTCCAAATATTTTTCCGTTTTTGGTATTATTTGGACTACATATTTCAAGACATGTCTCATTAATATTTCGCCTTGAGATTTTACGATATACGTATAAAAGAACTAATTTTTTAATTATTTTTTTCTGCAAATAATAAATCTGCGAAGAAAATTGTTCGGACCCAAAATATTACGAATTAAAAATGAAATAAACTTTGCTCAATTTTTTCTTCTCGACAAAGAAGGACTTAGACCACTTTCATAGTGGACTCTTTTAGTTCTTAATTTATTATTTTTTTTTTTACATAAAGAGATGTATTGAAGAAAAAGAGATTACAACTCTATAAAATTATTCAAAATTTTTGCAAGATTTTCAACAGAAATAACATTTTCCAAAAGTTCAAAAAATCTTGAAGCATTGATTAATTTTGATACGCTTTAATGGATCCATGACTTATGGCATTGGAACTTATGCTATGTCCACAGCTAGTCAAATGCAACACGAAACAAAAATTAAAATCGAAGAACTCAATTTCCGGCTCATTTTGTTTTTGCTTGAAATGCCCTATATAACGAGTGATTTTTTTGCTATTTGTTTTTTCAGTGTAAAGTTTTTGTCATTTTACGCGTGATTCGTAACATGTAATAACCTTAAAAATACTTATTGAGGTTTGCCATTTTACCATAAATAGACTTAGAAACAAACAGTGCTTGCAAATTATTGAATTTTATTATCAAAATTTGTGCTCTGTGAGAAATGCGAAGATCGAATTTTTTTTCCAAAAATTTTTTTCAGCGACGAAGCTCATTATTGGCTCAATGGGTATGTTAACACACAGAATTGCCGAATTTTGTCTGAAGAGCAGCCAGGGGCAGTTCAAGACCTGCCAATGTTCCCTGGAGCAGTCCATTGGCCGCCAAGATCATGCAATTTGACCCCACTAGACTTATTTTGTAGGGCTACGTGAAGTTTCTTGTGTACAGGGACAAACCAGCTACAATTGCAGCGCTGGAAGACAACATTACAGCTACAATTAGTGAGATACCTACCGAAATGTTGGAAAAACTATGCCAAAATTAGGACTCCACCTCAGACATAGTCGATGCCACATTTACAAGAAATAATTTTTAAGAAATAAATGGCAAAAATTGGTGTACCACTCTAAATAAATATTTTATTCACTTTTGCAAATTTTTTGTTCTTTTTTTAATTTTCAAAAACCAAACGCTTACGAAATCACCCTTTGCAATATGTAATTACATTCCTTCATGCGCTTATGTATTAACACAAAATGCATGCGCATACATACATAAATTTTGTTTGTGTGCACTCATTAATTATTTAATTCATATAATACTGTAAATACGTCGCTCGTGTCCATTTCAACAGAATACGACTTGGGTGCACCTTGTTTCATCTCAACATCATAAGTTAATTATTGTATTTCACTGTTTTGTAAAAACTGCCATAAATATCATTAATAAGAGTTATCTCAGTGTTGCAAAAATAAGTTTTTGTTTTCGTTTTTAACGAATTTAGCAAGCCCGTTTTAATGTTTCCATGTGTAAAAAAATTTAATTACAAATTTCAAAATTTTTCCATTTCAAAAACTATCACAATAATTCCACAAAATTATATAATTTCCACTCATCGCCTTAAAGGTCACTGATGATTCCATTTAGTAATGGATGAAACTGGTATATTTTTGTAATTTTTTCGATATTATCACACACTGTAATGAGCAGTAAGTCCAGTAAAACATTTAATTGTGAAAATTCGCAACCAAAAAAAGTCTCCTGAAGAGTTCTAGAAAAATTTAATAGATTTCTTGCAGTGTATGTAAAAGTTAGCTGTTTGATCTGATAGTAGAACTCAATGTTTTCTTTTTCTTTGTGAACGGTAAAAAGACTTCATGCAGCTGTCTAATTTTGGAATCAATTACCGGCTTGTACGGACAAATGTTGAGAGACATAAGTGGGAGTCGCATATAAGCTGCAGTTCAAAACCGAACGCCAGTTGTATTAAAATTTGTTTGCTGGGCCATTAGATTAATTACCAAAATGAAATAATATAAAAATTGATTGACCAACTTTTTTCATTTTCAATAATTTCATAAGAAAGTACAAAATAAAACGATCATTTTTTTGCGATTTTATGATGGCTTAAAAGTTTCAAAAAATTTAATTTAAGGTCCACTTGCACACATTTATGTCAATGTGTGTTATCGCCGCAAATCCTTGCTCATGTACACACACAGCTCATCAATGTCTGCGTGTGCAAACAAACAAGTCGACAGGCAGCTCCAACACTAAGCTGCCAACGATTTGGTAGCTTTCAACGACTCTCGATATTTTTTCTGGTTATTTTTTTTCCGGTGCCACTCTTAATCGGCCAATTTATTCCGTTTTTTCATTTTAATTTTGTAGCGTGCTATTTAAAGCAACTGCGTATTTTTTGTTGTTATTGTTGGCTGTTTAATATAAAGCGCGCTTTCAACGCTTTTCAACTGAATGTTAAATTAAAAAACTCAGCGTGAATATGCAGCTTAAATGCGAGTTTTGTGTCACACAGCGTACTATATTTCATAGCTTTTTTCTTTACTGATGAAATTGTTAATTATCAGTAAATGTTAAGTGATTTCACATTTAAGTTTTTGTTTTTTTTTTATTTATTGAAAAGAGTTAATTAATTGAAATTCCATGCTGCAATTCAAAAACAGCACAAAAAATACGCGACAGCACAGCATGATAGCGCAGAACTTAAATGTTGCATTTAGTTAAAGTGCAGTTTTTATTGCAAAAAAAAATCAATAATTTGCAGCATAACAAAAAAAAAAGTATTGGAGTTGGTGGAAGAGTACTGAATGTTTTTTTTTAAACTTTATTCAAATAAAAGTTTGATAACAATTTTTGACTTTTACTACTATGGATTACTGCTGCAATTTATTACTTTTGTTATAAAAAGTTGTAAAGTTTGCATACCATTTCATTTATTTTTTGATCTCCAAATAGTTTTAGTCGAATTTGAAATAAATTTGGCGGCTATTTAAGCTTTTGTTAATACAGATATTTTAACATATACTTAAGCGACCTATTTTCGCCGATTTTTTTAAATAATAAAATAAACTTCTATGGATGCTTTCACATATCCTTGCTATATTCAGAAGCTTAAGTAAAATGGTGATACTAAATTTTCCGACATTATCAGATACCAAGTCATATATGTGAGGCATGAATAATTATTTGTTTCTGCTAATCAATATTTTTGTACTAAATATTTTCGTTCCTTTGTACTTTGTGAAATAATCGATTAAATAAAATGTCTAGCCAATTCTGGATCACAATTTCTACCCCAGCTATCGGAACTACTAAATTTTGAATTATTACAACTAATGAAAAGGTGTCAGTCAACTTCATGAAACTTATAATTTAACAAGCAATAAAATTGGCATATAATAATTTGAAATCCGCGCCATAGTTTCCCAGGTATATTATTAATATTTAGCAGATATTTTTTTCCAGAAAATTTATAAGCAACCTTTAATTTTACTAACAAATTAAGCAAAGTATTTAATCTTTTTTGTAGAATTTTTTTTCCTTTTATTCATTAATATCCACTACAATAAATATAGTCTTAAAATATGCTGTTTGTTTAAAAAAAATACTCCACATTTAAATTCACCGCATATCTCACTCACTGAACATCTTCAAGTAGGTTAAACTATATTCAAAACTTAAGTATACGTCACTACAACGCTGTGACGTCTAGCTATACCGCTGCCAACTGTATTGCCAAGTTGATGACGACAAACATGCGAAGGATAATTTTGTGCGTCCTCATTTTTGCACTGTTTTTAATTTACTTTAACAAGGACACCGATAACTGGAGCAATATTAAGCATTTGAAAGTGCATTTCAAAAAAGAGAACAAATAATAGAAAAGTTTGCTTGATATTGTAAAATATATGCAAAAGGAGATTCTTTGAGTTTCAGAAACTATTCCGAACTTACTGCATGACAACATGCAAAGTTTTTAAGCCAAATTCATTTGCAACAATTTTCATGCATAAACTATGCAACTATTTTATCGAGTTTTCAGGTAAATTGAGTTCATTTTCCATTTAAATTGCATTAAAATTCTTTAGTTTTTCAAATGGAATTTTCATTACCTTGTCCTCACTTTTTTTGACTCCGCACAGTTTGCATAGCTTTTGCGTTGGAAATTTCATTAAAAGTGCTTAACTTCACGTATATTTTAGCGTAGATTTCTTTTCAAGCATACTTGTGCCTTGTACTTGTACTGGTACTTATTTTTGAAACTTTTCCAATATACTCGTCAAGCAAAATTTCTGTGGCAACACGTTACACAGCTTTTAAGCTTAAAAAGTTTTTAACATTTGGTGGTCTACTTTCACCGGAAAATTTTTATTTTTGTTTTTTTTTTCAACTCAAGTCTGGAAAATTGTTTTTTAACAAGAGTTTGTGTTTAAAATTTTTATTATTAAAATTTATTACAATGAAGGCTGAAAAGAAAGTTTTTAGGCAAAGCTCTTAAATCGTTTTTTGAACTATACGTTGAAGTTTTTTTTTATGATTTTGACTAAAACAACGGCTATTTGATTCACTTTTATTAATTGAAAAATATTAATTTAAGGCTGTGTCTATATTATCGCCGTAATGTTATGCATTTTAATTGACCTATTGGAAAGATGCTTGAAATGACAATTCTTTTAACTTCTCAGAAAGCATACCTCAGGGCCAAGTATTTGTAAGGCCAAAATTTGCTATGTCGTTCCTATTTTAGTAGTGCATTGCCATCCATGTTTCTTTTTTATTTTTGACCCTAGCAAAATGAAATTTTAGAGAGTATTGAAAAGACTCACATTGTATGTCGTACAGTTTTCAATCCCTTCTATGCTTTAAAATGGAATTATAATTTCTGAGTTTGTCTTAACATTTTAGCTTATATATGAAAATATTCCATTAGTTACTTACCTTGAAACTATGCAATTTTTTCGCTTGAAATTTTTCCAATAAAAGAAATGTTGTTGATGGATGAACCTAGTACCTAGTTGCATATCCAGAATATCTGAAATAAATAATAAAAATCACGTAATATATTAGGCATCTTTGTAAAATTGAATGATCAACCCAAGTGACCTTATTATATATTTCTAAGAAACTATTCGCTCAGTAATCAACGCATTAAGGGTGAGCGCAAGTTCATTAAGCATTGAGTAAAATAACATAATTGAAAAACTATCAAAAAACACGCGAAAAACTTTGTTTTAATTCAACAATAACTTTAGGCTCAACAGTGCGTATGAGTAACATTTAAAAGCAAATAACATTTTACAAAAATAATTCATTGAAATCGGTGCGTTATCTTTTGGCTGTCTTTATTTTATTAAAACAAACAATTTTTCTTTCTTTTTATTAAGATTTATTTTAATAACAAAATTATTTAAAAAAAACTGCTCATTAAAACTTTTGCCAAACTTTTGTTTTAAGCATTTAAGGGTTAAAATATTTTTGCAAGAAAAACTGCTTTCTCTCTTTACTATTTTGTGCCTTTTTTCGCCATACACATAAGTGATTTTGTTATGTGGCACAGAGGAATTTTCTGCTATAAGGCCATCCACATTGACTGCCAGGAAGCCATCTTAAAATGAATGCCTTCAACCTCATGCCAAACTTTGAAACTAACTATGTCTATGTTTAGCGCACTGCTCAGCCGGTTGGTTAGTTCGCGTCTTTGTGAGCTGTAAGCGCTTTAACGCCACATTTGCAGCATCGAATTTTATGTATAGCTTTTTCGCTTTTGCTTACAGTCGAGTGATTTTTATGAACAGCCATATTGGACAGTAAGTTCTTAAAGTAGTTAAAGCGGTTCTTATTTGATAGACATTTTTATTCGCGTGGGCATAATTAACAAATAAAGAAACTAGGCATTTGAGAGAAATCGCAATTTTAATTAATATGAATTTAGTGAAGCTTTTTATAACAAGCAAAAATTTAAAGTAATACGATCTCTTTTAAATTTTAATAGTAAAATATTTGCTGCTTTTTTATGATATGCAAATTATTTTTTCATAGATTTATGTACCAACGTGGTTTTTTTTATTGAATAAAAATGTTGACACATTAAACGTAGCTTATATCTGCGCTCCAGCAATAAAAATCATTTTAGAAATGACCACCATCAGTGACACATTGTTCACAAAAACACTGATGTTTTCAAAAATCCAGCTGGAAATAAGGATAATGGTGACAACATAGTGAAATGTGCTTATGCAGAATTTTTTTTTCAATTAAAGC
This sequence comes from Tricholauxania praeusta, assembly GCA_949775025.1. NCBI lineage: Eukaryota > Metazoa > Arthropoda > Insecta > Diptera > Lauxaniidae > Tricholauxania > Tricholauxania praeusta. Next base: position 128,088,288 of record OX459030.1, on the reverse strand, counting down.
AAATCAGCTTTGCTTTTTTTTAAGAAAAAATACAAAAAAATACAAAAAAAAAAATTGGTTTTTACATCAACAGCTTTTGATATCAAATTTATCGATATTTTAAAATATCAATTTTGAACGTATTAATATTTTCATTTAATAATAATATTTGCGATTTTTATTAAAAATTCATGATTTTATTCTTTTATCGTTCGAAGATCATTAGTACTTGGCTTACTATCTTACCTTTATATTAGTACTTTTTTTTCTAGTTATAGCTATGTAGCAAGTGTAAAACCATTCACTGATCCTTTCCACGACAGACTTTGTCTCTCCATTCCAGACAAGTCTTACCTTTCTCTTTTATATGCTTTTCACATGAAAAATAAAATTTTCGAAGGGCTTCTTTCGCTTCTTACTAATACTTTTGCCTACAGGGACCATTTGCTTGTGTACAACTGTATTAGTTGCAGCATTTCAACAACGCTAGGTGTGAAGCATAACAAAGTGTACAGCTATGCTACATCTACAAAACCATAGCAAAGTGGTTTTTTATTTTTTGTTATTTCTATTATTTACCATAAAATGGATAGAAAGTATAAAAATGGACTTATTTTGATTTATTTGTGTTGTATGCAAAAAGAAGAAATGCTAACCGTTTTAATTTAATAATGCAAAGTTTTTCATTAAATTGTGGCTCAACGTTAAATGAAATATCGCTTTCGAAATACAACCGTAAAAAATTTTATCAAGCAGTTTGTACTTTTTTTTAAAAAAAAAATATTGCAGACAATTTTATCTTCCGATTCACTGAAGGTGCTTATGACGCATTTGGTTGAACTAATCAGTAAAATGTTAATATAATACAAAAAAAAAACTTCTGCAGATAGATAAAGATGAAACTTACGTCCAAAATTAAAAATAAAATAAAATATATTTCTTTAGGTAAAAGACTCAACAACAAAATGAGAGTACAAACCTAAAAACAAAACTTTTCTGACCCAAAGAAAATCATTTGAAATTTTGCTTAACTCGAAGAAAGCAATATAAACTTTATTTACAGAATTTTCATCGGACTGCATTTTTTTGTGAAAGAAATTTATTTAATTAAAAATAAATGAGAAAACTTTAAAACAAACAGTTTCAGTTTGATAATTCTAGGGCTTTCAAGATGCTACCGGCCTAACAAAGAAAACACACGATTTTTGTCAAAATTAATTTTTATTCTTCCACATAATCCCCATTCAGTTCGTTACATTTATTCCAACGATTCTCTAACATTGCGATGCCCTTTGAATAGCAAGATTTCTCAATACCTCCAAAATACGCTTCAGTTTCCAATTCGAACTGTTCATTCGTCGCAAATCTCTATCCCTAGAGCCACCTTTTTGAATTTGGGAACAGATAACAGTCGCTGGGGCCAAATCTGGAGAATATGGGGTATGAGAAAGCAGTTCGAAGCGTAGCTCGTGCAATTTGGCCATGGTTTCGATAGATTTGTGAACTGGAGCATTGTCTTGCAAAAGGGTGATTTTTTTCTTCGATAAATGAGACCGTTTTTTTTCAATTTCGTTCTTCAATCGGGCTTGATAAATTCTTATTTAAAAATTTGTGGAGATTTTCAGAAAAACGTGCCGAACCTCAGCCTAATTTTTCACCAAAAAATAAGCGTTTTAAACTAAAACTGAAAGATTGATCGCAAAGATCCGATCTACATTTACCTATTATATTTTTTTATAATTTTTCTATCCACTTCCCAGCAATTATGAGCATATTGAGCATAAGTGGCTCACTATCAATGGACGCGAACCGATATATAAATTACTGAAAATATTTTTTCGATACTATGTACAATGGGAAAAAAAAATTAAAAAAACATTTTAAAAGGAAAGATTGTAATTTTTTTTTGGGACTCAGATTTCGAAAAATTAGAATTGTGATACCCCAAGAAGCTATATATTTTTTTTTTTTTTTGTGAGTTTGAGGATATTCTCAAAATCTAGCAAATTTTCGAAGTTGAAGCGTTACCGAAGAATTTTAGAATATGAGGTTATTTCAAACAGACAATATATTATGAGCCATTTTGACAAAATCCCAATTATATTTGGGCTAAAAGAATTAACTTTTTAACATTAATGTTAACATTACGAAAAAAGTTGATGAAAGATAAAATGTAAGGATGAGCTAATCTTTTGCAAAAACAAAAATGTATTTTTTTGGTAAATATTTTACTTGAAAATGAGCTCATACTAAAAATTAAATTCTTTTAATTTTTTATATTTCAATAAAATATTAAGAAAATGATGTGATGAAAGATGTGATATCAATTTTTGTTAATATATAATGAAATACGTGACCTCGGTGTATTTTTTGATTCACGTTTCAGTTTAATTGGTCATGTTAATTGAGTCATACCGAAAGCCTATTTCCTCTTAGCTTTTATTAAACGAAATAGCTAACCATTCTTAGATCCATTTACTCTTAAAACATTGTTTGCCTCTTTTGTTAGATCTAATCTAGAATATGGATGTTTTATTTGGAATATAATGCTCGCTGTAATCTTATTCATCTTGAGACTTTAGAATAAGAACGTTTGATCCAAAGTATTATGTTCATATATTACATTATTAATGGTTACACTGATTGCCCGACTATCCTAAGCTATATTTCTTTCAATAGTCCCTTGAGAAAATTACGTTCTTTTGACTTTTCTTTATAAAATGCCATAGATCAAACTAATGAGCCAATTAATCGAACTATTTTAATGCTAAATAAATTATACAAAGATAACACTATTGATTTTTGCAATCCAAAATGTATATTCAAGTCTGTTATGATCTCATAAATTAGTAAGTTTTTCATTTGATTTTAGGTTTTTTTCATAGACTGAATAAAAGAATAATAATAATACTTTTGGTTCATTCTGAATTTTATAAGATTTTTTATTTTTTTTTTTTTGTGAAAATTTTTCAAGAATTCTCAAAAAAAAATTTACTTTTGGCTATGATACCCTATTGTTTTGTGCATATTTAAAAAAAAATAAATAAAAATTCCGAAATATGAAATCAAATTTTTAGCACAATTCGCTACGATAACTTATTTTGACTATTTTTTTTATTGCATTTGAAATGGTAATAAAAATATGAATACCTCAAGTAAAATAAAACTAAAAAAATCAAATCCGAATCCAAATATTCAAGTAAAAAATAAAATTAATAAGAACCCTATAGAGCTGTGAAAAGTCATAATTTGGATTTTTGTTCTTCATTCAACTCAACGCTTTTTTCAAAATCAAATTTTTGGAAAACAATAAATAAATCGAAATAATAGCTCACTTTAAGTAAAATAGAAGAACTTTGCGGAAAAACATAGAAAATTTAGTCACTCTAATGCTCAGTTCCTTGCGTTTTAACTTCATAATCCCCATATGATTGCGCTGATAAGATGTTAGGTGAAGCAAGCCTTTTGCTACAACTTTTACCTCAAACGATTTCTTGTGTCGTTAGAGCATCAAATGTTTTATAAAATTTTCATTATTCTTGAAAAAATTAAATACTGACGGATGCGGTGCTAAAAAAAATTTCAAGGCACTTCCAGTCAGTTTTCCAAGGCTTAAATTCTGTATACATTTTTTTCAATCTATGATTTTAACGGTGCTATAATCAACACAAATTTATGAAAAATTTAACATCTTTAAAAAAAAATGTAAAAAGTTTTTTTTTTTTTCATTTTAAGAACTCCAATTTCCAAGTGATTCAAAAATACTGAAAATCTATTTTTTGTGGAACTATTTCATTATCAGTGTTTTCTTTAATTGGCAATGTTTACATATTTTCATTTGTGCAATTGCAAAAATGATATGTTGTTCCAATGTTATTCATTCGTTTTTGACTCATACATTTTAAATTTCATTTAAATTGTTGGTATGCTGTCATCATTTGTCATCTATCGTTGAACGTATTTTTTTATGTTTTTTTTTGTATTGTTCCTTTGATGTTTGCATTCAATTGTATGAAATTGAAATAAAATTTGAAATTTTGTGCGTTTAATATTTGCCATGAGGCAACATGACTATGACCTACGACTAAAGGACAGACCGAGTTACATGTCATATGTGGGTGTTTTAATTAAAAGCAAATATTTGCTTATCGCTCGTGGACAGTAGTTGCTGGCTTGACTTGTTTCAATTGCTTCAATTCGATAAATTTTGTTATCTTTTGTGAGTTTTAGAAATTGCTGTTAATAGCTAATTTAGGAATTTATTAATTAAAAGTTGGTTATGTTTATGAAATGGCAATTGATAAGAGAGTTATAAGGAAACAGAAGTGAGTTATTGTTTCGCATTTCTAATATTCTTGTGTTTACTTCTGTTGTACTTAAATGACACATAAAGGGTGGGCAATTCAGTAGTTTATAAGGAATGAAATCGGTAACAAAGCACAAAGTTAACTCATTTTTTCGTGAAATGAGACCTCGCAAAGCACACAGTCTTGGCAGTAAGGGCTACTATTGGCTTTTTATTAAATTTATAGTAAGAAAATTTAAACGAATCCAATTTTAAAGCAATTTGAAAACAAAAATTAGCCACTTGCTCATAGACTTCACTTGGGAAATATATTTTTAATGTTTCCCAATCGAAACATTTGATAAAAATAATGTGTTTTTGTCAATTTTTTGAGCGCAAAATAGCAATGAGTGCTGAAATGTAACTTAAAAAAAAAGTCACAAGTTGATCCACCCTTTATATAAAAAAATTTAATAACCAGAAATCAAACTTCTTTGCTGTAATTAAATTTATGTATTTGCCCAAGGACAGAAATATCTATTTATTTTCAATTTAAAAATTTTGTATCCTAAAAAGTCTTAAGGAATAACAAATCATAATCATAAATGCAAAATCTTGGCAGAATTTTCTTTCTAGGCCATTAGAAAAGAAATTTTCATTGTAATTTTAATTAAAACATTTTTATATTTTAATATCATAAAGTCCCTTAAGGCTATAAAATCAAGTGCAGTAAATAATGTGCAAATAAACAGATGAACAAATTGCCTTTGAAAATGTGCAAATTAAAAAAAAAAAAAAGGAATCTTGCAATTTTGTAGCAGTAGATAATGCATTTTTAGATTTTGTTATTGTAAACAATTAAAAGCGTAGGAAATGCACCAAATTATTTTGGAATTTAATTTAGTAGTCCAAATAAATGAAAAGCTTTTTTGCCAGCTTGCGCAACAATTTTTGGCGCAAAAAAAAGTTTTGCTGTCTTTTCTTTACGTTATTCTATTTAATTTATTATTGTTGTTTTGGGCTTCTTAATGTTGTTTTTTTCTGTCGCAGTTTATTTTGATTGTATTTCGTTTACGAAGTGTACACTTTTTCATAAATTATTCATTTCCAATGAAAGTTACTACATGGCACAGTGGGCTAAAAAAAACAAATACCATAAGAAATTCCAATTTAGGGGCTCTCTCGGAATAAGACTTTTATAAAAATTTCGAATTTTATTTTGTTTCGTGCATTTTGCATTGTACTGAATTTTCGCATTTTATATCTTTATCATAACATGTTTTTGTGCCTATTAGTGCCACGACTGGCTCACATATGGCATAGTCTTTTAAGCGATTTGAGGGTAGTGTATTGGCAATCATTAGGTGAACAAATGGTCTAATGTCGCTGGCCTATTTGCATATGAAATTAATGCATTCCCAAAGAAAATAATTTAAAGCCATCAAATCGCATGATTTATGTCCGCGATGGGCAAAATAGCAAAAATGAGTCAATTTAAGCTCTTTACAACGAATACGTTGTTTTCCTTAAGAAAAGTAACAAACACATCCACTGCTGCGCTCATTTTTATCATTTTTGTTTTTTTTTTATCAACGCTATGCACTTGATTTGTTTTATTGATTTTTTTGCATCCATTCAGAAAAAAAAACATAAAACCAAACTAAGCGAACAAGAAAACAACAATGCGCACATTGATGGCAGCTTCTCTCGTTTCGTTTGATTCCTAGAGTTGGCTTTTAGTTTACTGCATATTTTTTTTTGCTATCGATATCGTGTTGCATGATATTGTTGTTGCATTATTCAGAAAATAAGAAGCGAGCGCACAAGCAAACAACAATACGCACATTGAGGACAGCTTTTCTCGTTTCGTTTGATCGGTGTACTTTTATTTCTACACTCATGTTGTTCTTGTTTGGTTTTTGGAATTGGCTTTTGATTTATCACTGAATTTTTATTTTGATATCGAAATCGAAAAAGGTTGCGGTTTTTTCCTGTTGTTATAATTGTTGCTTTTGGTGTAAGTACAGATTATCAAACTAAAAAACAATTTAGATTGAAATTGGGATCGAAGGTGTACCAAAGCTGGATAATGCAGTAGAATGTGTTCAACATGTAATAAGAGAAACTCTATTTAGGTGTTCCCCAAAGATTATTCCATGTACCTATTTTTTTTTTTTGTCTGAATAATTCTTTATATGGATGTCAGTGCTAGGTCAACGGTAAATCAGTAGTAAGAAATTTCTTAGTCGTATTAATAAAATCCTTGGTTTGATGGGCAAAATTTTAGAAGCAGGAGCCACTTACAACAAAAGCAACAAAACAACAAAAACAACAACAGACAAATGTGTATTCGATAGCAAAAGAAAAATTCATAAAACAAAAGCCAATTCCAGGAATCAAGCAAGAACAACATGAGTGTAAAAATAAAAGTACACTGATCAAACGATACGAGAGAAGCTGTCCTCAATATGCGTTTTGTTATTTGCTTGTGCGTGCGCTTCATTTTTTTTATGACTAATGCAACAACAATACAAATTCCAATGTAAATAGAGAGTGTACACTAGAGCCCCGATTTGCGTCGTTAATAGGGACCGAAGAAAAGAGATGCAAATCGAAACGACGCAAATCGAATCACTTTTCTTTTTGGTTTTGTATAAATGCTTATTTCGATTTTGTTTCCAAATAGAAAGAAGGAATTCATTTTAACCATTGAAGAATTTCTCACTTTTGTAACTTACTAACATTGGAATGATGTGGCAATTTCAGTGAAAAAGTCCAATCATATGTAGCGACGCAAATCGAAACGAAACAAATCGGATCGACGCAAATCTCTATTGTATAAGAAAAACCACAAAAATAAAAATGTACATACTTAACAGGGTAGAGTTTTTGTGTTTGTTTTTTTACTTATTTTCTTAAGAAAAATTTCGTGTTTGTTGTAAAGAGCAAATTTGGCTCATATTTTCCATTTTTCTCACCTACGTCTTATACTTAGAGTTTTTTAAGTTGCTTAAGACACTCAATTTTCTCATGTAGCAATTGAACAATTTTTCTTCAATCTTGTAGTTATTCAACTTTCTCACGTTGCAATTGAACAATTTTTCATCACACTTGCAGTTATTGGCATACACCGATATTCATGTAAATTTACAAATCAGTCAATATTTTTTCTTAAGAAAACATGATAAGATGATTCATTTAAACCTGGTAATTGTTGACACATTTCGACTATTACTACATATAAACTTGAGTGATCTTAACTTATGAACCTATTACATGGCAAGATGTAAAAGACATCGAAGTAGAAAAATGTAGTATTTTCTATTATCTGACTTTTTTAATTAAGAAATATTGAATGGAAGACTCTCCTAATGGTAGCACAATCCGTAGAATGGGTTCACATTACATGAAACTTCATATCCAACAAATTTGCTTAAAATTTCAAATTTTCATTGCTGTCATGATAAATTTAATACCACCGTATGCTATCTGCAATATGATGTGTATACTATCAATTTTTTTTATCATTTTACTTAAGGTATTTTGTTTTCTGTCATTTTTAAAAATATAAAAGAAACTTCATTTTGCCTGTTGTTTTTATTTTTATTTATTGTTGTCATCCCGGAAGTATTGTCACTAACATGACAACAAAAAAAGCGCAACAATAGAATTTTTTATGTATTTTTATATGTACAACTTTGCTTTTATTTTTAATGCTGAATCACATTCGTTATTCTCCGCCATAAACACTACTTAATATTGTTTTTTTTTAAAATTTATCCTCTTTTTTTCTAAACTTTTTTTGGCAATTTAAAAAAAAATTGTATTTTTTGTTTGTGTTACGCAGCAGTAGTACTCGTATATGGTACTTTGAATGACATACAACAACTCTATTAAAAGTTTGCATTTTATTATCCCTGTCATTGGCAATGTTGTAACTAAGACTTTGTTTTTGTTTTTGTTTTCGTTGTTGTTGCTCTTCAGCATTTGCTTTGTTAGCAAATTTTCGACGTTACATTGCGCTTTTTTTCGTTCTTTTCTTTTGTAATTTGTACGAATACTCTGTTGTCTATTGTTGTTTAGATTTTCTTCTTGTCAACTGGCATTTGTCTGTGCTGATAAGTATGCTGCTGTGTGTGTGTGTGTGTGTGTGTGTGTGTGTGTGTGTGTGTGTGTGTGTGTCATAGCGTACTTGTATTATTGAGTTGACAGTAAGACTGTCATTTTTGGTTTTTTCTTCAAAACTAAGTTTGTAAAAGTTGTGCCAAACGTTTGCCATTGTTAGTAGAACTTCAAGGCAATATTGCTATCATTCGTCATATTCTGCATTTCAGTTGAAGTGTATACTTTTTTTAAACTTAAAATTAAAGCTGCTCTATAAAGTGTCCTACATGTTTTCTTACAAGTATTGATTGATCTTTTAACTGAGTAAAGTTTCCAAAAAGTACTAAAAAATACCAATCTTTAGTATTTAACTGATGTTGCAAAGCCGTGGAATCTGAATTTTTTATATAAAATTGCTTATATGGTAATGGCTTGTAACGCTTTGTTGCAAAATGTTCTGAATCTATTTAAATAATTTCTTTCTTATTTGCTCTAAACAAGGTTATTGCATATTTATTTTTCAACTTTTTCAAAGTTAAATATGCTTTTTTTTGTGAAAAAGTTTTTGAAAAATCTCACACAAAAGCTTTCGTTTGATTTTTCGTTACGTATGCTGCTTTTTGAGTTCTGTGCTGTTGTTGTTGTTGTTTTTCCACCTCATTAATACCGTTTGCATTGGGCTTCGAAGCTCAAAGAGTGTTAAGCGAGTAATTTTACTATGAAAAAACAACAGTACGTGCGCGTGCAAAGCTGCGGTTACCATTAGTACTGATATAAAATTTTACGTAGCATACTTTTATGTGGCATATCTTTTACAATTGTGGCTCAAATTGGAGTTTGATCGATAGCAATATTGATTGATTGCAACATTGATCGATTGTTGTACATGATGATTTCTCCTTTTACTATATATTTAAGAAAAAGCTGCAATTGCATTGTTTTGATGTTGAAATGTCAATTCATTTTTTCCATTTCGATTTTCGTTTTCATTTTCATTTTCAAAATGTCAATTTATTTCTCAAATCATTTTTGCTATTTAACCTGGCTTATTTGGTCTTTTAAGTCGGAGATAACATTTTTTGTTATTGTTCTATTTAGCCTATTTTTGGGAACATAAATTGAAGAAATTGCTTTTAAATGTTGAACTATGGAATTCACTTTAAAACTATAATATTAAGGAAGCTTAAGTGATATGGATTTTGTAGTGTCAAAGATTTTTTTTACTAATTATATATTTTTTTTTTTTCAACCTATATTTTCTGACTTCATTGGCATAGTGAGTAAAAACCACAGGCATTTATTCTGTCAAAATTTGATTACCACTCAAGACATGCATTTTATGCATTGCTGCATGTATTGTAGTTAGTATTCAAAGGATTTACAAGCTTAGTCATGCTCATCTCACTTACACACTCAATTTGTCCTTTATTGCTTAAACTCAAAAATAGTGCAAGTTCAGAATGAGTTAAAAAAAAAGAAGCAAAGTGCATAAAGCATAAAGAAAAGCCTTTGAAAGGTTTAAGAAAAATGTAAAAGAAAAGTCTAGAAGTAGAGTAAAAAAACATGTAAAGATTGATTGTTTTTAGCGCGTCACTTTTTCATGATTTATTAGTCGCAGTGAAAGCTTTTTAGTGTTGCTGTTTACTAAAAATTCAGCTGCAGCGTTGTGTAGTATGTACCAGAAAGGTTCAAAGCAGTGTGGCAACTATTTTTTCAATAGCGTATATGTGTGTGTGTTTGTGTGAATGTCTGTTTGTGTCAGCCAGCGCTTTGTCATCTTGACAGCGACATTTTATTTAACCCATTTGTAATGATATTTTGTTCTTCGTTTCTTTGAGTCGAGATTGTGGCAGGTATCAGCAGTGTAGTTGGTATTTTAAATATTTGCATATTTTTCATATTTCTTGTGTTTCAAAAAAATGTTTTCATGGATTTTGAGCACAGAAAAATATTTTAATTGAATTGCTGAAGCAAAAGCATCAAAGAATTCTATGCAAATTGGCAACTTGAAATATTAGTGGATGTAACACAAAATTCAGACACATCTTTTTTTCATGGCAATCCATTTTAAATCGACTTAAAATTATTTTTTTAATAAAAAACATTAAAGGCTTGATATTTTCCAACCAGCAACCAACTTTGCTTAGCTTAAGGGTTACCTCCACTTTGAGGATTACAATAATGTTTTTGGTGAACCACACTGTTTACAAATTTTAACGATATTTATGTATTATTATATCGTCATTTGTACATAGCGAGTTATGTTAAACATATCCGTCAAGAAAAAATTAAAGCCTTGGATAGCTATTCCTAAAAATATGTAGAAAACATTCATATACTGAGAGGTTATAATCACGATGTATAACTTTTTATAAGGAAATATCAAATTGATTTCTGCTCAAATGATTTCAATAAAATAAAAAAGGATGCTAAAAGGAATGTCAGGTGTATAACGATATTTTAAGACAAGTAAAAGCAAGTTTCATGACATAAAAGTTGTTTATAGAATCATTACTAATCCTATTGGTATAGCCAATCTATTTATTATGTGTTATATGGTTTCTAATAAAGGTTTGAAAGCTATATCCTCTTATATGTATAAAGAAAATGCAATTATTTTTTCCGATTTTTGTTTTTTTTTGGAGCACTCCATTCAACCCTAGTTTTCTTGAATTTAAGACTATGAATTAGTCAGGAGGGACAATTGAAACTCGATGGGAGGCATACAGCTGTTGACAACTAGTTGGAAAACAAATCATTCGTCGTGTTATTGGTACTTTTTCTCATTTATTTTTCTATGTGTACCAGAAAATTTATACATAAAATAAATGTGGGACATATAAGCTTAAAAAAAGGACATAATTGAATTGAAATTCATAGCATAAAAAAGTTTTATGAGAGATTTTCTGCTCAATTCTCAGATTTGACTGCGTCAACTAATTGGAAACAAAATAATAATTTGTAAAAAATAAAAAAAAAAACTTGATAAAATATTCCAGAAACAATATTGTGATATTGTCATTGCTTGTAGGAACACTTTTTCATTGAAGTTGCTTGTAAGCATACCCTTAATCATGGCCAAAAGTTGTACACCGCCCATGCGTAAGTCAACTGTTGAGCTTCGAAAGACGGTCATGAGATGCAAGGCGATGGCAGCACAGCTAAATTGCTCCAAGAAGATTGTATTCAGTGCAAATGATCGCAAAAAGGGACCTCGTAAGTCTTCTGGGTACAAGAATAGCAAGATTGTGTGCAAGGGAAATCTGGCCACTACCCATGATGAGGGATATGTTATTTAGCAAATTCGATCAAAAAGTGATCCTACAAGCAATGACAATTTTGCAATATTTATTGTTTCTGGAATCTTTTATCTCTCATAAAACTTTTTTATGCTATCAGTTTGATTTCAGTTATGTCCCTTTTAAAGCTTATATGTCCAACATTTATATTATGTATAAATTTTCTAGTAAACAAATGCCTTCGTTTCCAATTAGTTGTCAAAAGCTGTATTTAAAATTAAATTTAAAGGAAAAAAACATGAAAAGTTACACATAAAGTTACGTAAAAAATAGGTCTTTGAATTTTAATTATTCCACCTTGAATATTAATTCAAGATAGTCTTAGCTTCAAGAAAAACCATAGTTGAAGAGTATGCTCACAAAAAAAAATTAAAAACGTGGCCAGCTAAAATGACATTTTTCTGATTTAAAACGATATGTTAAAAAAATATAAAACCAAAAAAAAAAAAGTTTTAAAAAACGTCTCAATACACCAAAATCCTAAGAAATCCAAATCCTTTGATAAAATATTGAGACCGCAATTGTTTTAGAAATTGTGATGAAAACAATACTGCGTAGAGTGCTACTAGTACCAGTATATACGTATATGTATAGCAAAATTGTGTCCCAATCAAATGTTCATAATAAACTGTACAATTTGAAGTAATATCGATTGGTCATGAGAAATATACCCAAATGTTTATTTAACCCTCAAATTAATATCTTATTTGGCACAAGTTACAACAAACTAACATCCAATTCAGCGCTTTGTGTCATCAACCAAAATGTATTAATTGTAGTTGAATATTCTTCAAAACTTTATACCAAATACATTCATTTAAAGGAAACATACACTTTTTTTAATGTGCTAAAATTTTTAATAACTAAAAGTACTTTTTGTTAGCATTGTATAAGTCGATAACCCATTTCATCTCTTAACACCTACAGCCATGTAAGCAGCAGTATAAACCACAACGAAAAACTCAAGTGTTCTTTTCAAAACTTTCCAATTAACACCTCATTCCTTTACACGCACGTATTCAGTCATTACTTGCAATTAAAAAATCCACTACAACTTCTGGCTGCCTTTCAAATTAATTTTTGTTTTTTTTTTCTCTTACTTTGCAGGCGATTTTAATGAGATCTTCAACACCAAAACACAAACTGAGGTTTTCGACGACGACGCTGCTTCTGCTGCATCATTGCGAACACCGAAAGTGTTAAAAAGCCGCAAACAAAAAGCTTGAGCTTATAATTAAAATGCTTTCTTGACAAAAAAATGCGCGAGTGCGCTAAGCAAATCTGAAGCAGAAAAAAACAGGCAACACTAATACGCCACGTTGTAGTAACAACATTAAGCAAAAAATAAAATTAAAACAAAAAAACATTAAAAAATTTTGCGTACGAAACGAAATTATGCTAAAATTAACATGGTGGTGTTGGTGCCGGATGCGGATGTGCTTACAAAAGAGCATATAATTAAATCATTTTTAACGCTGCCGCCGCTATTGTTGTGAAAATGTAAAAAATTAAATGGCTTTTTCGTCATTATCCTAAAATGAAAATTCAAAAAAAAAAAAAAATAAAGGAAATGCTGAAAATATCAATTGTGTGAAATATTGTTGAAATTAACAAAAAGCCGTTCCGTATTTATAGAAAAGTGTGCAAAATTGTAAAGGAAAAGTGAAAAAAAATTTCATTTTCTATTGTGCCCAGCCAAATGAAATGTGCAAAGAAAATGTCACTTAAAAATTAATTACTTTTGCTTTGAAAGTTTTGTTGCAACTGGCGAGAATTTCTGTGCGCTGTTGAATTTGACTCCAGTGTTTGTTCGGCCTTTGTTGGTTTGTAATTTCGTTTTTTTTTTAATTTAATTTTTTCACATTTTTTTGATTTGAACACAAAGGCCGTCGCATAGTTGGTTGGCTGGAATGTTGCTGTGGCAACGCTGCAACAACTCAACATGGATGGCGAAAATCGGATAATACTCAATGTGGGCGGCATCAGGTAAGAGTAATTGAGTTTTGAATATTTAAAATTATAAATGTAACATAAAAGGGTTTGAATTATAGGTAAACATTTTTGGTGAAATGATGTTATGTGTGGGACATTTTTTAAATTACTATTAATTTTTACACTTACTTTTTGAAATGAAAGTTAAGTAATCATTCGAATAATATGAAATCATAAAAACTCAACTAATGTAATGTAAGATACCCTTACAAAGTGGTTACTCCAATGCATGTTTTTGCGTAGGAACTTAAGGGGAACATTTAAAATTTTTTCTTTTTCAAGTTGAAACATAGCACCTAAATCTTGACGAATTTAAGTAGTTCTAAGGAAATATTTTTATAGGCTGAATTTCAAAAAAAAAAAAAGAGTAAATGAAATAAAAAAATTATTTCTAGTGTTTTTTGAAGAATTTTAAAATTATTCCAAGCAATCCTTTTTTTGGAAAATTACTCTAAGCGAAAATAATGTATGACGCCAAAAAAAAAAATCATACAATAAAAAATAAAATATTTTGACTATTTCTAAGGACATCTAACTCAGTTTGATCTTTACTAAAAATTGATAGTTTAGGAGAAAAAAGTGACAATTCGGCACATTGGCTATACGTCAATCAATTGCTCTGTTGCCGATGAATGCGCTACTGTGAAAATTGGTGATCTTAAGGAAAAAATAGCTCAGCTTTCATTCAAAACTTTTTTAAAAAAAATTATCCAACTTTAAAAAAAAAGATTTGATTGATTTTCAAAATTGAACCTCATTTTTTTCTCACTAAAACTTAGTAAAAAATCCTATTGAAACGCCTGAGAAGAAATTATAGTTACAAACGTTTGAAAATAAGGCTTAGAAAGAAAAGTTTAAAAATTGTACTCCCTCAACCCAATTAGCCAAATTTTCAGCGCCATCGGACAACTTTTTTTTGAACTGGGACGTTTGGAAAACTATGTGTCATATAAAAAAACTTGGAGAAAGCAAATATCTTAGGCTTGAATATGAAAAAAACTTGTGTGTGATGAAAGTGTGATTTTTTTGCTATTTGTTTTTTCAGTGTACATTTTTTGACACTTTACATGTGATTTGTAACGTGTGTTAACCACAAAAATGCTCAATAAAATTTGCCATTTTTTTCATAAATAGACTAACAAACACAAAGCGCTTGCAAATTATTGAATTTTATTATCAAAATTCGAGTGAGAAATGTGAAGATCAAATTTTTTATCGAAAAATTTTCTTCAGCGACGAAGCTCATTTTTGGTTCAATGGGTACGTCAACAAAAAAAAATGCCGGAATTGGTCTGAAGAGCAGCCAGAGACAGTTCCAGAGCTGCCAATGCACCCTGAAAAATGCACTGTTTGGTGCGGTGTCGGCGATACCGGCGGCATCATTGGATCGTACTTTTTCCAAAATAATGAAAATCGCAACGTTACAACGTTAATGGAGCAAGGTACCGTGCGAAGATTACGGACTTTTTTTTTTGCCCTAAATGAAAGAATTAGACTGTAGTTTCAACAAAATTGTGCCACATGCTACACGGCACGCGATACCATGAACCTGTTGTGAGGCGAGTTTGGTGAGCAATTAATCTAAAGCACTAGAAAACAACATTTTATTGCAACATGGTGAGATACCGGCCGAAATGCTGGAAAAGGTATGCCAAATTTTTTGCTTGCGAAGGGACCACCCCAGGCATAGCCGCAGGCAATATTTACATAAAATAACCATTAAGAAATAAATGGCAGATATTAATGTATTGCTGCAAATAAATATTTTATTCACTTTTTTAAATTTTTAGTCCAATTTTTAATTTTAAAAAACCAAACGCTTAAGAAATCACTATTTATTAACATATTGAGCTAATTTTAAAGTAAATTCCCCAACTATTTTTTGCATAATTTTGAGGTCAGGAAACTCTTTAAGTACGTTCAATCTGAATTTTTTCTCAGTGTAAAAAGCTTTTTAAAGCAACAGCATTAATTAAAAGTAAGCAAAAAAGAAAATTTCAAAGTTGTGTTTTTCACACACACACAAAATGTGTCATTCTCAGCACTCATCACATTTTTAACCTCAAAAATGCTTAGCTGACACTTAATGCTTGAAGACAGCACAAAAAAGTGCAAAAAATTCAACTTTTTTTTGTTTTTGCCACAAAGACAAACGAACTCATTTATTCTTAAGGCTTTGTAACTTCAAAGCGACTTTTTTTACTTATAACCTACTTGATGCTTTGATAACTTGATGCTCTTGTCAACAGACAGTCATTGCTTTCATTTGTGGTAGTTGTGGCAGCACAACAGTCATCATATTTCTGCATTAGATGAAACTCTCCATACTTTCTTATTTATCTTTTGTGGAGTAAAAGTTTCAGTGAAATACTTACTACTTAAGCCATTATGACATTTAATTTGTATGCATTTATTCATTAAGCTTTCACATTTTCCGTACTGAAAATGAAAACGTCAATTTTGGCTTAAGGTTTTCCTTAAACTGTTTCTGCCAATTTGCCTATAGCAATTTTTTCTCCATTTGCCGTTTTAAATGCTACACTGCAAGCATCCTGCTGACAAAGGATTGAGCTTGCGATAACAAGGATACTAAATTCGATCGAGGAGCATCATCCTTGACGCATACACATAATGATAGTAAAATGATAAATACAGCGACATGGCTTCAACTGATGACACTCAAATGTTCTTGATGATGTTGCTCGTGCTGATGATTTGTTTGTTGCTGTTGCTGTTGTTGTTTTACTGTCATCCAGCGTACGCTGTTGTTTATTTTTAGTACCAAAATTCTCATTGCCATTGGCTGTGTTGCTATTGAAGCAAGGTCGCAGACACAATGAGAAACCATGAAAATGGACTGCGTCAAAGAGGCGCAGCAAACCAAAGTAAACAACAATTGCTGCGGTTGCTGGCCAAAAATACATAAAATTGCTGTTGCTGCTGCTGTTGATGTTGATGTTGTCGTCGTTGTTTTTACTTTTATTGCTGCTGCTGTTGTTGCTTTTGCTATTTTACTGACAATAATGGTGAAACAGTTTAGTAGCCAATTTCTCATTTGATGAAATGAAGTGATGAAATCTTATGCGATCAATGCGATAAAGTCAAGAGAAACATAAAAGAGTATTGGTCAATTTAAGGATGATGAAGCAGCATTGCAGTCAACTTAGTAAGAGACATAATTAAGGCAAAATATAAGCAACATACATTAAGTCTTGAGCTGCTTGAATTCATTCAAAACCGGCATATAGGCAAAAATTTTTCTAGAAGAGTTTTAAAATTTTCAAATGTTCGATTTCTGCATTAATGCAGTGCTCTTACAGCAAGAGATAGTTGGACAGCGGTATTTTTTTGGCTATATTTTTTGCTAATTATCAAAGCAATGAGAAATTTATAAAGTTTTATATAAAGTTTCTAGTTTAAAGAGTCGAAAATTAAATTTCGCAATAATCTCCAGCTTAATAAGTTGGATTACGGATTCATTCCACAAACGTTAATCTGCTTTGGCTGATGAACCCACATAACTTACTAATAATCATATTCACAGCCACTTATTAGTTTTGGTAGAGAAATAGTAAACCGATGTCAATTACGGCAAGTTTGTTCAGTTTCTTGTCCCAAGAAATGCCCAAAACATTCTTTCACATTGTGACACAAAATATTGAGTAGTACTATTCTGTGTCAGAGATTATTCGGAATTGATCAACAAAACGAATCAAAGTATTATTCATCAATATTCATCAATGCAATAATACTATGCCAGCGTTTTGATCCAGTTCTCCATACATTTTTCAAAGCTCAACCTTATGTGGTTAATTTAAGTTTCAGAAATCTTTTGCCTCTAAATTGACGCCAGTATAGTTTCGCCAGTGCCATCACTAATGCCAATGCCAATGGATGCTTTTATTAGAGATTTTTTGGGCAATTTTATCTTTTCTTTCCCATTCAGAATCAGCAGAATTAGCAGCACATTCTTAAGTAAATTAGTATTTTACTTAAATATTTACAAAAAAAAGCAGTTGAATAAAACCGAAAAATGTTAAAAACATTGATATGAAAGGTGATTTTTTAAGTATTTGGCTTTTGAAAATCAAAAAAAGAACACAAATTTTGCAAAAATGAATAGAATATTTATTTGAAATGATACACTAATTCCTTCCATTCAGTTTTTCAAAATTATTTTATGTAAATGTTGCCCACGGCTACGCTTCAGGTTGTCCATCTGTGAGCTCTAATTTAGGCATACTTTTTCCAGCATTTCGGAGGGTATCACACCAATGGCAGCTGCAATTTTGTCTTCCAGAGATGCAGTTGTGAAAGCCTCGTCACTGTACATGAGAAACTCTACGTAACTCCACGAAAAATAGTCTAGTGGGGTCAAATCACATGATATTGGCGGCCAAAACGTGAGATAAATCGCTCACCAAACTCGCCTCTGAATAGATCCATAGCATCGCGTGTCATTTGGCATGTGGCACCGTCTTGTTGAAACCACATGTCAACCAATTCCAATTTTTCAATTGTGGGCAAAAGAAAGTCGGTAATCATTGCACGGTGCATTGTTCCATTGACTGTAACGTTGCGATTTTCATTATTTTTGAAAAAGCCGCCGGCCGATGAACCGCACCAAACAGTGCATTTTTGAGGGTGCATTGGCTGCTCTTCAGACCAAATTCGGCAATTCAGTTTGTGACGTACCCATTGAGTCAGAAAGGAGCTTCGTCGCTGAAGAAAATTTTTCGATAACAAATCTTCATACAAATTTTCTAAGGTCGAATTGTTATAGTAAGATTCAATGATTTTCAAGCACTGTTCGTTTTTTAATCTAATTCTGACAAAATGGCAAATTTTACTGAGCATTTTTTGCGTTGACAGAAGTTGCGAGTCAAGCATATAGTGTCAAAAAATTTACACTGAAAAAACAAATAGTAAAAAAATCACCCTTTACATATAATTGCAAGACCTACATTGAAAACATTTAACAAATCAAATTTTTTTTCGTAGAAAATTTTTATGAAAACATAAATATCAATTTTTCGAATTCCAAAATATTAGCTTAAATGCAGATTACTTTTGCAATATATTCTTCCGTGCTATTTTATAAATTAGCTTATGAAAAATAAAAGAAAACAAATTTTGAATATACCCCTATTTTTGGCATGCAAATGTTTTGACTAAATTCTTGCTGTTATTAAAAATGTAATAAAATCATTCATAGAATATAAACAAACTGTTGGAAAATAAACAAATCATAAAGCATATTAAACAGCTTATTAATTGCTGGAAATTTAGTGCCGAAACGAGCGCAACGAAATTAATTTAACTGAACGCCAACACACATAGCTGGCTGCATTAGCAATTAATATTGTCTGATGTCTATTTCAATCGCTGCTGGAAATACTAGAAGAACAAAATTTTGGAATATTAGTGCATCTTAATTATAGAATATTTAAAATTATACCAGTGGTATATTCAAAATATCGGTATTCAAAATAAATGAAGCATTTACGCAAGCACGTAAATCATGCGAGAACTTGTTCGAACATATGTTAACATACAGCGTAAATCCCAAACACAAACGGTTCGTTTTAAATATTCAGCTTTTCAGTTTTAATTTTCATTAAATTCATTAAAAACTCATTAAATCAGTTTTGCAGCAGCATTCAGTATGGATGTTGAGTAAACAATTTGAAATTTTGTTGCTACGTGACAGGGTACTTTGTTGAACGCCAACGTCAATGCGTTTGCAAATGTTGATGTCGCCGCCGCCAGTCACAAATGAAATGCAACCCATAAACTTTTGTACACGTACACAAAGTTTCATTGACTTTTAAACTTTTACGCAAAACATTTTTTGGCGCTGGAATGTTATTTAAACGACGTTTTGCTAATTAAGCTAAATGATTAGGAATTTAGGTGGGCGAGATTTCGATACACAATGTGAACGTAGTATGGAAGGCAGCAATGGGCGGCTGCTCAGTTTTACCAATTGATTAAGCGCCTTCTGCGAGATTTTTTATCTGTTCAACATTTTGAAAAGTTTTAGTTTTTATTTTAATTTTTTATTAATAACTTTTAGTACACAACTGCCCCAAATTTCACAAAAATCGATGAAGTTGTTTAAAAAATCAAAATACCGAAGGCTTACCTTTTAAGAAATCATAAGAAGTAAGCAAAAGCGATCCTCTTTTTCTAGATATGAAAAATTTTCTGGGCCTTTCTGCAAGCATTTAAGGCTTTTAAGGAAAGTTCTTAGAATTTTAATTACTGGCTGCTACTCGCCCAAACTTACGGAGTATAAATAAAACATGTGAGAAAAAACTCCCACAACTGAGGGAAGAAACGCATGACTATAAAGAAAAATGAAAATGTTCAAAGGACCTGTTGTTGGAAGCACGTGGAAGTGAAGAAATTTCATGCTATTTCTCACTATGTTCAATTATGTCTAACTTTTCAGCACATAAAATGTTAACTAACAATACGTAAGCAACAATATAGTTTTGGTAGCAAAGGAAATACCATGTTTGAACTAAAAAACTTAAAATAAACAGCAAGCTGGCAACATAAAAAGCTGGCAAGAAAAAAGGTAGTAGAAAAATGTAGTAAAATAGTAAAAAACTTTTAAAGAAAACTTTAACTTAAATAGAGCGCGCAGGTGTTGTTGTGTTAAATTAAAACTATTGAGGCATATAAAAAGAAAATATTAGAAAAGTACACAATAGAAAAAAAAAACAGTTATTTATGTTTTAATTTTATTTTACCCTATTGTACACAATTCCCTCGCAGACTTTTAAGAAGTTTCAGCGCAGCATTTAAATTGCACCATTTTCAATGTACTACTATTTCTCTCCCCTTTTTTAAGGAGCACTCCAAATGTTTTTTTATGTAACTTCGTTTGCTTGTATGATAACAACGTGCATAAATAAAAATTTTATACTTATGTGTGTGTGTGTAAGTTAGTGAGTGTCTGTGTCTGAAGTGCTAAAATACCAACACTGAACAAGAACTACAACAAAGAGCAATGGAATCTACAAAAAGCACTAAGAACAATGAAATATGAATTTATTTATGTGCGAAAATAAATATAAAAAAAAAACAATTGCGCACAGTACAAGTATAGCGGTAAAAATGTAAACAAAAAAAATATTTTTCGATAGCTTGTGCCGGATTTAGGATACAACCTGTTGAGAGTTTAAGCACGCAAAAAAAAAACTTTAAACTGAGTAAATAAAATTGATAGATTTTCGTTACATAGTTTTTCTTGAGCGTCATTTTTATCAGAATATGTTAATAACCGAAAATTTAATTGAAGAATAAAACTTTTGCGTTCAAGGGAAATTTCTTCCCGAGGTGTTGGTTAATATCCTGTCGAGTGCAGTTTAACTTAAAGAGTGTATTCAAAATCGCTGAAAACTTTCACACAAGCTTTTTAAAAACTTCAGCAAAAAAAATATTGCATTTTTTCGAATAAAAACTATTCAAAAACAAAAAAAAAATGTTTCACCCAATATAAGCCTTGTCTTGGAATTACCAAAAATCAAATATTTACATTAACAGCAAAATTTTCTTATGAAAACATGTATCATGTCTTAAATCTTTACTTATGGTTTTTAGGTTTATTTTCAGACTATTTGCTTATGAAAATTTCTTAAAAGTTAAAATGTTAATTCTTACAAATACGAAATATATCATATTTTGTTAAAAATTTGTTCATGTTTAATGTTAAATAAGTTTTGCTAAGAAGACTCTTACGTTAGGTTAGTTTTGGGTGGCAGCCTCTAACAGAGTTTCACATAGATCACAAGGGTCCAGAAACTCTCTGCTACAGTCTTATTGGTAACTTCTGGTCCTTTCATTGTGGTGCTCCTACAACATAAAGATACGAATCTTTTGATTTCACTCAGATAAAATTTAGTTAAGTAGTTCCTTCAGGGATGCCCGATGTATTTAAATCTATTACTTGCCAAAGCGATTCAATAACAAAAAAAAAATATTCCATGGTTTCCTCTTCATCGGGTTCATGACAGTTTCTACAACAGTTATTGGATACTGTACTCAGCCAGAAAGCATGATGCCCAATTAAGCAGTGGCCAGTCAAAATCCTAGTCAATAACTTGCATTCACTCCAAGTTAAGGATAACGAATATCTAGTGTCCGTTCTATGGAACCTGGGCCAAAAATGTTTGGTTATATTGCTAGTGGAAAAGAGAACTCACCTCACTTCCGCTACTAAGAGTAGTTATCTATCTTTTAATTGGTAGTAGTGTTGAAGGGGTACTAAAACTATCATGAGTTGTGAATCTGACTGAGCACTTTGTTTTGCTGGTAGATCTGCCTTTTCATTTCCCATAATTTTGCAATCTCCAAGTACCCACTGAAGAAATACTGAATTATCTTCACTTTGTGTAAACAAAAGAAGACTCTTAATGGGCTATACCAGTGTATCCCATGAAAAATTAGGCGATTTTCGCAAATTTTTTTAAAACAAAGTACTCGATAGAATGTTTTGAAGTTTTTTGGACATAATAAAGTATATTTTCAGTTATATTTTAAGATTCTTTTTTACAAAAATATTGAAAAATAACTGAGTTATGTGCTGTGCTGCGGAGGTGCCAAAAAAAAGTTATCCAACTGCTGACATGATTCCGGCCGAATGAAAAAATTCAAAAAGGTTATTAAAGTTAAAGGTGATTCCTACACAATAACTTACTTACGATTTTTGAAAAATATCAAAAATTAACAAAATGGCGTAGTTCTGGAAGAAAGTGTCGTTTTCTGGGGTAAAAAGATGGGTCGTTTTTTAATGCCAAATTGACAATTTGCAACCAATCAAAAAGATCGTATGTCATTGTATAGTAAATATATTCAAAATACTCAGTTTCAATTTGAAGTCGATCGGTCAATTTCTCTTTGAGTTATGATGTCAACAATTTTGAAAAATGTCGTTTCGAGAAAAACTCGTTTAAAATTTCAACTAACGCGGCTTATACCTGCGAGCGGTTGCTCTTTAGAACGCTGCCATTCAAAAACTATTCAAGATACGACCTTGCCGCTTTCACAGGATATTTTTGAAAGCGTAATTTATCGTATAAGTCAAGTAAAAAAAAATCGATTTTTCGAAAGTGTCACACTGGTATAGCCCCTTAATAAAGTGAAAAGGATATCAAATTTTTGATGAAATCAATGTGAGGTTCAAAAGTTGTGTGCGTACTTGTTTCAATTTGAAACTCTAAAATATATGCGCTGTTGCACAGTGCAGCATTAAAATACTAATAGCAGACAACAAAACTTTCAAACGAGGGCAAATGGTCCACTTTCATTACTTAATACTTTGAAATTTTTTTTATATTTTTTATCTTCAACTCTGTAGCACCTTTTATAAAACTTTGTATACAAATTTGTTTTTTTTTTTTTCTTTTTTTTGTTGGTTGAAAAATTAAAAATAAAATAACTAAAAAATGAAAATAATAAAATACTTTTTACAAGTTACTACAAGGACACTGTAGAAGGTCTTTGCTGCACAACACAAATATTTGTTCAAGTTAATAGCTTGCAGCTACCGCCATACTTTGAAGCATATATTCTTAGTAAAAAAAGTTTTTTTAAAAAAAAAAAATAAAAATGAATGTGTTAACACTTAGAAATATTTGTTTGTACACGTATTAGTATGTAATACACACTCGAGATATGTTTGTATTTTATTTGCACAAAGTCTGTTTTTATAGCTTGTGGCCCATTTTTTGCTTAGAATTTGCACACAAAAAATGTTGCCTTTTATTTTATTCTCCATATTTTGTGCGTCATTAAATAAACAACGTACAATAACAACAACAAACACACACTGACAGTAATAAATAGCACAAACACTTTCATGTCACTGTATTCAATGCAAATGGGTATGTATGGATATTATACATTCTCGCATGCGAGACGATTTTTTTGCCAAGAGATATTTTGTTTGAGAGAAAGTGTTCGTGTGAAGAGTTTCAAATGAATATTGTTGAAGGTGAAATTAAAATGTTTATCCATTAAGTCATCAGGCTTGGAACTATTTTTAATTTAAGATGTGACGTTTTTTATTGCTTTTTACGCAAATTCCAAAATAATTACAAAAATTATTAATACGAAATTGTTTTGAACAATTTTGTAGCTTAACTCAAAATATTATTTGCGCCATTTTTTGTTGGGTATAAACATTTGAAAAGGATTTTACAAGAAATAAACTAATACGAAACGATTTTTGTGCTAACATCTTTTGTCGTAGCGTTGATTTTTGCATAGATAAAAAATATTATGAAAATAAATTTTTGAAAAACTGAAGCGAAACATTTTTGTCGAAATAATTTTTGATAAATAACCAGTTAGTTCCATAAAACCCACAAAAAAGTTTCCAAAATCATAGACCTCAAGGTCTCAATGTGTACATAAAAGCAACCAATTTTACTATTTCCCATGAGTTTGTTGTTATTTTTTCCGCAACATTGTACGCTAAGTTCACGCTAAAGCTTTCGGCAGTTGCTGCAAATAAATAGCCAAATAGACAAAAACAAAAAGCTGTGCACCCACAAACGAATCAACGACTCACATGTGGCACTAATAAGCATTTAACGCTTCATGAAGAAAACCAAATGAATTTTTTTAGGGATTTTCGAAGATACAGCTGATGTTCACAGCTGTTGTTTCATTTTGTAATCAGCAGTCTGTTCTGGTTTTTGTTTGCTTAACTTAAATAGCTTTAAGTTTTACCACAAAAATGTTAATGTACACATTGTATTGTAGAGGTGCAAAGAAATAGTGTAAAAAAAAAATATAAATAGTTTTAATTCGAAAAAATTAAGTAAAATTTAATCTGAGAATTAATTTTCCGCGAAATAACAAATATTGGACATGCCCTATTTTTTGAGCTCTTATATTTTATTTGAACAAAATTTGTCAGTTTATAGCCATAGTAGCGGCATCACCAAATAATGTCATTTTCAGATTCTGTTTATAAAAAAAAATCCAACATACTTTTTAAGGGCTCAAATAATAGCAATAATTATTATTCAGACCATTGTTACTTTTCAAATGGATCATTCCACTCTACAAGATCAAATACGTTGCTGAAGACTATAAGCGATACTTTCTAAAAGTTTTCGAATTGTGTACAATTTTTGTTTAATTGACCGCAATTGGGTCTAATTTTGTAATAAAGGATGTTTTTTTAAACGTTTGGTTTTTGATAGTCTTAAAAGGAACAAAAATTTTGCAACAATGAATAAAATATTTTTTTGAAGCGATACATCAATTTCTGCCATTTACTTTTTAAAGATTATTTTATGTAAATATTCCCCGCGGATACGTCAAGGTGGTCGCTTCATAAGCTTAAATTTTCGCATAATTTTCGCATAATTTTCGCATAATTTTTGCAGCATTTCAGCTGGTATCTCACAAATGGCAGCTGTAATGTTGTCTTCCAGGGCTGCAATTATGACTGGTTTATCCCTGTACACAAAAGACTTCACATAGCCTCACAAAAAATAGTCTCTGGAGTCAAATCGCTTGATCTTGGACTGCTCCAAAACATAAGGTTAATTGCTCACCAAACTTGCCACTCAATTAGTTAATGGTATCGAGTGCCGTGTGGTATGTGGCAACGTCTTGTTGAAACCACATGTCAACCAAAACCAGGTCTTCCATTTTTGGCAAAAAAAAAGTCGGTAATCATCGCATGGCAACTTACTCCATTGACGGTAACGTTGCGATTTTCATTATTTTTGAAAATTACGGTCCAATGAACAAACCGCATCCAACAGTGCATTTTTCAGCCTGCATTGGCAGCACCTGAACTACCTCTGGCTGCTTTACAGACCAAAGTCGGCAATTCTGTTTATTTACGTACCCATTGAGCCAAAAATGAGCGTCGTCGTTGAAGAAAATTTTTCGATAAAAACTTATTTCTCATTAAGCACGAGTTTTGATAATAAATTTCAATGATTTTCAAGCGCAGTTTGGTTATTGGTCTATTTATAATAAAATGGCAAACCTTTTTAAGCATTTCTAAAACTAAAACATGTCAGAAATCACGCGCAAAATGTCAAAAAATGTACACTAAAAAACAAATAGCAAAAAAATCACCTGTTTTAAATCCAAATTTCTTCTGTATTGTTCATAACATTCGGAATAGCATGCGATGTAGAAAGCATTTAATATTACTGGAAAGATATTAAAATGGGACACCGAACACTGAAGTTCATCTTTTGTTCAATGAGCGCAAAAGTTGTTTAATTTTTTCAAAAGCGCACCGCTTGAAAATAACAGACTTATGAATTTTTGAAGCTATGCAAAAATAAGTAATCAAATAAAAAAATTGGGTTCTTTCTAACTCTCCCCAACACAAGTCTTTGGGAAAAAATTAAAGAAAACTCGCTCGCTGGGTTGATTTTCTCTTTTGATGGGAAATTGCCAATGTTCATGAATCAATTTTAATTACAAAAATTATTTATTTTAAATTATATTTATGTGACTTAAATCATTTAGGCATATAATTTCCAGTAGTAATTTTTTTTGATTTTATAATGTCTGTTAAAATATATTTCTTTTCATGTAACTTAATTTACTTAAATAACTATAAACAAATGCGTAATTAAAATGTAATGCCGCGCAACTTTTTAATTACATTAAGACAAACGTAATAAGAGCACTGAGGCAGCAAATTCAAAGCACTAGCGACGCCACTCAAGAAACTAATTTTTAGCAGCTTTTCAACATTTTGCTATCTACTTGGCAACTTAAAACAAACAAAATTATGTTATTAATTAAACAAAAAAGAAAAGAAAAATGCAGTAAAGCATTAAAAAAAATTAAAAAAAAAAATAAATGGCAAAATGATGAAATTACAAAAGCTACAAAAACACAAAGTCCTTACAAATCAATTCGAAATAAAATATAGCAAAAAAGTAGGATAACAAACAAACAGCTTGATTGAAAATGTAAATGCAAAGAAAGAATATTGCAGCAGAGAATTTTATGACTCAATCAATGAAACGCGCTTCCTGCGACTGCAGAGTTGTACGATAAACTTAAAATTTGGCATACACAACAGAATTAAAGTCAGTAGATTTTAACTTTGCATAAAACTTTTTTCTTCAAGAAATTCTTATGCCGTCTTAGAAGGCAAGTCTTGCAGCATTATTTTTCGGCAGCAACAATATTTTGAACTTATTGATTTCTTATTATTTTCTTTTTATTTAAAATTTTCCTAATAAACGGAACAACAACATTTTTTTACAACGCTCTTTGAAAATAAAGTTTCAACACGTAGTTTACTTAACAATATTTTGATTCGGCATTTTTGCCGCTTCTTTCAAATCGACGGCAGAGCCTTTTCAAGTGCTTAAGTTATTTGATCGTTCTTCTTTCTTTTTTTTTCTTTTTTTGTTATTCACATTTCTACTCCTTAGAAACTTAATTTTTTTACAGCAGCTTTTACGTCCTGCATGTGAATCAAATTTCCGCTTTTCTCACTTTCTTTTTTTGTGTGTGTGCACTTACGCTTATTCTGCTTAATCAACATAAATTCGTTTTGATTACAGTTATTGTTATTATGTGGCTATAAAGGCAGCAGGCACACACACGCATGTACTCGCTCCTTCATACAGCTGTACCAAATACACGCCCCCAATACAAACAACTAAATGAGCGCGTGAGTGCTGACGCCGCCGTCAGAAAGACATGTACGAGTAGATATTAAATAATTTTTATTCATCGCTTTTGCTGCTTTGCAATTTGTGTGTTGACGATGCACAGTGTAGCAGTGTTTGTTAAAAGTGTGTTAAAATTTAAACTAAATGGTGTTTTAAGGAGACTCTGCGATATTTGGTCTTCAAATTTCAAGCATTTCACATTGCAAAGTGAATGCTAAGCCTGCAGATTTTTACAAGTTGTCGGCATTTAAAATAACATGTTGAATTTTGAAATTGATAAAAAAAAATCTCAATTAAACTATTTTATCGCGTCTGCCTCTGATATATTGTGTTAAGAGCACAGTATAGAGAGCAAAAATGTGAAAGGCAGACGTCCACACTGCCGCATTTCAAATAATATTTAATTTAAACTCATTGGTGTTTTAAAGAGTCTCTACAACATTTGGTCTTCGCAACGGCTCTTCAAATTTTAAGCATATTGTTTTGCAAAGTTTTAAGATTAGTTAATGCTAAGCCTGCAGACTTTCACCAGTCGTCGGTATTTAAATTTACATGTTGAAGTTTGAAGTTGATAAAAAATTGAATTATTTTATCGCGTCTGCCTCTGATATATTGTATTAGGGCCATAGTATAGGTAGCAAAAATGTGAAAGGCAGACGTCCACTCTACCGCATTTTAAATAACAATAAGTTAATATGTAAAAACAAAAAAACAAATCCCTATTAAGTAATTTTATAGTTTTCTTCCAGAACTTTTTTGCCATCAGTAATAACCCTAGATGCTGAAAATACAAGAGGCAGACGTATCTGGTTTTTCAAAATATATGGAGTTGTATATCAGACGCGATAAAATTATTTAGTATTAAATTTTTTTTTTTTTTTTTTTTCGTTATGCTTGTAATATTGCAATTTTTAAAAGGCAGACATTGTTACTCTCGTATTTTTTTACATCATATTCACAATAATCGTCATCTGCCTGACGATAAATCACTGAAGTTCTTATATATCATAAAATTTTGAAAAAAACTTGAACAACAAAAACGTCGGCCCATTGCTTTTATCTGTTTTTTTTTATAAAAAGCAGACGCGATAAAATTTTTTATGGTATTTTAATCGTCATCTATCTGCCTGACGATAAATCACTTATGTTTGTACAAATCAAAAAATTTTAAAAATAATTTAAGCAACAAAATTGTCTGCCGCTTGCTTTTATCTGTTTTTGTTTTATAAAAAGCAGACGCAATAAAGTTGTTTATGGTACCTTTTCGTTACAGTTTCAAAGAACTGTCAATTAACTACGCAGATGCAACGGCATTGCAAAGATTGTTCTTATTACTTATATTACTCAGAGATTTATGATTTTCAACCTCTGCCGCAACTATAAGATCGCAAGTATGAGAATTAGATAGAAATTTTTTTCCAAAATTAAAAATCAGCGTATTATGAAAAATTGCCTGAGCTTCATCCGACTTTATTTTGATATATTTTACTTATTTTTGATATAATTTTCATATTAAATTTTCTTCAAACAAATCAGAAAGTAAGACTTCAAAGTACGATTTTTTTATCATAATATATAGTCTGCAGTTTTCCTCATTTTATCGAAAATAATTTTCTAAACTTTTTTTACAATATTTTTAATAAAATTAAATCAATAAAAAAATGTCCACTTTGTGGTTTTTGAAAATAATTTTCTCTTTTCTTTTATTTAATTTTTGATTTCTTTTACTTTACTTTAAAATTAAACTAAAAATTGTTACTTTAATATTCCCAATTGAGAAAAACTGCTGCATTGAAAAATCCTATGTGTTAGAGATACACACAATCACACTTACACGCATCTACACTCTCATTTTGTCCAAAGCATAATGAACCTTGAAACGGATATGAATAGAGGAAACAGCAGCAAAATAAAAAAAAACACACACTAAGCTGTTTGAACAGAAGACAGAAATGAGGAACAAAGAAAACGAGAAAGCGAAGAGTTACGATGGAGCAGCAAAAGGAAATTCACAGGGGGAAAACCAGCTGGGAACATATGTTATCGCATTCTTACATGACCTTGTTTGCTTAAAGCATTACAACAACTATTACAACAAAAAAAGCAAGAGCAATGTTTTAGCTTTAAAGTAGCAATTGAATGTATATCCCAGTAAACATTTTCAAATGCAACAGAGTGATGTGTTAATCACTTAGACAATGATTACAATCATGAGCTCATATTATGTGGGAGAACAGTCTGTAGCGACGCGTCAAAGCAATTCGCTTATCTATTATAAGTTAAAAAATGTTGAAGCTGAAATCAAAATATTTATGACAGTCGAAAAAAGTGCTAAGAATTCCAATTTAGCTCTTCTGGAAGTATAGTGAACTCATTGCCTGAAAAATTCACAAACTTATTTGACTGTTGACTGGGTTGAGTTTTTCAGTCAGATAACTTTGATTTTTATGTTTTACATTAAAATGTGCGTGTTCGTTAGCGTGTGTGTGTGAGTGTGTTTTAAGGGTTTTTTTATTACAAATTAGTCTTTGCGCATATGTGTATGCGTGCAGCAGCACAGTCCTTCGAAAAGTCACTCAGTCAGTCAGTCATGCAATGTTGTAAGTGAAACTTTTTTGTGTTTTCTCATATGTTACTTATTAAAGGATATGAAGCACTACATTTTGCGCAAATTGAAGTCAACAAGTTAATTGAAATAAAATTCATCATGAAAGTAAACGTAATTAATTTGTGGTAAAAATAAAGTTTTCATTTGAATAGCAAATAAAAACTTTCACAAAAATGGTTTCTTTTTAATAACATCTCAAATATTTGAAAGTTAAAAATATCGGAGTAATTAATAAAGTTTGTAATCTTAGGTTTTCATATCATAATATAAAATATTTTTTATTTAAATTTTAGTTCTCTTTACAAAGTCAAAGAAGTTTTAAGTTTAATGTGTAAGCCTTGCCAGAAAAT
This sequence comes from Tricholauxania praeusta, assembly GCA_949775025.1. Lineage (NCBI taxonomy): Eukaryota > Metazoa > Arthropoda > Insecta > Diptera > Lauxaniidae > Tricholauxania > Tricholauxania praeusta. The sequence goes on along the minus strand of OX459030.1, from coordinate 128,057,989 downwards.
ATCCTTTTTTGTTTTTTTTTTTTTTTTTTGCTATTTCCTTGAAATTGTTATGCTTTTGTTGTATATCCTGCAGCAATTTTTGCAAAACAACCAGCTTATGTCTATACAAAGGTTGGCAAGTGAATAACTACATATTCAATCTGGTAGATAGAAAAGAAGAAATATAATAATAGTAAATGAAAAGCAAATAGCAACATAAAAGTAATATAACAATGCGAAAGTTCTCTGACATAACTAACAACTGAAGATTGGTGAGATTGCTGTGGATTTTTTCAAAGCTTTTTCTTTACATTTTTTGTGTGCAAACTTAAATTCTATACAAACTTGTGAAAAAGAAATTTTTAAGTGAAATTTCTTTAGTGACACTAAGTTGACATTTTTCAAATATCTTCAAAAGGAAATAAAAAATATTATATTTTTTACTGAGCAAAATGCATTAAAAAGACAAAAAAAGGGCACGTAGCTGGTATTCACAAAGATAATGAAAGACACACTCTTCGACGTCAGGATCTTTACAGCTTCTACAAAGGTCCTCTACGTCAGAAAGTCCTTGTCTTGAGGCATGTTTGCCTTGAAAATAGTGTTCTGTAATAATACCAGCAAAGATTCTTTGTTTGCTGATATATCTGCCTATTTCAAAATTTAACATCATCGGTGTAGTTAATTTCCTTGAAAAAACTAATTTTCTTCCTGTTTTAGCTTAATTAACGAATTGCCGACGTAATGCATGTTCAGTTGGCTTCAATTAATTTTTTAACTGTATTTAATGAGCTTTAACATATAGATCCTTGTGAAAAATTGATATTTTTTGTTTTTATTATTGGATATTTTTGAGCTCTAGAAAATTGTTCTACTGAATATGACTTTTTTGGATTTTTATTAAATTCTTTCTTATGTATGCATGAATGTATTATAAGTGCCTAGTCAAGCAATTTTCAATGCCACTTTTGAAAAAAAAACACTAAATTTTTTAAAGTCAAAAACACTTTGAAATTTTTAAACTTTTTTGGTCTTCTTTAATATAAAAGCTTGGAATAGTTGAAAATTTTATGAATAATATAAGGTTATGGTTAATGCTACTTACCACACTTTTTTAAAAGGAAGCTCCTTTTTTCAATACAGTTTCTTATAAATTCTTTTCGTTTTATGTCCTTTTTCATTCCTATTTTTGGCAAGAAAACAAGTACTTCATCGAAGCAACTGCAACCGTTTGCTGTAACTTCCTTAAAAGGTAGCACTATAAAAGATGCCGACAAAAAAGTATCGAATGTATTTAAAGATATCCTTAGCAGGCTCTGCCGGGCATACGCTTCGTTGAATTTTTGTGATTTTTTTTTTTTTTTTTTTTTTTTTTTTTTTTTTTTTTTTTGAGTGAAACAAATTACACATATTGATTTCAAAATAAACTTACGATTGAAAAAAGAAAAAACAATTGGCTTTAAAAATTATTGAATATTTAATTTTTAAATCAATACTTTTTGACAAATTATTGATTTATCTCGTTTGGAGTATTTGTTCTTCGACAAAGACGAATGAAACAAATTGTTTATATAATCCTTCTCATCCCGTCTTATGATGTTCAATTTAAATGTAATGCAAAGTTTGTACAGCAATTACAATTTTTACAATTTTTTTCCCAGCACATATATCTTTTCAATTGTTTTTTCTTCCGATTTACTTAGTTTTTTTTTCAACGATCATTTCCACGATAAGTTAGGACAATTGAAACCTTAGCATTTGAACAAGTTGAAAAAAAAAAACATTTTTTAAATAATTTATTTAAATATAATCTAGCTAAAAACATGAAACATGACCAAAGTCAACTATTTTAATTTTAAAAGTCTTTTAAAATTCGATTTTGAAAATAAATTTTGGGATTAGTAAAGTGAAAAAAAAATTATTTACAGCTGGTTCTACCCGGTATTTTTTTACTTAACAATGAAAATTTGATTTGAAATACTTTTCAAACAAAACATTGACATACATTTTCTGGAGTGTTTTTTCTTCGACAAAGACGTATAAAAAAAGAATTATATTCATTCCTAACCCTATTTGATGTGCAATTTTAATACAATGCAAATTTTCTCTAATAAAAACGTAAATTAAAACCTATTAATTTTAATGAAAATTATAGAGTTTTTTGAAAATGTCAATTTCTCAAAAAAAAAACAAATGGTTTTCATTATCACATTATCATTTTAAATTGACTTACGACATTAAATTTGCCACATCATCAATGCTAACAATTTTGTCAATCAAAACAAAAAAAATATCACAACTTTAACAAGAAAACAAACCAAAACTCAGTAGTTATCAGCAATTTAAGCCAACATTTTAAAGATCTAATGCAATTTTCTTCATGATGTTGTTTTGCAATGAAAACAACCCACTATAAAATCAAGGATTACATGCACTTTTAAGCAGAAGAACACACACCAACACTAACACTAACACCTAAGTGGTCATGTGGGTGTATGGCAACTCTGCTAAGCTATAAAAGTTTTGCAACGAAAAGAGCGAGACGGAGAGAAAATCCATATAAGAATATTTGTGATTTTACGACATTTATTTAATTTTCGTTATCCACTTACAAGCTGCAAGGACTTTATTTTTATAACTTGATTTTATTATCTGTTCACTTGGTTGTTGCTGTCATTTTGAACATTTTTTTTTTGTGCTGTCCTTTGAAAAATATTTCTCTCTTGATTATTTATTATAACTTTTTTTTTTTTTTTTGAATTCGTTGCAGATTTATTTTATGTTTCTTCATGTGTATGCAATTTTATTAGAAAAAAAATGTAAACAAGCGCTTAAATGGTCCGCAAGGAATATTTGACTTAATAATGTGCAGTTGAGTGGTCCTTATTTTTAAAAATTTTGAATTTCAAAAAGACTCATGTTTTGAGCATAAAATGAAACTCACAAATATTTCTGAAAATAAAATAATGTATGCCAAGCTTTAGACCATTTTCAGGCACAAAAAAAAATATGCGGGAGGTGTTTTCGAGCCCATTATAAGTACATATATTTTTGGTCAGCACTCTTGTAAATTTTAGAAAATCGTAGAGCTGTCCCTCAAACCAAAGTTTTCCACTAGAAATTTATAAAATGAGTTTTTCAACAACAAAACCATTAAAAGTCGTAATCAATTTTTATTTAAACAAAGCAATTACATAGATAAACAGCAACATTAATTTGCTTGAAATTCAGGCCATATAGCAAACATTGTCCCTTACTGTCCCTTGAAGAATGTGACTGCAGAATTTGTGTGCTCTCATTTTTTTGCCCTAACTTGCCTTGCAACTCTGGCAGGTAACAGGAAGCATGCAGACAAATGTGTGTGCTTGTCGGTTAGGATAAAGGAAGCGTAAAACAAACGAACATAAAAAGAAAGCAAAAAAAACAACCAACAGAAGAAAAATAAACCGTTGGCAAAAGACAAAAAATGTATGCCACTTCCGACGATTTATTACGACAGTTAATATGCGTATGTGGCTGTGACACAAGATGTGTGTGTGTGTGCGTGTGTGTGAATGTGTAACCATATGACAGCATTAAATTTGTGTAAAATTTAAATATGCGAATTTCATTCAAATGTTTAATGCTTTATGTAATGTACTTAGTTTTGTAATCAAATAAATAATTCAAAAAAAAAGCATAAAAAACCAATTTAAAGTAATGAAAATTAAACAGTTTTTCCCAGAATTTTCCAACAAAACAAAAAAAAAAGAAATTCCATTTAAAAAAATAAAAATCGATAGTTAGTGTTTCTCAAAAACATTTCACTTAAAATCATCACACCATATATTCATGCATATTCACATCACTTTGATTTTCAATGAGCACAAATCTCAATGCTAAATGCTCTACGTCATTCAAGTCCCTACATGTCCTCCGCAAACACACAAAAGCCATTCCACCATGTAAATGAAACTCAATACAGATTAATGCATATTCGCATGTCCTTCAACTTTGTATCGTATGCCAGCCAGAAAAATATAAAAGAAAAAAGTAGACAAAAACTAAAAATTGTAGCAAAAAACAAAAAAAAAAAAAAATAAATGCTAAAAAGGACGCTTACACTTGACTCTTGAGCCGTTGTAAGCACATGCTCTTTTTTTTGCCATAGGATATTGGCATTACCATTGAAGTTATGAACGCGATAATCGAAAGCTGTGACATCTCTGACGATATGAAATTTAATATGACAATGAAAATGAAGATAAAATCATTAATCACATGCTTAAGTGTGAGATATAACTAAGAGATAAACAGTGCAGAGCAGTTGTGAGCAAACTTCGATAAAAATGATGAAAATTTAATATGGTAGCGAATTATGTGGAGAATTAGCGCATAAAAAAAGCTATAAATGTAGTTTATAAGATAATTCAGATAAAATGCAGTTTATTAAACATTTGTGCAAAGATGATTACATTTTGCCAAAATTAAAAAATTTTTTTCTTAACCTGTTTCGCTAAAGTTAACCGAGGTTTGATAAAATATTAGAAAAAAAAAACTAATTTTTAAGTTTGTACAACGGTGCACGGTGGTATGTGGTGGTAAAAAAATGGCAGGAGTGATCTTATGACAGTGAAATATCGCATGCTTGTTCAGTTAAAAGAAAACATTTTAAAAATGGGAGTGATCAGTCAACAGAATTGCCTGCCTGCCAAAAATGGTATCAATATTTGCTCACTGAGAAAGTGTACGGGAAGAGGTGCAGACATGAAATTGCAATATAAACGCATCTCATGAAGCATTCATAGCTACACAGAAAGTAAATAACTACAGATATATGTTAATAAAATGATAACCGTTTTCGATGTTCGCGCATCACGCAATAATTACTGGACCAATTTTTTTTAAATTTGTTTATTTTTATTTCTTAGACGCTTGGTCTCAATCTCTAATTTAAGTTATCACGATATTCTTGTTATATAAAAAAAAATTAAGGTTTTGAAATTGCTTAAAAAAAATTAATAACACACAAAGAAATAAGCATAACAAATCGTTTAATGGGAAGTTAATGGGTTTGTGTGTGTTTTGTTTTTCCCATGGCAATACAATGGGATATTTATGGAAGAGAAACAACGGAATATTCAAATTTTACTTTCGCTCTCATGATCAAAAATTACAGCAGGTCTACTAAAAAAATTGTAATTGTTTGCCTTCACAGAGCAAGCTTAAGACAGGCTACGCGCACAAAGTCGCGAGCATCATCTAGTTTCTAAATATTTACGCACTAAGTACTTACTTAGTTTCTGATAAATTTAACCCGTATTTAAGCTCAATGTGAGCACAATTGAACCCCAATCAAATATACTTCAGCTTATTGTCTTGGTAAATTCAGATCTGTAGAATATCCTTAAAGTATGATAAGACATGGTGAAGTATTGTATAATTTACTTTACATAAAGAAAAATTTAAGCAAGTTACAGTGAACATCGTGCCAATAAATAAAAACAAAAATTTGTTGTTATGATTGATGTTATTAAAATTATCTTACCCTAAAGGTATGCAACACATTATTTTCTTATTACCTTGCAAACTCGCATTGAAATTCACGTCAACTTTTCTAGAAAATTTATACTTTTTTTAAGCTTGCACAAATATGCGCTAAATTATCTGACTCAAATTCAAGGAGCAGACTCTCAACTTTAACTTTTTTTTTAACCGGCAGAATACGTAGTTAACTTGATAATTTTACAAAGGAAATTGCATACATTGCGGCTTAAAGAGACATTTTGATTTGCGCATATCTTTTGAATAATTTTTTCGTTTGATTAATCACAAAATACTATTTTTTATAAAAAATTCAATAAAAATGGTGGTAAAAAAAAAATATTTTAAATAAAGACACCACTGATTTACAAGAAATGTTTATTAGTTTTCCAATTTTTTAAGTGACTTTGGTTCATTTTTTTTAAAGACAAAATACTAAAAAAAGTAAAAATATTAAAGGTGTCTACTAAGTAAAACATCTCTCTTAAAAATTGCGTCATTGCATTGTTGAAACTTAGTGGTCGAAAAATTGTTGATTTTACGCCAACATATCACTGTGCGGTGGTTTGGAAAAGTTGAGTATAAAATGTTTAATGTAAATTTGGAAAGTTTCAGCTCGATAACAGGTCCTTTTTAGATATCGGTTACCATCGAAAAAAATTTTTTGAACAAATTTTACTAAAGGGGAGGGGGATCAACAAGTAGCTACATGAGGGCATGAAAGTGCGAACACAGTTTTTTTTTTTTCACTAGCGAGTGTGCTTTAAACTTTTCATACAAACGTCTGATAAACTCTATATTAATCGTCTCTAAGACCAATTGAACTTCCATTTATCGTCGATTTTGGCCTTTGGGAGAGGCTTCAACGAAATGCTATATTTGACTACATGGGGAACGAAGTATTCCAAGACTTGGCAAAGTTGAACCACATGGTTTTCTGAAGCCTCTTAATAAAAAAGCAAATGATTGTCGAATGACGAATAGTAAAGAAAAGTTCAAAAATTGTTGATAATGTTGAGTGATGTTGAAAATTTTAATAATGTTAAAATCTTTATAAGTCGTAAATGAACTTAAGCCTTCTTATTTCACTAATAGAAATTGTATATCAAAGAAAATCTATTACTTTACGTTGCAGTTTAATTTTTTATTTTTTTATAACTTACGTTGCGTTGGAAACTCTGTAATGTAAAATTTCTTTTAAAGTATTTTTTTTTTGTCGCACAAAAAGTAGCATCATCTTGCATGTCATCATGCTTCGTTGCAGTTTATGTATTTTATTTTTCCTTTGAGTTGGCCAACTTACTTGGTTGAGATGTTAACAACACAAAGTAAAAGTGCACATAACTATACGTGAAATTTAAGTGCAATGCAGAAAAAACAAAAAAACGTAAAAAAAGGATGCACGTGTATGTGTAGCAACAAGGATGCAAGGACAAATATTGTACTTTGAAAGTAAAACTACAAGCGTTTTTCTTTTAAAATTATAAAATAAATTTGTCAGCCACATACGTGCAACCCTTTGCTTGTCATGTGTGCCACTTTCATGTGTAAATTTTTAAAAACTATACAACAAAATATTTTCTCCATGCAGTTTGCTTAAAATTTTATTTTCAATGGAATACATTTAAAAATTTAATGATATATATAAGATTGTTCGTAATTTCTAATAAAAATTTAATTGAAAAACTCCTCAGAAATGAACTTTTCTTTTTTAAATTAAAGCTAACCGAAGTGTCAACAAATTGGCGGATCCCGAATTTCAAAAAAAAAAAATTAATTTGTAAATATTTTGAGTAATAAAAATTAAAATAGAAATTTTGTTTTTTTTTTTTAACTCAAGCTCTAAAGTTTAGTTGGAATTATGGCAAGCTTTCATTTAAAAAAAAAAATGTTCATTTTCGAAAACAATTTTTGAACCAAAGGACTCGTTCTGGGGCCACTATGTGCTTTGTCCTGCTGCTAGAGCACTATTTTATATGCCAAGTGCTGTCGCTTTTATCATCGACGAATTGACCATGCACATCCTGAAAAGAATTCGGTATATTCGGTATCGCATTCTGACCTAAGTTTAGTGTTCGGTGACAAGTTTTAATGTGCTAAAATAAAATTTCTTTAACGTCAAAAATTATTTCTCTTCAATCATCTCGATTAAAGAAATTTAGTACAGTCTAATATACTTGCCAAATATTATGTATATGTACCTAATGGTAAATCAATTGATATTCTGTGCATTTGCAATTACTTGTGCTTTCACATTCATTTTATTATGCAAATTCTGGTAATGGATATACATTTGTGTGGAATACATTTAAGTCAATTATCTGCTGTCACTCTTGGGAAAACGTTTATATATGCAATTTATGCAATTTTGCTTTCAACTGTTAGACATGAATATTCAAATGTGAATTATTTGAATTCAGTTACTTTGTTTGAGCAAAGTAATGCAATTTATTCCAATATGTAATATATATTAAGTTTCTTGAGTGATTTAATTGACAACGAAAATTGAGAATTTAACATTTATTTTAACTGAAATAAAAAATACAAATAATAAGAAATTGTAGCTACTAAAAACCTTCAATAGTTTTTAGTTTTACATTCACAAATATTCATGCGATTTCAGTTGGCAAAATTATCACATCCTTTTTACGCTGTCATATTACTTGAATTTTTTGAGTGGGGTCTAACTGATTGATTTGTTGGAGCTGAAAAGGTTTTATTTTCAACTTGAATTTTTGAATTTACCAAGAAGTACTTTATTACATGCTATTCAAAATGCTGACTCATACTTCCAAGCTAAATTTGTCAGGATACCTGTCAAGAGAAATCCGAAAAAAACATATCCTGCAAACATGCTAATTTATGTATGTACTTAATAAAATCATAGTACATATTTAAATTAATAATTTTAAGTAACTGTGAAAAACATGAAATAAAATTCAATAATTATTAATTTTAATTTATGTGGCATAACAATTTTTCCATACATGAACAAAGTAATTAATTGTGTCTGCTTGTCTGATAAAATGATATTAATCTTTTATTTTATTTGATTTTTTTTTTTTTGAGTTTTTTTTTTTTTTTTTGTTTTTTGTGATAATCAATTTCAAAATTCAATACATAAAAAAACCACAACTTTATAACACTACAATTTTGTAAAAAAAAAACCATTAATTTAAAAAAACCGACAGCGATAACAACAATAAAATAACGATAGTGTAGCGCATGAAATATTTTGTAATAAATCGTTATATGATTTTTAAGCAACACTTTTTTTTTATTGTTGTTCTACATTGTTGTTGCTTTATTTATGGCTACCCTTTGTTGCTGTTGCTGTCATTGTTGTTTTTATATTATTTGTTATTGACGCTATTGATAGAATTGACTAAAGCCAAACAATTTTTGCTTTATCATGAGCAGCCATATATGTCCGATGATGTGTACATAGGTAGTGCAAACTGACAGCAATACAAATATTTGTACGAATATCAAGTAGCAATGACAACATTGACAACAACAACAACAGCAGCTATTACAACTACTAGAGTAATGACTACAGCAAAATGGCAGGATATGCATGTCGGTTATGGCTGTCCATATGCCAAAAGGAAGTAAAGCATCAAGTGACCGAAAAATATTGAATCAAATGAATGGGTCAGTGGCATATAATCTACATGTGAGTAGAGAGAGAGAGATGAAATTAATGAAAAAAAAAAATATGGAAAAATATTTTCAAAACAACGATATGAATGTTATACAAAAGATTTCAGTAGCATTTTGTTCGTAAATGGCAAGGAAGTCTTTGTAAAAAAAACGGATTTTTTTCATTAATTTACTAACTATGTTAGTAAGTAGTTCAAAGTTATTTGCTTTTATATCTGTATGTATTTTGATTCGTCTCGTTTTGTCGCTAATTTTCACGCCTGAAAATTTGCTATTATATTTTAAATGAAAACAAAAATAATAAGCCTGTGCTGTAATTAAGCAAAAACATAAAAATTGTGCTAGCATATTTTTGGGCTTGCAAATTAGAGACGAAACGAAACGAATTGAAATACATAAAGAGGCCCTTAATTTCGTTTTAAGATAAAAAAAAATTTAAAAAGGAACATTAGAAAATTTCCGAGTACGTCAAATGCTGTATGCTTCTCCTTTAGTCTTTATTTATTAGCCTACGTAGACAACATTGAAGTAGGAAATATTTCCGTTTGTAAATTGAGAATAATTTTGAATTTTTATTTAAAGTTTTATTTGTCGTCACCTGCATATTTTGATTAAAACCATTAATTTTTAACTTTTTTGACAAATTTCAGAAATAAATAGAAGAAGTCGTCAAATCTTGATAAAACTCCAAGATAATTTGAGGTTGTTGATTTATATTTCTTTGAAGATTTTAATTTGGTTCGGCATTTTTTGAGAAAATCGCTTTCAAAATAGAAAATGCGGTTGGTTCGAATAGTGTCTTCAATTAAAAGAAATACAAGAGTGCTATGTAGATGTTGATTGCCTTTTTGTAAATAAATAAAGAAATTCTGCCAAAATTCAAACTTAACTGAGGTTTTACCATAAAATGTTATTTAAAAAAAACTCGATTCGGAAATTGACATCTTTTGACCGCCTTCACTTGTAAATTTTTTTTTCATAGCCAGCTAGACATCGGTCTAATTTTATGACTCAAAAAAAAATAAATACTTAGGTATAACACAGAAAATCGATTAAGATAACATAGACATGATATAGTTGAAAACTTCAAAATGAGATATCTCAGAGAAAAAAACAAGATATTTGAGCAAACTGAACGCTATTTGAAAGAAAAAGGCTTTTACTTAAAGAAGCCAACCTTTATTTTTGGTGAAATAAAAAATCCGCAACGGTACATAACCTCAAAAATGGGCAAAAACGGTGTTTTTTTGCACTTTTAGCTTAGGATATCTCAAAAACCAGAGCTGATAGAGCACTTCCGAGGTCAGATTTGGATTCAGTGCATCCTAAACCTTTGGAAATATATAGTCTGGTTTCTGGGTCTGAGATGCTGTTGGCCTTTGTAGTCATAGATTTTTTAGTAAAAGTTTGCAAATTTTTCTAGTTTTTGTAATTTATTTTTTTAAAGTTGAAAAATTCATAAAAATTATATTTTTCAGAGTTTTTTAAAAACTCAGAAAACCAAAACTTAATAGTTTCTTTTTTAAGAATAATTAATTTTTTTTTTTTTTTGTTGAAAAATATATTTTGAAAAAGAATTTCCTCTGAGCCTCAAAAAAAGTCTGACACCAACTTTGAAATTCCTGAAAAATTAATCAACTTTGAAATGATGCCTGTATTCGTAATTTTTAACAGAAATATTTTTTGTAATATCTCAATAGGAACATTACCTTTCAAATGATACTAAATTCGTGCTATTTAGAGATCAAAACTATTCCGATTTATTTCCACTACACATAGCATCGTGAAGCGTGACTCATTTTAAGATGATCAAAAAAATTATACAAAGCGCTCATACACGCCATCCCATGATCAGATAAGACTTCTTAAAAAAAAATAGTTAACACAAAATTTCAGTGTAGAGAGGTTAAGATTTGTATTGGTAATGCTACACACTAGCAAAAGAAACCTTTCTGTCACATCTGATTGCAATTTGGCTAAATATCGTTGTTGATGGATTTTTATATAAATTTTTCTTCACCAGATTAAAAATAAGAAGCTTAAGCCACATTTTTGATTTTTTACAAACTGTAATAGCATTGTAGCACGTGTTCCATGGAATGACTACTAAGAACAAAATAAAACAACACAAGACATACCATAAAAACACAACATACATGACATTGGGATCACGAAATAAAACAACAAAAGAAATACAGTTAAGAGAAAGCAGCTACGATAGTTCGACCACTATGGGAGGGCAGTTCAATGAAAGCAGCTACAAAGAAGAATCACAAAATAAAACAACGAAAGTAGGAATATCAGTGACTGTACTGCTCGCCACAATTAAAAGACATGACATTGTTACCAGATTTTTTTTTTTCTAAATTTTTGGTTGAAGTCCTTAGGAATCAATTTCATTGTAACACTTTTAAAGGAAAATTATTAATAGGAACAAACTTACGTTGGTTATATTGATTTCGTGTGCTTTGTCCCAAGAAACAAATAAAATAGCAGTATATAAAAACTTTTTGAAATTTTACTTTATCTCAGAAAGACATACCTCCTAAGTTAAAATATTTCCAAAAACTTAATGTCTCTAAGCAAACAAAAACGCTGATTTATAAAAAAATAAATATTCAAAAAAAAATTTCACAAAACCTTAAAGTATGATAAATAAGAAATATTAGAAGTTTTTTTTTGCTATTTCACAAAAGGTCAAAGAATTTTAAAAGGACGACATCAACTATAACATGCATAATGGCAATAATGCTGTCGCTTTCGTTGAGGTTGATAATGATGATGATGAACATTCAACAAATATTTGATTAAAGCAAAATGAAACCAATAGCATTTTGTGGTTATTGTGTGTCAACGGAAGCTAAATGTCATGGATGAGTAGGCGCCAAATAAATGATGCACAAAAAAATGGGATAAAAAGGATTATGTACTAAGTAGTCGATTAAAAACAAATATTATTATAATACTTAAATTGAATGAGTTAATTTATTGTATTTTACACATTTTTTGAGGTTTTTATATAAAATATTATTCGAAGCTTTAAACAAGAAAAAATGAATAAGCAACATTTGCGTATTCTTATAACAATAAGCAAAGCATTAGCATTTTTATTCTTTTCTTATTGTGGCGGTTATACCTTGACTTGCAAGTTTTTGAAATTTGAAACTAAATATAGCTATCACAAGGACATAATATACGGTAAACGATTCTAGAGAGTGCACAAGATCAATAAAGTTATGTGTAATCCGGAAAGTGAGCATGAAGCATAATTTCAAGTACATTCCTTTGACTCTAATCTTTCAATAACTCAAAGTGTTATCTAGAGCAATTTCAAGAATACAGAGAACGGTCGACATCGTAGCTCAACTTTGATCATAAAGCTTAAAAAGTATTTAAGAAAAGCAAACATTTTTCTTCATTTACTAAACACTATAGTTTATGATGCAGTTAGTTCCACGTCGAGAACATCAACTATTCGGTTTTGGCTATGCAAAATGCAGCGCCTTGCAAAGTTATTAAGTTTTTTAGAGATTTGGTATTTCAGTGGCAGTGAAGCGAGACAGAAAAAAGTACAAATTTCGAATTGCAGAAGTTATTTGAATGATGTCCTTAGGCTTCTTGGTAAGCGGTTTCATTGGAAAAAGTTTTGCTTAAAGATAATTTGAAAATTTCCGTTTCATTTGTCATTATTTTTATTATAATTACTAGCCAGATATACTTCAGAAATTATACAAGAACTTTCAAGAGGAATCCATATTTTATTACTGCTTTTTATAGCATACTTTCGAGCATAAATCCTTTTTAGCTGCTTAATTTAAATAAATTATGTATGATATACTACGTTTTCTGATGCGTAAATAATTAAGTATTTACTTAATAAAAAATAATTATTTTTTTTTCTTCTTGCAGATATGAAACCTATAAAGCAACACTTAAAAAAATTCCTGCCACGCGTTTGTCACGCTTGACCGAGGCACTCGCCAACTATGATCCGGTGCTCAATGAATACTTCTTCGATAGACATCCAGGCGTGTTCACACAGATACTTAATTATTATAGGTGAGTGCAAAACGATAAAACAAAAGCAAAAATTGAGCTCTCAATATGCAAGCAATTGAAAACATCGCAGCGCCACTGACAATTCATTGTGAACAACCAAAGCGTGCGTTGCGTTACGCTTTATTTAGCTAATGCGTTGTTCAAGAACCTTTTTTGCTTTGTTCTCGAATACTGTTGTTTTTATTGCTTTCTGCATTGCTTTCTCTTTACACTAATTAATAGCTACGGGTTAGCTATTACCACTCAACATTTTCCCAGCTAATTGTGTTTTTCATTTTGCTTTGTTAGATACTTTAAGTGCTGGCTGATAAAACATTGCTGCGTGATTTAGAAAACAAAAACTGGGGCTATTAGTGACAAAAAAAAATACAAAATTAAAAGGGATTTTAATTTGGAGGTCAGCGGCCTGAACTTTTCGGCAACAGATTTTTGCTTTTTTTATTTTTCTCAAAAACAATGATATAAAATGTGTTGCGTGTGTCGATTTCAAGATAAAATTTAATTTTATTTCGCAAAAAAGGTTAATTCATTAAAATGAATGTGTTAATTAAATTCAACTGCGGTTCAAGTTCAGCAAAAATTAAATTTTATTTCTAATTTGATATTAAAATAAAACTGTTGTGGGACAACAGGGCGTATGAGTTATCTCATTTCAACTTAAACTTTAGATGTGCGCAAATTAAACAAAAATATTTTTTAAATATAGTTTAAAAAAATTCATTATCTGATTTAATAATTTCTGTTTTAATTTCATTTACTGCTCTCACAAATGCACCATAATAGCGCACGGAAAAAAAGCAAAAGTTTATTTAGTAAATTATTCATTGCTATTGTTATTGCAAAACACAATTATCCTGGCACGTAATCAAATTAAATGCTGGCAAAAAGCTAATTGCATAAAAACAGCCACAGATTTTACTGCGAATGATATGGAGGATTGCAAGGATTATAACACAGAGGAGCTGCATACAATACACACATTTTTAGGTTCACATAAGAGCTCAGCTTTTATGCACCCGCATTAAATGAGTTTGAAACACAAAAAAAAACCAAAAAAAAAAATTAAATAAAAATTGAAATTGCCATGCAGCTTAAGGGTGTCATTTTGTGCTGTACCCTTTCGCCTCTTGAACTATCAGTCTGCATGGAATACACGCTTTCAATGATGCGCTTACGGCGGCATCCGTTTCCACTTGGGCAATTTCAAAAAATGGTTGCAAATTGCTCGTGCATTGGCTTTGCAATGCAATTTACAGCAGTCAACAACGACGACAACTGCATTTTTCCGTGTTGTCGTTATGGGGTTTTACAATTTTTTTCTTGTGCTCATGCAGCAGTGTTGGGTAAAATTAGAATTTTTAGATTTTTTGTGTAGACAAAAAGGAACACTGATAATATAGAAATCAAATCTTTGTCAAATTGGCTTAAATTCTAATATTATGTTTTTTTAATTTTTTTTTTTTTCACTTTTGCTGAAAGTAAGCTGAATATGACATTTAAGGATTTTTTGACCAGCTTTTGTCTGATGTATTCTTCTTTGCATAGAAAGTCAATAAATTCTTAAGGTAACTTTCCACTCGGCATGTAACGTTTCAGAAAGTTTCAGAAATATGTCGTACTATTTTGTAACGTTGCAGAAATGCTTCATTTGAAACGTTACAAATGAAACGTTACAGAAATCTTTCTGATATATTTCAAATGTAATGTTTCGTTTGCAATCTTTCTGATATATTTCAAATGTAATGTTTCGTTTGCAATCAACGTTTCCTGAACTTTTTCAAAATGAAAAAAAATCTTCCTTTCTACCGAACCAAAAATTTTCTACCAAATGTGGCAGCGCAGGTAAACATTGAATTTTTCTACTAAAATCTAAATAATAATTTATGATTCGTTATTACTTTTTTGTTTTCACAATTGTATATATATGACATCAAATGTACAAACATAGTGATGAACTATGTGAATGTTGCCTAGCTGACTCTCTGCTTTAATGTTCTGTTAAAATATGAATAAGTATGAACTCTGTTTGTGATTGACTGACAATATAAATGAATAAACGTCACAAAAATAAATTCATTTAAAAAACGTCAACAAAAATATTAAAGAGGAAGTGTGGGTGGTAAAAATCATATAAAAAGATAGATTCATTATGTGGCCTGATGACACAATATTTTTTTTTCATTCCCCCCCCCTCCTGTAGAAAGGTTTCTGCAACGTTTCAGAAATGTTTTAAATTAAAGCAAAAAGCGAACACTGAAACGTTGCAGAAAGCTTTCTAAAGTGAAAATGAAACCTTTCAGAAACGTTTCTGAAAGATGTAAGGTTTCATATGAAAAGTTGCAGAAACCTTTCATGCCGAGTCGGTTATTTGTCATGAAATTTGACTGCCCATTGAAATACTAATTTCCCAAGATTACGAGTTTTTTTAGAAAAGTTATGGTTACTTCAGTTTTTCTGAATGCATGTTCTACAAACCAAACAAAAAGTAGCCTTCGTTAAATATGAAGTAAAATATTCATCAAAACTACTGAGTGACGGCTATTAATTTTTCAAGCAAAAATCTAAAACTTTACACAACACTGACGTGCGTGCCTGTGTGTGTATGCTGCCATGTAACCGTAACATTGTTGCGTTTAATGCTGCAGGAGATTTTCGTTGTGTTTTTCTTTTAAGTTTATCGTTTCACTTTTTTTCAGGATTTTTTTTTTTTGTTATCTCTTTGTTGTGTATTTCTGTCGTTGCAATACTGTACGTTGGTAAGTTCTTTTTTTTGCTGTGCATTTTTGTGTAAAGTGTAATTTTTACAAAATGCAATTTTTCTGATGCAGCTGCTTTATTGTGATTACACTTCTTTGCTACTTCCCATTTTTTTCATATGGAGTCATTTATGCTTTTGGCTATGCACGTGTAATGAAAATACTGCAGTGGAAGAGGACACATATTGAAAATGACCAATATTCCAATAATATATATTGAATAGTTGGCAAATTGTTGTGGTGTAAGAAAAAATGCAGTTTTTGTTTTGTGTTGCATGCGAGCGAGTTCAAGGATAACATTTGCCAAATATACATAAATATTTTTAGGCTTATTGTATGTAACATGAACTTTACTGTAACTCAAACTTAACATTGTTGATTTTTCACATTGATTTTTAACTTCTGCTACAGAAATTGAATTGAAAGTTGAAAATAAAATTGAATAGCTGCTATCAAAGAATCGGCTTTGCAGATGTTCTTGTTGATGCTGAAAATAATTCCCTTTAGAAACAAATATTTTCATTTTAATTAATGTCTTTAAATGATATTTGCTCTACATGACGTATGAGGTATCGAGAATTTAATTTACGTCTTACAATTTAAAACTGTGACAGTTCATTTCCGATGCTACTTAGCACAGTAAGACTGTCACCGTTATTTAAGTTATTATTTTATCTATAATATTCTTAACTTTTATTAATGGCCACTTACAACTACACCATGCATTAGCCTCTTTTTTGTTTCTTAAATTTAACCCAATTCAATTTTCTTATCTTTACTCTACAGAACTGGAAAATTACACTATCCAACTGATGTCTGTGGCCCACTATTTGAAGAAGAATTGGAATTTTGGGGACTCGATTCCAATCAGGTAGAACCATGTTGTTGGTCAACTTATAGTATACATCGAGATACGCAAGTAAATTTAAATCACATCTTCTAAACGTATATGAATTGATATCTCTATGTTCCACAAACTTTAGAATACCTTAGCCATTTTAGATAAATTAGATATTGAAAATGAGAAACCATCTGAGGAGCAGGTGGCACGTCTCTTCGGTTTCGAGGAGGCGCTCAGCAATGGCGAACTCAATTGTTGGCAACGTTTAAAACCAAAGGTTTGGGCGTTGTTCGATGAGCCGTCGAGTTCAACGGGTGCCAAAGTAAGTGGAATTTGTGGCAATGCTTTTAAAATTGACATAACCTCTATTTTTTATTACTCGTCTTCTCTTCTTCTCTTTATTACTCTCTTCGTTTTCAGATTATAGCTAGCATGTCAGTTTTCTTTATATTCGTTTCTGTGATATCATTCTGCTTGAAAACTCATCCGGGCTTTCGTGTAGATTTTCCCACAAATCATCACCATCTACTACCAGCGCCGCCATTACCAACATCACCGCATAACACCGGTACCGGTGAACAACATCCAGCAACACGCATGCCAACGATACCTCAGCATCAAAATATGCAGCCCATTTTAGATCTCGCACCTGGTGGAGTAGCAGTTGGAGGTGGTGGTGTGCATGTCACGCCAACTTTCAAAGCAACCAACTACACAGGCATAAGCAGCAACCTGACCACCAAACAAATTACTGCCTTGTCAATGAAGGGTGTGAACAATGCTACCAAATCACAGCGACTGAAACGTTCCATTTTGGGCACAAATGTTAGCAGCATTAATCGTTTCATCGAACAGAAGCTACTCGGCAGCGATCAACATGCGCACGGTTGGCATCAACAATATGGACAGCCGCATGAGGCATTTTTTTACGTCGAGCTCGTGTGTAATGTGTGGTTCTTCATTGAGGTCATTATCAGATTCATTGTAAGTAGGCGGCAAACACTTGAGTGAAAATTGGCCAGTGTGTATTGTTGTTCTTTGCAGGTTTCACCGAATATCTGGCAATTCATCAAGTCACCAGTGAATATCATTGATTTCACCGCAACTCTAAGCTTTTACACCGATGTCATGCAACGCATGGGAGAGTACACAGGTCTGCTGGAGGCCTTTTCAATTGTACGCATTATGCGTTTGTTTAAGCTGACGCGTCATTCACCTGGGCTGCGCATACTCATACACACTTTCAAGGCTTCGGCTAAGGAGTTAACGCTACTGGTGTTCTTTTTGGTGTTGGGTATAGTTTTCTTTGCAAGTTTGGCATATTATGCGGAAAAGTTGCAGGTGAGTTTGGAGTATTTTGTGGCGTTGGTAGCGTTGATATTTTGCTTTGAGGCAGCTTATTGATTTTATACTAAATTGTGTATTTCTTTCATTACTTAAAAACGTGGCATACTTTCATTTTAAATATAACAGCTTCAAAGTAAAAAAAAATATTCAACGTATGAGTAACATTTTTTATTAACTTTATTTAAATATTACAATTCCAAATCTCGCTAATTTGAGTCCGATGCTAACAAGAGCTTAAAAACTATGTTGTTTATTTTCTGCATCTATTTTCCTTTATTATTTTCAATTTTTATTAATGGCCGCTGCTAATTTGCATTAATATTTACATTTTTTAATTTTTTACATAAATTCACAGGATAATCCCGATAATCAATTTAAAAGCATACCACTAGGTCTATGGTGGGCCATAGTAACCATGACCACTGTCGGTTATGGTGATGTAGCTCCAAAAACATATCCGGGCATGTTTGTTGGTGCACTCTGTGCGCTAGCCGGTGTCTTGACGATAGCACTACCAGTACCTGTTATTGTTAGCAATTTTTCAATGTTTTACTCGCATACACAGGTGGGTTGGCTTCTTGAGCAAGAAAAAATTTAATTCTTGCTTTTTATTGAATATTTTATTTGAAATATCTTTCCATCCATTCATTTATTTTTTTTTCAGGCACGCTCTAAACTGCCGAAGAAAAGACGACGCGTTTTGCCTGTGGAACAGCCGCGTCGCAAACGTGATCATGGACCACCGCCACGAGGACGCACCAATGCCATCAAACAAACGCATGGTGTTACGGCTGTTGCGACAACAACAACTGCGCAACAGCCTATGTTTAAGGATCCATTTAGTAGTGCAAAAATTGGTAAATTTTCTCTTTTTAATTTTTTAACGAAAAACATTATATTCTTCGGTATTTGACGAAAAATAAACAAACATTAATATTTACATGCTTACTCATTTAAAAAACACAAAATTAGTAAATCATATTTTTAATTACTTTAATAATTAAAGCTTAACATGAAAAACAACTTATCCTAATATCCTTGTTAAACTTATTCAGAAAACAAAAAAAACGCAACATACTTTTTACACTACTGTTTTCGTAAATGTAATTTTTGTGTTTTTTTTTTTTCTCTCTAAATTTCAACATGTTATATTGTTGCTGTGTTTTTGCTGTTGTTATCATTGTTTCACATACATTAACTCGTATATGTATGTGTGTTTGTTATTCATTTGTATGTTTGTTGATTGGTTGGTTATGTGTTACTGTGCTTTGTTCTTGTGTTAACAAAAGACAATTTCAATGTAAATGGCGTAAATGTCATCGGCCTGAGTCTACAAAGCCCGCAAGTGCCTTTAGCGGCTGTTTGCTTACGCAATTCAACTGCATTGCAGCATACATCCTTCATGACGGGAGGAGGTCCTTCGATTATCAGCAGCTGTAAGTGTTGCCAGTGTAAAAAAAAAAACATTTTTTTCTTTTAATTAATTAAAGTTTTTTCGCTAATGCTTGATTTTGCACTTACCAAAGTACATAGAGCATGTGTTACACGAAAAGGAAAAGCTCGTTTTAATTGCACAGAGATATGTAAACAAATAATTGTGATTAATGGAATTTTTAGCTGGCATATGTAAATAAGAGAATAAAAAACATTATAAATTAAGTAAAACTTATTTTTTAACTTACTTTTCCCAATATTATGCGGTAACTAACCTTTAGGGGCTAGGCTACAAAAGCGGCGAAAATGTAAGCAAATTTTGAAAATTTTTTTCAGCGGGACAATAAAACTAATAAACATTTTAGAAAATAAATTTAATTTTATAACATTTAAACATTAGAAAATAAATTTTTGGAAGCTATAGTGGACAAAATGGTGGCTACACAGCCTTTCTCCGAAGAAGCCTTTTAACGAGAATTGTGCGGTCAGACTCCCAGCACCTGTAATTTTAAAGTTTCAATACTAAATAAATATCACTGTATTGTCTATATGACTAGCTAGAGAAGCACATATTACTATATCAATATCTCAAATCTTGAAAAAATCTAATGTTTTAAGAAAAAATTCAAAACTTTCAAAAAAAATCGAATAAAAATTGTTTATAAAAAACTATGCAATATTCAAAAATATTTAACGTACTTCCATAAAGCATATAGTTTCGAATATAAATTCAAAATTTTAAGTGAATCGGTCAAAACTTGTCCGAGACAAGTGTCCGGTCATCTGAAAAAACGTTGTTTCGACGAAAATGCGCTTTGGCAGCGGACCGCCAAATCTCAAAATTTGAGTTTTTTGATATTTTTCACATTAAGCTTTTGGGATGTTATTCTTTAGGTACTAAGGCATCTTTTAAGCTAAAAAATAATCGATTTTTTTTTTGAATTTCTACTTTTGCCTAACCAACCCACAGGAAATAGGTTAAAAAAAAAAACAAATAATTGACAAACAAAATCTGTCGTATCCCCAGTTTTTGGTTTGAAATATTACTAAAATACAGAGTGATTTTTTAAGCGTTTGGTTTTTAAAAATTAAAAAAAGAACAGAAAATTTACAAGAGTGAATGAAATATTTATTTGAAACAATACATCAAGTTTTGTCATTAATTTTTCAAAGATTATTTAATGTTAATGTTGCCTGCGGCTATGTCTGAGATGGGCCATCTCTAAGCTTCAATTTTGGCATACTTTAACCAGCATTTCGGCTGGTATCTCACCAATGGCAGCTGTAATGTTGTCTTCTGGGCTGCAATTGTGGCTGGCTTGTCCCTTCACACGAGAGACTTCACGTAGCCTCACAAAAAATAGTCTAGTGGGGTCAAATCGCATGATCTTGGTGGCCAATGAACTGCTCCAAGACGTAATATTAATTGCTCACCAAACTTGCCTCTCAATAGGTCCATAGTATCGCGTGCCGTGTGACATGTGGCACCGTCTTAATGAAACCACATGTCGATCAGGTCCAATTTTTACATTTTGGGCAAAAAAAAAATCGGTAATTATCGCACGTTACCTTGCTTCATTGACTGTAACGTTGCGATTTTTATTATTTTTAAAAATTGCGGTCCAATTATACCCCCTCTCATTTTCACATTTCTCACAGAGCACGAATTTCGATAATAAAATTCAATAATTTAGAAGCGTTGTTTGCTTTTTAGTTTATTTATGGTCAAATGGCGAACATTTTTGAGCATTTTTGGCTTTGACACAGGTTACAAATCACGCGTGAGGTGTCAAAAAATGTACACTGAAAAAACAAATAACAAAAAAATCACCCGCTATAAGATTTCACCCAAGCGAATTCTCTAAATAAAACCGTTTCGCACAAAATGTTTTTTAAAAGAGCTAAAAAAACACAAATTAATGGCGAAAAATATTTACAAAGATTTTTGGTGTAGATTTTGAAAAGAAATAAGGCCGAAAATAAAAAAGTTTCAGAACCAAAATTTGCACAAATCACGCCCAAAGAATACAAGGTAATATTTCATGTGAATTATCTCCCAAATTTTTATGAAAATATGATAGCTATTTAGTTTTTTTAAGACAGTATTTCCATAAACATTATTGAAAACAATATAAGAAATATGTAAATTGCCATTTTTATATAGAAATATTAATATTCAATTTGAGAAGATTTCAAAATTTAATATTGTAGACATTTTTATTCAGTTTGTTGTTAGCATAATCTTCCATCTTCAATAAGAAAAATTCCTTTGAAATATTTTTTTCATTTCTCAATCTTTTGCTGCATCAAGTCTTTATGTTGATGCCGATATTTCCTTCAACGAAGTGGTTGACTTTTTTGACATTAAAGAGCAAAATATTGGGAGAAAATATTAATTTTTGCAATATAAGAAGCATTAAGGAACTTCTTGCAGATTAAACTGCAAATATAATAAAAAATTGACAAAGTCTTTCTTCAGTAAAACTATTTACCATTACTAAGGAATAATACGATTAGTTTGTAAAGTGTTCTAAAGAATTTATATTTTTTTTTTAACTCAATGTGTTTTATATAAAGAATTGCAGCAATTACTGCAACAATATCTTAGTTAAATCTTAAAACTCAAAAGTTTTTATCAAAATGATTTTTACAATTTTAAAGGCTTCATTGAATATGTAAATATGAAACTGTGTACTTTTTTCTCCATCTGATTTTATGAGAAATTTTTTTTATAACGAACAAAACATTTTGATAGAAAATTCTACCAATTTGTAGAAAATCCGTCATATAATTTTTTTATTTTTAACACCATCACTTAATCCAATTTATATACACTCTACCGCATGCTCAATCTTCAAAGGCACTCTTGTCAACAAGCGCGCTGCCACATTTCGCTTCGAAGGTCTTATTAACACTTCTTGAAGCTTGCGGTAACAGCAACAGCGAAAAAACCAACAGCCAAGCCAACAGCAAAATCTAAGTGGCTATGGCAATTGACAAATGTTGCGCAGACAATGGTGCTGAGGATGCTAATCGTATAATAATGACGATGTAGTAAAAGAATCAAAGTGTTTTCGATTCTGCGAAAAAAAAAATCCAATAATAATTTTTAAAAAATTATTGGGAACGTAAAAAATATTTCGATTATTAGTCGTTCGATAAAATTTTCTCCAAAACAACATAACAAAAATGATAGCTTCTGTTGGATATCGAAGTAGCTCAGTCAAATAATAGCTATTTTTATTTATGCCAATTGTGTATATTTTCAATACAATTCACTCAGTTTGAAAAATACCAAAAAAAATGCTTAAAAAGCTGTATAAATTTTTAATAGAATCGAACTCGCTTTTAGTTTGTTAAGCTTTGGGATCAGTTGATACCCTTGCTCAGGATGCTGTTACTATTGACAATGATGTAAATCATCTGTGGGGTTTTTGTAAGGAAGCAGCAGCAATATTAATGTAAAGCATTTATGCTGCCGGTGCAAAATATGATGGCTATTTTGTCAGTCAAGTGTCAAACAAATTTTTGGTTTTGCATTTTATTTCATTTCGCTATTTTAAACTGACATTGAATAATGCAAACACAATATAAATTTTTTAATATTCTCTCCACCTAAACAATGGGAAGTGCAAAAATTTTGCATTTTTCCTTTTTACTATTTCTTTGCTACACGAGGGACTTGCAATCGCAGTAGTGTTAAGGTTGGAGTTAAGTCATCCCATAGAAATGGATGAAACGTATTTGGATTTTTTCAGCATTTCTAAAAAAGTTTTAAGTGTGACTTTAACTAGCAACTTGGCACTAAATTTTATACAACTATTTTTTAACACAAATTTCTTATTTTGGACTTGAGGTTGTTTTTTAAGAATTTTAACCCAATGAATGTCATGAGATTTTCCACAAAATTTTTTGACGTCTATAAACTTATACTTCTATAAATCTAACAAATTTTTAAAAATGCATAATAACATTACAACTCAATCATTGATGAATTTCAAAAACATTTTTAGAAATTACTGCCACTCAATTTAATTTAAGTTATGATATTTTTAAAAAAAATATTTCGCTGTTTCATTTCAATTTTCATTAACCCACGAAATTATAGTAAATTGCTTGTAAATTGCATACCATTTTTTTTTTTTTTGTAAAATGCTCTTTGTAAATTTTAATTTAAGTTAAATTTTCATTATTTTTTTTGAAAAATGTCAAGAGATTTTTTTTTTGCAAATTTTAATGAGATTAAAGTACTTAAATTTTTACATATTTTTTTGCTTTTACAGAGTTTAAGCGATTTAAAAAATTGTGAAACAAATAATCTTTGTTCCACAACTCTGTCAGTTAAGAATTTCAGAAAAGTTGTAGCAAAAAATGTCATAAGATTTTTCTCATTTTTTTTAACGATTTCAAAAATTATGAAACAACTAATCTTTACTCTACAATTCTGTCAGTTAAGGGTATAAGAAAAATAGTAGCAAAAAATGTCATGGGATTTTTATAATTTTTTTTTTTTGCTAATTTTGCAGCTGTTTTCACATGTTTAACAAAAATTATGTTAATATCCGCATGTAATTTCATAAATTGTATGATGTACATGGGTAGAGTAGATTCAAATTCGCTGAAAAATATCGCAAATTTTTTTATAAAATCTCAAGAGACATTTTAGAACTTAAAGAGTAGAAATTTTTGAGCAAGAGCGATCTTAAACTATTTGGTATAGAAATTGATTTTTATAGAATATTACTCTTTCTTAGCTTTGAAACTACTTAGTTCATATTTTGTTTTTCAGCTTCTATTTTTTTTTAATTTTACTCGTATCTGGAATTAATTCTTTGAACGATTCGTTATGGTCCGATCAAAAAATTGTGCAATTGGCTCATTTCATTTGAAAATTTGTTAAAAAGATTTCTCGCATTTTCATTAAAAATTCTTTCATTAAGAATTTTTTGTGATTGTCACTAAAAAACTAATAATGAAATAGTTTTTCTTAATTTCTTAAGCCAATACTCATAGAATCACCACATCATCAAATAATTTTTTAAAAATTTGCTTTCATTCATTCTGTTGTTCTGTTGCTTTATGTTTTGACATTTATTGACATTTTTGCAACCAATGCCAACACTGGCTGTTGTGACTGCAGCCCTAAACATTTACATTTTGCCTCAAGCAACTGTTGCTGTACTCGTCGCTGCAGTTAGTGACATTTATTTAATTAAATGCATAAAAAAAATGTTTATTTCAATTTGTGGTTAAATTGAAAAAGTTTTTCAATTTTACGCTGGTTTTAACTGACAGGGGAAAAAGCAAAAAAGCAAGAGGGACACTTGCAGCATTTTTAATAAAAATAAATAACGACAATGGTTTGTGAATTGATGTTAAATGTAAATATTATAAATGACAGCAAATAATTGTATATAATATTTTATGGAAAAGTTTAATCAATTATACTTTAGCTTGTAAAAAGCTCATATATGTAATTAAAGAATATCATGAATTGAAATATTTATAATAATCCACAATTTTTGGTGAACGACAATGAAAAACTGTCAAAAACAATCAATGCGTGTAAAACTTAAATACTTTTAAGTATGAAAATTATGTCAGCAACATTATTTTCGAAACAAATTAACAAAAACTTTCACAAGCAAACAAACATAATATAACAAAATTTTTAATAAAGACATAATTTCGCACTGCATGCAGCGTGACAAATACATAAAAGTAAAAATATCATACATAATTCATTATACATTACACATGCCTTCAAAATATTTCAAAAAACATAATGCTTTTCATAATTTGTGTGAAAGTAATTTGAAAAAAAAAAAAAAAAAAACCTAATAGTTAAAATGGAACTTTAGAAAATATCAAAAACTCTAAGGAAGTATTTGGTTTTGTTCCGCAACATGTAACACAGTTGTAGCATGCACCATATGCATACATACATATGTATTTAACTAAAACAAAATATCTACTCGAAACAAAAAAATAACAAAAAATTTACATACCGATATTAATGCATGCGAAATTATAAGTGCGGTATATCATATTGGTGTATTCAATGCACGGATTGATAGTAGTATTGCCAGATACAACATATCATTCGGTATATGTTCTGCGATTTTTGTTGCTTTAATTGCTGTGCATGCATAATAATTTCTGATTATATTTTGTGCAATGAAAGAAATGAAATATTCTTTTGTAGAAAAAATAAACCCTTTTATAGCGCAACGTAGATTTTCTAAAAAGTTCATGTGCATATCTTGATTTGTTTTCTGTAAAATGAGAAGGTATTCTGAACAAAATTTAAGTTGCTTTTACAAATTTATTTATAAATATAATGACATTTTCTTTAAAATTGCATGCTTTTTTCAAAAAACTTAAAATTATTTCGAATTTTATAAAGCTTAAAAAATGTTTTGAAGAACTCTGCAAATGGTACACAACAAATTGAAACGAAAAACTTAAAACGAACTCTAATACCACAATTCTGCCTACGAAGGGTTTCAAAATTGTTAATAAAATAAAATCTGTTTAAAAAATATCATAAGATTTTATTTACTGCTATCAAGTTAGAGTCCTTAAGGCTTTAAAAAAGAATAATTTATTTATATAAAATTTTAAAAGTAGCCCACTTGACAAGTCGTAAACAATTATTAGAACAAGGAATAAGCCAAAACAAATTTTTTAGGAAAGTTTGGGAAATTTTTTGTTTATATCTCTCTCAGAATACTTTTAGTTATCTTCATCGATGGAAGTCCAAGTTATCCAAAAGTATTCATAAAATACGGCTCAAGATTTGTTTTCCGCCAATTTCGTTCAAGCCATTCATCATAGAAAAAAGTCGTCGAGGTAGATCTTTTAGCTTGAAAAAGTTCTTGTAAAAAACTCATGCAATTTTTATTGTATTAATACAAAGAAAACTTTTGCCAACTTTTGACAAGTTTTTGTAATAAACTTTCGAAATATTTAAATTTTCTGACATTAAATTTTACTGTGTTGAAGGAAATTTTGAATCAAAAGATCATTCTAATTAACGACTCATAAAATATACAGTTTTTCACGATCATTTCGTCAATTTAATAAATGAAATAGGTTCACTTTTTACAGTATATATGTGGTTATAATCAACAACTTGTTGTTCAAACTGACTAATATTAAAACTATTTTGTTTAACTATTTTGCCTTCTTATAGCATATGTCAAACTTCAGTGACCATTTTTTATTGATAATTGTATTGAGGAAACATTTTTGCCAAAATTCTTCTTACCTACCTAACTATGTCGCATAGCTTTACTTAAAAATGCTTAAAAAAGATATCTGCGAAAAAAAATCGAATTCTTCAATTTCTTGGGGCGACTCTGATCTTCCTCAAAGGGTATAATTATAACGCTTGCTTTTAAGGTACAAATGAATTAATTCCAACAGGAAAACTTTCAGTTCTATATTATTTCAAGAAAAAACTATTTGAAATCTCATGAGATTTTTGTAAAATTTTTTACATTTTTTTCAAATATTATTTAACATAGCTCTAAAAATACATTACTTTTCACAAAAATTTTATGATTGGTTCCACAAATGTTTCGAAAAGTTCAAAGCACACAGTTTTTAATAAATGCAGTACTCATAGAGCAGAATGCCCGCAAACTAACAGTTTCGAGATCGGTTAACCAAATGCTGACATATGTATAAGAGTGGAAAGATTTCCTATTTTTTCAGGCAATATACTAGTTAACTACCAAAGCCTTGCCATAGCGAGAAGAAAAAATATACTTCGCTCTCTCTCTCTCTCTCGCTCTCTCTCCCTCATTTTTATTGTTATTGTTTCTCAGTCAAGCGATGCTTATATTAAAATATCAAAAGGAATAGCAAATTACAATGAGAGTGAGTAGTAGATTTTTTTCTCCTCACTATGGCAAGGCTGTGGTAGTTAACCAGTGCATTGCCTGAAATAATATGAAATCTTTCCACGCTTATGTATCAACATTTGGTTAAGCAATCTCAAAGTTGATAGTTTTCGGGGACTATGCTTGATGACTACTTTAATTTGATGTATTATTTATTGCTGTAGCAATTCTAAATCCCGTCAGCTTTTATCATTTTAAAAAAAGCATTTTCGTCTCATTCTATCGCAATTTAGTTTTCAAAAAGTTTCACTTCTACCACGTGTGAACTGCACATATGATTTTATGTTTTGTTTTTTTTTTATTTAAATTTCACTAGAACTGGCAACCCTACACATCGCATGCAAGCTTATGCTGAAAACAAGGCAATGAAATTTTTTTTTTTTTTTTTCAATTTTCTCACTGCTTGATGACTATTGCCAAGCTCATTATGTATTTTTTTCTCCTCACTGCTGGCATTTTTGCAACATTTTTCACCATTACACAATTTTTTCATATATTTTCCTACACTTTACGCAATTCCATGTCAAATTTTTCATTATTTCAGCTTTTATCCTTTTTTTATAATTTTTTTCTCACTGTGAAAAAATTTTTTACTGTAGCTGTTATATTGTTGCCAACTTTACAACAACGCATTTTTTTCTCTCTTTTTTCGCTTTCACGCCACAGCTGCAGCTGATTACTTAAGCGTGCCGCCTGTGCAGAGCCTACAACCGCGTGCCGCAACAACTGGTCATGATTTTATGCTGCCGTTGCAACCAAAGCTGTTGGCTCCGTTGGGTAAGTACGCGTGGAACGTCGCTTTTTTTGTGGTTTTAGGGTGTTTTTATTTTATTTAAAATATTAATTTTATTGTATGCAAAAAATGCTACATGGTATTTGGTAGAAAAAATGCATTGCATGCATGCATGTTGCGGCATTTTTACAATAAATGAGCAATTGATTTTACGCTTATTGGTAGCGGAAGTGATTTTTTGTATGTTAAAAAAACAGCTGTAGAAATTAACTTAAAGCCTTAAATTTGTTATTTATTTAAAAAAAAATTTATTAAATATTTCTCCCTTTCGCAGAACGTAAAGAACATCCACTGCACCATTCTCAACATAATCTCGCCTACAATATCAAAGATTTTCAATTGCAACACCAACTCCAACAACAACAGCAACACCAACTCCAACAGCAGCAACAGCAACAAGGCAGTCATTATGGCAGCTACTGTAAATCGGTGCTAAATGTGCCGCCAGCAATCAATGTGGCCAGCACTCAAATGGCACCAAGCGCACGGACGCCCAATCTCAGTTTGCGCTCCATGCACGCGACTCCTACCAATACTCACTGTAGAGTGGGTGCCGGCAGCGATATGAGTCTTGGCAGCCTGGGCATTGGGTTGGGTGCAGGTGTTGGCCTACAACATCACTCGAATTGTAGCATCACAATTGCGGTCAATACTTCGACACCCGAAAAATTGTTAGAGACACCACCAAAAGTGACGTTACTTGACGATGGCAGCAGTGCGGGTGATTGCTGTGCTGATTACGAGGAAACATCACAGAATGGCAGCAGTGGGGAAATAAATGGTAATGGCCTGTACAGTACAGCGTTGCATTGATTAAGAGACATCGAATGGAGGTTTCCATTTTAGTTAGTGTAAGTGAAAGACATGGGAGGACAGAGATGGAGTTTCAAAGTACAGAATTCATGTGAAGAAATAGTTAAATTTTTAAAAATAGTTAATGTGAGAGAGTTTTTAAAATCATTTCGAAATTGGCATATTTAATTTTATTCCGAAATTCCATGGTAGGTTTGTGAAAATTCGTGTTTAGAAAAGAACAGCAAAAATATTCTACACATTGAGTTTAACTTGAAGCAAAAAAACTACCAAAAATGAAGGCAGATATTGAAAAAGTCTCAAAAAATTTGAAGAAAATGTTTCTCACAAGATTTTCTTTGAATCAACCCAGCGGCAAATCGATGAATTACTCTGATTTTTCATGTACGAAAAGCTATACCATTGTTGTTGTATTTGTTGTGTTTCACAAATAAAATTGTATATGGAGATGTAGGCAGTTTGCTTGCTGGCTGCTTGCTTTATATATGGAGATGCCTGTTTGCTGCATGCTAAGTATGTGGCGATGTAGACAACTGGCTAAACTACACACGCACTTAGTAAGTGATGTTTTAAGGCAATTTGTCTTTCGTTTGTTACACATTGTATATAGATATGTAGGTAAGCTACCTACAAGGCCGCCATCCCTTTGTAAAGAGATTATAGTTGTGGCTGGAGTTGTGAGCATTACTGCCTACATTGAGTATGACTATTCATCGATGTTGCATACATAACATATTTGCCGCTGCGAAATACCAGCATGGAAAAATGTAAATTTTCTTAAAATTTGTGGTAAAGTTGAAACGCAGTGTCAGTAAAATTGCAAAAAGTTATTGTCCTGTAATTAACTGTCAATGTCAATTTGAGGTTCGGCTTTTATTTAAATAAAAAACTAAATAATTTTTTTGAAAATTTTTAAGTCTTTGCTTCAAGCCAATAATGTTGTCTTTTGGAAATCTTATCATTTTCGTAGATTTGGTACCAACTCAATCGCTTATGTGGCAATAAAACATAAGACAGGCCCACAAAAAAAATGTATTAAAGTTGAAATATGGGGTAATATTTCTTGTGTTTTTTGGTGTGCAGAAAACGAAACTGGAGTCATTAATTTTATTGCTCTATCTTTATTACTTAGAAAGTTATGAAATAATTAAGCAATACATATTCTCAACCAACTTATTTAAACACCCTGTAACTTATAGGTTGTTCAAGAATTCAAAATGAGCCAGAGAATGTAATTTTTCAAGACGGCCTACCATTATTGCATCATCCTTTATAATATGCTACGAAAAAAATATTTCTGGTAGCTCTGGTTACTTGAGTTTAACATAAAACTATTTGCCGTTTGATTTTCTAATTTCTGTTGTATTCACTAACACATTGCTTACATGATTACGTGTATGTGTGCCTGTGTTTTTCAATGTCTGTGTTTAGCACATATGTAGTTATTTGACAAAACAAAGTGGTGCTTTAGAGCTGACAAACACAGCAATGGCAGGCGTTAACTTGAAAGCGATATACAGCATTATGTCAATCAATTTACTGATACTCTAAAAAT
Organism: Tricholauxania praeusta; assembly: GCA_949775025.1. NCBI lineage: Eukaryota > Metazoa > Arthropoda > Insecta > Diptera > Lauxaniidae > Tricholauxania > Tricholauxania praeusta. Next base: position 128,027,319 of record OX459030.1, on the reverse strand, counting down.
CTTTGCCAATATTGGTTATCATGACATTAAGTGAAAGACGGTAAGCCAAATCTCTTTCAACAGTTCACTGCGTAGATAAATTTAATAGGCTGCTCTTAAAATGAAAATGAAATGTAGGAAAATTCTTGAATTTTCATCAAATTCTTGCCGTTAACGTTGCTAAGCGATTTAATGACTTCTACTTACAATTCGTGGCGAGTAGTTTTAAGGGCTCTTAGCATTCTTGTGCTTTGAGCTGAAATTGATTTCAAAGCTATGCTCAAGTACCGATCACTGAAGCAAACACAATTCAAGCAAATCAAATTGCAATTGCAGGCAGCAACTAATGTACTTTTTTTCGGGAAAATCTTTAAATTTTTCACCAAAATATATAATCTGAGCTATTGCATCGATTGAATATACTTTATAATTCTGAAATGCAATAATAACTTACTTCAAAAGACGATATGGCTGTGCCAAGCATAGAAAATTTTTAACGAACATTACAAATTGGATGAAATATTACTGAAATGTTACTGAAATATTACAGAAATATTACTGAAATATTACCTTATGTAATCAACTCGAAGACGACAGCCAACAGGTTTAAAGTAACACTGAACAGCTTGAAATATTATCATTTTATTGGTGGCTATAGTGAACTATTAAAAATGTGCATCGAAGTTCATTTGTCATGAATTAAAAAAATTTAAAAAAAAAAATCGCTTTTGTTGGACAGATATAGAAACAAATAGATCTGTGCAATCGGCGAGCTGTCAAGTAAGTACTTTATTTCAGAAGTAAAATTGGCCTAAACATTAGAATCTGATACGCGTAGCTTAAGTCCCAAAACTCAACCTTTGTGTATGCAACTGTGCCGTTCTTAAATTGTTATATTATTTGTGTGGAAAACTAACCAAATACATTCCCGTAAATATTCAATAATTCTGAGTAATTTGAAGTATTCGAAAAACTTACATTCAAAGAGTTTGATGTTGAGACAAAAAACACTCTTTAGAGTAGATTATGTTACATGTGAGCACAGTATACACTATTAAATAAATAGCTGGTTGTTACAGCTTAGCGATTTTAGCTACAATGCCATGGAAAAAAATTTCATTTTAATTTTTTTTTTTTTATTATTTATTGTAGATAAAGCTAAAAAATCTTGAAAAGCATTCTTTTTGCTGTCAATAGACTTGAATATTTTGCTGTTTTTATTTCAATTGTAAATTTTTGTACAGATGATAATGTTTGCAGAGTTTCAAAGTTAAATCAAAAACGATGAAATTATGGCTGAACAAAAGGTTATGTGTGTGTATTTAATTTTGGTCCAAAATCCTAACTTAAGTAAAACTTTAAAAATAAAAAAATTAAAAAAAAATTAGAAAAAATTTAAAAGTAATCATTACACATTTTGTATAGTAAAATAAATAATTGAATTAAATAAAAAAAAAGTTAATGATAAAAACTTGTTATAAATATCAAGCAAAGTAATCAGTGTTCGATATGCCACAAACTGAATGGGACACATTCGCTGCTGTGGTGAAATTTTCATAGAGTTTTCACTTATATTGTTTTTCTAGTATTTATGCAAATTTTCCCGATTCGCAGCAGTATTTGTGTATAGTTAATAGCCCAAAGGTAAGACAGCTAGCGTACTGAGTTTCAGATGGGACATTAATTTTGAAAACGAAAGGTGTTGGTTAATTGTCTCCGCTTTTGGTGATACTGTTTTTTATATAGTATTTTACTTTATGATTAACTATAATTCAAAGTCTAAACATTATTGCGTTGCTCTTTTTCAAAATCAGTTCTAAATAAAGAGTAACCATCACATATATTTTTTACACGGATTTACGAAAAAAATTAATTCAACGTAAAATGCATAAATTATATGATCTTTTTTTGTAAATTTCTGATCTGATTTAGAGTAAATGACATCAGTACTCTAGAGAGTTGGCGGAAACTCAATATTTGATATCTAATTTTTTTTTTTTCCTACTTAGACAAATTTTTTAAAACCAAAACAGCATCTGAATATCTTTCTGATTTATTTTCTGAATTTCTAAACATTTTCAAAAAAAAAAAGTTCTGTTCTTTATTTCTCGTTCATATTTCTTCTCAAATTTAAACACATTTTCACAACCTACATCTACAGAACTTTCCGTGGCTATTATTTATGACATATGAGGTATTTATTGATATCCGGTATTAATTGAAAAATTTCTGAAAAAGGCGATAATTGGATGATTTCTGTTATATGTTTGTACTTGAACTTTTTTGTAGTGAGCAAAAAAAAAACGGTTATCAAGCTTTCTTCCACAAAAATTTTATTTTTGACAATCACACTTGTTTTTTAATATTGCTGACCAAAATAAGAAACAAAAAAAAATAATGTTATAAATTTTTTCTTTCCTTTACTTTCGCATACAAAAAAATTTTACTTTTTTATATCGCAAAAAATTTTACTTTTTACCATTTTAAAGAGAAATTGTTTTATTTTGGGGAGGCCTTTTTTTCAACTGAGCAACCCTGCAAATAGTACTACAAATCAGGCAAAATCAAAAAAAAAAAATTGGAAAAATGAAATAAAGGTAAAAACTCTATGCAAATTTTAAGTCCATTTGTCGAATACAAATTAGTTTAAGTATTAAAAGGAATTGTTAAAATAAAGATTAAATACCGATTAAATAATTTAAAAAATACGTTTTTCTTTTATTTTATTATATTGTTGAGCTTTGAAATATATCATAGATTATTAGAGTATATTTAACTTAGAACTAACTTAATTTGGTTTGATTGAACTTTGATATTATTTTTATAATTTAAAACTCACCAAGAAACATATTTCGGTGCCATAGAGAGATTTTGATAAATTTTGGAAGCTTTGTAACGACTGCGTGAAAAAAAAAATTTTGCGGGACATTTGAATGGCTGAGGAAGTCAAAATGTGCTAGATTTTATATTAACATAAAAACAACAACACAACTAAAAGCAACCAATCAACATGGACATCGATCGGTTAGAAATTGATTGAAATTTCCTTCCTTTTTGAATTGAAAAAATTTTAATTACTTCCAAAAAATCTAAAAATGTGCAGGTTTTTCACCACCAATCGGAACAAAAATTGACAGCTAAGTATGTGTTTGTAGTCTTGGAAGTCTAAGCCAAAATTTTTCAAAGTCTCTGTATAGCACACAGTGAATTTTTGCTGATTTATTTTGTCAAAATTGTGCAGTAAACTACAGAAATCATATAAAAGAATGATTGCAGTTCGAAGTGTTATTCTGTAGTGGCAAAATATTCCCATTACAATTTCATTGCCATATTACCTTAAAAATGAAAGTTAAGTTCAGGCATACTCGCATGTATTTTTCTTGTCAATCATATTTTTTTTAAAAAAACATTTTAAATAGAAAATCATAGGTAACTTGAGAAATACTTTTCATCCAATGGATTTTGAGAAAAATGCTATCAAAGTTCAAGATTCAATGATTTAGTCATTGAATTTTGAAAGCATTTTGCTTAAGAACTATTGAGCCAAAAAGCCTTTCAAAATGTCACTAGATTTTCTATTTCAAATATATTTTCTATATACATATCTCTTGGACACGAAGTCCTGCAAAAATAAAGAGTTATCTGATTTTGATGCTCATTTTTAAGTTCAGATTACATTGACCTTATAATCAAATTAATGCATTACTATAAAACAACACTTCAACTTAAGTATGCCATTCAAATCATTCTTCTACGTTTTCTAGAATTTCAGAAAAATTATGAGACACAAAATGTAGCAGTGAAGTATGAAACTTAGATTAAGCAAATTAAATTAAAAAAAATATATACAAAAAATTTTATAAAAAATTGTTATGTTTTATCAAGTTTAGCCAAATAAACAAAAATCTCATGCTCATCTGTTAAAATCGATTAAATTGAATTTTATTACATATTATTGTATAAAGCAAATTTATTATTAAATTAGGTAGTAGTATATAAAATTTCATTCAATTTTAAATTAGGATCAAGTTTGTTCAGTAAAACTTAAGAAAACATAGCTAAAAAAAAAACAAAATAATTAGGTGTTCAAATTTGCAAGAAAAAAACGATAAAAATTTTGAATAAAAATAAACACAAAAATTGCCAAATCTGTGTATGTGTGCGTGTGCAAGTGTATAACAGATATTTTGAAATTTTAGAAAAAAATTTTAAGAATTGTACATGAAAATTTAAAATAAATAAAAATTAATTAAATTTACTTAAATGATAAATGTTTTTTATTTTATTGAATTTAGTTATGTTTTAACTAACTGAAATTTGTTGGTAAGCTCTTAAAACCCTAGAGCTCTATTTAGGCACATTTTTCAATGTCAAGCTCAAATTAACCTGTTGACATTTTTATTGTGCTCGTAAAGCCACACATTTTCTACTAAAATCCTTTGCAAAATTGCTAATTGCCAACAAAAAGCTAATTATGAAAATGAGTTTGTGTTAGTTGTGCCATCGTATATGCGTGCTAATGTTTTCATATTTCTGATAAAACATGTTAGCTTTTGGCCTGAAAACCACAAAATTATGTGGATACAAAACTTAACGCCAAGTAGAAAATATATAAAAGGCAACGAAGAAAATTTGATAAACGAACGTATCATCATTTAATATCATGCGGACTTCCGCTTGTGTAATTTGATTTAATAGCTTAGTAAGCCACATTACTCGATTAACTTTAAGTTTAAGCTTTAATGTCTCCAACGCCTAGCTGCTTAGTGTCTCAAATTCTCTTGGATGTGGTAAGTTGTAATATTGGAATCTTAAAATTAAATTTTCCAATTAACTAATATTCAAGAAACCACTTGAAAACAAAAAAAAAATGCACTACTCTAACATATTATTTGTAAGCCATTGTCACCCAATTACAAATTTCCAGCCAGCTTACATCTTTCACACATAATACGCACTTGTTTGTGTGTGTGTGAACATAGATATTATTAAAATAATTATGTATGTATGTTATAATGATAAAGACACAAAAAATTACTGAAAATACTAAATAACAATTAATGAGACACACGCGTATACAGACATAATCTCAGTTAAACATACGCACACAAAACCCTTTTTACAACACACTCGAGAGTTGCCTAGCTTATGTATGTAAGTATTTGTTGTCTTCCATTTTTTTTTTCTCTTTTGATTTCTGTTTTGGTTTGTCCGTTGTCGGTTTTCTCTGCACTGATCTCTTTAAGAAGCTTTAAAATGTATGCGCTCCGTACATAGCTACAAAATTTCGAAGGACGTTGAGACGCTTTATAATAAGCTTTTGCAAGTGACAGCTTAACTCACAAAAGCATTGCAACGTGCTTTCGTTTTGTGTTTGTTTGTGTGCGTGCTCTTGACACATGAAAAGTGAAATGCAATTAAAAGTTGCTCATACGACTAGGAGTGCATATAAGAAAATTTTTTTAAATTAATTTACTATGTGACTTAATTATTTTTCAAAGTTATCAAGCAAGCGTTTATGGTTTTTGGGTAATTTTTTTAAGCATGAAATAATCGTATTTTACCATATGCCAATTCATCTCATTTAAATTGTTTTCATTCATTGCATTGGAACTAAGACGGCACGCCTTGTATGCGGCTTTTCCTCTGCTTAACTGTCAATAATGGGCTCTTGCGTAAAATTTGTCATTGGAGTCCAGCCTCAACCAATCGACGAGTGACAGTTCGTTAGGATATTTGTGCATCGTATTGATCAATTATTTCGTGTTGGATGTCTGCAGCAGTCTTACGAGGATCTAATATTGCCTTGCGAAGAATCTGGCGATACTTGTACCCAGAAGTCTTACGAGGTCTTTTTTTGCGAGGAACATTTTTTGTTGTATTATACTTATCCACATGATCAAGTGCATTGAATACCATCTTTTTGGATCAATTTAGCTGTGTTGCTATAGCCTGATATCTCATGGCCGTCTTTCGAAGCGCAGTGAATGGCTTACGCATGGCCATTGTACAACTTTTGCCATTTATGCTTATAAGCAAATTTGGTCAAAAAGTGTTCTTACAAGCAATAATAATATCACAATAGCGTTTCTGAAATCTTTTCTATTATTTTTTGTAAATCATTTGTTTTGTTTCCAATTAGTTGACTCAGTCAAATCTGACGTTTAAGCAAAAAATCACTCATGAGACTTATATATATTATGAATTTGAATTCAATTATGTTCTTTTTTTTTGAGCTTATATGTCCCATATTTATATTTTGTATAAATTTTTTGGTACACATAGAAAAATAAAGTATTAAAACTACCAATAACAAAACGAATAATTTTGTTTCTAATTAATTGTCAACAGCTATATATACAGGGTGTCCCATAAATAGTGGATAACCTTCTAACAACAGATGGGCGACCTCAAGGCGGGCCAGAAAAAGGAAAATCATGTTCCGTAAAAGTTGCACCGTTTTCGAGAAAATCGGCTCTTTTTATATCTTCGAAAAAATGTCAGTCGCTTTGGTACCACAGCCACAAATTAAAATATTTTTGGTCCATTTTTTTTTTTTTTTTGCATAATATTTTTAAATAGTTATGCTATCATATGTGACTTAAAATTTAACCGTAGATTCAGTGGTTCTTTAAAAAAATAGATGTTGAACTTAAAACTTTTGTATCGCACCATATTTTTTTCAAACTTTAAGCTGGTGTGGTGTAAATAAAATAAAATGACAACCTAAGTGACCAACTTGTTAAAAAATTGCCTATTTAATGCAAATTCTAAAATGCTTAAAACATAAGCGATAGCTTTTATGGTTGCAAAGATATTGTAATTTTAGTGGCACATGGACTTTTTGTATGGAACTTAAATTTCAAACAAAATCAGGTCAATTTTGAATTTTATTAAGAAATAATGTATGCGAACTCTGAAATACGTCGTGTTTACAGCAACAGCTACCCTAACCGTAATCAAATAATATAATTTTATATTCTTCTGCACCACCTGCCTATGGGTACCCGCCTTAAAATTTTGTCAAGTGTTAAAAAAATTTGATTTATGATTTCGCAATGTCTTAGGTAGAAAATCTAAATTACCTACAACTTGGGTCTTAGCAAAATCAAAAGAAACAAAAAATTTTATTCATTACATTTATTTCAAATTATTATACATAAGTGTTGCATTATATTCCAATTTTTTTTTTATTTTTTTGGAATGAGGATACTCAAATATGAATAAATGTTCGTAGTTCAAGTGTACCCGAAGATATCTAGAACATTCCATTTATTTGAACATGTCTAATGTACCTACTACATACAAACATATGTGCTAAGCAAATGTGCAATAGTCAGTAATGTGTTAAGTCTGCATAGTGTTTAGCTGCTAACTTAAACAAGAGCTGCTGAGACATGCTCATGACACAGCACACGTGTACAAACTGACACTACTCGTACATACAAGACAATACATAATTCAAGTTGGTAACTACCATGTGTGTTTAGCTTTGTGATTTAAGCTGCAGCTAAAGCGTCTACTGAGTTATGCGAATATTTGTTAGCGATGACATTATCAGTATATTTGTGCTTTAGAAAATACGAGAGTTAAAATGTACTATATTTATTTTAGTATATTCTGTGCAATTTCCAGTAAAAATGTATGAGAAAACTTTGGAAAATTTTTTTAATGGATTATAATCCATTGATAATTGATAATTATCAATCTTAATATAAAAATAATTTCATAAGAATAATTTCATGATATAATTTTCGTGTATATATTTGTATGTATGTACTTTGTAAGTTTGGTACATTGCCGACATATCCAAATGCCATCATCAGTACGTGTATACGTTATCCTGTTGTTCTCTTGTGTGTTTAATACTCCTTAGTAACCCCCAGGCAGCTCTTTTGCTCCACTACGCTGCCGTCAGTCAGTCACAACGCGTTGTTACTATTTAATATAATAAACAACATTTTACCACAATCACACATGCGCTCACACAAATTTTCATCAAAAGTTCATGTTGCAACTTATAATGCAAGTTGCATGCATCAATTGTTGCAAAAGTGAAAGTTAACTTTGTTTGTGTTTTTGTGTTTGTGTTTGTAGTAGTAACTTAAATAAAATTAGTTTAAAGTGTCACTAAGTTGTTTGCTATGTAATGATGAATTTTGTTGGGGAAACTTTGTAACGTGAGCTAAGAGTGTTACGAAACTTACGACCTCGTAGGTAATTAAGTAGATAGATGCTCAGGTTATGCGCTTATTTTTGGTCTTTTAATTAAAATTGTTTAAGTTTATAAGAGTTCGAAAAGCAATGGTTTTGTTTTGCTTGATTTAAGTAGCATTTGAAAATTATGTAAACTAAAGTTTATATGGTTTAATGTTCATCAATTGAAAGTGCCTGTTGCTTTAAAATACACATCAGCTAACAATTTATCGAACATATTACCAATAAATAATATCTTAATTTAAATATCATTGCCTGAAGCGCTGATATTTGTATATTGAGTTTTGACGAACATGACGTATGAGTAATATTTAAAATAATCCCGCGCAAAACGATTTGAAGCAAAAGGTGTCAGAACTTTGCTCATTGACATGCTTATGTTCAATAAGTCTGTGAAAAATTAAAGAAATGGTGATATTAACGTGATGTCCCCTACAACATGTTCATACTTGGTCAATTTTTGCATATCTTGCGAAAAAGAAAGAGCCCTCTGACCACTGATCGGTCGGTCATGGTTTGGGTTTTCGAAAAATGAACTGAATAGAGGCTTGGAATGCACTTTTTAGAGGGAGTAGGTACTTTTTTTTTGCCATGGACATCAATTTACTAAAGAAAAAGTTTCAATCGAATTTTTTACGCATATATTAGAGAAAAAGACATTCGATACTTTTACGCACATTTAAACAAAACTTACTATCAAAACACTTACATAAGCCTTCTAAAATTTACTAAAAACTATTAGAAATGCTCCAAGTGTACCAAAAATTAACCAACACAGCGCCAAATGTACTGAAAGTTCGTGCGATGTACCGAATACATATACTAAAAATTTATCGAATTTGCTGACGACGATTTTTTACAACGCAAAAGTGCGGAAGTCATCATTCGGTAAGTTTTCTCATGTCTAATTGGTCTTTTAAAATGCAATGCGCTTATTCTTTTAATATGCGAACTGTTTTATTAATCATGAATTTTTGAATTGAATTTATATGGGACGGGAGATAATTGATTTCAAACATGTGAAGATTGCAGAAAATCCAGCAAAATATCGAAAATTCATTTAAAAAAATGTTTTCAGCAAAGTCTTGATATAGGTGCACGTGTAAGATAAAATTGTAAAGGTTTGTTAAATAATGACCGATATATTTTGAAACTTTTTGGAATAGGTTGTACATTCTAACCTTCGTCAAATAATATTTGAAATAACAATAATATAAAAATAAATCTTTATACTTTTGCGGAACGCTGCGCGAATATAATTACATTTTTTTTTTCTTAAAATGAGCAAGCTTCCGCTGACAATTTTTTTTTTTTTGTCGCAAAAATTAACTTTGGTATATATTTTTCTAGCCACAAAATTTTGCTATGAACCACAGCAATACATTACGCATGCAACGACGCATATAAGGTGTTCAAGGACATGTGACTTAAGCAAAAACACGCAAAAAAAGTTTATTGCACACAAACAGTCACACGCTTTAATGAAACTTTATACATACATACATATGTACATACAACCGTAAATGTAACCTGTAAGCATTTTCATCTATGCCTCAATAAAAGCGAAAGGATTCTGAAGGACATTTTTAGTATTACAACATAAAAATAAAATGTGAAAATAAAAAGAATGACTATACTATAAAAAAAAAGTTCGAGGCAAAAGCAAAGCTTACGGGGCGTAGAAGTAACATTTAATTAGAAAATACTACAATGTTTTAGTGATATTACATGCATTAATTTGGAAAATTGCTACAGATAAACAAGACAAAAATCAATTTACTGCATAAAAAACACAGTTAATTTCTTAAATTACATAATATAAATTCGATTTCAGTAACTACTTAATGCCATTTCTATATATTGCTTTACTTTTATTTACAAAAAAAAAAAACAAACAAAACAAAAAACAATGCACTTGTTTAACTTTTGTTGTCATTTACGACTACCCTACCCGAAATTTTGCCATATAAAGCAAACAGCTGGCAAACACGATTTATTTTTGCAAATAAAAGCGCAAAATAAATGTGGCACAAAATTGAACACTTAAATCTAATCGTAAACAATTTATGTGTTGGTAGGCAGGCAGGCTGGCAACAACAGCAGCAAAATCAACACAAGTGTTGCTTCTGCTGCTCTGCAACAACATGTAATAAGTAAGAGATTTATAAATTGTCACAAATATATAAAATGAAATTTCAACAATTTGATTGTCATATAAAATTTAAATGAATAAATTACTTAAGTGCATTTTTTGTAATAAAAAAAATTAAATGCTTTAAACGCTGATGATAAATATTATTATGTCAAGTTAAAAATGAAAATAATACTTTATAGCAAAATAAGTTCAACATTTGTGCTATTAAATTGTATTGGGCTTAATATAAATGCTACACAAATGCTGTCAAATCAGTATGTTTCTGCTAAAAGACGAGCAATAGCTGTTCAAAACGAAACATTTCGTACTATTGCTCTAGCAAAATGATACACGAGACTTCTCGTTTGCAACTTGAAGCATCATCCTTAAAATTTTAAATGACATACTGCATATTTCTTAACTTTATTTGCTCACAATTATGTTTTTGAGGTAGTATGAAACATACTTTTATCTGCAGAATTTTTAAGTTTTTTTGTCAAATAAGAATTATAATGCCATAAATTGCCTAATAGTGACGTAGATGTCTTTAGTAATTGAATAACAATAACTTTTTGCCAATAATCCCAAATTTGGTGATACATATGAACATAATTCAGCATATTTTATTCAAAAGGGTCTCTTATGTAGGACCGTTAAGCAAAGTTTCGAGCTAAAAATTATTACACCGAATAAAACTTTCTAGGGAAATATGTCTCCAGTGTCAGTTTTGAAAATTTTTGAATTTTTTGTATAACTTAGGTTCTAATCTTATATCTGTGTAGTTTTATAAGCAAGGTTACTTCGGACGGCAGGTTTTTAACAAAGCAAAAACTATAAACCTTAGTTATGTCTAGCATGATTCTTAAAAAGTAAAACGTTTCAAAATATATTTTACAAAAAAAAAAACATTCAACTCGTAAAATTTTGAGTCTCCTGGTTTGTCCCTTTTTGAAAGTGAAAACTTATAGATTATGTATCTAAGTGTGTCAAGGCAAACTTACCCTGCAGTAATAATTTCTTAGTACAATGTCTCATCAATGTGTAAACAGGGTTACTAAGTCCCACATAAAGAATTCCTGGCTTTCTCAAACAAAAATTATTTCTAACAAAATGATAACAAGTAAAATTTTTTTGTAGGAGCATCATGATGACTTTTTTGTTTCTTTGTTAAAATAAATATTTTAACTTCATTTCACAAAAATTGTCAAATTTTCGGCAATTTCAGAAATTTTTGAGTTCCTACCAGGTTCCCGGCTTTGGCATGAAACTCCCGACCTAGCCAAGAATCAGTCCAGGTCACTTGGTAACCCTGTTTGTAAATAATAATAAAATTGCTCTATATTTGACTTAAGACATATCGTATTGAATTTGACCGTCAGATTTTTTGTCAAATCAAAAAACATTGGAAGTTCCTATGCCGATGAAGTAACCGCTCATCATAATACTACTTTTTTGGATGTTTTATCATTCAGTAAAGCTAACATCTTGTTTTGTCCAGTCAAAGTATCAGCACTCAAGTAAGTATTTTCGATATAAATATTTTAAGCACAGTTAATTTTATAGTTCTAAGTGTAGTGAATATTTTGCCTCGTAATATGGAACTCTTTCTATTTTTCAACTGACTTTATAATTGAAAAGAACATGCAATTTTCCATAAATTTGCTTAATTCAAAAATCTGATCCCAAAAAGTATTTTTTTCATTTACTTTAATTCTTTAGAAGGCACTAACTTGACAACGAAGCCTCATGCAAAATAAAAATTGTGTTCTTACATTTATTCCTGCTAGAAGTACAATAAGACTGAATGTGAACAAATTTCAGTATGATATATTTTTTTCTTCGTCCGATTCACATGAAATATCCGAAACCAGGCCCGGCAGATCATGTCTATCTCGAGTAGGTAGCTGGTCAGTGGTGGGGAAGAGAGGAGGAGTGAAAGCAAAAAAGTATATAAAGAAGGGAGAAGGTCTGGAAGATAATGCTTATGAATGTTGGAACAATGGATTTTGCCGGAAAAATTGGATGCCCCATCGTAGCACTGGCATCTGAGTTTTTTGCGATTTACAACAAAACCCCGTCAACGATATCGAATAAACAAATCGCTTGAGTGTTCGGAGTTAAAACAAGTCCCGTGAAATTTTCTTTCGCAATTAAATCAATAAAGTTTCTGACATAAATGATGCTGCTCTTTTACAGAGTGATCTCAATAATTTATTTTACTCGAAGTCCAATAATTTGCATATTTATTCGTACTCTCTTTTGGGATTTCCTATACAGAATGTTAGGTCAATTCGAGATTTAGGAGTTATATTTGACTCTAAGTTCACTTTTGTTGACCATTTAAATTCTGTTGCTCCAAAATCATATTCATTACTTGCTTTCGTGCGTGGAAATAGTACAGATTTTTCTGACCCCTACACTCTGATTTGCCTTTACAACTCTTTTGTAAGGTCAAGATTAGAGCATGCTTGTTTTATTTGGATTCCTTTCCATACCATTCATTGCTCTCGACTAGAAAAAATCCAAAAATCGTTTTCGAGGTTCGCGCTTCGTTCCTTAAATTTCAGTGGATCTTTTCCTTCCTATAATGCACGAAATATGCTAATGGGCTTGAACTCTCTCGAAACAAGAAGAAAGATGTAATCTTTGATATTTGTTCAAGACCTTATTTCAGGTAATATTGACTGTGCGCATTTATTGCTTTTTGTTACTTTTAATGTACCTTCAAGAACGTTAAGGCACTACACGTTTTTTCATTCACGAATTCGTAGAACTAATTATGCACTTAATGAGCCTATATCTCGTGCTTTATTGTTGTATAATCAACTTTCTTCTGTCCATAATTTAGATCTTTCTTTTTCGAAATTATCTTTTAAGAAATTGCTAAATAGTCTGTATCTAGTTTCATTTATCATTTATTATTGTAAGATTCGTTGTTATTTTAATTACTTATATTAACTTGAATTCTTTGTTTGTTTTATATTACATTTACACATATTATTGTTTTTTTTTAAATAGTCTGTAAGGATATTGTAAACCAAAGACATTATCAAATAAATAAATCATCGGAAATGATTCTGGAGTTTCATCTAACAAAATTCAAAACCCTTCTGCACTTTTTATCTCGTTGAAGATTTTTGATAAGATCGTGGTGGCCATCGGGCCAAGAGTTTCATTTAAACTTTCGTGATGGAGCCATCTGTGTCCATCTCTCTACAGCCAAGAATTCAGTTCTGAAGCTCTTCCGAACGAGCCTTCAAAAACGCCTTGAAATCGAACTTTTCGTTGTTGTTGTCCTCTCGTAAAGGTAGACCCTGCTTTTCTTTAGCGTGCTGAATACTTTCATCAACAAAGTCCGATTTTTGATTATCTGTTTTGAGTGAGCCGACGATATTGTTTGCATAAAGTTAACTATCCCAAGGTTCGCCAGGTGCGAATAAATTTTTCAAATGGGTAGAACTACCCACTCCACCCACTATACCTGCCGAGCCTGTCCGAAACGTTAATTTTTAACAATGGCGATTTTTTTTTGGTTGATGGTATTTTTTTATGCCAACAGTTATCATCAAAATAATTTTGACTATCTAACGAATTAGTATGTTCGAAAGCTTTTAAGAATTGAAAACTTGCTCCAAGACTCTGACCAGTAGTAATGCTTTTTAATGCATTTTGTTCAATTTGCTTATTGTGCACTTAGCTATAATGCTGTAGACAGCAGGACGCTAATACTAAAGTAGCACGAGAATTACAAAATCTTCCTAAGTTGATAAAATAAGCTGACTCGCCAGTTTTGGAAATCACAGCAAAGATTTTTTGTCAGTTATGGTAAATAGTTTAATCACATTATAGTAAACTGTATGACTGCCTCAGTCGCTGGTAGAAAAATTTTGTAGAAAAAAATGCTGCTGAACTTTTTTTTTTATTATAAGTAGATAAAACTAAAAGACTTATAATGCTATCTGTTTTTCTTTTAATACTGAAACTAAAATTTGTGTTGCTTTCAATCGCATTTGAATCCATGCAAGCTTCGAACTTCTATCTTATTTAACTAACAAGCTTTATTTTTTACCATTTCTTACAAATAATATTCTTTATAAATTATCTTTAACATTTGCTTCTACGAGTATATTGCATGCAATAAAACTTTCAACTGTAAATATAATGAAAAGCAGTTCTTACGTTTGCTCCATTTCCTACACAAACTAATGCACGCATATAAGATTGGATGCTTGCAGCTGGTCCGCAATCCTCGAACAACAAAAGACATAAAAATGTCAATAGTATAGTAGTAAAAACAAAATCTAATATTCTTTTTTCTCAATTTTCTGCAGACAAAAGAAACCTGCTCGCATGCATCAAATCATCATAAAAGTAGCCAAAACTTTTCTTTATCAAAATGATAACGAAATTTTTATGACATAGAACTAAAAGTTGAAAATTTATTATTTTTTCTTATAAGTAGTGATACTCTACATGACAGCAGCACATTTAAATTTACGAAATTTTATTTTGCAGCTGCTAACTCAGCAATTCGGACAAAGGCACTAAATTGGCAGCCATATTGAATTGAGCGCGAAAACAACTTCCGCTTCTTTGAATTTACGCTAAACGAAGAAGCATTACTATGTACCACAATTTAAATTAACTTGAAAGTCACGTTCACATAATAAATTCAGTTTTCATTCGGTAACTTACAAGGTACTCCTGGACCAATGTTCAAAATGCCCAAGGAAGCAACAATAAAAATTTGCAATTTGGCAGCACTTTTCATTCGAGTCCCCTAAGGCGAAGGTCTTTTTGTGTTTGTGTCTGAGTGTGAGAAATTGTCACCGGAATTGGCATTGAAGCAGAAACGATGAAATTTATTCAAATGGCATTGGTTGATTTTAATGGTAACGAAATTTTTGGCAATTACGCGCTTTTTGACAAGACAACGCAAAAAAAAAAGGTGTAAAGTGGACTACTGCTAAACAAGACCCAAAGGAAAAATATTTCACAACAGGAAATCAGTGAGTGAATAGAAGCTGTTGGAGAGATAAAAATAAAAGGAACTTGTGAGTTGCTTTTTATGAAATAAATATCTTACAGGATCATAGCAATAAAAATGTGAAGCGAACTGCGTGAATGGAATTTATCTTGCCGGTTAAAATTTTGCAGTAGAGCAAAAAAGGTTGTTCAGTGTCAAAGTTTTTTGACTTTAAGAATTATGGTGCGGGCAATGAGGGCAAATAAGGACACTACGTGCCCACCACTGCTTTAGAGTAATGAGAGGTTACTTAATCGGGCCAGAACATCACTGTACCTTCATGTGGACGAATAAATAGTAGAACACGTTTTTTTGAGGCACACGTCTATATAAATTTTTGAATTGATTGTGCTTTGCGTAACAAAGAAGCTTCTTCTGAGGCCACAGGAACATATGACCTGCCAAAACATAGGTATATTGCTTCGAAAATTTCGAATTTTTTTTCTCTTTGAATTTACTAGGCATATGCCCCTTCATTGGTAACGTATAGTATTTGTGCTCAGGTAGCGGCTTAAAATCTGCTTTGACGTTATTTCCGTGGTTCATAACGCAGCAATCAAATTTAGTCAGGTATCTTTCATACAATTTTCGGGCTCGTTCCTTAGCCATCATTTGCTTTTCATCAGAACGGTCTGTTACTTTTTGAACTCTATATGTCTTCAGCTTACTTTTTTCCTTTCTTCTTTGTACAGTAGATTTTTATATACCTGCTCTAGCCGCCATATCTTGCACTGAGGTCCTGAGATTCTGCTTAAAAGAACCCTTCACCTTCGCCACTACCCTTGAGTTAGAGAATTCTGATTTTCTGCCTGAACCTTTTTTCGTGAAACAGGCAGACCCTTCTTATAATTAGAAATAACCGTCGCAAGCGTTCTATCTGATGCACTAATTATTTTTGCTATAGCTGAATATTTTAACTCTGGACTTTGCAGGTATGTGGACAAAATAAGTACGCGGACTTTTTGCTGCTTTCTAGACATCTTTGTCGTTAAAAGCGTTATCACCAAGTGTTACACATCATATTAAGCGTCACTTTACATAAAACAAATATTGTGTCTTTTAAGAACTATAAAATTATCGGGTAGAGTATAATCAAACAAAAAAAAACCAAAAGCTTTTTCTGGGACAGTCCTTATTTTATTCTTTTTTCTTCTTCTAAGATTTCCGTATATATTGACCGTATCGCATATGACGCTGCATTTCAATTTAATTCACTTAGTTTCACCAAACAACTTATACCGGTTTGTACTTAAATTAAAGGTTTCAATTTTCATTTGTGCAATAAACTCAGAATTGCTATGACAAATTCAATGTAAAACTTTTTGGCCAACTGAAAGCGTAATTTCAAACTACATAAATTCAATTACAAAAATAACACAAAACAACTGAGCAATTGAGTTACTAAGACAACAAAATGTGCATTCAGCAGTCGGCAACAGTATCATAGCCAACAGCAGTAGTTAATGCAAATGGAATGTAAATAAAGTCTGCTACATTAATAAATTATGTTGCATGCTAAATGTTGCATGTTGCAAAAGTGAATACACAACTGTGGCACTTTCGCTGTAGCCTGCAGTTGCTGTGATAAATTAGCCAAAAACTAAATGCAAATGTATGCGCTTTATTGCCTTTGTAGTGGTATATGTCGGTACGTTTTAGCTTTTTATTGGTTTATGTAATATAGCTGTATGATGTGCATATAAAATATTTACTTAGCTCAAAAATATTGCAAAATTTAAGTTGAGAAAAGTCTGAATTTAGTAAAATTTTCAACAAAACAATATTTTTGATGTTTTCATAAGTAAAAGGTATGCTATTGAAAACGTCACATGTGAACATTTTAAGAGGAAAGGTTATTGCTAATTTAATGCATGAGATAAACAAAACCATTTGCTTTTAAATTGCAGTTTTATGCCGGATAAATTAAAATCTTGACTGAAAAAAAAAAAACTTAAAATTAGTGCCCCCCTAAAATGTTAAGCAATTTTGAAAAAATTAAATAACACTCGCCCCAATTCAGTCTTTCAATTCAAAGTTGCATCTTGTTGTTTTACATCACATCTGGCCCACTTCAATGCTCTACTCAACTGTAATCTATCATTTAACATTACAAATGCCAACTGTAACCACTATGAAAAAAAATTCAATTCCATGCAGAGGTTAATCACAACAGGTAATAAATTAAATTTTTATTTCGCTTCAGTAACTACGTAGTATGTATGTATTGTGGGTGTTAAACTGTTAAGTCTCCTTGGGTATGTGTGCGTTTGCTTGTGTAGGCTGAATACAGTCAAGCAAATTTACCATAGCCAAGGGCGACTCAATAAAAAATAATAGCTCACCACTATGTGCATGTAACTTGAATGTTATAACTTTTTAAAAGTAACTCAGCTCCCTCTCTCTCTCTCTCTCTCTCTGTCCTGGCCAGCGGTTAACAGAATGAGCTAAGCAGCTGTGTGCACTGAAGTAAATAAAAAGAACATAAATAATATAATTAAGTGGTTTTACTCGAAGAAAATGTGCAAAATATTGTAGGTGTTTTGGTTTTATTAAAATCATTATTTTTTGCGGTGCGTATAATCAAAAACTTTTTGAAAGATTTGGAATTACTAATATTAAGTTAGTACACTGAGAAGAAAAGTACACTGCTATAAAACATACCTGATTTTCCAATGTTGTTTATCTTTACTTTCGAGTATGAAAAAGCGGAAAAAATCTGCACTGTGGCGAAATTTTGGAGTGATTTACCAAGCTGTATAAAGTTTTTAAACCTCTTTCAGACTTGTTGCTCAATTTTTTAAACCTTTTCCACCTAAACACGACTTATTCATTTTTTTTTTTTTTTTTTTTTCAATTATTTTCAAGTTTTTTTAATTTCGTTCGATTTTTTCAACATTTTTACTCGACCCTTCAACATATTCAACTTGTTTAACACTCTTTTACTTATTCAACATATATTAGCTAACATTACGAAGTATAATTAATTTAAAATATCACACCTCAAATACTTGCACTCTTCTGCTCTATTTGTAATTGGCGAACTTTAAAATATTCCACAGGTATTCTTAGTTTTAAGTTCGAGTTTTGAGTCCAAATGAAATCAATTATGATTATGAAAAGTATTAAAAACCCATGCTGATTGAATTATATATTCTTTTTCAACCAAAAATAGCAGTCAGAATTGATTTAACCCATTTACTACCATTGTACTGGCTTGAGTACAAAAAAAAAATGACACAAATTATTTGGATAATGGTTCGAGGCTATAAAAACTTTCTCAGTAATTCCCTTTTAATCTTTTTTTTTGCTTTCGCCAAAAAAAAAACATTAAGAGAAGAGACTTCCCCGATGAATAAAATCAAAAACAAAAAATTTTGTTTTTTAAACTTAAAAATATCTTTGGTTTCAAATGGGTTAAACATAAATTTTGATAATAATTTTAAGCGAAAATTCAATCATATATGACGACTTTCATGTCAGATGTCCTATGCCAAAAATCTAACATAACCAATTTATCTTTAACTTGGTTAAAGTGTTGTCCTCTTGTGGACTGTAAAAATTTTATTGCAAGTGCTTTTGATGGACTTTTTAATGGTCTTTCGAATGGTTGTAATTTGTTTTCGGAAATTTTTAAATTTGACTTTAATTTTTCAAAAACAAAACAAAACTAAACTTTTTCTTAAGATGGACACCTTTAATTTATTTTTTATATTCTAAAAAGAAAGCTGAGATTTTTCACTTTAAGTACTTTATGCTCCTGAGAGCGTTTTTTTTCACTTTTCGAAAATCTACTTATTGAACATCTCGGCACGATTTCGCCAGTGCAAAAAATTATGCCGAAATTGTAGTATCTCAAAAAATCGGAGAAAAAATTGATTTCAACATATTAAATTTCCTTCAAGTATATGTCATGGCTTCTTTTTAGGTGTCATTGATTTATTATATATATATATTTTTATAATATAATTTTAATAACTCGGAAACGGCTCGTCTGATGAAAATTTTTAATTAAAACATTTTTGTAAGAAATTCAATTTTACATAAGAATATGTAGAAGCAAAATTTCTTTACTCCAATCTCCCAGCAGTTTTGATGTAAATCATCAAATCATGAATAAAAATCCAAAATAGCGATGATAGACCTCTTGGGCTGAAATTTTCACCAGATTTTTTTTTGCAACTTTGATGATATTTTCGATATATCGTTTCAAAAAAAATATTCATTTTAATACATATACAATTTCTAAGCTATGTTCAGGAAACAAATTCTCTACGTGAAATAGAGGAGGTTAACAAAAAATATCAAATTATCATCCACCATACTCCAGCAAGTTTTTGAAGAAACAGAAAAATATTTAAAGACATAATTACCACTCAAAAGGACAAAACTTTGCCCAAATTTGAGTCCAGTCAGTTTT
The DNA here is from genome assembly GCA_949775025.1 of Tricholauxania praeusta. Taxonomy (NCBI): domain Eukaryota; kingdom Metazoa; phylum Arthropoda; class Insecta; order Diptera; family Lauxaniidae; genus Tricholauxania; species Tricholauxania praeusta. Next base: position 128,007,546 of record OX459030.1, on the reverse strand, counting down.
AGTTGAGTTTTGGCTTACGGCATTTGCATCAAATCCATCATTTAAATCCAAAAAGAAAGAAGTTTTTCTATAAGAAGTTCTATTCAAGTGACTTCTAAGCCGTTAAGCAGATTGTACTGCTTGATTATTGAAGCGCCAAAACAAATTGTGTGAAAGCTGTGTAGTTAGAGACAAAGAATCCTCCAAGAAGCAATTGCGGTTCCCCATTAAATTTCGAAAAGTAAACCCAATTAAGTACTGAATTTAATCAAAATAATAATACGCTTGAACGCATGTTCAGCACAATAGATCTAAGTACTGGTCTCAGTGTGAAAATGGTCTTTCCTATTACCTTACAGCATGAAATGATATCAAAAAATCTTGAATTTTTGACACTTTTATGCTAAGAAACTAAATTTATCTAAAATTTGAAGAAACTTTAGTGATTATGATTTGAGAGAACTTTTGCCTCAAAAATTTAAATAACACAAATGCATAGCGCATACAATAAAAAAAGTTTTGAATTTTCTTATCAAATGTTTAACCTCTATACTCAAACAGAAAATATTTCATAAAACCCTAAATAATTTCCCATCTTTTTAGACCATTTTTTATATGAAATAAGCTTAAAACTAACATTCATGCGATTTTCATTTCTTTCATGCGATTATTTATGGAGCTGTTTTGCTCATACTTTTTAAATTATCATGCCATTACAAAATTCTAAATATCTACGCAGATTTTCATTGGAATTACTAAAAATAAACTACATAAAGTTTTGTTTGACTTAAGCATTGAGATTGTTAAAGTTTTTAAGACAAATAACAGTGTCCTTAACTTTGAATAAAATTAATATCAGTCTACCAAAGCATAATATTTGACTATCAAGCAGAATGAAACAAAACCAAATGAAAATTAATTTAAAAAAAGAAGTTTATTTTAAAATAATTTAATTAAACCGAGAAACACTTCCCCAGCAAAAGCAAAAGAAAAGTCGCTCAGAAGTAGCAGCAAACAGCAGAAACAAACGAAACGACTGCAAGGAACGGAAATGAAGCACCTGCTTCCGTTAACAAAGCACGTGCTATGTATGTGTGTGTGTGGGTGGTGGGCTAGTAGTTATAGTGATGACACAGTGGCAGGACACACACATCCAAGTTAAGAGGCCGAGTTGAAGGAAGTTAATTTATTTTATGGCAACAAGGTCAGCGACATGCACAACATGGTAAACTCAGCGAGTGGAGCGAGCCACCAACGACTCAATTGAGGTTGCGCCGCCGACTAGGCAGCATCGAAATAAATGCCCAGCATAAAGCAATTTAGTTAAATTTAAAAATAATAAAAAAAAAAAAACATTTACGAACAGACAACATCTTTGCTAAAAGAAATGAAAAAAAAAACATTAAAATTCACATAAAAATTTCCAAAATGACATTCTGTGATGCTATAGAAACAGCGAGCATTACGGAAGTGCGCCCCTGTGTTATGCTGTTAATTTAAAAGCTTTTTCAATCTTATTATATAAAATGTAATGGTGCGAAGTACTCGTCTTGTTTCCGTTTCTCGACTGTCATTGTTGCACAGTTGTTCGAAATGAAATTTTACTGCATATAATGTGGTTGTTGAATTTATTATCAAATTTTAGGAAACTATGATTGTAGAATTTTTATTTTATTTAAATAAAAATATAAAGCGGTAATATAAACAAAATTTAACATTTTAAAAATTTGAAATTTTATCAAAGGAAAAAAGTGTAAAAATTTGAGTTTTGCCAAATTAAGTTATTGCAACAGCACTCAAAGGAGATACATAACGCATTATAGACGGTGATTTTTTTGCTATTTGTTTTCTTAGTGTAAGTTTTTTGACACCTCACGCGTGATTTGTAACATTTGTGAACGCCTAAAATCTTCAGTAAAGTTTACCATTTTATCATAAATAGACAAACAACAAACAGCGCTTGTAATTATTCAATTTTATTATAAAAATGCGTGCACTGTAAGAAATGTGAAAATGAGAAAAGCCGTGGACAATATTTACATAAAATAATCTTTTAAAAATAGATGGCAGAAATTGGTGTATTGCTTCAAATAAATATTTTATTCATTTTTGAAATTTTTTCGTTCTGTTTTATATATTCAAAAACCAAACGCTTAAGTAATCACCCTTTACTTTCCAGACATCTTAATATGTTTCCACTTTAATCGACTTCAATTAGTGTTTTTATCATCAGGTTATTTCCCTCAATTCTACAGCAGTTTATGCTGCTGTACAACTTTTGCTCATTTGCTTACATGAATATCAGTCCCCTAACAACAGTCGTTTTGCGTTACGTAGAATTTGCGTACTTCTTGCTTTATTTTCGTAACATTCACCGCTTAGACGCAGTGTATTGCTCGCTCGGTTTTGTTGCTGTTGGCTTCACTTTTGTTTTACAGCACCTTCAGCTTTGAAAGCAATGTCGCAGACGATGTAATCGCATATAAATTACCACGACAACAACAACTTTTACTTCGACAGTAGTAATTGCTACAAAATACCAAATACTCGTAGCTTAGTTACTCTCAATACAGTTTTAAATTGTTGGTTGCTTTCAAGCTCAGTTCTGTCACTAATTAGCAGCCAATAAATAGTATGAATCCTTAGAATATTCACAATATGCTTGGCTACAGGAAGTGATGGGGCAGGAAAGCTGCTGATCATCACCCACTCTATGCTGATAGTGATTGAAATATTCTAAATTATTTTGGTTTCCTCTTCTGCATTTTCGTCTTCTTTCATTAATTCAATTTTCAACTTGAAATCACAGGAGGGTTGCACAGTCAGCGCACACAGTTGATGTCTCTATGTCTATTTATATTAAGTTTGGTGAGCAATAGAAAAAAAAATATTGCTTGTGCTTCAATTAGGCTATAATTGATAATACAGATAACATCTTTAGTTGTTTTTAATTGTTTTAAAGTCATGGTCTAATTGTTAGTGTATTTATTTAAATTGTAATTATTTATAATTATAAAAGTCACTTTTTATACAATTTTTATTAAAATATTTGAAAAATTTAAATTTTAATATGTATATAGTTCTTACTTTGAAAGGTGGGCTGAATGTATTGATAATAGATAAAAGGGGTAACTTTTTGTATTCCACATAATAATTTCCAGATAGAGGACTTCAAAGTTGGAATTGGTAAAAAAAACGAACAAATAATGGATTTTTTTTTCGCTTATTTTCGATTATGACAGTCATAACATTAATATTATTGATACATTTTGTACTTTAAAATGTTTGTAAGACTCTCTTCTACACTAAAAAAAAATTAAAATTGGTTTGGCTGGCAGTTAAAGTTCTTACAAGCATTTGAAGTATGTGCTCTCAACAGTGCATTTTTCTTAGTTTTCCCATTTAAGTATATGGAAAATTGGGGTCAATCGAAAAAAATCATTACGATATTCGGATTCTACGGAAAATATCACTATAAAAAATGATATCGCCATTCGATGTGGTGTAAGTATTTGAAAATTTGTAGGAATAGAGTTATTTTCGAATGAAAATTTAAGTTTGAGTGATGTGAAAGAAAAAATTTACTTAACTCTTCTGAGGCTGCTGAAAATCGTATCCGATTTTTCTTATTTTTCACTAAAAAAACGTGTGCTCAGAACTTATTCACTTATTTTCAATATAAGCAACCGAATTTTTTTGCACTTAAGGAATTTTCAATTTTATAGAACTTCCGAAATGAGCTAGAGAGCTCCATGGCCTTTAAGCTCGAATCCGGTACCCTTTTCTCAATCACGGAACACTTTTTTACTTTTAGAATATCTTTTTTCTGATGTGTGATCGTCTTTAATGGCGGGTATGAGAGAAAATCTATACAGGAATGGGTTTGCTGAATAGAAGTCATGAGCTACTTTTGGAATCTTATCAACTTTTTTTCTTTTTTTTGACGTTTTTAAATTTTATTCCTTTCTAAGAAACTTAGATTTTTAAAAAATTTTCGACTTTTATAAAATTTTCAACTTTTACAAAATATTTTTGTAATTTTTTGAATTTTTTTTAATACTACTTACCAAACTCAATTTTTATTTTTGATCATTTTTAGTGTTTTTTGACCCTTTCAAACTTTTTATTTTTCCAATATTTCTTGTTAATTTGGAATTCCTAACATTTTTGTATCCCTTTTTATGATTTCTAAGTTTTCAACTTTTTCAACGTTTTTTGTTATTTTCAACATTTTTCAAGTTTTCAACGTTTGATCAACTTTTTCAAAAATTTTTCGATTATGTCAATACTTTTTAACTCTTTCATCATTTTCCGATGTTTTCAAAATGTTCTTTTTTCTGCAAAGAGTTAATATACATATGCCTTAAGTAGGAGGGATAAAAATATGACTCCCGTCGCAGGGAGAACAGTAAGCCGGTTTCGATGAACTTTCGAAGAGAAACGGAAAAATGTTATGGAATATTTGATACAGTTATTAATCTACGAATTTGTCGACACTTTTCAATTTTTATTTTTTTGTTTTGATTGGTACGACAATACTCACTCTTATTTTCATAGAAGCTTTAAAGGCTTAGAAGATTATAGCCCATTTGTGTCAATATATATACCGTTAATAAGCTCTTCTGAAAACTTTTAATTGAAGACAGTTCTTAAAATACATTAAGATCAGTCCAATCCTCTAAATAAAAGCCAAGAAACGTCCGACCACAGTTGCCAATTTAGAAGGAATAAAGCTGTTCTTTTGTAATATCTCTTAAGAACTTTTATTTATTGTGATGAGATTATATGAGGCTTTTTCCACACTTACAGTGGAAAATAAAATAAAATTAAAATTTCAGAAAGATCAGCCAAGTAGTTTTTTTTTATCCCGCCTGCCAATTCGAAAAACGTGGTTTCGAGAAAAACGCGTATACAATTTTTTGAACTATAACTTTTCTTCTTGACACGATGTGCCTAAAATGCTCGCTTTATATTTTAGAAGCCGAATTTGAGGTTTATATTATTAAAAACGTATTTTTCAATATATTTTAAACAAGAAACAGTCATATACAATTTTTTGATTTTTTGAAAATTAGAAGGTGTTATGTACCTTTAATGGTATATTTATTAAGATTCACAATAGTGGTCTATAATCTTCCAATCAATATTATGCATTACAAAAAAATTCTTAATTATAAGACTCAACCTAAAACTTTATTAAAGGCACTGATTTCTGTACTGAAAATTTTCAACCGAAAAATAGCTGCTGCCACAAGTAGCGCTCTGCATGATATAAAAAAATATGGAATACCCTCTCAGAGTTCAAAATATAATCTTAGTTTGAAACACAGTGTAAGCCACTTGTAAACATAATTTAATGATAACCATCAGACTGTGCGCACATATTTAAAAATACGCATACAATGATAGATTTAATTTCTTGCTAGACACAATCCAATGGGAAATAGAAGGAAATACTTCTGATACCAATGCGATATTCACTTCATATATTTTTTGACACAGCGTACCATTGCGGTGAGCACGTCCTTCAGAGCATTTTTTAATGGGTAACACAACTATGGAAGCACAACAATTGTTGTACGGAAGCACATCCCAGATTTTTTAAAAGACTTTACCGAATCAATCCATTCACGCTACTTTTCCAGCTCATTTGGAAGCAGTTTCTATCACTTCCCGTTGTTTAGCATAGCATACACAGAACAAACAACTAAAATACACTCACACATTAACACACCTATGCATGTGTTTACAGTCAGGAACAACAAACAAGTATGATTAATGTTAAACACCTCGGCACGGCAAACAAATCGCGTATCATCAATCGCGCACAGGCCTTTCATCGCGTAAACAAAAGTTTCAAGTTCAAAAACCAAACATAAAACTTGAGTGTGTGAACAATTTAACATAAATAAAAGTAACAACATAAACAGCGGCAACAACAGCATAACAATAGAAAATGAACAACGTTCGTAGCAAAAATAGAAATTGAAAAAGAAAGGAGTAAAACTTTATTCAAAATGAAAAGGAGAGCTACCTATTTAAAGCAATGTAAAAAAATATATGCGAAATGATAGCAGCTTAAATGAAGCAAGGAAAAGTCACAGGATGTAAGTGCAGTATTGTAAGGACAAAAGTAAGTGAAATTAAAATAAAATTCGAAAAAGAATATGCAATGTAGTTTTGTGAACACTTGAAGAAAAATTGATTATGCGCCAAATCACCCGATGTACAATCGCAAAAAAAATAAAATTTAATATTGTAAAAAAACTCATGTTTTTAATGAAAGCAAAAAGAACCCAAAAATGGGCCTCCTTCCATTTTCAAAATTAGCTCAAAACATGTAGATAATGCTCAAAAGTCTTCTATAAAAACTTCATCGAAATCTTTACTTTCCAAACTTTTCGACAGATTGCTTTTTTTTTCAAATATATTCGTAGCTAAGCCCTCTGTATCATGTTAAGGAGACTCCATAAATTATATTAAAAATACGTTTGTATTCGATTTCATAAAAAGTAGCCACTTAAATAGTTCTCAGCAGTTGTGTGGTGACTTTAAATATGCCTCAAAATAAGGCTTTCTTAAAATTCTGACGTGATGACAAAATCTGAAAGTGAATTCAAGTTCAGTTCACCTCTGTGACAACACCTTTTTCAAATTTACAAAAATATAAAAGAATAATTGTATAGGAAATTTAGAAATAATTAAAGAAACTACAAAAAAAATTCGACAAAATTAAGAACAAATTTGCGCGGTATAATAATTGCGTTGTATGAAAACTTCCCCCTTTTGCTGAAGATTACGAGTACTTTCAGAGACTTTTCATATCAAAAGTTTTATGGAAGTTTTTGTTAAGAAATCATAGAACAGAATCAAAATAACTTATTAATATAAAAGATGTTAAGGGGCTATACCAGTGTAACCCATGAAAAATTAGGCGAATTTCGCGAATTTTTTTAAAAGAAAGTACTTGATAGAATGTTTTGATGTTTTTTGGACATAATAAGATATATTTTCAGCTATATTTTGCAAAAATATTGAAAAATAACGGAGTTATGTGCCTTTTTCGGAGGTTCCAAAAGAAAAAGTTCCCCAACTGCTGACATGATTCCGACCGAATGAATAATTAAAACAAAAAAATTTAAAAAGGATATTAAAGTTGAAGATATTTCCTATACAATGACATACGATTTTTGAAAACTATCAAAAACTAACAAAATGGCGTAGCTCTGAAAAAAAGTATCGTTTTTTGGGGTAAAAAAATTGTCGTTTTTTTAATGCCAAATTGACAATTTTCATCCAATCAAAAAGATCGTAAGTCATTGTATAGTAAGAATATTCAAGAATACTCAGTTTCAATTTGAAGTTGATCGGTCACTTTCTCATTGAGTTATGATGTCAGAAATTTTGAAAAAGGTTGTTTCGAGGAAACGCGTTTAAAGCTTCAACTATCCAGGTTTATACCTGAGAGCGGTCGCTCTTTAGAACGCTGCCATTCAAAAACTATTGAAGATACGACCTTGCCGCTTTAACAGGATAATTTTGAAAGTTTAAACTATCGAATAAGTCAAGTAAAAAAAATCGATTTTTTGAAGGTGTCACACTGGTATAGCCCCATAATAATTAGCTATGTGCCATAAGTTCATTCAGCTCTCATATGATATTGTCCTATTTATATGTAACATATAAAAGTTGCTTGAAGATTTTTTTGTCTCTAAGCTCATTGTGATATTTTTTCGAAACTTTAAGCATTATGACATATTATTTGATGGATTATGATCGATATTTACCTTCAGCAAAATATGTCGAACAATATTTTTCTTAAAAGTAAAAATGTAAAATTAGTTTATATTCCATTACTCAACATAATTCCTTTGTACAATGTACCACAAACTTGGACCTCATGATAACAAATAAATTGTGTTTTGGATAATGAAGTTTTTGGCGTTATAAGAAAATCGATTACAGGCGTTATGACACATCACAGGAATAATCACCATAAAGATTATGCCATTTTTTATATCAATGAAATGAATTGAAATGAAAATATTATATATCGGTCTTTTGCTAATGAGAAAAAAAAATATTTTTTGTATATCCTCTTTAAAAACATTGCTTAAGTTTGATATATCTGTTAAGTGATTTATTTTGGATGAGTATAAATTAAATGTCTACTCTAATTCTCGTCTGTATACTAATGAAAAGTTGAAATTGCTCAAAGTATTATTATCGAAAATTAAAAAAAAAAATTGAAGAGGTGACTTCAAATGAAAGACCGAAGAAAAAGTGTAGCTGATATTTCATTAGTTTTTGCAAAATGCAATATTAATAGACGGATGAAATCTGGAAGATCAAAAATATCTGTAGTTATTGTACGAACTTCGAAGTCAACTGAATATTTCTCACTAATAATAAAATACATATGAATCACTCCGGATGAAAACGTCTAATCGGTAAAGCTGGCTTAACTTAGATTTTGCTCAAACTTTGTGAGAATCTTCGTTAGGGTTCCAACGAAAAAAATCCAAGGGCATTTAATTGTCGGATGCCTCAGTCTCCACCTGGCCGAATTGAAGCATATAAAAAACGTCATTTTTAGGCTTCAATATTTTTAGCTGCAAAAATTTTTCTTTATAAGATATAGACATATTTAAGATGGCATCTTCAAGCTAAGAAAGGGTAGTATGTGTGCAAAAATATAAATATATGTATACGCGAAAATTACACGGTGCTGAAAATACATGTATTTTATTGATTTTTCGTGATTTTTAGCTGGCTCCAGTGTCGCGACTGTTGAATACAAACCATTCATATTTCTTATAGAAGTAGGCCTCTTTCGGCTTACTTTTTATAACAAAAATCTTTGCTTGAAATTTCGAACTTTAGAAAAATGGCGTTTTTTAGACCATTATATCAGCATGTGAACCACAACATAAAAATATGAAACTTTCAGGATTATTAGTTTTAATCTTAAACTTTAAAAGCCTGAAATCTCGTTAACCGATTTTTATCCTTTCCACGTATTCAGATGGCTCAAAAGAAGCAACAAAAAAAATTACAGTGAGATTTTTTGTTTGCATTTCGAACCCAAACACCAATGGCACAAATGAGAGGAAAAAAAACATTTGAGGAAAGAGCGAACAGAACGGCACATGTCCAGTTGCAAAAATGTTAAAAAATCGTAAAAAAAAGGCTTATGTCTCTTAACTAATTATTCACTTTTCTTTTAAAAAAAGTACATTTTGGAAGTTTCTGAGAAATTTCCATTTTTTAGACGTTTTCATTTGGAATGACTCATATGGAGTCAATGAATCATCCCTTGTAACTGAAACCAAATGTTTTCAAAAATTCAATACAAGAAATTTTTTTTGTGAAGGACGGATCTTGTAAAGGGCGCTCAAAATCTTTGACCGACGATACAAATGTGGGCTTGTTTACGAAGATCCGATTTTGACCCAGAAAAGTTTCCTGATGAGCTCGGCGCGAATGTCATGACAGTGCAACGAATATAATAGAAGAAACTGAATACACAAAAATATCCTTGACAAAAACTTGAAATTTTCTGCATTTATTTGAATACTTGAAATTAAATGAAATTTATTTCCCTTTAAAGAATCACCAACATCTTACTGAATTTTTTCGCTCAATGTATTTGTAAGAATTAAAAATATTTGCATGTAAGCAAGTAATTTTTGCCCTGCTTTTGACCGAAAAAAAATTAATAAAATACTGAAATGTCACACATCCGTTTATGCGCACACTGATGTTGATTTCCGGCTGAACACATGTAAGTAATGGTAATATAGTGCGTATATGTGTGTGTGTGCGTATGTACGTAAATTTGCCTGTAATAAATACAGTTTGCTAAGAAGCATAGAAAGAGCACATGCAAACATTGATAAGCATGCAGTATTTCCGAGAAAAAAAAATGCTTAATGTAAACGAAATTTATAGCAGAAAATAAGAAAACGTTAACAAAGAAGAAGCTGAAAAAAAAATACCAAAAAAAATGTGTAATGGAAATGAAAAAAGAAAACGGCTAGAAAATGGGTCACACATAAAAAATCGCGCACAGTGGAGACGCAACGACTGGGAATTTCTGTTGCTCTGCGAGTGCTATGCATCGATGATATTGAAAAGATGTTGTTGCTCATATCTTTTGTTCGCATTGCTACAGGGAAAGAAATTTCTGCTGGAAAATCATTTTTCAATTTCAATTATCAAATATTTGCTGAGTTGAAAGTCAAAGCAAAAAAGAAAAATCAATAGTTCTTCTACAATATGAAGCACTACTCCTAGGTTCCTCAAAGCGCGTAAGGCAATGCGGAGCAAAGTTTTATTGTAATTGACAGCGGTTCAGTAGAGTTGAGTAAACAAACAGAGGAAGGAAAACTCCAACCAAGTGCAGTCAGTGTAGGTCGAAACTCAACAGTGATAGCAGTGCTTTAATAAGAAATAAAATTATACGCAGTACTTTTAGTTCCTTGCCTCAAAATTCCGTAAGCCAGGTACTACTTAATATCTACCTTTTTATTAAAACTTCCACTGAAATCAATTAAAAAAAATAATTTTTTTTCAGTGTTTCTTATTTTATTGTTCGTATTTATTTAAGCACAAACGACGTGTACATTAAGAATCAAAAGTAAAACTTGTGAGTTCCTTTAAATAAAAAAGTAAGAAATCGTAAAAAACTGCAACAACAACAACATTTACTATGACATCAAATAGTAAAGTAGCACACACAAATTCTGTAGAAAAGAAAATAAACTAAAAGTAAACCAGCAAAATAGCAATATAACAACATTGCAATGAAACGGCAAGGTTTTTGGGAGCACAACACATCACCGCATCGCACCCAATGTGCGACAACACATGACACACAGCAAAGTGCTCAGTTATGCAAATTTTATCAGTCATGCAGCACCAGTAGAAAAGCAATAACAATGACAACAACAACAACAACAACAAGAGTTCAAGAAAAGGATTCTTGCCTGACAGGGTTAAACGTGAGGTTGAGTGTTCCAATGGGGAACGTTAACCAACGCAATGCAACAAAACGTAAAGAAGATGTCAGCTAATTCAAAAGTTGATGTCGTGCAATCAAATTGATGTACTCGTAAATGCGATGAGAGTAATTTTTTTCTATTTTTTTTTTTAGAATAGTTTTTGTAACTTTTCATATGAGTAAAATTAATTTTTAAGTGATAAAAGTTGGCACTTGAGCTAGAACTTTTCATAGTTTTTACCTTTCCCCGTCAAAATAATGAAATTAATTTTTATAAATTTTTTAACCGTTAAAATAAATTTTGCTATAATATCATTTTTGTCATAAAATAAAGAAACAATTTACAGATTTTTTTTCACATTTTACTTTTATCAAACCTCAAAGTTTACATGCACTTAACCGTTAAGGGTTATATCTCCCTTATGCTCTATAAACAAGGCTGCTTTAATTATTTTTCTAAAGGACATTTGAGATTAAAGGAGAAAAAAATTTTTTATAAATTGGAAAAATAAAAAAAAAATAGAGAGATATAACCCCTTAACCAAAAACTTTTTATTTTCTTCATAAGTTAGCAGCACTTTCACTGTCATGCTTTCCTAGACCTTTTTAAAATATTTGAACCACAAACTCTTACGATAAATTGTCCTAAGTAATGTTAAAAAGCCAACAATTTTATGAAAAAAAATAAATGTACAATATAGTGCCTTAAAGAATAGAAGGTTGTTAACTTTTGACTACTTACACTCACAAATCGCAAACGCAAATTAAAGTGACATGTATGGGTCATTGACTTCGATTCAAATTTCACAGTAGATTGTTTGCAATTCGTAAAACTGTTTTATGCAAAAATATACAATTTTATAAATCCTAAATCATTTTATATTTTAGCGCAAATATATATTGGTTTCAACATCAGTAAAAAATATATTTCGTTAGAACAAATCGCCTGCGTTTTAATGAATGGCCGTCTTACTTAAGAATTGTTTTTTTTTTTTAAACAAAAGATGAAAGAATAATAGTTGTTTAAATCAGGGAAAAATGCATACGAGCGCGGATTGATAATGACGCGGTTTTCAATAGGCTTCATATAAATTTTTGGCGCGATATGTCATTTAGTTTTTGCTTGGCAGCCATATAAGTCGGATAGCTTTTAACTTTTCTTGTAAAATGGATAAAACCGATTTTCGCTCATTGATCAAACATTATTTCGAGCGTGGAAAAACCGCGAAGGAATCAAAGGAAAAGCTTGATAAGTATTATGGCTCATCTGCTCCAGTGAATTCAACCGTAACTTATTGATTTGCTAAATTTAAACGTGGTCCTACGAGCACTAAAAAAACAATGCCATCATCAGGAAGGCCAAATGAGGTGACTACTGAGGAAATGATCAACAAAATCCATGATATTGTTTTGAATGACCGTCGAGTGAAGTTGAAAGAGATTGTCGACATTGTAAACATTTCATATGAACGTCTATTCAACATCTTACATGAACATTTGCTTATGAAGAAGCTATCAGCCAGATGGGTGCCTCGATTACTCACAAATGATCAAAAACGGCTAAAATTCCAAAATGGCGAAATTCCATGAATTACGTTACGAATTGTTGTCGCATCCACCTTATAGTCCAGATTTAGCACCGAGTGACTTTTTCCTATTTCCAAACTTAAAAAATGGCTCGCGGGAAAGAGATTCACATCAAATGATAAAGTAATCAACGAAACAAATTATATTTTAAGGAGTTCGACAAAACCTACTATTTGGATGGCAACAAAAAGTTAGAATATCGTTTGACCAAGTGTATCGAGCTAAAAGGGGACTTTGTTGAAAAATAAAACGAAATTTAGAAAAATAAAGTGTGTTTTCATTGTTAAACCGGATCATTATCAATTCATATTATTAATTAACAAATATTATGGCAAATACCGAGTCTCAAATCATTACTGCAAATTTAAAGTCATTACTGCAGAAATAGGGTATTACTGCACCTTATTACAATGCCTGCTGTGATGGATCGAAACTCCATCAGTAGATTTACTGATAACCTTTGCGGACTTTAATATACGTAATAGTAAACTCCTTAATTTTTGGAAATGGAACAAATTTTTAATTATTTTAGATAACATCCAACTACATATATGTCCATGTAAATATTCAAAAACCTAATTTTAAACATAAAATAAAAAAAAAACTTTTGACCAAATTCCATCCTAATAAATATTAAGTACTAAGTTTCGAAGTATGTATCTGAAGTTGAAGGTTCCACAATTAAATTTAATTGATTTTTTATACTAAATGTGTGTTTGAAAGCTCTTGAATATTCACTTTTTCACTAAGCGCAAACACATCGTCAAACTTCAATTTAGAAAGTGCACAGTAAAACAACCAAAAGCATATACTAATAGCTTTAACGATACTTCAATTTAATTTTTATAATTAATCGCACAAATTGGCAATTTGGCCCTAATGTGCGACGTGTACAGCAATCCTGTTTTTCATAAAAATTTACTTTTTCTCAATTATACAGAATTTTAAAATAACACTAGGCTACAAGTTTTGAAGAAGTCGCGTTATTTTTGTTGAAACAATTGTTTGAAACTGAAAAGACTATTTCACAATATCATAAATGCATAAGTAGACATTTCTTCTTTTTCATCCACAAGATTTTTAGAAAAATTAAATTTTTTTTGATAACTGAAATCGAGATTTAGCTAACCAAAATCTATATTGTATACATATTTTGGTCCTAGTGTAAAAATTTTGTCTAGGACTCTTTGGTAGCTTAATTAGACTACACTAATAGTTCTTTTTAGTATTCCCAATTATTTTGATAAACTTTGTTCTATTATCTTTTTAAGATTGCTAAACCATGTCATGAAGCAAGGGTCCGGTACCGCAAATACATTGGGAACATTAGCTGTTATGTATTCAGCCTTCGGTGTGCTGCTACAGTATGCACGTGGTGAGGATGATGACCTCAATACAATGATTGCGGGTACAGCAACAGGTTTGCTGTATAAATCAACTAGAAAGTTTGTATTTGGCAATAGCATCCATAATATTTTCATTTATAACTCCTTATATGGTTTTTAAGCCTATAGCTGGTCTCCGGAAATGTGCCATTGGGAGTGGTGTTGGACTTGGTATATCTGCGCTTTACTGTCTTTTCCAATGTTCAAAAGCGAATGTCTCAAGTGGTGGGAATATGAAATTTCTGTGAACTCTAACAGCAACCAAAGATACAAAAGAAATTTCGTTTATGAGTTTCTTGAGCTGTAAACGATCGACGAAGTGGAAGTTGAAGAAATTGCAAACAAATTTAGCAAATCTAGTTTCGGTGTGAATCGATTTACCGGACTTAGTGAAAATTCTATTTTAAAAATATTTTTGTTTGTGGGCCACCCTAAATAAAACATAAATTATTAAAATCGGTTCAGTATATTTTGCGGTTTGGCGTTACAAACCATTTCCATAAAAGCAATTTTATATAAATAGTATAGATATAGATTTCTGGTCGCCCTAGTAATTACAGCAAAAATCTTCACTGGAATATGTGAATATCGTATGACATATCAAGCACACTGACTTATAATAATTTGCACTGCGTTGATGTGGTCGTCTGTAGAAGATAAGCCCGTGTGGAAACCCGCATGGATAGCATATATCGTTGAATAAAGATGATATTTCGTGCTATTTAGCACAATCTTAATCAGAAATCTATAGTTTTTGTGGGAAGAAATTTGATCAAAAGTTTTTATTCACTGTTGCTTGTTGCATACGTCTTAACCCGGGTAATGTTGTTCACTATTTCGTTGAATAATCTCTAGTGCTGAGTAGTTGAATAAAGTCCCGATTTGTCAAAAGTGCAAGTTTTCTTTTTCTTTGAATAAGCACTACTTTTAAAAACATGCAAAAAACAATTTTCTAAAACATAACAACTTCAAAACATCTTTAAAGTTTATGTTTTGGTACAAAAAAAAAAAAAAAAAGTGTGTGGCAATTTCAGCATAACAAATCCTTTTAACGTTGTACGAGCACATCTTTCTGAAGGCCATTTGTACGCACATCCTGTACGATAAAAATATCCACAAAAGCACATTGAACATGCACATGTAAGCTTATAGCACTTGAACAGACAAAAACAATACGAAGGATTATGTGAAAGATAAAGTGAAAGTCGAAGCGAATGCAGCTATTCGCGGCATATGCTCTGATGCTACAGTGCACGTGTTAGGGTTAACAAAGGTTTAACTACATCTACACACTCATGCGGATACACGCGGGTATATCGAGGCGAATGAGTGCAAAACTAACAGCGCTCAACTATCTAAATGTTATAATCGTCGACAGTGCCAGCGGAAGCACAACACAAAACCGGAAATGCACAGAGTGTACGGGGGCAGGATATGTTAGTACATGCAGGATGTGCTGTAAAAGGCGGATAGTGCTAATATTTGAACAAAGTTTAGTCAGTGCGTTCAAGTGTTGTTGAGATTTGATTTTTTTTTAAATAAATAATAGTAGTCAGCACGTTGCATGTTTTAAATTTGCATTTTTTTAAAGTAAAAATCTATTACATCTTTTTCTGCAATCTCAATAACGTATATCTTATACAGTGAATTTAGTTATCAGCTCAAGAAAGCATGATATGTTTAAGAATAACAAAGGAAATTAAATAAATTGTTTTGTACAGAGCTTTTACTTATGTTCCGTACTTTTAGTGCAAAAAGTGGAAATTAAATAAAGCTTCTTAAATCGTTAATAAAACTATGAAAAGTCAAACCTTGTCACACGGAAACTTTTCGGGTATGAAAACGATGTGTTTTCATTTTCTCTACAATATCGAACTAAATACATTTTTTGTACTTATGGCTTACTTTCCGAGCTATTGAGCGAAATTTCATTTGCCTTACACATACTTACACTATGAATTTTAAAAGAGTTAAACGGAGGAAAAGAAAGCTAAGGAGGAAATAACTATAAAAAATACAATCCCGAACTAAAAATCGTTTAATATCAAACAAAACTTCGCTGAACTGTCTGTGAAAAATGTGCTTCATCAGGAAGTAATAGCTTTCTACATTAAATCCGAACAATTTTAATGCCATGTGCTGTAGTAAGGCTACGCATATCATAATTGTGTTGTTGTTATCCAACCTTGAAACTTTAAACATGCGTAAATATCGACATCTGCTTGATTTGTAGGGCTGCTGACATATGTAGGTTCCTCAAATTAAACTGCGCTGTATTAAGATCTCGTAGAATCTTAGCTAAATCTACTACTCAAAGGCCTTAAAACCTTGTCGTCCTGTTTTGTTCAGCACTTTAAACTCTAAAATCGATAGCTCAAAATTTACTGAAAGCACTCATTTCTTTTCCCTTTCTGAGTGCCCATTAATAAACGATTTTCGCCTTTTTTATAAATCATTTTTAATTAGCTTAAAAGCCCAGAATAAATGAAAGTTTCTTTGTCGGACACTACATTTGGTAGTCTACTTCTTTTGCTTTTAATTTATTTGCTTAGAAAATAAAGTTTCCATCCCGAAATTTATAGCATTTTCAAAAAGCATTTAACATAAATTTTCATCTTAATATTTTTCTTGCAAAAAATTAAGCAAAATACAACAAAATTTGTTGTAGCATAGCACGAATACACACAGGACAACAGCAGGCGCGTAGGTTGTAGCATACTTTTAAGCGCAAGCAACCGGCCGTAGCGAAATAAAACATGCGCCGCATTCGTAAGGATGTAGGAATATTAAAAATTGATTGTTGTTCGTCTTTTGCTGTTGCTTTTCATTTCGTTTTTTCTTTTCTTTTCTCAACTTCAGTTTTAAAGAAATCACTAAGGACTGAAGCTGATGCTCGCAAGAACAAGGACTCTACTGTGATTGCTTATGCAACAAGTAAGCTATGGCACACGCACGCACGAAACTTCTTCAACACACACACATGTGAGCATCGAATTAATGCGTACGTACATGCTCGCTTATGTATGTGTAAGTAAACCACTCATGCATATCCTTAGCTTAAGCAAATATTTATTTATGAAAGAGAAACTCTATGTAAATGCGTAACTGATAAAAAAATGATAAAAAACTTAAAATAAAAAAAAATGCTTCAGTAAAAAGGACCAGAAATATAAATTCAATGAAATAAAGCAAAACTAAGCATAAAATCACAAATTTTTCTACATTTTATTTATTAATGCTGTTGCGAATAAAAAAGATTAAGTTGTGGACTTGGGTAAAAGTTCTCAACGTACAGTCAGCCAACTCGACCCTAAAGAGGCAACTTTTATTTGGGTACGAACCATAGAGCCGCTGCTTTAACTTCACGTCTCAATGCCTTTTTAATATGCCATCAAAATATTGAAAGCTTAAGTTTTTCAATTGGCAAAATGGATCGGTCCATGGGTCGCTGGCTGTGTTGCCTTTGTGTTGTTGCTGTGGTGTATGTGCGTTGGTCGCATAAGCCTACAGGTTGCGTGTGTGTATGGTAAATGAAGCGATAAACTGTGAATCAAATGTAAGGTAATAAAAACAACAACAATAACAATAAAAATAAAAACAAAATATTTTCACTTAAAGTACAGGAAACGAAAATAATGTTAGGCGCATGACGAGGAAAAATTTTAACATATTCGATACCACGCCAATTATTTATAACGAATTTTGAGAAGAAATTATTTTCAAAAAAGTATGTGTATATTTTAACCTATTATTTTTTCATATAATAAATTATTTCAAAATGATTCGACATTTTTATTAATAAATATAATCGATGGTTTTATTTTGGCTCGAGATCTTGTTTTTTCGTTAATAAGTTTAAAAAGACCTCGAGCAGAAATAAAACTAACAATATTGAAATAACTGGATAATATTTTAGTTTTTATTGACTTTTTTTCTTCAATAATTTTAACATTTTGTTTTTCTATCTGTGGACATACAAAAAGCAAGAGATTGTTAAAAAAAAGTCTAAGCATGTTGAAAGAGGTGAAGAATGTTGACAAAAACATCTTCAACATTGTTGTCTTCAAATGCTGCAACATTTTAAGCATTTCTTTGACAATTTCTACATCTTGCGACTTAAGGTGCCGTCCATTAATTACGTAAGGTCTTATTTTGAAAATTCGGACCTCCCCCCCCCCCCCCTTGGTGAGATTTGGTAGGTTCTGACGGGACCCCCTCTCCCTTCCGTGAGACTTGCTTCATAAATTTTAAATGTCATCTGCTATAATAATGTATAGTCTCTGCATTAAAAAGTTCACATGAGATTTTTATTGAACCCCCTACCTCTTGGAGGGATTTGGTGAGATTTTTCCGAACCCCTTCCCCCCCTATTTTGACTCACGTAATTTCTGGACGTCCCCTAAGCAAAATTTTTTGACTCATATAATGTGACACACATTTTGCAAAATTTTTCGGCTCTTCAACCTTTTTAAAAACTTTCTAGATTTTTTAAGTTTTAAGAAATTTTTAAGGTTATCAACACTTTGTGACCTTTTCAAACTTTGAATACCTATATTTAAAAATGTCGCAAAAGTCGAGAAAGGCTAAAAATATCTTAAAATATACAAAAGTCGAAAGAGGTTGAAATATTGAATAAGACACAGCATATTTAAGTATACAAAAAAAATCGAGTAAGTCAGAAAATGTTAAAAATCAGAAAAATTTGGAAAACCTTAGGAATCTAGAGACTTTTCCAAAATGTTTAAGAGGCGATACATTCCGAAAAAAATGCAAAATTCTTATCGCTATAGTTTCAAGATACAGAAATTGTTGAAGAAATATTGAAATATTTGAAAACATGATATAAGTCGAAAACATATTGAATAGTTCAAAAAATATTTGGAAAGCTTAGTGATGTTGAAGCTGTTTAAAATGTAAGTGCAGCGTAACTATTAGCAATAGTTTTCAATCAATTTACTCCATTCATACCCGCCACTAAAAATACCGCACATCAAATACTTTTTTTGCAAATTTTCAGAAAATTCTTGCAATATTTTAAAGTTTTCGAATCTCAAAAACTCATGGGTTAAATCAACTGCTGATGTTTAAAATTCCAATTTGAAAGTTTAAGCCGTAACAAATATGAAAGCAATACAAGCAGCACAACTGGCATCACCATCAACAAGAACAACAACGAAAAGGCAGCTACGAATTTAATTTATTCGTTTGGTAAAGTGAAAAAATATTTGAAATGAATGAGGAAAAATGTAATAAAATTAATAGAATTTCATTTGTTGCTTCATAAAGCTCATGCTGTGTTGCCTAAGTTATGTGTTATAGGTATATTTTTCTCAAAACTAAAAGAGAACGTAGCATTGATTATTCTTGTGGATTTCAATTTATTACACAACAAATATTACGTACCAACATAAATTTTCAAAATTTCAATTGTTATTGTGTATTTTATTTATTCGATTTTGAAATTTTACTTGTCACATTCTTATGTGCGTTTTGTATGCATACGTAGTGTAGTTGTAGTAAAAAGATTTTCAAGTAAAATTTATTTTGATAATTAATTACATTTTAATATATTTTCTGGAAATAAATATTTTGTATTTGCTAATGAGTAAAATTGTTTCAAATCGTTTTAAATTGTTAGTAACAAAAGCAACATACTGTGACGTATGAGTAACATTTAATCAAAAGTTAACATTTATCAATTTTGCATAATTTTTTCAACTTTCAATTGTAATTATTGAAACATAAAAAATATGCTGCAATTCTTAAAAGCTATCCGCACTTAAGAGCACACAAGTCCACATATTTTACTTTCAACAAGTTAACAAAGTAATTACAAAAGTTACGTGTAGTTTGTAGCGCAAACTAAAAGCTTAGATTTATGTTACTTTAAATTCATTGAAGTATTTCAATTTTAACTTTTACTCACCGTAACAACATTGCTAAGCAACCTTAAGCTGCCTTTAGCGGAAATTGCAATGTAAATTTATTTCAACTGTAGGTTGTGTTTCTAAGGATTACGATGTAAAGCATAGCAGCGTTAGCAACATGTTGCAATTGAATGTATTATTTTTCAACTTTTAATCCATTTAATGTTATTGCCAAAAAATAAAATTTAAATATTTTAATTGCACTTTGCACAGAATTAAATAGATTTTCACAACGAATCTACGTCAGGATTCCTGTTGTTGCTCTGATTCCATCAGCATTAAAAGTCATAAATTGCACAAGCAATAAAATCAACAAGCGATTAACAACAAACACGTAACGCACACAATCAGACTTGTACTATTGCACAGTGGCACTTTTTAGTTGCTCTTTCTTAAAATCTAAATATTGAAAAATATCCATTGAACCATGTACGTGCTATTAAGAAACGATATGGATGCTGAATATTTAGAATTTAATAAAACTTTTTAATTTTTGGACATATTAAACGAAAGCACGAAAAACGCATGCTTCCTAGTTACTAAATTTGTGCTATAAAATCCATGTAAATTCCACCGTCACCTTGAAAGGATTTGAGTCTCAAGTGTAAACCGTTGACTGATTCTATTTGCTGTCGCTTTTTATAGGTTTTCTAAAGTTGAAGCTGATTCAAAAGGATAAAGCAGGAAGTATGTGCGCTGTTGGTTAGCTGGATGCTACACATAGCAGCTATACAAGCCATTCAGTGGCATACAGTGGAAATGAGTGTTAAATTGAATGTGAATCAAATCTGCTGCATGACAAAATTACGAGCAAAAATGCTCAAACAAAAAATACGCCTTAAAAGGATTTTCACTTTTAATGTTTTCGCATTTTTATCGTGCAATATAATTGTGCTTAAGCATTAAATAAGATTTATTGAACTTAGTAGCCTGTTATGCTTTTAATTATAAGCAACAATAAATTTTGTGTTATGAGCAGCAATTAAATACCAAAAAAAAATATATTAACCACTAAGGAAAATTATTGTGCTTGGGTTGAAAATTGCATTTAAGTGTCGTTAAAATTTGGTGATTTTCTTATTTTTATTTGTGCAATAAAGCTGCAATAAATTCAAGCAAAAGTTTTACAATTTTCTTCATTCCCGTTGTGTTGCTTTGTCACCTTAACAGTTTGCAGCGATTCTCTAGATAGTTCAATTGCTACGTTTGTGTTGCTTTTTTAGGTTGCTCCTTTCTTATGTTGCTAAAGTGGCATGCGCCATAAGAGACTTTTAGGTCAACGCCTATGCTGCTTTGTGTGTGGTATTTTTAGTGCAAACTCTGCTAAAATGACCTGCAATTTCAAGAAACTTCCTGTTTCCCATTTGTGTTAAGTTTTCTATTTATGTAGTTGACAACTATGATGGCTGCATAGCAAGTCTATTCTCGGGCAATTTATTTGAAACTTTTTTTCAGATACTATAGCGGATGCTTTCGACGAAAAATAATCAGATTTATTCTTACAGAGAAAAATTTTCAATATTACGCAAAACTTTGGTGCGAGCACAAAACTAACAATTTATTAGCAACTGCTTTTCTTCTTATGATGATTTCTTAAGAGCTTGATTTTTGAAAATTAAAAAAAAAACAAAACATTTACACAAGTGAATAAAATATTTATTTGAAACGATACATCAATTCCTGCCATTTACTTTTTAAAGATTATTTTATGTAAATGTTGCCCACGGCTACGCTTGAGGTGGTTCATCTGTAAGCTCCAATTTTGGCATACCTTTTCCAGCATTTCGGTCGGTATCTCACCAATGGCAGCTGTAATGTTGTCTTACAGGGCTGCAATTGTGGCTTTCTCTTTCTTGTGCACGAGAAAATTCACGTAGTCCCGCAAAAAATAGTCTAGTGGAGTCAAATCGCGTGATCTTGGCGATCAATGCAGTGCTGAGATTAATTGCTAACTAAACTCGCCTCTCAATAGGTACATGGCATCGCGTGGCATGTGGCACCGTATTGTTGAAACCACATGTCAACCAAGTCCAATTCTTTGATTTTGGGCAACAAAAAAAGTCGATAATCATCGCACTGCACATTGTACCGTTGACTGTAACAATGCGATTTTCATTATTTTTAGAAAAGTATGGTCCAATTATGCCGCCGGCTCACAAACCGCACCAGACAGTGCATTTTTCATGGTGCATTGGCAGCTCTTGAACTGCCTTCAGACCAAATTAAGCAATTCTGTTTGTTGACGTACCCATTGAGCCAAAAATAAGCTTCGTTGATGAAGAAAATTTTTCGATATTTTTCACATTTCTCACAGAGCATGAATTTTGATAAAAAAAAATTCAATAATGTGCAAGTAATGTTTGTTTGTTAGTCTATTTATGATAAAATGGCAAATATTTGTGAGTATTTTTAACGTTAACACATAGTAAAAATCACGCGTTAAATGTCAAAAAATGTACACTAAAAAAACAAGTAACAAAAAAATCACCCATTATATCTTTAGATACCTATCATTCAAGTTATTCCATAAGCATTTAAATAATATGCTCTGTTAGTGCTGCACTACTTGCGGTCACTCATCATAAACACGGAAAAACCGCAGTTTTAAGGTTAAATAAAGGGTGTTCAAATTTGAGGTATCCTTTCAACTTTTCAGCAAAAAAACTTAAATTGTATAAAACTTTTATTTATTTTTATTGAAAATTAAAGTATATTGGTTGCAGGTAATGATACAAAATAATTTTTTTCCAGTGACCTCTTTCGCAAGCTAGACAGCTATATAACTTTTTTGCCAAATTAATAATGATTAAACTAGTGATATTTGCTCGATGATGTTGCTTTTGAAGTGTTGAACAGTTTCAGAATTATTCGCAAGAGCTTTACTCTCCAAAAAACCCCATAAAAAGAAATCCAATGATGTTAAATCGCATGATCTTGTTGGCCAGTGCTTGTCTGTTCTTCGAGCAACTATACTGTTACTAAACTTTTCTTTCAAAACATCGATTGATTCCATTGATGTGCGGAATGTTGCACTGTCCTGTTGAAACTACAGATTAAGCAAGTCAATATCTTTCAATTTTCTTCACAAAAATTTTCTAATCTTCTCTCGATAGCGTGCTCCATTCACATTAATTGCATTGTCATTTTGATTTTTGAAAAAATATGGACCAATTACGCCACTTTACCAAAACCCACAGCATACAGTGGATGTGGATTATCATTGCATTTTCTGATATTTCAACATCGAAATGATATTTTCTTGAATTATGAATAAGAAAGCAATCATCTTTTTTGTCATTAATTATATATCTCAAAACTGGTATGCTTAGCGACGGTCTCATGGAAAGGTTTAAAATAATTTTTCATACGTTGCCAACTGTTTTGTTGACTCTACAACGAAAATAAACAAATACTACAAGATACAGCACTATCAATTTTTTTAAACATAAATTGATTTCCGACCAAAAGTAGTGGAATACACATCAATCAATCAATTTGTCAGTTATTATTTAAAGAAAAAATACAGCAAATAAATGACAGGCTTAAAATTACAGTAAATCCCTTTTCGTGCTGCTCTTTACATTTTAAATGAATTGAATCAATTCGATTGATTTTATTCTTCCCTTAGCAAATCAAATGCAGGTGTTGCAACATCAACGACGTTTGTAGCGTCAAACTTAAACTATCACCACAACAGCTTCAGTTGCACAATTCCAAACACATGCATAAGCAAATGCACACACAATACCACAACACTTGCAAAAGTTTGTAACCACGGCAAACTACGATAGTTTTATCTGATCTTCCGCAACTTAAAACTTTACTTGATCTGTTAACTTTGCTATTGCGTTGTCGTCGTTGTTGTTGTTGTTGCTGTCACTGATTCCTTATACTTCAAGGAAAGCTATAGCATCAACTACAAATGCAGCCTTGTGCCTCCTTTGGATTTTTGTTTTCTTGTTGTTGTTATTTTGTTGATATCGTTGCGGTTTTGCGGCTTTTGCTTTTATAGCTTCATCTGCTATCGTTCGCATGTTGTCTTTCTCTTTGCACAACTTTATCAAACAATCGGGAATTGTTTGAATTTATTTTTCAGTAAAATTTCCGTTTGCAGTTTAAGTTTTTTTTCTTCCTTTTTTTGGATAGAAGTTTTTCAAAAGTTTTAGAAAATATCTGAAATTGAAATTTTTATGTAGAGATACATATAGTGATTTTTATTTCAGTTTGACAACATTTTTGCTGCAGACAGCATTTGTAGATCTTTAATGCAGAAGTTTTTGCTAAGTAACTGACAATCGAATGTTCACTTGATTGCTCGTTTTGAAGCAACGTCTCTTTTCATTTTAATTTGAGAAATGATAAAATCAAAAGTAGATATTCAGAAAAATAAATTTCAAGTCACCAAAGCACAAATTTTGAAATATTATTAATTTTTTAATATTTGAAATTAAAGGACATCTAAAAATATTTTTTGGTTCAAAAATGTATAAAGAGCGAAAATTTTGTCTGAAATTAACAACTTTTTTTTTAAATAAAAGCTATCCAAAATTCCAACAAATTCCCAAATTTAAAAAAAAAAAAAGTTGCTTATTAGCTCAACATGAGCTAGCCAACGCAGCAGCTGTATTTTTATGCGCTTTACTTAGTCTAAATCGGCGTTTAGTTCATGCAGCTCGTAGTTCCCGCTTAGGTGGCATGCATCATTAACACAGCTTAGATCATATACCTTGCAAAGAATTTTTTCCTTAATGCAGCCAATATATCTTCTCGATGTTGTTCATCATCGTTCATGCTTCAGCGCCATACAACAGCAAAGAGAGAATGAGTCTTTTGTAAAGCGTTGCTCAAGAATGAGCACTAATTTTCAGCTGCCTACGAATCCCATAGTAACACCTGTTGGCAAGAGTTATTTTTCGCACCATCTTTCCAGACATAATCCAAAGATCCATTAAGTGACATCATATTTTACCTCCGCGAACTCTCGACTTTAATAACCAAAAATTTATAATTTCATTGAGCTAACGCTCAACGATTTTTTCCTTCAAATTCTTGATTTTTACGGAGAAAATGCCGTTTCAATGGTATATCATTTAGATTTAAAAATCTTAAGGTGCTATCCTATCTCAGGGTTATTGTATTTAGCGAAACCAGTGCTGTACAATGCAAAGGCTCTGTGATGTCACTGCACAAAATCAAAAAAGTTTCAGCTGAAACTTTTCCCATTGAAATTTGGTAGTCTATATATTTGTGCAAAGGAATGAAATCGTATTTTTAATAGGCCAAAGTATACGTCAAAAACTTCTTTGGCTAATAAACTATTTCAAGTTTATAATTCACTCATTTCATTATTTTTAGATTTTTCATTAAAATTAGATTTTCCATAATATAAAACTTTATATTTCCCAACAGATTTAATTGAGTTTAATTTCTAAATGCAATACAGAAAGTATTTTTCATTCAAATTCCATATGCAACATCCAAATGCATTAATCCAACTCACTAACATTTTTTTCACTTCAAACATAGTCTATTTGATTTGAAGGCAATAGCTCCACATTGCTCGTAAGTATTTAAATATAAGCAGACTTGCACCGCATACTGAAAAAGGATTATACTGACTGCTGGTTTGAATTGTGAATGGAAAAGATTATCCAATGTAAAATGTGAAATTCTCTTACTGCTACAGTAACTAACTCAGATGAATCTTTGAAAATGCATTCATAACATCTGCAGCAAAAGCAGATCAGTTTTGCAGATGCCACATGAATGTTATTAATTTTAATGACTGCTTTCAGGCGCTCAAATAAAATTGATATGATATTCATGTGTTGCCATTGATATGTTGCCATTGACATGTAAGTAAAATGGCTATACTAAACAATTTTAGAAAAAGGCTGATTTTTAGCGAAATAAAATAAAATGGAAATAAAATTAAAAATTAAAAAAAAAAAAGACTTAATTATTTTTTAATTTTGTTTCCATTCAGTCGCTAAAAATCAGCCTTTTTCTAAAATTATTTAGTGTAATAAGCAGACCTTTTGCTTAAAAAAATTATAATAAATTTTATTATTTCAGTTTTCTTGCTTAACATTTCAACAATAACATGCATAATGAACCCACTTTGAAAAATTATGACACCACTTTAGCTTCTTCGAGCAAACAACATGCAAACAGTGCTACAAAAGAAGGCTTCTCCTAAAGCTACTGCCACAACATGTAAGCTGTTTGACCCTAACAAAATGTGCTGCTTTTGATGAAACCTTTTGTTTTGTTAACACATGACAACGCTAGCAATAAAAGTAGCAACAGCAGCGTGAAATGCAACTGCATGCCATAAGCTAAGCGGATTATATGAAGCACAATGAAGGCTCCACTTGATTTGCTCAGGCAGCTTTTAACTATGCCATGGAACAGTGTGAGCTAAAGGAGTGAAAGTTAATGTAGGAACAGGAGCAAGGACTGCAGTAGTAACAAATCTTATAAATGTAGCGCTAAAGGTGCTGCTAGGGCATACATTTAAGTAATATCAAATCAGACCCTTAACTATTTATTATAAGTTTATGTTTAAAAATCTCTTCAGTTATACTTATAAACAGGAAATTTACCACACCCACCAAATTATTGAGAAAGTAAATAAAATTTTAAACCAATGTCGAACAATCTATTGTGGTGGGTGCATATAGAAATTTAGTCATTTACTTGTCATACACTTTTACAAAGCTCTAAGTTTAACGATATGAGGCCAATGAAAAAGAAAATAAACTTCCTGATGAATAGCTTGAGATCCTACTAACTAAAGCTTCTAAGAAACTCTTTCTTAAAGTTTGCAGCTATACATATTGTTGATCCATTGACTAAGTCTTTCCTTAAACCTAATCCTGCTCATATCAGTGCGTACTGGCTTAATATCCACCGTACTAAGTACTCCTCCAATAAAAGAAAAGCCAGCTAACACAAAAATTATATCTCTATTGCACCAACTTACAGTGGGAGATCGTGGCCATAAATACAAGATATTTGCATGGGAGATGGGTGTGTTCGTCAGACGATTTTTTTCATATGTTCAATTTTTTTGTCACCTCAACCTAAAAAGCAGATTTACCAAATTTTAAGAGTCTAGCGCTATTATTACTAAGGTGATTCCCATAATTATGAGACACTTCTGTAATTTACCTTCAACCCTTGCCAAAGTTACGTTGTTTATGATTTTGCAAAAAACCCAGAAAATTGCGAATGAATGTACAAAAAATAAGCTTTAAAAAAAATATATTTTTTATATTCTAGGCGCAACATTTCTAAATTTTACAATTAAAATAAAAAAACAGGTAATTGAATGTAATTATTCTTTGAATTAATAAATGTTAGTGGCCAGTGTAGGTAT
The DNA here is from genome assembly GCA_949775025.1 of Tricholauxania praeusta. NCBI lineage: Eukaryota > Metazoa > Arthropoda > Insecta > Diptera > Lauxaniidae > Tricholauxania > Tricholauxania praeusta. The sequence goes on along the minus strand of OX459030.1, from coordinate 127,980,285 downwards.
CTACTTGATTATTATTTACTTTAAATATTATAAAAATATATTGTTCAAATTTTAATAATCATTGTGAAATTTTTCAATTCTGAATTTTTTAATTTTCAATTGAAGAAAAATTATATTAAAGCTATCACACGTATTTGTGAAAAATATTAAAAATATAGAATTTTAATTTAAACTTAAAATACGGCTAAAATTGGCGATCCTGCCAGGAGGCAAACTTTATTAACCAGTGCAGCAACCAAACGGAAAACGCACGACGTGCATCATCACGTAACGCCAACAACACATCACTAACATTGTCACTAGCTAATTTAATCCGAAGTGATCGTAAGCGACATCATCCAACAGTGTCTGAAGAAAGTAAAAAAAATAAAAACATTTTCTGATATACCAACGGACTTGATTTCACCTTTTAAAAAGCGACGTATTCACTTTCGCACTTTCGATACACCAAACAGTATATCTCCAGTAGAAACAACAGCATTAACGAGCACCGAAGTTAGCAACAATAATTACGTTGATTGCGTAATAAAACGGACACGTCCAAAAAAAAAAAAAAACTGTTACACCCGAACAGCAGCCCACTACAAGCCGTAACAGTAATAGCAGCAGCAGTAACAGTAGCAGTAGTTCCATTGCTAAAAACAACCTACACTCCCAAAGGGAATCTGATACAAACGATACATCCGCAACTAAGTAGTAATCAGGATCAACAAAGAGATATTAGGAAACAAGATTCGAAACAACAACAAACTAAGATAAGTACATTATATTATATGTTATATATGTATGTATATTACAATTACATAATTTAAATTTTATACAATTTTAAAAATTATTTATTGGAAACATTATACTATTTGAAAAATATTTTTATCACTTCATTGTAATCCTTCTGCAAGAATATTTTATTTAAAATGTTTCGATCCCCAATTCAGTCTCCAACCGGTGGAGATACACAAAATCTCATACAATTAACACATCTTGAAACAAATAATCCACCAACTCATTCAAATACACAAACCAAATCACCACATAGTCAACCAATTCATACGAATACACAAATCACATCAGTGGAACCATCTTTAGAAATCTATGCAACTTCAGTTAAACTTCCACAATTTTGGACAAACAGTCCAGATGCGTGGTTCATTCATGCTGAAATGCAATTTGCTACCAAAGGTATAACACAAGATAACACGAAATATGAACACATTATAACTGCACTACCTCAAGAAATTATTACAAATGTTCTTGACATAATACGAAAACCACCACAACATAACAAATACGACAACATTAAAAATGTTTTGATCGAACGTCATTCTCTAAGTGAACAACGGAAACTTGACAAGATATTTTCAGATTCGGAGATAGGTGATCGTAAACCATCCGAATATTACAGATCATTAGAATTACTTGCCGGATCAAGTATTTCTTCTGATCTCCTTATGAAGATTTGGATGCGAAAACTTCCAAAAAATTTAAATATTGCATTAACTGGTTCTAACATAACCAATATTCATGATTTGATTCGTCTTGCAGACAATATTTGGGAAATAACCCATAGTAGTGAAGTGAGTGCAATTCAAAATAATACACTAATTTCCCCAAATTTCGAAAAAGTTTTAGAAAATTTAACTCGAGTTACTTCTACGATGTGCGAAAATTTTCAAAAATTAAGTGTTGAAGTTAGTGCAATTAAACAACAGTTCTACGAAAGGAACTCTCGTCCATTTTTTAGACAAAGATCCCAACAACGCAGGAGGTCTTCATCTAAAAATTGGATCTGTCGTTTCCACTATAGATTCGGAAACGAAGCTAGGAAATGCGAACAACCATGTTCATTTAATAACAATAATACATTGCCAACAAACTAAAAAAACCCATTGTTGCAGCGACAGACAATGGGAATTTAGAAATTTTTACTCGTCGCTTATTTGTCTACGATAAAGACAACAAATTAAACTTTCTTATTGATAGCGGAGCCGAAATTTCAGTCTTACCTTCTTCAAAATTCAAAAATAACACAAGATCTTCAGACATCATATTAACAGCAGCAAATGGCAGTACTATTTCAACATTTGGAAAAAAATTACTCAACTTAAATTTAGGTTTACGTAGAGAATTTCCTTTTATTTTCTTGATCGCCGATATTTCGAAACCAATAATTGGAGCAGATTTTCTCTCGAAATACGGACTCCTTATAGATGTTAAAAATAAATGTTTGATTGACCCTTTAACTAAATTATCAATAAATACAATTTCAGTTCTTTGTAATATTTCTTTACCTCGTATTTTCACCGTAGAAAATAAGTTCACACAACTCCTTAAACTTTATCCCTCCATTACAGCCGAACCAAATTACACTTTACCTGTAAAACATTCAACTGTACATCATCTTGTTACTAAAGGACAATTACCTTTTTCAAAACCCAGACGTTTAGACCCAATCAAACATAAAGTCGCGAAAACAGAGTTCGAATTTTTAGTAAAAACAGGTATCTGTCGTCCTTCCAAATCATCAACTTCATCACCATTACATTTAGTTGCTAAAAAAGAACCAAATGAATGGCGACCTTGCGGTGATTATCGTAGATTAAATGTTGTTACTATTCCAGATAGATATCCACTTCCACATATCCACGATCTCAATATTGACCTTCGCGACAAAACTATCTTTTCGAAATTAGACCTCATACGTGCTTACCATCAAATTCCAATGGCTGAAGAAGACATACACAAAACTGCGATAACAACACCTTTTGGAATGTATGAGTTTACCCGAATGCCTTTTGGTCTTAGGAACTCAGCGCAAACATTCCAAAGGTTCATCAATGAAGTTTTTACCGGTCTTAATTTTGCTTTTGTTTATCTTGACGACATTCTGATAGCAAGTCAAGATGAAAATCAACATCTTGCACATCTAAAAATCGTTTTCGAAAGATTAGCTGAATACGGGTTGAATATTAAACCAACCAAATGTATATTTGGAGTTTCAAATATTGACTTCTTAAGCTATAACATTTCATCCGAAGGGATAAGAGCTTCTGAAACCAAGGTACAAGCTATAAGAGATTTCGAACAGCCAAAATCAATTAAACAAATACAGAAATTTGTCGGAATGTTAAACTATTACCATCGTTATATTCCAAATTTAGCACATACACTTAGTCCAATTCATTCTATGATAACTGCTGCAACAAAAAGTAAATCAAAGTCACTTTTATGGAATACTGACACAGTAGAAGCATTTAAGCAAGTTAAAGAAAATTTTGCTAAGAATATATTGTTAAATCACTTTAACAGTAAAGCAAAATTGTCCATTGCAGTTGATGCTTCTACATTTGCAATAGGAGGAGTTCTTCAACAAGAAATAAACAACAAAATTGAACCTCTCGCATTTTTCTCAAAGAAATTAAGTCCTGCTGAAATTAAATATAGTACTTTCGATAGGGAATTACTAGCAATATACTTAAATTTGAAACATTTTAGACATTTTCTTGAAGGACGATCATTTTCTGTACTAACCGACCATAAACCTTTGACCTATGCTCTTAACTCTAAAGTTGACAGAAGTCCAAGACAGACAAGACATTTAGAATTCATATCTCAATTTACCAATGACATAAGACATATACGAGGTGACACAAATATTGTTGCAGACTTACTCTCTAGACCTTTTGAAATTGAAGTTATTAAAAATGAAGACATTAATTTAAAACTTTTACACATTGAACAACAAAAAGACAAAGAATTAGAGCAATTAATAACTAGCTCGCTAAACTTATACAAATTAGAACTGATTAAAATAGAATCTTTGAACATTGCGATCTGGTGCGAAAACTCTTCAAAATCTCCTAGACCATTTATTCCGGAGATTTTAAGAAAAAGAATTTTCGAAAACTTACATTGCATCTCACATCCTGGAACAAGATCATCACGACATCTTATCTCAACAAGATATTTTTGGCCGAAGATGAACAAAATGATAAATCAATGGGTGACAGAATGCTTAGCCTGTCAAAAAGCAAAAATTCAACGACATACAAAATCTCCAATACTTAAAATTGAAATTCCCTCAGGACGTTTCGAACACATACACATGGACATAGTTGGACCGTTACCTTCATCAAACGACCATAAATATTTATTAACGATCATAGACAGACATACTCGTTGGCCAGAAGTGTATCCTTTAAAGAATATTCTGACAGCAACTATTGTTGAAACTTTCCTTCGACAATACATTCCACGTTTCGGTGTTCCATTAAAAGTAACAAGTGATCAAGGTTCACAATTCATGTCAAAATTATTTACTTCCTTAATTGATTTTCTAGGATCTCATAAAATAACAACTTCATCCTACCATCCTCAGGCAAATGGAATGATTGAACGTTTTCACAGACAACTCAAAAATTCCATTTTAGCAAGTGAAAATACTGAGAATTGGTACTACGAATTACCATTTATTTTATTAGGATTGAGATCTTCTTTTAAAGAAGATATTAAATCTACAGCTGCGGAAATGGTTTACGGTCAAAATCTAAGATTACCAAGTCAACTAGTTGTTCCTTCTGAAAAGTCAATTGATCCTACAGATATTTTGATCAAATTAAAAAACCACTTCTCAAACGTTCGATCAAACATTTCACATCATAACACATCAAACAATTTTTACGTACCTAAAACCCTTAAGGAATGCAAATGCGTTTTAGTACGAGCAGACAATAAACGATCAAGTCTACAAAATCCATATGAAGGACCTTATGAAGTTATAGAAAAAAATCCAAAATTTTTTACTCTCAACATAAACAATCAACACAAAAATATTTCAATCGATAGAATTAAACCAGCCATTTTAGACAATAACAAAATTACACAACTTAAAACTCCTTACACAAAAAAAGTTACATTTAATTTACTACCTATTAATATTCTTGGAGGGGGAGTATTGTAGGTATCTACTTGATTATTATTTACTTTAAATATTATAAAAATATATTGTTCAAATTTTAATAATCATTGTGAAATTTTTCAATTCTGAATTTTTTAATTTTCAATTGAAGAAAAATTATATTAAAGCTATCACACGTATTTGTGAAAAATATTAAAAATATAGAATTTTAATTTAAACTTAAAATACGGCTAAACCAGTATAGCCACCTAGGTTTTTTTCAACATCAAAAATCCGTTTTCTTATCGATGAACATTTTTGGGTCGAGTTTGTTCCATTCACTTAAAATTATAAGTTTTTCTCTAGTTTCAAGCAAAAGAGGTGGCTGGCTACTTTTCCAGCACATAAAAGTACTCTTTCACTAATCATTCTTGAGCTCGCGAGTTGTAACTGAGCCGCGGCCAAACTTTCTACCTAGTCTTTCCAAATGAAATTTGTTTCAACAGAAAAAATAGCCAACTTCGAGAATTCACATTGCTAACGCTCCACATCCCACTTTTGCATGTGAGGTAGGCGGGTCCGTCGGTTGATTTTGTTCAGAATTCGAATATGTTTTTTGTCCTAACCTAAAAAAAATATTTGTACAGAAGAGTCTAGCTCGAAAATAGCTATTTTCGACATTTCCCTATCGATTGGAACAAAAAAAAATTTATTTTGATCCACCCTAAAATTTTTTTTTTTTTGCTCCAATCGATTATGGAAGGTCGAAAATGACTTTTGGATATCACTTAGAGTGACTGGTCGAAAACGGTCCTTCCCAGAGTCCGGAGCCACCCAAAATTATGCACCAAATTCATTTTCGACCTTTCCCCATTAATTAAAAAAAAAAAAACATGTCCATTTTATATTTATTTATTTTATATTTATATTTCCATTTTCGACCTTTCCCCATTAATTACAAAAAAAAAATGTCCGAATATGGGATAAAAACGGTCCTTTCCATTGTCCGGAGCCACCCTGAGTGATTTAAAAAATACATTTTCGACCTATCTCGAGAATTGGTCAAAAACGGTCTTTTCCGGGGTCCCGAGTCAGCCTAAGTGATGTCTTAAATTCATTTTCATTAATTACAGAAAAAAAAATGCCCTAAAATGGATCAAAAACGGTGGTTCCAGGGTCCGGAGCCATTCTAAAAATGTTAAGAAAATGGGTCAAAATCGGTCTTTTCCACGGTCCGGACCCACATTAAGTGATGTCCAAAATCAATTTTCAAACTTTCCCATTCAATTGAAGCAAAAAAAAAAAATTTTTCAAAATGGTTCAAAAACGGTCCTTTCCAAGGACCTTTCCTTTATGAACGAAGGCTAACATCGCAGAGTTCATGTATGATTGACAGAAAAAAATGTTGCTTCTACTCGTTCATGAATGTAGGCTAGTGAAAAGAAGCGGATACAAACACTCGTAAACGATAGATGACAAAAAAAAATTTCCAACAGTTCATGAATGCATTCGAATGCAAATGTTTATGAATATGAATATGATAGATTCAGCAAAAATTTTAATATACACGTTCATATTTGAGAGCGATCTTGAATGAATATTTCTGAACTCTGCTTGTAACCTCTTCGAACTTTATGGCTTTACTTCCTTGCCAAAGGATTGAAAACTACTTTGGCTCTTAGCATTCGCTTCGGATATGATGATATAGTAGACAACCTCTTAAGCTCATCTCATATCTATTCTCGGCACTCTGAAGCATAACTGGGTAGATGCCGTTTGGCAATTTGGAAGTTTTGAACGGTACTTCATAGCTCACATAATCCTTTCCATGTTCTCCCTACGTTGGCATAGTTCAAAAAGTTTTCTATCCTCTTAAGAAGTAACCAACAATTCTAACTACAGCACACTCTAGTTGAAAAATTTACTGACATGCAGAGCACTTTCATTTTTGTATGCACTCTAATAAAACTTTTAATTTTGCACACGAAATAATTTGAATTTTATTTACTACATAATTGAATGCATGCATCCTTTATGGCAGCCCACTCAACGCCATGCACATTTACGTACCTACCTACATATAACTTGGCCATTTTGCTGTTTGTAGTTTGTGAACTACTAAAATTTTAAGATACTCTTGACACGTAAACTTTTATTTGCACTACAATTTTCCTTTGTCTACAAGGATTTTTTTTTTAAAAGCGATTTTTTTTTAAGTCATCTTGTAATGCTTGGTAAGGGTAGTCGCACATGTGGCGGTGATAGTGACGCTGTTGCTTTTCATCGTCGTAACTGTAGCCATAGTTGTGGTTTGTGCAAATATTTGAGAGCTCAGACATTTGTTCGCTTGAAGTTGAGCATTTGGTGTGAGGCACTCAAGAGACCGAGCAGCAGTTGGACGGCCGGTCAGGTGGTGGTGGCGATTGTTTCGCAATTGTTTGTGCTCGTCTGTGGCAGCATACCGCCTGCTGCAAAAGTGAGTTCTTAAGAAATTTAAGTGGTTTTTTTTTCTTATTTTTTTCTTATTTTTTACTTCCTTTGTTGTATGTAGAAATGTTGATTTTGTTTTTCTATTGAAAGAAATCACTGTGTGTGACAGGTCGTATGAGTAACATTGAATTATTTAGCAAAGAACACAAACACTTACATTTTGGTATTAAAAATTAATTTTGCAAGTGTGGTTAGCACCATGAAATTGCTTTAAATTGTTCATAGACTTAATAGGTTTATTTACTCATATCTCAGAAGCTCTTTATGCAATTATTCATTTGAGTAAATCATTAACACTTCAACGCACTTGTGTCCTTATGACATTAGTGAGTGTGTGAAAATGTCATAACAATTATTTACTATGCTGCACATGTGGTTGCTGCAAATGCAAATAAACAGCCTTAACAGCAAATTAATATTTATGGTAAAATACGTGTGGGAAATTACAAATACGCACAGTGGCAGCTGCAACATCAAAGTGTGGATACATTAAATTTCATGAACTTGTAGCTGCCAGTGTGCAGGTATTCCATAATGAGCAAGGATGCGTAAAGATATAAATTGTTTAAATGTTTATTTATATTGCGCATATCCACACCTTCAGTTGTGTGCGATTATTAAAATAACACACATTAAAAAGTGTGTGCTTTTATACGCTGGTACGTGCTGAGCGCATGTTTATTTTTATATCTATGCAGCGATATTTACTTTAACGCATTTTTACCCAGCCAACATGAGGATGATAAGTGAAAATTTTAACTTTCAATCGAATTTAACTTTTAGTGAAACTAAATTCAGTGCATAGTTTCAGGCATTTTTTTTAAGTTGCATATGCTTATGATTTGACAATACTTTTTTGGTATTTATTTTATAAAAATACGACATTAAATGTTAGTATATGTTTGATATAATGCGGTGTTTCAACGTTTGTTGTTTTCAATGTTCGTTGTTTTCGACGTTCGTTATTTTCAACGTTCGTTGTTTTCAATGTTCGTTGTTTTCAACGTTTGTCGTTTTCAATGTTTGTTCTTTTCAACGTTTATTGTTTGTTCGTATACAAGCATTTTCAAACCAAAATACTATCCACATTATATTGCGTGAATAAATTGAGACAATTACTCTGCACATTTTAATTTCGCCACCTACAATAATCCGTTGAAACTCTTCATTATGATTCAAATGCGTATCGTTCTAGCGCATCGCTAACCCTATATAGGTCTTCCCGAACAAACTTTTGATTGACATCAGTATATGAGTTCAAACGCAATCAACAGAAATTCCGTAACTATTTAAATTCGACTCTTACACGCTTAAAAATATTTGCTGGGCAATGATAAGAACACATGGTATGTAGCAGCATGTCTGATATGTGCTGCAGTAAAGCTGCTTGCATATCTCATTGCCAGTCATACGCTTCAGTCGCTGCTAAAAGCGAGATAACATTATTAATTTTGCAACAATTTAATTACGCTGAAAGGGCTTTGAAAGAATTATGCTCTTTTTTATGTATATATAAATAGATACACTGAAAAACTAATTTATTTCAAAGGCTTTATTAACTGAAGGCTTACAATTAAAAAAACTAGGCGAAACAAAAACAAAAAATACTTATTGGTATTAAAAAATTGATATAAAAAAGCTATTATTAGTTCGCTTCCAAAAATATAATCGGAATATTATTTATCCTCTCCTTATCCCTTCCTTAGAGTTCAATATACATTTCTCCATATTGAATTTCAACAAAGTAGTCAATTAGTTTAACTAAGAAAACATATTTGCTGTTTTAGGGGCGTGGTGCCAACTACTCAAATTAAATATATTTAGTAATTATGTAATGCCACGCCCTTTTAAGAACTTTAGAGTTTTAGTAAACTTTTCTATTTTTCCACATCAAAAATTTTCTTTTTTAAGACAAATTGGTCGAAAATGAGGGAGGGCATGTTGGCTAAAAGTCGATATTATTTGAAGTATTAATTCGAACAAGACCCTAAAAAGCATACAATTCAGAGAAGAAGCCAGAGAATGTTTTTTTGACATTGTCAAATTTTATAATCTTAATTTAAATACGGAACTTTTTGCTTCTGTGTCTAATAATATTTCCAGGACTTAAAGGCAAAACTTGAGTCGGTGACTTGGATGTTACGTTGACACTCCCTAGCCTAACCGATAAGGGCATTAACATTATGTATACCATATTTGCAGTATTGGTACAATGTCAGTAGTGTCTTCAACCCAGTGAACATCTCTACTGGCACCTATAATGAAGTGAGCACATGAAGAACAATGCAAACGCTATTTCGATTTTTTCAGCATTATACGTTACCGAAGTTGGTGTCTTGGGTACATTTATAAAGAATATTCTGCTCATTTTAATTGCTAAGTTTTTTATTATAACCTTTTCTCTCACAATAATAACTTTAAATAAATAAATAAAATAATAATTCTAAATAAATTCTAAAATTTCTCACAGTGCAACATGCCACTGTAATAATCACTTAACAGCAACAACAACTTTATTCGTTTTTTTTTCTTCTGCTTTTTATTTATATTTAAGTTGCAGTTAAACACCAACAAAAATAAAACAAAAAAGAAAACAAAAATATTTTCGTATTTTACGATAAGCATTACATATCCTTTAAGCCAAAAATAAAGTTTTTCATTTCGCAAAGAAAATAAAACATCGAAAAAAAACTTTAGCAGCATAAAAATTTGCAACAATTTGGCAAGCAGTGCGGCGCGCTTTTCAAAAGAAAAACAACGTAAAACCAACACCAACAAATTTGTAACAAATTAAGCGTAACTCTGAAAAGTATGCTATGCTTTTTGTTAAAGTAAATAAATTTTGTTGTGAGTTGGTAAATATTTTCGCTCAAATGCGTATGCGTGTAAATAACTTTTCCTTTAATGAACTCAGGATAAGCCGGTGTTGAAAGCAACAACCCGCCGCGCCCACTTCCACTGACTCTGTTGAAAAATCACAATAAAATTTGAAATAACAACGCAATGAGTAGCATATGAATTATTTATTTGGTTGTTGTTGCTCTTTTCACTGCTATAAAAAAAAACTGTAAACTTTATGGTAATTTTAATGGTGAAAAGTTTTTTCTAATCGTTTTTTTATTTTGAAATATACTATGCATAAATTTATGTTTCATTAATTCATAGATTTTTTTTTTTTTGTTTTTTTTTGTAATTGTTGTTGAATGGTTGAATATGTAAAAATAATTATAAATTGTATTAATTGTTTCGGTGAATCTATTTTCATTAAAATTGTTGTTTTTTTTTACAAAAATTTTCAAATATTTTAGATAATTAAATTTTATCATATTTAATGAAAATTTTAATAACACAAGGTTTGCTTTCATCCAAATTAATTTTCAACTTCAACATAAATTTGTAAATTTATGTAAATTTAAGTTTTTAATATAAAAATTTGTTAGTTTGGGATTTTTTTTCGCCCAAACAAATTAAGTTATAGATTTACCGATATAAATAGATAAAAATGTTTTTTATGAAATAAATATTTTGAAAATTTTATTATTAAATTATTTTTAAGAATATGAATTTGTAGTCATTTGCAGAAACCGATATTCATGTGAAATTTCACAAATCGGTCAATGCTTTATAAGCAAACATGACATAAATAACAAATCGAACAATTTAACCTGGTAATTGGTGACATATGTTTCGTCTATTACCACATATATACATATTCATATACATATATACATAGCCTCATCATTTGTACAGAGATTCGAACCCCGACCATTTAATGAATTATATGTGGACATCCGCTCTTAACATTTGCGTTATGATTTGTAGTTATAATATATAATACTGATACCCGATCGGCTCTGTCACAAATTTTCTATACAAAATTCAAGTGTAGTCTTTTGAGGCATTATTTAATACATCAGCAAGTAAAGTAAATATATTTTAAGTATACAAAATGATGTCGAATGTCTTAAGCTTTTTATAAAAACTATATGCAATCGAAGACTTTTAGGCAAAATCCGGGTAAAATCGTTCCACACCAAGTCTGACTTTCAAATACTTTGTTATTCACTTCAAAATTTCCAACATAATCGCTTAGTTTATTTTTTGCTGGAAAGGTTGTGAAGAGGAGCAATGCAGTTTTTTCTTCCACAAGTAGGCGGTGCCACGCCTCAAACGACAAAATATATTTCATGGCTAAGCTAACGAATCGATTTTGTTGAAATTTTATACAGAACTATATTGAACCCAAAGTGGGCGATGCCACGCCTTCAACAGAAAATACGTTTTCTTAATTAAACTAATTGAGTGATTTTGTTGAAATTCGGTATGGACATATGTAAAGAAGGGAAAGAAATAGGGATAGGGTAACAATATACCATTTTTTTTTTTGTGGAAACTGCTGGTTTAACAAGTCTGAGTGCATTTAATCGGCAACAAATTCCGTAATATAAAATAGTCCATATGTTTCATAGGAACTTTCAAGACTGAAGCTGTGCACCTTTTTTCTAAGTTTAAGAAATTCTTTGTTTATTTGAATTGGTGGAAAAATAATAGGCTTTCTGTGTCGAACTTAATGAACAAGGTATTAAAGCTATTTGTTTCTTTTTAAATTCCAAGCTTATGCATATATTTCCTTATTTATATCATATTTAGCACCAGCATTTTAGCAACTCTTCCCCCATATTCCTATCATAATTATGCACATCATTAAGAATTTTGAATACTTGACTTTTGTTCCTTATCCTTTTTGTTAGACTTCTTATTATTCGCTTATTAATGAATTTTGTTGCTCAGTTGCTCGCATATTCTGCAGTTTGCATGTGTTATTTTATTTCATTGTTACAGTTAATATTCGTTTACTGTACCACCCAGTCTCTGATATCTTTCACAACCATTCTCTGTGTTATCAGCAACATGGCATACAAAAATAACTTTGTTTTAATGCGTTGACTCCTTTGCTCCACACAGTGCTGCTGTCGTCATACTTTTCTGCATAATTATCAGACACATTTTATTATTATTACAATAATTTTGTTCATTCTCCGTCGCATCCTTGTGGTGATGGAGCAACAGCTACTCCTACTCATCTCTGGTTGTCTTATGCAGCACAAGTGTTCGTTCGACAGTAACAGCTACTTTTGCTGCGTAATTCCTTTGCGGTACTGAAGTTGTTTTGCCTCCAGGCTGTGGTGCGTCATAAGGCAGTTATTGAAAAGTTGCTCAAAGTTATGGTAATTTGTGATTTACACAGCGTAAACAACATGAATCCTTTTAATGTTTACAAAAGTGTTGCAGCGACGGCGTTGTTGTTATTTTTGTTGTTGATGATTAAAGGAACTTTTGTCGATGTAGTTTCGATAGAATCAAAGACTTTTATACGCGCACTTAAGAGAAACGCTGTATTGGAGTGTATAAGCTTAAAATTCATTTATACAAATGATCGACATTCTGCAACTGTTCCAATGTTTTTGAGCTCTTTGACATTTTTTGCTCCCTGACATTTTTCGATTATTTCAATATATTTGAGTGTTTTCAATTCGACACCAATGCAGTTTCCCTACATTTCTCAACATATTCAGAATTTTTCAACATATGTGTACATATATCGTTTTTTTAAGTGGAAATGCAAGTAATTGTAAAAATTCAATTTTTTCATTAATTTTTGAATAACTTCTATATTTTATGTTCAATTTGAGCAAATTTATTTTTTAAATATTTTTAGGAAAATGGTCTTCCATATTATATTTTATATATATCGCTCACTTACTTCAAGACTGGCACAACTCAAAAAACGTGATTTTTGAGTAAATGATGCAGGAATATCCGCCATTTCATGTTTTATTTTGTGTGAAAAAATCAGAAAAGTATCTCACAAACTTGACTTGTGAGAAGAGTTTATGTAAACATACTTTTCATTATTTTCATATAAAAAGCAAATTATTGAAAACTTTGAATGCGTTTTTCTCTCACTTTATGTTTTTTGAGTTATGCCAGTCTTGAAGTAAGTGAGCGATATTAATATGGAAATATATATAATATATTTTGAATATGGAAAAGTAAGGTTTTTGAACTCAAACACATCAATCTTTTAAAAAAGCCCAAAAAAAACATTTTATTTTTTTAACTTTGACCACCATCAATTTCTATTCAATTCCCAAGAAAAGCATATCTTAGGAAATAAAATTACTTTTTGAATGAAGTACAATATATTTTGATCGAAAAAAAATGTATGCAGACATGGGCAGATAAATAAAATAACTGCAGAAAACGGGTTCTTTTTTTCATATCTTGAAAATCATTCATTTTATTTATTGAACCAAGTTATAACATTTGTTTATAAGAAAGGGAAACTTAAAATCAAGTAATCAATTGATTAACTCAAATTAATTCATTTACTAATAAACTATTCAATGGATTCTTTAGGAAATACATATACTGAAAATTTGTTACTTCACGTCCTGTATAGATGTATTCCAAAAACACTTTAAACTCTTCTGGTTCAATATCTGTTATTGTAACTTCATTTTGATTTTTCTCCATAAAATCTCCATACAACATTGCCTCGAAAACTGGTGAAGCAGAGGCCAAAATAAGTTTATGACACTTGAGTATTTCCTGTGCATCGTTTGCGCCAACGCGAATACTAATATCTGTAAAGTGTCCCGACTTCAGCAAATGTGCCATAGTATCTGATGGACATGAGTCTTGCCAAACAGATGTACCAAAAAAACTCATTTCACTCACTTTTAATTAAAATCTTTTTTTTTGTAACTTTTCTGAAATTTTTCAATTTTTTTTTATGACAACAACCGCTCAGAGTTTATTTTAAGTAATAAAACAATCTATGCACAAAGTATATTATTTATTATTTTTATATCTTGCACACAAAGTTAATTAACCAACTTTGTTAAAGGATTTATGTTTTTTTTTTTCCAAAATTTATAGAAAGAAGTCTATGCGAAATCAGATCTCGAAGTGGGGCCCAAATTCGTATGCTAGTATTATCGATGCATATCGATGGTATTGAACATTTTGCAACATTTATCGACCTCTTCGATATAGTACGGTATCCGAGGTTTTGCGAGTATAGTCAATTTTTCAAAGCTATTTCATATTCATAGTTATATTGACTTTTTCGGTACCATTTCTTCGATATTATTTTAAAATAATCTATACAGTTTGATTTTGCTACTAATTGTTGCTTTTAAGCTTATATCAATTTTGTTGATACTTTCGATGCTATTTAGCACAATTCGAATTTGTCGATACCTCACATTTCTACTCGATAGTTTTTTTACGCTGCTTGATACTTTTCTACATCAATATAAAGCAACAACATCACACACTTTTTTATTAAAAATTTGTAATGTTAAAGTAGCAAAAATGTGCACAACAATCTTAGCACATAAAACGTAATATATTTGTATGTATGCACGCTTTTATTATCTGCAATTTTAATGCTGTACTTAATCACGAACATGAAACAAAATGGCCCAACGCACTAATTGTTACTCATACGCCACGATAAACAATAGAAGCTTAACTTTTATTTTAGCCCTAACAAGCAAATGTATTGAATTAAAGATTTTTGTGTTACTGATAAGGAAGTTCGAAACAGCGAAAAACCCAAAAGGAATACGTAAAAATAGCAATGAAAACAAACAACAACAAAAAATCGAAGGACTGGGGGAAATCTACAAAAGCCCTACAAATACCAAGACAACACAGCTAATTAACGTCATTTGCAACAATACAAATGCAACAACAAATAATAGCAACAAATATGTGTGCTTGGAAGCAGCACACAATTAAGCTGTAAATAGATAATGTTTTTTATGTCTTATTTAAATAAAGTGCTAGAGAGAGCAAGTGTGAGAGAGAGAGAGAGAGATTCACGAAAAAACAAAAGTAGAAACAGCACGTGTAGGAGTCAATAGTCAACAAAATAAAGTCACGCGATGCACACACTTACAACAGCAGCAGCAGCATCACCAGCAGCAGCAATACAAATAAGGCTAAAAGTGTAAATAAATAAGACAAAAGACCAAGTCGAAAAGACAATGCGATAAAACAGAAATAAAAATAAAACAAAAAAAATAAAACAATAACGGAGCATAAACTTTTTACTCGCAATGAAAAAGTGGTATTTTGAAATGGAAAATTTTCGTATTATAAGTAAAATAAAACTTTTAGGGCAGCAAAAAAAAAGACCAAAACAAAACACAAGAGGATTGAAAAGAAAAACATTGAAATATTACGTTGTTTAAGGCGTTGGATTTAGAAAAAAAAAATCCAACACTTAAGATGAGGAAGCAGCAGTAGCTTTTGAAAAAGTGTTTATACCGAATTTTTCTGTTTGGTTTTGCTGCGCTTTGTTGGGTTCTACAGCTAAAATCTATATTTGCTGAAAGCGTAACAAGTCTTTTAATCCTAACACTAATTATTGCGAACGGTGCAACAGTTAAAGATTTTACTTATTTTGGGGAACTTCTACGCAATGTGGCTAATTTGTTAAATATATACTTTGATCTAAATCATTAAAAAACTGTTGGACCATACGAAGAAAGGGAGTGAGTATGCAAAATGTTTGTGACACTAATGTGTCTTTTCCAAAATGTAAGCCAAATGGTTTTCCCTAATTTAGTCAAAAAGTAAACCTGAAATCGAAAAACATTGCAGTTTAAAGTTGTTGAGTAGCAGTAACTAAGAGCAGTAGAGTAGAATAGAGTAGAGTAGAGTAGAGTAGAGTAGAGTAGAGTAGAGTAGAGTAGAGTAGAGTAGAGTAGAGTAGAGTAGAGTAGAGTAGAGTAGAGTAGAGTAGAGTAGAGTAGAGTAGAGTAGAGTAGAGTCGAGTAGAGTAGAGTCGAGTAGAGTAGAGTAGAGTAGAGTAGATTAGAGTAGAGTAGAGTAGAGTATAGTAGAGTAGAGTAGAGTAGTAGTATAGAGTAGTAGAAAAATGTCCTCTATATTAAAACGCGTTCAAATATGAGGTATATTTTAAATTTGCTGCAGTTATTTCAAAAATACATGAATATACCGATGTTTTTCAGATATAAAGTAAATACATTTTGGTTAGCCAGAATGGATCGTTGCATGAGTAAACAACGTGTTTTCATTCTAAGTACTTATTTTAAATATGGCGAAATTTATTCAGAAGTTTGAAGAAAATTTCGATCGAAATACGGCAGAGAAAATGCTCCGACAAACCGACATTAAGCTTATCATTAAAAAAACTGGTTCAGTTCAAGATCACAGAAGCAGAATTTATCATCGCTGTGGTCGTTCAAGTGAAAATATTACAGCTGTTAGCACAAGCTTTGTTGAAGACCTAAGAACATCAATTCGTCGTCGTTCACAGCAATTAAACAACAAACCTGTTGGTTCAATATTTTACTTTTTTGTGGAGTCAATTAGAAGATATTGGTATGCAGAATAAGTGTTTTCAACGGGACGGTGCAGTATGCCACGTAACAACTAAATTAAAAACTTATGAGGTTTCTTAAAGAGTAAGGTATTTGTGGATAATCGTCAAACTATTCAACACCTCAAAGACAGTATCATCGCGCAAATATCACTAATTGAGCCACCATTATGCGAAAAAATTATTTAAAATTTTGGTAAAAGATTCACAGCCTACTCAGCTAGCAGACCAGGTGACTTGAAAGACATTCTTTAACCAGAACTAATGTATTTTTATTTCCAATAAAACCTTTCAAGTCAACATTTTTGACTTTATTTGACATATTTTAGCTACTATTGCATACTCTTCTCAGTCCAATAAAACGACTTTCCTAAAATCCCGCTAAGTTAGCAAAACCCTGCAATGTTTTTCCGCTAAGGTACAAAACAAAGGGCGACCCACAAAAGTAAGCAGCGCAGTCAACTATGCGCTCTTAACACTTTTAACAGCAGGATTAAGTTTAATCGATTGCAAGGATCTTAAAAATTTATTACACTTCTCATTGTATCAGACACTAAAATGATTTATAAGCACATTAAATATTTCAAATAATAGACGGTTAAATGAAACAACAATTTAAAATAAATGGTGAAATTTTATTGCAATTTTAATAGCTCTACAGCAATAGACTTTATGTATTTATCAGTCATTGTGGAAAATTTACTGTAATGAATTTTCATTGGAAAGGAGGCTGAAAATACAAAATGATACAGAAGCAGTTTGAAATTATAAATAACGAGTTTGGGGTCCTATAATTAGCAGCAATTGAGCTGGGTTAAATTGAGTTGAGATTTTCTACATTTTGCTATTTCTTCATTGTGAAAGTGAACAAATTAATTAGTTGAAAAATAATGAATATATAAGTAGAGTTAATTACGTGTATTTAAAAGGAAATCAAGAGACTTGAAAAGAATTTTAAAAGTGTGCTATGTGTATTATATATTTATTTGCAATTAATAAAATTGGAATGTTATGAAAGAATTTTAATAGAAGTATTGTTTTTCTTGTTTCTATGCGTGTACAGTTGATATTTAAAGTAATCAAAAGTAATCGATCTAGGCAAGAATATACAACTTTTGCGGTAAAATTTTATTTTATTTCTAAACATGACAGTAATGCATTTCGGTGAAACTTAGCACCCATGGTTGAATCGCCAAAGCCGTTCCGATTCCCGAAAATGTCCGAATTTTCGCCAGTTTTGTTGTTTTAATTAAAACTGTAGTATATTACAGCTGGAAATGTATGCCAAATGGTAGAACTCGAAGACGTCTAAATATAATACATGGGGTTGCATTGTTGAAACCTATCCCAAACATGGGTTTTTACCTGGTTTTCATGTCAATTTTCATTAATGAAGATAACAGCTGGAAATTTGTGCCAAATGATAGAGATCGAAGAGCCTAAATAGAATATATAGGGTTGCTTTGTCGAATCCTGTCCCAAACATGGGTTGCAACTCATTTAAGAAAAGTTGGCCACAAAAACGGGTGTCAGCTCTTGTTTAGGACATAATTCGACAAGGCAAGCCTATATATTCTATTTAGGCTCTTCGATCTATTATTATTATATATTCTATGCCAAAAATATTAATTTTTTTTTTAAATCAGCCTTGAAACATCTCAATAGCTCTGAATAATATTTGCTATTGATCACTCTGCCTTTTCCAAAAGGCATATCCAACTTGTCTTGCTTTGGAATTTGTTTTCTAGAATTATTCCTATATTATGAATGCATATTTCGGTCACTGTTACAAAATAGGACACAAAAATGCCTTATGCGGTAAAACATACCAAGATCTGCTTCGAAATTACCACACTTTTGTGATTATAGTCAACTTGGAGTAAATGCAGTGAGATGCCCACAGCTTCAGCACCTTCACTCGTCGATCATCAATTATTCCATGAATTTTAAAAAGCATCTCTAGTGTGATGTTTTCGCTAGGATATCCAGAATCTAAGATTCTTGTGCGATCGCCTTGAAAACCAAGTGCATAATTCTTGATTCATGCTTTCTAAAATGCTAAGATGAAGCAAGACTTATCACAATTTGATCTCATCACTTGTTTTCTTTATCAAATTCAGGTAGGTATCGATTTTGTTCATTTTTGTTAAAGTGCAAAATTGTTTTCCTTTTAATGCCTGCCAAACATACACTGCATGTTAGCTGATAAGTTGACAGTTGTCATCTGAAGGTAAGTATTCACAAATAAAAACATTGATTTGATAGTGATAGCATCATACTTTCCCTAGACCGATTATTTTTCATCCCGCCCTCGTAGTTAGGCAAAGTGCTACAAACATAAAAACTTCGTTTTGCATTTGTGTTTCTTCATTTTATCTCATTTTATTGTCCACAAAATAAAACATTCAACGCTCCTGACAATGTCAGCAAAGTTGAAGATTGATGTTATCAAATTGTGGCATACCATTCATTTCCTATCGCCATGCGCATCACTGTTGTTGATTCAATTTTCTTGCCACCATTGTGTTGGTTGCCTCATTTGTGTCCTTTTTGTTTACGCTGTTTTCTTTCCTGATTTTGATGAATGCGTTTAATTAACCGTTGAATTCAAAGGTGAAATTACTGATTTGTTTTCTTTATTTTTCTGACTCGATTGTTTGTTTGGAAAAATAATTCATTTGATTTTCTTTTATTGCTGCAGTGACAAATTTAATGTGTAGCAATTCATTTGAGAAAAATTGAATTACTGAATTTGTTGCAAGTAATTTATGTTATTTGCATTGAATTGAGTTATATTCTGTTTCACCATCATTTTCGCTTTTCAATCAATACCGACAAAAATTTGTAACAGTATGAGTTCGGTATTTGCAAAAATATTTCAATAAACAATGTTATTTGATAAAAATATAAGAAACTCAGTTTATATTCTTTTACTTCTTATCAGAACTTATTTCTTGCATGTGAAAAAACTTTTAAAAATCATAGTAATGTCCCTATTTCCAACTGTCATATTGACTTTGTTGCAATATAACCAACTGTTGAATAGCAACGCTGCGACCCAGCATTGGTGACAGTAATCAATAGAGATCTATAAGACTTTTTTGTTGGGTAGATGGGCGTCATTTTTGAAGTAAATTTTTGCGCCAAATCTGAACTCAGAATAGGCCACATCACGTCAGGATTTTGAAATATTTGAGGGTAAGTACATAAAGCATGACTTTTTATCTACTTTTGAAGCTATGTTTAGTATTATTATAGGATATTTCTTTAGGTTTCTAATAAAAACATCATTTAGTATTTCATTAAAATTTATTTTTAAATAGTCATCTATGATGTATTCTCACAAATTCATAGCCATTTTAGAGTTGTGGTGGGTACTAAGTGATGTTTTACCAAGACCCAATATCCCAGTGCCATCATTAGATACAGTCAATGACTTTTTAATCAACAATCGAATATAATGCATTGTAATAGGTAGAAATACCTAATCATTTTTAAGCTCAAAAAGTATTTTGTTCTATAACACATAACTATGAATATGTGCAATAGGATGATTTTTTTTTAACAGGTATAATATGTATAAAAACAAAGAGGTTGGATCACCCTAATGTGCACAATATGTATAACTCATACTAAGGAATAATAATGAACAATTGATGTGGAAAATTTGTGGTCAATGGTAAATTTAGCTGAAAAAGCTGACCTAATTTTGACAAATACCAAAAAAAAGTGAAAATTTTAAAAGTTAAAAATAAAACTTTTACCCATCCATTACCATTAATATATTAAATTTGACATTAAAATTTTAAAATGCCTGCACAATGAATCAATTAAAAATAAAATTATTGACCAATAAATTTGAATTGACACTTAAAAACATGCATACATATGTTTACTAGACTGAGCCAAAAAATGACACACAAATAGAAAGGTGGCTAGCTGGATAGATAGATTGATATGTATCTTGATAGATAGATTGAAAGCTGGAAAAAAATAAATATTTAACTACATATGCATACGAAATAGCTTTCCGATTTTAAGTCATTACATTATTGGTGCAACACCCATGTCAATCCAGTCGTTCCCAGCACACTGATTTTTTTAAAAAACTTAATCCGCAATACTTATAGGTAGATTTCCTTATTTAGATGCGGGTGACACTTCCTGATTAAATAGCGAAGCTAAGTAACGAAAATTAAAACAGGAAATTTTGGTTTATTAAGAAAAAGAAGCAATGGTAAGGCCGCCAACTTAAGCTTACTTTTATGAAAACTTTCAGTGGCTAGCAAAGCCGTTGTTTCATATACTGTAGGATGAGTAATTAAATTATATTTTAATATTTATTTTCTTAATGAATGCAAAGAGAAGACATCATATCAAAAAAAAATTTATGAAAAGCTTCAGATTGATTAAAATTCATCAGATTGATATCTTTTTTTCGGTAGAAAAAGGGTTAATGCAAAAATCTTAGTATAAAAGATAAGGAAATAAAATGAGCTTTTTTAATATGTTAATAAAATTATAGGTCAAAAATCATAGGTAAGAAAATCATTTCAGAAAAATCCTAATATCTCGAAAACTATGAGTTAAATTTCAAAAATATTTGGGGCAATATTGTAGCTTATTAAATTAGAGGCCGTCCATGAATTACGTGAGTCAAAATAGGGGTGAGGAGGTCCGCAAAAATCTCACCAAGGCGGAGCGGGGGTCAACGAAAATCTCACGTCAAATTTTTAATGCAGAGAGTATACATTATTAAAGCATATTACATCTTAAAATTATAAGCCAAGCCTCACGGAAGGGAGGGGGAGGGGGGGCCTGAATTTTCAATAAAAATACCTCACGTAATTTATGGACGTCCTCTTACCTAATAAAATATGATACTCATATTTTGGAAATCAATGCAGAGCTTCCCGACTTATGGCGGTTTTAAGAAAAGATATATTCACAACTTCTGAAGGTTATATATCCGAAACCAGATCCGAACAACACTATTTGATTACACAATTCTGCCGTACTAAGCGAAAAATACGTATCTCAAAATTCATTCATTTCGAGATAATTGATGTTTTGTTTGTGTCAATTTGTTGAAATACCTGTAAAATTGAGATAGAAGAAATTTTCTTAGTAGATTTTTTATATGTTTGAACTAAGATGTCGACATTTGGAGTATTTCATTAGACGCGTAATTTCTTAAGCTATCCGATGCCATAAGAATCTCGGATAATTTTTTTTTTTTTTTTGAGATACGTCTTTTTCGCTTAGTACGGCAGAATTATTCTAAAAATTAAAAATCACATAAGAAAAGATTAGTTCCATAAACATTTTCGAGTGTGTGCTCAAGTACATTTAAGCCAAATATATATTTAGTTTGTTTCAAAAGGTTTTCCAGTTGTGAGTTTTTAGAATATTCGCTTATAATGCAGTTTTAAACTTTTGTTGCGCACTTCCCTCAATTGTACTTAGCACTTAAAATAATTAAAAAAAAAGGAAGCACTTACCACAATCAAGAACCCACTATGTTCAGTTTCGCAGTAAAATAATTTGAGAAAACCGTTGTAACAACTGCAACTCACTCACTCTCACATTTAAATTTGCAACAATACAACAACAAAACACTTCACTTCACTCAAAAAGTATATACATATACATGAAAACTCGTACTTACGCCAGACTTATGTTGCTGACCAACGCATCCGAAGTTAAGAACGAACATGTATATGAACATACTTTTTGTTTCACTTGCACCTGCAGCTCTGCCGACGACGCCGCTTTTAAACTTTGCATTTTCATCGATAAACATAAGTTATTATGCTTTACTAACAACCACAAATTACTTATTTATTTTTAAATAACACTTCTAATATATTTTGTTGCTTATATTAATAAGAAGTTTAAATAAATATGAAAACCGTACGAAGAACGCGCACGCACATTGCAAATGAAATTTCTAACTAACGGGACCACCAGTTGAACCTGTAGTGTTGCCACCTGCTGAAGTGGAGTTAAGTTTGTAAGAGTTTTATAACATAAAATGCAAGTGTCGAAAATATGTGGGATACAGTGCAGGCATTATTTTTTTTTTCAAGTAGCGGCACTAAGTTAAAATTTTTCAGCCATACTTGAAATGAAAAAAGTCAAAAGGAAATACTTATGTATATAAGTAAACTTGAATACTTTTTAGTCTTGTATTACTGAGAAGATTAAGACGAATATGATAGCGCTACAGAAATTTGGTCCTAAATAGGTAGTGCTGTCGGTTGTAGGATTCTTTAGGCAATATCTCTGGTATTAAGTTTAGAACTTTAATACAAATTAGTACGTTACTTTTCGTCTTTTTTCATTTTTTTTCAGTCAATTTGAAATTTTTTTGTAAGAAAAAAAGAAGAACAACAAAAACTAATCACAGATTCGAATTCTCCGATTGATGGTAACTGTTTGAAATAAAAATAAATTTTAATCACCTTAATATGCAAATTTTTCGACTCAGATTCGAAAAAAATCAAGTCTGTTAATTTAGAAAAATGCAGATATCTTGGTTTTGAAATAAGATAATGATATGCGGTTGCGGCATTCTTTTAAGTATATACCAGTACATTAAAAATGATGTACTATGGGATCGGCGGAACATAATATTTGAGGTGTTGCAGCTAGAAAGTGTAAAATCGAAAGTTTTTAACTTTTTTCCGGTCAATTGTCAATTTTTTTATAAGAAAGAAAGAAGAAGAAGTGAAAAACAAATCACGGATTTGAATTCCCCGATCGATATTTTCCAGAAAATCATACCAACTTTGTTGGAAAATTTTATAGCGTCTGTAACTTGCACCATTTTTTAAATCAATATTTTGAAAAATGGGTTGTATACTTAAACAGAGGCCGCTAATCCAGTTTTCAATATTGACCTTAATCCTAGTAATGGGCTTTGTCCAGACATATAGGACTTCTGGTATCCGCTGACACATCGTGAAAAAATCAAAAAGTTTTTATTTTGAACCGCTCTAATACTACATACATATACTCAGCCATATGTGCAAATCAGCCAGAATTAGCCTTTTAGCTGGCCTCGGTTTTTTTTTTTTTTTTTGGAGTACATCTTTCAGTGATACGTTTTCTTGAAGCTAAGGCTGCCTTCAATTAATATTCAAGGTGGTTCAATTAAAATTCAGATAGCTATTTTATTTATTTAACTTTATATGAAACTTTTCATGTTTCTTTTTTAAATTAAATGCAATTTTAACTATGTCTCCCTTTGAATTTTAATTGTTCCTCTTTGAATATAAATTAAAGATAGTCATAACTTCAAGAAAAACCATGTTTGAAGAGTGTGCTGGTCCTCGTGATATGAAATCAAAATTTTTGTTTTTAACATAACTACAAAATGTTTTGGACCTTTTTTTTAGTAAACTTCATTTTTCCACTGTCGAAAACATAATTAGTAGGGGCGGCAAATTGCCTCTTTGCGCTGGACGCCCAATGTCGTTACGATACGCCACTGGCCTTACCACACTAATACATGAGCAATTTCAACTCAAGCAGCTTAATGGCATTTGCGGTGCTATTTGTTGATTTACAGATGTGTGCAATTTTATGCATTATGGTAATTTGAATGTTGCATAATTTTAAAGCGCATACATGCATAAATAAACATATGTTTTTTGTTTAATAAGAAATTGGTGCGATTATACACAAACTCCTTTTTGATATACTTATTAGCTAATGGCACAATATTCGCAAACTGCACCCGCATGCCTCTTTGCGGTTAAAAATATGCATAATGCATAATTATCATATTAAAAACTTACGAATTTTGTTGTGACCTGAATTGCAAATTATGATATTGCATTACAAATACCACTTTGGTCATAAAATTACTGTTGTTAAATAGATTTTTGAATTCATTTTGTGTTTATTACAAACTAATCAGCATAAAATCCCTCAAGTATGCAATGTATACTTATAATTTTCAAATTAATTTATATCATACTTACTTTTACTAAAATTTTGTATGTAATTTGATTGTGTAGAAAATGATAAAACTCAAATCTGCACATATTTCCAAAACCACTGCTCCCTTTCAATTCTTACTTACCACCCAGTGATGCAACAATTTGTCCTAATGTTTTCATCAGCATAAAATTGAATGTTTTTTGCCATTTCAAATAGCCAGTCTTGTGCAAGTACATGCAAATGTGCTTTCAGTTGCCTCAATAAATGGGCCATTTCATGTGAAGTTTTTATTTTTAACTTCCGATCGCTTTCGATATTTTGAAATTTTGATGGACTATTTTGTGCAAAAAAAAAAAATAATATGCGTGCATTTTTTGTTTATATCTGATACGTTTTTTGATATGCTTGAGTTTTAAAATTCGCAAAACTTCGAAAGTTCTGAAATGCTTTAATTTTTAGCTTTCTTTCTGTTTATTTATTAAGAAATTTTCTATAGATTATATGCGATTTTTTTGCTATCCTTTAAAACCAAATGAGATTTTCGATAAAACCATAGTTTTTTAATTAAGGTTTTTTTACAATTTTTACGTCAAACTGTGACATATTTTTTTTTTTCTTATCTACAGACATTTCAAATTTAGAGCTTAATAAGCGCAAAGCAATACAGAATTGGTAGAAAATTTCACATGGAATTCCCCATTTGCAGAAGTGTGTGTGTAAGCTGAGCGCTTAAGTGGCTTCACATAAATACAAGCATAAAAGTTCCGTTTCAATAATGCTTACGCCATTCAAATAATTTTTTTTCTTTTCTCCCTTTTTTTTTGGTTTTGTTTTAATATTTTTTATATGTCAATCACTTGGCATTACTTTGGCTCCACGCAGCAGACACACATGCATGCAAAAAAGGCAACAAAAATCAATTGACGACAAAAACAACATGAACTTTAACAGTGACGACAACAACAGATGGCGTCAGTTTTTCTAAAAAAAAAATTGAAATATTTTTTATTGAAATGCATTGGCAAAATATGCGAGTATGTGTGAACGTGCTAACAGAAGAGATTGGAGCTTAAAACGTTCGCCATTTATTTATGTTTTCATATTTAAATTTTAGTGCTTTATATAAAAACGAAGTGCAAAAAATTGTTTTATAACTATTTGAGAAATATTTCGCCAAAAATTGTGAAGAAAACTATGAAAATTTTTTAGCTGTATCAGACAAGAAGTTGGAATATGAAATAAATTAATAGGGGTGTATCCAAAAATGGCAGTAAATATGAGCGCAAGACTCTTAAAATAAGAAATTAACTTGAAGAGCTTTCTCATTATAGCAATTGTGATTTTTTTGTTTACATGTTTGGTGCCAAGCCCATGTTTTCAAAATTATGCGCTCGCCAACTACTACATGCTGAATGCACTAATCATTTTCATATAAATTTAACAAAATTTAACTCAAGAATTCTCAGCAGAGTAATTTTTCAAAATTCGATCACTTTTATGTCTGGGCTATGTCTGAACTTGTGTGCAAATTCTGAAAGGCCTTATGTATTGATTTGAGTAATAAAAAAGAATTTTATTTTTCGAAACTCATAATTCAGTATCCCCCCTTAAAAATCAAGATATAGTATATGAATGATACTGTAAGTCTTACAAGCTTTCTTATGCTTTGCAGATTTGTATGTTGATCAGTAGGTACTGAAATAAACACTAAAAAATGAGAAAAACTTGAGTTAAGTTAAAGTTACTGTGGGCTGTAGGTGTGTTAATAAATCGATATCACGCATTTTAAGTCCCATGAACTCTGGCATAGCTCCTGACGCTTTTGGTGCAATAATTTTCATAACATTATTCAGATACGCTTCTTCTAAAGCGTGATTTCCACGGAGAAACCGACAGTCTGACTTGTTGTCCTGAAAATGTTTTTCACAGTATTAACTTTGTAAGGCAATAAATGGTAACAATTGGAGATCTTTTGGCGCTTCTATCTATAATTTTAGTGTGATGAAAATTACAAAAATATTTTCACTGCGGTTCAATAGCAGCAATTTGAATATGTGCTCAAATCTTCAAAAGCCAGTCTTAGTAGTAATAGTTTACTGGGCTTGCAATCTAGTAGTACTGTCGCAAATCGTACAATTTTAATTTTTTCTCATGTTCTTT
Source organism: Tricholauxania praeusta (assembly GCA_949775025.1). NCBI lineage: Eukaryota > Metazoa > Arthropoda > Insecta > Diptera > Lauxaniidae > Tricholauxania > Tricholauxania praeusta. The sequence goes on along the minus strand of OX459030.1, from coordinate 127,953,376 downwards.
AGTTTGTTAACTATATGCAAATTTGTTTAACTTAGTCTTAAATTTCATATTTTCTGTCTCGGACTGTCTCAAATGGAGTGGAACATTTTTACACAGCGCTCTACTGTATGCTATATAATATGCAGCATTGACGGCTCAACTTTAATTTCCTTAACATTAAAATCTTTTATTTGTTAAAACATTTCGCTGACAAGCCATGTCATATCAGCAATAATAAATTGATTTTCTATAAAGGCCATTTAATTACTAAAATACACACTTACACACAGCAACAATCTACACGCACACATTTAACATTTAATGATTCCACTAAAAGTGAAAATCAATCTGTTGCTGATTTTCTTTTTCTTTTCATTTTTTTTTTTTTCATTGTTAACTGAATTAAATAAAATAAAACCGCGCTTGTTAATGAACTCACACACAAGCATTAATTTACACCAACACATAGAAATACACAATTACACAAATACCAATACAAATAGCTGCTTACACTCGTAAGTATAAACATAATGACAGCAGCAGCGCATTGGCATTTAATAAACATGAAAATGGAAATCAAATTTCATCCCCAAATGGATTTTTGTAAATAAAATGATTTTTGTGTCTCGCTGTTGTTGTACGCACATTGATGACAGTGATTGTGGGTGTACAAGAGGTACCCTGATGTATGTATGTACATTGAAATAGGTACATGCTAAATAGTTCCCCATTTTCGGAATCCTGGGATTTATATTTTAGATATTTGATAATAAAAAAGAAATGAATTACAGACTTTATCTATAATAGATATATCATGCATATATGCATGACAATGTTCTTGAAAAATTTTTCCAAATATCAGCCGAGCTTTTTTTTACTTAATTTGGAAGGAAATGAGGAAATGTAAGGGAACATATTTCGCTTTTTTCGGCGTAAACCTCAATTTTGATGTCAAAAATAACTTCATTCAAATGATTTAATTTTTATTTCAGATTTTAGTGAATGAGCTTTAATTATGTATGTACGTGCTCACAAACAGAGTTTTATATTTTCTCCTGTTTTGAGGCCTCTTATTTTAACAATAATTTTCTGCATACTTTCCAAACGGTTATTTTGTATTTATAGTATTTTTGCTCTGAAGGCAGTATGAAAAATGGGTGTGACCAGAATATGAAATATATAGTGTATGAATTGTACAGTTTTCTATATATTTTGAATTTCTGCCCAAGAAAGTGGAATAATTTTCCATAGTGTAGTCAATGACGACAAACATGTGATTAAAAAGTTTGACGGCTATTGATGCCAATTAAATATTTTTTTCAACCTGCAATGAAACCCCGATTTAATAATTGGCATTCAACTAAAAAGTTGGCCAACTATTGTATGCCAACAATATAGTTGGCAGTGGGTTGAAATAATTTATTTAAATAATAATTTTTTCACGTTTAATTATTGGCATGCAATTAAGAAGTTGGCCAACTATTGGATGCTAATTATATACATACATACATACATAGCTCTATATATGCGATTAAGAAGTTAGACAACTATTTGATGACAAATTAATAATTTAGTCAGTCTACAATAGAACGCCGATTCAATAATTGGCAACCAATTAAAAAGTCGACCAACTATTGGATGTCAATTACATAGGAAGTTCTATGGATGCGATTCAAAATTTAGAAAACTATTGGATGTCAATTCAATAATTCGGCTAGCCTACAATAGAACCCCGATTTAATAATTGGCATTCAATTAACAAGCTGGCCAACTATTAGACTATATAGTTGGCAGTGATTTACAATGACTTATTGTTTTTTTCACGTTTTAATCATTGGCATTCAATTAAAAAGTTGGCTAACTATTAGATGTCAATAATATATGTACATAGTTCTATCCATGCGATTCAAAAGTTAGACAATTATTGGATGGCTATTTAATAATTTAGTCAGCCTACAATAGAACGCCGATTAAATAATTGGCAACCAATTAAAAAGTTGGCCAACTATTGTGTGCCAATTATATAGTTAGATGGATTGAAATAATTTATTTTTTTTCACGATAAATAAATATCATGCCAAGCATGTTAAGGTTTGAAGATTTTGTGTGCGCCAAAATATTTGCCCAACTCACAAGAATTTATTTACGCTGATCCTTATATTTACAGTAAAATGCGGACAGTTTAAACTAATGAAACATAGGATAGACGGTTAGAGCTCAAATCCCGATGAAGTCCCTTCATCACGGGGTTAAGATTTTCAATACCGGCATATAGTAAGATTATCTGGGATTGAACTCCCTAGCACATACATGGATATGTGTAAGACCACACATTCCCACATGAACTTAGCGCCATACATTTATTAAAATTTTTCAGCGCAACACAACAAATTGAATCGTTCAAAATGATGACTCTAATAAGAAACCGAAAATCGAGAACTTCGCTGCTTCTTAAAATACGTGGGAACGACATGGTTAGCTATATTTAAATTTTATTATATTTTTTGATGTGTGCGGCAGCATGGGCGCAAAAGGATGTATTAAAGAGGGCTCCAGTGAATCTTCAAGAAAAATTACATGTTAATTTTGTCGTCTTAATCAAACATTTTTAATCAGGCTACAGCTTATAATTTCCAAAAGCTAATAATAGATTTTAAATGTTTTATTCAAACAAATTATATATTTTCACATAGCAGTAGTTAAATTTTCATATATCTTGGAGCGCGCCCTACAAATATTTTCCATCCACTCCAAAGGATAATTGAAGAAATGACCATATCCTATTCATATCATAGTGGTTTTATGCTCCTGTTCGCTGTGCGCTTATCATAGCACATTAAGCTAAAAATGTTTTTAATATTCAAATTAGTTGGTTCAGAGCAATCAGAGCGCAAAAATCTCCCTGCTGTGCAATTAGTTACACTCAAGTGTGCTGAGTTTTACTTCATTTACAATATTACTGTCATTTTTAGTTGTTCTGTGTGAAAGTGGCTCAAACTGCTCCCATAGTCTTTTTTGCTGAAGTAACTATTTCAAATGTACTGTCTTAACAGTGATATGCAGATTTTGAAGTTATTTTTGTTATGGGAAAAGCTACAAAATGGCTATAAATTTAACATTGGCAAAGTTTCGGTGGCTTAATTGCTTAAGTTTTTAGCTTTTTACAAACAAACTATGCTCAAACGGGCATTCTGTTGTATTTAAAAATCGTATTTATTGCATAAAAACGACAGCGCTGTTTTTCAGCGAACACTAATTTAAAAGCTAGAAACTAATGAACGAGATATTTTGCGAAATCATCATTGGTAAATTTTTGGATTGTACGAGAATATGCAAGTGTTTTGTAGAAGTTAGCATCAACTGATATAAAGTAAGTCTGTATGCGCAGGAAGTCAATTGAAGCTTGAGTGTTTTGGACAAACTGAAGCGACGTTCACTCTAACATTATATTGTAGACTTTGGGAAAGACTATCAACAGTAAACATGATTTTCAAAATTTTTCGACTAATTCAAAATTTTTAGTCTTTTTCAAAATTGTTTGACTCATGCGATGTTTTCGATTCTTTCAACATTTTTCGACTTTCTCGACATATGACGACTTTTCTATTATTTTTCAACATTGTCAACTTTATTCAACTCTTTCAATACTTCAGTGTTTGTTCAACATTTTTCAACTTCTGAGGTTTTTCCACTTTTCAACATTTTCTCAACATTTACATATATAGTTTTTCCACTTTATTAACATGTTCCGATTTTTTCAATATTTTTCGAACATTCCAACATATAATAGACCTCTTCGCACATGTTGGTTATTTCAACATTTTTCGACTTTTCAACATTTTCTAGACTTTTTTATATACATTAATCGAATTCTTCAACATTTTTCGAACTTCTCAACATTTCTTAAATTTTTTAATATTTCTTAACATTGTTCGGCACATTGAACATTTTCCGATCTTACAAAAATTTTTCAACACTTATTCCAATTTTACAACATTTTTTAACTTATTGGCATTTGCCATACATTCGGAGTCTCAATATTTTTTGACCGTTTGATATTTACTCGACTGATTCAATCTGTATATCATGTTTCCATATTTCCTGACCTCTCTCAATATTTTTGATTCTTTAAACATTTTTGAACTTTCTCAATATACTTCGAATCTTACATTATTTTTAAACTTAGCCAACATTATTTTAACTCGTTCAATCTCCTTAACTTGTTCAAAATTTTTCAACTACTTATTAAAATTTTTAGTGTTTTCCCACTTTCCAACATTTTCTCAACTTATGCATAATTTTTCAACTTTATTAAACTTTTCCGACTATTTAAATATTTTTTGACCATTCCAACATATATTAGACTTCTATGCATTTATCGGTTATTTCAACATTTTTCGACTTTCTCAACATTTTTTGACGCATAAATCGAATAGTTTTTAGCATAGTTCGAAATTTTCAATATTTTCTGACCTACATATTAAACATTTTTCAACATTTATTCGTATTTTTAAACATTTTTCGACCTTGTTAGTATTTGTTCGACATTTTCCATATTTTCGGACTCTTTCAACATTTTTTGACCATTTATTAATTAATCGACTTAAGCAATATTTTTGTGATATTTCACCATATCCTCAACCTTTCTAATATTTTTTCTACATTTTCAATATTTTTCGATATTTTCAACATTTTCTGATATACTTATGTACATGTAAAAAAATTTTCAACATTTATTTGAGATTTTCAATTTTTTTGACCTCGTCAATATTTTCGGACTCTTTCAACATTTTTCGACACAATATTTATTATTTAATCGTCTATAATATGTTTGTGATATTTAACATTTTCTCAACCTTTCTAACATTTTTCCGATATTTTCAATACTTCTCTTGAAAATTCATATTAAATATAATGCATGGAAATCGCACTATGATTTTGATTACCCTATAGAAATTAAAAAAGGGAGAACATTTTATTAAAAAGACCAATTGGTTTTTAACAATTTATGTGCTAACATGCAATTTTTTTGGTTGATTAAAAATATTTAAAATTGTTTCTTTTATTTTCCATATATTTCATAACATCATTTTTACCAAATACTACCCATAAAAATATCAAATAATTCAAAGCACAGCTACTTTTGCTTAGACAAAGAATGCCCCATAAATAAATTTACATAGAGCTTTACATAATGCTGTTATATACATACATGTTTCTTAGTATATATATGCAATACAATCTAAAAAATTGACAGCTGAATATATTGGATATTACACTTGTTAAATTCTCAAACAATAATGAGAAGAAATTTATTTGTCTTTTGATAATAGCTGATTACTATCAAAGTAGATGTGACTGATTGCAACTAATCACAATAAATGAATGTGTCGAATGCTTAAAAAATCCTTTAATTATTTAAAAATTTTATGAAAATTCTGGACACATATTCCTGGCAGCGTATTTTGTGTGAAACAAAGGTTTGCTTTCGCTGTGATGCTGTGAAAGTGAAAATTTTAACATTAGGAGCTTTCATCGATATGTGGTGAGCATGCGCATATGATACTCACCAAAAATTACACTGAGCATAAATTTTTGATTTTGTTTCTTTAAACTTATGATTTTAAGCTTTGCTTTAATAAAACGTAAAATTCATTCAAATTGTTAGAAGTTACAATTCCGAATTAATAGACTTTTTAGTTATGTTTCACGCTTGAAGATATAACATTGAAAACTCTACTAAATAACGTTTTTTATCTCATAACTTTTTGAGAAAAATTTATTTTTCTGACTTCGTGAAATAAGCAAAAATATATTTTTAGCTTTAAAATATGCTCTGTTTTCAAATATTATAAAAAAATTGTTATGCTACACTCAAGATGATTGCAACGCTAAAATGTTTGCTTTAAAATGCTGCTTCCAACATTTGTCAACAAAATGAGTATTTCATGTAAAAGTTCAAAAGTTTCATTTAATGTGCAAGCTATTTGCATTTGCTGAGGTTTTTCACTGTCTGTTTCAAAGTCATTTAGTGGACTACACAATTCTTAATTAAGACTTTGATGCCCTTAAGGTTTTTATAATGGCGGTAGCATTTGCAATCCTTCAAAAGCACAAAAGTCATTCGTGTCAACATTTTATTTCTTTTTTTTTCAGTTTTCTATATTTTGCTATTTTTCGCTTTCTTTGTCTTTCCTCTAAGCGAACAAAGATAATTAATTCCGCAGCTAGCAGCTATTAAGAAGCAACGAATACCTGCACAGACTCCAACCATACCGCTGTTGATTTTGTTGTTGTTGTTGTTGTTGTCTAATGCTTTTAGCGCAATTGAAGCAACGAGTTTCATGCGGAATGGTGGCTCTTTATGGCCACAACACAAATGAATGCATAATTTATGCTTGGGCTTTGCATTTGAATTTGCACTTAATTTGTGGGCGGATGGTCGAGGGTGTGGCACAATGACAATAGCAACAACAACAACAACAAAGACAACATATGCTTGTGGCATATTGTTGTAAGGAGACGGCGATAACGTTGTAAATTAATCTGAGTAGTAGTATAGCACAAAAAAATACAAACAAACGAAGAAATTCAAAGCAAAAATGTGGCGAAAGACAACACGAAGCTTTAGGTCATAGTACCCATGCCACGCAGATTAAGTTTCCCCACACTGCAGCGGCTAATGGCTTCAAGTGGTTTCACAGTTAATCTAGCGAATAAATGAAGCAATTATAATGTGCGACGAGGCACTCACAAAGCATGCCCATGTGGTATTATGCGCGTAGGTGACAGGCTTGGTTTTATAAATTTAAAGTATTTATTACTTTGCGATTAAGGAAAACCATAATTTTTTTTTTCTTAAAAGTTTTGTATGAAATAAATGAAATTTTAGATTTTGATTTTTTTTTTTTTTTAAATAATCGTTATTTTGAGTTTTATTTTTTTTGTTAATTTTATATTATCTCTGATAACAACAAAGTTTAATTTAAATTTTTATGTACATTAGACTGGGTTGAAAAATAGATTCATCCAAACACCGACTCAAAAGGAAGAACGACCCTTAAAAACGATATCTGCGTAATTTTTTTTTTTGTTCCGAGAAAAACCAATGGAGCAATTTTGATTCTCCTGAAGGTCCTTTTTGGCCAAAAATAACATGTTTTTTGCTCGTAAATTTTATTTCTTCACCGAATGGATACCCGAATTCACTCGAAAGTAAAGATTGCGTTCTTGCAAAAAAAATTGACGTTAAAAAATCTTAAATTTTTTTCTATTATAGATAACATTCAGTGTCAAAATTCGATTTCTTTACATTTTTTATATTGAAAAATCGAATTTCTATTTTGAATATTCAATTTTCAATTATTCTAATATAAAGAAAATTTTAATTTTGATTTTTATTGCTACGACCGAATTCATGACCTAAGAGCTGATGCACAACATTTCCAACTGGGTGCCTGCACTCGATAGCACGTGTGAGTACGAACAACTATGCGCTCATACTTTGACCTATCGAAACGCTTCATTAAAGCGGCACTGCAAAACGACATCTGTTGGCTATTCACTAAAGCAGAATATCAATTTTTTTCGAAACTACTAAGGTTCCCAATATTTGCTTATGGCCTCCCTGCCTTTATGCAAATGTTCTGCTTGGTCGCAATAAACACGCGCTGAATGTGATGCCACCCTGGAATTGAATTAATCTAACGCCCATTTAATTTCAACACTACCACCACCATGACTTCAATTGAATGCTACACCAGCAGCTTCTGCTTCATTTGCTGGTTGCAACTATTCCGCTACGAGAGCAATGAATAAGTGTGCCACAGGATTTTGCTGCCTTCGAAATTAATGCGCACAAAGTGATTTTTCTTGCGGAAGCATAATTTGTCTACCAACTGAGTGTTGAGCGGTTGTTGGTATTAAAAATGTTAGCGTATGTTGTGGAGGGAGTTTTTTTTTCTTCTTGTGGTATTTCTACCCCGACATGCCTGAGGTGAGCAAATTAACTGCAGGCAATTCGTATGCGAAAATTAATTATTAAAATAAATTCCAAGCAGTTTAGTGACTAATGATGGGAGCAATAAAATCTGCTAAGCAGCAGAGGAGCAAAAATTAAAGTGATAGCTTGACATAAGGGAGTTATTTGAAATAAATGCTTGAAATTTTATCAAACTACAAATTTCGCGATGTGGGAATGAAGTATTTGCGTATCAAAACATACGTTGGCGTTCAAAAAAAAAGCATTTACCCAGATTAATCCTAGGCTGAAGATGAAGCAAATGACTATTTTTTACTCCCTTAATTATTTTCTGACGATTGTCGCTTGTTTTTTTTTTTTTTTTTTGATTTATAGCCATGATCTTTCACTGTGCGGTGCTGACTTTGTTGGAAGCTTAAGCGTTTGGCACTTGAAAAAGTACTGAGCGAAAAGTTTAATTTTTCTCTAAATCAATAACATGCAGTTACAATAAAAATTAAAACTCGCAAAAATTATTATTTGTGTGTAAAGCAAAAAATAAAATATTTTTTCAGTATTAAAAAAACAATGAAGGAAGAAATTAAAAAAAAAAACAAACACTCAACAAAAAAATGTTATTTCTCCACTTTACAACAGACATTTTTACTCCCTTTAAATTTAATGCAGCATAAAAATTAACTACGTAAAAAATTTGTTGTACTCACAAGACGACGCTCAACAGCATGCGCCTGTACTTATACGCGACATACTTTATGGCATCATCATATTTTAAGCGCCCTTAAACGCATTCGAATTGCCGCGTATCGTCATTTTGTGGTTGTAACTGCTGCTGCTGCCATTGCTGTTGCTGTTGCATGAAAATCGTCATGTAAAATTCAATTCACACTCAATTGCACTGTGACAACAGCATGTGACATACCATACAAAAATGTGAAAAAGTAGGGAAAATGTGTAGGAGTACGGGTTGAAATGGAAAAAAAAATTTTGCTTACGTTTAGCATTTTTTTTTTTATGCTGCCAACTTGGCAAATGTTGTGCGCCAAAGAATGCGGTGTACGGTGTCGAGCCAAAAGAAAGCAAATAAACTTTGGAAAAAAAATAAATGGCAGCATTTGCAAACACGCGCAGCCACTAGCTGAAACAATTTCCAAGGATTTACATTACGTGTAGTAGTGTTGTCTACTGGCACAAATTCATGCATTCAAATACTCTTACATAACTTTATCAAATACTTTTAGGCGAGATGAACTATCTCTTGCTTTGAGCGTTTGTTGGCTTTTCTGCCAGCACGTGAGTTTGTCAGTCGACAAAAACATACCCAGCTAACATATGGAGGATTGTTGAGTCTTTCAGCTGATGATGTTTTCGAGAAGAATTCAAATTAAATATGTAAACATTTGTAATTAAGACTTTACATATGAACTTTAAGTGTTGCCCAATTACTTTGTAAAAAGTACGTATATAAAAATAATAAAGATTTACTGAAAAGAATTTCAAAAATCGTTGGTTTTTTGGCACAAAAATTCGAACCACCCCTAAATTTAATGAGAAAATTGGTATTTAATTTCAAGATTTTATTAATAAGTAAAAGCACTTGAAAACTTAAGTTTCAGATAGCAAAATATAATTTATCCATCTATATTTATAAATAAAATAATAGCCGTTTTCGATGTTCGCGCATCACGCAAAAACTATCTGACAAATTTTGATAAAATTTGCTTAGTTTTATTCCTAACATGCTTGGTCTCAACCTGTAATTAAAATTATTATGATATTTTTACTATCTATATAAATAAAATGAAAGTCGTTTTCGTTGTTCGCGCATCACGCAAAAATGATTGCACCAATTTTGATTAAATTGGTTTAGTTTTATTCCCTAGACGCTTGGTGTCAACCTCCAATTAAAGCTTTTACGATATTCTTATAAAATATCATAATATTAAAGTTTTAAAATTGCCAAAAAAGATTATCTGCACACGAAGAAATAAGCATGCAAGCATAACAAAACGTTTAATGAGAAGTTAATGTGTTTGTGTGTGTTTTGTTTTTGTCTATCCCATGGCAATGCAATGAAAGAAATACAACGGAATATTCAAATTTTAATCTCGCTCTTATTCTCAATTTGTCAATTTACATTCCAAACAACAACAACACGGGATTTATGAGTAAAAAAAAAATTTGTTATTTACCTTCGCAACACAAACTACAAGCAGGCTACGCGTACAAAGTCGCGGGCATTAGCTAGCAATATACAAAATAATGCAATTTTCAAATTGTAGCTATACTCAAAGTAGTGCCGACTATATCTTTTTCTTTTGAAAATACCAAACAATTTCTTCAATTTCTTAACTTTAAGTGAATTTGACGCACAACGGTTAGAGAGACTGTCAACCCTTTTAAATCAAAATTTGAACTTTGAAAACTCTATAGAATCACATGAGAGCAATACCACTTTATCAAAGTTTGCCACCCTTGCAATGAACCCATGTCAACAGTAAATTATTTCCATCCCATATGATTTTTCAAACCATTTGCCAGTTTTATATATTTTTTTACGCATTTCTTCCAACGTTTCTTCAGCTTTTTTTTATTATGTGTCTGGTCGTTTAAGTGTGTGTGCGTGTGTAAGTGTGCTTATATATATTAAACAAAGAGCTGTTAGTAAAACTTTTGTTTATAAGTTCAAGCAAATAAATATTGCACGCTTTTTTTATGACTTCAGCCATAACTCCTACACTTGCTGCCTGCTCTTCTCTATTAACTACCAAAATGTGCAATTTAAGTGTTTTTCATGTTTTATTATTAATAAATAACAAAGCTAAATTATTATGCAAGTTCATGCATTTATCTTATTGAGTGCTTCTTTTTATTATTTCTGGAATTTTCATTTCCGTTGCCATTACCATTTCCCACATGCCTGCAGTATTTTCGTTTTCTTTAACCCGTTTGCAGTACGTTGAATTTATCTCAATTTAAAGATATTTCATGCTGGATGGTTTATCAATTTGATAAATTGAACGACGTCTTTTAGTTTTACACGCAGACAGTTAGAAATGGAAAAACTAACATGAACTACGAACTGCTAATAACATGACCCGGTAGAAAATTTCTTGAAAATGTAATTATGCACTCTACAGTTGATAGGCTATGCGTACGTGATTTTTTATATTCGTCTTGGGACTTTAAATAGGGCAAGGAACACAAATTTATGCTATGTCTGCCTTGCTTGCAGACAGGGTCGTATATTTTTTTACTAAAACATTTATTTATGGTAGAAAGATTTCCTCCAATTAGTTCGATTTCTTTATCACTTTCCAACCTAAAGCCATCGATAACATTATATCATGTAATACTTATAACTTTTGTAATGTTACTGAAGACCATTCACTTTGTTTGTTCTCCTCGATCAACTTGTGCTCCATTACATAGCAGTATTCGACATTAATATACAACTAGTTGGCTTCACAGGAACTTTATTTAATGTCTACTTTTTACCTTTTTGTAAATGAGGCAAATACTGATGATACATCAGAAGAGATTTATCTCTACCTATACTTTGAAGAGTTCCAATGCCTAAAGAAATCTCCGGCGTATTTCCTTTTTAAAATTATAACATTGAAGAAGAAATGGCTTGTAACGATTTGGCGGAAAATATACTAAACCGATTTTAATACTTGCTTTTTTAAAAGCACATATTTGTGTTAAAAAAAATTATTGCATAATAATTTTTTTGTTTTACGAGTTAAATATGATTTTTTAGGCTTAACTTTTTGCAAATCCTCACACAAAAACTGTGATTTGGTTTTTCATTGCTTTTGCTTATGCTGCTTCTTGAATTTTGTGCTGTTATTGTGATTCTTCTGCTCATTTATACTGTTTGTATTTGTCTTCAAAACTCTCTTTCTTTTTTTATTTCTTTTTTTTATTATTCTTGAAGAGCGATGTTAAAATGAAATGTTAAGAGAGTAATTTCATTATAAAATAAACAACGCGACTACCACTAGCATGAAATAAAACCAACAGTCACCTTTAACTTAATTCCAAGCTGGTATAACCACAGTTGTGCATGTTGGTCACATAACCCCTTAAAGAATGCAATGTTTTTCTTGTACCACACACACTATCCACATACGTACCTACATACAAACGTACCAACACATTCGTGTCGAGCCCGTTTTCAGCTCCTCAGGGTTGAAATATTTTATTGCCGATATAAATCTTATTTATGTTCGTTGTGAGAAGTTTCTTGCTTCCTTTTCTTACAGTCAATTCCACTTTATTGAGTATTGACTACGAATACACACGGCTAGTGGCGCAGGATTTTTTCAAGCATGTGTGTATTATATATAATGCCTTAAAGCTTTTTCACTGTGATTTTTTCGTCTTTTTTTTTTGTTTAAGTCACAGCATTACTGTAGTTGTCGCTATTATAGCTTTTATTTTTGTTGTCATCTAGGTAAACCACCATTCGCCACCGATACTTAAATTTATCGTTGTCAACATCAACTACATATATTCTCGCTTGTGCAAGCCAAAAAAAATGCTCGATTTAATTTAATCGAATCTTATCGAGTTCATTTTTGGCTTGCATCATGATGTTGGTGTTTGTGGTTAGTAACTACCACAAACTCAAACTCTAAACGAACTTATTCAATTTATGGACAATTTTAGCAATATGTCCAATTTTTATGTGGTTGTTGCTACATTTGCTTTTGTCGTTTTTGTTTTGTTGTTTTTATAAGTAACATGTAAGCCAATAATAACAGCAGCAGCAACAACAAAAATAACATTGATTTTGACACCAACACTTTGGATCAATGGCCGACAAAGTGTCGCACAAATTGTATTTCCTTGTTTTTATTCAATTATCATCAAAGCGAATATCAAATTGATTACAACTGAGCAATAAATTTGGCTTTAGAAAATTTTTTATTGAAGTGAATGAAGACTTATTTGAGAACAGCAAATTATGTAAAGGAAATTGGATTAAAAATTAAGTGTTTATTTGAGTGCAAATGATAAAAAGCGGATATCTATACAAAAAATGCAATGAAATTTTATAAGGAGTTAAAATATAAAAAATGTTAATGATAGCTATGCTAAACAGCAATGAGTAACTTTAAAAACTTTCCCTACTATACTTTCCGAACATAAGGCATGCGCAAAGAAATGTATTTTGACTTTCTCCTAGAAGATTCAAGAAAAAATCTCGATGATTGAATGTCACTTGATATTTTCGATAGACTTTTATACAGGCTCAAAAGTTGTCCCACAAGTATTGTGAAAATGGGGGTTGAAACCCCTATAAAATGCGTTTTTAGCCGTTTTTGAATAACCGTGGCTACTAAGCCCGGAGCCCAAGAATCTTTCGAAATGTCTCAAATTAAAGCTTGTAATTTATCTTTCTGGGTCCAATAAACCAAATATTAATCGTAGCTGACATTGAAGCCCTGTGCACCATTTTTCCAAAAACTATACGTGACGGACAACTTTTCAGACCAGATTTGTGTTCAGCGTGCATAAAAAACATCAAAAACACTAAGCCACTTCCCATTAGCAGACTGAAAGTGGAAATTTCCAGAAGGGTTTATTTGAATTTTGGTAAAAACCAAAAATTTAAAGTGAAATTTACTTTTATGACAGATGAGTTTTTAACAAAGTAGTTCCTGAAAGACTTGCTACATTAAATTAACTCAGAAATCGAACTAGTCTGAAGAAAAATTATTTTGCTTTATTGAAAGCATTTTCAAATTAACACAATGCGTAAAAAACATCAGTCAGTAAATATCAACAGTTCAACTGACAACATAAGCCGATGCTGGCTTATACAAAACTCTTAATAATTCTCGTGCAATCCTGAAATTAACCGATTTTTTTATTTAGAAGTCTGATTTGATCACGCAGTATCAAGAAGCATTGAAAAGTATTAAAATATTACAAAAAAAAATGGTGGAGGTGAGAAGAATCAAAATAGCGGCTAGACAATCGAGTGGAGCAAAATTTGTATATTAAATTAATTGCCCCTTCAGATTTACTTCTCAAAAAAAAAGTTGTTTTCCCACAAATCGGCAAAAAGTAAAATGTTTCTTCTGGGAAAGAGTTGATTTAATTTTTTTTTTTTTCTTAATTCATAAAATGGTAAAAACTTAACTTTTTGTGTGAGAAAAAACATGATGGCCGTTTTCTTTTTGCTTTTAAAGCAAACGTTTGAAGTCTATATCACAAAAGTCATCCACTTCATGACTATATCATGGTCATGCCGGTCACTTGGTGACCCTGCGTCTCTTATATGTATGTGATTTTGTGATATTTAATTTTTTTCTTTTTTTTTTGGGATTAGGACTAAAAATTCCTTTTACAGTAGCAACACTGTTCATTCGGAACCAACTTCATATACAAACAATAACATTCTACATAATTTAAGTTCCAGCCAGACATCAATTAAGCTGCTACCGGTTAGTAAAAATGTTCTAGCATCAATTTTTTCAAAATATTTTAAGCTGGTCACCTTAAATTACAAAATACAATATGCCTGAAAGTATGCTAATTTTTTATACTATTTTTACTTCAATATTGGTGGCAACATCCAACACCTATTTAGAGGACATATGTCACTTTTTCTAAATTAAATAGACATACCACTTCTAACGACATTTAATCGCAAATCACCACATTTCGACAATATTTTGTCAGCATAACAGCAACAAGAAATCAAAAACAAAAACATGACAACATTTACACCAAAATAAGCTACAATTAATCAAGTTAACAATTTAGCAGATTAAGGTCGAAATTTCCCTACGTCAATGTGATCCCTTACTCAGACAACGCATAAAATAAAAGGAAATCGAATGTAAGTTGCTTATCACATGACATGTGACTGCCAGAGAGTATTGGTATCTTATTATTTCCATTGTTGTTGTTACTGTGATTGTTAATGGTTTTCTGTCTGTAAAGACATTGAGTAGAATGGGGTGAGAAGGGGTGGGCAGCATATGGCACATTTTTGAAAAGGGTCACATGGTTACAACAAGAGACCAATTTGTCACATAAAATTGAAAAAACGGAAGTAAACAAAATTTCTACAAATCTTTACAAACATTTTTGAGAAGATGAGCAAAGTTATGGTAAGTGGGTAAAGACACAAGTCAAAAGGTCATTTTACTTTGCTCATGTGACCAATAGATAAGAATTTTGATTTACATAAGGGTTGGATTATAAAAAATGAAAATGTTACAAAATTTGAAGGTATCATTTGTAATATTTTAATATCAATATAATATAAAATTTTAAAATTTGATATCAATAACAAAATAATATTAAAAAAAACGCTTGATATGACGCATTTTTAGATTAAGTTGAAATTTTTAAAGAGACAGAAATATTTAAGGAGTTCATTAAACAAACGCCTGGCATGGAAAACTATTTTACTTTTCCTCACAGTATATTTTTCACAAAATAATATACGCTACAACACATGTTGGCTAATCTATATAAGTAAAATTATAGCCTTTTTCGATGTTCGCGCATCACGCAAAAAATACTGGACTAATTTTGCTTAAATTTGCTTAGTTTTATTTCTTAAAAGCTTGGTCTCAATCTTCAATTTCAATTATCACAATATTCTTGTTAAATATCAAAATCTTAAAGTTTCAAAATTGCTATAAAAATTAATTACACTCATAGAAATTAGCATATCAAATCGTTTAATGGGAGTCCAATGTGCTTGTGTTAAATAAGTACCTCGAATTAAGCCAAATGCATCTAATATGCTCCACATAAAAGCCACTAAATTTTTATTTATGATTTTATTAAAAACTTTTTTTCAATTTTTAAATAATTTTTAAAAATTAATTATACAGCATAGTACAATATATCATTATATTTTAATTTTTAAAATAAGTTGTTGTTTTTTTTTTCTATAGTACAAAATAAAATTAAATATCTTTCGTTTTGTTTTGTTATTAATTAATTATTTAATTAACAAAATTAATTATAATTAAAAAATTGATTTCTTTTTATAAAAATAACGACTATAAATTTGATTTTTCACTTACAAGAAGAATGTGCTATTATGTACGATAAGTATTTTATAAATGTTGTCTTGAAAAATAAAATAAGAAAAAATATAATAAAATAAAATAAAACTTAAGAAATTATACAAAATGAAATAAGACAAATTTAAAAAAAAAAATTTAAATGAAAAATTAATTTTAAAGTAAAGAAACTATTGCTTTCATAAAAGAAATTTGTAGCGGAGAGTACACATACAGTGTTTATAATACATTTTTTAAATTAAAAAAATTAAAAAAAAAATATTTATTTTTAACTAAGAGTTTTATTTTTTTTATTAAATTAACGACTAAATTAGGTGCGCAATACGTTACGCCCCCTTTTAAAAGCACTTTAGGTCTTTGCATTGACAATTCTTTTGTTATTGTTGCTTTTGCTGTTGTTTTTGCTTCTCTTAGTTCGTTATAATGAAGCGCTTCAGCTTTACATTAAATTTTGTAATTTTTCAAATGTTTTTATAACTTAAAACTAAAAACATAAGATATGTTTTCAAATAACAAAAAAAAAAAAAAAAACTTAAAAATTTTAAAAAATTTAGCACACTTCAATAGTGCAACAAAAATTACAATTCATCAATGTAAAGCTACAACAAGTAATTATGTACATATACATACTACTATATACCATATACATTTTGAGCATTTTTCGTTTTTATTTAATATATGTTTAGGTATGTATGACATTTACGAAAATATATTTTAAAGAAATCTTTATTTTTCTAGTTTTTTCAACTAAATGGAAGGCAGTGTTTCTCTTTAAAGGTTGTCTTTTGATTTAAGTTGCTTAAGCTCTCGTTGTTTTGAAATTATGACAGTTTTCTCTGTTCGTTGTTTAATTTATACCACTTTCATCTCTCTCAACTTTTATTGTACTTCGCTATCACTATCACTCTTTTCTGAAAAAAAAAAAATTAAAATTGTTAGTTTGACACATTTTATTTATGAATTTATTTGGTTGTTTTTTTTTTGTTTAATTATTTATTTATTTGAATATTTATTTATTTATGGATTTAATTATTTATTTATTTATCTAATTGTTTATTTACTTTTTTTTTTTAATTCATTTATTTACTTATTATTTATTTATTTATTTAATAATTTATTTATTTATTTAATAATTTATTTATATAATTGTTTATTCATTTACTTATTCATTTATTTATTGTTTTTTTATTTATTTATTTATCTATTTATTTATTTATTTATTTTTTTTTTTTTTAATTTATTTATTTATTTAATATTTTTTCCTTGGGTTTATTTATTACCTTTCTTTCCTGTGTAAGCGTGTCGTTTCAGTCGATCGTATAAGTCTTCTTTAGTTCCATAAAGCGAAGCATTTGACCTCGCCAGTGTACTCATTTTACCACCATGAAGTCCTAAGAATTGAAAAATATAAGAGAAATGTAAAATAAATTTATGCTTTTTCTACTTTTTTATTACTAATTAACAATTTGGCAAATTTTTTACTTAATTTATATCTGTAAAATTTCTTTTCGAAACATGCCAGCCCGATTCAACCCAAACTTTTATTTTTTCTCCATTCGAAAAATGTTGAGCAAATATCATCGAAAAACGAAAAATGCATTTTCGTCCAAATTTAATGGAAAAATATCCCAAGGTACCAGAAAAGTTTTTGTGTTAAAAAAAAATAGTTTGTTTTGAGCATTATTTTCTTCTAAGAAATTAGACAAATTTTAATGTTGAATCTGCAAAATATGAATTTTTGTTTTTTTCCTTCATTTTGGTGCTATTTTTTCTTATAAAAAATTTGAAAAATATCAAAATTGAAAAAATTACCCAAGAGAAGTTTAAGAACTGTTTTTTTCTATAAAACTACTCTGAAATTTTATATGAATTTTCTAATTTTGTAATAATAACCCTGGCCTACATCCAATTATTCCTTAAATATTTTATGAAATTTTGCCTACATTCATACCAAACTCAATATAATCACATTTATTTTTTTATTCTTTTTTGCACCCCACACCACTTACCATCCTTCATGTAGGTTTCATTATAAAAGTTCGGCATCTCCCAGCCATCTTCTTCGTCATCATAGTAATGCGCATAGGTGCTATGGTGCGATGGCGCTATCGACTCCGCGTATGGCGTATGCGCTCCATAGTAGAAGTTCACTTGTGAACCTGTCTGATCAATGGCAGGTGTCAGCATCTTCTTGGGATCGCGGCGCTTTGTCGAACGCACGCAAATCATCCAAATTAGCAGCACAATTACAATAATGAAGATGACAGCGCCCGCAATGCCACCAGCGATGTAAGCAAACTCAGAGCGTTCAGCGCACTTGGGACCTGTGAAGGAACCAACGCAACGACACGACGGTGTACCCTTAAGATCCTTGACACAGGTGCCGGAGTTTTCACAAAAACCATCACAAACATCGGTGCAGTCCATGCCAGTGCCATTAAAGCCAGGTTTGCATTCACACTTAAAGTCCGATGTCTCGGGCACAAGTATGCAGTATGCATTTGGATCACAATGCGGTTTGCCCTCTGCAATCTGTTCACATGGATTTGTGCACTCCACTTTGGCAGTGGCGCCTGTAATCTTAGTACTATGATTCGGTGGGCATTGTATGCAGGATGTCTGTTGTGACTCTGATTGGTAGAATCCTTTGCGACATTCAACGCACATATTGAGCGTACCATTGAGGTAAGTACCAGGTGAGCAAACGGGCAATGTGCATTCCTCCACAGAGCTGGCGCCAACCTTCGGTGTTGTGCGTCCCAATGGACAGCCGGCACAAGCTGGATGTACACCTTGCAGGCGATATGTACCACGTGGACATGGTTCACAACGACCATCAATACCCAGCTGCATACCAGAACCGCATTCGTCACGGCATTCTTTGCGTGAAGTGGCCTCGCTAGAACGTGTAGTCTGTCCGAGACCACAGAGTTGACAACTGAATGAACCCTCATTGGGTTGGAAGAAACCATGACCGCAAGGTCTGCAAAGACCAGTTTCCGAATCGAAATATTTGCCAGCAGGACAACGTTCTTTACAATCAGCGGCAGAGCGTGCGCCAGGACCAGCTGTTACACCTGGACGTCCAGCAATTACGGGACACTTACTACACTGCAATTGACCAGCTTCAGATTGATAAGCGCCACGCTCGCAAGCAACACAAGTTTTATTGGCGGTGTCATAGAAGGTACCAATGGCGCAGGGCACACAATCGGGTATCATGACCACTTGACCAACAGGACAAGCATACTCGGAGCTAAGCTCCAATGAGGCTGGATCGGGTACTGTATTCGGCAGTATATCTTGTACAGCAAATCGATCATCTTCGAGTATCAGTTTCTGTAGCAAAGCCTTGACGTTCGAGCGTTCACCAGTCGAGGAGTGTATAACAGGGTCGCTGTGAATTAAAATTAAAGAATTTGCATGAGAAACTGTGTGCTACTGTGGAAAGTTTAAAATTTTCGTATATTAATAGGCAGATTAGTAACAGCAGGCATTGAAATGTTAGCACGGTTTGGACTTGTTAAGTGAGCAAAAGCAAAGAGTGGACTTAAGCCATTATAAAACACCAAAAGCTAAAAGCGTGGAAGGAAGTCTTGTGGACTTCTTGTTGTTCAACTTAAAAGCCACCTACTTCACTGAAGGGAAGGCAATTTCCAGCGTGTATGTATCACCACTTGTTTGTTGGCGTCCTTGACGACCACGCGATTCCGTTTCATCATTATCACTACAATTTTCAAAGTGTTAACATTTTATAAAACACATAAATTAAACACAAACATAAACTCAGGCAATTGAATAGAAAAAATTGCTGGGAAGGTGTTCTGGAGACACTTACTTGAGTACGGGAATCTCAGCATTCAGCACATAGACACCGCCATCTTTTACCTGACGACGTTCACGATTAGATTGCGCAGCACGGTAGTGATCACATTTGACATCGATTGTTAGATCCTTGCATTCCCTGTGAGAAAGAGATAGAAAAAAAATTTGAAATGATATATTTAAGCAATTTGAAAATAAATATCCTAAGGCCCCCTATATGGTATTGTGAGCATTCTAGAAGCACCTTAGGATTAATTGTGTCGACCTCAAAGCAGTTACTTGCAACAAACTTACCTTGTGCCCTCGACAGAATATGAACAGAAGTTCCAATCGCGATTTAGAGAATTAACTGAGCTGGTGACCTTCTGACGCAATACACCTTGACCTGCCTTATTGCAAAGCACATCTGAAGGGAAGAGCATCTTAATGCGGAATACGCGTTGTGCAGGCTTGGAAGCTGTAAGTGAAACAAACTTTAAGTTAAGTTCTTGAATTAACCATTAAGCAACTTACGTGAGCATGATGGATAGACCAGTGGCATTGATGGTTCACGTGTTGGACGCCAGAAGCCTTCGGCACCACAAGTGTAGAACTCTGGTACTTCTTCGGAGAATCTTAAGCCTTGATTACAGCCAATTTCACAAACCTTGAATTGTCCACCAGCACCCCAGTCCTTGCACACTTGTGAACCACCCTCAGGATCTGCCAATGGGGGACAGAAATCAGCTAAACAAGAAATAAGCACATTATTTAAAATTCAAATCCAATCATAATATTTTGACTTACTCAATAGCGACACCTTGAAGCTGCATGAGGCTGTATTTCCCGCTGCATCGGTAGCAATATATGTAATATCATATGATCCCCATAGCAGTGTTGTACCCGGACGATGTCCATTGCGTTCCACCACTTTGGTTACGCCAACATTATCGCTGAAGTGTGGTTCATCCCAAGACACAACAGCTGACCCATTCTTGGCAATCACCCAAAGATCACCGGGGCAGTGTTCCACAACTGGTGGCTCCTTATCCACCTGCAGTTGTTGACAGTTTGGTCCTGTGTAACCATTTGGACACTTGCGTTGTCCACACATTGAAGGCACTGTACGCTCTACACCACCAGACGTCACTTCATAGCCCGCCCAGTTCAATATCAAACCATCATAAAGCACAGGTTCCGAGCGACAATCACGCACTTGTTTCTGTATCTCTGAAGTAATATCCAATGCACGTCCCCATAACTGTGCCTTTGTGATGGTACCCTGGAATCCGGAGTCTGCATAGGCCACCGCATGTTTTGAGTCATCAGGCTGTGGACGCCCGAGTACAACCCAAGCGTATTGTGGTAGTGAGCGTCCTGGTGCGTACTCCAATTTGCTAGCAATCAAACCTTCAGTGATGAGTTGTAGTTGACCAGTAACGCCATCCCATAAGATTGCCACATGGTGCCATTGCCCATCGTTAACCGAAGTATATTCCCCGAAGGAAAGATAAACATCTTGCAGATCACCAAACAACGAAACTTGCACACCACTTGAATGTGCTTGCAGAAGCATACGGCGATTGTTGGCAATGTGCGCTTGTTCAACACCATAAAGTGTGTAGAAGATACCAGTGTCATCTTTTTGAGCAAATTGCACCCACATGGCTATGGTGAGGCTGCTTGTTTCTTCAGTATAGAATGGCACAACTTGCGCTGCTGTCGAACGTGTTGCATCGCTAAAGTACAAATCGTAATCCACCTGTATTGTTTTGCGGCAATCATCCCCGGTCATATTGAATGGGCACTGGCAGTAAAAACCATTAGTAAGATCAATGCAGCTAGCTCCAGGAGGACATGAATTATCCTTGCAATCAACAATGTCGTCTTCGCAATTTTTGCCAGTGAAGCCCTTGGGACAAGCGCAAGTATAGCCGTGCCCAATATCAGTGCATGTGGCACCATTTTGGCATACATTGGCTTCACATGCGTCAAACTCATACTGACAACCAATGCCAGAGAAGTCTTCAGGACAGGAACAATTCAAACCAGAGCCGAAATCTTGACATTTGCCACCATGCATACAGGGATTACCAATGCAACGCTCTGGCGCAGTCTCACAATTCTTGCCATCAGTGCCACTGGGACAAACACAGAAGTATTCCTGGAAAAGATCAATGCAAGTGGCGTCATTTTGACATGGCACCTGCACACTGCAAGTAGTAATTTGTTGCTCGCAGCGCATACCACTCCAACCATCATCACAAATGCACTCGAAACCACCGACACGATCCCGACAGCGCCCACCATTCAAACAGGGTCCAGTAGCACAGTCGTCAACGTCCGTTTCACAGAGAGCTCCCGTAAATCCATCACGGCATACGCATTCAAATTTGTTATCCAAGTCCAGGCAACGTTCTGTACCAACAGGATTGCAGGGGTCAGTGAGGCATTCATCGATTTCAGCCTCACAGGTAAGTCCTACAAATCCGGGACGGCACTTGCAGCTGAAGCCATCCAGCTGATCAACACAAGTGGCGCCATTCTGACAAGGGTTCGATTCACAATCATCAATGGGATGTTGGCAATTTTTGCCGGTGTAACCGGGTTCACAAGTACAGGTATAGCCAGCGACCAAATCAACACAAGTGCCTTCGTTAGCGCACGGACGATCAGCGCAGTCGTCAATGTTGATATCACAAGCGGGTCCTGCCCAGCCTGGGTGACAGACACATTCATGTTCAAATAGGCGATCGGCACACGTGCCATGTTTACAAGGCTCCGAAAGACATAAGTTGATTTTCTCTTCACAACGTTTTCCCGTGAAGCCAGGTGGACACGCACACTGGAAGTCATTCACCAAATCAGTGCAGTTGGCACCAAGCAAACAAGGATTCTCTTCGCAGTCATTAATATTCTTCTCACAGTGTATACCCTCCCAGCCGGGTAAGCAGTCGCATTTATACCGGCCCTGCTGCAAGGCCAAGCAGCTGGCACCATTACCGCAGGGATTACCATTTGCAGTGCATGGATCAATTGTGACGTCACAGTCACCACCAGTGTAGCCACTGCGGCAGAGACAAGTATAGTTCTTGTAACCTGGTTCATTTTTGCACATAGCACGTGCCGGACAGGTGTCATTGCTGCAATCACTAACTTCTTCTTGACAGTTAATGCCTGAGTAACCAGCTGGACAATCGCAACGATATGCTTGTGGCAAGTCTGTACATGAACCACCATTATAACAAGGCTGTGAAGCACATTCATCGATATCAATTTCACAACGGCGTCCCGAGAAACCAGCGGGACAGAAGCATTGTATACCATGTCCCATTGGTACGCAGAGACCGCCATGTTGGCAGGCTCCTTCACCACAAACTACTGGCTTACATTCTTCACGTCCTTTTGCACCAATGACATCTGTGCGCATATTGGTTGGGCACTCATTACAAGTTTGCGAGCCAGCAACACTCTGATAGTAGTTGAATGGGCACGGAGAGCAAGGTGCGAGTCCAGTCGATGAATAAAGACCAGGGGCGCACTTTTGACGACACAAATCCTTTGTTGAGGCGGCTGGCTGGAATGTAAAAGTGTTTTGTGCACACGCCTGACAATCTTTGAAGCCATCTGTTGGTGGGTTGGCAGTAAATGAATTACGTGGACATTCTAAGCAGGGTACCAAGCCAGTTGGAGAGTATGTACCATAACCGCAAACAGGAATACAATCAGTCAAAGCTTTGGAGCCTTCTTCTCTGGTGTATGTACCCGCCGGACAGTGTAAGCAAGTGCCTTGACGATCACGATTTTGGTAATAGCCACGAGGACAGTTTGTACAGGTGCTTTGGCCAGCAATCACATATGTGCCAGCAGGACAGTGAAGGCAACGTGGCACATCACTGGTATCCATATTTAAAACTTCACCTATGCTGCAACTGAAGCCACGCGAAATATTGCTCTTGAGAGCGCGTAGTGGTGGACATTGGTTGCCAATGTTGGAAATGTTTAACAGCGAGTCGATAACAGCGCTTGCATAAGGGACGCTCAAATCGAAAATCAAATTCAAGGTGGAACCACAAAGGTCGTATAATTGTGGTTGTCTAATTGCTGGTAAAATCGACAATACGAAGTCCACACTTACAACATTCTCTTCTACAAGAGAAGGCAAAGAACGCACAAAGGAGACATTCATG
Source organism: Tricholauxania praeusta (assembly GCA_949775025.1). Lineage (NCBI taxonomy): Eukaryota > Metazoa > Arthropoda > Insecta > Diptera > Lauxaniidae > Tricholauxania > Tricholauxania praeusta. Next base: position 127,929,365 of record OX459030.1, on the reverse strand, counting down.
TTTACGTTAACCGCCGAACAACGTTGTGAGAGCAATTGATTTAATCCCGCATAATTCTGTGACAGCATATCTTGATATTGACTCAAACAAGATTTGGCGACAGCGCCATTGGCACGATATGTCACCGTGGCGGTAACATGATAGTCAGCTTGCTGTGTATTCTCCGAGACACAGTCAGGCACTACCGATGTGGGCTTCCAAAGGCGTGATGTTTCGCAGGAGAAGCTCTTAATTGGTTCGTCGTCTGTAAAGCGGAAACCAGGCTTACATGTTGCAATGCACTCTATGCCACCGTCTCCGGGTAAGCAATTGATGGCACCATTGGCGGGCGGTTGTAGCTCCCAGTCCACACAAGGTGACGCCTGCACCGATACTTGGAAGTGACAGTAAGCGCGATTGTTAAATTTATCAGTAGCAGTAACAGTGACATTTTCGAAAGCACCAATAGGTATGACAGCGCGTTCAGGCGTAAAAGCCAAGCGAACATCACCCGATTCATCTGAGGACTTAATACGTTTGCGTGTATCATTAAAGTTGACATTATAGCTTTCCTGTCGATCCACCAATTCGATAACATAACTTTGTGGGCATTGCAGCAAAGGTGGTGTTACATCCGGTACTGTGATATTTATCTCGCAGATGGCCACATTTCCATCATAATCGAAAGCAACATATTTAACTACGGTATCTTTAAAGATATATGACGGTGTCTTAAAGTTTTGTGGTTTTACTTCCAATCTCGCAATTGAGCCAGAATTATCGACAGCTGTTGGTTCAGTGAAGTTGACTGGCAACACTGCACCATTTTCATCGCGTCGCACAGTAATTGGCTGTTGTGGGCAGTTCTGGAATATTGGTGGCTCATTATCTACACACGGGGAATAACCATAGTCATAACCAAGTAGCGGCTCTTTCTTCGGCTCTTCACAACCCATAAGCTCAAATTTCAAGCAAGCATTATCCATGTAACTAACAATACCCAATATTACGAAGCGCGCTTGCACATACTTTGGCAGCGTAATCATCGCCAATTCACCATAGTTTCCTGGATCGCGCATTGTCAAATTGAAGTTGGGAAAGTAAACAACGTAATTTTCATTCTCAGCTTGCTTGTAGAAGAAACGAATCTCCGTTGGACGTCCAACAATGTCATTTGTCACAACTCCCTTGACTAAAATAGCCTTAACGCGATATATCTGTCCGAGATCAACACTCACATAGGTGAAAGCCTCTTGTTTGCCACACCAACCCGTTGCTGAATTCAAGCGGATATTTTTGGCTTCATAATTAGGACGCTCCGATGTTGCATTAATAGCTGAATCGGGTATTTTACCAGAATTCAAACCTAGAGGTTTGATTATCTTACACTCAGGTTCGCGCATACAAGTGATGGGACGTGGATTGATCAGTATATAGCCAGGACGATTGCAACCAAAGTAAACCTCTGAACCTTGTTCATAGCTGCGTGCAAGCTGACGTCCATCACTAGGTCGGCCCGGATCTTCGCAAACAGGACCTTCACAACGTAAATCACCGAAATCCCAAATGCCATCAGCTTGGCAGCGTACAACATTGTCGTGACGCGCTGTTTGACCCGCCAACTTAAACGTGTTCTGACAGCCGAAGAAGAAAGAGCTCTGGTAACGCGTGTCAACAAATTGACCATACTCAGCACCTGGTGTGGGCATTGGTTGATGACAATCGACACGCGGACATGAAGGTTGTAGTCCTGAAAGCCAGTAGTCTGGCAAACCAGGGTTTGGATCATAGACACATTGCCGAAAACCAGCTGAAGCGGTGCCCTTTAAATTACGACCTGGCGATTTGCAAGTAATGGTGACATTATCACGGAATGGCACTAGCACTGATTCTACATCAGGGCGTATCACGCTTAGACCCTCCAGCTTGTCATCAGGTAAGGAAACGCACTTAGCATCTGTGGAAATAAAGAACAATCAATATTAGCTAAGTAAATTGATAGAAACTACTTACAATCAGAGCTTGAAATAAACTCTTATAAAAGTTTTTTTTTTAGGTAAAAGTAAACTTCAAACTTTTATATTTGTGAAAAAAAAATTTTCCTTAAAACTTTTTTATCCGAAGATAAAAGTTTTTTTTAACTTATATTTCAAAAAGTCAAAAAAAAATTTTAAAAAAACTTTTATTTCAAAAGGCGAAAATAAAAGTTTTTGCTGTATGAAAAAACGAGTAAAGTCCTAAAATAGTATCTTGGATCACTAAGCAAAAATTTCAAAGGAGAAAACTTAGGATTATTGATAATAAAATCTAAAGAAAAAGAAAAAAGGTCGGGTGATCTCACTTATCACCTTCAAAATGCATCTTTGGTCTTTTCTCATCGGTTCTTACAGTAAAATTTTTTTCAAAAAATGGGTCTGAAACACCGCTATAGAAGGGTCGGGGACCTCCCCTGTTACTCCCAAAATCCATTTTCGTCTTTTTCCCATTGATACGTGGAATACATTTTTTTTAAAATATAAGTGCATAATTATCATAAATTTTTTTCTTTTCAGAAACATGTTAAGTATATTCCTTTGGATTTTATTATCAACTAGCATTACCCTGTGCTCATCGCTTCACCTCAACCATGGTGTAGATTCGATCTGCGGTCTGCGTAAAAATTCCATTTAAAAATACTTTTGTATGAGGACCACCCTTAGTATGCACCCAAAATAAAATTTTCAAAACCTTAGCAGTTCCTCTTAATATAAAAACTACGTGGTGTAAATTCTATGAGAATCGATAAAGCGGCCTTCGAGAAAATCATATATAAAGTTATTTTTGTGTGAGGGCCACCCTAAATAAAAGTTTTGTAGCCTTAGCTATGTCTATTAACATAATAGCTACGTGGTGTAAATTCGGTGTGAATCGACTAACCTGTCTTCGTGATAATGATATTTGAAAATAGTTTTGTATGAGGGCCACCCTACATGTGCACACTAAATATTTTTTTTTTCCCAAGAAATTGATCCGTCTTTGAGAAAATGATGTTAAAAAAATATTTTTGTGTGAGGGCCACCCTAAATAAAATTTTTGTATTCTAAACTATTCCTCTTAATATTAGAGCTGTGAATCGACTAACCTGTCTTTGTGAAAATGATATTTAAAAATATTTTTGTATGAGGGCCACCCTAAGTATGCACCCTATATAAAATTTTTACAACCTAATCTGTGTCTCTTTACATAAAAATCATGTGGTGTAAATTTCATGAGAATCGATTTAGCGGACTTCGAGAAAATGTATTTAAAAAATATTTTTGTTTGAGGGCAACCCTAAATGAAAATTTTGGAGCCCAAGCTATGCTTCTTAACATAAGAGATACGTAGTGTATATTTGGTATGAATCGATTTATTTGTTTTCTTGAAAATTATATTTAAAAATATATTTGTATGAGGGCCACCTTAACTATGCAACTTTAATAAAATTTTTACCATCCAATATGTGCTTCATAACATAAAAGCCACACTGTGTAAATTTTATGAGAATCGATTTACCTGTCTTTGAGAAATCGCTATTTTTAAAATATTTATATATGAGGGCCACCCTAAATATGCACTCTAAACCAGATTGATGCTCACACACTGTAAAAATTTCATCAAAATCGGCTGAATAGTTTCCGCATACATAAGAGACAGACAGACTGACAGACAGACAGAAAGACAGACCGATAGACAGACAGACAGACAGACAGACAGACAGACAGATAGACAGACAAGAAATGAATTTTATATAATAGGTAATCCTAAGTGTTCTCCTTTGAAATTTTTTGCTTAGTTCATACAAAAAAAAACTTTTATTTTCGCCTTTTGAAAAATAAAAGTCAAAAAAAAACTCTTTGCATGTGACTGTTAAAAATATAAGTTAAAAAAAATTTAAAAAAGAAAACTTTTATTAATAAAAGTCAAAGAAAAACTTTTTTTAATAAAAGTTTTTTAGAAAAACTCTTATGAAAAAGTTTTTTTTGAAAAAACTTTTAAGTAAAAAGTTTTGAAGAAAGTTTATAAAAACTTTTATAACAAAAAAGTTTTAAGAAACTTTTATTTTGAAAAATTATTGAATAAAACTATAAAAGTTTCAAGGTCTGCTTACAATTGCACTCTGGTACTGTAGCATTCCATTGGCCATTTGACAAACACAACACAGATGCACTTCCCGACATAATGTAGCCAAAATCACACTGGAAACGCACCACGTCACCAAAGTGTTGCTCATTTTTATCTGAGAGCAATTTGCCATTTTCCGGTTCGAGTAAATTGGGACACATAATTGGCACACAGGTCTTGTTCTTTTGATAGGTATCACCATCACGTGAACCAGTTTCAGAGCGCTCAATTGCAAAACCAGCTGTGCCATTAGCGGTATATAGCTGATATCCTGTGTTACAAGAGCAAGCGTAGCTTCCAGGGGAGTTAACACATTTCTGATCACAACCACCATTATTCTTTGCACACTCATTAATATCAACGCAGTCCAGTCGTGTACAGCCCATAGCCTCCATGCGTATGCATGGTGCTCCTACGTAGTCTTGTATACGGAAACGTATATAACGCGCTTCAATCGGCATTGGAAGATTCAAAATAGAAAGCGTTGGCTCCAATATACGGAATTCCACAGCAGTACCATCGGGGTTGGCATAATCCTTAAACACATCGGACAATTCATTTGTGTACTGCAGACGTACCGCCGATGTAAATGCAATATTGCCATCAAAGCGCTGCACAGACATGGTACGGAAGCCACGTAAAATTGTCGGTGCCTTTAAGTCAATCAAAATCCAATTTGCACCCGGTTCCACAAGTGCACCGCACCAACCTACAGAGTTTAGGCGTACCATCGATTTTGTGTAGCTTTCTTCACTAGCAGATGTTGTAATGCTTTCGTCGGGTATACCACCATTGGCCAAACCAAGATCACCTACCGGGCGGCACTCTGTCGTAGCTGCGAAACCCATGCGGCATTCGCAGTGGAAAGAGCCATTCGTATTCTTGCAATCGGTAGTAGCCAAATCACATTGCGTTGAGGTGCACTCATTGATGTCTTCGCAGCTCGGTGGGTTCTCGAAAACCTGCTCGGTGTTGCAACGTATGATGTTGCTGCCTATAAGCTTGTAACCCTTGAAACACTGCACACGCGCATCATCGCCATAGAAATAGGGACGTGCGGCGTCTACAACAAAACCATTTTCAATTTTCGGATATTCATAGCAACGTTTGCGTGTGCAACGTGGCACATCGCCACTCCAAGTGCCATTTGACATGCAGATGAGCACCGGATGACCATTGCGTTCATAGCCCAGTTCACATTCGTACTGTACAATTGTGCCGTAGCTGCGTCCGCCGCCATTCAGTAGTGTCACATTGGCATGTGGTACCTCTGGCAATGGCGCACACTGTGAAGCTGTACAGGAAGGCTTACGCTCCCAACGCCCATCTGGCAAGCAGGAAATTTTCTCAACAGGTGCACCAGTAGGGAAAGCAAAACCAGCATAACACTGATACATGGCAACACCACGGTAGGTCACATTCGAAGAACCAATTGAAAATCCATTATCGATTTGGGGCACTGGACCACAGTAGACCTCTGAAAGAATAAGGATTTTGTTATATAAGAAAGTCATTAAAATTGCTATTTAATTTGTGGTTACCTTGACATTTTGGTATATAGGAAACACTCCAGTTGCCGCCCTTAAGACATTCGGTGACTATGCGGTTCTTTCCTGTGGAAAATTCCTGACCAATGGGACATGTGAAAGAGACAACTGTGCCAAAAGCGGTGTCACGGCTAGATGCCAAAGCGCCAATGCCTGGCTGTAGCTCGGGACAATCAGCCGAAAATGTTGCGGACCAACTAGTGAAGAAATAAGATAGTTTTTTATGAACTTCAAATCAAACTGAATATTATTTTTGATCCAAAATATAGAAATCATTTATGAGGTTTACTTTTCAATCAAAAAAAAATAAACTTAAAGACAATTTGACAATTTCACTTACCCAGCTGCATTATGCAACGCATCCGATGTGAATTTTATTAACATCTCTCCTGATGAAGCTGTCAAAGTCAATTTTGGCGCTGCTGTACCGGTAAACCCGTTTCCGGAATGTAAACGTAGACCAGTAGTTGAAGAACCATCAAAGACCTGCACGAAGTCACTCTTGTGCACCATGAATTTGTCAAACTTCAACGACAACGGCGCTCCCTGGCTGTTACGTATGGTGAAGTAACACTCCTGATTGGTTGGATAATCCTCAAGGCCATAGGCAGGCGATGTCACCGTGCCATTTCGTGCAGTTATAGTAGCTTTGCAACCTTGCGTATAGCGCAAACTGAATCCCTTGCCAGAATCACCCAGACTGGACTTAAAATATAAATACAGCGAATTGCCTGTTGAAATAATCACACGTTCATTATCATTCCCCTGTCCAGTTAACTTAGCAATGGGACGGCTCATTGGTGAATCACCATCGCGTATGAGCATAAAGTCGCGTCCTTCATTGATATCCAAATCGTCGACTTCAATCGATATAATGCGTCCTGGTTGAGCCTTAATAATATACAGACACTCCAAGCCACCTGGGTACTGCTTTGGATAGTTAGGACTGGTCAGCACTTGACGTTGTAGCGTAGCTTTCAAAGTGCCACCACAATTCTTGGCTTCGGTCTTCCAAGTGGCACGGAAACCCTTACGCTCTACGTTTCCATCCGTAATAAATTTAACAATCATAAAATTTGAAGCCGAAACAAAAGGCTGTGTGGCCAAATCTTGCTTGCCACTCAAAGTAGCCAATGACACCGATTTATCTTCAGTGCGTCCACCAACCAAAATTTGTACAGTATCGAAAGTTTTTTCAGTTTCAAAGTCTTGGAATTGCAGTATGATATTGCTACCCAGCGGACCTTCAAGTGTCCACTTGCAGTTGCTCAATGCACCATATTTGTGTGGATAGTTTGGTGTCTCGATGACATCACCACCCGATTGCATATGAAAATGGCATTGATTTGGACAATCCAGTTCATCGGAACCATCACCACAATCATCACTACCATCACACTTAAATGCTTGATTAACGCAGAGGCCATTGGCACAATGAATTGAGTTCTGAGGGCAGGCAGTGGCACGACACATAAATGGCAATAAACTCTCACAGGTACCAAGACCCCAAGATTGCATTTTGGAAACAAAAGATGCGGCGACACATTCACCCTCCATGGGATCTGGTTGATGCAACGACCAAAAGCCGGAATATTGTGAGATAAGGGCACCCGAGGCGGATTCTAGCGTGTTGGTGCGCAAATCATCAAGTGACGCCAAGCCGAGCCAATATTTGTCCGAGGCACGTCGATTGGGATCACTAGAGCGTGCAATCGAGAGTGTATCATTGTTTTCAGCATATGTATCAATTGCTACCAATTCGGCACCGTATCTGGAAACAGAAAGAATGGAGATTATTAGCAGCACAATTTTTTACAAATATTGAAAAGCATCGAAAATGCAGTATGCGGTTGTTAAGTAAAAGCAAATTAATATTTATGGAATAGGTTCCAAATATGGAATAGCATAATTTTCAAGAAACAAACAACGAAGTTGATATTGAACTTTAAGTCGGGAGAACTCTTTTTTATGTTGTTATGAAAATATGCACTCAAGCTTTGTATTCCATAATTGGGTACCTATTCCATATTTCGTTTTGTTTTTGACTTAAAGGAATTTAAGAGTTTCGTCTATACAAACGCTGATTAATCATAAATATTTTAAGTTGCTGTCAACTTAATTTGGCAATTTTTGAAATAGGTCAATATGGAATAGTATAGCTTTTAGAAACAGACAATAAACGTAACTTAAAGCGGTCATCCAGGGCAAGTTAAATTTTAGTTTTCCCATGGACATTTTTTGGCCAAGTTCAGTGTTTCATAATTGGATACCTATTCCATATTTATTTTGGCTTCGATTTACAGAAATTTAAGAGTTTCGCCTCTGATATGCAACTGATTAACAGGAAATAACTGCGAGTTTTATCACTCAAATTAGACCTTTTTTGTTATTTCACATTAAGTTCCCTCTATTAAGTATTAGTTCAATAAAATTTCATGAATTTTCAGGTAATTAACATTCTTTCGGCCTTTAAGGGAAGCAATTAAAAGCTTTCAGCAATATTTACTTCAAGTCATAATATAAGCATTTCCTTCTAAAACACTAATGACACAACACAAAAAAAAACCAATTGTGGTTTGCCAGAGACAACTTTCTATTTTCATTGTTGTATTTGTTTATTTTTTTTTTTATTATTGTTATTTTTTATTTGTAATTTTCCTTGCCAAGTTATGCCCCAAATAATTCAGAACAATAGAGAGCAACATAGCAAGCATCGGCATTGGCATAAAGAAACTTTCATTTGTTCATAAATCGATCGATCGCAACAGAGATCAATGAAAGATCGTGAGCTTTGCACACATGCGCGCATATACATTCAGCTAGCGCTAACGTTTATTTGAAGCGCGAAATTTCAGCTTTTCATTTCTTATTTCTAAGCAACAAAAGAATTTCCGCTTATTTCTACACCTTTTTGAATAATTTTTACTTAATGTGGCAACGTTTGAGAGTTGTGTTTTTTTTTCGCTGTGACTAAAGTGCAATTAGCAGCGATCACATGTTTCATATGAATAGAGAAATTGATCGATTTTTAACGATACTCAAGTGTGGTGAAATAGGAAAAAAGCAGCTGGTATGAAACTGGTAAGATGATAAAATGTGATGGGCTTGAGACTTATGGTTTTCCATATGGAGTTCATAAAGTTTTTACTCAAAATCAATAACCTATACAGGAGTTTTTATATTTCGGCAAAGCTAAGCTACATTTTTGGGTAAAAGTTTTGCAAATTTCATTTATTTATATATTAATTAAAATTTCAAGGCAACAACTGATTCAAGTTTTATATTGAAGAAAAATTTAAGACGATGTCTTTTGCAACGAATACTAATCTCCAATTTGATTCTAAAATTATATCTTATATGCAACAATTCTCCTTTGTCATAGCAGAGTGCAAATTGCTATGCTAACCAATGTTTATTACTCACGAATAACACGTGCTATGCGTCGTATGAGTAACATTTGTTTTTTTTCTCAATTTGTGATTTGTGCAAATTTCTGCATAAAAATCGCTACAGTATGGTAACCTTTCATTCAGTTTTATACAAATTTTACACAAGTGTTATATCAGTGATTACTCAGTACCTAACTCAAAACCCTTCGACTTTACAAGAAATATATGTTTACAAACAGACAAACATGTATTCATTTGGTTATATCCTATGAAAACTTTATTTGTTGAATGAAAATTTTTAAAGTTTAATTAAGACCAACTAGTGCTATCTAAGCTCACTATAGCTTAAGAGGTTCAGTAAAGTATAACAGAGTATTAGAAAATACACACAGGGTATCATTGTGATATTTTAGTGACAGTGCTTAGTGTGGAAAAAGACTTAAGACTGCAAATACCAACGTGATCTTCTTCTTAATTTACCATGTCAGTAAAAAGCTCGTTCTCTCTATCATACAGTACATCAAAAAACCTTATACACAGCGATCGGAGACGACATTCTAAGCCATCAGAAAACATTGCTGCATTTCGAAACCATTGAGTCAAAAAACATTATGATTCCATAAAATTTCATTTATAGGGGGAAGAATCGCAAAGACTTATTGGTTTTTTAATTCTCTGAAAAGAATACAATTACTACTGATGTGTGGTGTTGATTTCACACGAAAAATTATGCTCTGGTTTTATTAAAATGATTTTCTTGAAGCCACATAAATTTATATATAATTTTAATTCGATGTTTCTCTCCCATAAATATTTCATTGCATTGCAGTTATTTTGATGCTATTCTTCTGTATTTCTTTGTTTTTTTTTTTTTTTTTTTTTTAAACAAATCTTGTAAAAACCATGAAAGTAAAAGCATAAGAAAATCTGTTCTCTCATCGGCAATTTCACCATTAACATTAAAATTTTTTATATATTATTGAGTTTGGTTTGAAAAATCGATTAACTCTCACGCTCTCAAAATTGCATCAATTTCCTCTCACCAATGACTTCACCTTGTATAACATTACATTACATTACACCATCAAAAAAACGAAAATAAAACGCACACACACTCAAGCACATTAACGGTTTTTTGTGCTTGTACGCTTTTTTCCATTTGCGCAAGTAATTTTTTTTTTAAGCAATTTTAGAACCTTAATATCTTGATATTAAATAGGATTGTCATAAAAAAAATTATTGAAGATTGAGGCCATGCATTTTCGTAATAAAACTAAAAAAATTTCATTTAAATCGATTGAGTAGTTTTTGCGTGATGCACGAACATCGCGGACATAGCTATCATTTTGCTTATATGGATTTGCTCAGCTTGCAAGACTTGATGTTTGAGACTTCGTTAAGAGTTTTGAATGAAAGTATTGACTAAAAACTTCATTCTCTACAACTACGGAAGTGCTTGTATACCTGGTCTCCAGAAATATTTACCAACTGACTAGTGAGTGTTTATCACATAAAGAGTTTTTATTTTTATAGTTAAAAAACGGGTCATATCATTCTACGGCAAAGTTGCAGTCATCAAAAAATTCAATTTTATTATAAGAAATTTCTTTTGTTAGCAATTTTTCTTGAATTTTATAGTACCATCAATTAATTTTTGGAGATTTCTGATATATTTTTAAATCAAATTAAATTTATCTGTTAATCTTTGTGCAACAAAGCAAAGGCGTTTTGCTGTCATAATACCAAGAAATTAAATCAAACACAATATAATGTAAAAAAACAAATTATACGATAATCCAACAACGCAATATTTGCATCAGATGACTTACTTGCTGTGGCCTTAGTCATGTTCAAATTAATATTAATTTACTCAAATTGTATATCAATATTGATTTGCCCTAAAAACGTAGACCAAAGACGAAAAAAAATCCAAACGAAAAATTTAACAAAAGAGGAGTTGTGGTATAAGCAACAAGTCTTCATAGGTGCCGCCAAAGCACAAGTCAAAATTTAGGTTAACAAGAGGTTAAAAAATAAAAAACCTTTTGATTAATAAGATTTTTGTCGTTGCCCTAAGCTTAACAATACTTCACTTTCACAGCGCCAAAGTACTTGATTTTTAATTATACAAAGCAAAAAAAAAATAAGAAAAAATTTTAAGTTCATTGAAATTTTTTTTTTTTTTACTGTCGTCACTTGTAATCAAAATTCCAAATTGTTATTTATGATAAAAGAAAGTAAATAAATATAGTTATTTTAAAGCGGAGTTGGCATTTTTATTTATTGTTGTTACAAAAATTCAGTAAAAAAAATTAAATGTTAGCCAATTTCACTATTCAATACTTGTGCATATATTTTGCTTACGCTGTAAGTGAGATTGGAATCTGTATGGTTTTGGTTGTTAACTGTTGACTTAATATCAGTTTGACTATTTACATTTGGCACGTTGCTGGAATTTCTATGTAATTTTTGAACATTAAAATTTTGGACACATTGCGCGGTTTGTACAGCGTGCGCGTTTATTGAACCCATCTACTGATTTATGGTGGCTGAAAACAACAACGAAGTCTGCGCTGAGTTTTTTAAAAAGCACTTGACAAAGTTTAAACAAAAAAATGTTGGCACTTCTTTTAAAGGTACTTGAACTCTACAAAAGTAGTTAATTGTTTTGTGCGTATGATCAAACGAAAGACTTAAGCGGCAAACTTGTATCTTGATTATATTTAAATTAAAATGATTTTGTTGTTCAAGAATATTGCATTTGCTAAGGGAAATGCTTAGTAAGTGAAACAAAAACACATTTGAGCTGTGAAACATGAGTGACGGCTACAATTTTTGCATTGTTTTAATCTTCTAATAAATCTGCTTTCGAAATTTTGTGGTCAGTTGAAATTGAATTAATGACTTAAAATAAATTTCAAAATGTTTTTTGTGCATCAAATAAATTTTATATTTTACATTTAATTCTATTTTTAATTCCTTTTTTTTTCAATTTCCAAGCAACTCCATCGAAACACTGCCAAATTTGCCAAGAACTCAATAGAGTTTTTTTGCTGATTTTTTTGTACTCTACGGATTTTTATAATTCAACAGCGATTTTTATTTTTGCTGAATACAAATCAATATAAACAATAACCAAAACGGCACATAAGACATCCGTTGCAATGACTAATGCGCACGATGCATTAGGTCAACTTAACTCATGCTGGTCATCATTTATAGTGCCAACAACTGACAAAAATGGTGTGGCTTGCAGTTATGTGTGACAAAATAAAGACAACTTAAATTGCAAACGACGCCAAATTTACTGCTAGAAAAAGGTATGAACCACAACGGAAATGCAGCAGTAGCCATTTTTGGTAAGCTATGAAAATGACGCATCTTTTGTGTTGTGGAAGGAAAACTAAAAGAGAAATATATAATTCGCAAGGAGGAGGCAATATAAAATAAAATAAAACATAAATGAATTGAAATTTTTAGTGGAAACTTTGGCAACATATGTTTGAATACTTTTACTGACAATTTATGAAATTTAAAAAAAAAAAAACCTAATTTTTAAGCTGTTTTTCCCTATTCTCCCTATTCTCCTCTATTTCTTGAACATATCTTATTTGCAAGAAAAGAAATTTTTTTAAATTTTCAATTCATGTTTATTACATATTGAAATCATTTAATTTTTCTCAAAACTCCTAATTTGCAAGGCGTCAATTTCACTTGCATGATTGTAGGCAAAACTCAATTGCTGTTGGTATTGTTATAGTTGTTGTACCACTGAGTATCTAGTAATTGTAGGTAACAGCTGCATCATAATGCACGCTTTTACACGATGCTGGCTTACGCTTGTTTAACTCGCTGGTATTTGAATGTCTTACAACATTTGCAGCTCACTGTTGGCTTAATTTATTGAGTTGTTTATTTTGTATTGTGGGTACGAGTTGGTGCAGCCGATGCAGGTTGGGCCATAATTTAAAATCTTAAATAGATACAGTTGTAACATGCGTTTGATGTTTTAATTTGAAGTGGAAAAAAAAATGTTTGTATAAGAAAAGAAATTTTAATTTAAAAAAAAGTATAGTACACAAAACTGCAATACTTTTACTTAATGGATTTATTTAATAGGAGAGCTGAAATGCTTTTTATTATTTTTATAGAAATAATTTGGTTAAGCTCTTGAAGGCTTAATGGTCAAAAGTGAATTTAATAGAAATTGGCAAGTCTGCTAATTTTGGCTAAGTCGTCAAAAACAATTTTTTCCCAAAAATTAATTAAAAACCATTTAAGTGGTAATGGCACAGCATCCTATTTAAGAGCTCTTCATGACTTTTCTCACACAAAGAATTTTGCAAAATATTGCATTTTTGAGTACTGAGCTAAAAAAATATATCATAAATTTTTTATTTTACTCAAACGACCAGAGAAAACACGAAACAGAACCTCACACGGTAAGTAGTTTGCACAGATTTGCGCAAGCGGAGTATGGTGACTAGGGATCCCTCTTGAAAGTCTTATGAAAATTTTTTCATTTGAAAAATAGAAAAAATAAAATTATTTTACTCAAACTGCCAGCACCAACACGAAACAGCACCTCAAACGGTAAGTTGCTTGCACTGATTTGCGCAAACGGTGTATGTCGACTAGAAAATCTTATGAATATTTTTCATTTGGAAAATAGAGAAAAAAAAATTTTTTAATTATTTGAAAATCTTAGGAAAGTACAGAAAAAAAAGTTTGAGTAAAAATTGGTACATATTTCATCGAAATCACTTGCGTAAACGAATAACTTGAATTGTTACTAGGAAATTAGACCATAAATGAAAATCAAAATATTTAAAAAAAAAATTGCAGTTCCCTTTTATTCTATCAGACAAACTTAAACACTCTTAACCTCTTAAAATATCTTAACATTCCTACATAATAAACGCTGTGGTTTTTATTCTGAACTTTACTATTGTCATTTGTTGTTTTTTTTTATTTTTAATATTTAAACTTTCTTTTAAGCTACAGCTTCTGAATGCCCCACAAATTTATTTGAGACATAATTTGCTGTATTAAATGAAAATAAAATGCATTGCTGCTAAAGAAAACCGAGAGTGTTTTTTTTAATGCGATTGGTATTTTTGCTTTTGGTTACCAATGCTATTGAAATCTCTGCGCATGCGCAACCGTTGCCGATATTTCAGTTACAGTCGCTGTTAATGAGCGTGAGAGCGAAGCAACATCTTATTATCATTATTGTTGTTGTTGTTGTTTTTTGGTAGAGAGAAAGTTTTTGCCGTTGCATGAGAATTTTTAAAAGATCAGAACGAGTTTTTAAATTAAATTTTATAATTAAATAAAATATATTGTGTTAAACAAAAATTATTGAAAAAAAAATTTTTAAGATAGATAAAAATATAATTTATGCACAATTTACTGCTATATTCTCTTATAATAAACAATGCTTCACAGAATCGGTCTCACTTCCTGTTTGACCCATTAAAAAATTCTCGTAACACATAAAAAAAACATAATAATCATTTTGTTCACACTCACCTTCGACACAGTTCCGCGCTTTTCTCCCACGAATGTTTTATGTTGAAATATTTATAGCAATGCAAACCACGCAGCTCCCAACCTGAAATGAGAAAAATACAAAAAAAAAATTGTTAAAAATATTTTTTACCAATAAATCAGCGCTTGTAGCTGCTGTTGCAAAAATTAAGTTTAATATATGAAATTTCCTTAAAAGTCAGACAAGGTCAGCTAGAAAAAATCAAAAAAAAATACAACAACACAAGTACATAAGTTGAGACAGCTAAATTGGCTAATATAGCGGAAGCTGCTGCCAAAAGAAAGCGAAAACCAATTTTTAAGATAAAACAAAAAAAAAAAAGCAAAAGCAAACCAACTTTTTAATGTAATTAAGTAAATTGAGTGCTCAAGAAAAAAAAAAGTCGAATGCCAAAAAAAAATCGTGTGCTTGATTTCAAAGTCAAAATAAGTTCGTATGAAAAGTAAAAACAAAGAAAAAAAGGAAAATATATCTGCTCTTTACAATAAAATTTCAAATTCATTGCCAGTTGCCACCACTGTCTTTTTATTTTCTACAACTCAAGTTGTGTTGAATTTCACCTGTAGTTGCTGCATCACTTTCCAAACGCATGGCACGCATACGCAATGGTAACTGCAATCGCTGCTGCTGCTGCTTTTGGTTGCATTGCAGCTTTTAAGGTTATGTTAAAATACGAGTAAGACAGACACTGAGAAAGAGGGAAAGATAGCAGAAAGCCCGTTTACAAAAAACAGTAAAACAAAGTTTCGATGATACGCGTGTTTTATGTGAAATGAAAAAAAAGCAAACTTTCCATTAATATAAACGTGTTGATGACGATGACTGTGGGCATTGTAAGTTTTTGGCATGGAAATGGAATTTGTGGTTAGAAGGAACAATAAATTCATTTATCATATTTCTATTACATATATGGATATGACTATATTAGACAAAACCGTTGTTAAGCAGTTTTATTTCTTTGACTATGCAAAGCAAAACAAAAGACTTAAGTAACGAACTTTAGCATATACCCTTTTTGGTACTTTATAACGGAAAAGTTGCCATTTATTAACAGCTACTTAAGATTGAGTTGAAGTTAAATTTAGCACACTTTCATAATAACAAAGTAAAATAATAATAGTTTTAGAGCTTTCTAACTGCACAGGAATTAAATCTGTACAAAAAGCATAGCAAATAAATTCGTAAATTAATAATGTAATATAACAATTTTTTTTAAAAAATTAAAACTTAAAATCGCTTACAGATAAATGTACTTCGTTTGTTTTTTTTTTTTTTAATATACATTAATTTTTTAAATTTGTTAGTTGTAAAAATCCATTTATCACAATTTTTTCAAGCACTCCTGCTTTCCTAAATAATTTGTTATTTTGTTGAAGAAATTAGTGAAAAAAGTTTTTAATTGGAAATAAAATTCGAAAAAATTTTCCTCATAATGCTAGGAAAAATATCCTTAAAATTTAAGGTAAAATCCTTTAAAAAAATTAAAATTACCTGTTCCTTAAAAATCAACAAAAAAACAAGGTTAATAAATTTATTTCTCTTTAAAAATCAAAAGACTTAAGCAACGAACTTGCACTGAACTTTTTTTTTCTCTAAGTAAATATTAAATTAAGCACAAACAAAAAAAAATTTGCTGTTGAAAAATATCTTAACAAGCTGCACAACATCTGCATCTAACAACAATCATTTCCAGCAGCAGAAGTTATTTGCAGAACCTGTTCACCTTGGCGCAAAAATTCCATAAATGCTAGCGCACAGCTGTCAATTGTGTTACACCAGCAATGAGCAAATAAGAATTATTTCTGCATAAAATTTAAATTCATGCAAGTGGGTTTAAAAATTTACTTCTGCTATAGGTAATCGTAAGCACAATGACTATTGATTTATTTCAATTACAATTCAGTACAATGCAAGAACTTTAGATTTTTAACTTTTTCAATTTGTCGTAAGTTGTACAAACAAATTAAGACCAATTATAGAAAAATTTTCGACTTGACTTAATTTAAAAAAATGTGATATTTGTTGTTGTGATTTTATAGAATTTTTCTGCATGAGAAAATTTAGTTCTTAATCAATAAATTTTTAAAAAAATTAACTGAAGTAAAAAGAGCATGCGCAATTTACAGAATGTTGACAAAAAAATATAAGCAGTGGTTGAACATTTTTCCAAGAACTCTCTCACATTATAAATGCAGTAAAAACATAGTTTTTGCTAATAATTAAAAGTGAACTATTTAGCTATGGCTCTAGCAATCTACGTACTGTTTCATACAAAATGTGGCACGGTATAATTTACTAACAAATCTTTCAGTCTTTTACAGAGCAATATGCAAAATTTTAATTAAAATATTAGATCTTATCTTTAAATCTTACTTGTCTGTCTAATTTATTTAAATGCCTATTTATTTACATATGGTGTTAAAACAAGGAAACCCAGAGTTCAACGCACGTCAGCTTTATTTCACACAAAAATCAGTCAAGCTGAAAAATACCAACAACAAAAAAAAATCACTACGCCAGCTTAAGTTCATGCCTGTCTGAGCATTCGGGCAGCATAAAGCACTCATAAATTATTTTAAAATTCTCACTTTTTTCTTAAAAAAATATAATGTATACACACGACTAATTTAAAGAGGTAACTTGACGCATGACCTAGAAATTTTTTGGTGGAAAAAAAATTTTAGAAAAAAAATACAAAATAAAAAAATTTTAAAAGAAAGACAAACAAACAAAAGCAAGTAGACAGTCAGCAGTAGTTGAATTTTGACGTCTTTTAAATCGCAACTTACAATTGAAATATTGTAAATACAGCGCGACGTGTTGCTTTCATTTTAATAGAATACCGTTGATAGTTGTTACCAGGAATTTTAAGACGCTGTGCCTTAGCTGCCGTAATACGTGTAAAATTGGCAATATACAGTAAGCATTTAACTGGAAGATTTGTTAGGTTTCTAAGCCGTTGAAATCAAAATTAGCACAAATTATTTTTCTTTTCTTGGTAATAAATTAAGTAAATATGGCAGAAAGAATTTAAGCTTTTTATTTAACGTTATCATTACGTGATCAAATAAGTATGTCAGCATATATTGTGCAAAAGGAATTTAACAGTAAAGTGTTTTGAATTTATGTGTCATAGAAGCAATTTAAGGTAGGGCCTCTAATCAAATGTATGGACGTATAAAAATGTGGTAATTTTTGTCTTTAATTGCTTGAAAGACTATAGAACAAACCAAAGTCTTCATACTGACATATTTCCGAAAGAGAAATTTTCTCAGCAAAAACAAAATTTTGACATCGCCTAATGAAGTTTGCATTTAATTAAAAGCATTTCAAGGTTTTTCTTACATATAAGGTGCCACGCCCACATTTTAAAATATGATTTATGGCCACGGTTTTCTTAAAATTTATGTCAAATTTTTGTCCGAATTTAGTCCTTCTCATCTGAATTTGCTTTTCTTTTTCGGTGCTTACTAAATCATGCGTTTAAGGCATCAAGCTAAATAGCTAAGAAGGCTTGAATCTGCAGTAGCATCCGGTATAGCGTTTAAAAGACTTTAAGCAAATAACTTGGATGCCACTCCAAAATTGAAAAGATTTTTTTGGTTACATTTAGCATAGCATTTCTCTTAAGAAAATAAAGAAAATTACCTAATATTTTTCATTTTATTAAGCTTTTCATATCATGTGACACATTTTTTTGACAAAGTTCGTGGTAATAACAATGCTGGCTTTTCAACATGAAATATTCATAAAATTTTTCAAAGATTCTGGTGCAAATTTTCATATTTTTTGCTAAACAAAATAAAATAAAAGCACTGAAAATTGGCGCCAAAAATACAGAAAAAATTTTGAAGTATTCTTTGTTCAAAAATAAATATTTTGGGTCTTTTCTATTGCTAAAATCAACATAAAACTTAACATTAAGATCTAATTTTGTTGCTAGTTCTATTGTTTAATTTGGAGCAAAATCATAAAAAAATGTCTTTAGCTTGGAAAAACTTTAGATCAAAATCAAAATGCTTGGTTTTCAACATAAAATATTCATAAAAATTTTCAAAATTTCCGGTGCAATTTTTCATATTTTTTTGTAAAACAAAATAAAAATAAAAGCACTGAAAATTGGCACCAAAAATCCAGAAAAAATCTGAAAGTATTCTTTGTTCAAAAATAAATATTTTGGGTCTTTCTATTGCTAAAAGAAACATAAAACTTAACATTAAGATCTAATTTTGTTGCTAGTACTATTGTTTAATTTGAAGCAAAATCATCAAAACTTTTCTTTAGCTTGGAAAAATTATTGATTGATGATGCCTAACAAATTTTGACTTTTGCTTCCGAGCTAGTAGATAAATAATTATTTCAAATAGGAAGTTTCCAAAACACAATAACAAAGAAGAAAACAATTTGAAAAAGATTTACTTTTAATAAATATAACAATCATTTTAAAACGCGCTGCGGAAGTCAATTCGATAACTTTCATTTAATTATGTTATAATTTTCATTTAATAATCGAATGTTATCAAATGCTGTGGTCATTTTTAAAATTAAGTAAAATTGGTGTCTTCCGTTAAACGCTTAAGCCGCTTATAATATTTACAAGTTTGCTTAATTGCCAGGAAAACAGCGTGTGGTAAATGCAGTATAATTTTTAGTACCATAAGAAATTTAATATATATAAAATAAATTATTAAAATATGTATTGATATTATAAAAAAAAACAGCATCAATAACTTACATTAAAAATAATGACAAAACAAAAGACTTAAGCCATAAACTTACAAAACAAGGAAACCTAAACGATACTATACTTTAACCAGCAAACTACGTGTCGGTTTCTTTTTAATTAGCTTATTAAAAACTAAAAAACTTTTTAAATGCTTCCTTTAAAAACAAATATTTACATTGTTTGTACATGGACACATACATGCATACAACCACTGCTGCACAACAAAACAATAAAACTGGGTGAAGTGAAAATGCATACACACACAGTCAGTATTTTATTTGCATTCTTTTATAATGACATTGCTGTGGCAATTAGCTGACTTATGTTAACAACAAATAACAGTAAATAAAACCTGTTGCTGGTACAACATGTTGCAGGCAGCAACTGTTGACTGATATTGATAAGAATAATTAAGGAAAATATGAAATAAAATATCTGTAGCAACAAATTAAATTTACTTATTGAAATTATTTTTATTGAAAAATTTTTAAAATAAATGTGTAAATTGGAAATAGAATAGAATTAGAATAGAAAAATTTTAGAAAATCTGAGCTAAAAATCATGATTTCTCATTTACACTTTAATAAGGAAATTAATTGTAGATATGCACGTGCAACAAACAAAGAAAACATGCAAAATTTCAATATGTAAGGTTTTTAAAAAATGTTGACTTTGATTTTTAGGTGGCTCATACGAAAAAGAAATACTTCTTTGATTTTGAGTAGTTTTGAAAGATCAATATTTGCTTGGATAAGTGGTTTTTTCAAAGCGCAGCAGTTTACAAAAGCTCATTGCTAGGACCGCAGTATTTTGGAAATTATCATAAGATAACCCAAAATGTATCAAAAACTTTTTTCATAAACTGCCTTCATTAATACACATTTAAGCAGCATTCACACTTTATGCTGATAAATTTGTTTTTTAAATGCATTTATGCCTACAAAACATACAATGCTGCAAAAATATGTTGTACGGCAACAAACTGTGGGAATTTCTCATAGTAAAGCTTATAAATTGCAGTAAGAAAAAATTTCAAAACAGATTTGTACATACAGTAGGTAAGTGATTTCAAAATGTAGTGTAACAAATTTGTGCGGCAACTTCTAAAGTAGGTCAAACTTCTTTGTATTAAGTTTCAAAATTATTAATAAAAAAACAAATGACATTATTTCTTACTATGCTGACTCAAAAAAAATTGTAAAATGTTGTTAAATTTAAATTTCTTTTCTATAAGAATAGCACATCTTAATTGCAATCTACATAGTAAATATCATACTAACTAGTATCTACTAAGAAAAACACCAGCAAAAGAACAACAAGAACAAAATTACACTTAAATTCTAGTTTTAGTGACCTAAATCTATGAACTAATTAATCTTGTTGATAGTTGCTTGCTGCCTCTCATTTAAAATGCTACATTTTCTTACAACATCTTTTGCTTTAGCTTACAACATCTCTTTAGTTGTAGTCAAGAAAGAAACGCTGCGGAAGATTTTTATCGTTTATCTTGACAAATTTATCTGCTCTTATGCTGTAAACTTAAGAATGCAAGCTGGTGTGGCAAGTTTAAGATATTGTCAAAACAAGTTAAGTCACTTGGAAAAAATTTATTCGTAGAAATTTATGTATTATTTCAAGGTAATAAATGCTTTTGTAGAACAGTCGTATATGTTTTAATATTAAAAAAAAATTAAAAAATTAAAACTTTTTAGCTTTTCATGTTAATTTAAATTGAGATAAATTGTGTTTAATTTCAGTTGAACAAGAAGTTTAATTTGTTAATTTATTAAAAAGCGAATTACTATTAAAAAAGTTTCCATATTTCAATATACTTATGTATTGAAATTAAAAGACTTAAGGTAGGAACTTGTTTCGACTATTAAATAATTTTACTGAAAAATACTTTTAATGCAAAATCTTATAAAATAGATTTATACGAAAAATAACTTTTATTTCCAAATTAATAATAAAAATAAGAAATGACCAATAATTGTAATATATATGGGTCATTTTATTACTTTTTTGGATATTCACTTTAGATGGGTCCTTAATAATTCTGAAGATAAATCTACAATTAACACTACTGCTCAAATTAAGTGACGAACTAGCTGAGATTTGATCTTTTAAAGCTCAAAAAAGCAGTAATTTTTAAGATACGAGTATTTTTCTAAGGCTCATCAAAACTTGAAATTTGAGTTATTTCTTTACATAAAAATGAAATTTTCTTGCCTTAGTAAAGTTATTCAACGTTGCTATGCTTTACTTTTTACTTTTCTGTTAATTTCTAAGTCGAAAATCTCAATTTTTTTCAGTATGCAAACCCTCGTAACTTGTTGTTTTCAACTTATTTTTTAGCTGTAGATATTTTGTAAAATTTAATTAAGTTTCATTTTGTTTTAATGAAACTTTTGGCAATTATTGGAAAAAATGCTCAAAGCTGCTTGAATTTCAGCTTTTTAATATTCAAAAGGTAATATCTCAACTCCAAGACCATTGAGAATTTTGTTGAACATTAATAAGTATTTTTTCAGAGTTTTTTAAGAACACAAAGTAAATTAAATCTTAAAGTAATTTCTCAAGCTCCCATTTGATATAGGGTAATTCGATTGTAGCTTCCAATTTGAATGTTTTCAAAATGGCACAGCATTTTAACAGACTGTTGATATTTTCTTTAAGTTATGCAATTGAAACTTTGACATTAGACATGAAGAATGCTATCGATATGGATGGTATGAGCAGCAGTTTCCGTGAAATAACGTGAAATACTCCCTTACTTCTCTGCATAAGTTGGCGAGCAATGCAACGAATATCATTTTTTGGCTTATACATTTCATATCTCACAAAATTATTACTTTTTTAATAATTTTTTAGCTGTTACACGAGATAGACATTATGGTAACCGTAATCGTAGTAGCTTTAAATGAAATATTGAATCATACTTAACATATATAGCTCTAAAAAAATATATATATTAGACGAAGTTCGTGGCTCAAGACGTTCGTTAAATTAAATTCAAGGAAATGTAAAATTTATACCTTTTTAATGTACTTTTAAGAATTTGTTTTTAATTAATATTTATTTTGCTTAGAAATTAAAGCAAATGCAATAGTTAAACTATCGCATTACATTGACATGTAAGCAAATATTTTCCACATCACTTCACTTTTTTAAGATTTTCGATTGAAATTAAAATGCAAGAAAAATTTGTTGGCGCTTTAAGTACTGTAAGTATGTGTTGTTGAATCAAAATGGAGACAAAATTCTTGTTAAATAAATTTATTTTCAAATACAGTAGACTCGCAGTTGAAGGAACCATTGGTTAAGAGAACTACTCCATCGAGGGTACCACCAAAATTTTTCCATTGACTACTACTCTATATGGACTTTTTTTTAAAATAATTTGTTCTTGTATTAGGCAGTGTAGGTAAGTGTTATTTTTATGTGTTTTTAATACAAGCAATATAATGTGAAATAAATACTTGTTTTTAACTAAATTCTAAGAGTTAATTTTCAATTTCAATTGAGGGAAAAATCTGGGTAGAAGTTAGTTAGTTTTTTTTTTTTTTTTTTCAATCAAATTACCACTTTGCAACCAGCGACTTATTAAATTAACTTTTTTTTTTCAAATTATTCAATAGCATTTACATTTATGCCATGGCATATTTTCACGCAAAAGCAGGTTCGTTGTTTAAGTCTTTCGTTCTTTATGTAGAGAACTTATAACTAAAAGCATACGTTAAGCATGTTCTTTCATTTATTTATAATTTTTCATTAAAATTTTGGCATATGTTTTGTTTTTTTTTTTAAATTCTTTGTTCGTTTTAATTTTTTAATTAATTTAATGATTTTTATATGCCTCTTTATATACAATTTCAGTGAAAACCTTTTTCAATCATATTTTGCACAGCTGAAAATTTTTAAAAAATATTTCCTTTATTTGTTTTGCTGCTGTGATAATTTTTTATTTTCCGGTTTTTGGTTAAAGCCACTTATAGCTAACACTTTAGTGTTGAAATACAGCAAAAGTGTGCGAAATCAAGTGGTCAACCGCTTTAGCAACAAAAACAGCAACAGCAGTGTTGTTAATTTTTTTTTTTTTTTTTTTTTCAATATAAAATAATTTTTTATACAACTGTTACTATTTGTGAAAACTGTAGTGATCTCGTTGATGTTGTTATTGTTATTGTATTACCATTACGCTGATTTTGTCAAAGCATTGCAATATCTAAACGCGCTTTTGCTGCAACTTTTATGCTGTTAAAATTATTTTGATATTTCTGTGCTATTGCAATATGAAAGCAATGAAAGCTGTCAATCAAGCCGTAACATTGAAGAAACAACTTTCCTTGAAATAACTATTGAGTATTTTTTTTATTCAAAATTCGCAGAAAATGAAAGCGCAACCTAAAGTTGCAATAAAGATATTATTCCCAAATATGAACAATTGTGATCTATATAAATTTATTTCCGAAATAATACAATGTAGTGAACAAAAAACTTGTGTTCAATTTATAGCCAAATTTAGTATATTTCATGCTTCATAAAAATTTAATAACCACTTAGGAAATGCACATTTAGCAACATTTTAAATGCATTTATATTTTGAATAAATTTTCACTGATTTCACCATAAAAAAGGTAAATATAATAAATTTTTTTTCTTTATTTTTGTGCAATCATTAGACTCAATAATTTTCATAATGCATTCGCTTGTAAATAACTAAATGGGTTTCTTCATAGCCCCATTTAAGCCATGCCGCTTTATTCAGTAGTTGTGGCTTTGTGGCTTAGCTTGATTGTGTATTTAAATTTATATAGTTGCTGTTTTTGTTTTTTGCTGTCTTTGTTGTGTTGGCTTAATTGCGGCTGATTTAACACAGGTGTGGCTCACATTACTTGCACAAAAAGTCAAAGACAAACCTTTTAGTTTCCCGCTCTCTTTTTCTCCTCTTTCTTCATCGGAATACGTGTCAATTAAAACACATTAATATCTGCGCAAAGTTATATGGCGAATAAAATACTTATTGGACTAATGACTCATAAACTTGAACTTTAAAGTCTGTTTGTTGTTCGATGAAATCATGATAGATATATTCAAATTAGAATTATACATTGCTTGTGATATTTTTAATGCAATATTATAATAAGCACTTAATATTGCGTATAGAAAAATCAGCTTCTGAAAGTTTTAAGCGTACATTTTTTTTCCGAAATTGTTGAGATTTATTTTTAAAACTTTTATTTTTTGGAGCACTGCTTTTAATTTAAAAATTAACATTGGATTAAAAAATATTGGCCTGCTCATCAAGAAGCGCTAGTTCCAGGACAATAGAGCGTGATAAGCCCACCTTTAGTATCAAGGGATCGTATAATTTTGCCTCCGTTACATATAAAACTAGGGCTTATAAAATAATTTGTAAAAGGTTTTAACAAAAATTGGAAATTATTTTTTTTTTCTATCAAAAAACTTTCCAAGAATAAGTGCAGAAAAAATAAAAGCGGGCATTTTTAATGAGCCACAGATAAGATCATTAATAAATGACTCAAATCTTACGGGCATTATGACAGAGATTGAGGAAAATGCATGGGCTGTGTATGTTTGGCTTGTTCAAAATTTTTTGGGATATAAGAAAAGTTCTGACTATGCTCAACACGTCGAACAACTTACATATGAGTCAAAGGGTTGGATGTAATATGAACATCAAGCTACACTTTGTTTACAACCATTTAGACTATTTTTCCGATAATCTTGGGGATCTAAATGAAGAACAGGAAGAGCGATTGCACGATGAATGGAGGTACGATGGAGAAACGCTACTTAGGCTACACATTATGACTGACTATTGTTGGAGCATTCAAAACAGCTCTCTGCCTTCAGCTTCAGCAAGGAAGTCAAATAAACGAAAGTTGTTTTCAACTTAAGAACTAAATAAAATAGGATTATCTTTGAATATATAGTATTTTATTACAAAAAGACCTAAGTGCCATATTTTTTTAACTATAGCTGATGCAGAAATTTCAGTCACAGATTTAAAATCATCATTAAAAATTGAACTAATATCATGTAACATAACCCAATCATCAGAAATACTGTTGTTCAGTGTAATCGAGGAGCAACAGAACAAAACTTGATGACTTTTTTCGATTCCAAATTACTGCCATCACATTTAAAAATAGCTCAAAAACATAGCTCAGTACAAAAGCGTGCAAGTCCAGTAAAAAATTACAGAAAATGTCTGTATGCAATTTCCACGGAACATGTCCGATTGACTCACCACCACTGGTTTTTGAAATATCATAACCTAAAAGTGAGAAAAGCGCTGTTTTTTGGCCATATAGGAGGTTATGTTTCCAATTATAAAAAAACTTTTGCAGATTAATCAGTGGAACATCTAAAAGTACCAGTTATTGCCCTCAAAATTAATTTGCATACGTCTCAAAATATTTTTAATTCCTTGAGATATCGCATGTGGATATTTATGGTTTTGCTGATCATTTCCATCATATGAGTAAGGCAAGAGGTCGGCAAAATCATAAATTTCAAATTTTTGAGGCTGCAAGGAACATAATGCCTCAATTGTGGGACTTTTTTGAAAAGCCCATTATTTCGCATAGTAGCGACTTAAATTATCAGGTGCGGTTACTCAACAACTACGTAATATTTTTTTTTTTTTTGGGTCCATTTCGAAAAAAAATTTTACATGAATAAATTAACGATCATCCTTAAATAAAAACTAATGAAATGCACAACATTCTAAAATATAATGTTAATGTTAATGGAAAATGTGTTGAAATGAGCACGAATATGCGAAGTATACTATGGAACAGTCTTCACTTGCGACACGTTATCTGCAAATTTAGAACCATAAAATTCCCTAATTTGAACTATTTAAAAAAAAAATATTTAACAAATAACAAATTTATCATTAACCCAATACATCATTTTGGGTCACCCTAACTATGCTATAGTTATGTGCATAACTTATTATTTCACTGCCTACTTAAGTTGCATTTGTAACTTTCTAGTAAAATTGTTGCAAATATGACCTAAACTGCAGTCACTTCTCTGAATTGACAAGCCATAGACAGCAACAACTATGTACTCTCAAAGCAACTTCTTTTAACTGTTTTTAAATGAATTAATAGGTAACACTTAACTGTGGTAAGCTAGAAAAATCTTATAACTGCGTAACGTTCTATCTTACGTAAGCTAAGTAGCAAGAAAAAAAAAATTTTGAGAATGACAGCATTCAGACAGATTCTTTGCTATTTTTTTTTTCCATTTTTTATTTTCTGCTTTAGATTTCTTATACCAAATTAAGCGACTGACTTACTGACTTTCCTTTGTCAATCAAGCAACAACATTGAAAAATGTAAAGAAAAATTAAAACAACAAAAACGCGTTAAATATTTGTATGCGCGGAGAAACCGTTTTCTTAAGTGGTCTGCTGCAGCAGCAGCAGCAGTATGGACAATAAAATCAACAGCAACAACGGCAGCAGCAGCAACAACTACAGAAATAGCAACAGGTTTTACCATAACTGCAAACTAGCTTGTGGTTTTTAAGCTTAAACTTTTTCAGACGAGTTTTTCTGGTTGTTTACCATATAAAAATTATAATGTTTTAAATGATTTGCTGCAGAAGAAGATAAATCAAATTAAATACTTAAAATGTATCTATGCTATATGAAAGTAACTTAATCCAAAAATTACAATTATATGTGCTCCAGCGAAATATTAATTTATTTATTTTGTATTTATTAAAATTTAGAACATTCAGGAGGAGAAATTATTTGATTTATCAAAAGAGCTGGCGACTTTTCACAAGTTATGAAAAAAAATTTTAAAACTTACGACCCAGCGGCAAATCGGTGAAGTACTCCAATTTTTCATGTATGAAGAGCTATACACTTTGTGTTGCATGTTTTACAAATGAAATTGTTACTGTGATATTTTTTTTATTTGCTTGCTGGCTGAATGCTTTGTTTATGGATCTGTAGGCAATCTGCTTGTTGGCTGTCTGCTTTGTATGTGGAGATGTAGGAAACTCGCTAAACTATGCAGGCACTTTGTTACACATTGTATATGGAGATGTAAGCATGCTGCCTACAAAGCGGCCATCCTTTTGTAAAAAGAATTTACAGTTGTTGCTGGAGTTGTGATCATTACTGCCTACAATGAGTATAACTATTCATCGATGTTGTTTACAACATAGTTGTCGCTGGGGAGTACTTAAATTGAAAGAAAATGTTTTAACACAATTCGTTTTAAGGAACTCCCGTGTACAAACAAAATCTAGACCTTAATATCTCCATAAAAGCTATTGACAAGCAGAAGCATAACTTTAAGCTTGTAGTAGTTTTGTTTTGCAGAAAAACTCCGAACAGGCATGATTGCAGAGTTATCGCTAACGCGAATTATGTAGCACAAATTTCCAGAGACAAATTCTCCAATTCACAGTGTGAAATTCTTCAAGAAGTTTCATCTACCGCATGGGTAAATGTGTCTGCCTTAGGTTTAAGTCAGAACAGAGCTCTAGTTCTTATTATTTCGTGTCAGAAAGTCTTCTACTAACAGGTGATTTTTTTGCTATATGTTTTTTCAGTGTAAATTTTTTGACATCACACGTGTGATTTATAACATATGTCAACACCAGAAATGCTCACTAAGGTTTGCCATTTTATCGTAAATAGGCTAAAAAACAAACAGTACTTGTAAATTATTGAATTTTATTATCAGAATTCGTGCTTTATTACAATTGTGAAAATGTGAAAAAATTTTCTTCAGCGACAAAGCTCATTTTTGGCTTAATGGGTACGTCAACAAACAGAATTGCCAAACTTGGTCTGAAGAGCAGCCGGAGACAGTTCCAGAGCTGCCAATGCACCTTGAAAAATGCACTGTTTGGTGCGGTTTGTGGGCTGGCGCCATCATTAGATCGCACTTTTTCAAAAAAAATTAAAATTGCAACGTTACAGTCAATGGTACCATGCGATGATTACCGACTTTTTTTGCCCAAAATGAAAGAATTGGACTTGGTTGACATGTGGTTTCAACAAGACGCGACACCATGGACCTATTGAGAGACGAGTTTGGTGAGTAATTAAACTCGCGTTCTGGAGCAGTCCATTGACCGCCAAGATCATGCGATTTGACCCCACTAGGCTTTTTTTTTGTGGAGCTACGTGAAATCTCAGGGACAATCCAGTCACAATCGCAGCCCTGGAAAACAACATTACAGCTGCCATTGGTGAGATACCGGCCGAAATGCTGGAACAAGTATGCCGAAATTGAAGCTTACGGATGAACTACCTCAGGCGTAACCGCGGGCAACATTTACATAAAATAATCTCAAAGCAGTAAATGACAGGAATTGATGTATTGCCTTAAATAAATATTTTATTCACTATTACAAATTTTTTGTACTTTTTTTAATTTTCAAAAACCAAATGCTTAAGAAATCACTCTTTATAAAACTCGAAAAAAATTACTAAAATTGTTTTTGTTAATGATTAATTCAACCAACTTTATTAAAAATTATATGCACGCCAAGTAAATATATTGGACAAAAGTCATTTATGGCATTTATTTAAAAAAAAAAAATACTGTAAAAAAATATTTTTACAAAAAAATATATTAATTATGTGGCACACATCTGTTAAAGGGTCAAGAATTGTAAAATCATTTCAGACGTTTGGCTAAATGTCACTGCTTTTATTTTTTAGCATAAGTAACAAAGTTAAAATGCTGTCTGTCTTCTACTTGAAGTTTTTAAAAAAAAAAAAAACTTAAGCAACAAACTTGCTCGAGAAGATGCAATGCCATATTCTTTGACTAAATAATTTTTCATTGTTTTAACACAGCTTAGTTTGACTTATAGCAAATGCCAAACAAAATGCAATAGCTATTGCTGCACAAACAAAATAACATCAAAAATATGTTACAGCTGCATTAAATATACCAGTCTTTATTGTTATTGTAAACGCTGTTCCTACGATATTACCTCAGCATTAGTTGTTTTTTATTTAATAATAAGTCATCAATGCTAAAATCAGCAGCACTGACATCAATGGAGAAATATTCTTATGACAACATTACAAGAACCTACAATCAGCAGTAGCTGCAGCAAAACCCAATGATAAAGCCGGTTGATGCTGCTGCTACTACATTTATTAGCATTAATTTTTTTTTCTAGTTGATGTTTTTTTGTTATTTTTTGCTGATAGCTAAAACGAGCTTTTGTAACGGTTTTACTCGTCACTGGTAGACCAAAGCAAAAGCAACACCATCAAGGTGATAAAACAGAGAGGACAGCGCAAAATATAAAAAAAAACTAGTGGTAGTTGTTGTAAATATATATTGCACTTGTTGTGGTTCTTGCAGTTGTTGTTGTTGTTTTTATTACTATGCTGTTATATTAACTAGTTTAGCGCAGCAGTAGCTGTCAGTATGTGTGTGTGTGTGTGAAATAGTTTTTGTAATTCCTCGTTTTGTTTTTGCTCCGTGCTTGAGAACTCTGTGCATTCGTCATAATAGCAGTTTGTTGCTTAAGTCTTTCGTTTTGTGCTCTAAAGTGGCAATGCTTTATATGATGCATTTACTTTTGTGTCATACAAAATAATGGAGCAAGCTTATTTATGCTGTTAAATGACAAAACCAACAAAGTTGACATTAACTCGTTTATTTACATATTACCGTAGTTACTTTAGATTCAATTCGAGCAAAAAGTTTTTTTGTTTTTTTTTTTGAGCATGCCTATTTATAATTGACCTTGCAGACGACTTAAATTATATGTAAATTAATTTTTAAAAAATTACTTACCATTTGGACAAGCAAATGCTTCATCAGCGGCTATATTTGTCACCGTTGTTGCCAACCACACACAAATGGCGGACAGCCAAATTGAACTGGCTGCCGTTAGCCACCTTCCCATACTGCTGTTTGTGTGTATGGACTTGCTGCAGTTTTTCCTTTTTGATTTCTTGCAAATGTTGCCGAAGAATACTGCTGAGTTGAGTTTTTAATTTAAATAAAAATTTTAAAAAACTACAATGAAAATAAAAATAATTAAATTAATTAATTACGGTGGGAATTTCAAAAATATTTTCTATATAAAATGATTATTATTGCTTATTATTTTAAAATTGGATTTTTTCTATACTTTTTTGAAAATTTTTACTTATTTTTTTATAATAAAAATAATCAATTATATGCTATTTTTAATTTCATCTTTATTTATTAATTTTAAATTTTTTTATACTTTTTGTTTTTTATATGAAATCAACACCCTTTGACAATGAGAAATCAAAGCAAACGGAAATCACTTCTATTCTACTTATAATTTGCCGCTTTGTAAATTTACCGCACGTGCCTGTTGAAGCTTAGCATGAAATTGGAGCACCTTTCTTACTTTCCTATTGAACTACAACTGCATGATCTTGAAATGTAAAGCAATTTATTGTTGCACAGCAGCTGTAGCTTTAAAAAGCGCTTATTTTTTAGTATAGATGAATGGCGGAAATTAACTGGCTTTGAATTAAAATATTCAATCGAGTACACGATGATAGAACTCATAGGTTAATGGTCTAACAAAATTGTACACATT
The DNA here is from genome assembly GCA_949775025.1 of Tricholauxania praeusta. Classification (NCBI taxonomy): domain Eukaryota; kingdom Metazoa; phylum Arthropoda; class Insecta; order Diptera; family Lauxaniidae; genus Tricholauxania; species Tricholauxania praeusta. The sequence goes on along the minus strand of OX459030.1, from coordinate 127,898,426 downwards.
TCTCTTTTTTAGAACAGCTAAGAATAGTTTAATTTTTTTTAGCAAAACTGTAACAAAAATACTACTTGGCTATCTTAAACATATTTTCGCTTTTTAAGGATATTGTTTAATGAAGTTGCACAAAAATTTAATAGCAAAATCTCTTTTACAAAATTTCCTATAAAATAAAAATGATTTCTATTTGCAAAATTTATTAAGAGAAAAATCTTAAATAACTTAGAATACCATTTACAAAAACGATTTCAGTTTAATTTGGCTATTTTTCCTTAATAAGATGATAAGATAATCAGAAAAATGTATCGTAATTGCTAAAAATTTTTTGAAACTTAGATTAATTAAAGAAAAGCAGGCACAACTTTTTCTTAGAAACAATTTTCCTAAATTAATGCTTTTGACAATTTTGCCTCCAAGACATCTTAATATTTGAAAGCAGCTATTGAAGCTGTAAAGCAATTTTAAGAACAACCTCATCAACAAGAACATTGCAGTCTATTAACGAGAAGATTAGAGAGCAAAGCAGAAATCGTGGATGTACTCGAAATTTTACCTGAAGGAGAAAAAATTATTCTATTTCTTAAAGAGCTGCCAAACATCGAAATTTTTCACGAAAGTCTTCACTGAGTTTCAAAAGGATAATGCAGCAAAGCAAGTAGTAAAAATGCACCATCAATGAAGACATCAAAAAAAAATGACTTTAAGGCCAATGTCAGCCTTACGACATAACTTCATTGGATTGCTAGACAGTATCAACATCATAAAGTTCTGCGTTTCAAAAATTAAAAAAAGACATAATGTCCATACTGGATAAAGAAACATACAGCGAATCCTTAGGCTAAGAATGATATACCAAGAAACTTACATCAAGATTCAGTAAGTTCTTGATGAATGAAATGATTGAAAGATCTTAGTGACAGCTTGGATATACACAAATATCGCTTCTTACAATATTTCCATTTTGAGAGAATTCCAGAGATTAGTGCACCAAAAATGAATGTCTAGAAAATACAATATCCGAAGAAAAACCTGCAAGACTGTTTACTTCTATTTAAGACATAATACCATTCTTCATATATTGATAGTTTTTACCACCACAACCAACTCAAGAGTAGCAGCGATTGTACATGCGCATGGTATAAGATATTTACAACTGACATAGGTTTTGATCGATTATGATGGAAGTTACCCATTCCATTTAGTCAATTTGATACTTATATCAGTTGAAGAATATTGCGAAATTGTAGTAAAGAGACTAATTCATCGATTATTCGAGGAATTGAGAAATGCTTAGCTGATTACTTTGGTTGAAACTTCCGCTTCTAGTATGTGCGGTTGTTCATTTCAATTTTTATTTAATTTAATTTTTCTAGAAAATCTTAAGCAATGTCGTATGCAACACTGAATCTTTCTATATAACAGTGATTACTTAAGACTTTTTCTTTTATTTTACAAAATTAAAAAGGCATAATCCTCCTGAGATATAACATTTTCAAAACCTTTTGCATAAAAAAACAACAATTTTGAAAGACTTAAAATTTTTAACATTTATATGCTTTCATTTTCATTAGCCTTTGTGTATTTTTATTTAAAACGCGTTCCCTTTTTTCGAAACCTTTTGTTTACAGGCAACAAAAAGTTTTCAACACAAAAAATAATGCTATACGCCAGCTTAATTTTAAACAAATTAATGCGACATTGCGTAACCAACTGCCAGTATGCTCGTAGCCAAAATGTCTGCTAGGCTTAATAAATGCATACAAACGAGCATAAACAAAAATAAGGCGATTGGTTATTTTTTTATTTTTCAATATATTTGAAGGAAACAAGTATTTAAAACGAGTTTAACCTAAAATATGTTGAAAGCAATTAAATAGCAATGTACAGATTAAGTCTTTAGTATGTAAAAAATTTAATAAAAATATCAAAAATACCAATGAAATTAACGCCTCAGCTGTGGCGCATCAAAAAACGTTTTCTTAAATCAAAAGACTTAAGCGACAAGCGTGCGTTGCTAATTTCATTACGGTGCAAAACAAAAATATTGCAACACACATATGCGTGCATATAATAGCTGAAACAATAACACTAACCTTGCGCTTGTGTCTATAATTTCAACTCTCAATTTTAATTTCGTATGGCAGCAAAAAACGCTCGTATAAAATTTTGATTAAAGTTTCAGCTAAATTTGTCTATGAATTTATACGCAAAAATGAAACAAAATCATAACAATGAATTGTTGTTAGACCTTAACATATGCAACAACAAAAAAAAATAAAAACAATTTGCAAACTGAAAGCATAAACGACTGTGGCGTTAGAGTTCAATATCATTTGCGTCATGCTTTCAAAAACTATAATTGCGTACAAGCAGGAATCGCTGCGAGTGCCTACAAATCAAATATATCTAGTTCATTTGTATATATAAAGCTGTTTGATATTTTTTTTTAAGAAAAATATTTTTTTTTGGAGAAAAATATTTTTATTTTTTTTCAATTGAATGTTGAGAGCTTATTTTAGAGCATATTTTATTAACAGCCACTAATAAAAAGTCGTATTATCTTAGAGCACTCAATAGTGAACAAAGTAAGAATAATATAAAATTACTGAATGTCATCGAACTTGAACTGTTAGCATTTAAAGCTAAAAAAATATTTGCTATTTCGTATTAGGTGTTACTCATACGTCATGAAAGCAAATAAAAATGAATGACGTTTATGCAATTAAGTTTTGTATATAAATGTGCCAAAGTGGTATCGCATAATACAATTTAAGATCAATTAATTATATTCATAGTTTCGTAGATTTCTCTAATCCTATTTAGAATAAAATCGTTACAAATAACTAAAAACATTTTCTTACTATTTAAGTGTGTTAATTTAGTGCGGCCATTGTTATAAAGTGATATTTTCTTATAGTTTCTATAGATAAATAAACTTAATATAATACAGAACTGATTGGTGTCATCGAATTTAAGCTGTGGGGCTTTGAAGTTAAAAATATATGTTATTTTTATATAAGGTATTACTTTTTGTTCTATTAAATAGCAATTATAAAAAAAATTTCCTCATATTTCATGGCTGCCAATTTTTTCAGAACTTTCAGTTGTGGTCATTCGGCTTAGATGTAACTTAGCAAACGGGTTTTGACGTCATCTTCTACTTTCTTGATTTTTTTAGCAAAAAAATTAATTTCAAACGATGGCTGAAAGCTGCATGAGTGTAAATGGTTACATGAAATAACTATGCAAAGATTTTTTGGTTCCTTAAACCGTTTTGAAGACTTTGCTTGCAAATTGCAAAAGCCGGCATTTAAAGACGGAAGCAAAAATTGTAAGCACTGAATGCGGGTGTTTGTCTATCTACATATCTGTACAGTAACGTACCAGCTTTGTAATCGTAACAACATTTACGGTTATTCAAATGTGAAGGCTACTATTTAGGAACACTCGATAGCATTTCAATTTCATGAAGCATGCTCGAACGCTTACGCTTATTATATTATATTTTTTCATACATTTTGAATGTTAAGATTGATTTTAATCAATGCCTATGTACTAAAAGCAGACAGCAATGGGAGAATCTAGTTTTGTGTGAATAAAACGCAAGGTTAATGAAAAAACAATTTGACGTCACATAAAAAGTGTATTTTTCTTAATTTTTTTTTCTTTTCTTTTTGATTAAAATTAATTTTTAAAAAAGCTTTCATCACTTTTGTAATCAATTCATTTGGAAATTTCGCTTGGATAAAAATTAAAACATAAAAACTTTAACAAACAAAAAACTTAAGCAACGAACTCATTAGTAAACTTTTTATCGGCATAATAAAGAAATTATTATTATTATTATTATTTTGCGCTTCTTGCATTACAAATAAAATTAAATTGAAATAAAAATGAAACGAAAATGTTAGCTAATATAATGAAAAAAATTTGTGTTACGGATCTCTAAATTAAAAACTCAAAAGTTTGCGCATGATTTGCAAAAAATATACTAAAATTACCAAAAAAAAAGTGTTGAAAAGCCGTTGTTCAACAAAGTAAAAATCTACTCAACGCAATTCGTTAGTACAATCGTGTGTGTGTTATGCAATAGCAAATGCTTTTTGTTGTTGCTGTAGAAGATGCTTTTGTTTACAGCGCAAAACTTAATTAAAAATTCAAAATAACACGAAAAAAACATTTGAGACAGACACGATATTATAGCTAGTCTACACAACAACAATAATAACTAGCTTGCACTCTTGCACCTTTAAACACGATAGTTCCCTTATATACGTATATGTTTATATACAGGGTGAAGCAGACAAAAGTTCAAACCAAATCAAATCGCAAATTTTTTTTAATTGACATGAGGAAAACAATTTTTATTTCAGACCTGAGCCAGTTCTATATATTAAAGACTTGACGATAAAAATGCTGAAAATTTTTTAGTCTAACAGTGCGTATGAGCAACATTTTTTAATAAAAACTATTTCTTATGGGGATTTTTCCAAATCAAGCAGCTTGCGACTTTTTGTCGTTAATTATGATAGGCTTATGAAGAAAAAAATTTCTTAAATAATTTTAAAGCAACACAACAAATTGCTTTAAAATCACTTCGGTGGTTTTGGAGATAGCAGCGAACATACAAACAAAGTTAACAAACAAAATATTTATTTTTCATTTCTTTTATTTCATGCCATATATTGATAGCAGAGTATCATAGCTTGCGCAGTGCGTACTTTTTTGCTAACTTTACCCTGTACATAACAACCGTCACTCAGTCACTTTGCCAATCAAATAGCATATTCCCGTCTTTGTTGATTTTTATACAATTTTTTCTTAAGTTTTTTCCAAGTTTTTTGCTATTTGGCTGTTAAATTGTTACCCCAACAACAACGCCATCAATACAAACTTTTCAAGAAAATTATACCAGATGACGGCGGCATGTGGCACACTGGCAGCGATTGCAAGCAACAACAATTGAAACTCACAAACAAATGCCAACCCGCATGTGGATAACGACAACTACAACAACAAAATACAAGTGGCTGTAGATAAATTTGCAAGACAGCAACAGTAACAACAATTTTTGATTTGCAGCATAATAAGAATGCTTCGTGCAGCAATTTTTTTTTTTTTTTTTCAATACATGTTTGTGTCGCTGTCTGCGTGTTAAGCCCACACATTTTTTTATCTTTTTAAACAACGAAATAAAAATAAAACCGCTAACGAAATAATTTAGCAACCAGTTAACAGTTAAATCTATTGCCTATGTTATTTTTATTGTAATGTTAAATTTGTTGGCCTTTGATTGTCAATGTAGCAATGTTAAATTGAATTACATAGCTTAAGGGGATAATGTTAATAGCAGTGGAAGCTTAATGTAAAATAGCACTTTATTAAAAAAAGTTGTATTTCTTCAAAATAATCTATAGAAAAGAGGTACCGTTTTTTGTGTTAACTTTACTTATTTCTTAAGCGGCCAACAATTAGCAAGTTAGCAAGTTTTCAACTCTCAAATAGAAAAATACATATCCTTGATTGCATCGGTACCAAGTTATTAATGATTTGATAATAGGCTGTACATTTAAGTACACATGACGTATAAGTAACATTTAATTATGTGACAAAAATATATTGATTTTTTTAATTTTGCTCATTTTATAATAGCAATTATTGAAGTGTATACATTAAATTTTTCCAAGACTTATTACAAAAAAAAAACTTAATTTATATTTAATGTTTGAAAATCGATTGCGTTCATTAGAAGCCACCAATTAATTTCGTGCATTATTATAAAGCAACAAGCTGTCTGTAGTTACATAAAAACATATGCATTCTAGAAAGTATTTGAGCTAACATAATACAATCTGAAAGTTTGCTTCACATGACGTATGTATGTGTAACATTTAATAGCATTTTAAAAATTTTGAATTTGCTTATACTTGCTGGGCGTTTGTTTTTAAATTAGAATTAAAAAAAATTATTTCGGCACATTTTGGAACTGCATCAACAATTTAACCACGTTTAGTTTTAATATTCATAACGCTTGTTTCGAAAACAATTCTAAAAAGTTGACATTGTGTTGTCAGCCACTTATTAATTTCAATACTATTATCAAGTGACTTACACTTTATAATTTAAAAGAGAAGCACGTATGCTAAAGATAATCGCAGGGAAGTTATCAATGTCTGAAAGTCTGACTATTAACAACAAATTTGTGGTCAACATGTTGTAAGCGTAACATTAAATTATAACTCACAAAATATTTAGTGTTAATAAATATTTGCATGTTTTACTTTTGTTGAGCAGTCATTATGAAATTAGAAACAATGAAAATAAGTTTGGCTCATGACTGTATTGCAGCAAAAATTTGTTTTTTTTATGTTTTATATGAACCTACTTTTGTCAATTGTGTAATTATTACATAGTTTTGAAATTTCTCAGTTGAAGTTTTTAATATGAAATTTTTAGCAAAGTAAGTTATATTCTGCATAAAAACTAACTTTATTCTTTGGCAGCCACTAATTAATTGCATATATTATTGTAAAATAAATAATTCTCAAGGATCAGGCGGAGACCTATGAATTCTAGTGCACATCGGAGCAATTTTATCACTGCTTGAAAGTTTTTTGTACATTTACTCAACATATTTGATTATAATACAAATAAAAAAATATAAAAACTATCAACTTCCTCTAATTTTTTAAATTTTTCATTTAAATTAATGTACTCAAAATACCATAAATTTAATTGCACCTATACACAACAAATCAATAAAGCTTACAACATTGTTGCATACGTCTCATGCTATGTAAGTTGCGCAAAAAAAAAGCATGCATTGCATTAGTATATTGCGCAAAATATTTTTAATTAACAATTTTTTTTATTTGCAAGACAGCTTTCTGGATTTTGTTTATAAATTTTCAAAAAAACTTACAAGCAGCTCAACGATGATGAGCAAAGTTATTTGAATTTATTATTTAACCATTGCAGCAGTTTCTTTTTTTTTCAATTTCTTATGAGTAAATTGCATTAGAAGAAATTTAAAACTTCAATAAAAATTTGCATAATTCAATGAAATTGCAGTGATGCATTCAAGCATCAGCCAAATAAACAGCGCAACTAGCATACGTTTGCGCTTGCGCTTTACTTGCAATCATTTTTTTTTTTTTTTTTCGCTCATAACATAGTTTAAATTATTTGACTTAGGAAAAAAAATAAACATAAAATGAAATTTACATATTTCGATTTTTTTTTTTTCTATTTTGCTTTAAGCCAATTTATATAGCAGTCAAATGGTTATTAACTTGCTGTTAGCGCTTTGCATATACAAAGAAAATTAAGTGTGTGCGCAGCTTTAGGGTTAATGAAACAGCAAATATATTATAAAATTCATCAAAAAACGTTAGAGCTTTATAAATGTTAGCGTATATTGAAAACGTTATGTCCAGGCATAATTGATGACTGGAAAATTTTTAATTTTTTCTCTCTCGCTTTTGCTTTAAATTAAATTTTGCTTTTGATTTTGACATTTTGAAGTGCTCTCTCTCACTATCTCTTTTGAAGTTATTCAATTAGCGTTTAAGTAATTGACAGCAATGCCAAATGAAGCTTCATACACTTACTTCAAGTAATTTCAGTGTGAAAAAATGCGGCTTCAATTTGTTTAAGGTGCATCTATCTCTTTGCGACACTCAATAACATTTTGTCATATGTGACCTTGCTGTTGCCAACGCTTAGTGTAAATTTTTAACAGTGGGCGGTTGTGAAAAATCGAAAGATTACAGTTCATTGCTACTGATATTTTTTTCTTTCATTATTGCTTTTGGTGTAAAGCTTCAAATCTACGTTTTAGCCTTGGTCTTAAAACGAAAAACTTAAGGCACAAACTTTTGTTTATATGGTGGTGTTGACGGTTAATTAAAATTTATCAAAATTAATATTATTTTAGAGGACTTTCTGCACACTTGTACTTTATTTGGTACCATTCTATAAATATTAAAAAAAAATTATTTATATATTTACATAGATTAAATGTCTGAAATTCCTTATTTTGTTATTAGTCCTTGCCATCAAAAATGTACGAACATGTATCGAATTTTAACGTGTCATAAGTTGGAATTTTTGCTTGGACTGCTTTAATACCAATGAAATTAAATGCTAAAGAAAATCTAAAAATAACGCTAACTACATTTATCAAGATTCTTTATTTTTAGTTTGACGCTTTCTAAGAAAACAAATTTCTGGCACAACTTGTTCAGATTAAATTTACTTACATTTAGTTAAGTTCAACGCAGAAAACCAAAAGACATCAGATTAAATTTTTTTATAAGCTCAAAGGCAAAACAACTTAAAATAACACGTTTTAAGCTAACGAAATAAAATAAAAATAATTTCCATGAAATAAAAGACTTAAGGCAGGAACCCTGCTAGCAAACATACGAAAGTTTTCCTCTATTTTTATTCAAAGCATTACTCATAAGCCTAAGCATAATAAATCAAAGCCAATATCTTTATAATCAAAAGTTTGACTCAGCAGCTGCCTAATATTTTCAGCCGCAATAAAATATTGCGAATATCAACAAATAAAAACAACAACTGAGCTGCAATAAATTTTCAATGATGATGCTGATGATTATATACACCTTCGACATTTAAGTTTATGTTTGTCAATAACAAAAACAAAAATAAAAAAATTATAAAAAATATGAAAAAATTACAAAAAAATGTGAAAATAATATGGTATAAGTTAAGAGTGGACCACATTTTTTTTTTCTTAATTTACTTTTGCTTTTCGATTTTGGAAAAAAGTTAATTTTTAATTTACTTGACGAAGCTATATCCTCTTAGGATTCAAATTTCCCAAAAGTTTTGACTAATACCACTAACAGTTTCAAATTTTACCTTCGAAATAACCTTTGACCTTTTAACAGAAAAATTTCTGGTGGTCAAAGTCACTTGACTTTATGTACCTGGTTATGAACCTCAGTAAGACCAGCGGAAAACCCTTAGGAAATATAAGCAATTTCTGTACAATGGCCTCAAATGAATATCAATTTTGTACTAGAAATCAAAAAGTGCGTTTAATCGCCATAGAGCAAGCACGATTTGCGTGTGGCAAGAATTTTGCACTTCGTTAGAAAGGTATTAAAATGGACGAATAAAATATTGAATTCAAACTTTAAAAACCTATAACTAACACAAGTCTTCTTGCCCGCAAGTCCCCGAAAACAAACGCTTATTCTGTGACCAAATTTTTCCTCAATAGGTTCATTTTAATATTTCAAAAGCTATGAATTTCGATAATTCGCGAGACAAAAAAGCGGTTTTGTTCTATCTTTTTTAAGGACCTGCAATTTTATATTTCTCTTGTAGATATGCATCACTCTAATGTGTGGATTTCACACCAAAAATTAAGAGTTTTGTATGAAAATCTCCTTACAAAATTTTATGGTCTTAATTCTCTAAAAGTCAGACAAAAGCTGCATTTCAATGTGGTGAAGGTCTTTTCAACAGGTTAAAAATCTTTACGTCATAAAGTTGAGCAAATGATACATCACGTCATACAAATGATCCATGACGTCATCCAAATGACTCATGACATAATGGAATGATATAATGCAAGGCGTCATGGGATGGAAAAAAACATATGGTGAAGGAATAAAACCTCTTCCGGCCAGAATTGGAGGCAATTAAACAAGATTTTTATTTCCGCCATAAAAACATCCATCTTTATTATATAACATATTTACTTTCACTTAATTTTTTAAATGAAATGAAAACTTAAAGCTTCTACTTCATATAAAAAAAGGTTTCCTTAACACCAACAATACATGTATAGATAGTTTAAAACAAAATTTTAAAAAAGCAACGTCCTATATAAATTTTAATCCCCTCCAAAAATTTTTTGTGATGTATTTTTTATATGACTACAAGAAAAAAAACAATTTTTTGATAAGAAATTTTTTTGTTAATCTTAATCTTAAAATTCACATTTATTTTTAAATTCGTTAACACAACATTTTTTCCCGACGTCTCGTTGGGTATTTCCCAGCATCTGAATATTGTACTTATCTCATATTAACAAAGTTTTTTGCAGCATTCCTTAGACAATCACAGCATATATTTTTTATATTTATTTTTAAAAAAATAAAACTTCATTTTTTTTATATGAGGTAGAAGTTTTAAGTCTCATTTCATTTAAAAAATTAAGTGAAAGTAAATATGCTAATTGTTGATGTTTAGGAAAAAAATATTCTGTATAAAGTATAAGTCTGAAGTTTTTATTTCATTTAGAAAATAAAATGAAAGTAAATCTACACTATTTATATAAAATTGCTTATATGGAAATGGTTTGTAACGGTTTGGCGCAAAATATTCTTAACCAATTTTAATAATCTTATTTTTTAAGCAACAAATTTGTGCTAAAAAGGTTACTGAGTACTCATTTTTTTATTTTTAAAGCTATATTACTTTTTTTAGGCTTAATTTTTTGCAAACCCTGATACAAAAATTGTCGTCTGCTTTTTCGTTGCTTATGTTGCTTCTTGAACTTTATATTAATATTGTTGTTTTTTTTTTTTTTTTTTGCTCTCAGTTGGACTGTTTGGATTTGGCTTCGAAGTTCAAAGAAACAACTCTCTTGCAAGTGCTTTTTTTGCAATTTTTGAAGAGAGAAGATAGCATGATATGTTAAGAGAGTAATTTCGTTATAAAATTGTATGCGTCTTTATAAAAAGGCGATTTTAGCTTCCTTAAGGCGGAAGCTAAAATCCTGGTTAATCGTCCCCACTTCTGGCCGGAAGAGGTCTTATGACTCCACCATATGCTTTTTTTATCCACTCCATGACGTTATGAATCATTTCCTCAAACCTATGACGAGTATCCCTCCACCCTATAACGTCATGAACCATTTTTATGAGGTCATGAATCATTTGCTCAATCCTATAATGAAAAGCTTTTGAAACTGTTGAAAAGTTATTGACCACATTGAAATGAATCTTTTGGCTCAATTTTTGAGAACTTTGACCTTAAAATTTTGTATGGAGATTTTTATACAAAAATCCTACTATTTGGTCTAGAACCCTCATATTTTTTATTATTTTAGTAAAAATGTTGACATTTTGTTGGAACTAATAAGTTACTTTTGATTTTAATTTGACATTTAAAGTCTCGATTCAGTACATTTTCACAAAATTCAAATGGCATCACTGGTATATGTACCTACCTAATGTATGCTGTAGCAAATAATTCAAAGAAATCTTTGAAGATGCTGCGACAAAAGGCCAAGCAGTCGTAAAATGTCAACATTTGACTTTTGCTACTGAAAAGATGACGGTATAGGACGAACATTACTAATGTTACGCTTCAGGCAAAGTAAGAAAATTTTCAAGGAATTTAAATGTAAAAATATTCAAATTTTTTAAATTTATTTTAATATTTAAAAGAAATATTTTTAAAATTTTTTTTTTTTTATAAGAAAATAAATAATTTTTTCTTGAAAATTTAAATTTTTTTAAATTTTGCAACAAACTTTGTGCATTCTATGAATATTAGCACAAATACATTTAACATATCTCATAACTTGTAGGGTGCTACTGAGGATCACAGAAAACGACACATTAAAAATTAAACGAATAAAGACCGCTGAAAGCTATAAGTTACAGCCGATGACAGCAAGATTCTCATATACATTTTGTTGTTATTGTCGCTGTTGTAGCGTTGTTTGCGTGTTTGCTGTTTCGAGTTTTTCTCGCCGCCGCCAATATTTTTCTTTGATTTCAACACAATTTTTCTTTTAATTTGTTTTAGCTTGAATCGTTCAGTTTTTGTTTTTGTTTCTCTCTCCACTTTTTGCTAAAGGCTGCATTGAACTTTCACTGGGCAGGTTGTAACTTTTATTTTTTGGTCGTATGAAAATGCCACACGTTGGGAGTTTTATTTTCAATTTTTTTTTTTATTTTTTTCGCTGGCTGTCGTCGAATTCAACATTCAACTGGTTTTTTGGCGATGTTTTTATAATTTTTTTGTTTTATATAGTTTTCACTACAACTGGTTTTCACAACTTAATAAAATGCGAAATATTTCCCACAATTGACATAAAAGTTACATTTTAGTTGATAAAGTTGCTCTCGTAATGAAGGTCGAATTTTGAATCTAAGCGCTTTTTAACATGCAACGCTTGTGTAATATTTCTTTAAAAAAAAAAGTTCCCAAAAAAACACTTACAAAATAGTTAACAAAAAATCACATGAGTACCATAAAGAAACTCAAGCTCAGGTTAACGCTGTCGCGTGCTTACTAAACTTCAGCTGCACCTTAGAAACTTCTTAATGCTGTTTGTAGTGTAAAGCTTCAAACTAAAACCTGTATGGTTGATATTTGATTTGATTTTTTCTTTTGTGTTTAAAACTTAACCAACAAACATCTTCATCGCATCGATCAAGAGCTACAAAGCTTTGGCCCTGCTGCGTAAGAGAAAAGCAACAATTTCGAACTCAGTTTGATTATGCAGACCCATTGAACTAGTTTTATGGAATGTAGCTCCATGTGCATATTGGTTTATGCTGAACAGGAATAATTACTGCGTGGAAAAATGTTGTTAATGGAATGCGGTGTTGGTATTTTCGATAAAATTGGGGAAAAAATTTAAATTTTTTGTTTCAAACTCTGTTTCAAAATAATACATTAAGCTAAATACTAGAGTAAAGCATACTAAGGGTAGTAAACATATTTAAGGAATTCTTGCATTAAAAATATCTTAAAAAATTTCGTCAAGTTTTGAATGATTTTTCCTCGCTAAATAATGCCATAAAACTTATTTCCCATTGGCAAAAGATTTTATGGCCGATTTTTTAGATTCTTTTTTTTTAACTGGTGATTTTTTTGCTATTTGTTTTTTCAGTGTAAACTTTTTTAAGCTTTACGAGTGACTTGTAACATGTGTCAGCGCCAAAAATGTTCAATAAGGTTTGCCATTTCGCCATAAATAGACTAAGAAACGAACAGAGCTTGCAAATTATTGAATTTCATATCATTCAAGTTCGATGAAGATACAATTTTTTATCGAAAAATTTTCTTCAGCGACGAAGCTAATTCTTGACTCAACAAACAGAATGGCCGAATTTTGTTTGAAGAGCAGCCGGAAGCAGCTCAAGAGCTGCCAATGCACCCTGAAAAATGCACTGTTTGGTGCGGTTTGTAGGCCGGTGGCATCTCATTGCAACGTTACAGTCAATGAAACAAGGTACCATGGGATGATTATCGACTTTTTTTTGACCCAAAATGAAAGAATTGGACTTAGTTGACATGTGGTTTTAACAAGACGGTGCCACATACCACATGGCACGCGATACCATGTACCTATTGTGAGGCGAGTTTAGTGAGCAATTAATCTCACGTTTTGAAGCAGTCCATTGGCCGCCAAGATCATGCGATTCTGCACCACTAGACTATTTTTTGTATAGCCACGTAAAGGTTCTCGTATACAGAGAAAAACCAACCACAATTTCAGCTCTGGATGACAACATTACAGCTGCCATTGGTGAGATACCGGCAGAAATGCTAGAAAAAGTATGCCAAAATTGGAGCTTACGCCTGGACCACCTCAAGCGTAGCCGAGGGCACCATTAACATGAAATAATCTTTAAAAAGTAAATGGCAGGAGTTGATGTATCGCTTCAAAAAAACATTTCATTCATTTTTGCAAATTTTCTGTACTTTTTTTAATTTTCAAAAACCAAACGTTTAAAAAATTGTATTTTTCTAAATGCTGAAGCCATGTTCATATACTGTGCAAATCAAAAAAAAATTCAATACGCACACATACTTGCATCTGCATAGAAGTTGAAATGTTAAATTAAATATTTTTTTTTTCCAAAAAAAAAAAAACGAAAACAACAACAACAACGCTAAACTAATGAGCAGCATTGAAAGTAGATGTGACCGCTTTTGCCTTGTGTTTGTGTGTACTTGCACAAAAGCTGTTGTTGTTTTTTTCTTTCTTTGCCGTGGTCAGTTAAAGAAGTTGTCAAAAGCTGTCATGTAGCAAGTATTTTTTTTATTATTTATTTAACTTTTCATTTTCGTTTTTCAAAAACAAATGATAAAAGCTGACAAAAAAAAAGTGAAAAACTTAAGCGCATAGAAAATTTCTAATACTTTCACATTTTAGGTGGAGTATATTTGTTTTATACTTATTATAATTAAGAGTTTTTTTAACTATTAGTGTCTCGCTTAGAGCGAAAAATTCCATATTTATAATTATTTAATTAAGCTTAGCTTATAATGAATTCTTTGCTTATACTTTAGCTGCGTCAATTATAAGTAATTTATAGATAATGTCCAAGCTAAATTGGGCTTTCTGTTGACTTAGAATGTTTTGTGTACATTAGACCGGGTCGAAATTTAGATTCATCCCGACACCGACTTAAAAGTTAGAACTTAGCTTAGTATAGTTCTCACTCGCCCTTGTGAAAAAACTAATACAATACAAAACGTCATATAATACCAAGTCAAAAACATTCTTAATATTTGAATGGTGTACAAGCAAAATACATATTTTTATACGCATGGTTCCTTGCAACTTTTATTCCAATAACATTTCTTAAAACCATAATTTTTTTTGTGAACTTAATGCAGCGAAAATTACAAAAAAAAAAAAAAATTTTAAATTTCAGCTTTTACGATCATTACTGAAAAATATTGATGTTACCAATACAAGTCGGTATTTACTACCTTATAATGCCAATAGCATATGTTGCTGCTTTTACAACCATTACGATCAGCACAAAAATTAAATGTTCAAAATAAAAAAAAAAAAAATCAAGAAACGAAAGTGAGAAAGTTTTCAAATAGCCACAGGTAAAACAGAAAGAAAACACAGAATGCAATGCAAAGTTATTAAGTTTAATTGTTATAAGCACACAGTGGCTGAGCAAGCAACAAAAGCAATCAGTCAATCAGTCAGTTGTGCTTTTATTATACATATCTTTTATAACAAGTAGCACAAAAACTTCATTTGTTTCAAAGGGATAACAAAAAAAAAATCATAACAAAGAAATAGTTTCTTAAAAGCATTAAAAAAAATGTTGCTACCTCTTTAGCCCTTAAGCTTTGTTGTACGCACGAAAAAAAAATGGTACAACACATTAACATAGAAAGATTTACATGTCACTTAAACAGTTCGTTGCTTAAGTCTTTCGTTTGTAACTAATGAGGCTGCAACGTCAAAAATTGTTACGACTGCAATCAAAATATTAAGCACAACATAAATATAAAGTTTGAGCTAATTGGCTTAGAATTTTGTTTACTTTCTCTGTGTCGCGTTTTAACACTTTCATTTGTTCATTGTAGCGCTTTGCTTAAGCGCACGAAATCAAATATGTTTTTGACAGCAAGTTTGTTGCTTAAGTCTTTAGTTTATGCTTCAGTTTTTGTTTGTGTAGTTAAACTTCTTAGTTTTGGAAGAAATATATTTTTAAAAATTCCTTATTAAAACCAGCCAAGTCACAAAATAGCTATGAAATTAAACCTGTTTTTAGCATATACTTAAATACACATGCGATTTCCACCTACAACTCTTTGTTTTTTTTTTTCCTCAATTTATTCTTTCATACGCAAACATGTGCATACGAATGTTAGGGTTTTTTTTTTCTTTTTTTTATTTATTTTGCTATAAACGCGCCTCCGACAGCTTGCAAAGGTAAGTAAGTTGCAAGAAGCCATAAAGCAATGAGGTAGCTATGTATTCCTTTTTTATTGTATTTTTTATTGTTCAGCACATCAGCGCATAATTTTGCGTAGTTCTTCGCATTACAGCAATGTCTGTGTAGCTGCTTCTTAGTGCTATTATTTAGTGGTAAAAACATACTTGAAGAAGCATAAGAATTGCAATTTTTACACAGGTGCGTTGTTAGATTAATTGCATAAAACATTTTTTTACCAAATTAAAAATTCGTCTCACACAAAAAAAAATTTATATCTTGGAACCCTACTGTACTGCATGAATTTCTATAACGTTTTTTTAAAACTTTTTAATATATTATAGCAAATCATTTCCATTTGACCCCATTTTTTTTTTTCTTTTTTCGCTAACACAAGAAATTTTTTATATTTTTTTGCTGCGCTTCCTGTTCAGCACTTTTAGTGCAAAAAACACAAAAAAAAATTAAAAAAATTATACTCTCATGAAGTCGAAATATTTTTCTTCCAAAATAAATGAAAATAGTTCCTCTTGAACAGTTTGCCCTAAGTAATATGTAGGCCTTCATATGCATAAGGTGTGCTGAAATAAAAAATGTACCTACCTAAATGCTTACCAATGATATCAACTTTTAGGATAATCGAAAAAAATTAATTCAGCCACAGGGTACTTACTTGGCAACTCTTTTATTGTTAAACTTGCATATCGACCTGTTTGCGTGAAATCATCGTATGTGATATTTTTTCGAAATTGACTTTTTGATGCAAATTTTTTCCACACTCCACAACGCAATACCTGGTAAAATATTGCAGCTGAAATTTTTATAGATACGGCAAAAATTGACTGTATATTTTATCGTATCGTATGCCAGCCAAAGCACAGAAAAGTAGAAAAAACCCTCTCATGTAAAATTTGGTTTTTGGCACATACAATGATTTTGCACAAAGGGGTCGGATATATTTACAAGTCAAAAGACATTTTTCATTATTTCATATGAAAGTCAAAGTCGTTGCTTAAGCTAACACACACAAAAACATTTGTGGTTTTAAAACCACTAATCAAGCAAGTTTCTTTCTTAAGTCTTTCGTTTCTTATTAAAAATTTTATACCATGTACATAGAACAGCGCTTATGAATTCCGCAAACCTATGACTCAAAAACTTGCATTCACTTATTAAAAACAAAACTTGTTTCGCAGGTTTCATTGATAAACTAAACAATAAAATGTTAAATTTTAAATTAACAATAAATGGACAATGCGGATTTGTCACGCTTTTGACATTAACAGTGCTAAAATGTTAAATTTATACTTTAAATAACCGAAAGTTTTGCGATAATTACAATTTTTTGTTAATAGAATAAACTAAATTTTTTTTATAAGAAACTTTTTTATAAGAAAATTTTTTTTTTTGAAATGTATAAATAAACTTTCTTTTAGGCGGTAGCTTTTGATTTCATCACTTAAAAAATCATATAAAAACTCCCAGCAAGAACATAAATGCTGGTTACGGTGTCATTTACATAGGTATGTGCACGCCACACTCAACTGAAAGCAAACGCGTAAGAAATTAAAATTTGGGTTAACTGGAATTGAAGAAAGTAAGCATTCAAAACGGCATCCATTTAAAATAAAAACGAAAAAATTGCTTGCTGATGAGCTTCATTAAGCTTTGCTCAGCGGGCGTTTTTGGAATTTACTTTTTTGTTGGTTTTGCAGCACAGTTAAACAGGTTTTTTGTTCACATCACTGTACAATAAAAATTTTTGCTACATGGATTTAATAATACGCTTCCCACTAGGCATTTTTGCATTTATTAGGCTCTTCAAGAGTTCTATATAACCATTCTTTAAGAGCAGAACTCTTGGAAATATTCGCTAAAGAGGTTTTAAAACACAGAATAAATGCTACTTAAGACCAAAAGGGCACCTTCTATGGGGACCTTCAAGAGGTTTATGTAAGAGTTAGCTATGACGTTTTCAAAACCTACTCAAGAGTTTAATGAATTAATACACCTAGAGGTCTATAAATATTTTGTGCTCTTGGAAATATTTATACACAATTTTTTTTCGAACGGAATTTTAATTAGGTTTATTTTATTTTGACGAAGTTTTAATAAAGATTTTGTTTTTGGTATACATATTTTTTGCAGTATTACAAAGTTAAATAGATAAAAAGAGAATAGCAAATGGAATTATAAAATGGCAATATGAAAATGATGCAACGAATAATTATGATTTTCGGCACAATTATTGACCAAAATTTACGTGCGAGCAAAGATTTATCGTGAAGTTTGGGGTTTTGCTTCGAAAAACTTAGCGCGCTTCTGAAATATTACATATTAGAAAAATAAAATATTTGGGCTAAAATTAATTTTTAGGTTTTTCTTTAATAGTTATGTCTCAAAATACGTTTAAGTGATTTTTTAGGTAAAAGCAAATCGAAATAAAATGATTTACTGCACAAAAAATCATTATTTAGGCAAAAAAAAAAAGAAACGCATTTATTTTTTTGTTGTTGTTGCTATTTCGTCGGCATGTATGTATATTAAAAAAGATGGCCGACGACGCCAAGTTTTTAAAATTCCTCGATAAGTGGCATATAAAACTTAAGGATTATCTCTAAAGCTTCATAAGAGGTACTTTAAACTTAAGGATTATATTAAGGGCTTAATAAAACTTGACAGTTTTAATTTGCTAAAATTGTTTATTTAAAATAATTTTGTGTCCATTGTTAGGGTTACCATATGAACAAGTGGCAAATTAAGAAAGAGATGTTTTATGAGCTATTTTCTTTATAGAAATACGAATTATAACCCAAATTCGAATAAACATATTTTGGGCCATCTTGCGTTTATTTTTGTTTTCTCAATTTAGTTTTGGTAATTTGTGCCTCATATTTTTTTATTGTCCAATGCCAAGATCTGGATAATTAAAGAGGGCGAGAAACGAGTTTTGCTTAATATCTCGGAAAGTAAGCTGCAACAGAAAAATATATTAAGGCCAATGTTCAAGAGAAGATGAATTCGATTTCATATCAAGTCTTCGTATCACAAGATTTGACCCTCCTTTCATAGCTTCCGAAAACTAAATTTTTTGCCGTAAATAATTATTTCTGCTCAAAATTAAAGTATTTATTGCAAGTTTTAATCAAAGTTGGGTCACTTGTCACATGGAGATTTTTCGAGCATGAAACCGATGTGTTTTGATCTGCTCCTCTACAACAGTGGCCTCAATATATTTTTCTGTTTGTGGCTTACTTTCCGAATTCTTGAGTAAAACTTGTTTCTCGGCGTCTTTAATTGATCAGATCTTGCCATTGGACAACCAGTGTACGGGTAGGCGGCCATTTTTATGATGTACTAGCATTGTTGAATGAAATAATATTTAACTTTGCGAAAATGTGAAAACGGAATAAACAAGTCAAAAAAACGGTACTACTTTTGGAGACTTGAATCAAGAATTTATCAAATTCCAAAACTTTAATTTTTAAGAAAATGTTTAAGTTATAAGCTATTTACTATTTTTATAAGAGTACTGGTCATTTAAATTTTTTTATTGAATTGCGGACGTTTGGTAACCCTACTTTTCGATAAAAAGTTTTATGGAGCTCTTGTGAAGAGTTCTATAAATAAATGAAACCAAATAAAGTTTTATAAAGCTCTTGCGAAGAGTTCTATAAATGCATGAAACCAAAAAAAGTTTTATAGAGCTCTTGGAAAGAGTTCGCGTAAGAGTTGAAGCTTATATTGGCACTTATATAGAACTTAAAAACTCAGAAATTGAAGAGCTCAATAAAATGTATGTCTCTTAAAGTAAAAAATAAATTTTATTCATTAAAAAGCTTTTATCAAACATTTTTTAAAGATCTTGATAAATATTAAAATGTTTGAATACAAAAATATTTATAAGCGTTTTATGAAGATCTTCCGAATCCTTCTTAAGACCTTATAAATACCTTAGCTCTACTTAAAAAAGAAACTTTTACAGACGATTTAAGAACCTCTCACAAGACGTTGTTAAAACTTTGATAAATACTTTTAAAATTTTGAGTATTTTTTGTATTTGTAAACAACTTAATTGGGAGTTTTGAAATGCTTTATAAATAATTTTGATCGCAAGATTTAATTTTATTTTTTTAAGAGGCGAATAAATACTCTGGTATAAGTTAAGAGTCCTATAAATGTTTATTAAATGCTTTCGAAAATTCACAAGAGCTGTGGATTATTTTAATGCCCAGTGGGTTATGACTCATATTAAGTCAAATTAAGAGAAAAGTCGCATACGCGTAGATATTGAATATTTCATTGTTCAATGTTAACACATTTGCTGTTGTCATCCTCGTTTAATAAAATATTTATTAGTTTGTTGTTTAATTAATTATTTGGAATTTCATCATTATGATTTTAAAGCTTATAAATGTTAGTAATAACAAAAATATTTCAAAATAACATTAACAAAAGATTATACACACTTTAACTTAACATATTCATTATTAAGCAAAATTAACTGCCATGATAAATCAACAACGTCCTTTATTCATTAAATAATTAATATAGGTCATTTTAATACTTTTATAATTTGCACTTTGGGTGGGCCTCAGAATTGGGTCATAACGACAGAATTTTGAAATATTTTAGCTTGTTTTTTTCTAACTTTAAGACCCATATTTATCCATATTTGGAAGAAAAATAATATTTAGTACCAAACATCTTCTTTACAATAAGCTTTCAAATGTTCATCTATGATATTTCTTCGCAAAATTATAGCCACTTTAATGTGAAATGAATTTGAAACCATGATCTCCTGCAACCCAATCAGACCAGTGTCTGCCCAACAACAAAAGCTCTCAGGCCTGAGTAAATTAAATTTGAGTCGGTTTTTAGATTAAAAACAGTGTTACTGTGCTACTAACAGCCTTCCAATGACACACAATACTTTCACATTCCCTTCGTCTCCCTGTAGAAAGCTGACTTTGAGGCATTTTTTCTATATTTTTTTGGATTTCTGGTGATTTCTAATAGCTATAAAAAATGTTCTTTTATTTTAATAATATCTTTAAAATCATGAATATTGTCTTCATACAAACCCACTGCGCTCTTGGAATAAAAAAAAATTGCTTATATGAAAATAGTTTGTAACGCTTTGACGCAAAATATACTGTACCGATTTTAATAATTTCTATTTTAAAACAACATATTTGTACTAAAGAAAGTTATTGCATACTCAATTTTTTTAGTTTTTAATTTAAATATAATTTTTTTTTTAATTAAGGTTTTGCAAAATCTCACTCAAAAATTTTCGTTGCTTACGCTGCTTCTTCAATTCTGTGGTGTTATTGTTATTTATCTTTTCTTTTTATTTGTACCGTTTGTATTTGGTTTAAAAATTCAAAGAACAAACTGTCTTTTAATTGTTTTTTTTTTTTTTTTTTTTTTTTTTGAAGAGAGAATATAGAATGAGATGTTAAGAGAGTAATTTCATTATAAAAAACAACGTGACGTTCGTGCGCGAAGCTTCTAGTTTAATAATACTTGAGGATTTTATTGAAAATGTATCTTATGTCTTAATAAAATGATTACTATTTACTTATTAAATTTTTGAAAAATCACCGGTAACATATGGAACAGTTCTTTATCATTTGTTTTGGTATCAATAAAGCAATATGTCTCCCCAAAAACTTTCAATAGTAGTATTAGTAGCATGTTAAAGCAATGTGGTGCTACAAAAACTTTCAATAGTAGTATTAGTAACATTTTGCTGGTAAATAACACTCTTTTCATCAGTCTATTAGAAAATAAATTGAGCAGGAGAAACATACACTCATCCAGGTGCTGTAGACTTAATTGAATTTTATTAGAATTTAAGGAGCATCCCAGAAGGCTTGCAGCGATATATTTCTAGGGAGCACAAGTTTTGAAATTTTTTTTGTTTTGGTAAATGACTTTTTTTGAGTTGTAATAGCTCATATCTTGTCATGTTAAATACCATTTCCTGGACATTTATGTGTTTCACTGCTGTTTTTAAAAGTTTTTTTTCTGCAATTTTTAATGCTGATAACGAATGTGCAATGAAAAATTTTTTTAAAAATCTTTATAAGTTGGGAGTTTCTGGTTTGATTTTCAAAACATGTATGTCATATCAAAAATGTTTTAATAAACTTAAATATTGGAATCTAAAAATGTATGTCATAGTTTTTGAAATATGTTGGTTTTAAAAAAATTTTGTTTGTTCAAAAAATTGTTTTAAATACATATTTATAATTTGATAAACATATCATTTTTACATTCTAAGTAGGCTTAATGTCTGTACTTTTGATTGAGTTACCATTTCCTGCTGATATTGCCTTATTACTCCCAACTTACGAAATCATGTAATGTTTTTGCTGTGCATTTCAAACTCAACATTTTTACAACTTTATTTCTATGAGTAACTGCACACAACATAATTCTGTCGTTTTTAAGCAAACAAAGAGTTTTCAAAAAATTCCATAATACCAGGAAAAACTCTGCTTGCGTGTAAAATTAATGACAGTCAAACAATGCGTAATCAATCAAACGTTAAATTGAAATCGTATCATTTTCTATGATGAATTGTTTTTGTTTTAAGTCCAAAGGAAAACCTTTCTCAACAAAATTATACTATTCAAAATAAAAGTGCAGGAAGTTCCATCATATATTATACAGGTAGCATGTAAATCCTTGCCTTTTAACATTGCCACCATACATCAATTGAGCTACAATCACCATTTTTACTTTGCGCATAGCAATGCTTAAAGATAATCGGTTTAATTACGACTTATATATCTGCTGCCTTTCAATGTCTATCTGTCTGTGTGTCTTCAATACATAAACGTTGCTCCTTTAACAGTTTTAAGTTACTGGCCGTATTTTGGGTTTTATGTTTTCTCCATTTATTTTATATTCGAATGATGTGATGAGATCATGCCTCAAGATATGCACTAATGTTATACAACAACAAAAATCAAAACAAAAAAAAAACAACAAATCATTGCGACCATTAAAAAAGATACCAAACACTACGCGTATGTTTATGAAAAATGTTATACAAAATTATTTTATCAAAAAGAATAAAAAGGAAAAAATGCCTTACCTTCTTTTTTGTATGCCACAGATTTATAATCCACGTTATTTCGTATATTGTTTGTGTATACAGCCAGTCAGTCAGTTATCCTTGCTGACGCTGTGTCGTTGTTGTTTTTAATTTTTGTTTTTTTTTATTTAACTGTTACACACATTCGCTATGGCCACCAGCTTAAATTTGTTTATGATTAAAATTTTTCTTTTTTTTAATCAACAGTTAAGTTCATGCAGGCCCATAATTAGCAGAAGCAGCAGCTACTAATTAAAACATTTTTTCCTAAGCTACATAAAAAAATTTGATTGAAAATTTATAAATTTTTTTTTAGTTTAAAACTTATTGCAAGAATTTCTTAAAATTTCACACTCTCTAAATGTTTTTTTTTTATTTTGTTGTTGGCTGCTATTTTGTATTCAACTAGTGCTTAGGAAAAAATTTCACATTTTTTGTTAACCGCTTTATTTTTAGTCACATTTTTCTATGATTATGTGTAGTGGATAAACCAAACCCTAAGTGCCTAAGCGCTGAGTCGTATTCCTCAGCAATGCCATGAATAATTCATTTGACATTTTTTTACCACGATGTATTTTTAGTTTTTTTTTTTCATAAAATTGTATTTCTTTTATTTGTGTTCTTTTTTTAGAAGAAAAAACCTTGGTTTTAACACCACACTGCTGGGAGTGGTAACTAAGTAAGAATTCCTCTTTTATCAAAAAAAAAATATATATATATACAGCGCTGCCAAGCACCTTTTTTGAATTGTCTGTTATTTTTGATGTTCTTTTTTCGATAGCAAGCAGCATAAGCTGTATTATAAACCACAAAAAAACGAAAGACTAAAGATAGCAACTTGAAAAACATGTTTAGTGAAAATTTTAGCTTTATGCTTATGTTAAACATTTTGAAATTTTAATGCATAAAGTCTTAATTTACAAATTTTTATGATAGTGAGAACAGAAAGACAAAACTTTAACCAAAATAAATAATTGTAAGTTTTTGAAATTTGATGAACAAATTAGCTAACGAGATTCTTTGGTTATGGTTTTTCATTTATTAAAATAGTTTATATTTTATATACTACTCTTGAGATGAAATTTTTATCATAAGCATTTAACATGTTTGTGCAATACGAAGCAGATCAAATCGTTAGTAGTTATGGCATTTAAATGTACAAATAAACATTTTGGTGAAATTGGATAGAATAATAGCGCATCACTGAACATTATGTTAAAAAAATTTAATTTATCCAATACTTTTGATAGAAAATTACTTCGCAATCTACTTGATTTATTTAGATGTGACCGAGAATGAAACTATCACGCTTATCTCTAATCAAAGCAGTGTAGAATATTTGAATTTTAACATCTTTACTGGTTTCTTATTAAAATCGTGAGAGGAAAAGTGGTAGAGTTAATCAAAAATCGTGTGATATGCACCCTCCACAAAAATATTAATAGTTTCTATCGCAAAACACTATTGATTTAGTCTTTTAAAAATATTATAACTTCAAATATAACAATGAAAACTTTTTTCGCGGTTTTAAGTAGTCTCATTTTATTACTTTTGCTAAGATAAGAAATAAATATTTTGCATAAATTTAGTGTAAATGCTCATGGAAAGAACCTAATCTTAATTTTACATTTTGTTGAACTTGTTTTTGTTTTATATAAAAAAAAACAACTCAGAAGTCAAATAAAGAAATATCGAAAAGATCTAAAGCCACTGTATAAAAATTGAAAAATTTTGCTGAATAAAACAGTAAAATTAACCCAATAGTTAAAGCTAAAATCATTCGAATAGTTATTCTGAAAGTTACTGTATTTGAACATTATTTTTTCAGAAAAGTTCACTAAAAACTTTTTAAAAAAATAGCTCTGTGGTAAAATGTTTACATATTGCTCAAAAAGTCTAGAACATTACACAAAAGTAAACTGTTTAAAATTAACAGAAAAATTGTTCCAAAAGTTAGAGACTAAAAATCGCACCAATAAATATTTTTTACAATATGTAAGTCAGATATTGGAAATTATTTTCAATGAAAACTTGTCAAGAATTTGATATAATTTAAAGGAAAAAATTTTTAGGCAAATGTTTTTATTGAGATTTTACTTAGTTAACTGAACGAATCTCTTACTGAAAAAATTATGAATAATTGCTCGAAAGTTTTTACTATGTAAAATAAAATATAGCTAAAAGAATGAAACTTTATTGAATAATTTTTCATTAATTTTCTCGCAGTATTTCGTTTTTGACAATAATGCTTCAGATAATTTATCCCACACGGAGAAAGGTCTGTGTCAATCTTAAGACATTCTATAATTTTTTTTATTTTTTTTTTTTTTCATTAGTCATGAGCATAGAGTTCAAAATTTAAAAAATGTTTTCTAAACCAAAACTTTTCACATAAATACCAGTTGAATTTGAATAATCGCTGAAGATGTTGAAACTTTTTCATATGAAATATAGATCTATGTACGCATGGTTTTAAGAGAAATTGCCAGACGCATAAAAAAATATCATCAAAATTTGCAGTCATTTGATATGAAATAAAATATAAATTAGCAAGGAGTTTTTTGGGCGCGATTTTTTTTGGTGACTTGACCTACACACTTTTTTGAAAACATATTTTCATCTACTTTTCAATTTAATATAGACAATTTGCTTTTTAATATTTTTGGCAAATTTCAATATGAAAATTGCTGTCAAATTCAAAATAAGCAGTGAAAAATCACTAAAAAAACTAAGGCTTCGAGGCAAAAAATAGATGCGTCTTGAACCCCTGGCATGCTATAACATTTTAGTTCCTACTCGTAATATTTATGTAGAATTGATTGTTCTAATAATATTTCTTCTTTGCCTACAATTTAAATCAAAAAAAGATCAAGTTTAAAATTCAAGACAGCAAAAATAAAAAAACAGAATTTCAAGCGGCAGAAGAATATCTATAACTTTCATGCACTATGTAAACAAAAGACTTAAGACGTGAACTTGTAAGCATCTATATCATTTATTGTGCACTAAAATGTTGGCAATAATAAAATGTGGTGCACTTGGTTTTTGGTCCTTTTGCAAGACTTCTTTATGTGGTTACAACATTGCAACTTGGTTGGCTTAATTCTCATACCTTCAAAGTTTTCTGATGTTGCGCTCAATATTAGACCACAAGCAAAGTCAAATAAAGAGCAAAAAGTGGAACTAAAACAAACGCAAAACACAAGAAAGAAAAAATTGCAACCGCAGCTGCAACTGCAACTACATTATTTTTTTTTTTACATTTTTCTTTGCAACTTCTATATCTTTTTCATGCAGCGTTTTAGAATTCCTGCATTTTCTGCAACGTTTTTTCGTTTGCGTTTTCTTGGCAAAATGGAGTTGCGGTTAATGGGAGCGAAACGTTGTACAACAATAATAGCAATAGCAACAGCAAATTTAAAAAACACTAAGAATTAGAATATATTTTCCAATTTTTTTTTTTCACAATACTGCACAATATTCATGCAAATTTATATGAAAAGTTTAAGATTTTCCATGCTGCCACAAGTTTTATAATCCTTATATCCTTAAAGTCTTGCACTATTGAACTTTTTCATTTAGACAAAAAAACTGCACTGTAATTTTTTTAAGCTTAAACATTTATTAGTATCCTCGGATGTATGTAAGTAAAATTATTTTGTTCACTATTTTTGAGCAAAGTTTCACTAAAAGTAATCCCTTTTTTTTTTTTTTTTTTTAATTTCTGTTATTCACTTTGATTTGTGCTTTGAATTTAGAGAGTAGCAAAGATTTTTCGCTTTTTTCCGTTTACTGTACCATTCCACACGCTGGCCGAACACTCACTAAAACTTGCTAAAGAAAATTTCAACGACGACACGCCAGCAAAAAGACTTTGATTTTTTTCCGGTTTGTTTCTTTTACTTCTTCTTGTGCTGTTGCGCGGTGACACCACATCCAGCAACAACAACAGCAAAGGTATAAACAACAACATTTAAGCGCTAACACGTTCAACGACAAATGTCGACCACAAGCTGAAAGCGGCTTAAACACAGCGCGCACAACACTGTTGCGCGGCGAATTGCAGCTGCTACCAAGATATGCGGCAAATTGCATGGAGGCACACAAAACAACAGGTAGGCGCGCAGCATTAAAAGAAGCGGTGAATGAATGTGTAAAGAACTTTTTTAATTTGTTTTAGTCGACTGAATGTTATTAATTAATTTGAAATTTTTAATCGAACTTTACAGTCAATTGCAGTAACCAATGTTCTTGTGAAATTTCACAAATCGATTAATGCTTTATAAACAAACATGACAAAGACAACAAATGGAACAATTTAACCTGGTAATTGGTGACATATGTTTCGGCTATTACCACATATATACACATATTCATATGTATATACATAGCCTCATCAGACCAGTTTTGGTTAATTTGTAATGTGATTCGAACCCCCGACCATTCCATGAATTATATGTGGACGGCCGCTCTAACACTTGAGCCACGGAGGTTATGCTGAACGACATACACAAAGTGCAATTTATATTATGCGATTGCATGTGTAAAGAACTATTTTCATGCTTTTGCTTACACTTGTTGGGCCTTAACATGGTGCGCTTTGTGAAATTTCTACGTGTGAAATTTCATTTGATTTTTTTTACATTTTTTTTTGATTTTTCTTTTTTGAATGTTACCTTGGAAGACATGCTAAAATCACATTGCACATGCTTTTGCGCTCAAAATAGCAGGGATTAGGGATTTTGTATTGAGATTTCTAAGAAAATTAAGAAAAAAACGTGCGTAGACATTAGCCAAGGGGTACGTACATACTCCGCTGCTAGCCTTTATGTCAATCAGTGTACAGTGTACTTAAGGGAATTTTGAAAAATACTGTTATAGAGTTTTTATTTTAACACGGCATGTTTGTTTGTAAATATTTACATATTTGCTTAGGTTGTAAACTAAAAGCCTCTGGATGATGTTCAGTTGGGTTGTGTATTATAAACAAAAAGTCAAGCTATGATGCGGCTTAAGTCACTAAATAACCGTTGCTGCTGATAGTGCGAGTGGCATATAATTATAAATTTTTCGTTTGATTAAATGAAAGACATCAAGTGTGGCTTTTGATTTCTTGTAGATATTTATGAATTTTCTCGCTTAAGTCTTTGGTATCAGAATCTCAATTGCGCTGCTCTGCAGAAAAAACGATTTATACAAAAGATTTAATTTTTGTGGACATATTCAAGAAATATATTAATCAAAGAAATCTACATCTCAGAAGAAAACAATTGATAAGACTGTGATCAAAGCGAAAAAGTCTCATGCCAGAGTTTCAAGTTGTTTAACACTTAAAACGTCGTAAAACAAGAAATATTCATTTACTTTTTGTAGATTAGCTAGTGTGATTCTGGAGCAAGTCATGTGTTTCCAAAAAGTTTTTGAACAGCACTGCTTCTATGACGTCACAGGCACATGCCGACCACAATCGCGCTGAGTGTGAGAAACAGAATTTGTCGTATGCTGATAACGAGCTGTGACCGCAAACTAGGGTAATATAAGTACATAGGTAGGGTTTAAGCGAAATTCTCCCAAATTGTGGAAATTTTAAACGGATTCTTCACCTCAAATTGTGGGGTCTTAAAGTACTACCCAAAATGTTCTAGGTTGCTTGTGGAATGTGATACGCGGTAGCATGCAGAGTGCGTGGCCGAGGGACGCGGTCGGTGCGCTGTGGCATTGAACGGAATAAACAAATAAATACACCCAACTCTTTTCTTACACGGTAGCTACGTTCCTTAGAAAACCGTGCAAAAAAAAAATGTGTAAAAAAATGTTAGGAGTGGGTTCCTTATTGCTGCAGTTTTTGTTGATATGATCGCTTTTTGTTTTCCTGTATTTACTTAATAAAAAGTATACCAAGGTCTTGGTGTACGCTTATGTTCTTGACATTCCACAGTGCGCCAAGGCTAGCTCGAAGTATTTTTGACTTAAACATTTGCAATAGTTTTATATTCGATCAACATGTGTTGCCCCACAGCTAGATTCCGTATGATCATATCTATCGACAATTAATAAACGTGCTAAAATTGTATGTATGTACATTAGGGTGATATCAAGGAAAAAGTTTTTTTGATACCACTGAAAGCAGTAATCAATACAAGCTATTTCAATATAGTGCCAAAATTCGTTGAAGGGTGTGACACCGCCCACAATATTTTTAAGCTTTAAGATAAAAGAACTGATAACGTAATCATTATGGAATTTAATATGGTAGCTATACTTGCTATAAGTAAATCTGTACCTCTGGGCGTGCCACATCCCGTACAAGCATAAAACGTTATATCCCAGTGGCGGACCTCACGATGAGTCACCGATGACAAAAAGTGACAATATTAAATAATTGGTAGCAAACGGCGACATTCGTTCGAACTTCGAAGTCATGCATGAACTTTTAGAACAAATGTCCTAAATATCACTGATGACTTATGCAGATAATATCATGCAGCCGTCAGCGTGCTAGTGACTCATAGCAGACAATATCGTTATGATTCACTTATGAATAGTTCAGCTATGCCTACACTTACGAGTGACTGTTGGAGTCAATTGGCATCTATCATTCATCGGTGACAATGTCATTTCAGAGTCAGCATTAAAGCGACGCTTATATGAAAATGTCATCGAGTTGTCATAAATGAATTTGTCACAACAACGCCAGCAGTTGATCAACATCTTTCAACTTTAATGAGTATTTCAACCTCTTTCAACTTTTTCCATATCTTATCGACTTTTTCAAATTTTTTTACTTTTTTCCATTTTCTTTTCGACTTTTCAGCTTTTTCAATCTTTTTCAAAATAATTCAATTTTCGCAAACCACTTTTTTTTTCTTTTTACCTCTTTTGACTTTTTCCAACATTTTTCATGTCTTTTTCACATTTCCTAAAATTTTCCAACTTTTTTCGATTTTTTCAACTTTTTTAAATATTTTCCATATTTTCTCGACCATTTCATCCTCATTCAACTTTTTTCAAAATTTTCTATACTTTTCGACCTTTTCAACCTTAAGACTAAAAACCGAATTGTGGTCAGTCATCTGGTACAAGTTAGGTAGAATAATAGCTTTGCACAAGATAACTTTTCAAGGCTAAATTTTGAATATTCATGCAATAGCCAATTAATACTTGAAACTTTCAACTTTTTAACCTCAATAAACTTTTGGGCAAATCTTTTTATTGAGTGGAAATTAAATATATAAGTGAATTCGTTTTTTTAATAAAGAACTTTCATAAATATCTTAATTTTATTTAGAACGACTTCAGAGAACGCATAAGTTCTGCCTTCAAGTTCCCCTGTAGTAGTGCTCTTTTCTATTAACGCTGCTCTTAAAATTATTTTTCCTTGCATTGCATTTATTTCTAATAATTCCACTTCCATATGGAAATCATTACCATAAATTTTGCCTGGATGATCATTCAGATACTTGGAGCTAGCTACGTCAATTAAGTACTTTGTCACTACTTCCATCATTTCCTCTCGAAAAATGGGATTTCTGTACATGTTCAACCACATGTGTTCAAATTCGACGGCAGAGTTCACTTGACTCATACCACGCTCAATAATATTCTTGTTGTTGATTGTAAAGTTATACATAGCTGAAAATTTAAATTTTTTATTAAAATAGTGATATATAATTTAGTAAACTTTATGAATTACCTTCGGTTGTTGTATATGATATACTGGATAATGATGATGTATTTATTCAAACTGTTCCTTTTATATTAATTTCTTTTAGACTGAGCGTGTGAAATTCAAATTTTTATCAAGAAAACAGAGCCACAAAGTATTCTAAATAGTTTTAAATATTACGTTTATCGCACGACCAACTACTATGAAGTTGTGACTATATACAAACGCATCAACTCTTATCATCAATTTTGGTTTTTCATGTGGTTGATGTATACAAAATAAAATCAAATCAAAACAACTAGTGGTGCTTTTTTTTTTCATTTTACTGATTTCTAAAACCGCACAACTTGATTATAAGAAGTAATCATGCTTGATATTGGCATCATTCAGAATTGTGCGAAATTCGATTGTTTCAAACTTATACTCGTTGTTTCGCTTGATATGTCTGAACCGTGCAATTGTTGTTACGGATTCATCTCTTTTAACACCTTTTTAAAATAATTTATATATGTTGCCGACAAAAGTAGTTCTTAGGATAAACTAGTTTTTTTTAGTTGATTTGCATGACTGGAATTGGACATATTGGAGAATGTAAGTCCTGAGTCGCGGTCAAAGGCCGCTCACTTACCACTTGATAAGCATACAATGAAATTGATACTTTTATTGTTTTACTTTGCTACTATCTTAGTCTTGACTAGCCGCACTGCTTTTTCATTAATATTTTTTTTTTGCGTTTTAGTAAATTTTCTGTTTTTCGTTGTTTTGCTTTTTCGTTTTTCATATGGGGCATTTCAGGCGAAGCGGACAATGCAAAAAATGAGATTTAGAAATTTTTTCGTATTCGGCTTAATTGTACTTCTAGAAGGTGTAAACGCTTATTTTTTTTTTTCATATAAAAAATTGACGTAATATGAATTATGGATTTTTCGGAAGCAGTTTTTCGAACTTATCGAAATTTCAATAAAATATTTAACATTGTGATTCCTATCGAAAATTTACTGCTCTTTTCAATTATTAAATCAGATCGGAAATTTGATTTTTTTTTTCTTGTGGAAAACCGGAAGTGAACATTTCATCTCAGAATTGAAATAACTTCGACATATTTTATTTTTTTTATTTTAACTTTAAAATAAAGCATCAAATACACCGGTAATATTCTAAAAATTTTTAAACGTGATCTACATTAGTTTACGAGATATATGAATTGAGGTGCATACGTGCCGCACTTTGTATGGGACGTGGCACTTTCTTAAGTACTTTTATTTATATATCTCCTTAACTAATAGCGATCACGCAAAAATTTTTTTTGTGAAAAATTAATATACATCAGGCCTTTTCTTAAAAATAAAATATTTAAAAAATATTATGTCTAAGTTACTGAAAATTTGATTTAAAATTTTTACTTTCGGTTTTCTATACCTAAAAAAAATTTAAAATTCGAATTTGATTGAAAAATTAAAAAGAACATCCTTTTTACTAGTTTGATCAATATTGCTTATATTTCATTATAAATTCCTTGATTCCAATAACAGCGTTTAAAAATTATGGTCCTTAAAATTCGCCAATACGTCAGAAGTCCATAACTCGGCAATTAAGCCTCATACGAAAAAAAAAATTCTGGGTACACATTTATGTCTACTAACTAGATGTAGTATAACTAAGCGGAATATAAACAAATTTCTCGACCTCACTTTATTTTCATTGCCCGCTTCGCCTGAAATGCCCCATATGAATTGTACTAGGAAACAAAGTAGATGCGCCGTTCGCAGGTTTGATCTAGGAAGCTGAAATTTTGAGAGAATTTTCTTCAAACCCCATTCTATTTTATAGGCATATGGGACCGCAAATTTTAAGAAAAAAATAAAAATACCTCCTTCGGGTGTATTTTTTCCGCATTTTTAGTCACACGAAAAATGTGGGCGTGGTTTTACAACAGTGGGTGGCGTCCCCCATTCAACTAAAAATCTCAAAACGCTATATCTTGGCACCTAAGGCAGACATTTTCTAAGTTTTAGTAAGTCGGTTTTTTCGTTAAATTTCAACGAAATCGGACATAAACTTTGTCCGCGCCGTTTACAGATTTGAGCTAGGAAGCTCAAATGTTGGGACAATTATTTTTATTCCTCAAGCTATAATATAGGAATAAATAAAGTTCCTCTCCAAAAGTTTGAAAAAAAACACCCTAAAATACACGTCTGAGTAATGTTCATCCAACAAAAACTTTACAACGCTCAATCCAAAAGATTTTTAAGTACATAACGCGAGATGAATTTTATTGGACTCAGGGTTAAATCGTAATGTAAAAGTAGGTTGTCCAGATGTAAATCTGTTGTTTTACTCAATTATTTCAATTTAATCAACAATTGTTGTTGTTGTTGCTGTTGATGTTTAACTTCAATCAGATAATCGGATTATAGATCTCTGCTATGAGCTTTCTCACAACTATCCCGTATGACATTTTAATCTATCAGCTTATGTAAATGATTTCTCAAAATATATACAAAGGGTTGTTAACCCTTTCGTGGTTGGCTACTATCTCGCGTTTTAGTCGACGAGTAAGAATTGGCTGTATGTTTATAACTCGGCAGCTAAAATGACGAGATAGTAGCCAAACATGAAAGGGGGATAAGACTTTACATAATTATTATTATATTATCAGCTTCACGTGTTAAGCCAAATCTATATGAATTTCGCCTACGTACTACGATTAATTGAATAAATGGCACACTTGCATGCTTTTTGGTAATTTTCCTTCATAAATTTTTGAGAACTTTTAGAAATATTGAGCCAAAAGCTTTTGACAATAACTTTGAGTTTTCTTTGTTATTTTCATAATGAGCGAAAACTAACACCAACTCAAGCGTTAATGTTTCTAATAGTGCATAGTTTTTGAATAAAATTTTTTGATAGCAATTTTAATTCAAAAAATTTGAGTGACAAGTGTTTTGTTATTTTTCGTATTTCAAATCAAATTAGTTAATAAATCGTAGCATGCAACTTAACATTTGCTGAATTCCTAAAAACAAAAGAATTAAGCGAGAAACTTATTTCTGAGTAGAATATGCTGCCGTAAATCAAGTTAAGCGGCGCACACAACAGTAAATATTTTAAGCAATATTTATAAACTGTTTTCATGCCAATGGCAAGAAATAGTCTTTTAACTAGCCTAGCTAGAAATGCATCCTGTCGCCAGCATAACTTACATAATGTGGTTTTTTAGCACACAAACCAGAGCGCAATATTCTACGCTACCCCTCAATTTTAAATACAAATTGTATGCGATGGCGTAAAACCTGTACTCCAAGTGTAGCTGCATACAAATGCATGCTATAGCACTGACAGGAATTCATGTGCCAGTTTTTTTTTATTTTTAAGTGGGCACAAAAACCAAGTGCAGTCAAAACCTAATGAATTGGGTCAACAGGTAAAAAACGGGGCGTGTATGTGCGGGCACATTTATGTATGTTTGTGCACTTGGAATGTGGCTCCATATTTACATAGTATGTAGTGAGAAATCTAAAAGAGTTAAAACAACAATGAAAACATTAATAATACATTATTTTGAAATCGACAATGTGCAACAAAGTTGAGGCATACACTCAAAAGAAAAGAGTGCATAAAAATATAAGTTATTGGAAATGTAAGCAAGTTTTAAATGCCTCATATTAATAGAATTCACATTTTTTTTCTCATTTGTATTCCAATTTTTTCGTATTTTCTATTCCACTTCATTAACACTTCAGCAGCTTCTATCAACTAATTTCCTCCCTAAACTTGAGGTGCATCGTCGCCCTGGCAGTATGCGCAGTAGCTGTTTGAAATATGTCTCGTGAGCTGAGCATAAAAAAATTATAAGCATGGTCTAATACAGGGTTGACTTACCTCGTTTTCAAAAAAAATAGTGACCGAGAGCTGTTTCATTCATAACGCCGCACTAAATCCTGCATTTTTGGGCCTAGCACCTTTTTCCGGAAGACCGCTGACAAATTCACCTCCTTCAAACCGTACGATTAGGTTCTTAATGCTGTTGTCGCTAGGAGATACTCTGCTATTGAAATGAGTTTTACTCGTTGCTTATATGTAGCCAATTTAATATCCAAGGGTAACCTAAAAGTAATGCAAATAAATATATCAACTTTTCAATGGCTTTTTTTTGAATTTTTATTTATCAAAATTCATAGAGATGCAAATTGAAAGAACTGTGGAAAATTTTGAGAAAATATGGCTTTATTCAGAAACCATTCCATACGAAACATTTCCATACTTTCTTGTTGAAATTATTTTGCATTACTTAGGTCTCCACGCCCACCTAAAGTCTAGATGCTAATTATATCACTGTTTTATGTTCCAGTTTTTTATTTCCTTGGACAACTTCTGTGATGTGGAAATTAATTAAGAAACATCGCTAGTTAATTTCTTCAGTTTTCTTCTTGTGTATTGATTTTACTGCATTGACCAACTACGCATGCGCAAATTCTAAAATAAGAATTGTACGTTAACATAAAAGAAACAGCAGCAATGAGCACACGAACGAGGTTCACTAACGGTGCATGCCAAACGTTTGCTGCCAAAACGTTGTTAGCATTTCTGCCGCTACTACTTATAAGTATTGGCCAAATTGAAAACAGTTCAGCAGGCAACATGAACAAACAAAGAAAAGAATACAGTGAAATGTGGTTTAGAATTTTAATTCAACGTTCTGTTTTTAATTCTCTTAACCGAAAAGTTCTACTCGAATGATTAGTTGCCGTTGCTGCAATGACTCAAGTGAAGAAATTCAAAAAGCAGTGAAGACTTCTTTAATTATGTGTGCTGGAAAAATAAACAATCATTTTTAGACACTCTAGTAGACCATGACAAATGACCAGCGCACCTTTCATAGTTGTTGTTTTTGATGATGTTGCTTTCTTCTTCATTATTTTTTTGACGAAAGAGACATCAGAATTATTTTGTGTGGAAGTCAAAAAAGAATACCAGCACTTTCTTGGTAATTAGCTCCCTTTTCTATTGGCGGCTATTAAGGTTTTGTTGCTTCTTCTTTTGCTTATTTATTTAACATTTTTTTGTTGTCTTTGTTGCTGCTGTCAAACGGTTTTGTTTTCATTTTTGGATAAACTGCTATTTTCAATTTTGGTAACTCAGTTAAGTTCTTTTACTACTAATGAACTTGAAGTTAAAAGTTACCGGACGTAGCGTTTTTTTGGTTATGCTGTTTTATTAGCATGCATTTTTGGCAATGGAAATAGGTCAGAATGGCGAAAGCAGTTATTATGTTTAATATTGGTTATTGAACTTTTAGCGTTCAGACGAAAGGAACACTTTTGCAAACAAAAGCTAACGAAATTTCAAGCAAATTTGACATATTCAGATCCTAAACTATTTTGTTTTATCAGTTTTTGTATAACGGATTTTAACATTCTTGTACAAATAAACATGTCCTTTTACTAATATTTATATTTATTTATAGAACGTATTTTATTCACAATATATTCATTTCAATATATCATTTTTATTGCAATAGCTTTTACTTGATTTATACTGTTTTATTTAGTACTTTGAAAATATAAACAATACCATTTTTACTACTATGTATAGTCATAACTTATTTTTTATTACATATTTACGTAATATAGTTAATAATCTTGTTACTATTTTTGTTTCTAATTGCTAACAAGTTTTTTTTACAAGTTTTCATTTTATTTTGCAAATATTTGTGTATAAATATTACAATAGAAAATTTGAATTGCAGTTTCTTTTTCTATATTTTTTTTTTTTTTTTTTCTTTATTTTATTATTATTGCAAATCTCTTAGACCGATTGATTTTACATTGTTTTTGATTGAATGAATTTTTAATATTTTTGTATTAATTATAATACATAGAAATTGCTAAATACAACAAAAATAAAATCTCGTTGCTAATTTTTTTTTTTTTTTGTTATGTAAGTAAAATAATGTTTTATAAGCGCTACAAATTATAAAATACGAGAAAAATAATAAATTAAGAAAAAAAATATGCATATTTCTGAAAAAAGTTAAAACGAAGACGCTATTAAATTTTAATGTGTTGATGAAACATTAGTTTTACTAAATTTGTAATTTGAATACAATTTTTTAATAAGTTAATAATTTTATTATTATAATAGTTATCATTTTTTATTTTAAGCAAAAATATGCTGATACATATATGATTTAAGCTTTCTTTCGTTTAATTTAGTTTAAACTTTATTGTTTATTCTTAATTTTCAAATAAGTGGCCTAAATTTATTTTATTATAACTTTTAATTACTTTTTTTTTTTTTGAGTTTATTTAAGCAGGTCACATGCTTAAAATGCTTAGATAGTTTGTTCAATTTTGTAGCCCAGAAGAAATTAATTAGTTACGCTATACAAGCAAACCAATTTCATTTATCTATTTAATACTTCAGTAGTGGATAAAATACACAACGATGCAAAAAGGATCATTAGTAGATTATGTTTTCTATGACATAACTATATCATTTATTACCTTTTTCTTCTGGTTAAAGCATGTATGTGCCTGCATGCAGATTCAGCTTGATCCAACTAATTTCATAAATTATCTTATATATCCCATTTAATTCCACCTGTTTCGACATTAAACATAAAATATAAAGTAAATACTTTCATACTGCGTATGCGGTGCATTTTATTAGCACGCCATGTTCTCCCCTTAGGTTGCCATGCCAGCATCAATAGCAACAGTAACAGCAACATCCCAGTAATATTCTTCATTGTTGTGTTCATGCGTTTTCTGTTACGTGTTATAATCATCGTGCTGAGAACTGAAATAGCTCACCAAACCGCTAAATTCACTTGCACCTTGCCTGTCGTTTTCGGTGCCACCTCCGCCACCAGGTGATGTCGCTGCTGGTGTTGACGAAGAATCATTTGCAGCATCAGGTTGCACATTAGGAGAACTGCGTGAGCCTGAAGATTCGCCACCGATAGCTAAGGGTGATTTTGTTGTTGCATACGTTTCCAACGTGATTAGTTTTTTGCTTCGTGGTTCCGCTACTACAATAGATGGTGCTGTGACAGGCGAAAGTGATTTTGTAGTTTCAGCAGCTAACGCCGCCACTGCACCTGATTTGTCATTTTTGACCAACAACGCTGCCGATGGTGATGGTGGTGAAATAGTTGCTGCTGACTTTGCATCAGTAATAACACGTGTTTTATGACTTTCTGCTGCTACCAGAACAGAAACTGCAGTAGTTGATGATGGTGGAGGTGGTGGTCGAGTCGCTGATATGACAGATGAATTGGATGGTGGTGCAGTTACAATAACAGAACTCGGTACAGCTGTATGTGTTGCGGGAGAAGCATGAGGATGCGGATGCACTTGCGGAGGTTGTGTTGTGGGAGGAACAGTAGAAGCAGGATGTAAACTACGTGGTGGAGGATGTGTAGTAGATGGTGGATGAACCGTGGATGGTGGATGTGCAGTGGAGGATGGATGTGCAGCAGTTAGAGGCGGTGGTGGTGGATAATAACCGTAGGGAGCATATGAACCTTTAAATTGTAAGTTTTTAGTGATTTAACTAGACAAATGAGAGTTCAAAAATCTTACGTGGTCCTGCATGATATTCTGGACCCAGCGGTCCTGCTGTTCGTAAATTCTGGCGCGGTGGTGCACCACGTGGAGGATAGTTAGGGTTTCCGTAGGTTGAAGGCCTGAATATAGATATATTTTTTATTTGTTTTTGTTTTGGATTATCAACTATATCTTACCGATACTGATTCATATGTGGTGTTGCATGACGTGCAGGTGGCGGTGGGCCGTATGGGCCAGTAGGTGGCTGTACGTGGTGCTCACCATGTGAAGTGGGTGGATATGATGGGCGTGTGTTTGAGACTGCACCAGGCGGTGGCTGACTTCCTGTCACAGGTACACCTCGCAGGGGAGGAGGACCATATGAAGGACGCATTCCATGATGTGGCGGCATGACAGGATGTTGCGGACCACCACGATG
The DNA here is from genome assembly GCA_949775025.1 of Tricholauxania praeusta. Taxonomy (NCBI): domain Eukaryota; kingdom Metazoa; phylum Arthropoda; class Insecta; order Diptera; family Lauxaniidae; genus Tricholauxania; species Tricholauxania praeusta. The sequence continues at coordinate 127,859,980 of OX459030.1, read as the reverse complement.
ACGTTGAGCACCGCTACCTAGTGGCTGTCGAGCGCCCTGAGGGCCAGGCGGGCCATAAAAGCGGTTGACTGAAAAATATCACCATGAACTTTCGTAAATAGTTCGGAATCACATTTTTAAGAAAAACATAGAATTTACATAGAATTTTTAACTTCTGGCCAAGGAAATTAACAATTATGATAGAAGGTAACCACTATTTCTAATTTATTCACATTATTTTTTCTTATCTTTATAATAATGAACAGTGCGTTTAACTTACCATCTCCACCTGCATACATTCCTGGAGGACCAGACGGCATTCCACGACTACGTGGTGGCGCTCCGTGTGGTGGCAAATGAGGCATACGTGTTATAACGGAAGCAGCTCCACTATTACTTCCAGATGGTGGTTTATAAAGCTGCGGGGGCTGTGCAATTCCAAGTGAAGTTGATGCTATAGACGTTGGTGCACTTTTTATTACACCTGTGTTGACTTCTGCTTTAGGAATCATTTCCCCTTTTTCGCCACATGTATTGGAACCAGCTTGAACCGCTGCAGCAGCCGTAGCTGCAGCAGCTGCCTGTTGCTTCTGTAAGGGATCACGCAACGGTGTAATTTTTTTCCTACGACCACGTGGTTTTGGGTCAGCGGTATCAACACCTGCAGTAGCAGGCACACCGGCTGCAGACGCTGTTGATGTACTTGGTAACAACTGTTGTGTGCTAGCTAGTTGTTGCTGTGTTGGAGGTAAGAGATGAGGCGGTAAAGCATGTCTCGGAGGCGTAGCATATCTCAATGGCATACCATGCCTTGGTGGCATACCAGACGGTGGAATACGCTGTCCGCCCATACCAGCATGATGCGGGAAATTACGATGCATTCCTTGTCCCAGTGGCGCGCTCAAAGCATTCTGCAACAAATGTGTCGGTAGCCCAGGATGTCGATGCATCATGTGTGGCGGAATACCTGGATGAGAACCAGGATACTGATGGCGTAAAAGTGGTGGATGCATTGTTGGCATTGGCAGACGCTTTCGCATTGGCTCTTGCAACCCTGATGCTGAGGTTGTTGGTCCCACTGATGTAGTAGGAATTTGAGATAGAGCTGCTAAAGAAGGGTTTGTGCCGAGCGCAACTGTCGATCTCTCATTTTCACGAGGTTTCGATTTAGCTGACGTCGACTTCAATACATCTTCAGACGAAGGTAGCTCACGTGCTGCGGCTGCCGAAACTAACTCCTCCTCCTCTTCCACCATGCGCGCAATTGCATCTTCATCCATATCCTCAGGGAAATCATCAGGTAAGTCTGCATCGTCAAATTCGGAATCAACATCATCTACATTGTCAACATCGCTAACGGACTCACCCTTGCGCTGAAGATAATCAATATCTAAAACTTTTGCCTGGCGTATGACAGATAAAGGAACGGTTGATAATGAGTCGCCAGGCTTAGCGGGTGAACGAGTACTTTTTTCTCCTGCGCCTTTAATAGGTGTTAGCCTTGGCGTTGCCGCGAGTTTGGCACCCTCAGCATTTTTCTCGGCCAACATGCGTTTAATTTCTTCCTGCTTCTTAATGAATTTCTCGCGTTCTTCTGGTGGCGTATCAGGACGATGAACACCCGGTTTAATGCCGCCATCAGATGAGTCGTCTTCGAAGTCGTCTAAATAGGCATATCTGCGTCCTCGGGTACGTCTCGTACTATCTTCGCTATCCGATAAACTTTCATCGTCATAATCTGACATATTTTTCTTCTTTTTCTTTCCCACTGCTGTTTTACTCGATTTTCCTGCACCAGCACCACCCTTGCCTTTTCCTTTACCTTTGCCGGAGCTAGATTTCAGTGGCACTGACCTTGGTTGTTTGCCCGAACCCTTGCCACCACCAATGTCGTCGTCGTCATCGTAGTCCTCTTCTTCATCTTCACTTATGTCATCATCAGAATATTCGATACGCTTTGGTTTTTTTATTAAAGGCTTCTTTAATTTCGGAGACTTTCTTGCAATTTTGACATTAGATTTGCGCTGCTTCTTTCGTTTCGATGGCCGCCAAGCACCATCGGAATTTTCACTGGATGTGGAATCATCACAGAGATCCGCACTATCTACATTCTCTGACAACTCTGAAAGTTCATCTTCTGTTTCCGTGTAGTCTGAATCATCTTTGCGTTTTTTCTTTGATTTTGGGCGTGCCTCCTCCTCTTCTTCACTATCATCTACAAGAAACTTACGATGTTTTCGTCGTTCACGCGCCGCACGACGTGCTGCTTTTCGTACTTTTTTTCTACCACCTTTGTTACGACGACGATACACCTCCAGGCTAGAGTCGCTATTTGAAGCCGAGATGGATGTATCTTCCTCTTCATCATCATCCAATGAACCAGTTTTGAAATCCTCATCAGAAGCATTATCATCTTCAGAGCTTATATCTAGAGTAGTTAACTTACGGGCTTTCTTTTTCAAATGAGGCTTTACTCTCGCATTGCTTTTAAGTGGTTCCTCTTCGGAGTCACTTTTAGCTTCCCCTGCCTTATCCCGTTTCTCCTCTGTTCTACCTTTCGTTGCCTCTTCTGCATAAGTTTTTTCTTCCTCTTTCAATTTGATATCTATTTCATCAGCCGCTTCACCTGTTGCTTCCAATTGATTCTGACGTCCTTCATGCTCTTTATCAGCTTCTATGATTGTTGATATATCTTTTCCACGCCCCAAACTGCCAACTGCAGCCTCACCCATTTCTTTCTTTAATGCAGAATTGATCAAATCATCATATTCATTAAGTCGATAACTTACATTAATCTGTCGACGCTTACGTAGCTTATAAATCGGCTCATCATCACTATCTGTTGCAGAAGAGGAACTTGAATTACTACTACTACTTTCTGATCCAGATTTACTGCCCGAGCCGCTACCAACACTGCCCGCAGAGCTGCCTGAATGAGATTCGTTTCGACGACGTCTACGTGCACCTCGTGTTGCTGCACGACGACGCCTTCGTCTTGAGCTGCCCTCACCATCGCGTCGTCGTTTACTTTTTTCGTCAGCATTCTTTTTTGATTTCTTGTCTTTCTTAACTGATTTGTCTTTGTCGTCGTCATCCTTACGTTTTTTACCACTACGCTTCGAGTCATTGTCGCTTTCATCTTCATTTTCTGAACTGTCATCAGTTCCTCCATCTTCTTTTTTCTTTTTCTTATTGAGTTTTTCCTCCAATAGCCGTTCCTTTGCGGCAAGTTCAGCTTCTTGTGCCAATCGTTTATTTTCCAGGTCTTTCAATTTTCTTCTCTCTACCACATCATCGAACTCTTGAAGTTGTTTCTCCAGCGCAGCTATGAGCTGCGCTTGCTGACATGGTGGACAATGCCATTCACCTTCAGGTATATAAAACAGAACTGGCGATAAGCAAGAGCAATGATAACCTTTGTCACAACTATCGCAAAGTAATATCCATTCAGGATGAACCGATTTTCCACACTTCTGGCAGGCCTCTTCTTCCTCATCAGTGTCACTTTCCGCATCTTCCTTCCGCGCAGTACGAGCACGCTTCATCGGTACAACTTGCGACTCATCTTCCATCTCAGATTCGGGTGAAAACTCATGATCGGACTTAAAAAGGGGTGAACCAGGATCTGTATCCAAACGAGTCGGATCTTCTTCTTCTTCTTCAGGTTCTTCCTGCTCCTCTGAACCCGAAGACCAAGTCCCATCTTTCCCCGGACATTTTTTCTTTTTAGACTTTTTTGTTTCCTCTTCGCTCTCTTCTGATGACGATGAAGTTATGTGTTCTGAAATTTCTGCTACAGTTGGATCAGCTTTCGCTTCAGCTTTTTTCTTCTTTTTCAGTTCATTCTTCATTGTACGTAAAGCAATCTCTTCCAGTTTGCGCCGTTCGGCTTCTTCTTTAATTTTTTGCTGTGCAATACGTCGCGATTGCCTAACAGGGGTCTCAGAATCAACATTTTCAAGAATATTAACAGTGTCAATCTCACGCATTTTTCGTCCAGTAGACTTAGGCGTTGCCATGGGTGTGGTGGAAGTTCTGGTTGTGGAGACTGAAGTAGGAGTTACAGCTTGAACGACCGTAGATTTTTCTTCTTTTACATTAGATTTAACTATTAATTTTGATTCCGTATCCTCTTCCGATTTTATGTTATCTATTTTAGTTGGTTGGTTGGTTTCTTTTTTTACCAGTGCAGTTGATTTTTTTATATCTGGCGTCTTTAGTTTGGGCTGCGACAGCACTAATTCTTTTGCTTTCACAACTTCTTTCTTTATTTTAGGTGTTGCTATTGTCGTTGCTAATTTAATGTTTCTTGTGCGTTTTGGCTCTGGCAGTTCTGTATATATGACAGCTGCACCACCACGCCTACTGGATCGTCTACCAGCTGCAGCAGGCGGTGAAGTTTCCCTCTGCACTTCAGGCTTAATTTCGTCCTTTTCTATTTTTTCAATAGTCTGCAGGTGCTTCGGTAAAGCTGTGTTAACCAATTTTTCTTTTCCTTCTATTGTTTCCAAGTGCTTCAAATTCGGAGTTACTTTTTCTTCTAGAGTCTCCGGCAAATTCAAAGGGTCATTGATGTTTTTATTATCGTCAAGTTCGCTCTTCTTAAGCTTTTCAACAACGTATTCTGTCACATTATTGCCAGACATCTCCGGTTGTTTTACTCCGGCATTACTTCTACGTTTTCTTTGCCGCTCTGGAGTCTTACGTTCTGGCGTGGTAAATGCCTCAATTTCATCTTTATTCATTTCACTGATATCTAAAGGATCTGGTGTCTTCTCTTTTTCAGCAGTTTGACAAAAAGTTTCACTTATTGTACGCTTTCTTGGAATGGACTCTTCATCACTCTTCTCCTCAGGCAACTGTGTTAACAAGTTCTTTTTTAAAAGTTTTGTTAAAGATTTTTTTTTGGTAGGCGATATAACAGCAGTAGCCGCAACCACACTAGAGGTACTTATAACAGCAGCACATTCTAAAATTGGCTTTTCAGGATTCTTCTTTAAGTTCTTTTCAATTATTTCAACTAAAGTAATTTTTGGTTCAACTGTGGACTGAGAAGTTGCAGCGGAGGGAGATACTTCTGCAGCAGATTCTCTGATATGATCCGATGATGCAATTTTCACACTGTAAGCCTTTTGGACTTCCTCAGTTTCTTTAGTACTCTTGTGACCTTCTTTGGGGCAAGGTTTTTCCGTCGATTGTCGCTTGGGAGAAATAATTTTTCTTCTCCGTCTGGCATCTTCTTCGCCACTTGACGATGTTGTTTCTTCAATGGCTATTTTTTGCGCTTCTACTTTTTTTCGTATTTCAGAATTTGTAAGTTTAGGACGCATTTTTAAGCGTTTTCCCCCAACATCTTCCACATCTTCAACTTCACCTTCGATTGCATCAGCTGCTGGCGCTTTCTCTTGATGTTCATAACTCTGATCGAGTTCACTTTCAGAGGTGGAATGACGTGTAGCCGTTTTCTCAACAGCTATTAAATCTGTAAGACGTCGCTTACGATTATGTAAATTCATAGTTGAGCTTGAAGTGTTTGAAGAAGACACGGGAGTAACTTCTAATGATGGCTTTGATGGCAAAGCAGAAATAGATTTCTCATAAGATAAATTAAGAGTAGTTGGTAGCACTTTTAAAGGCTTATCATTGGTTTCTTTTAAAGCTTCGTGAGGTTTATTTTCTACTTCTTTAGCAGGTTCTAAATTTGTAGGACGTTCTTTTGATTTGTCTCTCACGTCCAAAGTTTCATTTAGATCTTCCGGTTGTTTTGTTAAAATATTTTTATCTAATTCATTTGTTGTTTCTTTATCATTTTTAATATTTTCCGCGCTTTCATTATTATAGCCTAAATTTGTTTGGTCAAGCAATTCTGTTTTCTTAGTTTGTTTGACATTTTTATCATTTGTTTCTCTGTCATCCTTAAGAGTTGTGTCTTTATTAGTTTCTAATTCATCTTTACCATTAGTCCTTATATCCCCAGAAATTTTGCTGCTTCCATTAGTTGCATGCTCCTCTATAGTTTCGTTTATTTCTTGTGATGCTTTTGATGAGCTTTTTGAGTCCTGTAATATTTCTACAGCGTCTTCTACAGGCTTCTTATCATCTGTGACCTCTGGCATATTATTGCATTTAGAAACAGTGGCGTCATGTTTTTTATCATTTCGATTTTGCTCTGTATTACCGACAGCTGTTATCTTTTCTACTGAGTTCTCATTGTTTTTCTCTTCGGGACTACGCCTTTCAACAACATTTAGTTTAGCAATGTTATCTTGAAATTTCCCGTCATTTTCTTCGTCTGTTTTATCATCTTCCTCTTTCGATGGTGTCTTTTTAATTGGACTAAGCTTAAGGCAACCCGGCTCACCGAAAAAAAATTTTGCTTTTGGCTCGTTCGTAGACTCTGAGGTTGTTGGTGTCGTAGGAGCTGTAAGTGTTGTTGGCGTTATAGTTGGTTCCTCATTTTTTCCATTTCCGACAAGGCACTCAGCTCCACATCCTTCACCGCTTATGTACAACAATTCCTCTTCTATTGCTTCACTTATTTCTGGCTCATCTGAATCAAAGTTATCATCGTCAATAGTCAACAAAAAAGTATTTTCCTCGAAAAAAGCAATAATTTCTGTTGGATTTGCTCCATCACACATTTTACCAGCACCTTCGCCTCGCACAATTATTGGAGGATCTTCAATTGCTTCACCAACTTCATCGTCATCATCATCATCTTCAATGTCCTTTTCTTCATTTTCATCCTCTTCGGCGGCAGCACTATCAATATCTTCTTCCTCACCCTCCTCTATATCATCGTCCTCCTCCTCTTCGCCTTCTTCTTCTTCCTCATCCTCTTCATCAGCTTCGTCATCTTCTGAATTAACTTTTTCATATCTGCTAGGTTTCTTCTCACGTTTAGAGTCCAATAAAGTGGGACGCAACTTTTTTATTGCACCTATGTCTTCCAACCCAGACGATGACTTATCTACTTCGTCGAGCGTCCTTTTTTTTGTACCAGCATTGTTTGTAGACATGATTTGTTGAGTGGGTGAACTAGCTGCGATTTTAGCATGTGATATTAAAAGTGGCTGTAATGAAAGTTTTTTAAGTTGAAGTAAAACGAATTTTAGTTAAGAAGCAAAAACCTTAAAAGCATAATAGACCAGTCGACAAGATAAAACTGATGAAAACATGTCATCAGTGAAAAAACAAGAAACAACTTTTATTTATACAAGCCCTCAAGTTACTTCAATTAATAGAGGATGAAGCCACCCCAAAATAATCAAAGAAGATGGCTCACAATTTATTTTAATTTAGAGATTTTCTAGAAAAAAATTGTTAGACATTTTTGTAGGTGTTATCGATATTTTCGATGTCTTGCAAATTTGTAATACTTGTGTAAATATCAGGATGTTTTCTATTTTGGAGACTTTTTTTCTTAAACTTGCAATTTTTTTCCAGTATTTTATTTCCAAATTGAATATTTAGACCCCGTCTGAGCCAGATGAAGTTTTTTTATATAAAAATGTACAAGAGCATCAGCATTTTAAATTAAAATATGACAATCAGGATCTAATTTTCAGATAGACTTACGGTTGGTATGATTATTAAGATAAAGCTTAAAAACGACATAAAATAAATTCCTCCATTTAAATTATTATCAATGTTACAGTCTTTCGAAGTATTTTTTTGGTCACAAATCAGCATTAATTGATTATTAAAAAATTTCTCAGCGCTAAATATGTATGATAAATAGTTCTCAAAATTTAGAGGTTTAAATATGAACAAGGTGTTGGTTTGTATAAGCAAATACTTAATGACTTTGAGTCATAATGTACTTATTTGAGTAAATTTATATATCTTTAGAACCATTAATCTAGAAACAAAATCTACGAAAAAATGTTACTCAAAATTTTTTGTTAAGACTTTTTTTAGACTCTGTAAGTTTTCAAAAGTGCGAAAAATAAACAAAAAAAAAACAAAAAACATTCCACAACATTTATACCTTAACCTTTTTCTGTGCTTCAGGAACCGAAATTTTTACTTTTTCTGTTTTATTAGGGGCATTTTTTGTAGCATCTTTAGCAGTTTCAATCTCATCTTCATCATCATCTTCGGCATCTGATTCATCCTCTTCATCATATTCTTCTTCACCCTCCTCTTCCTCTTCCTCCTCCTCTTCGTCATCCCCATCCTCATGCTCTTTAATATCAGTTTTACAAGATAACTTTGTAACCGCTGCTATTTTTTTCTTCTGTAATTCAGCATCTTCTTCGGCTGCCAATTCCTCTTCACCTTTACCCACACTTACTGGAGTGCTCACAGTAGCTAAACTATTGTTTCCCAACTTAATACGTAGATTCGGCACTTTCGCCTCTTCTTCTTGTGAGTCATCCTGCTCTTCCGGTGGCGGTGGCTTTTCAATAGGCGCAGCACAACTATTACTGCTGCTTGTATCTTCATCGATAACACCAATGTCAGTGGAAGGCAATACTACTTCGTTGCCTCGCAAACGTGCAATTAAATTAACGAACTCATCTCGATTTGTGGCGACCACTTGCCATATTTCTTCATCCAAATGTTCTTGATAAATGCGCAAATTGCTATCAACATCCTGTGTCAGCCAATAAGTATGACCCAAACGATCACGTCCAATTGGCTGCGAACGCAAAAAATCAGCATCGAGTGCAAAAATTTTATTACGAAATTTTAAATTGCGCTCAAATTGGCTTTCCAAAAGTTCCTGGGGAAATGGCAAAACAACAATAATAATTACAAAAACTGTTTTTTTATTCCAAAACGTAAAAAGAAAATTGTTAAATAATATACCAAACAACTTCAAAAGTAAAAGGTATAATATTAAAAAATTTAGAAAAATTCCAATACAATTACTTACACGAAGTATATGCAGCTTGACTTTTAGGCTTGATTTTTTGTAACCAAAACGTTCGACCTCCCAACCATCTTGTGCAGAATATGAAAAACAAAATTTGCTTAAAGCAGTTTCCCAATTTTTTTCCTGTACTGATTTGCGTATCTTTCTTAGAAGTTTGATGTGCATATCACGTAGCTGATCAGCAACTATAAGAAAAAAGTATTAAAGGATTAGTATTATTACTTATTTAATGAGAGCATCAACAATCAAAAATGGATTTTTGTTACCAAATAAGACAGGCGGAGCCCCTTGAGGACCTAGCGATTTAAAAAATATATTTCCAAACTTTTCCTTTTCATTTCTAAAAAAAAAAACATGCGAAATGAAGACTAAAACACACGCCCAGAGACCGCCCAGGCCCGTCTCCTACGGCCTGTAAATTTTTTCGAGTAAAAAAGTTAAGCGTATTCATTGATCTTATTGATTGGAACAATAATAAAAATTGATCGATGTAAATAAATTAATAAAAATTTGATGTTCTTTTAGATCGAAAAACCAATATCAAAAAATGAGTTTATTTTTATCCAAAAAAGTAGAAACATAGATGACTAATATTTTTTATCAAAAATGGTATAAATCAAAGTCGATGGTCTATGATCGATTGAACAGAATTAAATAAGTTTTGGTCTTGATCGAAAAAAGGAAAATCGCAATATATTTTTAATTGAAATATGGGCATTTCTCTCATGTTGAACGGGACGGAAGTTTTTTTTTAAAGTGGAATAAAAGTCAAAGTAAAACACTTTTATTTTTTTCCTGTTGCTTTAAGGAATAGCTCTTTGATAGCACTATATTGAGTGGTAAAGTTGATGCCAGACGTAGTACTGGTTCCAAGATAGAGGCAATTAAAAAGCAATTCGAACGGGACAAAAAACGGAAGTGTTTTTCGTTGCCATCTATAGAAAAGCACAAGTCAGCGAAACCTGCCAACATTTTTTGATGCGACTAATTTTAAAATGTTTTGGAATAATATAACTTTTTAATAGATTTCGTTTGATTGAAAAATCTTATTAACTTTTTTTCTTACAAGGCATAATAATCCATTCGAACGGGACATATTTTTCCGTTTATGTTCACTTGGGCAATTTTTCAAAACTACTTTAATATTTATATAAATAATAATATTTAAGATGTATACAGTAATTAAAAAAACAAATTTAATGTTTATATTTCTCAAATCAATTAAAGAGATCAATTTTATCTGTCTTTTGCTGTTAAAACGTTTTTCCTGTAAGAGGCATGGCACCGCACACTTAAAAAAAATATTTTTACTCAAGTTTCAATCTATCTACATACCAAATTTCATCAAAATCGGTTTAGTGGCACAGCGTGATGCCGTTTTTTCCCATTTGGAGCAATGCCACGACTGTTTTAAGGAATCAGAGTTTCTAATAATCTTCCTTTCAATCTATCTTTAAGAAAAATTTCATCAAAATCGATCCATTAGTTTAGCCGTGGAAACATTTTTTCCCGTTAGGGGCGTGGCACCGCCTACTATTGAAAAAAAGTATACATGTCCCTCCTTCTCTTCACAACCTTTCCACCAAAAAAAAATTATGCGATTATGTTGTGCTATGGCTGTGAAAAAGTGGTTTAACCGCCTATTTATTACACTTATGTTTTCGAACATGACCAACTTTAAACAGCTCCAAAAATTTAAAAGTTTATTATTTTTGCACTCGTTTTTTTTTTAACTATGTACACGAAACTCTGTTCGTGCAAAAATTTTGACACACTTGCTGCTGTTATCAATTTCGAAATGAGAACAGATGATGTTTTTCTATGTTATTTGTGACTTTAGAACATGAACTTAAGCAAATTAAAATTTTACAATTAATAGAGATTGGTTTGATGTTTTTGCATTGTTTTTAGCTAATTGACGTTGGAAGAGAGATTTTTCGGAAAGACTATTGTATCACTTCTCTTACACACTTAAATATTTAAGGCAAAATACTATTCAATATTACAAAAAAAGAGAAACTGCATTTATGCAAGTTTGCAGGTGGTTTGCTCAATGTGATAAATGAATTCTGGTGTAAATTGTTTAAATTAACAAAATTTGAATATTTTCCTTAGATAATATCAGATAGTAACGCTTTTATAATAACTTAATTTTTCTGTCACGGTTGGCCGAAAATGCCAAATATGTAAAAATATACAGTAATTATTGATCGAAAGTTACATTTACGATTTGATTTTTATTTTATCGAAAAAAGAAAATTTAAATCAAAAATTAGTTGTTTTGTGATACTTGCGGTCAAAACTCTTTCTGGACGATCGGACGAAACATTAAACTATTTTTCCGGCAAAGTGTTGCAGATAACCCTAAAACATCAAGACGACTACATTCAACACAGTAAGCTAAACTGCGTGGCACTATTGCTCAGATTTTGAAAAAAGATGTGCACCTAACTACACCATTACAAAATTCTATACGATTACAAAATTCAGTTATTCTCACTGTCTTCGTACTCCTGACGTGCTTTTCTCATACAACATGTTTCTAAAGTTTTTATATTTAATATATGCGTATACTGATGAATGATCACCTGTACATTTCACGCGTTGCACTTTTGAGCACATTTATTTTCCGGATTGTGTGGTGCAAAGTTGCAATTTTGTAAGTAAAGATTGCTTCCTCAGGAGGCGGTTTAACACAACCTTCATGATACCCTTTACCGAGTTGACGCTTTCATGTAAACATTTATTAAACTAAAAATAACTCTTTAAAACTTTGCCGAGTGGACATTACAATATAAGGACTCAATTTCGGTGTAAAAGTTTCAAGGCATTTCTTTGGTAACGGGCTTATCAGAAGGTCCTCGAGAATTATGTTGCAGATACTAAAATATTTTTTTCAGTAAAGTTAGATGGATAAATAAAATTAATATATGAAACAATGTTGATATTTTGTTTTGTTAACCAAGTGAATTTTATCTATATGATTTTTTCATATTTTAGAGAGTGTGCAAAAGCACTGTCTTCATGAACCAGCGTTTAGTAACTAATCTTGGTAATAGCACATCGTATTCTATATGACTACTAGGTCTATAAAAAAAACTCAAAATTGTTGTTATTTTTTTATTTTAAAAGCATGCTGTACTGAAAACTAAGGCGGTGTATCGCCCAACATTCGTTACCTTTGAACTGCTCCTGGTTTCCCGCTAAGTCAATATCGAATCTCAGCTATATGTCAAAGTTTCATACATATGTACTTTAAAACATTCAACAACTTTAACACATCAAACAACTGCTCAAAAATATCAAGCAACTACTGAGAAACATCAAATAACTACGGAAAAACAACAAGCAACTACTGAAAATCAACAAGATAAAAAAATACAGAAAGTCTTTTTTCAAATACCTCCGAAATCAATTACCATCAAAACCAATCTTTTACCGATAAGCAAACAATTTCAGAAAATAAAAATCTTCCAAGTGAGGCCAAGCCTTCACACTTTAACTTAAAAAATTATAAAATAGAAATCTTTTCTGAATCCCCCACGTCCAAGATAACCCAAAATTTGTTAAATTTAAACAAATATTACGTTAAGATTCCTATATCCGATTCTGATAATATATAGCTTCAGTTCGAGCTAAAGTTTTAACCTCATCTCTCTGCTTTGTAAGAAACTATACTAAAATTGAGACAGTTTAGATTTTACATGGACTATATCTTGCAATTGAATATGAAAGGCCACTGTAATAGTTTCCCAGAACTACAACTTATTAGTAATGAGCATAATCCAAGTTTTCAGAAACACATTGCAACAGCATTTTCAACACCATTACACCCAAAAATTACGTTGGATATTTCGAGCACATTTAACTTTATAAAAACATCAAACATTTTTTTTGAAATTAAATTTGTATTATCTCCATCTATCAACGTTATACATATTTAAAGAGCCGATAGCCCTGACAGCTAGAGCTGCATGTTAAATTTGCTTAGTAGTTGATTTATTAATGAGCATTTGTAGATTTTAATCTGGAATCTGGGATCTGGAAATTTTTCATCAAAAAAAACAATTTTCGTAAATTTAGAAAAAGCGTCATATCTTGAAAACAATATTACTGATTTCAAACTTATTAATGTTGTAGCTTACTAAATTGCCTTTCATGTGATGCTCATATTTTGAAAATCGTTCAAGGGGCTCTCAACTTATAACGATTTCTTAAAAAGTTTATATCCGATACGTCCGACGGCTATATCACCGAAGGTAGGTGCGTCCTCAAGTTATTGACTACTTTTTCAGTAGTTTCTCTTAAAAAACTGGTTAGGTTCACTCACAAAGTAATCACTTTAAATGCAAAATATACATCTACAATTGAATATACCTTCGTCCGTGTTTGTCAACCATTCCTGCATTTGCTTAAAATTTGGAAAATTCAAGTCCAAATCATTGGCGAATTTTTGTAGAAAAGCACAGATAACAGCAAAATCAGGATCGTTCGCACAGGAACGTAAGGATGAATTCAAAACTTCGTCGTCCTTGCAATCTTCATCCTCAAGTGCTGCAGCTAGCGCGGCTGACTTTTCATCTTCTGTTCCCGTCGCTGCTGCTGCTTCCATTTTTGACGTTTCCTTCATTGCTGCAACTGGCGCAGTCGCTGTCGACGACGCCATTTTTCGATTCAATATAATTTTTTCTCATCCGCACAATTCTTCAAATCAATGTGTTATAGACTTCCTACCAGAAAAACACAATTTTCACATGTAGATCAGTTTTTCAACATGTAAATTTTATTGTTTAACACTGCACGACATGTTTAAGCAACTTCTGATTATATTTTTAGAACGAAATTTGCTCAATATTAGGGAAAAATTTACACAAAACACCGGAGTACACAAAAATAACAAAATTTCGATTCACAAATTCGATTTTTCGATTCACCAATTCGATTTTTCGATTCACAAGTATGTAAGTAAATATTGAGACTTCTATTTCAACTCTTCACTAATTTATGACTTCACACTAATACAAAATCAAAACTTAGAACTATCGTTGGATTATTCTAATAACAAGAAAAATTGTTGAACGCTACATTGTTCACATTGAAAAGAGTGATGGATACAGTAACTGTCTCACTCTTTCAAAAGTGAAACAAAGCTTTGTCCCGGCACTTAGGCACCTACACTGAGAGAAATCTTATTTTCACTTCAAAACTGAACAGGACTTAAAGAGAAACATCCCAAAACAACATGTAGCCTATGTGCAAATAACAAATAATGGTTACCAGAGTAATAAAAACAGCTTTTCTAAAGCTTTTTTGTTATTGTTTTGTTTTTTGTTTAGACGAATTTTTCTAATAAAGCTCATAAACTAAAAAACTGTTTTTTTTTTGTATTGCGTAATATGTATTAATTTAAATAAATATTTAGGTGAGGGTCAATCAATTTTTGTAACCATCGGAATCTTTCAGGAAATTAAAAATAGTAAATTTTTGACGGAGAAAGATTTCAAAAAAAAGTTTATTAAAATTGATTGAAGTGATAACGAGTTTGTTGTTCAGTTAAATATCTTAGAAGCCATGCTACACACTTCTTGTAAATAAGCTTTGAGTAACATGAACATGCTGAAGTTTGCTGTCGCAACTCACGAAAAACAATAAAAGTTTAAAATTATATAAACTTGGCAGAATTTAAATTTGCTGCATGAGCCATAATTTATCCACCCAATATTATCAATGATCAAGTATGCACTGTCCATTAGTGAAACTGGTTTTTGGTGGTAGCACAATTTTTAGGAAGTATGCATTCGCACGATTCTCGGTATACCATAAAAATGGTACCAATGGGATTACGCATTGCGCATCTTCACCATTCTGCGAAATCTTTTTTGTTCGGAACGAAGACGGTTTTGACATTTTTACTTTCATTAAGATTAGCCAGCCCTTATATATTTGTTACAATGATGAAAAAATGCAACCGTGACTATCCTCGCTCTGACGACTTGTGGAGAATTTCATTTGAAAATTTGAAATGCATGTCTTGTGTTCTATATCATTCTTTAATTCATACCACATACCGTACGTATACTGTTGATCGTGTGAATAGACACTGGCCTTTTTCACATAGCTGACAGCTATGCTTTTAATGGTAATATATAGCCATCTCTTTTGCGCTATCATTGTTTACACTCTTTTTTCTCATTTTAATTTTAAACATCTGCGTTTGCCGCAAGCAACTTCACGCAGAAAAAACCGCCATTAATTTTGAAAAAGTAATTGCTGAAACGAAAGAAAAAGCTAGAGTATTAAAAATAGAGTGCATATTGTAATTTTTTGGGGCAAACATAAAAATTCAATAAGAATTTAAACTTTTTTGATATGGGTGCAAGACAAACAAAAACCGAAGGCTGCTATTTGCCAGAGTCACCCAAACTGAGTCGCACATCAACACAACGTCCCGAAGAGTTTCAGCAACCGATTACGGTACGGACCGATTTCGATGGTACGCAGATAAATGACCCTCTGGATCCGCGTTCACCAAATGGTTGCAGAACACCTATTAGTGTAAGTAAAGAAAAAAGTTTAAAAATATAGATCTAAATTCTGTTTTGCAGATTTTATTTACGCCTCCATTACAATCACAGGAACCGACTATTGATGTTTTTCAGCATTTTCAACAAACACCTTCACAATCCCTTGAAAATCCGCTCAGTATGTTGCGCAAACGCTTTCTCAAAGGATTCACTTACAATATTAACGATCCACGCTCCCCTAATATGCAACTGAATCGGACTCCACTTGTTTTTGAAGATGCTAATGAAAAAACATTTAACTTGAATGACACGTTCTCCGATTTATTTGTTGAGTCACGTGCTGAGCCGCTCGCAGAACAGCCGTTGCCTCCTTCCGGTGATACCGCTGCCACAATCATCGGTAGTCAAGATTCAATGCAATTAGATGATGAAACCCTGCCAACAGAGTTACTAACTGAACAATTGTCTGTGGAAGCAACTTCAATTGATATTGAAGACGAGGAGACTATGCCATGCCCGGCAAAATTAAAGCAAACACCTTTAGTTTTGCAGCAACAATTTGATCCACGTTCGCCAACAATTGGTGTGGATCGCACTCCCATTATTTTTACAGATGATGATGAAATCTACGAAGATGCTATGCTGGAGAATATACTAGCAACATTATCGCTCAATCTAAGTAGCTCTAGCAGTGTTGCATCTTTTACATCAAGCAATGTAACACAAACCAAAGAATCTATGGCGAGCAGCAAACCCGCAAATAAACACTTGGAACGTGTGCGTCTAAATGGTCGCATGCCTCAAAAGCAGCAAAAACCTGGACAAAGACGTCGCCAAAAGATTTACGAAGATTGTGAGAACTTAATGACTTCACCTGTATCGTCATCTACTCCACCTACTAAGAAACGTAGCTTAGATCAAAGTGGCGGGGACTCTGCCAGCAAGCGCACACCTCTTTGTTGTGTTAAAAATCGCACTCATTTACGTTCGCGCTCTGTGGAGTCATCTGGAAAATCGCAAAAGGCTCGATTACCATTGACCAGCTTTGATGACAGCTTAAATCCTGTACAAAGTTCAAATGTAGTAGGCTTGCGTATCATGCAAAGTCTGGAGGATACTTTAGAATTGTAATCTTTATTTTATCTTGGTCATATCATCAATTTTTTTTACTAATTTCTCATCAAGTTATTTCATTGCATTTTATCATTTTCTTTATTATGAAACGGTTTATATTTTAATAACTATAAAACATACAAAAATATGTTAATGTTTTGGGTATTGCATTTGTATTGAGAAAACATGTACTGTAATACTTTAAATTAAAATTGAAATTTTGCTAATATTAAGTCCACGATTTGTTCACCATCTAAAGCATTGTTATTTTCCAATACCAAATCCCAGTTCTCGTAATCATCTAAGCCACATTCCGACTGCACATCGTCAATACCTAACGTATAGATCCAACCGCGTTCGGCACGTATTATCTCTGGACATGTCAGCCGTACAGTTACCACACGTTCGCCATAGATTTCACGAAAATACTTTATATCATTTTGTCGACGTATATCGCTAACGATTATTATCGGTTGCGTTGCACGCAGCATGGCTGCACGACAAAAATGTCCATAGTCAATAGCTCTTACCTCATCACTCCAGACTATCATGTCCTTACGATATTTTTCTTTATAAGGGCCATCGCTGAGCAGTTGCTCCAAATTTAGTTTGTGATTGCTAGCCCATTCTGATTTTATGGGCTCTGAAATGCGAACAATTTGACTACGTTCACTGAGTCTATTGAATGAATATCAGATGTGTTAAACTTGGGGAAAATTTATACATTTTATATAAGTTCCTACCTTTTTTGCAATTTTTCCGATAAAAAGTCTTTGCCACATTTCCTTTTGCCACTGATGAGAACAACGTGTTGTATTTTGCTCATATCGTTACTTTCATTCGAGGAGACTTTCACTTTTTTCCTAAATGTTTACTTAGAGATTCCACAGATCGTGACCTCTACATTTTTTACATATTGCTCTAATTGAAATTCAATTGTTTACCATTGCGATGCGAGTTTATTTGCATTTCGTATTAATTATTAATATGCAAAATTCTATGCTTTTTCTTTTATTTTCGCAGTGATATTTTTAAATGGTTGGAAATTTTTCTTTTGTTTATTTTTGCGGCTTTATGTGTAATTTTTTGTCAAATGATTTTATCTCATCGACTCGATAGTGTTGCCAGAATAAAGAAATAACTCATTTTGAAGTACGTTCTTCACTTGAAGAATTTGGCTCAACGCGGTGAACGATAGCATTTGACTGATACAAACAATATTGGATATAATGGTCATTAAAACGCGTGTTAAATACACAATCGTTTTATTTATTTTCTAAATGTATGAGACTTACTTTAGTGAGTTGGTCTGTCACAAACAAGAATTATTTTCCAAAAGAAATTCCTAGTAGAACGACACTTACGCACATAAATTTTTTCGAAAATTCGTATTGTTTGTTGACAAAATGGGAAAAACGAAAGGGTCGAGCACAGAATTTGTCGTACTCGGAGATTTTCTTTCGATCCGTTCGTTTGCTGATATTATTCTTTTACTTTGCTAGCGTAAGCCAGTTCGAAGTTTGTTCAAACGATTAATTTTCTATGCCAATCAATGTACCATGACAAGCGGAAATTTTGCGTTGCCGCGTTGGCGTTCATTCATTCGCTCGCCATTACCTCCACTCTGTGTACCATAAATCAATACGAACTGTGGGGCGGTTCACAATATCACACATGCTGTCCTACATGGCTTGACAGCATGTGTGGCTGTCAATAATGCTTTGCGTTCACATTATCGAGCATACCATCAAACATCAATTTCAGAACAATTTATGAGCTTCCACATCGAAGTAGACTGCATGAAATCTTATTCAAAATGAAAAATGTTAACTAGGCTTGACAGTCAGTTCACGCAGGTAGTATGGTATGGACAAGGCAACAGAAAAATCAAAAATTTTTTAAATCCATCTAACATGTGTGTCAAGTGGTCGTTCCTACAGTTCACATTATCGAACATTGATGTTGTCAAGCCATGTTGGAAAACTTTTTTAGTCCCTTTTTGCTCTTTCCCGTATTGGTTGACACGCGGAGAGATTAAAGCCCAATTTCCATGTGATCTTATCTTATCCCATATCAGGGATATCAAATCAAATTTTTGTAAGAAAGAAAAAGCATGTGAACAGAACCTAATGCGCTTGGAGAATGCGAGAGTGAATAGCATACATTTGCCATCTTAATAGCATGTGATGTCCTCCCTGATATTTGATAAAATAAGATAAGATAAGATCACATGGAAATTGGGCTTAATTTGTCAAATTTAATGTCTAAACAGAATTGGGACGTGCGATTTTTCTTTTGTTTTTCCTATACGTTTGTAGTGACTACAAAATTGACACTAACTAGAAAATTTATCGCAGAGAAATAGAAAAAATTCTATTTTTTGGTGTGATTTGACACTGAAAATAAATCGCACGTCCCAATTCTGTTTAGACATTTATTTCTTCTTGTAAGTGGTCTAAGCGTAAATTGATTACAAGTTCTTATTAAAATAAATTTTTCTCATACATATTTTTAACCATTTATTCACGCACTTACGGTTTCACTTACCGAGTCAAAAAATAAATGAAAATGAAATGTCAAAATTGTGTGAGAACGAAAAGACATGAGAAAAAGTCTGTACCCCCCTTTTCTTCTTTTTTCAGACTTTGAAAAAATAATGTATTTGCGCCTATAAATTGGAAAACACATGTACATATTTAAAAAAAGGCATTTTTTAAAAAAAAAATTGATAAAATTTTAGATAATTTCCTGTATCTTTGGAACTAATTAGCCGATCTTTAATTTTTTTACAGCATATATCCATATGTAAACACAATACAAGTTGCCTTTCAGTATAAATTGGTATCAACAAATTAATTTATCTAGGTTAAATAATTTTTCATATAACGTTTTGTGAAAATTTGAACTAAAGGGTAGGTTTTTGTATAAATATATGTTAATTTGCCAGCATTTAAAAAAAACAATTTTTTTCTTAACATTAAACTCCAAAAATCTCATTAGTTTTGGCAGCACTAAAAAACGATCACGTGAACGAAAATTGTCTTCGACGTGTACCATGTTGTCAAAATATATGCAAATGTATGCGACGTGCTGTTCCACGTTTTCTCATTTGTACACAAAACATATGCATGTGTGTGTGACAACCAAATTACTAGTAAAGGAAATTTAAAAATTCCCACTTGTAAAACAAGTTCACAAAATTGTGCTGAAAAGAGACCTTATATTCGTCATAGATATTAACGTTGGGTAAAATGGTGCAGCACTACATGTTGTTCCAATTAGAATTAGCAAAAGGGAAAATTGGCAGCACTGCCTTCACCTGACATAAGTGTTTTGCGTTTTTCGTAGCAATTTGAACAGGCTTCGTTCATTCAAGTTGGAAACGTCGTAGTGTAAATTCGGTTGTCATTACCGTGTTCGTCGTCGTCGTCGTCATCGTCGTTGTTGTCGTCGGTGTTTCATTTCCAGAAGCACAGTGGAACTGGAGTTAACTTTCTACTTATTCTTCTAGTGGTAGAAAGAAAGAAAGTCATTTATTACGGATAAATTGGATTAAATATAAGAAAAATTAAATAACAAATTACACAATGGGAAGTAAGTACAACGACAGAAAGTTTAACAACTGAAAAAGTAATATTTGTGTTAAATTGTAAAATTAATTTATGTGAAAGCTTGAAATGGAACAAGAAAAAAAAATGAATGTGGTGTTGGCGGCGACGTCGGCATCACCAACACACTTGCTTACGTATACAAAATTTATAAAAGCATCGACAAAATTGCATTGAGAAAAATAAGGTTGTAAATGCGATCCTATTGAAAGAAATGCTTAAAATTAATTTTACAAAACTTACATCAAAAATGTATATTATTAAAAAGTGAATGTATGTTTTCTAATAAAACACTTTGACTTCATTTGCAGTAAAATTTCTTGAGGTTATCAAACCATTCTGCAGTATACTGCCGGAAATTGCTAAGCCCGAGCGTAAGGTAAGTGTTGAAGAAAAAAAGTTTATAAATTTTGAAAAATTTCATGTGATTTTTTTTTTTGTTTCGTGTCATATTCATTGTATACCAAAAAAGAAAAATGCTCCGCGGCAACTTAATTTGCGTTATTTCTCAAGTGCAGCCCAGTGATAGCAGGGCATCAAGTACTCACCAGCGGTACCAATCCAATACCTTTTTGTAATCTCATTGTGCAATCTGAAAGTTGAGAAAACAAATCTTTATCATTGTAACCTTTTCAAGGTAACGACAAAAAAATGATGGATATTTTCAGAAGGTTGGAATGGGGCAATATACCTAATATAACCTAAAAAAATATTCCTTATTTAAGAAAATTTTAAAACTCATTATGGACTATAAAGGGCGTATAGTACCGTTTTACTTATATAAATTATATAGTTTGTTTTGTTGAAATTGGTTCAGCAGTTCCCAACATGTGGATATTTGTATAAAAGCTTTATTATTAACTTTCAATGTTTTTTTTTTTTCGAAACCTAAAGCGCTATAAACAAATTTTCAAGTTGAAACTCATACGTCTTCATAAATAGTAATAAAACATTATTTTGATATCATAGGGCCATATCAAACATAATTAAATTAAAACATAAATATTAACAAAATTCAACAAACCGAATCGCTTACTCTACATACATCCATATATATATGATATCTTGTTATTATTAAACATTAACCTCTTTGTCTCTTGTCCAGAGGCCCTCTACTCTACATACATCCATATATATATGATATCTTGTTATTATTAAACATTAACCTCTTTGTCTCTTGTCCAGAGGCCATTAGCAAAAGTCCATCGACGAGTACTAATCGAACCACTCACAGTTGACCTTTAAAAGTTTAGTTATAAGGCCTAACACTCGAAAACTTAAAAGTCTTGATTGAATAAATCGAAAAGCAGTATTAAGTTCCTTTGTGTTATTATCAAAAGTGAAATCCCGATTTTATTCGGATGACTAATAAAAAATTCTACATCATAAGATTTATTTATTTTATATTGAAACCAACAACGAAATTGAATTGAAATAAAAGAGAATTGGCGATAAATTTCAAGGTTTGCCTGCCGGGATCATAATGTGGCCAATGGTGAAGGGATAAAATCGTGTGTTTTTCTCTACAATTTTATACTTATATGTACATATTTTGATTTAAGGCAAAATTCAGAAACAAATTTACTAGACTTCGCAACATCAAAAATGTAATCCTCAGAAAAATTCCTCCCCTTCATCATTACATTCATATTTAAATAATGAGTGGAGTCTGATGTTTCTGCAGAATTAATGTTTCTGCTAAGAATAGAGTCGCTTTACATATGTATATATATTTCCCGACAAAATAGTTTGGTACCATAATATAATTTAACATTTTTGGGCGCATAATAAAATTATGTACTGCATTTTGCATGTAAATAAATCCCGTTCGTCACAATTATCGCAGAAATATGGCTCTTAAACTAACTTAATCTTTTGATATAAAAAGTAAAATCTCTTATTTATTAGCAAAGACGACAAATTTGTGTGACTTTGCAATCTCAAAAATGCATTCTGCGGTAGCATCAGACCCCGTTACTCCATCAATTCACATACATTTTTGAGTAGGGTCTGATGTTTCCAAGCAAGGTTTTTAACTTTCCCTATCACTCCTCCCTAATACATATGTAAGTGAATAATTTTTCATTAAACAACAAATATAGTACATACATACATAATATGTATTATTTCTTTATTAAAATTATTATTAGTATTACTTTACACACATTACTTTTGTATCTGCAACATAATTTGCGCATGCTGCAAAGCCTTGATTATGAAACGCAGTTTCATCGAATTTACTTTCGCCACTTCTGCACTTATTAGGTAATGATTTTGGTTATATAAAAGGTTATCTGTTAATGAATGATGGGTCGGAAATATTTAAATTTAATTTTACTGTTTTATTAAATTAAAATTGATATCGCTCAATCTGCTTCTGTAGAGTAATATCTTTCTTGAAACTAAAATATACATAGATAATAAATTAATGGTAATAATGGATCGTCTGCTACTTAGCCGATCACAAACGATGATCATAATCGTTGCTTTTCGTCGATTTCGACAACTATTTTGTCGTTGGTGACGTATTCAAAATTTCAGCTGGCTGTAGTGGTAGCATATAGACACGAAACACCGGTCCAACTAATAAAAAAACAGTTGAGTTGCCAAACCTTGTTTTCCTTTAGTATGCGTTCCAATTAACGTTTTTAGTGCGCTTGTTATAAAGCTGGTTCTGATGGTAGCAAAATAAGAAGATGAATGTATGCTTTTGTAGGTCAATAACCACAGCAATTGGAAAGAAATAAAAACGAATTACTCTTGTGTTAAAAATATCTTATTCTTTAAATTGTGCAACTAATTTGGTTCAGGGGAAAATATGAATTAGCTTGATTTTCTTTTAAATAAACTAAAAAACTTAATTAATCAGGAAATTGCAAAATAGTTGTCAGAAAATAAATTATACGCTCATCTTTAATGTTCATTGTAACAAACGAATTTTGTCATTCATACCCACTTCAGAAACCATTGTAGATTGATATATTCTTATTGGTTTGTTTAATTTACTTTTTTTAGATTCAATTCAGAGAGAAGGTGCTATGGACGGCCATAACACTGTTTATCTTTTTGGTATGCTGTCAAATCCCGCTTTTTGGTATCATGAGTTCAGACTCTGCGGATCCCTTCTACTGGATTCGTGTCATTCTGGCCTCAAATCGTGGTACTCTTATGGAATTGGGTATCTCACCCATCGTGACCTCTGGATTGATTATGCAACTTTTGGCTGGCGCTAAAATTATCGAAGTTGGCGATACGCCTAAAGATCGTGCACTCTTCAATGGAGCGCAAAAACTCTTCGGTATGGTAATCACTATCGGTCAAGCAATTGTTTACGTGATGACTGGCATGTATGGTGATCCAGCAGAGATAGGAGCTGGTGTTTGCTTACTTATTATCATTCAATTATTTGCTGCTGGCTTAATTGTGTTGCTGCTCGATGAATTGCTTCAAAAAGGCTATGGTTTGGGATCTGGTATTTCACTCTTCATTGCTACCAACATTTGTGAGACTATTGTGTGGAAAGCATTCTCACCTACAACAGTAACAACTGGCCGCGGTACTGAATTTGAAGGAGCTGTTATTGCGCTTTTCCATTTAATGGCAACACGCAATGATAAAGTTCGTGCGCTACGTGAAGCCTTTTATCGTCAAAATCTGCCAAATCTGATGAATTTGTTGGCTACTGTACTCGTGTTTGCTGTCGTAATTTACTTCCAAGGTTTCCGCGTTGACTTGCCAATCAAATCAGCACGTTATCGTGGCCAATACAGCAGCTACCCTATTAAACTTTTCTACACCTCGAACATTCCTATTATTCTGCAGTCAGCACTGGTCTCCAATTTATATGTCATCTCACAAATGTTAGCTGTTAAATTCAACGGTAACTTCTTCATTAACTTACTTGGTGTTTGGGCTGACGTTGGCGGTGGCGGTCCAGCACGTTCATATCCAATTGGCGGCCTCTGCTATTACTTGTCACCACCTGAGAGTGTGGGTCACATAGTCACCGATCCGATTCACGCCATGCTTTACATAGTCTTCATGTTGGGCTCATGTGCCTTCTTCTCCAAGACGTGGATTGATGTGTCTGGAAGCTCTGCTAAGGATGTAAGTATTAAATAGTCAATTTAGTTACTGTGATGTCTGAAGAAATTCTTTTATTACATTCATAAATTGCGGCTTTGAATCGCTTTACAGAAACCGATATATGTATATCATATAACTTTCAACCTAATTTCTTTAACAGGTTGCTAAACAACTGAAGGAACAACACATGGTCATGCGTGGACATCGTGAGAATTCCATGATTCATGAACTGAATCGTTATATACCAACAGCTGCTGCATTTGGTGGTCTCTGCATTGGTGCGCTTTCTGTGATGGCCGATTTCTTGGGAGCCATTGGCTCTGGCACTGGTATTCTGTTAGCGGTCACAATCATCTATCAATACTTTGAAATCTTTGTCAAAGAACAATCAGAGATGGGTGGCATGGGCACGTTACTCTTCTAAGTTTTAGCTTGGGCGTTGTAGATGATGAGAATTAGTAAAGATCCTCATCGTGCGTAGCTTTCTAACTCAAAAGTTTTTATTTTGGGTTTTAAATTTTCCTATAATGAAAAGCAAAAATGTTTAATTGTTTTTAGTTTAGATTTTATTTTTAAAAATCTAAATTTTTTCTACTTTAAAATCGTGCATATTAAGAATTTTCCAACGGATTAAGACATTTATATAAATGTTTACGTTGCAACGAAATCATATTTAAACATTTATTACCTCTACTCATACCGCATAAATTAGAGAACAACAACAACCGTCATCCCCTTGTTTCCTTCCTGTCTTCACATAAAATGCATGGATACAGGCGTGCCCAAATTGTGGCAACTTTTTTTTTAATAAATTCTATTGTCGCGATTATGAAATTAATTCTTAGTTTTATGTGTAATAACTTTTTTTATAAATTAAAAATTTCTTGCGTTCCGCCGGAGCGCAGGTGAATAAAATAAAGAAAACGGAATGTCGAAAGCCAATTTAAGAAAAAATAATTCACCTACGTAATATTTACAACAAAATTACAAAAAAGAGACTTTATTATTAATATTACTTTAACTGATGTTGTTCAAATTATTGTATTAATTTTGAAATCATATCTTTTGATTAAAATGATGGTCTTACAGCATTAAGATAAATATTTTATATGTAAATTTTAAATTTAATATAATAATTTCTATGATATTGTAATGAGTAGTAATTAATTTATACAAAACGAAAAATGTGAAATTACCAATAAATGAAAAACAAAACATAAAAATGTAATTATAAATAAAGAAATGTTTCAAAGATAAAAAAAAAGAAAAAACTGTGTTTCAATTAATAAACGGCAACGGCTCTGTAGTACTTATGATCTTCACTGCGGAGGTAGAATAATGCTATGAATAAAAAAAAAACCAAACCGTCTAGCGGTTTGTAGCATTAACTGCTTTGCAGTTTAGCCCCGCTATTATATTTATTTTTGCTGCAGCGTTCTATTAAAAAGACAAAAAAAAAAAAAAATAGTAAATTGTGATTTTTTTCAAAAATATTGGTTCTGTTTGCTACAATT
The DNA here is from genome assembly GCA_949775025.1 of Tricholauxania praeusta. Lineage (NCBI taxonomy): Eukaryota > Metazoa > Arthropoda > Insecta > Diptera > Lauxaniidae > Tricholauxania > Tricholauxania praeusta. Next base: position 127,834,275 of record OX459030.1, on the reverse strand, counting down.
GATGATAATAATGCAAGGATAGATTGCATTTTGGAAGGAATGAATAAAATTTGTATATTTTTAATAAATATTACACATAAACCTCGCACTATTAAATAAAATATAAATATTAGTATTCAATTGAAATTTCTCCAATTATAGCACCTTTTACAAAAAAATTTAACTGATAATTCAAAAGTATCTGCACCAATAATGAATAACGATTTCTTTCTTTCTTTATACCATATCAGGGATATCACATCAAATTTTTGTAAGAATATGCCAGTTCACATTATCAAACAAGCTGTCGTACATGGCTTGATAACATGTCTGACTGTCAATATTGTTTTGCGTTCACATTTCTCTGAATAATTTGTGCCGAAAATATGTTCGACTGACCATTTTCTGTTAGTTGAAAGTAGTAAAACTGATAGAAATAGAAAATCCCTATATTAATTTCATAAAATAAAACTAAGCAAGGAATGATATTATTTTAATCAAACGTGATTTATTATATTGATTTGTAATCTTAAGCTTTCAGGTTCCCGAAAATACCGCTTGTTTCTTGATAAGATATTGATATCAATGCAAACAAATCGAGCCATAAATATTACATCAGATCAGATTTTCACATTTACGAAAAAAAAATTTGTTATATCACGCTTGTTTTTGGGTATATTGAGGTTCAAAGTTTCAGTTTTACAAAATATTATTTTGTGTATGTATAAAGGCAATAATTGTCTGACCATTAAACATCTCGATGTATTGATGAAAAAAAAAGTCCAAAATTGTTTAATAACTGTTAAGCTTAGGCTTTTCGGGAGTCGGCTATTAATTTTCAATACCTATGGTGGAGATCTGAAAAGAGATCTTTAGATATAAAATTCAATGGTGGCCAATATAGGCAGTTTTTCAACATACTAAAACTTTGAGCCTCAAGCGGGACATAAATGTTTTTTCACCCCATTGAATTTTATAATTTCCATTGACCAAATTTTAACAGCTGGATCTGGTGTTAAAAGAAAAGTTCAAATTGAAGATTCACAGAGAAATTTTTATTTTATTGCACACAATTTTAAGGAGAACATTTTCTTTTGAATTGAATTCTCTATTCTAGAGGCATTTGGCATCGTTTTAAGATGATTGAATCATGTAACCATGATACCTGTTATAAAACCGGCTACTTTACAATAAATCCTCTGAGAAGAATCACTAATGTCATGTTTTATGGTCAAATCCACAAAAGTCAATTTATTTTGCGCACATGTCTGTCAAATGTCAAATAATCTGACATTTAAAAATAAATTTTCACGAATTCGGTTCGGTCGTGTTTTTTTCCTTTTGTAGCACATCTACTTCCCAAAAAAATTAGACAAAATTTAGCAGAAATAGAAATTTTACTAACTTAATTAAAAAATTTGACAATGAGTGACGATTATTTAAGTAAACCATTTTCACTAACGCCGTCGCCTTCAAGTAAGTGAATAAATCGAATATTCACAAGGTGCTGCTGTTACGATCACCCGCTTAAGGGCTCGTCAGTGCTAACCGCCAATTAAATTACGCAATGCAGAATTTAAATGCATTTTTTAGCTTCGTTTTGGTTGTTAAGTTAAAATAATAATTTTTCTTTATAGTGGACGATTCAACGACACGACAGAACCGCTCTTCAACTTCCAGCGCATATGGACCAGCAATATCACCATATCTTAACTATGACGCACGGTTCCTGCAACAAACACAGCCAGAATTCATATTTCCAGAGGGTGCAAACAAACAAAGAGGTCGTTTTGAACTTGCTTTTTCACAGATCGGTTCATCAGTGATGATAGGTGCTGGAATTGGTGGTGTAGGTGGTCTCTATAACGGCATACGAACAACGTCAGCACTACAGCAAACGGGAAAACTTAGACGGACACAGTAAGTAGTTTTTTGTTGTCATACAAATAAGCTGTTACAAAAAGAAGGTAATAGCTTACTTAAATTTATGTTGTAGAGTTTAGGATCTTGATCAGGAATACATATAAAAGTTGGGCGCTAAAATGACTCCTTAATTTTTTTTTGTGAGCTTGAATGTCGCATTCTTCACTATCCCACCAACTTTTTGCAAGAAAGTCTGATATTTTTCTCTTGTGGGGAAAATGCCATACCAATTTTATTTATTAATATTTATATATAGCTTTACTGTGATGAACAATAGATCGAAGCTCCATCAGTAGATTTGCTGATGACATATCCTTTTCGGACTTTAATTTATTTAATTTTTGGAAATGGAACAAATTTTTAATTATTTAAGATAACATCCAACTATATGTCCACGTAAATATTTTAAAAACCTAATTTTAAACATAAAATTAAAAAAAAAAAACTTAACAAAATTCCATCATAATAAATATTAGGTACTAATTAGGTACCGCCAAACTTCAATTTAGGAAGTGCACAGCATATATTAATTGTTTTAACGGTACTTCAATTTAATTTTTATAATTAATCGCACGAATTGGCAATTTGGCCCTAATGTGCGACGTGTACAGCAATCCTTTTTTTCATAAAAATGTACTTTTTCTCAATCATACAGAATTTTAAAATAACACTAGGCTACAAGTTTTGAAGAAATCGCGTTATTTTTGTCGAAACCTTTTTAGAAACTGAAAAGACTATTTCACAATATTTTCAAAACAATGCGGAAAAAATTTGTAATTTAAGTACATTGTGCACTATTTTACTGGCTCATTTTCTTTGTCATCCACAAAATTTTTAGAAAAATAAAATTGTTTTTAATAACTGAATTCTATACCTTTAGCGAAAACGAATCGAGATTTAGCTAACCAAAATCTATATTGTATACATATTTTGGTCCTAGTGTAAACATTTTGCCTAGGACTCTTTGGTAGCTTAATTAGACTACACTAATAGTTCTTTTTAGTATTCCCAATTATTTAAATAAACTTTGTTCTATTATCCTTTTAAGATTGCTAAACCATGTCATGAAGCAAGGGTCCGGTACCGCAAATACATTGGGAACATTAGCTGTTATGTATTCAGCCTTCGGTGTGCTGCTACAGTATGCACGTGGTGAGGATGATGATCTTAATACAATGATTGCGGGTACAGCAACAGGTTTGCTGTATAAATCAACTAGTAAGTTTGTATTTGGCAATAGCATCCATAATATTTTCATTTATAACACCTTATATGGTTTTTAAACCTTTAGCTGGTCTCCGGAAATGTGCCATTGGGGGTGGTGTTGGACTTGGTATATCTGCGCTTTACTGTCTTTTCCAATATTCAAAAGCGAATGTCTCAAGTGGTGGGAATATGAAATTTCTGTGAACTCTAACAGCAACCAAAGATACAAAAGAAATTTCGTTTAGGAGTTTCTTGAGCTGTAAACGATCGACGAAGTGGAAGTTGAAGAAGTTGCAAACAAATTTAGCAAATCTAAGAAATAAGTTTCTTGCTGTTAAACACTTTTTATTTTTATTAGTTATAGTATGTGAACGTATGTTAGAGTGAAGAGAAAAAGGGCAGAAAGAATTGATAAAAACCAGAAAAAAGAAAGAAACGACAATTTATTGCTTGTTTATGAAATAAGTGTAAAAATATAACAAAAAAGAAGTTATCAATGAAACACTGCAATAAATCTCATGTGGCATCAATTGAAAAAAAAAATTGTATTTATTTTTGATGGAAATAAAAATGGTTCAGTGTAAAAGTCGTAAAAAAAAATAAAAAAAAACTGTTTTCGAAACAGCATAGTGACGCCTCAATTTTGTTATTTAATAATTAGAAATTACTTTTATGCTTTATTTGCATATTCATACTGAATGGATTTATTTTTAACAACAAATCAGCTTTACAATATTTTTAAATAATAATTTAAATTAACAATAAATAGTATTACATTTTTGCATTAAAATAAATTCAATTTTAATTCATTCTCTTTTAATAATCTAAGCCATCCGAATCAGAACCGGTCAATGCCAACATTTTTACACCATTTTTCTCATCTAAGATGTTATTCGCTGGCGCCTCACAGCTTGTATCTAGCGTAGAGCATGTATGACAGTGACAACTTACGGCTTCCAAGTACTCATAACGCTTTGCATCTTCACCGGCATCTGGATGACAATTTCTTAGTATAGCCACCGCAGGCTGGCGCGAAGCATGTACGCAGACGGGATGAAACGAACGCTTATAAGGAAATTTCCAATCCGTAATCTCACTGGAATCACAACGTCCCCAACAAGACATTACGCTGACATAGTCCCAGCATTCACGTCCCTTGCCATCGGATTGTGTTACACGATATGTGTAAAGCCGACGATGGCAACCAAGTGGGGCAACAGTTGGACCGCTCGTAATTGGTTGCACTTCAAGTACCTGACTGTAGGTGAGAGTTGTAATGCTCAGCACAGTGGTGATGAGAAATATTCTGTCAAGTTGCAAGAGGAAAAAATTAAATTAAATAGGAATTTCGAAAGTTTTTCTGTATTTTAAACAGTGCCAAAAATTTCCAAATGAATGTTATTTTTTGAGCATAGTTTAAGAATTTTGTTCGAACTACTAGAACAGCTGCTATTTGCACTTCATTGAAATAAAATATAACCTACACTTCACCACAAATCATATCCGAACGTCGCTGTTATTTTTCTATTAAATATCTCACCAACAAAATTAATGTTTTGTATTCTACAGTCTAAGGGATAATGATTTGTTTTCCTTTGATTTCAAGTTTTTATACGAATTTTTATTCGCTTTGCGTTCGATTCCAATCTGGCTCAAGTTGCAAAAAGAAAAGTCGTTGATAATATAAAAATTCAAATGTATGCTTGACTGAGTTAGTTGCCTTTAGAGGGTGGGATTTTTTATGTTCTTTTCTTTTTTTGTTTGTCTTTTTAGTATTTTAAGGGAAATATTTATAAATAGGTAAAAGTAATGACGACAATATGTAGATTTTTAAAAGGTTTTTGATTTCTCTAAATATGTAGTAGTATTTACGAAAATTATTTTTCATAATTGTTTTTTGTGTCCATTACAATATTAAGTGGGAGGAGTTTTTTTGTTTTTAATTTAAATTGAAAGTAAAATTTTTGTAGAAAACATCTGTATTGAATTTCATCATATATTTGACTGCCTTAGCTTTTTTTTACTACCCTGCAAACCGCTCATCAGAGTTTATGAATACGACTTTCTCATTTCGCTAAAAATCTTCGATTAGTAAAATTTTATCGATATAATAGTGTTTTTTTTTTAAGGAATATAAGCCAAAATTTTAAAATGGCTATAACTCAAAAATTTACGAACCGATTTAAGAGTTGTATGTACATAGAGCTTATAAAATTACCTTTCAAGTGACATTGATTTTATTCAAGTCGTTGCTGGCTCTCCTAGCTTATCTATTTTTGGAGGAGACTTTTCCGCAAATATCAATGGCTGTATCGGCATTAATGCATTTGGCAAACTAACCGGTTTATATTTGCTAGTATAGTTATATATCTCGAATCAACTTTCATTTATGACAGTGTTCGGATAGAAAGGCTTATCCTAGTGATACCTATTGTAGAAGCGTTAAATACATATTGCTAACTAATAAATGCAGCTTGTTAACAAGTGTTTTTTTATAGATGTAAATGTAGCTAAGTGTAGCAAGTTGCTATCAATTTCCTGATTTAATCAATGCTATGCACAGTAACTTTTTTTTTTGTTGATTATTTATTTAATCATAATGCCTAGTACATGCATAATATGGAATTTCCCTTAAAGCTAAATTTTCACAAACCTATTAAAATTACCCACATCTTATGAGATATTTCTTTAAAAAATCCTGTTTCAATCGATTGATATGGAGTAGTTTGTTTTTGGTAGCGTTTTCTAGAAATATACCAACTTATTCGCTAGATTTGTAATCAAAGATACGTGGTCGAATACAGTAAAGTAAAAATAAAACATATTACTATTCTGTGTACTTTCTTCATGGTCTTTGGACCAAAATTCTTGACTGACTTACGCTCTTTAAAATTTTAGAATTTCAACAACATTTCCGGAATTTTTCGACTTATTCAAAAATTTTTCAGTATTGTCGACTTTTCAATCTTTTTCGATTTTTCATAATTAACATTTTCGACTTTTTTTAAAAAATTTTTCTACGTATTCGACCTTGTCAACATTTGTCGACTTCTTCAACATTTCTCGGCTTAAATAAATTCGAAAGACATCCGAAGATACATAGTAACAACATTGTATATAGAGATGTAGGCAAACTGCCTACACAGCAGCCATCCCTTTGTAAAAAGAACCCACAGTTGTGGCTAGAGTTCTGAGCTTTATTGCCTACAAATAGTGTAACTATTCATCGGTATTGTTTATAACATATTTGCCGCTGAGTGTACGAGGAGCTCAATGTTTCGAATCAGACAGTAAACTTAAATCTAAAAAACTGTAAATTAAGTTTGAAAAAAAGAATGTACCATTTTTATTTTATATATCAAATAATTTTTTGTGGTATTTATTTTGTTTTTATTGCATTTATTTACTGATTAATTTTGTTTCTATTTAACAAAAATTTGGATGTTTTTAAAAATTTTGTTCAACGAATTACCAATAATTAAATTAAGTTTATAATTTTTTTTTTTGCTATATTCCATACTAACCAACATAATTTTGTTTCAATGCATATCCAAAATATTCATGCCTTCCATAGACGAATACTACTCATAAAAGAGATTCATCAATGTGTTAGTTAAATGCACACACACGTAAAATTTTTATTTGAACGACTTATTTTTTTGTTGTGTTTTTTGCTGATCCTAAATTTGTGTGCATTTTGATCTTAGGCATCCAATCAAACTGTGATCGACGTTGTTTGTTAATTCACTTCAAATCTAATAAATCACACCAACTTCTTTGTCCATTCCTCTAAGCACGGCGACGTATTTCATGATGAGAACCGTAGCGTTGAGCACGCAATTGTACACGAAAGCGACGATTTTGATCAGCGGGTCTTACATCATCTTGCCGGTCCTCTGGTAACGGATCGGGTACTGCAGCAATAGCAGCTGCTGCCGCTGGATCGACAACAACAGCTGCATGATCATCTTCATCGTCGGCATCTTCATCCTCATTGGGGCTATCATAATCATCCATTGCAGCATCTTGAGCTTCCACGGAGGCATTCGAAACAGAAATCGTTTCGGCATCACGTGCCATTGCGCTGGCCAATAGGCGCTGACGACGCTCCTCCATCAGACGATCACGTTCCTTGTGAATATAATCACGTTTATTCGGTAAACCGGCAACATTATTTGCTGTTAGGGCAGAGCGTACGACATTCATATCAGTGGCTTCCATCCTAAAGAAATAATGGGAAAAGTTAGTGTCGACTAACATTATTCAAATTTGTTCCGTGAATGAGACCTAACACTATTTGTAAATTTTTCCGTGTTAAATACAAATTAAGCCGTATAATTGCTTTAGCATGGCAGAGTTTTTGGTGCATTTTTTTAAACTGAAAAATCCTTACCCAATTGCACGAGAATATCTAAAAATTCTGACTTACTTAAGCAATTCTGTGGTGAAATTCGAATTCATGGGAAATTTCAGTATTAAAATATCAGATAAACTTTTCTAATTTGGGAACTTTAGAAGGATTTAATCAAAAATTTCTGGTAACAACTTACTTGGCAATAGTTGATAATTTGACTCAACAAAGGCCAAGTTTTTAAAAAAAATTTCAAAAGTTAAACCATTTGAAAACTTGATATTGAAAATTATCATGCATCTTTGCCGATCGTTCTGTTGAACAAAAATATTACACTTACCACTCATCTGTTTCGGCGACATAACATTCAGTGTGTGATATAGTTGAGACACCATTGAAGCCACCAATGGCAAATATCATATCATCTATGATCTCCAATCCGAAATTACTGCGGGAATGATTCATTTGTCGTATAAAAGACCATGTTTGTGTATCGGGATCATAACGTTCTCCAGTGGAAAGACGAGCAGTACCATTAAAGCCACCAATTACATATAATTGACCACGAAAAGCTACACACGACACTCCGGAACGGCGATGGTTCATATTGGGTATACGTGTCCATACGTTTGTTGTAGGATCGTAGAATTCAGCACTATCCAAACACTCTTGACCATTGAAACCACCTTGAGAAATAGTGAACATTTTTTAAAATCATATATTTTTTTAATAGCTAACGGTTACGCCATCTTTTATGTTGGTGTGTAAACATTTGCCAAAGCAAAATGTGCCCTTTTGAAGTTGACCTTTTTTTTTTGCTCGTTACACACACGAAAATTCTACAATTATTTTTCTAAAATTGTTCAATTCATAAAAGACCCCCCCGGCTTTGACATGCAATTCCAGGCTCGGCCGGATTAAAACCCTACTCTTCTGAAAAGGCACAAAAATGACTCAAACTGCTACGATTTGTGCTCACAAATGTATTTTAAAAAACTTTCATATTGATATTATTTGCGTTGAAGGAATTTCATAGAACAATTTAAGAGTTTCTTCAAATTTGTACGAGTATATAAAAACTGCATTAAAACTTAATTATTTTCTACTTTACACTATACCCTCATTTTTTTCCATTTAATTGTAATTAATGAAAAAAAAAAAAACCTACCCGTTGCGTAAATTTTCCCCTTAAGCGTGCAAGCGCTTGCGTCAGATCTTTGCATATTCATCGGTGTTATTATGGACCATTGATTCGTTTTTGGATTATAACGTTCCACGGTATTTAAGCGATTGTGCCCGTCATATCCACCAATAGCATAAATTAATCCGTTTAACTCGGCAACGCTTACGTAACACCGGCGGCAGTGCATGGGAGCAATCTTAAAAAAGAAAATATGTACAATTTTAAATGAATTAAATATTTAATAATATGATGATTGTCATTCTAAAGTCAAATAGAGATACTCTCCTTTACGATTATTACAATTAATTTATACACTTTGCAAGTTCAATACTTGAAACTTAAAGCTTATCCCAACGGGAAACGGAAGTGCGCACAAAGCGCTTCGGATGTGCTTCAAAGGAAGCTGCTTCCAATGCACTTCTCACTGCCTATCTTTTTTAACATAGGATGTCATTGCAGGAATGCACGTTTTTGGAAGCATAGGAAATGCGCTTCCTTGAATGCAGAATGTAGAAACACATCTTTGGAAGTATATAAAATACGCTTCCTTGGATGTTGAATAGAAGCACATTTTTGGAAGTATACAAAAAAATGCGCTAGATATATTCAATGAAGCTTAATACTGGAGAAGAACAAAACTAATTTCTTGTGTCCGATCAGATTCGAACCTAGGCCTCCTGCGTTCAGCCAGTGTTCTGAGATGCACACACCTTAACCAAGTGAAGCTACTTAATTAATTAATTTCGGAGACACTAAAACTACATAAGTTTTCTGTCAAAATGAAAAGTTGAGTTTTTGATTTCTATAGCTGCCACTTGATAATTCATATAATATACTTTTGGCCTGCTGATGTTGTTAAACTGCGATATAACAACACGGAATGTCCAGACTCAAGTTCCAGTGGATCCGGAATAAAAGTTTTTTTTTTAAAAAAATTCTATATAAATTTAGAATTAAATACTTCCGAAAAAGCACATATGAAGTGCTCCTTTTGGAAACTGTTTCTAGATTTACCGTTGGATATGAATTTAAGAACAAAGTATTTATTGACTTCGTTTGACTTTGCAGCATACCAACCTCTTTCCAAGTTTTGCGCACTGCATCGAAAACACGACATGTATTAAAGTATTCTACACCGTCATATCCACCAATCGAGTATATTTTATAACCAATTACAGCTGTACCGTGGTAGGCTCTTGGTCCAGCTGGATCTTCGGCTGGTATATTCACCCAACGGTCGGCACGTGTATCATACGTTTCGATGCATCCCTTTGATGTACCGCCGCTCCAACCGCCTATAGCAAATATGACTTCGTGTGGTAAACGTGGCATAGCCAAAGGAGGCGTGGTAAGCTTTTTAGAAAACGGCATGCGAAATGGCAGATATAACATTGAACTGAAATTTAAGACATTTAAAGGAAAAGAGTTGATTTATTTAAATACCTCGCCTGATGATGGATTCATTATATCCAAATCATACATGAATTTAAAAGTTTCTACGATGAGTGGCTTGGCATCTTCGCATTGAAGTACATATGGATGTTCTTTAACCTCTTCCATGAAACACTAAAATATGCATTTTAAAAAGAAGTATATATTATTAATTATATTACAATTGCGGCACACTCATTGTCCCAATTATCTTACAAAAAATTTTTGATTTCATACGTAAATTATTTTTAGACTTAGTTTTGTTATGCCATTATTTTTGCCACTAAGCATTTTACTGTACAATACTTTTTCTACCCTACCCACCTTAGGTGTCATCAATCCTAAACGTACTCCTTGCATCAATTGAGCTACATATTGTTTACGATTTTCTGGATCAAAATCAATCCACTTAATGCACAATTTCCATACATGGTCTTCTTCCCTTGTATTAAGCTCATCGTCACTGATGATATCGTAAAAATCCTTTAAGCCGATTTCAAGTATATCTTTATTTTTAGCAGCCACCTCAATAAAGTACCGGAGAAGGTAGTTGCGCGCCTTTGCATACAAGTCGTCCAGAAAACGAAACCTATGAGTAAGGGAAGATGAGCATTGACATGATTTTTTTTTCTCTTCATTTTCGCAAGCATTTTTAATCCTTTTAACTGTAGATTAATGGCAAACACTGCAGGTACTTGTAAGCATACCAATCAAAGAAGCTTTAGTTTTATTGGTACATGATGTTATGACGTACCTTGCGAATCCCATGATGCTGACACAGTTTTCTGGCGTTAGCATTGCTGCCAAATGCTGCTTACATAGTCCAACCAATCCAATCATGCCAACATAATCGGCCGATATTAATAATTCATGTACATTCTCAGCATTGATTGTGCATTTTCGTAAATATGCGTATTGTATAAGTTGTTCCATGATAGAACCACTCATGCCAGGTATATGAACATGACGATTTTCTTCACTTTTGGTGGCCGATGACGTTGAATTGAAGCCGGTAAATTGAGCTCTAGAAATAAAGTTTTTTAGTTAAACTTTTTATACATCGAATAAGAGTACATACTTGCACATAATTTAAAGAATGACCCTCAGGTTATTTAACAAAGAAAGTTCATATATAATTTTGTTACTTTATTTTTTCATCCAATGTTAACATGGGGCATGTTTGTATATGTATATTAGGGTGATTCTTATTTGAAGTTTTTGCGAAAAGCAAATGCGACGCCAAATTTTTATCTTCGACCCATACCGATCCTATTTCAATTCGAAATTTGGTCTAAGCCGCAACTTTTGACGAATATCGTAAAAAGTTTACGAATGCAAACATAGAAAAACGTATGGAAATGACTTAAAATAAATTATGTTTACCTTATTAACCGATAGTGCTCAGTTTTTTTAAGTTATAAGATCTTACCTTTTAATAGTTAATTGTAAATACCTTATAAAAAAAGATACCAGTTTGTTCATTTTTTTTTTTATATCAGACGATTAGAAAAGGAAAAATTAGTAACAAATAACATATTGAATTAAAGGAAACTAATTGTGCTTTCATAAATGTTAATAAAATAATAGATTTATACTATAATTTTTAAAGAAAAACACGGTATTTCAAAAAAAAAAAAAAATGGAAAGAATTTTGAAATTATAGAACTGATTTCAAACATTTATGCAATAATTTTATGGACTGTAAAATTAACTTCCATGTGACGACAAGCTATATTGATTTTTAGAAAAGCCATATCCGCAACTTTCTATGGCTATATCTCGGAAACTAGATCCGAGGGTCGTCCTCAAATTTTTTAAGAAGACTTACCTTAATGTACATATGTATATATATGAAAAATTTAAACAATAAATATTGTAACGACATATACGTATCATGTATACATATATGTGTGCACATAAGGGTGTTTTTGGCTAATGTTTTGGCATTGAACCTAAAACAATCTCACAAAATATAGTCTTCCTAGATTAAAACTGTGACGGTGCAAACGGAGTTTGTTTCCCATTTATTGAGATTGAAAATTGAAAACGTTCTTAATAAATCGTAGAAAAAATCAACCATAGGTGCTTAGAATGCATAGCGTTTTAGATATTTTAGTTATATGGGAGGTGCCACACCATGTTGTCAAACAATGCTCACATTTTTCGAGTGGTTGAAAATGCAAGCAATATACATCCGAATGTTTTAGCCTATGTTTTAGCATTAAGCCTAAAAAAAAAACCTTTTAAAATTACAGCCTCCTAGATCAAACCTGTGAAAAAAGACAAATTTTAATTTAATGGGTGCAGAAGCTCCTAACACTAATTTTTAGTTAAGTTATGGCCAAACTTCCGAAGGTATTCTTATACCACATGGTTGACTTAAGCTCAATAATGCTATTCTGAAAAGTTGACCAAATACATACAAATTTCACTCACTAATAACTGAGACAATATCCTCAATTCGGGCCCGAAAGAGTCATCCAAATTTTTTTTTTTACTCCGCCCTAATAATTTTAATAACAAGAACAATACTTAATGGACCAAAACTAAAAAGTAATAGACTGTGTTCGTTTATAAGAATAAGCCAGAAAATATCTTATGTATAAAAACTTTTCGAGATTTCTTTTTATACATATATAGAAACTTACCTGAAATACGAACTACAAGCACTCATAATCGCTCTATGAACATTAAAGGATGCATCCGCAACCGCGATAACCGCATCGCATAGTAAATTATTTCGTCGTAGTTCATTTAAAGTATTTAAAGCCTGATCGCTCATACTCGAACCTATTGATTTGTTAGAGTTCTTAAGTTTTAAAGGATCATCGGTATCATCTTCATCCATGTCAAGATCGATTTCTGGTAATACCACGCCCTCATCATGTAAATTATTGTTATCGGCAGCCATTAAATTTTCGCGAGCACGATTTAGTAAATTTGCCATTTTCAAGAGTTTATTTAAAGGAATTAATATTATTAATTGTATAACGATGCCTACTACATCCAACTGTTCCGGTCATTAATAGAATTGACAATTTTTACCGAAACTTTTTCTATTGGTGGCTATATCTTGATTTTCTATTGTTATGAGGGTAGCGGCTATTTAACTTTACAAATGTGAAAGAATCTATGCTACGATGCTGAACTTTGAAGATATGATAAGTGATGGTATACTATTGGATTTACGGTTCCGGTTTTGTTTTCAGTCTTGATTCCAATTTTGGTACTTAGAAGGCGCGGTGCACGTGGATGTGATTTAATATCTAAAAATTTTGTAAATTTTCGCAATGACTTTAAAAATTAATTTTTTGTTTTAATATTTTTTCTTATTCTTTATATATGTTTCTTGCTTCGCTTCCTTCTCTGATGTTGGGGGTGGGCGTGATGGTTAAATGGTGTTATTATTGTTGTTGCTTGTGCTATTGTTTGGAGCTTGTATTTCAACAGTTCTCAAGTCGATTGCAGATGAAATTTTAAAAAAAGTTCAACTTCCGTTGAGTTAACTGATGGTTTAAGATTAACTAAACTATATAATGATGCTATACTGAAAATAATTAAATTTTCCGAAAGAAAGGAAAATGTTGACGACAAAATAAATCAAGTTTTTGTATACTAATTTGAAAACTAAAAACTTGACAAATTTTGAAAAAAACTCTGCGATCGATTGACGGAATTGCTAGCAATTAATGTAAATGAAAAAAAAAAATACTCAAGTTATTATAAAATAATGTGGACCAACTTGAGAACAAAATATTTATATTGAGAGTACGACTAAGTACCTAGTGGCAAATAAGCAGAGTGCACCGAAAGTTCATCGTTGAAAAATAATTTATTTGCATGGTGCGTTTCATTGACTCGAACTATTTCTCGATTTCTTTAACTATTCAATTTTGAAAATTTTGTTGTTGTAGAACAGTGTGTTAATATGCTCAGAGGGAGATCTCTACTGGTTGCGGTCTCCGAATATATTATGAACCTCACATCCAAGTTATTAATGTCATCAGTAATCAGTGTGAAGTAAAAATTTTGATGAGCAAAAAGAAAAATTTTTATTTACCTTTCCCAGTTTTCGCCATAATTTGCAATATATTTTAAGGGTTACCTCGTAAAATTTAGTTCTCTAAATGTATGGAGATGTCTTTGATTCAACTTCGCTTCAATATGATTTTGACTTAACCAATGGACCGCTAAGACGCCGTTAAAATGAATACTACGAATTTCTACACTGTCGAATCAATTTATTCATTTCTTGTTGTAATTTAAATTCAAATTTAATTGTTTATTTCTTCTTGCTACTCATTTAGTTAAACGTTATGAAAGTAAAAGTTCTTGCTTGACATGCGCACCACAAAGTCGATTATTCGTTTATTCTAAATTTTCACCACCAAATATAAAATAAAAACTACTGTCACCAAGCAACATTATTCAGTCGTAGTTATAAGTCCGTTGAGAATACAGTTTTAATATTGCAGAAAATAATGTTTCTAATACGTTTGTGCGCTTTTATGCTGTGCTGTATTATGGCTACCATGGCTAAGGAATCTTGGCTTAAACCTGGCTGCCACAAAGTTGGAAATACACGCATTATTTCTATACCCGATTGTGTAGAATTTAAAATAACAACGAATGCATGCCGTGGTTTCTGCGAATCTTATGCCGTACCATCTTTACCTTGGGGTGCAACCGGTAATGTTTTCAAACCACCAAAACCAGTGGTGTCAGTTGGTCAATGTTGCAACATGATGGAATCAGAGGACGTAAGTTTAAGCATAAACTGTTAAATTATAATAAGACTGCATTCCCAATTTTTCTTTGTTTTAGATACAAAAACGTGTGCTATGCATGGGTGGCATGAGAAATTTCACATTCAAATCTGCCGTTTCATGCTCTTGTTATCATTGCAAAAAGGATTGAAATTAAGAACTGTTTAAAATATAAATGTTATAAAACAAAAACTATGAAATATACGCTGAGCCACTTATATTATGGACTATTGGATGGATGTGTTTTAAAATCGTTAAAATGAATTCTTATTATTCTTTAAAAGTTACAAAGTTTTTTTAAATATTTACATTTTGTTCACAATTTAAACGAATAAAAAATAGAATCCGTGCTTAAAAATTTTTCGAATATCAAGTAATATCTGCAGTGCCATAATACCATTATATTAATGCAAGTTAGGTTTTTTACAATTTTGCCGCTTGCTGTTCACCAGCTCTGCACAAGGTCTTCATCATCCGGTTTAAAGCAAACTCTACCGCTTTAGCAAATTTATCTACACATACTTCCGGATTGGCACGCCAAGCGGAAAGAGCCAAAATCATATCGTATTTACGTGGGTTATAACAACAAGCATAGCCATCAAATGTGATTGGGCCATAGCACATAAATGCCAAATGTTTCGTTGCAACTTGCGAAGTTGAGAGCCTGAAATGTGCACTTTTTACAAAACCGGGTGTTTTGTAGAAATCTGGTATAGGCAGGTTATTTTCAATGGCCATAAGTTTTAGTCCCAAAAGATGACGATCAACACCTTTGCCTTGGAGTGCCATTTGTGTGTATGCACGATGACCATTAACAGCCTTACGCATTAGAACAATACGCTCTTCATCACTAACTCCACGGTCTAACATGGCCTTGGAAAATGCAAGGGCTTCAGTTGAGCACGAGCGAATAGTTTCAGTGCGTCCATTGGCGTAGATTCGAAGGTGAGCTGACTCGTAGCCAGCACCTGGAGTCTTGTGCAATCTAAAATAATGAAACATTTTAATGAAATTCGTTTTTGTAATTTTCTTAATAAGTGCATACAATCAAAAAATTAATATCAAAAACTATTGTTATTGTTAATTGAAATAATAAAAATTAAAAATAGCGAATCATTGTTGCACTTATTAAAAGTTTATGACTTTACTTGTAAAATGCCAATTGCAATGCCATTTGTATAAAACTATCTGGACTTAGTTTCTGCTGCTTGAGAAATTCCTTGCCATAACCCTCGAAGTGCATAATATTTAAGCGCATTTCGTAAACAAATCCATTGATATGAGACCTAGCCTCATCAATAAGAACATCTAGGCACTCACTAGTCTTAATTTCTAATTCAGTTGGACGTTCGATGTCAGCTTCTGAACCATCTTTAAAGAACTCTTCATTTTCACTAAAATAAGGCACATCAAATTGAAATGAAGTCGAAATTAAAATATTACACAAATATTACAGGTTGTCAACAACATAGTCCATCATCATAGCAATTGGTTGACCCTCGGCAGGCGAATGTTCATAGCAAAATCCGCTGGTGCCATTGGGGTTGACTATAAACTATATAGCGAAATAACTAATTGTATACATGCATTTATCCAATTTCTCAAATTAGCTTACTTGTATGGTTTTGTCAAACCATCGGTTTGCTGAGTTTTCTTGTGAACCACCGCCGATCATGAGCTGCGAACCGACTATATTAAATGTGTTGCGATCATCTGCAATTACCACATCTTGGTCAATTGAAACAGTAAATAAACACTTTTGTATTATCTCAACACTCTCTTTATTTCCTGGAATATTAATAAGTTCTTCGTATGCATCAGCCCATTTATCACGTTGATTGGAAGTTAGTATGCCATAAGGTTTACCCTTTTGGATCGGATTATTTCTCAAAATTCTTTTCATTTCTTCATATATAGCAGTGTAATGTAACGGTTTGCAGCTTTTATCATACACTGGCAATTTAAAGAACTAAAAATTTTAAATTATTAATAAAGTCATGATTTATCATTAAGCAGACATTACACACAGTTCAATAAGATTTTTGATTAGCATGAAATCAAGATTCCACATAGATTTGTCGATGTTGAATCCATATAATCAAGATTTAAAACTACATACATCAAAAATTTAAAAAAAAAATGTTCTCTTCCTGTCCAATTAATGAAGAATCAATGAGAAAGAGTAATAATTACTTTTACCTTTTTAACAAATATTTGATATTACTCAAACACTATCTATCTAGAACAAAATCTACTATTTGAGATGATTGTTCATATTTCGTAAAGAAAAAATATCCAAAAAAAGCGTTTGATTGTAAAATGTAATTTCATTTTAAGAAATTTTTAAGGGTTTAATCTCCGACATTACGAAAAATATCGTCTTATTTTATAAAGAGGGTTTCGCACAGCAAAGACACGAAAGGTTATCTATTTAGGATGAAAAATCATTACTTAATCGCAAAACTAAAAAAATAAATAAATAATCGAAACAGATTGTGTGGCTTCGCAGTACAAAGTATAATAATACAATTTTTCCGGAAAACTTTTTTTTTCCGACCGTGTCATGAATTTTGAGTCGAACTCAAACCTAAAGCAGAATTTCTTTGAATAACTTATAACAAATTGTAATCACCTTATGCTTATAGATGATCACTATATGCTGTGAATCTGGATTATACTCAAGACCGTCTTCGCACGGTTTTGGTATGCGGCATGTACCAAACACACGTCCAAATTGCGAATTATCTAATTCAAACTTTCCCATCTTTACCACAGGAATTTCACCGTTGTCAACCATCTGCTTGTATTTAACCAGTCCATAGACAACTTTCGCCGCATAAGCAAGCATGGCATGATCATTACGGAAAGTTTGTTGAGGGAAAGTCATGCCCGGACTGCTAAAACAAACGACAGGATCGCGATATTGCAAATAGGCGGTACGTAGCCAGCGGTCAGCCAACCAATTCTCTTCTTTTTCGGCGACTTCTTGAAGCAACTTTTGTAGCTTAGCACCATCGCCTTTGACGAATTTATCAGCCTCTTCCGTTGTTGCTACTAATTCTCTGGCATCAAGCAAAGGCTCTATAGTTTTAAGGAATTTGGTTATGGTCTCCTCGAGGGGAACTACAGGAAATCGTAGCAGTTTTTGTTTTGGACGTTCTGTCGCATACTTTTGCGTGAGTGTTTCGTTTAATTTTGCTGTAGCCGTTGCAGCTGATGGAAGCAGTGATTTTATTGATGGCGATTGCAAGGCTGATTTGGTCTGCAAAAAGAAAAGGAGTAAATAAGTAATAATGGGAAGTTTTTTATTAACTCAAAAATTACCAAATTCATGACCAAACGTCTGCTCAACAACTGCATTTCGACCTCGTTCAATTGGGCGCTTTGCTGTGCTACAATATTGTTGTTCAAACTGAAGTGAAAAATGTTTGTTTAATAGTGGTATTTTGCATAAACAAAGAAAAGAGTTGTTTTAAAAGTTTTAATGTTCACCTTTGATTCAGGTACATAATCACACAACGACTATCGTTCTCAAGATTAGCGATACGATATGATACGAAAGTTATGTTTTACAAATCACTCAAAAAGTGC
Source organism: Tricholauxania praeusta (assembly GCA_949775025.1). NCBI lineage: Eukaryota > Metazoa > Arthropoda > Insecta > Diptera > Lauxaniidae > Tricholauxania > Tricholauxania praeusta. Next base: position 127,815,845 of record OX459030.1, on the reverse strand, counting down.
AAAGCAACGATATCTATAGTAAACTTTCAGTCCACGTATTCAACAATTTCAGCAAGATCAACGTTAAAAGTGGCCACAAAATGTAGAACTTGTTGGTGCTATAGCCGCTATTGGAGTAAAATTGTTTCTGAACGTATAGTTTGAAGTGAACTGGTTTGACAGCTACAAAGGTTGAACAAGTTTTTCTTGCTTAAGTTTTACTTTCGTTATCAGCTGCAAGTGAGTGAAGATATCAATTCGTGGGCAACGGAAGCAAAAAGCCTATCAAATGAAATGTACATTTGTTTTTTTTTAAATTAATTGGCGAAACCTCTTTCTACTTTAGTAATTAAAGCTTCGCCAAAAATTGATGCACAAGGAAATTGTCTACTACGGATTGCCAATACTACAAGAAAACAGCGTAGTGGGTGTTTTTTTTTAAATTGAACTTTCAATAAAACAATCTTAACTTTTATAGCCGTATGAGAAGTAGGGGTTATTGGAACCCCGTGTTTGCTTATTTTTGCTATAGTACATTTTAAATAACAGTCTATCAGAGGTTTCGCCAATATTGCAATATTTTTGCCGAAATAAAATACGACCGCAGGGGTTAGGTCGTAAGAGCGGACACAAAGGGGGAGGGGATACCCTTAATGATTTTAACCTCATCCGCACGATAAAATCATCGGTCGTCGGCTTCCTAACTATTTAGGGCATAAGCTTAACTGTTTCTGACTTCTTTGCTTATTTATTCTACTGCCTTACTACTACAATAATTTAATTTTTGCGAGGTTTAAACCAAAGCTCTACATTTTTTTGGAAATATTTTAAATTTCTGTATTAAGTAGAAGGTTCTGTATTCAAAAAAGTTCTAACTTCCTGAAAGTACGACTTCCTAGAAATGTAAAGTTTTACTTTATTCATATAAAAACACCATTTATCCATCACTTACGGAATAGAAATCATCGTCTAAGCCACACTGATATCTGCGAAAATTTTTAAAAATGTGTTTTGAAATTCGGCACAATGAAGCAAAGTGATACAAACAAAAAAAAATGGTGATTCTTAAGATAAAAGTAAAACCGCTCTTCACCCTGTAACTACATAAAGACGGATATTGAAAACAATATAATGAACAAATAAATTAGGTGACGCAAGCATCATTGGAACGAAAAATGGATAGGCATGAAAATATCAAAGTGATGTCTCCATCTCTTATCAACGATATATTTAATTTACTTTTCACTAAGATACAACTGTGTAAACTAAAAGTGCAAATGTGTGAAGTTACTAAGAGGGGTTGGATGGGGAGCTGTCATTTTTGATAAAGTTTCATAAGGGGAAGGAAGATGTCTGAATATGAAAACAACAATATTATCTTTTAAAGTATAATAGAATTTGGAATCCTTAGACTAACTTTATTTTCGCTACAGAACATCCTTTAGTATAAATTAGGGTATATGGAAAATTGTAATATGAACATTATTCAGTTTCAGGGCATCGACATAACTTTTTCCTTTAGGTCCATGGTCCACAATGGCGCAGATTTACGGATTAATGCTGGGTCTGAACGGAGTACTAAGCGTGAAGAAAATAATTTGCCTGATATAATGCTTAATCAGCATTGAGAAATTAAACCGGAAAAGAATATAAGTAAGAGCCGTTTATTTTGAAAGTAGAATAATTCACTCTACGTTGAGAAGAAATAATGATATAAATTTTGCACAATTAATATCAAGTAACTTGATTTTTTCTTCCCAACTAAGAGTCACTATTATTATTATATAAAATAAATGGCTCATATATTGAAACAAAAGAAAATAATTATGAACTATGTAGTAGTGGAATTAATTATTTTTAGCATATTTTATGTTTTCTTTACAGTTTATGAAATAATAAACAGGGAACTTGCAATATTGTTTTTTCTTGTAGGGCCACAAGGACTTGTAGTCCGCATCACAAAATTTATTTATGGTGCTATTTTAAATGAAGATTTTTAAAGTTATGTTTGATTTGGAAATCATTATCGTCATGTTCCTAATTTTTTTTATGAGTGTATAGTTTTAATTGATCTATGCACTAATTTAATAATTTTCTAATAATATAGATGATGCCTTATTCATATTACTTACCAACTTTTAAAATCTTTTAACGTACTTTTTGCTATTTCAAGGTGATATGTCTTGTGCCCGCTTCACAAAATTTAGTCAATTGAGAACGTTCACATTATAAGTATAATAAACAGCTGAAAGCTTCCCTTCCAAAAAATATTTACGAAATTTTAACCAAAGAATTCATTTGGACAAAAATTATTGCGAAGAAAAATCGCAATAATTTGAGGATTCCGAGATCGATATGAATAATATTAATAGATAATTTACTACACTTTAAAATTGGTCCGCAAAGGTTATCAGTCGGTCAAATAACAAAACTAACATATGAGTAACGTTCTCTCGAAAACCATTCTTAGATCTGGGCGCCACGGAAATCGTAATTCTAACAGTACAGTAAAGTCAAAGTTTTTAAGTATCGATGTCTCGAAAACTAAACGAGATAACCATTTTTTTATTTAACATTTTTGATTTATTTTGCCGTGTTCTATCGTAAACCATTGTCAGATTGAGCCGCCACAGAAATCGTAACCTCACCAAAATTTCTAACGAAAAAAATAAACAAAATGTAGGTGATTTGGCTGTGACACCTTTTTTATATAAGCAAGAACAGAGTCATATAAGAAGCCGATTGTGTTTTATTCTAAATAGAACCATAGCGGTAACGCTACATTATTTCACTTAGTTTTTAACGGCCATGTTGTATTAACGCTGATCTTGGGAGACCCATGAGTTAGGAATCAAAGTTCACTACAGTCCGAAAGTATTTTGTTGAACAATTTGATTGACCTGAGCTCTGTCCTACAATGGTCCTTGACAAATAATATCCGATGGAAATATTAGCCACTATTTTGTTTTGATTCCAATTTTTATGGTTTTTAGAATTTAAATGGGTAAAATTGTTAAATTTACCTTGAAATTTGGCAATTTGTTTTTAAATTTTTATTAATTTATTTTTTTCATTGACTGAAAAATTTATTAATGAATTTTGTTTATTACATATCAACTTGTTGATAATTTTCAATTCTTTGTTTTTTTTTTCTCTTGTCAGCATTCAGACGAGGCAATATTAGCCGGTGTTCCATTCTTTTTAATCTAAATGGTAAAGTTCTATGTTAAATAATTTGTACATATATTATTTCAAGTAAATAGAAAATTGTAATCCCTCGGCTTTGATAATGGGTTGGCTGAGTCAAAATAACGTTTTCAAAATATCACACATCACAATGAAAAAATAAAATTGCTAGCAGTTATTGCCTCGTATGAAGCAAAACCTTAAGACTTCAAAAGAGAATGCCAAAAACTTGCCGGTTTTGCTTCAGTCAGCTGCTTGTCACTTTTCTTTTGCTTAGCTTATTTCAGCATTGCCAGTATTATTTGTTAAGGCAGCGTTCACATTGATTGCAATTTGCGAGACTACAATATGTGGTATTCTATTAAACACAGCTAAAAGTGATTTATTTAAAAAGTGGCAACACTCAATCTCATAAAAATATGAGACGTCATATTTCATATATCATAGTTCAGTGAAAAAAAAATCAAACAAATATGTGTGAAAAAATAATTTTATTTTGATATTATTAATTTCGAAGTTAAGTAAAGCTGTGTGTGTGATATTTTTGAGTTCATTATGCAATGATTTCTGGATTCAAATTTAGTTTTTCATTTTGTGAAATTCTTACCCCTAAAAAAAAATCTCAGGGCTGCAAAAATGTAGAAAGTTCAGACAATCAACTTTATCATCAAACTGTTTGTGAGATAATTTGACCAACAAATAAATGTCTGGATGATGTGAACGCTTCAAATATCCTAGTACAATTTTGGAATTCGATCAAAGGTTTCAATGGGAGCACATCGCGCTAGTAATAAAATGGTAAGTGATCCTATTTATTTCACATAAAAGAATGCATTGTTTTGTTTTTTGACTGTGGCCTAAAAGAGCCGATCTTGAATATGTTTTAAACTGAAAATATAGATTTAACAATTTGTGCTAAATCATCCGCATAGGTGATAGCTTACAGCCATGCCTCTTCAATAACATAAGCATCTTAATTATAGTGAAATTCATAGTAATTCCCTGCGGCGTTACTCTTAAATAAACTTGTAGTTCTGTTTGTCAGTAGCTTTTCAATTAGTTCAACTACGGAGCTATTAATGCCCAGTTTCGGCAGTCCTGAGATAATCATACCTGGGTGAACATTATTGCATGCTCCTTAAATATCTCGGAACGCAGTCAGAGTGAATTCATGATTTGTAAAGGCTTTCTCAAAACTACCTACTAGAGTGCAGTTTCTATGGATCTGTCTTTTGTGTAAGCATGCTTCGAAGTCAACCACAGATCAGGCTTGATGCTATGAGTTTTTTCATTGTTTTCAAAACAAAAGAGGAAAGACTTATTGGCCTAAAATCCTTCGGATTGACGAGAGAGCTCTCTACACAGCCTCCGCAATGAAGTTGACTTTAGACAGCCTTCAACCTAGAGAAATATAGGAAAGGTTGATGCAAGCCTTGAAAATAGCTGCCAACGAGCAAAAGGCATCAATTCGTCGTCGTTCACAGCAATTAAATATCAAAAATTTCAACAGCATGATGCAACATGCCAACTGAGTGCATTACGTCGCACAGTGGATGGGTTTGTAAGGAACGGCGGTCATAAATAGCAATAATTGCGCTAGACATGATACAGATGATACATCATACAGATATTTTTAAGGTGAATGCAAAAAAAAAATTTGTGAATATGAAAAAAATCGGTTCACGGACAAGCCCACCGATACAAAAAGACTAATAAGAGCATTTTATAAAATGCAATATATTTTGTTCCTTCAAAAACAACACTAGGAAAAACTTCATAAAAAAATAAATTTTGAAAAAAGGCAGCTGAAACTTTGAATTTTGGTTAACAATACTTTCCCACATAATATATAACAAGTTAAGGTGTTATTTTCGGCGAGGCCGAAACTCACATACCCTACACTGCACTGAAAGTACCTTTTCATCAAATGTTAAGAAGACGTTGAAGAGGTTGAATAAGTCGAAAAAAATGCGAAATGTTAGAAAGGTTGACAGAGGTTGAAAAATGTTGAAAGTCGTAGATATATGCAAAATGTTGAAAAAAGTTGAGACAGGTTGAAAAACTCTAAAAAAAATGAAAGAGGTTGAAAAAATTTGAAACTATTCAAAATTGATGAAAAAGTCGAAAAAATAAAGAAACTTATGAAGGAAGTTGAAAGAGGTTGAAAAAGTCGAATAAATACATATAGAATATATTGGAAAAAGTTAAAGGGTTGAAAGTTCCACCCACTTTTGGTTCAACAAATTTTATTTGTGATCGACATCCTCATATTAAATTTCAGCACAATAGCTTGTATAGTTTGCGATACATGCTGCAATTTAATTTAAAATTTAGGGCGGTGACACACCCACTGGTACAATCCAGCCCGGTTTTGATCCAGAAATAGCTTTTCATAAGCAAACCCCTAACACCAAATTTTAGTATGATTGCTCACTTATTTCGATAAATATGCCACTTACCGTATTTTATTTGTATGGGAGGTGCCACGCTCACTGGTGCTATTTCAGCCACTTTTGATTCAGATATACTCTATAGCAACTGAACCACTTTCATTAAATTTCATAGCAATTGCTGCAATAGTTTATTTAAAACAGCGCTTACAAATTATGTTAATATGGGAGGTGCCACGCCCACTGATGCAATTCTGTCAAAACTAATTTATTTTTAAAGCCTATAGTAACTGACATCTAAACACCAAATTTTAAAAAGATTATTCTCTTAGTACACTATTTATAACAATAAACAGTTTTTGCTTATATGGGAGGTGCCACGCCCCCAGGTACTATTGTACCAAATTTTTGTAATAAAAGACCTTACAGCAAGTTTATCTACCTCATTAAGTTTCATCACGATTACGTTGTTCGTTCTCTTAATATAACGTTTATAAATATTGTGGGCGGTGCCACGCCCTTCAGCGAATTTTTTCAATAAAGAGCTGAGCTTGTTTTGATGACAGCTTGCAGCGGCATCATCTCCAAGATTTTTATGAAAATCGTTTGTGCCAATTTTGAGATATATGGAATCAAAATTTTTAGCAGTTGAAAAGTGCCACGCCCACTTCTTCAATTCCGCCCTTTTTATCTCAACTCAAGATATATTTGATATGTATCCGTTTACCAAATTTCATAACAATATCTTAAACGGCTTACGAGATATGGTGGTATAAAGGTTAAAATTTAGGGCTGTGCCACGCCCCTGTAGGAAGCTTTGAAAACTTGAAACCTAACCTAATCCTAATCTTGTTCACATGTGCATCAAATCACCAATTTTCATCAAAATCGCTGCAACTTTTTTCAAAATTGACCTGGATATGTGTACATAGGGTATGGCCGGTAGGCGTGTCAGTTAACCAATTTCGCCCATTTTCAATAGCAAGATGCCTGCAAGAAGATGTGGCCTGTGTGTGAAAGTTTCATTCCATTAGCTCTCTTGGTTTTACCAAGGTAAACCTGATTTCAACAGACAGACAGACAGACAGACAGACAGACAGACAGACAGACAGACAGACAGACAGACAGACAGACAGACAGACAGACAGACAGACAGACAGACAGACAGACAGACAGACAGACAGACAGACAGACAGACAGACAGACAGACAGACAGACAGACAGACAGACAGACAGACAGACAGACAGACAGACAGACAGACAGACAGACAGACAGACAGACAGACAGACAGACAGACAGACAGACAGACAGACAGACAGACAGACAGACAGACAGACAGACAGACAGACAGACAGACAGACAGACAGACAGACAGACAGACAGACAGACAGACAGACAGACAGACAGACAGACAGACAGACAGACAGACAGACAGACAGACAGACAGACAGACAGACAGACAGACAGACAGACAGACAGACAGACAGACAGACAGACAGACAGACAGACAGACAGACAGACAGACAGACAGACAGACAGACAGACAGACAGACAGACAGACAGACAGACAGACAGACAGACAGACAGACAGACAGACAGACAGACAGACAGACAGACAGACAGACAGACAGACAGACAGACAGACAGACAGACAGACAGACAGACAGACAGACAGACAGACAGACAGACAGACAGACAGACAGACAGACAGACAGACAGACAGACAGACAGACAGACAGACAGACAGACAGACAGACAGACAGACAGACAGACAGACAGACAGACAGACAGACAGACAGACAGACAGACAGACAGACAGACAGACAGACAGACAGACAGACAGACAGACAGACAGACAGACAGACAGACAGACAGACAGACAGACAGACAGACAGACAGACAGACAGACAGACAGACAGACAGACAGACAGACAGACAGACAGACAGACAGACAGACAGACAGACAGACAGACAGACAGACAGACAGACAGACAGACAGACAGACAGACAGACAGACAGACAGACAGACAGACAGACAGACAGACAGACAGACAGACAGACAGACAGACAGACAGACAGACAGACAGACAGACAGACAGACAGACAGACAGACAGACAGACAGACAGACAGACAGACAGACAGACAGACAGACAGACAGACAGACAGACAGACAGACAGACAGACAGACAGACAGACAGACAGACAGACAGACAGACAGACAGACAGACAGACAGACAGACAGACAGACAGACAGACAGACAGACAGACAGACAGACAGACAGACAGACAGACAGACAGACAGACAGACAGACAGACAGACAGACAGACAGACAGACAGACAGACAGACAGACAGACAGACAGACAGACAGACAGACAGACAGACAGACAGACAGACAGACAGACAGACAGACAGACAGACAGACAGACAGACAGACAGACAGACAGACAGACAGACAGACAGACAGACAGACAGACAGACAGACAGACAGACAGACAGACAGACAGACAGACAGACAGACAGACAGACAGACAGACAGACAGACAGACAGACAGACAGACAGACAGACAGACAGACAGACAGACAGACAGACAGACAGACAGACAGACAGACAGACAGACAGACAGACAGACAGACAGACAGACAGACAGACAGACAGACAGACAGACAGACAGACAGACAGACAGACAGACAGACAGACAGACAGACAGACAGACAGACAGACAGACAGACAGACAGACAGACAGACAGACAGACAGACAGACAGACAGACAGACAGACAGACAGACAGACAGACAGACAGACAGACAGACAGACAGACAGACAGACAGACAGACAGACAGACAGACAGACAGACAGACAGACAGACAGACAGACAGACAGACAGACAGACAGACAGACAGACAGACAGACAGACAGACAGACAGACAGACAGACAGACAGACAGACAGACAGACAGACAGACAGACAGACAGACAGACAGACAGACAGACAGACAGACAGACAGACAGACAGACAGACAGACAGACAGACAGACAGACAGACAGACAGACAGACAGACAGACAGACAGACAGACAGACAGACAGACAGACAGACAGACAGACAGACAGACAGACAGACAGACAGACAGACAGACAGACAGACAGACAGACAGACAGACAGACAGACAGACAGACAGACAGACAGACAGACAGACAGACAGACAGACAGACAGACAGACAGACAGACAGACAGACAGACAGACAGACAGACAGACAGACAGACAGACAGACAGACAGACAGACAGACAGACAGACAGACAGACAGACAGACAGACAGACAGACAGACAGACAGACAGACAGACAGACAGACAGACAGACAGACAGACAGACAGACAGACAGACAGACAGACAGACAGACAGACAGACAGACAGACAGACAGACAGACAGACAGACAGACAGACAGACAGACAGACAGACAGACAGACAGACAGACAGACAGACAGACAGACAGACAGACAGACAGACAGACAGACAGACAGACAGACAGACAGACAGACAGACAGACAGACAGACAGACAGACAGACAGACAGACAGACAGACAGACAGACAGACAGACAGACAGACAGACAGACAGACAGACAGACAGACAGACAGACAGACAGACAGACAGACAGACAGACAGACAGACAGACAGACAGACAGACAGACAGACAGACAGACAGACAGACAGACAGACAGACAGACAGACAGACAGACAGACAGACAGACAGACAGACAGACAGACAGACAGACAGACAGACAGACAGACAGACAGACAGACAGACAGACAGACAGACAGACAGACAGACAGACAGACAGACAGACAGACAGACAGACAGACAGACAGACAGACAGACAGACAGACAGACAGACAGACAGACAGACAGACAGACAGACAGACAGACAGACAGACAGACAGACGGACATCGCTAAATCAACTCAGGTGGTGACGCTGTTCAAGAATATATATACTTTTCCATACCTGCCACGCCTCCTTCTATGTGTTACAAACGGATGGACAAAGTGAATATACCCTCGGTGTAGGGTATAAAAATACATTTGAAATTCGGGGATATTTATTTTTTTCTATGTAAGTTTGCAAATTTTGCACTTTTACCATTTTTTATTCTAATTTTTGAAAAATCCGTATAATTCATATAAAGGCGTAGTAGAAAAATAATTTGATTTTTATAAAGTGGAAACAATGTACTTTTCGCCAATATGTCACATTTTTGCATTTTGTTTCAAACAAGTTAACTAGAGCGCCATATCTAACAGTTGCTTATATAAAAAGTTTCATAGAACATTTTTGGTACACAAAGCTCAACTTTGAGCACACTGTATCACCAAACCCAAAAAAATTGAAAACTTTTATAGTATTCTGTGCATTCCCTAGACGATTGTCTTTAAACAAAAAGTAACAAAAGTTTATTGAACTTTAGCCATAGTTTTTTGATACTCGCAGTAACATCCCTTGGGGGGGGGGGGGGCGAAGGTCGAGGGGACACAACCACTTGGGAGACGGAAAATGGTCCTCGTACATATCTCATTTTGCTAGGGATTTTGGAGAACCGAAAGTGACCTTTTTTTATAAATAAATGATACATATTTGGAGGTAATTTGTTGATATGATAATTTAGGAATTGAATGTAAAACATCTATCATTTTGCTAAGGTTTTTTTGAGGAAAAAAGCTGAGGACCATTTTTTTTTGTCGTGCAATTTGAAAAACCAAAAATGTTTTCTGTTGGTAGAGGGCGGCAAGTAACGTGTTCACCCCGGGCTCCCAATGTGCACTGGATACTCGATATATTCCTAAAGTGTTTATTGAACCAACATTAATGTGAGTTTTCTTGGAACCTTTTCTGAGCAGTTAATAAAATAAAAATTTAAAGTAAAAACAGCCAGTTAAGTTTATAGATTCATATAATTTTTATTTTTAAATATACAACATGATTAAATATGACAATGGAATTATATATAAAAATGAGTAAAAATAGTAATAACAAATCGGTAATCGGTATATATTACTATATAAATAATTTGTTTTGCATAAACTCTAGCTACATTATACTTATGTTGTAGTGGCTATATATATATATTTTTACTTGTTCCCTTAAAAACTTACATATATAATATTTTACAATATGATATCAAGTATTACTTCAACAGAGCATCACAGGAATTTAAAATTCGTAATTTACTTAAAAAATATAAATATTTGCAAATTATTCCATTTAAATTCAAATTTTATTCATTTGTTTTTTTGCTTTATCTTAAGCAAAATGCGCAACTTCTAACCAAATTTCACTGGAGGAATAGTTGCTGCTACTATCAAATGAATATTGTATTTGACTTTGCTTGGAGCAAATTTATTATTTATTAAATTTTAAATTTATTAAAAACCTCACGGAGGTAGTATTGCATATTGATTATTTTTATGTTTAGCATAAGCCTTTAATTAAATACTCGTGTACATTTAAGCCTAACTTATTGAAATTGTACAATATAATTTAGTGCAATTTTGGAATTAGCAGTAAAGTGATTTTAAAGTGCTTTTTGAAATTATTTGATTTTTTATTTTGATATGCAAAATTAAATATGTTATATCAATATATATGTACAGTTATGTAATTCAAGCAAAACAAATGCTACCAAATATTTAAAAACTATCACAGTTCTACGGCAGCAAGTTTGTTGTAATTTTCTCTTTTTTTTGTGTTTGTTGTTTTTGTAATTTATCTTTCATAATTTGAACACAATATACTAAATCCAAAATACTAACCCCCCCTATTTACCACTAATATAATTTAAGCTTTTAAAACTAAATTTGATTTTAAACCTCATAAACTCGGTTGTTTCTTGTTTTTGTTGGCGTCGCCACTGCAGTTGGCGTTTTGTTGCTTGTTTCGCCAACTAATGACGCTGTTTCACCCATTGACCAGCGGCTGCTATTGCCATTAACTGCGTTATTTTCGCACTCAGACTCAATGCATAACGCGATATCGCGTGAATCGCTAACGGATGATGCTAAGCCGCTGCTGCCATAACTTATGGTAGTCTAAAAAGATAAAAAAAAACGAAAATATTATTGATTTGTTTTTTTGGTATTTCTATTATTGTGTTTTTTTTTTTTTGTTGTGTTAACAGCCACAAAATATATGCAGTTTAAAAATAGCTTCTGCATTAATATGCCCCGCTGCCAATAGATTAATTATTTATTGGCGTGCGAGCGACGTACGGTTATTTAAAGATATTAAAATTTTGTTTTTTATATTTTTTCCAAAACAACAAAAGAATCACTCTGCTTTATATGCAAAAATTAACTTATAAATATTCAGCGAATTTTGGAGCAGATTGAAGAATAACATGTTTACTAAAATTGCGAGACAAACAAAAAGATTATTGATATCTGTTCAATCAGTTAACAGTTTATCATCAACGCTGCTGACACCAAATTAAGGTTTCTAAAGATTTCAGAGCAAAAGTTGAAATGAAAAAAACAAAAAACCGCAAATAAAATTAAAAGTCCAGCAATGAATGACGCAAATAAGTGGTGGTTTTATAATGCGGTCAGAGAAAATTTTTGATAAAACATCAAAACAACATCAAGTCTAAGACGATTTTTTTTAATAATTTTGGTAAAAACAAATTATTAAAAATAAAGAAAAAGTTGTATTGATGAAAATTCAAAATGAAAAATTTTATATAGCAGACAGCTTGGCGGCGTCGCTGTTATTTTGGCAGCGATCCAGTTTCATAGTCATTGCTTTGAACCAGATTAGCTAAGACTTTGTTGTGCAGCACTTTTGCAGCATAGTAAAAATAGTTAAGTTTGCTGTGCTTTCAGCAGTGAGTAGTGTTAGAATTAAAAGTTTCACATCGAGTGTTTTGAAAACTAAATGAAATTTTAGAAAATTTTCTGCAACTTTTTGATTTCTTTACTGTGCAGTATGAATGTAAGGGCCGTTTTTGGTGCTGCAAAACATTTTTCAACGGTTTTTAACATTATTTTGAATTTTTGACATTTTTTCAACATTTTCTGAATTTATATAATTTTGTGATATTTTTTAACATTTTTCGACTTTTTCACAAATTTTTTTTTTTTTTTTGATATTTTTCATTCTTTAAATGGCAAAATTATATGCAACAAAAAAGAAAACACATGAGTTTCAATTGAAAATCAAATAATAACTCACCTCTTTATCATCAGCAGAGCTGTTGTGGCTACACTTAGTAGCCCGCTCATTACCGTCACTACTACGACGTGCAGCGGTACAATTGCCGCACTGTTTATGCATGCTACTGGATGCCGTTGAATTGCGACTCAATGTTGCCGTGTCACTTTCATTGCCTTCATCATTACTGTCTGAAGAAATTGCAGGTTCAAGTTCAAGTGCAAAAGAATGTCGCTTCTGCATATCTACTTCGCTATAGTATACATCATCAGTTGTGATAACATGCACTGTTGCTGCCGGTGGTTTTTCATTACTTGAGATTAACTTCATTTCGCATGGATTGTAAACACTGCCGCCGTTGCCAGCTGTACGCCATAAATTCGCCTTGGAGTAGAGTGTACCCTCAGAAATATTGCCAGTTTGCGTAAATGTTGACATGCGTATGGTGGCACGTGTGACAGCATAACCCAACAAGGCAATACCCAATAGTAGGCCACCCCAGAAACCGATAAAATCCAAATAGGGTAAAATATTCAAATAGAAATTGAAACGAGTATCGAGCGAATCGGGTAATTGTGGCATCATCTGCAAAAAAAATAATAAAAAATTTAAGAGTTAGTTGAAGTCGTCAGTTTGAGCTGTAGCGTTATTTTATCAACTATTTGGCGAAACAATGATTTGGGATAGCTATTTGATGTTGTGGGAAAAAAATACGTTCAAAATTGCATGCTCGAAAGTAAATTTTGAAGTAGAGCATTCCATACCAAATCAATTTTGTGCATGACAAAATTAAAAAATTTTTACTTACAATTTCAAACCACAACATTGGCGCTGTAAGATGACTGAAGCGCGCTGCTTTGCTAATCGAACGTAAATCATTGAAGTGCATATTTATTTGAATTTTAACAGAAATCGATAATGGCAGACCAGATTCCTAAAATAAAAAGATGAAAACAATAAATATTATGATATAAATTTATAAAGAAAATAAAATAATTTTATGATAAAATGCATCAGCAAATTTAAGTAGCTAGCAACTTTTTGTGTTACGCATTTATTTAATTGCTTAAATTTTAGAATTCATCAAGTTCAAAACTAAAGAAAATCACACACTATAATTTAATTCGCTTTAAATTGTGTCTAGGTTATAGCAAATACTCATTGTAAAATTCATTCTATTGACCTAATTATATGTGTGTAAACTATAGTAAATAGTTAAAATAGCATTCACTTTAAAGCAACATAAGAAGGTGGAACAGATTTTTTTTTTTGTAGCGCACTTTTTAATTGTTGTTATGCTGCATTATTTCAAATTGATTGAATACTTGACGGAAAATGTTTGGAAGCGTAAACAACATTTTAGCAGTGAAGTGCATTTTACATAGAAAAACAATTTAAGCGTTGTCAATGACAAGATTAAAATAAAAAAAAATAGTTAAAATAAAAAAAATTAAAATAAAAAAAATAAAAGTAGAAGGTGCTTCTGTAATTAAGTTATTAATTTTATAATTAAACACAAAACACTATATTTAAATCGTTGATTTACATATTATGAAATATGTGATTTTTAAGGCGAAGAGGCATTTAATATTTATTATTTGATTAATATTAAAAGTAGCTATTTAACGCTAAGTTCCAGCACATTTTATTAACGTAGGTGCATTGCCTTTTGAAGTAGTAGTAAATTGCTAATGATATTAAGTCACGGTATGTAAATTTTTATTGAAATCTTAAACTTTCACATTTTATGAACTTTCCATTAATGGAATATTTTCTGTAAAGTAATAGGTCATTAGCAGTTCATAAGGTGACGCATAGTATAATAATTTTATTTAGTTTTTAAGGAAATAATGCAGCATGTAGAAAATAAACAATTTTGCTGCACTGTATGGAAAAATATTTATGCAAGTTTGTTGCTTAAGTCTTTTGTTTCAGTATAAGCAATGTGCAAGAACTTTACACTTTTTGTTACGAAGAGTGCTTAGAATTTTTATTATTTTTATTATTTCTTTGCTCTGTTGATGAGTCTAAGATATTTGTTTTTTTTTTCTGGAAATTGTTATGTAAAAAAAAAAAAAATAAAAAATTTAATTGCAATTAATTAACTTGATATGTAAAAAGTTACAAATGCAATACAATTTCCTGTTGAAAAAAATCACTTATTAAATTGTTATGTTTAAGAATTATATAAAACTTGTAACAAAAAATAAATTGCAATAAATTAGCTAGGTAGTGAGGCTAAGTGAAAGTTTTTGTTTATTCAAATTCAAAGTCTTATGAACTATGAAGATTGATATGTTGACAGTTTCATATGTTAAGTTTTCCGGCTTATTAAATGAAGTTATAGAATTTATTTAAATGTGTAATGTATAAGCAGGAAATTTATAGCTTCACTTAGAAAGTTTGTTTAGTATCTTAAATGAAATTTCGGTTTTTTCAAATTATAGCTTTGCTATGCTCAAGGGATTCATTAAATATATATGCTTATTTTTTTAAAGTTACTAATTAACTGTCAATCACTGTGGTTTAGTAAAGGGCGCTCAGCAGTAAAAAAAAACTTGTTCTTTTTGTGTGCTCGCATTAAGTCGCAATAAAATGATTGGAATTTTTTGTTTTTTTTTCTTTGTTAACTTAATTTATGCAATTGACGTCATTTCAAAGAAACCACCAATGCAAAAAAATTATAAAAACATCAACAACAAAATAAGAAAAGTTTCCATTGATTCCCTACAACGACGTTTCATCAAGTTTGTGGCTTATATTTTTTGTTGCTTACGCGGCAATTTGCTTTACAGTTACAATTATTGCTTTTTTCTGCTGTATAATGATGATGCATTTTTCATTGTTCTTGAACTGATTTTAAATAAATATAGAAGAAAAAAAAACAAGAAACTTACCGGTTGCACAACAAACGCTGACGAATGATTTTCCTTGCTGGGTGCTAAACCTGTAATGTTTTGCTGTAGGCCTGGATTACCTTCCATGAAATGTGGATAACTTAGAGAAATAGGAAAGCCATAATAGCAATCGGTAACATCAATTAGGCCACGTGGCTGGCAAACACCTGTAAAGACAAAAGAAATATAAATAAATAAAAATGCAATTGAAAAGCAAATTATAGAAAATAACGTTAAAGTGTGGGGTTTCCCTAGCGCTTAAAAAGGAAGTCACGCACAATTGTGTAATGTTTACGTCATAACGCAGTAATATATTGCGTGTTCCATGCTTAAAAAATATTTCATTGCCATGGTCAAGGTTGTCGCTTGCAATTCAATTTGTAAAATATTTCGAAAGTGGTTTCTGCGTGCAAGCGGCTGGTGACGCATAGTATGCAGTTTTTTTTTGAATAATTTTATTTAGTTTTTAAGGAAATTATACAGCATGTAGAACAGGAACAATTTTGCTTCACTGTATGGAAAAATATTTATGCAAGTTTGTCGCTTAAATCTTTTGTTTCAGTATAAGCAATATGCAAGAATTTTACACTTTTTTAGCTGTTGCTATCGACTGTGTAACTGCAATTAAAAATTTGATTGCGCTTGAATGCGCCTGTCATGCTAGCTTGTGACATTGGCTTCCGCCGTTGTGCGTTTTATAATCAAGAGTCATTCGAAATTTCATAGAATCAATATTTAAAAAAAAACTGTGTAATATGTGTAAGAAAATTTAATTAACACTTAAGCAATACTCGCATTACACTTGTTTTATTTCCTGCTAATTACACAGCTAGAAATTTGAAATTAATATTGCAATTCATTTGGCTTAGCATGATGGTAGCTTACACAAATAGCGTGTTATTTGTCAATTGTAGCAATAATCAAAATGAACTTGTAATTTATATACAACGGCAAGGATGGAGGATGAATTTTCTTTTCGCAAAAAAAACAAAAACAAGTTTAATTAATATGCGATAAGATAATTAGTTAGTTATTAACTCAAAACAAAAATGCAACTTTTGTTTGATTAATTAGTCTGTTGTGGAAACTTTTTTCGAAAGCTGTATTTTTTTTCTGCCTAACGTCAATTTTTAAGTTATTCATAAAATTGCGTATTAAGAAATCGCTTATTAAGTATTTGTTGACACAGAATTTATAATTATATTATGATAAAACTTGTTATTTTTTGCAATATAATTAGCCGCATTTATATTGTGTTCTTACAAAGAAGATGAAAATATAAAATTAAAAATCATACAATTTTTTAACGTAGCAAATCCAAATATGTATAAAATCGAATTCGTTGCCTAAGTCTTTTGTTTGTGCAAAATTAAAGTAACAGATTTTATAAATTATAATATCATTAAAAATGCTTTATAGCTTACCGTTTCTGCAGAAGCACGTATTGTTCTTATTAAATTCACCATTATCAAGAGCATTCTCTTCGAAAATATATTTATATCCGCTTAAGCTACCATAGGTTTGTGCCTCACCATCACGATACTACAAAAGAAAACAAAAAAAAATAATTTCAATTAGTTACAATTCAACTAAATCTCGCAAACCACTTTAAGTACTTACCAAATTGATCGGTCTGCACATGCTCTTTCTGAAGAACTTCACACTTTCATTCGGTTGTATGAAACTCTTGAATTTAGTACCGTCCGAAGCTTTATCAATATTGCTGCAATGTTCACCTTGCCAATGTGGCAGATTGGCATCACCACGATATGTTGCATATAGACCCGAAAAACTAGGATCTGGTACACCGGTGTAGAATGTTTCAAAATCAGTGTCAAAGTCGTACATGCGATCGATAAGGCCAACTTTTTCGAAGTGAATCCAATTTGGTAAGAATGTATTGCCCAATGTTGTCAAAGAAGATGGATAACCGAACATGAATTCCTTAGCTGTCATGCGTACAATAGGCATAGACTTTGAGGTCATAAATAGTGTGTTCAATGCTACACGCGCAAAATAACCTTTGTCCGCCATTAGATGAGAGATGGCCTGCAAGAAAACATATGTAAAAGCGTAAGTTAGATAAGTTTGCATAGTTTTTTGAAAGCATGCTACATAATTTACAGCAAAAAGAAATAAATAACTTCAGGGATTACTTTTGCGATTACCGAATGCATTACATTAACATGAACATGTCATAGAGAATAATCGAATGAAAAATTGTTGCAATTTTAATTAAAAATATTACTCATATGATAATTTGTAACAACTATCAGTTATGTAATTGTGTTATAGTAAGACGCCTTGTTTAAATGCAAATTTCTGCAATAAAAAAAAAGTCCCAGCTACCTATACGACAGCTTTATTGCTACGTACTTTGTACAATGTAATCAATGACTAATTACCAATGGTTTTCTAGACACTACACTACACATTTTGTTTGTTTTGATTATAATAAAATAGCTCAACGTTTAAAAAATAATAATTCAAAAAGTTCCTTTGCTAGACGTTCTGTGGTGAATTCATCATACCACGAAACTTCTCGAGTCTAACTATCAGTCACTTGGTAGTTTTTAAATTACCTCTAATTGATGAGTCGCTTGATAGTGCAAGGTGGTTTTGTTTTTCTATAGAAAAATTTATAATAAATAAATTTTATTCGATTAAAGTTGATTTTTAGGGCTGCCGTTGCAGTCAGCGTTGTTAGCATTTTAATTATTTATAAAATTTTATTTGTATATTTTGCATATTTTATTTTTTCTTTCTAATTTATAAAAGTTCATGCATTATTGTGTTGTTTGCTACTTTTTGCAGCATTTCAGACATTAATTGCTTTAGTAGTTTGACTAGAAATTTCTAATTTGTCTGCAAGTTATGCGCTGCACAGTGAGAGGGATTGCGGGAGCAACAAACAGCTTAACTATAAATGTTGACATTGAAACTGTTAAATGTATTTAGTTGACAGTAAAATTGGAATTAAGAATTCTTTGTATTAAACATCTGCTATAAGCGCAATGAAATAGTACATAATCAACAGTTTTTTTAATAAAATCAATTTGAAATGTTTTTTAATTTTTTTTTTTTGAGTTGCTGAAGTCCTTTTTTTTCTTTTTTCTTTAATTAAAACAAATTCGCAATTTAAAATGAATTCATTAAAAACCTTACTAAAAAAAAAAAAAAAAAAAAGTTCGTTGCCTAAGTCTTTTGTTTTCATAAGAAAAAAAGCATAATTTAAAATTCTCGTTTCTTGAGCGTTTATTTTTAGAAAAATTTGTATTGAATTTTATTTGGTAGTTGAAGATTAATTTTAATAAATATTTTTTTTTTGTTAATTAGCACAAAATCTTAATTGCTAAATATGCAGCTAATTCTTTTATTTTGAATTTTTATTTAGTTGAAAGCTGTTTTAAAGATTTTTGTTTAAAATGAAGTTCGTTTGCTTAAATTTGCTTCATAAAATGTAACTAAAGGTCTAGTGTTTTAAAACAATTTTACTAATTCACGTTCTATTTATTGGCGCATTTGCTTTTACTTACGAAACATTTAACTAGCATTTAAGTACATCATGCAGCAAATTCTAGCAATTATTCAAAGCAGTTCGAATTTTTTTCCTACCACTTCACTATAATATTCATTTCATAAAATTTAATACATAATAAATTTAAGCCAATTGCAGTGTACATAATATGAATTTCTTAGCAGCGTTAAGCGATGATACTGCAATTTTTCAGTGTGCCATCAGAAAAGCAAATATTTATCACATCACACAGCAATTAAATAAACAACGCAGCTTAAGCATATAATTTTGCGTAGAACTTCGCTACATTTGACATTTGATAATCACTCAATACCAGAATTGATCAATAAATTTTTCACTTTAGTTATGAAACTTAAGTTAAATCCCACACAACGAAATGAGGAAATAAAATGTCATGCTTGATGAATTTTAGCTTATTGATTTAATAGCCAGTCTTTGTGTGTTTGCATATTTAGGATTTAGTAAAATTAATAAAAAGAACAACAAACAGGAAAACCAATTATATATTAAAGGCTAACAAATTATGCTACCGTTGCTGTTTGTTAATGCAAATAAACAAAAGTATTGCTATTACTTATTAAACTGGCTAAAAGCAACATTTGTTAAAAATAAAATCGAAAATCTAATAAATTACGAAGTTTATTTATTAAGCTGTTTGTGTCGCGCGACATTTGAAAAAAAAGTTAATAAATTTGAGCAAATTAAAAAATAGACATTTAACTAATTTATGAGAATACAAAAAAAAATATTTTAATTCGAAAAATAGCGTGAAAACCGTGCTGAATTGTTTTATTAATGTTTGTTTTGCTATTGATTTTGTTAAACATAATATTTTAAAAAATCATTTATAATTAGTTAAAAGAAAAAGAATTTAAAATTTAAATTAATTGTCAAAATAAGTTATTTATTTACAATATATATAAATATTTTTTTTCTTTAAATTTGCAAATTTTTTTTTGATATTGTTTGTTGTTTATTATGCCTAATGCGCTATTGAACAAGTTTAAATCTGCTGATTATTTTTAAAAACAAATATCTTTTCACTCTATTATTTGTATGTATATGTTGCAAAAATTTTGTTTACCACCCAAGGTAATTTTCCATTATTTTAACTTGCTATTTTTTTTTTCTTTTTAAATAAATGCTAATTTACACGTATAGCGAAAAATTCTGAAAAAAAGTATTGCTAAAAACAAGTTTATTGCTTAAATCTTTTATTTTGCATTACTTAGAAAGAGACTTAATGAGGCGTTGAATTTTTATTTAAAAAGAAAAAAAAAAACTGGTGTAAGCTAATTATGAAATTATTGATTTTATTTATTGTAGGAAACTTTCCAAAAATTAAAAATTTAAATTGCGTTTTTATTGAAACTTAAGTTATAATTTTTCCATGACTATAAAAAAGAAAACATAATTTTTGTTTGCTTTGTTCGCGACTTCCTTAAGGTTTGACAACAGTTGTAAGCTTGTTGTCTAGAGCTGACTAAAACTGAAATTATAACTTATCAAGTTCTTAGCTTAAGTCTTTTATTTAATTTAAATCAAATCAAATCCTGCTGGCTAATTAGGTGCATGATTTACGAGCACAAATGAAGAGGTACGCCATCAAGTTTATCGCTTAAGTCTTTTGTTTATTTTACAATAATGAGCTGCTTGATATTAAATTAACACATCAAGTGTCAAATAATTTAACAGCTGTTTAACACAAATAAACAATTCAAGTGCCACACTAAATAAGCAATTACTTAATTTTTTTAACAACCAATAAATTACTTAAGCAAAATGCCACCGCTGTCAAGTTTAACAGTAAGCATTCAAAATGTTTGAATGTTGAACAAAGTATCGTAAACAATGTACGCCCACTTTTTTTCACACGTTAATTATTTGCGTAAATATGTTGTGATGTTTTTGATTTACTGATATGCGCTGAATTTTGTTAGAAAACTGAAATAAATCGTGTTATATGCTACGCCCTATTCTAACGTTTTGTTTTTTTTTTACTCTAAGCGCCGTTGCAATAGCGCACGCTAATTTGCATATTCATGCATTTAAAAATAGTTTAGCGCACTAATGTTGCAGTGTCGTACACAAACAAGGGGGTGCTGCACTCAAAAAACCCCATTTCATGCAATTTAATCGCATTAATTGTACGCCTTATCGAATTTTAATTGTTTTTTGACTTAAAAAGAAGCATAATTATTATTTAAAAATATTAAAAAAAAAATATTTTCTTTGTTTACAATGCCCCCTTCCTGCTGTTAAATGCTACCTTATGCTGTGATTTTGTTATTGCGGCAGTGACTTATCATTGCTATTGTTTCACTAATTGTTTTCTCGCTTATTTATTATAGGAAATTTTTTTGCGCTTGTTACTTGTAATTGCAACGTTTATTGACCTAAACATTGCTATTGTTTTTGTGTTGTTGTGTTGTACACATAATCCATTATGAATAGGAGATTTGTCACGCGACAAATGTTTACACACGTCAGAATTTATCACGTTTTGTTTTGCTGCTTTTGTGTTCAGTGACGTGTGAAGTCTACTAAATGAAATTTATGTTTCGTATGCGGAGGCGCATTTTAATGAGTTTCACTTATAGAAGTTATTGATTTTTTGCT
Source organism: Tricholauxania praeusta (assembly GCA_949775025.1). NCBI lineage: Eukaryota > Metazoa > Arthropoda > Insecta > Diptera > Lauxaniidae > Tricholauxania > Tricholauxania praeusta. Next base: position 127,794,034 of record OX459030.1, on the reverse strand, counting down.
GCTGTTAATTGTTTTTTACCAAATAAACTAATGATGAGTGAAAAAATTTTTGAAATGCCAAAATGAAATGGTCAAAGTCTTTTGTTACTTAATATGCTTGATAGAAATGGTATTCGCATAATTTTAGCATTAAATTAAAATATTAATTATCTACATTAAATTAATGCAAAAATTAAACAAAATTCTTAAGCAGCAAACATGTTTCAAGCTTATTAAAATTTAAAAAAAATTAATAAAGATTGATGAGAATTTTTAACAAAAGACTTAAGCCACAAAATTTTACGTTTTTCTATAAATCGTGCAATTTTATGTACTTACCAACATTGCAATATTTAACATCACCACCTGATCATCTTCACGTCGTCCTTCAGATAAATGTTCTTGCCATACCAGTGGATGACTTGGATTTGTTGATATCGTATTATTCTCATTAAAGACGATATTTTTATGTGTCATTAATTCTCTGCAAAACAAAAATATTGCATTGAAAAAGCTATACATCATTTACACGTTATAACAAGAACTTACTTGTAAACATATGGACCAACTTGTTCGACATTCATTTTTTCGCGTCCAGCTAAGAATGCGTCAGCATTTGTGATATTAAATAAATAGATTTTGATATACAAATCTACTGGTGGCTTCTCCCATAAATTGAAAATTTCGCCATTATCTGATAATACAAGCTTCCATTTGAAAATCAAATCGTATGGATGGAAAATTTTCACTAGAACTGCTGTTGTTATGGCTAAAATTCCAACGGCTAAAAGCACAAAGGCACCTGCAAATATTTACGAAAATAAAGAACAATTAAAATTTGATGGTAAAGTCAAAAGTTTTTAAGAGCAAAAAAACCACAATTTACAAAATAAAATACGCTTAAATTTTAACAGCAAAATAAAAAACTGCTAAGCCATTTCAGATTAATTTATATGGTGCAGACACCATGTCTGCATCAACTTGAACTCACAGGTAACAGGAGTGACACTTTGACAGCCGACTTTATTAGCACATTAATGTTGCTTATTTGCATATTAAGAAATTTGTTGTAAGAATTTTTGTTTAACAAAGCTTTGCACATAATAATAAGCGCTAAGAAATATATGATCGTAGCTGAAAACTTGTTTTATTGCCAATCTTATTAAATAAGTATTAACTTGTAAAACTAAAAGCTAAAACATTTTTACATAAATGTTCCTTCAAAAAATTACTGGCGCGAAAAAAAATACAAAAGACTGAAGCTACAAACTTTATATTTTTTTTTTGCAATTAACCATAAAAACTTTGCATCTTTGTCATATAAAACCTAAAACATTTAAGCAACACAATTGCCCAACAATAAATTAAAACCTGTGACTGCTATGCCAATAAGAGTCTATTAAAAAAACTAAAAAGGATCTGTTGCAGGCTGCAGGCATTGCTCGCCGGCAGCTCAAATTGCAGCAATTTGGAAAATCCCAACTAGCAAGTCTTATGCAGAACATACCAGGTAATCCCCATGTGAGGACAAAAACTAGTTTTTGATTGTAACGAACTGCAGCGCATTGAATTTATAGAAGTGCAGTAAAGAAGACTAACAAAGGAAACTGCAGACAACAAAAATATTTTCTAGCAGGTTCTAAAGCAAAAAAACGAAAGAAACCATAGCAAATTCACAACACTAATCGAAAGGACTAAAATTTTACAATTCCATAATTGCAGCACAGCAAAACAAAAATATTGCGCATGCATTGGAATTCACGTGCTAACAAAAAAAAAAACGACATTCTACCTTAATTAATGCGCAACCGGCATTTTTGTTTCAAGGGCAATTTGCTGTTGTTTGTAATTTTACAAAAAAAAAAAAAAATCACATGAAATTATTGTTATTTTTTTATAGTAGCGGAAAATTTTTACCTCACACTTTTTTGTTGGATGATTCAATTTTGCTATTGCAATTATTGCTGCTTAGCATGCGTGGCTTAGCGTACACAATTAAAATTTTGTTTTTCACTTTGCTAACCACTTGCAATTGCTTATCACTTAACATGCCCATAAATGGCTCTTAAGATCAGGAAAACAATTAACTGAAATTGATTGCCAAATGTATGAGTTTTCGTGGGTGTTTTTAGTTGCACACGTCAATCACAAAAAGTGAAAAAAAGCAGATGGCTTTAATTTTAAATATTCTTAAATTCATAAAAATGCTCATTTGCGAAAAGTAAACTGTTGAGTTGTTTCGCTAATTTATGCAAAATAAGTTTTAGAAAAACTAGTTATAACTTCAAAAGAATGTACCATAATAACTTTTTAATGAATGCGTTATAAACTTAACAGGCAATTAATATTTGTAATCATTAAAATAATAGTGAATTCTATATGCAAATATTTGAGTAATATATGAATGCTTTAAAGTCATCACATTAAATACAGTTCGATATCACATTTATTGTACTTTTTGATTTGACTTCAGTACAACCCACAATATGCAAATAAGTCATAAGCAGTAAAAAAACTTGTAAATTGTGTTAATATATGTGTTATCCAACACATTAAATATCCACAAAGATTTATAAAATAAAAATCACTTTGATAGCTTGTATGATTCAGTATCAAGTTAAAAGTGATTAAAATGCAATAAAACCAAGATTGATATATAAAAAATCAAAGTTATGGCAATATTTATATCTAAATTTCCAATTAGCAACACGGAAACTGTCCAATAAATTGCTTATGACCATAAATTGCAAATATAAAGAATTTAATAAAGTTAAAATTCCAAGTTTACCAAAATCTTTCTCATACGAACAGAAAAGATCCTACTTTACATGCATAAAATTTAAAGTTTGTGTCTGAAGTCTTTTGACTAACATGTACCTACTTAGCTGCTTATTGTATTATTTATCTTCATTTAACAACGAAATGTTTAAATTTTGCAAAAAGAAAACAAAAATCTAAGAAAAAGTTCGCTGCTTAAGTCTTTTGTTTTGCTTTGCTTAATTGACTTTTCTGCAAAGTTACTACAGACAAATTGAAAAATCATTGCATTTTATTTTACATTTATCATTTGTGGTCCTGCCTGCTGTTGTTGTAGTTGCTGTTGTTGTTATTATGGGTTTAGCTTTTAACTCCAATGAAAACTTGCGCAAATTAAATCCTTCAAATTTTTGCTTCAATTTAAGTGAACCACGACGTAAACGACGGCGCACTGTCATATTTGCAAAAAATTTTCTTACAAAAAAATCACACAAGGATTTCTTTGAGCGCACTAATCCAAAGGATTTAAGAGTGGAAACAAAATTTTGCGTTAGCTGAGAATTTTTGTTAGCTTTAAGGCTCATATTTTGTAGAATGGTTAAATAAAATTGCAATGCAATACACATGAGGGGAAGAATTTTTTTTAAATAATATTATATATAAACATTAATAAATAATTTTACACTTTGTATGCGTAAGAGCAGCATGTTTACTTGTGATATTGGTTGACAACTGATAGAGCAACAAAAGTTAAGTTGCAGCAAAGTTAGAAAGTAGCGAAACAGCAGGTAATGGCAATAATAAAAACAGAAACTATTAAAATTTCCAGCTATTTAAATGAAGATTTTTGAACAAATATTTAGAATGCTATAATTTTTTCTCAGAAAATATCATTTATGACTCAATATATCAGAGATTGTGTCTTTATTTGGTAGCAATTTTTCAGCAACTTTTGTAGTTTTTTTTTAGCTAAACATTTAATGCTAAAAATCAACTTATAAAATGCTACTCACACGCACTACTGACGGAAGCCCATTTCAATAATAGCAAAATCATTATTACTTTTACTTTCACGGCTTACAACGCCCACTTGTGATCGCTGATTTCAGCGCATGAAGTCACGTGATTATTTTTATATATTTATGTGTCTGGTCACTGCTTGAGAAAGAACTCAAATTTTACTGCGCGTATCTTATTTGTCATTTGTTTGTTGTTAAGCTGTTTGAAAGTTTAGCTTGTATTAAGCAAGTCATGCTTAATTGGCGAATATTGCCATACAAATTATTGCGTTAAATGATCTTACAAAATCATCTAACGAAAGCACGCTAATAGAATGATATGCTAAAAGTCAATATTCCACTTTCCAATAATGTATAGCAAACTCAAGTTGGTAATTCCCCAAAAGCACAGAACATAGTTAGAAACTCGATTACGCCAATATAATGCATGAATCATAGCTCAGTAAACTCAAAAATTAGAGTTGAAAAAATGTGAAACCAAATTATTAATTTACAACATTTGCGTGACGCAAAGCATAGATAATGACGCAGCATTCTTTAGATTTTGTATGATAAAATCCAAAACAAATAAATTTTAATAATATGAATCAATACCAAAAATGAATATTTATATATCTTAAAAGTTTAACTAAAAGGTCGAAAAATTCAACATATGTACGTAAACTAAAATACCGGTCGCTGCCAAAACTTTTAAAAAATTAAAACTAAAAAATAACAAAAAAAAAAAATACCTAGAAGTTTAAAAATAGACAATAAACTACTCGAATGTTCGATGACCTGTTCAAAATAAAACACAAAAAAATTATTCAAAAATATGTGGGCTTTTAGCGGTGTTGTGTTATCATTATAAGTCACATGTTGACTTAGACAAGTTACTAAATTAATGCTTGTCACGTGACCTTTGAACATGACTGCTCACGACTTTTGAGTTGAGTTCTTTTTTAGATTTAAGCAAGCTCTTATGTTTCATTAAGATTTATTATTGTTTACAACATTTCCTACTAAATATTACAAAAAATGTTTACTTTTTAAAGCTCTTAATAAGCGGCTGCTCAAATTTCGTTAGATGTTTTTTACTTTTAGGTTGTAAAAGCTGTCAATTTGTTTTTTTCTGTCTTTACATAATTTCTCTGCAAAACAAGCAGCTTAAGAATTTTTGTTGCTTTCATATAAAATAGTAATTAATTTGCGGTTTGAATTTGTCCAGCTTTACGAAAGTTTTTAAACGGCATAATATAGCTTTGGAAAGGCTTGCTACGCTTCTAAAAGCTTTTTATGAGCTTAAAAGCTTTTGGGTTGCTTAAATTTCAGATATTTATTAACATTTTGTTGCTTTTTAGCAAAATTTTTATAATTCTTTAGAGCTTTTAGGCTAAGTTTGTGTAAGCTTTCTATGGTGGTCAAAGTAATTCAAGGTTTTATCTACAAATTTCTTATCAGCATTTGAATTTTTTTTCAAAAGCTCAAAAGCTTACACAATTGAAAAACTCTTATTTATTGAAAATTATATTCAATTTGAAAAAAAAAAAATTTTTTCTCAAAAAAATATATAAATAACAGTACAAGTTATGTTAAAGCATGTAAGTAGCTTTGAAGTTTTCGTAAGCTTTAAGCTTAAATATTACAAAAAGTGTTTTCAAATAAAGCTTTTTCAAATCAAAGATCAATGCTAATTATTTTTCTTTGAAGAGTTTCGCCAGCGCATGCACTTGCGGTTATAAAAAGTGTAAGAAACCATTGCCGTATCAAAGCAAATAACTTAATGAGTGATATGTCAATTGTGTTAAATTTAAAACTATCATGATTTTTCCAGCACAAAGAATTGCATTGTAAATAGTTGTAAGTTCCTTATTACACTTCGATATTAAGATGTTAATTAACATGCTGCTAATAAGTTAGAATAACATTTTAACAAGGTATGCCCAAATGATTATTAAAATAGTAAATAAAGTTATGGAAAATTAATTTCTTGCTAACAAAAAAATTTACATAAGCAAAATATTTAATGAATTCTATGCATCAAAGTGCAAGCTTGTAAAAAATTTATTCCTTAAAAGATGTGCTGCTGTATTTTATTGTAATATTTCACATAGAAACAGGATTTCCAACCAGACATAAAAATATATTCGCTTTAAAGTTATTTTTTAAGCCAAAAGATTACTTCTTCGGTTTTATGGATTTTTCAAATTTATTGCTATTTATATTATGCAACATTTGCATAAAATAATGAAATTTTAATATTTTTATATCTTTGTTTCTTAACAATTAGATACCTATAAGTTTAACTACTGTCATAACATGATGCCAGACTGCATGTTTAATTATGCATATTTTATTATGAACATAACACTGATCTAAAAATGTCCAGTTATGCGTAGAAATACGTGACAAAAGAATAGAAAAACTCTTGCTTACAAAGTTGCGTGTCTAATAGTCATAATAAGTGTTAATATGTGAAATTTTACAATGTCAAACACACGTTAAAAATTATTTACTAAAAAGTGCATTGGGTCGTATGAGTAACTTTTATTTACAATAAATGAACTTTAAACTTTTTTAGTTTCAAAAATGTTGAAATTGCATTAAAAGCACAGAATATGTAGCATAAAAGCTTAAGTACAAATTGACGAAAGTCTTACAAAAATTAGTTCTGTAGTTTTTGGAAATATACCAAGTAAACATTTACATTTTAAAAAAAAAATGTCAGTTTCCAAACTCAATTAAATATCTATGAAAAAATATATTGCATTTGTAATTAAAAATAAGAACTCTATTTTCTGATATTAAAAAAAAAAACTTTAATTATTTAATTAAAAAAATTCACATTCAAATGTTTGGCAATCATTATTGCAAAATCACCCTTATGACATTAAATAAAATTTGTAATAGCTAAAATAACTAAGTATGGCATGTTGTAATAGCCAAGTGCAACAGCTACATATGATATTTATGAACTAGCACTAGCAACATGTGGCAGCAACATAACAGTTGAGCCTGCAATTAGCGAAAGATTACAAACAATTCAACAATGCAATTGACGACTCACTCACTATACTTAACATAGACACTTAAGCAGCGAAGTCAGTCAGCTACATGACAAAAAAAAAACACGAGCGATAACTTCGTCATAAAACCACTCATCAAGTAACACAAAATCTCAACAAATAATGTAACAATGAGTATGAGTAATTTTCCGCCGTAAAGGAAACTTTTCGGTTTTTTTGCTTGCCTTATGAAAGGAATATTTAAACGTGGTAGTTGTTGGCCTATTGACCAACTGCATATTAAAGTGCATATTTTTTTCATACCAAAGGTGCAGCTAATGAAAAATTGAGAAATTCTTTTATTGTACGCTGCGCATATTTTTATGTTTAATTTTTTCCATGAATTTTTGCAATAATTTGCCGCAAATAAGTCGAATTATTTCAACGTTTTTTTTTTCAAATTAGCGCAGATTTTATTTGTAGATTTAAAGTTGTTGCAGCAGCATTCAATACGTACTTAGTTGATTAGAAAATAAATCAAGCGGAAATTTTTGCTTTTCAGCGAATTAAGTAAGGGAGTCAATATATAGAAAATAAATTGGCATTCACGAAAATTTACGCAATTGCTTTGTGATGTATTTTTTGATGCCAATTATGGTGGTATTTTTTTGTGGCCAGTAAAGAAAAATTGTGCGGCCATTTATCAAACTTACAATTTTTGTTTAACACAGAAGCACATAATGTAATAACTGAAGTTAAGAGTTTAAAGTAACATCGAAGCTAAGTTATTGAAACGTTTACTCAAACGGAACTAAGTTATGCTAAAGCGAGTGTTTCAAATTATAGTGTTATAGTAAAATTTTGCATATATGTAAATATAAAACGAAAGTGTTAAATAAGTGCTATTTAACGAAAAATTATTTTTCTGAAATTTGTACATGTCAAAAATAAACAAAGCGTAAAAAGTCTAAAATTTTTATATAAAATAAAATTTTAACTCTTGGCATTTTTTTCTATCGTAAGGTTAATTTTCAGGTTTTTTTTTAAAAAAAAAAGAACGGAAGTACAAAAATAAGTTATGCTTATCAGAATGACTACTGAGCAAGAAAAATTAAAGCCTATGCCAATGATAATTAACGCCCAGCTGCAATGCGTCGCATCGTTGTCAAGCAAAAAAACAACGGATTCATGAATTTTCGAAAAGGCGTTAAGTGCTTAAATTAATGGCAATCAAATGCATTATAAAGAACTTAAGAAATAATAAAAATTAAGATTTTAAAGCAGCAAACAAACACAAAAGAGACCAACAAAAAAAAAAAAAAAAAAAAGTGCGAAAAAGTGGTCAAACATGCAGTACAATACAAACAAGATTTATTTAGCCACAAGTCATGCTGTTAGCCATGAATGCGGCCAAATCAAAATCATAAAACAAGAAAAAAAAATTAAACTAAAAGAAGAGGAAGCAACATGTAAGCTATACAAATTGAAATAATCAAACATTTACCAATTAATAGGAAAAATTTAAATAAAACACCATAGTTGAAATAAAAGAGAAAAATATTCAAATTCTTTTTTAGCGGAAAATCAATCAAGCTTTCATGGTGACATTTGTTGTGTGTTGCGACACTGACATACTTTTTTACAGCGTAAACAATAATGTTTAGCTTAGCGCCAAAATTGTATAGAAATTTAGCTTAATTCACTCTTGATAACACCTTATGCGGCATGCAACACTGGCGCGCCTGCCTGCTGTGTTATCACGTGCCATTGTCAGCACTAAATATCAGCAGGCCTGCTGCCTGCCAGAAAACCCTGAACTTGACCATAAAGCAAACTATGTGTAAAAAACTTCACTTGAAAACAAGTTTGCTGCTGTTGGCAAAAAACTGTAAACAAAATTAAAGTTGCCGAACAAAACTAAGCAAGAAAAATAAAATTTTAGTAATAACAATTAAAAAAAAAATAATTTAAAAGAAATTGTTTAATGCCGTTGGCAGTATTAATCAAAATAGCACGCGTTGGAATATTAAGGAACTAAGAGAAGATTGTAACAATTAATAAAAAAAATTAATTATATATATTTCGCCATTAGCTAGTATGTATTGATATAAAAAAATGGAATAGAATATAATTTCTTAAAATTGGAAGAACTAAAACTCCAAACATTGTTTTCAAGCCAAAGACTTAATTGCTATGAATAATTAATATTGACAACATAAGCGCGGTTGGTGTTCTAATAACACATTGGAACACTGCTAAGAATGTTGCCCCAAATTCTCAAAATAAAATAAATTTATTAAAAATTTAAATATTTATAAAAAACTATATATCAAAAAATCTATTTAATTATAGTTTTTCATATAAAAATTGTTTAAATTTAAGCAAACAAAAAACAAATTTGTGACTCAATTTTCATAGCACAAATATTTAACAATTAATTTAAAATTAGTTTAAATTTTTAAATGTCCATCAAATTTGATTTAAAAACAATTTAAAACTTTACTAATATCTGTTTTGTTTTTCTTGCCAGTAGTACTTGAATACGTTAACCTTTTAAGTTTATGGCCAACAGCAAGTTAACTAACCATGAATACGGTAAACAAACTAAGACAAAATATAAAATAAATTTGTGTATTTTGCATTTTCAGAAACACGCACATATTATGCTTAGACCTTATGTATTTTTTAAAACGTTTCATTTTCACTTTAGTGACAGTCGATTGAAATTCTTAAACGAGGTCAATTCTTTGACTTTCATGTCGTCAAAAGCAGAGTTACTTGCAGTTTTTTTTGAAACAACAAACTATTCTTACTAAAAAAAAATTAAATAACTTTACAAAAAACTTAAGGTCTTCAGCGAATTAAACAAAAAAAAAATTAATTCTAATTTAAAGCTAATTAAAATGCTAGAATTCTCTTAAAACATTTTGGGTGACAATGAAAAAATTTTAATTTTGACACATTTAAGTTTTTTATTTATTTATTATTTGTCTGTGGTTCTGCAGAAATTTATTGTTGTTAATTAAGTCACATTTGCAAGATTTCAAAAAAATGAGAACTTGTTCGCTTGCATAGCATGAAAAAGGAATATCTACCACTACTTAACTTTTTTAAAATTAATTTATATCATAAAAAAATTAGCAACTTCCGCGCTGCTTTTAAATGTCAAAAAAATTTCTAATTTTAACTAAATTAACTAATTTAAAGTTCTTTTTGTTACGTATATAAGATATATAAAATTTTTTTTTTTTAAACATTTACTTCCTTTTTTTTCGTATAAAAATTATGCAAAAATTTTTGATTTTTTTAATTAACGTAAATTTTTAAAAGAATTTGCATACAATTAAAAAAATTAAAAAAATAAAACTCAAAATATTTAAGTGTCTTAAGAAATATTTATGTAGTTATGTTAATGCTATATGTTGTTTCTTACTGAAATAGTTCACATTTTTAGAAAAAGGCAGACTATAAATAGTCAAAAATTTGAATAAAGTTTTTTTGGTCTTTGAAATAAACAACGAATGTTAGTCTCGAAAATTTTTCAGTTTTTTTGCTGTTTTCATGGTATTTTCCCCAAATTATTGAAATTTATGAAAAAAAAAATTCTTAAATTTAAATTTAAAATATCTTAGTTTTTTTTTCAAATTTAAATTTAAGTTTTTTTATTTTGTCAAATGAAGTCAAACCTTTTTGTTTAAAAAACTTCCATAAATGTTAGCATTTTCAAAATGAAGTCTTCTTTTAAGCCTTTGAGCTGAAAGCGAATTTGTACCTGAAGTATTTTTGAAAGAATGTTGGCATTTTGTTAGAAAAATTTGTATAAAAAATAAATTTTTTTTTAAACTTTGAAAAAAATATTTAATTTTTCAGCCGACATATTTCTTGTTCCTAATAATTTATTTTTAATTTTTAGGTTTTTTAAGCATTATTTTCACAAATAAATATGATTTTGGCGTTCCATATTATCATGATTTTTTTTTCATGTAGATGAAACGTAAGTGGCACATAAAAATATTTTTTTTGTATATTTTTTTTATGAAATATTTTATTATTTATACATACAAGTATATATAATTTAATTTGCATGTCAATGAAACACGAATGACGCAAAAAAAATAAAAATATAATTTTTTTTTTATATTTTTAAGAAATAGTTTTTTACTTCAGAAAGTCATAACATATTTCTTAAACTTTTTAGCAGCTTTAAACATGAGTTACGCACAAACAAACGCTTTCGCGTTTTTAAAATTCTATTTTTATGAAAATTATGAAACATGAGCTGCTATTTAAATTTAATCCCCCAATAATAATAAATTCCAAAAAAAAAAAAATATTTCTTATAACTTTACTCATAATCGAATTTGTTGTAAATTCTAATTTTCACTTTGTCTTCAAAAACGTGCTAAAATATAATTCGCAATAAATTTATCGACTCTTTCAATTTTTTACTTACATTTTGGCGATCTACCGCCAGTGCTGCTACGACGTTCATTAAAGAAGCTACTTAGAATGAAAGCAGGATTCATTGAACGATTGGCTTTCAAACTCTTGCGACGTTGCTTTTCAGCATCTAATGTTGCGCGTTGCAATGTAGCCACCAATTGTCCTGTTGCCTGCTGTTGTTTCATCATGGCCACAGCATCGTCGTCCATGTTGTGGACGCTGCTGTATGGCCGTTTGAAGAAGTTTTCGAATTCTTTCATTGTTTTTGAGGTATTGTATAATTTTTTGTAAGGAATAAATTTTTCTTAAAAAATGTTAACAACTTTTTAAAATAAGTTTTTTTTTGTAAATGTTTTTGATTTTTCTCAGCAAAATGTTGCTACTTTCAATAGTGCTTGTTTTTTTTTTTTGGTTTTTTAAAAAATTCACTTTTATTAAATTTTTAAAATTTTCACTTTTATTTTTTAAAAAATAAATTTAGAATTTTTCAAATTGTTTTTGTCTTTCTTCTGATTTATTTTCAATGCAAATGCTTTACGTTATTTGCTTAGACTTTACGTTTATTTCTTTGATACGACGTTAAAGTATATATTAAACTTGTTAAAATTCACTTTATATTTTTCTTAACGTTACGAGGAGCTTTTCAAATAGTTTCATCTAATCGCAAGCGGTGTTCACTTATGAATGAAACCCCTAGCGCATTGTATTATAGAAGTAACGTCGGTTCCAAGACAGCGAAGATCGACCGAGCCACTAAGCGCCCCTAGAAAGCATACAATCGCCAACAACAACGAAAGCAGCGACCACAACAGCTTCGGCAAAATATACGCAACGACGCTAAGAATCAGAAAAAAAAACCCGAGAACGTTAAACATCGTCATTATCATCTTTCGGCGTCGTCGTCGATGGCTTCGCATAGCGCAATGAACCAGTTTTTGTCAAGAGCTCGGCTTAGCGCTTTGTGTGCCTTTTGTTTTACGTCAATTGTTGGATTGGTCAGTATCAACTTGTTGTTGGCGTCGACGTTGTTGCGTACGTCAGCGTTGCTGTTGGCGTTGGCGACTTTTGCTGTCTGTCGCTGCTGTTGCTTGTTGGTGCAATTGACTTGATAATGTTGTTTGAAGCCGGCTTTCTGCTAAACGGTTCGGTCAGTCAGTCAGCTGTCTGGCTTTTGTTTATATCGCATTCGATTTGTTTTTTGTTGCTTTTGTTATTGTCGTCGCTACCCTTAGTGGGGTGCTGTCATTGTATGCGCACTGGATTTGATATTGTTGTATGCATATGGGGATACCAGTTTTTGCAGTTATTGCGCGTTAAAGTAGGCAGTGTACGCTAGGTTCAGTGTTGTTATTTTTGTTTTTGTATTACTTCGCTGCATAATGCGCAGCGTCTCCAATTGGTACAGTGGTCATATATTGTTTAAATTTAACTTAAGCTCATATGATCAATGAACATAGTATTTAAACTATTTGAACAGCCAGATTTGGCCAAAAAATAGCAACTCAGATATTAATAAGAAAATGACTCAAATCAAAGCAATACTTTGAGCCCTATTTCATATAAAAAATTTTTAACAAAATTAAGGAAGTTTTTTCCAAAACCTTTTTCAAGTTAAATTTTTTTCTAAGAATAATTGAGTAAAATAGTCAAAATCGTTTTTAATGTAAAAATTTTAGATCACAGCGCATATGCAAATATCGTCACAAATAGATTAAAAAAAAAATAAAGTTGTCAATATTTGAAGTAGAATGAAATAAAATTATAAGACTATTATTTATTTATATTTAACTACTAGAGTTCGCCCAGTGGTTGAAATTCAATAATTATAGTGACAAAACAAAAAAAAAAAAAAAAAACGTTTGGTATAAAAAAATTGATTTAAGAAAGTGCTATTTTTTGCCATCGCTTTCAAAAACTAAAATCATGATAATATGTTGCCTTATCCCTATCCCTTCTTTAGAGTTCAATATACATATCTGAATAACAAATTTCATCAAAATCATAGTTAAGAAAACATATTTTCCTGTTAGGGGTGTTGAGCTACCCACTTAAAAAGAAATACATTTTCTCAAGACTCAATCTACTCGTATATCCATAACCAATTTCATCTGAATGAGTTTAGCGGCTTAGCCGTGAGAGGGTTTTTTTTTTGCATTAAGGGTGGTGCCACGTCTCCTTAAAGAACTTAAAGTTTTTAATAACCATTCTCAATCTATCTCTAAACCAGATCAAAATCAGTCCATAAGTTTAGCTGTGGAAATGTATTTTATAGTTACAAGCGTGGCACCGCTACTATTTATTACACTATTTACCTATCTACATATATACTTATGCATTTATCTATCTATTTATCTGCTTACGTACCTATCTATTTTTTAATTTATCTACCCATCTATTTATCTTTCTAACTTTCTACCGATCTATCTGTCTGTCTTTTATTGTATCTTGATCCAAACTATTTAAAAAATTGCTTTAAAAGAAGCATGCACTTTTTCTCAAAAAAGCTTCGCAACTTTGCATTTAGGAAGGAAGATCAGAAACTTTATAAGCGACCAAATAAACCTGGCTCTCATGTTTGATTCCAAAAAAATCTTTAGCTTTAAAAATATTAAAGAAACTAAAATTTTCAAAAGGTACATTTCAAGAAAATTTCATGAAAAAAATTTTTTTTTTTTTTTTTTTCAAACTTCATATTTATTTATTGAACCAACTCGCTTGGAGACTAACAATAATTATACAAATCTTAAGAAACTAATATAACGTCGGACTTTTCCAAGCCATTGCTTAGAAATGTTATTTTTTCAAATTTTGTCTTCAGTTGTGAAAGGAGTACAAAAAATGATCACAAAAAATGTCAAATTCACACGAAAGATGTTTTTATACATTTTCGGAACATATCTGTGGTCACTTGCAATAACAGCTTTAGTCGATATATGTACATATGATCACAAGGCAAATCAATATAAGTTTTGTGTATACGCAGGTGACTTATACTCTTTCGGATTGTCATCGCAGATCGACTTAAGCTGTTATTGATTGTTGCCACAGATATATTTGTTTAAAAAAATTTAATGTGAAAAAACATATATCTAATTTTTCTCTTGAAGCAATATTTCTTTTTGAAATAAAATAACATAAAACTTTTTCAAAAGGGCTAAACATATTCGGCGTTTCATGCGACACCGCATTATGGGTATTTACGCTCATTATTTTTGTCCATTCTAAATTTACCACGCTATTGTTAAGATTGTTCTTTCTTAAATCATTAATATTTGCGCTAAATTTTTGATTTATACTATTTGTTATGTATTTTATTTATTTATCTTAAGTTTTTGTTGATGACTGAAGATAATTTTTTTATTATTGTATTTACTTTATACGCAGATGTCTTATGCATATTTTAACTTGTTTTATTTTTGTGCAAAAATTCGTAAAATTCGTAATAACTCTATTGGTTTTTAAGGGGAATTTGTTCTAAGTTTTCATTACTATTAAATAAAAAAATTGTTTTTTATATCAAAATATGAGTCAGGAATACTGACTCAAGAAAATTCCTAAACATTTTGGGTTAATTGAAAATTCCCCATTTATTGAGCATAAGCATAAGACTCAAAAGCTTGTTAAATATTTTAAGATAATCAAAACTTTCCGCTATTTGAGTTTTAAAATTGATAATTTATTTCTAAAATGTTGCAACTGAAAGGCGGGCATATTCATAAGAAAGTTATTCATTCATACGTTTGAATGCGAGTAGATAAATTTAGACTGGAGCAAAGTAATACATAAATAAATTATACTTTTTTTTTGAAAAGTAAAAATTATTAAAATTTATGATTTTCTTAAAATACATTTTTTTTTGTTTAAAGTCATTAATTAACATTTATGACCACTTTGTATGCAAAAACAATTGTATTAAAACATACATAAATTTTGCATAAGACTAAAATTTAAAAAAAAGGCAAAAACCCATGTTTTATAACTCTCTTTCAGGCTGTATAACAATATTTTATGGAATTTTTTTTAGCGGATTAATATTATGGATACAGTTTTTATTATAATCTTATTATTTTTTTTTTTAAGTAATCGACACTATGGTGTGAAATAATTTTCTCTTTGACATTTAAAGGCACTGATTATGCATAATTTGTGTTAAACTTTGCATGGAATGTAAATTAAATCATTTCATACATATGATAATGATGAAACCTAATGGTTTAAATCTTTATAAAATTATTCTTTAGAATGCTAAAAAAAACTATATCTGTCACGAATTTTTAAAGAGCGTTAATTTGGCTTAAGCTAAAAGTTTCAAAAAATGTTAAAAATAATATTCTCGTAAATAATACTTAAATTTTTAAAAACATAAAAGTTTGAAACATTCTATGTGTTCAACAGGTTTATTTTTACTTCGTTTCACAATACCCAATACATATTTTATTTTGATTCAATTAGTGGCAATTCCACATAAATATATTGGTTTAATAGAGGGTGGTTTTTTAAACATTTGGTTTTTGAATATCAAAAAAAGAACAGAAAATTTTAAATAGTGAATAAAATATTTATTTAGAGCGATACATCAATTCCTGCCATTTATTTTTTAAAGATTATTTCATGTAAATGTTGTCCAGGGCAACGTCTGAAGTGGTCTATCTGTAAGCTTCTATTTGAACATTTGTTTCCAGTACATAACTTGAGCATAACTCAGAAACGATAAGAGGCGGGAAAAAAGTAGAACCGGCGTTTTAAAAACAGTAGCTGCTCTAAGACCCGCAGAAACATATTCTAACACAATACTGACAATATTGGCTTTACAGCATTATAATTTCCAGGTGACATTTCCAATATTTATTAAGCAACTTGTACGGAGAACTGTTTAACAAACGCAGACGTTCCGATAAATTATAGATTTTATGTTACGAAAATTCAGACATACTCATTTTCAGCTTGGCGTTTGAAATTTGTGTGCTTGACTTATTTTTATAAAGTAAATATTTATTTAGTATGTTCATGAAAATAACTCTTTATTAAATAATGCAATTGGCACACGTTGCTACGTACTATAAAAACACTTATTTTTGCAAGTTGTCTAGCACACGTACACATTACGACACATTGAGTTTGGCTAAAAAACACTTATTGGCCGCTTCCGTTCTTTTCTTTTGCTTTGGCACTGATTCTGCTAAAGTGTTGGGCTTTGCAGATTTTACTCGCACATATCGTACGATATCTTCAAACAATTGAGTTCTTTTTGTTTATTGTTTTGCATGTGAAATTATAGTAGCTGATCATTTGCTATGGCAACATTTTCGCAATAGCTTTCTTTAGCACAAATATGTTGTTTTAAAGAAGAAATTATTAAAATCGGTACAGTATATTTTGCGCCAAAGCGTTACAAAGCATTTCCATATAAGCAGTTTTATGTAAAGAGTATAGATATGAACCAATTATTTATGAAAGTCTTATTTAGCCAATGAAATTTTATTACAAAAATCCATAGATAGTTAAGTTTATTCATCGTTTGCTTATGAAAGCACTCATATCTTCTTCTATCAATTCTATTATCAAAAAAACAACAAAAAATTGAATAAGGGAAAATAAAGTTTTTTTTTAGATTTTCAAAAAGTTAGCTTTTTGCGACAAGAGCCCTTTCATAAAAAATCGATGTATTATATCGAGAACCATTAAATTTATTGCAATTAAGTATAGTACGGTGGAACCTAAAATGAGTTAAAAGTTCGTTCCAACAGCTATAATGCTTCTCACGTTGAAATTTTTGTTTTTATGGGACGTTCCACGCCTTTTTTTTCGATTATACCCATTTTTGGTCAGAAGAATTTCATTAGAATCGATAAAGTTGTTTTCTTATTATGTTGTTCGAATATTTAAAGTGTTTGTTAAAAAGTGTCACACCTATATTTAAGTCAAGTTTAAATGTAATATTCTTGGCTTAGAGTCGCGCGTCGTGGTTTGGTTTTTTTGTTTTGTTAAAACTCGCTTTAAAGGCGTTAATATGGTCAGCATAAGTTTTGCATAATTTTCGGGTTTTTTTATTGTTCCATTATGCGTAACTGGTTCAAGAGGCATTTTATTTTTTTCGACATAACTTAAAAAAGTAGGAGGTGACCAATTTATTGTTTTCCATTACATATTCAATAGAAATGATTTTTTAATTTTAATTTAATACGAAACTATTGATGTTTTTTTTTAAGTTAGTAAGCCAATTAGGTGAAAACTTCTTAAGTATTTTATTAGTTTTATCATTTCGGGGCTTATTTTACTAAATTAATTATATATTCGAAGCATATATGTACGTAGTTATAATTTAAGGTGAATTAAATTTTTTTTAATGTGAAATGTAACTGACGCATCACTTTAGAATTTTCGTCATTTTTCGATTTTAATGGATATTTCTCAATATTTTTCAATTTTTCAACATTTTTTGACACTTTCTACTGTTTCAATATTTTTGGACATTTTTAACTTTTTCCGGCCCTAGGCTGACACAAAACAAACTGACACTTTTCCGATTTTTCTGCCCAAGAGCTAGAATCTTATATTCTTAGTTGAATTAGTAAATCGTTTGCATATCGCTATTCCTGATTTTTAAAGAAAAGCGACCTTTCCCATACAGCTACAGCATACTTTTCTGTACTAACTAGAGTTCGCCAAGTATTTGAAATTCAACTATTATAGTGACAAAACAAAAAAAAAGAAAAACTTTTTGCTATTAAAAAACTGCTATAAAAAAAATTATTTTTTCTCATCGCTTCCAAAAATAATCATGGCATCATGTTGCCACATCTCTATCTCTATGCCTTCCTTAGAGTTCAATATACATATCACCTTACCAACTAATATTTCCTTATCTCCATTAAAATCAGTCGATTAGCTTAGCTTAGACAACGTATTTTCCTGTTATGGGCGTGGCACCACCCACTGAAAAACAAATACCTTCTCTTCTCTAGGTTCAACCTATCTACATACCAAATTTCATTAAAATCGGTTTATTAGTTTAACTGTGAAACATATTTTCCTATTGGGGGGTGTGGCACCGTCTATTTTAATACTTTTCCACAGTAGTGGCAAACATTTTTGACTAACTTTCTATGGATGGTGCCATAGCTGACAAATTTTTTCTCTTACGAGCGAACTTTAATTTATTGTGTGCGTACTCTGAGCCTACTTAACCTTACTTTCTATATAAAAAAAGTTATCACTTGCTATACCATAAATTGCTTTTAAATTAATTAAGACGGTGTTAGGTGATATAATACAAAGGGGTTTTATGTGATACGAGATAAATCAGCTTATGATATAAAAAATTGTGTGATAGTTATTCGAATTCATGCAAAATGTTTACTTTATTTTTTTTTGTCATTCGGGTTCCGTTTCGAACCCTATCAGCGCGGATTTTGATTTTTTATGCTTCGACGGATCCGTTTTGAATTTTCAAATAATTTTGATTAGTAAACAAGTTATGTGTGGCTTTTATTTAGAAAAACAAGTCCGTCTCGAATCCGTTTTATTTAAAATAAAGAAACCGTCTCGAATTCGTATTACATAAAAAAAATGATTCCGTCTCGGATTCGTAATATATAAAAAAAAAATAAACGATTCCGTTACGGATTCGTATATGAAGTCCGTCCCGAGTTCGATACGAAGCCTAAAAAGTCGATCACGTATTTTAAAGGAATTTCATACGAAAATTATTCAGCTTTGGATGCGCAAAGGAATCCGTTTCGGATAAAATATACGAAGTAGCGATTACAACTCGAATTCGGAATGGGATTGTACTAAAATCAGTTAATTTTGCTTTTCGCATTTTTATTGTGTGAATATAATGAAAATGTCAACACTAATATGAACACGTGGCCTAATTTTTTTTTAAGTCAATTCTTTAAATATAAATTTAAAATTCTTCAATTTCAATCAAAAATTCATAAATATTTCAAATACAATAACTGACTAAAATGCCGGGTAAATTTTTTTTTTCATGTGTATGAGTTAATAACATTTTTTTTTTAATTACACACAGACTTTACAAAATACGTCAGAAACATGTTTTCTTCTTACGTGCGCGCTGTAAGAGTTGCCCAATTACTCAATGAGTGAGCATAAATTAAATATCTTGAAGAAAAAAAAAAATTTTTAATTTGTTAAAATAAATAAAACTTAACATAATTTTTGTTAATAAATTGACGTACGTACGGTTAAAGAAACAACAAATATTAATAATATGTAAAATATGCGACATAACAAAATTTGATGTTATTGACTTTGTTTTTGAAAAAAAAGCAAAAAAAAAAAAATATATGTAAATAATGTCCGGTGTTATTAATTCTTCGGCTACCAATTCATCTAACGCTTTGAAATAATTGGTCAAAGTACGCATACAACAGTTAAAAGCCATATGAGCCATAATGCATCATGGCTTAGAGTAAAAAATCAGCGTAAAAGCAAAAAAAAAACAATTAAAAAATGTTTAACAGCATTTTGAACTTATAAACAAAAACAACAATCAATCGAACAATTTTTGAACTTCGAGAAAATTCTTTGAAGGTTGACTTCTTGAACTACTTTGTTTTTTTTACTAACTTTTGTTGTTATGTCCAATTTTCAAAACAAAGACAAAAGAAAAAAAAAAATATAAAGATGCGAACGCGCATTGCTTTTCCGGTGACGCTATTACTTATTTGACCTTATTTTAAACTATACCGCATATGTTTAAAAAAATATTTGAATTTTAATAAATTGTATGAACATTTCAAAAATTTATATATAAGCAAACTTTGCATTTATTTTTAGCAGCAGTTTGTGATCTGACTACCGTGCTGTGCACTTAAGAAAAACACACAAATATTCTAATATATCTATTTATAAAAAAAAAATCAATAACCAAATTTAAAAAAACAAAAAAATTTTGTAGTTTAACTTGTTTTAGTGATGTTTGTGCAAAAATATTTTATTAACTTTGATGTTATTCATAATAAAAATTATAAAAAAATAAAAAAGAAAATTAAATAAAAAAATATTTGCATATGCAAAATTTGTGACTGACGGAGCAGTTTTAGGTCATCATTTTCTACAAATAGCATGATTGGCGATATAATGAGTATACAAGTATTCTCATTTGTTGGGTTTCCTCAAGGCTATTGCTTATCAACATTTTATTGTTTTCTAACTGAGATTCCAAAAAAAAAAAAAAAAATGATCAAAATTACACAACTATCTACAGCTTTCGATTTTTAAAAAGATTGAAAATTTTAAAATTTATCTTGTGAATTCTAAACGCTGTTGCATTGGAAACTGTCATCAAAAATTTAACTTCTTCTGTGCTTAAGGACTGCGCAAGTGTTAAATGCAATTTCAGTGATAATTCAATTGATGTATCACAGTGTAAAGTAAGCGGCTTGTAATAAACTAGTGGCATAATGAAATTATTCTCGTAACAACTTATTCTATCTTCACTCTTAAAAAGTAAAAAAAAAAAAAAAAAACAATTGAAAGAAAGTTTGTGCTTTGAACTTCGAGGTCAAATGCAAATATTTCGAAGGAAAAAAAAAAATAATAACAACACAGAATTCAAGCAGCAGCATAGCAATAAAAAATCAAATCACAATTTTTATGTGAGGTGTTTTCCAAAACTTAATCCTTAAAAAAAGGATATTTAACTTTAAAAAATAAAAAAATAAGTATGCTATAACCTTCTTTAGCAAAAATAAGTTGTTTGAAAAAAGAAATTATTATAATCGGCTCAGTTTATTTTGCGCTAAAGCGTTACAATTCATTTAATTTAAAAATACAGAAAAATAAGTATGCAAAAAAAAACAAACAGAAAAAAAGCATTTGACAAGAAAATTAACAATTTCTTTTCATCAATTATTACTGCTGCTTTTGTAATCTCAATTTTACAGTGCAAATATTTCTAGACTTTTGAATTAAATATATACGAGCAATAATTAATTTTATTGTCATTAAAAATTCACAATAAATAGCTATGAATTGCAGATTGCCTTATTTCTCTGCTTCGTATATGAAAGTTACCTGCGGAAAATTTTGATTATTCAAAAAATGCAAAGATATTGATGTGTAAAATATGTGGTTTAAATAGGACGCTGAAACATGGCACACAGCAACAGAATCAAGAGAAGTTTTATAATCGTTTAGTTTTTTGAAGAGCAAACGTGATTTGGCCATTAAGATCATGCTATTTGACACCACTGGATTTCTTCTTATGACATTTCTTAAAGAGTAAAGCTTATGCGGATAATCCTCAAACTGTGCACCACCAAAGAGAGCACATCGAGCTAATATCACTAATTGAATCAACATTATGCGAAAAAATTTTTTCAAAACTTATTAAAAGCTTTGGTAAAAGATTGACAGCCTGCCGAGCAAGCAGAGAAGGTCACATTACTAACCGGAACCAATTGACTTTAATTTTCAATAAAAATAAATAAACATTTCCCACAATTTATGTCTTTTTTTTAAGATTTAAAAATGTACCTTAAATTTGAACACCCTTTAAATAACAGATAGTGGTAACAAATTTGTTTTTCTCAAAAATAAAAAAATAAATTCTATTTTTTAAAAATTCTAAAGGTTTTGCCCCCCTTAAGACAACTAATTTGTTTCAATTTCAAGCAATACGAAGAACATGCCGCTGTATAGTGCGTGAATTAACTTAGTACTGCATGGGATAACACAAATATTTAGAA
The DNA here is from genome assembly GCA_949775025.1 of Tricholauxania praeusta. Lineage (NCBI taxonomy): Eukaryota > Metazoa > Arthropoda > Insecta > Diptera > Lauxaniidae > Tricholauxania > Tricholauxania praeusta. The sequence continues at coordinate 127,772,134 of OX459030.1, read as the reverse complement.
ACGCATTCCACTAGTATTTTTAGCTAAATAAAAATAAACCACAAAATATTAAAACCAATTTAATTTTTACGGAATTTTTAACAAATTGGCTTACTCACTTGAAAAACTTGGCGAAAAAGCACCAATAATTTTGTATTAAATTAAAAATCAATTTTATTGAATATTTAACGGAAAAATAAATAAATTGATCTTGTTTTGTTATTGTCTTAAGTTATGTACTAAAAATAAAACGCCTCTTGAACCAGTTACACATAATAGAATAATAAAAAAACCCGAAAATTATGCAGTACTAATACTGATCATAGTAACACCTCTAAAGCGGGTTTTGGCAAAACAAAAAAACCAAACCACGACGCGCGACTCTGAGCAAAGAATTTCACATTTAAACTTGGTTTAAATTGCAAATGATATACTTAAATACGATTGAAATATAGCTAATCAGCTAAGTCCATTAAATAAAAGAAAAAAACTTCTTAACAAAAATAAAATTAGTATAAAAATTTGCCAATTCACGATTATTGACCAAAAAAAGATCCGCTAACTAAAAAATGTTAATATATCGATTGTTATTTTGTTAATACATTTTTTTGCAAGCCAAGAGTTTATTGAGATTTTTTGAGAATTTCATGATTCGCAGCGTAGATTTTAATTCATTGGCTTTAGTAATTAATTATGCAAAGCTCTTCTTGATGCTGTGGATATTTTTGATTCTTTTGATATAACTTTGGTTTTTGTGAAATTCTAAAATGAGATATTTGATAAAAACTAAGAAATCTTAACTCATTACGACGAAATTCATAAGAAAGATGATTATGTTAAAGTTGATGAAACTACATGATGAAATTGCTAAACAGTATATTAAGTAATTAAAAATAGATTAGATAAAATTACACAAGGCAGCAGGTTTCATATGCCAAATGATTCTTAAATAGAAGTCTATGTTAAACACAGTATGGTAAGTGCCTGAAAACAAAATTATTCTAACAAATCATTACCAAGTGAGCTAACTTATGTCAATTTAAAAAATAAGTTTTTTTTTGAATTTGTTTTGAAGCTTTCAGCTTACGATAAGCGCGAAGTTGTATATTCAAAATATACAATACTAATAATAACCACACCTCCACCCGCGCACGTCCCGTTGAAAATTACTCTCTTAACATCACATTATGTATTTTCTCTTCAAGGGTAAAAAAACAAATGAATGAGAGTTTGTTCTTTGAAGTTCGAGTCCAAACGCAAAGGATACAAATGACAGAGAAAGAGAGCATTCAAGAAGCAGCATTTGCATAAACAACGAAATCTTTTGTGTGTGTTTTTGAAAAACTTAATCCTGAAAAATTTTTTTTTTTAAATCCAAACAATATGTATGCAATAAAATAGGTTTATTATATTTAGCGCCAAAGCGTTACAAACAAATTCAACATCAGCAATTTTGTATAACTAAATATACAATATACTTTTTGGAATTGTGGTTTGAATATCAAAAACACAAAAAAAGTGCGTATTAAAATACCGTGAACATTTTTTTTCTGGTCACTCTTTTCTTTTCAGTTATTTGCAGAAAACAATTTGGGAGTGATAAGTAATCAAAGTGGCAAAGATGGAGATTATTTTTCGAATGGGATAAGAGCAGTATAAAACATGATAATTCTTTAATTAATTAACTTAAATAAAATTTATTGCCTTATGTGGCAATATGAGGAATAAACTGTAAATCTTAAAGAATAATAATCATCATCAGGGTGACAAAGCAAAAATACAGAAGTTGTTCATTTCTTTTGACCTATAGCACATTGGAGAACAAGATTCTTAACAGATGTGGTAAGAAGAAACAAAACGATACCCATACTATAAGTTTTTTTTTTTTGAATAAAAGAAGATATCACAGTGAAAAGTAATGAGACAGGTTTATCAGATGAATATAAAAAGAGTAATAATAAATTTGCATTTAATAAAGTGATGAAATTCTTATTCGGGACTTCATTAACATGAGCAATTACACAATAAACAACAAAATGTACAATTTATTGGCTATATAAATTAATTATTAATTTTTATCAATTGAAAAAAATTAAATTAATTTTTATTTTAAATCAAACTTGATTGTTGCTAGGTAATTGTAGACTGAGTATTACCAACTTCAAAACCTACATCATTTTGATATGAAATGCTATTTTATGACACATAAGGCTACGTAAAATGAAGTGTATTGCTTTGCCATAAAATTGTTTATTACTGTAAACTGTTTTTTACGAAAAACAAACTCAGTGTTTGATGTGGCCACCTTTCGCTTTGCTGAATTTGTCGATTTGCTGAGTGAAGACGACATTTTTGATCATTGTCGTTGATGGACTTGTTTAGTGAGTCATCACTTTGGTATTTTTTAGTGCCGATCTTAGAATGCAAAATGCTTCAAAGAAAAAATCCATTGGGTAGAGATGCGCCAAATATGTAGGCAATTGTTGAAGTGAAATGCATCCCGGAACGTTACCTTTCAGGCATTTCTGGAAAATTTTCGCCGAGTCCTGCTAGTAGGTTTATGGTTCTGATCTGTACACTGTTAAAACGGTTTATTTCTAGATATCGAGATTTGGCAATTATTAACAAAATATCGTGGGTAAAAAAATTATGATTCTTCAAAATATTGGTAATGCATGCCACTGTTGAAACATAACCAGACGCGGCGTGCTTTAATCCCATTAAAATGCGACAAAAATGTCAAAAAAAACTTAATACCTGATTTTGCTTAATATTTATTATTTGATCTGTTTATTTATATTAAAAAATATAAACGCATGCCAACACTTCAATTAAAGTTCAAACTTGATATTTTTGATTTATACAAAAATAAACTACCATTAATTGCAAAAATCATCGAGCTTCTAATAAGTTCAAATATGCAATAAATCAAAGCAGGTAATAAACTAATGGTAGCATAAAATATTTTGTCACAAAATCAATATGAATTTCCGACTACTTGATTGAAGTAAGAATTATACACACAATATATGCAAATCCTAACAATATAAAATATAGCTTTATATTAAAATTTAATTTCTACCTATGCAAGACACTTAAGAATCTATTAAAAGAAACTATCGAAGAAATAATTCAAAGTTAGGAGTCAACGTACGACAGAAGGTTGCAGCAGCAGAGGTAACTACATTTTAGAGACTGCCCAATCTTAAAATATCATTTGTTGATCACGAGCTGCATTCCACCAAATCACAAACATTTTGTCAGTAAAATTTGAAGTGGGAGGCTGATAGTCGGAGAGTCAGTGACATTTGAAAGTGTCACATGTTTCATTCGACAATGTTATTGCTGTATACTGTATACTATATAGTATAATAAAAATGGGCGCCTGTACGATCACAGCTGGTACAAAACCGAGTTCTGACCGCTTAAGTAGACCAAAAAATGGTTTTTACTAATGACTCATATAGAAAAATATCGATTTTTTCGAAGTTGTTAAGCACATCGATTTCATATCAGAAAAATCTTTTTAATATGGCAAAAAATTTTGTTTTCGAAAAATCATATTTATCGCCCAAAACTATTTCTATTCGAAAATTTCAATTTTAAATTTTTAAGACTTTTTGATGTGTTCTCAACTCCTTTAAAACTTCGCATAAAGTATACTTTAAATTTGAGGCTTACTTTTTGAGTTATTGAGCGGCATTGTGCCTGCTGTGCACCTATTTCTATTACGTACAGTACTAATATCGTCGAATGAAACACAATTTATCTTTGGATAAGTATGACATTTTAAAGTGTCACTGGCTCCCCCACTATGATATGTCATTATATCAAAAATTAGAAGTTAATGCAAGCAAGTTTTTTAAATAAATCATTTAAGATTAGTTTTCATTAATATGCAAAATTTTATGATATAAAAAGAACATTTTTATTTACTATCAAATTGTAGTTTTTTTTTGCGCACGCGACAGTAATATATCAAGTTTTTTAGCCAATGAAACCCAGTAGCCGTAAATTTAATTTTTAATATTTCATATTTGTTAAGCTCTCCATAAGGCAAACCATATGGCTATAAATTATATATTATGTTATATGTATGTTATGCTAAAAGGATGTTACTTTTGAAAAATTGTATTGCATTAAATTAATTGAAACTGAGGTATTCTGTAGCATAAGTCATTCTGATCAAAAGTTCTGAAAGGCACAAGTTTAAGTTCTGCACAGTTAAGAAGATATGAAGGATGAGAAATATAATATATGGCTTATCTACATATATGGGTTTCACTGATTTTAAGCCCTATCGCAGAAACTGACCAACTGATGGTCTTTTGCACATATAAACTTGTAATCAGTACGATATCATACTAAAATTTCAGCTAGTTTGCTTCCTTCAAATAAATGTTTTTGGTTGATAGATTTTAAAAAAATATTTATCAACAAATTTCGGTAGATATTACTACTACATGTCCTTAATTGAACGTTGCATTGTTGTTTATTGGGCCAAATATAATATTTGTTTGAGTCGATTTAAAAGATTTGGCTGGGTTGTATGTATCATGATAAATGTATACGTCTGCGAAAATCCAATATTTCTTCTAGCAAAAGCATGATTTGTTAATTATTAATAAGTGAATGTTTGCACAAGCAAATATTTAAACCAAACCATGGTTTGGTAACTATAACAAAATATATAATTGGTCTAATAATATTATTCAATTCAACGGAATGTGTAACATGCTATCAAATATTCAATTCGCATGCATTAAATATGTAATATATTAATTTTTACCAAATTTTAATTTATACAAATAAATCGTTTTCTCTGTGTAGTTTTCATTTTTACACAATTTTAAGCGTAATTCCAGTAGGAATATAATGTTTCTATTTAATGTACGAGTATTTTCATAATCAATAAACAAAAAACCCACAAAGACAGCGAAAAGTTTGTGCTTGACGATGAACAGAATAACATTTTTTTCAAAAATGAAACACTTTTGATTGGGAATTTGAAATGTACCCAAATCATGGAATTAAAAACTACCAATGAATTAACATACGTATAATAAAAAGCTTCAATTTGCATGATCTAACAAGACAAGTTCATAAATTTGAACATAAAGTGCTTATTAAATTTTTGACAAATGATTTTTTTAATGACACTAAAGTTATGCAAAGTTTAAATGAATAGAAGTCCTGTATGTACTGTTTAAACTGGTTTTGGTTTAATCAAATCAGGAATATATTAAAATCTTGTTTTGTTTCTATTGTAAAAGTCTAAATCAAAATAGCACAATTGATAAAAGACTTGCGTACTTACTTGGGTGGCCATAACAACCCGTTGCCGGGTTTCGGCCGGCCTCAAAAGTTTTTTCCAATCATTTATATTAAATTTTTTTTAATTTTCTGGCTGTGTATATGGGGCATTCCACGCCAAACCGGACACCATTTTGCTTTTACATCATTAATTTTTATATAACTTTTTTTGCTTTTAGTACTGGTTTGGATAGCCTTCATAATTTTTTTATTATATTATTTTATTCATCTCTGAAATATCATTAATTGAGGTCTACATGTAGACTTACGTAAAAACCAGTAAATGAAAAATTAAAATTTACGATATCTCGGAGAAAAACAAATATATCGATATAATTCAAAATGGGTTTTGAAGGGAGAATCTTGAGATTTTCAACTATATAATTTGATATATTTGGAAAAATCTGTTGTTATGCCTCCTATACTTTCAGCTTCTAGGGGGAATACTGAAGACAACGAAATTTCTGGAACAAACTATAAAATTATTTAATAGGTTGTTAACATATTAACAGTTGATGTTATTAAAAATTCGGGAGTTTCTTTCTGGCTTTTATATTTTCATTATCTATACTATGCCTTTAATACAATATATCAGAGGCAGACGAGAAAATAAAAAGAGTTGCTATTCCCTCGCTAGCATTAAAATAAAGGCGCAAATACAAGCATTTATAAAAGTAGCTTTGAAAAAAGGCTCAATTATTCAATAGATGTTTTAAAAAGCTTTGCCATTCTATATACATATGTGTATGTAGGTGTGAAACCTTGGCATTGGCGCATATAATGGAAACAACCTAAGCTCATATACTTGTGAAATTAATAGTTTTTTTCCCCCCTTTTTTTGTCGCTCACGGTAATGAATTTAGTAAAAGTTCTTTTACAAATTTATGCTGCAAAATTGTAAACATAAACGATTGCCTTTTGTAAATGAAAACTTTAATTAATTATTTTGCATAAAAAATGATTGGGCTTCAAATTTACATTACTACATGTCTGATAAGTTCAAAATGTAGAAAATTTTAGACTAAATTAATTTTGAACGAAATGTCAATTTTCTTATTGATAAATTCGACTTTGTTTTATCAAACCGGTCAACAAGAATATAGTGTCTGGGTTCAAGCTGTCAAATTTTGATTTCTTTTACATAACTAATAAAATAAAAAATAATTTTATTAGTTGAAGTTTGCTTTTGTAGCAGCCAGAATGATCTAATATACGAAATCACGTTTTTTTTCGAGATATTTGAAGCAAAGTTACATCAAAAGGTAATTTTTGTTTGTGAAACCATAAATGGCGTCCAAAAGAAGAGTACTCTCTCTCTCTTCAAAACCCACTTTAAATTTTATCGATATCTTTTTTTTTTTCTTAGAACTATCGTAAATTGAAATTTACTATACAGCTCTCCATACAAATCTACATAGGTTTTAGTAAGGCAGAATAACTGCAAAATATGTAATAAATTTCAATTTACGTTATTTCGAAGAAAAAAGAAGATAGCGATATAATTTTAAGTGAGGTTTGTACCACAACAATTATTTTATAAAAAAAAAAATTACTTTTCGATGTATGTAATTTAACCTTAAATATCTAGAAAAACCACGATCTCAACACTTTTAGGTTAGAATATCTCGAAAACCGTGACCATCAGAGAAATTCTGGCCTCGTTTTCAAATTCAGCACGTGAAAATCTTCGCAAAAATATATTAGGGTTTCAAAACCAGAAGTTGAACCAAATGTTGACAACCTTATCAATAAAATACAAATAAATGGATTTTTGGTATGTAGGGTAAGTGACAATTAAAGTTGGAAATCGTCGAATTGTAGCAAAAAATCGAGAGTGAAAAATATCAAAGAAGTGAATAAGTATAGAATGTATCGCAAGTGAATATTGAAAAAGTCTAAGAGAGTAACATCAAAAAACTTAGAGCAAGCTGATAAGCTTCAAAACCAAGAACAAAATGAAAGTTCATATTTATCGATGATAGTTTCGATAAAATCGATAATTTTTTGAAAAGTATTGCATAATCGATAAAAAATAGTGTTGAATCGAAAGAGATAAAAAAGTTTAAAGAAATCGAACGGAAAGTATCAAAAAATTTATAATATCGATAAAAGTTCAAAAATATCACAGAGTTTTAAGACAATCAACAAAATTTAAAAAGTGTCGATGCCTAAAAGTATCGAGAAAATCGGTAAACAATTAATAGTCTTATATAGCAATGATATAATTCAAAAGGAATCATATAATGCGAAAAATATCGATTGTAAAATTTGTGACCATTGAATTTTAAATAACATTAAAAACCTAAACTAACCGATAGTTACCCGAAAATATATTTTTTGATTTTCGGCGCTCCTGAGAAACTTTGTTCCAAAGATGTCGAAAATTGTTGATATGATGCAAGGTTAAAGTACTTCTCTCTCACTACTGATTGTGCTATCGGGATATATCTTACTAGTGGTATCCGCGACTTTGCTCGCGCAAGTTCCGTTGTTTTTTCATAATGAAATTACTCTCTTAATATAAAAATTAAATTTTTAAGCAATATTTTTATCTATAGCGTGCTCTATTAACAAATTATTTAAGTTTTAATTAACAATTTAGAAATGAGTGGTCAAAATTGGTTAACGAGCAATAATTCTTTAACTGCAAATCTTTTTTTCTCATAACCGTTGCAGACTTCACATCAGAAATTAACATTCAATAGCTTGGTTTTGGTTGCCCTTATCATTACTCTTAACATTCTACTGACAGCTATGGAAATGAACAACAAAGAAAAATAGCTAACAATAAAACATATCAAATTTAGCAGAGACATGAACCATTCGATCAAGTACACAAAAATATAATGACACTGAAAAGAATAATGAGTTGAGTCAAATACTACTAACAGATTTGAAAAATATGGATATTAAAAACGCCTAAGAATGGGGAACGGCTGTCAAAAACTTTCTGGTCAAAAAAACATTTTCGGGCAAAGTGATAATTGCGCAGTCATATCTTCTATACAATATTATATCAAAGATTAAACGTTCCAGTTAAAAGATATTAATTAAACACAAAGTTGCAATAATAAATGAGATCAACAGCATTTACATTGACGACAGTAATTTTAAACATTTATAGAAAATCAATGACAATTATAAACCAATAAAATTAATTTTTATGGGAATGCTAGAACAATTTGTTTTTCATTTATAATTTTGTAAAAATTTTTTACAAATTAATGCAAGATTTTTATGCAATGCATTAATATGCCAGTACTTTATCATTAATATGATTAATTTTACTGCAAACTGACGTAGAAAAATCAAAGTGATGTAATACTTATTTAATAAAAATTAAATTGTTGTTTGTTTTAATTACATATATAATCGGTGGAAAAAAATATTATATAACATAGTAATTGCACCGACACTGCAGAAACTAAGAATTAGTGATACATAAAACCTACAACAAACAATTAAAAAGTATTTACAAAATAGTATCAGCTACTTGTAAACATACCTACATATATTACAGCATATGAAAAGTTGATAAATTCTAAATAAAAAATGTTAGTTTTAATCGAATGAAGTGTTGCTTTCGTTATTAATTGCTGTTAATATTTGTAACAATTTGTAGCATCCTGTGATAAAAAAAAACAACAAATATAATGACGGCCAAGTGCAGGGTCAACAATAGAAAATTGTAAATACTAAATGGGGGATTGAAAGATTTTGATGGCATTTTTAGAAGACTTTTTTCTATTGACATAATTTACTGCTAAGAGTGCCCACCATATGTAGGGGAGAAGTGGGGGTTGTGGGCACCGGGTCGGTTGTGGGCACCCCTACGTATTTTTTCACAAAATGAAGATTGAGTTTCGTTGGTAATGTCATTCGCAAGCAATTACCCTATGTATGATTCATGCCAAATATCAAAGTAAACGGACGCGTTTGCTTTTGGAAATGAACGAATTGGTTTTTTTTGGGCTTTGAAAAGGTGGTGAAGTTTTTTTCAAACATTTTCAATAGTGTATCAATCAAAGTGGATCGATTGGAAAGGTAAGTGTAATGTATTTTTATTTAGTCGAAGTATTATGCTGAATGGAACAATATCGATTTGAACCAAAAAATTTATGCATAAACATTTTTTCATTACTTTTTAAAATGTCTGCTAAAGTTGGTTGTGGGCACAGAAATTGGGTGGATTGTGGGCACCCGTTTTTTTCCACGAAATCACAAAAAATTCCACCAAAAAATATGAACGGTGAACGTAGCCTACTATGATTGATATTGTTTTTTAAGCTTTAGTTCCATAGAATTTTGTTTTGTTTGAAATTTTTGCCACGCCAATTGACCGCAGCCAACTCCATCAATTGTAACATCTGCGATCGAGCTTTTCATTTGAAATGTGCGGGCATGCGGGCAAGCTATTATACATGTCAAAATTGTATTTCCGACGATGAATAAATCCTATGCAGGCTTTGAGATTAATAAACTGTCATTTTGTTCATATTAGTTGTGGTTTTTTTTCCTATTTTTCCATTTTTAGCATTTTTTCCAAGGGTGCCCACAACCCCCCCTAAAAAAAATTTTAGCTGAAAATGACGATTTTACGAAAGTCCATGTAAAATTTTTTTGCATGACGGAATCGGGTATGTTTCTTTATAATTAGTTAGCTTAGGTGTCTAGCTTTACACAGATACCCATATGTCCAAATAATATGCACTAGGTCGGTAATTATAAGCCGAAAACAAAACTATGCCCACAACCCCCACTTCTCCCCTATGTATGTTTTACTTATCATCTAAAGAAATATTTCGGACAGTCAACTGATAGGAAAGATTTCAAAATGGCTCAAAATCTTATGAATGAACCAATCGTGACGTAATGTGTGTGTAGAAAATGTTTCAACAATGGACTGACTTTTGGCGAAAATATTAATGTTTCATCATCAACTATTCAGATACAACCCAGCAAAAAAAATTAACAAAATGAGAAATCTCAAGCTAGTGCCTTTTTCGTTTTCACTTCTAGTGCGACATACCATACATACATATATGTTGAATAATGCCACAAGATTTGTTATTGTGTATCAATTGTATTCATATTGAAAATTTCAAAAACCACCAGGCTAACAGGAGCAGCAGCAGAATAACTCCGAAACCAATAGACTGATTTGAATGAAAAAAACGTAATTTTATTGTTAATAAGTTGAGGAAGAGAATCAAAGACTTAAAAGCTCTGAAATCTGCCACCAGATAATGCTCCAAGCAGTTTTACTAGTTTTAACTGTGCTGCGGTAGTTCGGAAAAACTGATGCGATTTGTACATCAATTAAGTGCCGGAAGATATTTTATCTTACGCAGAATACATCTGCGCACTTAGGGGCCGTCCATAAATTACGTGAATTAAAATAGGGGGAGAGGGGTTCCAGCAAAATCTCACCAAGGGGTAGGGGGGTCAACGAAAACCTCACGTCGACTTTCTAATGCATAGAGTATACATTATTATAGCAGATTACGTCTAAAAATTATAATGAAGGTCTCACGGAAGGGAGAGGGGGTTAAAATTTTCAAAAAACCACCTCACGTAATTTACAGACGTCGCCTTATGATATCAATCTCACGTCAAAAAGACATTGAAGACCTTAGAAAAGTCGAGTTTGCTTATAAAAAAAGTGAACCCATTGCTTAAAAAAAAAAATGGTTTTATGGTGTAGTATTTTTTTTTTCTTCTAAAAATTCATAATTATTGTCTCATATAAAATTTTGAAAAATTTTTTTTTGTGAGACTTAATTTTTCAAATAAAAGTTCCTCTAAAACTTAAATTGCTTACAACAATCATAATACATAATTGTTATTTACAAATAACTTTTCTGAGACTGATTTACTTATTACCTGTAGTACTAAAATAACACTTTGTTTTGAACATTCCAAGTAGCCGGTTCATAGGTGTTCCGTTTCACGAACTTTCGGCCCACTCTAAAAACTAAAAAAAATGTTTTTTTTTTTGACTTCGGCAGAGGATGTCAGATGCTTAAAAATGATATGAGGCGCACAGTTGCGAAACCGGCCAAGTCCTTTTTTCATACTTTTGGATAAACAACGAAAAATGTTTATCTTTAACTATGTTCATTGAAAAATTAAAACGTATTTCCCACATAAAAGCTTATAAGATTTCTTACTGAAAGCACGTCAGATCAGACTTTTCGAGTTTCATTTGCCTATGTTTTTGAGAAAACAATTTTGGACTTGGCCGGTTATGATACCAATGTACTGGACTTGACCGGTTTTGATTTCAAAGCATTGGACCGGTCTTGAAAGCAAGTTCATGGACTTGGCCGGTTTTGAAATCCATGCATCAAAATAAATTTAAGAAATGTGGTAAATCTGTTAAAATTTTTTTTTTGTAATCTAAAAACATAGTTGAAAGATAAAGCATGGTCTAGATTTTGATATATGAGAATATCTCAAAATTTGATTTTTTTGGACTTGCCCGGTTTTGCAACTGGAAGCCTCATATTGTTGTAAGAAGTTTAATTGTTACTACATTTTTTCCTTATGTCTCTTTGATGTTCGTAGTCATATTCGGTTCGTACTCCCCTTAGTAAAATTATTTTCTTTATAAAATTCAAGCTCTTAAAAACATATTTACTTTCAGCCCACGAAGTGCATTATTAATTTTACAAACGAAAGTATTCAAACTATTAGTGCAATAATGTCTTTATAATAAGATTTCTTAAAATCTAAACTTTATAAAAAAACTTTGTTGGAATTAATAAAAAACTGAAAAATAACTTAAGAATTGTAAGAAAAAAAATTGCATTAAGGGGAGTACGAGGAACTGGGGCTTACTAGTGGAAAATGTCTTCGAAAATCAAAGAGACATAAGGAAAAAATGTAGCTACAATTAAGCTTCTTACAACAATATATCAATTTTTTCAGTTTTTAGAGTGATAAAAAAAAAAATCGTTTTGTTTCCTAGATACACTCAAAGTAAACTTTCAAATATTGGGTAGTTTTTCAAACCGGCCTGCTGTACATACAACATACTATCAAGAAATCAAAAAGTCATCAGGGAAAAATGTAATTAATTAGCTAAGTCCTTTACGACAATACATCATTTTCAAACATCAGACATTACCGGCAGAATTTATGGAAAAGTTCCATTTGGGCTGTTTTTAGAGTGGTTAAAAAAAAATATTTTTTTTTTGTTTTCTAGATACTTTCAAGGTAAGCTTTCAAATTGGGGGTTGCTATTCCAAAAAAAATATTTTCTTGGGTACCAACCCGGCCTAATGTACATCTTATTTATATTCTCTGTTATTGGACAATTGTATTGAAGGCTATTTCATTCTATCAATATATAAGATTTACGAGTACATATTTATAAGTACATATGATGAACAGAATAATTATTTTATGATTCATCGTTAAGTTACTTATAGCAGCTGTTGGTAATACTACTTATTGATCTAAATTATTGGCAGGTTTTTATTTGATATTCAATCGCTATTACCTTGTCGAAATGTACATTGTATGTATAAACAAATACTTTTGCTAAACAACAGCGTAATGCGTAATTGGGTAGGTGTCATGTGAGAGTAGGTCACCCCATTACTATAGGGAATATTTGATAGGTAAACTTTTGTTTTTATTGCAGTTAAAAAACTTTTGCTTCGCTTGTTTTAAAAATGACAAACACGCCGAATTATCACATTTTTCTACACCACAGCTCACGTTGCCGTCACTCGCTTATCAATTGCACAAAAATGAAAGTTCAATGAGTTCGATTTGTGTAATTTTGTATGAAAATATAAATAAAATACATTTTTTGTTTTTGATTCACGAGTACTTAGTAAAGTAAAATTATTACAAGAAATACGTATATTTTTCAATAATGAACTTTATTTTTTTTTTAATGTTTTAAACTTTACTTACAAAAACCAAATTAGATACTCAGTGGTTCGCTATACTCAGCAAAAGTTAACTCATAATATCATTGACATTACATATATAGTATGAGAAAAAAATATAAATCATTTGAAACATTCTGAGGCTTGCTGAGTAATTTTCGCAATGCCATGGCAACTTTAATATCAATTATTACGATTATGTTAGATTTCAGGGAGAGTAAACCATTACAACCCAAAACTGAATACAAACAAACTCATTATACGGGTGATTTTTTTGCTATTGGTTTTTTCAGCGTAAATTTTTTGACACTTTGCACAAGATTCGTAACATCTGTCAACGTCAAAAATTATCAATAAGATTTGCCATTTTACTATAAATAGATTAACAAACGAACCGCGCTTGCAAATCATTGAAATTTATTATCAAAATTCGTGCTCTTTGAGAAATGTGAAAATGAGAAAAATTTTCTTTAGCGACGAAGCTAATTTTTGGCTCAATGGACACGTCAACTAACAGAATTGCCGAAGTTGCTCTGAAGAGCAGCCAGAAACAGTTCAAGAGCTACCAATGCACTCTCAAAAATAGACTGTTTGGTGCGGTTTCATTGGACCGTACTTTTTCAAAAATAATAAAAATCGAAACGTTACAGTCAATGGAGCGAGGTACCGTGCGATGATTATTGACTTTTTTTTTGCCCAAAATAGAAGAGTTGGACTTCGTTGACATGTGGTTTCAACATGTGGCGCCACACGGCACGCATTGCCATGGACCTATTGAGAGTTGAGTTTGGCGAGCAATTAATCTTACGTTTTGGAGCTGTCCATTGGACGCCAAGATCATGCAATTCGACCCCACTAGACTATTTTTTGTGGGGCTACGTGAAGTCTTTTGTGTACAGGGACAAACCAGCCACAATTGGAGCCCTGGAAGACAACATTACAGCTGTCATTGGTCAGATACCGGTAGAAATGCTGGAAAAAGTATGCCAAAATTGAGGCTTGCGGATGGACCACCTCAAGCGTAGCCGTGGACAACATTTACATAAAATAATCTTTAAAAAGTAAATGGCAGAAATTATAAATAAATATTTTATTCACTTTTGCAAATTTTCTGTTCTTTTTTTCAATTTTCAAAAACCAAACGCTTAGAAAATTATCCTTTATACTTTTTCATCATCGCAAGAGAGCAAACAACAACAGATGAGTTGTGATTTTGACCATTTTAGTACAACACATAAATTCAACCAATGGAAATATTAAGTACGCTCATGTTATTTACAAGAGTGTACACAAATTGAACCGAAATAAAAATAATATTTTGAAATACACGAAATTCATTGTAAGTTTTATAAACAAATTAGTAAAATTTAAAAATATTCCACAAAACATTGATAAGAACTACTGGCAGCAGCAGTTTTGAAATATTCAGTTGAAGGGCCAAGTTTTGAGATCCAATTGATAAGTTACTTTTTTTTATAAAGACAATGAGTCAGTGGGCCTTTTAATTTGATAACTATATTGGTCCATATACACATAATACATTCTAAAGTTATGCTTATGCATTTTCTCTTCAAATGGTGAATTCGTATTAAAATGAAACGAAGAAATTTTAAAGCAATTTTCTTGTGCTATATTTAAAAGTATTTCATACTAATGAGTTCACATTGGTCATTAGAATTTGGGTACAAATTGCAAATTTCGTTATAGATACAATAACACATGTCTAGTATGTGTAGAAAAAGTGATTTACATAAGTATTTAGTTTTTGTGTCTTGCACTAAATTAAAGTAAAGGCATGAGCTATCAGTTAAAATTTTATTTCAAGAGGAAAGGTGCCAAGATTTATTGAGGTAGGTTGCATTAACTTACACCGCCCTACAGTGGATGAGTTTGTATGGAACGGCGGACATAAATAGTAATAATTGCGCTGGACTCTTGAAATTTGATACAGTTATTTCTAAATTAAAGGCAATCAAAATTTGTGAAAATAAAAAAAATCGGTTCAGGGCGACACGTCTACCTCCCATACAAAGGTGGGATGTGATTGACACATTTTAAAAATGGGTATCAATTTCCTTAAAGTTGGCAATGCTGATTTTAAAAATGACAAATAAGTTTTGCAATATCTCTTATCGTTTTTAAGTTATTGGAGAAAAACCGTTTCGAAATCTTATCTCTTCTGTCATTGAAAAGCGAATTTATATCTTTTATCCCAAGGAGAATGAAAATGCAAAAAGTAAGGGATTGGTTTTTTAAGCGTTTGTTTTTTGAAAATTCAAAAAAGAACAAAAAGTTTACAGCAGTGAATAAAATATTTATTTGAAGCGGTACATCAATTTCTGCTATTTAATTTTTCTAGATTATTTCATATAAATGTTGCCCGCGGCTACGCCTGAGGTGGCTCTCTTTTTATAGCATTTCGGCCGGTATCTCACCAATGGCAGCTGTAATATTGTCTTCCAAGGCTGCAATTGTGACTAGCTTGTTCCTGTACACAAGAGACTTCACGTAGCCCCACAAAAAATAGTCAAGTAGGGTCAAATCACATGATCTTGGCGGCCAATGGACAGCTCCAAAACGTGAGATTAATTGCTCACCAAACTCGCCTCTCAATAGGTTCATGGCATCGCGTGTCGTGTGGCATGTGGCACCGTCTTGTTGAAACCACATATCAACCAAGTCCAATTCTGCCATTTTGGCCAAAAAAAAAGGCAGTAATCATCGCACGGTACCTTGCTCCATTGACTGTAACGTTGCGATTTGCATTATTTTTGAAGAAGTACGGTTCAATGATGCCGCCAGCTCACAAAACTCACCAAACTGTACATTTTTGAGGGTGCATTGGCAGCTCTTGAACTGCCTCTGGCTGCTCTTCAGACCAAAGTCGGCGATTCTGTTTGTACCCATTGAGCCAAAAATGAGCTTTGTCACTGAAGAAAATTTTTCGATAAAAAATTGGATTTTAACATTTCTCACACAGCATGAATTTCGATAATAAAATTCAATGATTTGCAAGCGCTGTTCGTTTGTTAGTATATTTATAGTGAAATGAAAATGGCAAATCTTACTGAGCATTTTTAGTGCTAAAACATGTTTCGAATCACGCGTAAAGTGTCAAAAAACTTACACTAAAAAAACAAATAGCAAAAAAATCACCCGTTATTAATACGACATAACAACAATAAATCCTTAAGTTTTTGTAAAAAAAAAATTTGGTTTTTCAAATTTGTTAACTTTAAAATAAAATATTTATTTGAACCGAATACTCAATTTATAAAATTCCAGCCAATCGCCTAAGCAAGGTTCTTAAATCGAAATTTTTTACACTCTCATGAAATAGGACAACAATCTTTTAGGTAAATGTACTACTCTGTACTTATACATATCAGTTCAGAATTGATCTGATAAGGACACGTGACATTTCAGAGCACAAAAATATTTTTACATTAAATGTTTTTTTCAATATTTTAAAAATAATTATGTTATTTAATTAGTTTTAAATAAAGTCAAAAATGTTTAATGTTCAGCTATAAATCATAATAAAATGCTAATGAGTACGTAGACTCTTGCTAAAAGTCACGTTTTTGCATAAACAGCCCAATCGTATTAATCAAATTTTTAATCAGAACAAGATAGGCAATTATCAAACCACATTTCAAGTTCAAGGCGTCAAATAAAACTATTTTTAATTACGAGCATCGTATATACAGTAGTGGGGAAAAGTATTAAGCCATTACCATTATATGAGGCGCCCGGTTTCAAAACCGGCCAAGTCCATTTTTCATACTTTTGGGAAAACAACGAAAAACGTTTATATTCATCTACACTCAAAAAAAGGATTGTTTAGAAAGCGTTTGTAGCAAATTACCGAATGCTTAAAATAAGAAAACACTTAACTTTTGTCTTAAACTATAAGTATTTGTAGACAATATAAGAAAAACAAATGTATTTGACACAAGTAAATGTTAAGTTGTGGCAAGTGATTCAATTACTTCTAACGAAACATTTCATAAAATGTTGCTTCTAAATGATATAATTATTTACGACAAATAGTCAAAATATTTCAGTCAAACAATTCAATTTATGGAAGTGTTTCGACAAACACTTGTCTTTTGTCCCAAACACTTATTCATTTCAACAAACGATTTATCACTTATAAACTTTTCATGTTCATATTTTGTAGTGCTTTGATTCGAAATAACTTTTTTGTTACTTGCATTGTACATATACGGTATCAAATTTTTATAAGTGTTTGGGAGCAAAGAACGATGACGATGTTGCCAGGCTGTGTTCTATGTTATGTTAAGTTTCAAAGAGTAGTTTTGTATAATAATTTTCAACTATCAATTTGTAAATAAAATCAAAAGTTATTGTGACAAAAAAAAATTTTATTATTTTGTAAGTAAAATCAAAAGTTTTTGTGACAAACATTTTATTATTTCACGCAAACACTTGAAGTAGTTCCATCTATATCATTTGTGGCAAACACTTTTTTTTTTGAGTGTATGTTCATTGAAAAATTAAAAAGTATTTCCCACATAATAGCTTATAAAATTTCTTACTCAAAGCACGTCAGATCAGACTTTTCAAGTTTTATGTGCGTTTGTTTTTGAGAAAACAATTTTGGACTTGGCCGGTTTTGATACCAATGAACTGGACTTGGCCGGTTTTGATTCCAAGGCGTTGAAAAAAAAGTGGACTTGGCCGGTTTTGATACCAATGTACTGGACTTGGCCAATTTTGATTCCAAAGCGTTGGATTATTTTTGAATGCAAGTTCATGGACTGGGCCGGTTTTGAAACCCATGAATCAATAATAAATTAAAAAGTATAATATTTCTGTCAAAATTTTTTTTTTTTTAATCTAAAACCATTGTAGAAAGATAAAACATGGTCTAGATTTTTATATATGAGAATATCTCAAAATTTTATTTTTTTGGACTTGGTCGGTTTTGCAACTAGGCGCCTCATATATTCGAGCAAACGAGCAGCTGTTTAAAATATTAAGAGGCAAGGTATACAGACGAATCTATAAAAGAAAAGTGGAGCTAAATTTACCAAAAACTATATAAACGTATAGTTGGAAGTTTGCCATATAAGGGCTAAAGAAGAGTCAAGCAAATATTATTTATTTTGAAATAAAATAGCTTATGCAAAAACATTAAATAATTTTTTTTTTTAATTTCTGAGTAGCATTAGCATTATTAAAAAAAAATAATAATGTACAGCTGCCTTATATTTTTGACCACAACTGTATGTACGAGTATGTAGTATGTATGTACTAATTGAAAGTAATAAAAATATTTCTCTGATAAGCATCACGCATCGTGCTTTATTTCGGTTGAACTTTCTATATTGAAAATTTCATTTCATTCTTATCAGATATTAATTGGTGTTCTTGCTCCCAAACTTATGGAGAGTCTTAATTTGTATGGGCAAACCATCATTGTAATGTATTCAATTTAAATAGATATTATGTCCTATATTATTGTTATCTTCATGGATGGATCCAAGATGAAATTCGGCGTAGAAGTGGGTACTTACTCGGATAATATAGGCATTGAGATGTCTTTCAGATTACCCAATTAATGTAGCGTTTTTTTTCAAGCCAAAATCTATGCTATAGACCAAGCCGCACAGGTAACACAGAGCAGGGAGCTTACCACCTCCATTATAACCATTCGTGTGGACAGTCAGGCAGCGATCAAAGTACTGAACGCCAAAATCGTGAAGTCTAAGTGTATAGAGCACTGCAGGTAGTCACTTTGATCAATCCGATAGCATACTATAGAGCACTGCTGCGTGCCCAGTCATAAGGGTATTTCCGGAAATGAGAAATCTGACGAATTTACCAAAATAGGATCAGAACAAATGGAAAATCAATAAGTGGTAGACCTTAGGATAACGCTAGCAGAACTGCACTATCACTACCAAGAAACAAACGAACAGAAGGTGAAACCTCGCCGCCAAATGCAGAACGTCTCGAAAAATGTGGCCTGAACTGAAACTTGGAAGGACATAAACTCCCTTAAGGTTCAGCAGTGGAAAGTTAAGAACTGTTGTAGTAGTGCTGACGGGGCACTGTATAATTGGTTCTATGACCGTCAGATATGGTACCCCTTTCAGCGATTTCTGCAGGAGCTGTGGGAACGAAGTAGAGGATGAAACCGTTAAACTTCTACTCTGCAATTGACCTAATGGGAAAACGAACCAAATGTTTTGTTTTTGCGTTCTTTGTTTGTCTTGAGAAACTAGCCGAGTTGGAGCTCGCCAGCATCTTCATCAAGGCTTTTTCAATACGAAAGTATCAATTGTTGCAAAATTTATCCACATAATTCCCATGCTATTCAAAAAAAAGTGCGGTAAAAATTGTTATGCAGTAATTGCTAAGCATTTCGCTTGAATACTCGCGCATTTGAACCTCAATTGACTTTCTTTCAATGAATTTTTTTAATTGTAAATAAAAATAAAAAGTTTTTATTTTAGTTTCTGAGAATTTTGTTGATTGATTTTTGTTTTTATTTTTTTTTTGAAATTAGCAACTTTATTCGCAACGTTAGCGAAAGTCACACACTTGGTGTCAAGCGCGTGTATTAGACCGGCCTTACGCAAATTGATACGTAAATTTATGAAGTCAACATGGCATTCAAATTTAATGGATCTCAAACTATTTGGAGAATGAGTTTGCAATTTAATAAGTGAATGCATTTATTACCAAAGTCCTTAAGAAAACGATGATCTGTTAACAAACAACATAATTATTATTTAATATTTACATATGAATAAATCATGCAGTCTGATGTTCAGGGTAACTAATACCGTCTACTTGATATTGATATTGGAAACTCCGTAGCTGACCGCAGCTAATTTATACTTTTGAAATCAACAAATATTACGATCTGGTAAGCATATTATTGGCCAGGTTTAATGGCGTGAAAAAACTGACTTTGTCTATATGTCTTTTCCTATGGACAATAGGATATGTATTGAAATTTTATGGTGCAGGCCCCTGCGTAGGGAGTAGTTTCGATGCTTCGTTGAAACCGTCATAGAGAGGTAAAATTTTTTAACAAGCAGTAAATCAGTGAATTAATTAGGGAACCAATTTTCTACCTCTCAAAATCTAACAGAATCTTAGTAATCAAATGATTACGTTTGATAAACGTTGTATTTTAAAATTTTTTTTATTGATAATGGAAACCCAATTGATTCAATATTTTAACTATTTTTTATAACAAACCTTTTTTTATCATTATAGTGTTCTTACAATTCATAACTGCATGAAAAAATTAGACTTTCACTTATCTGACATAACATGACTTCTTATCAGTTTATTTTATTTCATAGAAAAAGTTCTTTGTTTATTTACACTTGTCAAATGTATAAAAAATAGATAAGAAAGGATAAATTAGAAAATAATACAGATATTATTTATAAAAATTCGATATATCTAAGTACATGTATGGTTTGCAGGCAAAACATTGCAACTATCAAAAAAAAAAGTTAAAGTAACTGACAGAACAACTCATATAAAAAGTTTTTTGTCTAATATAACCATAGAAAAAGAGTCAAAAGATAAACTAGTAAGGCGTTACTTATGCAAATATGATGGTGTTGTCCAATGTTTTCTTGGTAAAAATTATTTTCTTCCATAAAGTGAGCTTAATGATAATTTGAGAATATAAAAAACAAATCAACTGATACAACATAATACAGATTTATTCAATGGGGATGCAAACCTTTGACAGAGTTTCGTCTCTGATTTGCAAGCCTTAAAAGATGCTATTGCAATTCTTATATTTTAGGTAACTATGCATCAAGCACAGGCTATATATTTTTGTTTTCATTTACAATGTAAAAGCATATTTTCAGGCTTTAAAATTAGAGACGAAACGAGACAAATCGTGATACATAAAGACGCGCTTAATATTAGGCAAACGAAAAATTCTATTACAAACATTTTTTCTACAAATTAAAAAAAAAAACATAATGGAATTTATATTTAAATTTGACGATATTGAAAAAAATGTACACATGTATATGTTAGAACATTTGCTTGCGACGCAAAGCATGTGGGTTCAAATCCTGGAGCAGATAATACCTTTTAATTGAATTTTACTTGCAATGTTTATTTATAAAATGATTTGAATAACAAAATTCAATACGACTGAGAATCGAACCTGGTTCGTTTCTTGACTAATTCGAGTCGACCCCGTTCTTTAGCTAGCTCGGCTATAGAATGTTGATGATGTTTAATTAGACAAAATTGAGCAGTTAAAATTAAATCGGGGAGTAAATGAAAATAAAAATAATTGCATCGTTGAAAGACACAAATAAGTTACTTTTCATCGATGAATTTTCAGAGTACTCTGCTTATATGGTACGAATGAACTTCTTATGAGGGTTGAAGCTAAAACAAGTCACAGAGTAAACTCATCCTGACTTAAAATAATTTCATTTAAGCTAGAAAAAATGTCTAAAGTTTCTCATTTTGCAATTATTGTTTTACCAATTTAAGTTTACATTTCTTCCGATATATAATAATATAACAATAAATAAAACTTACGTCCAAGGGTGATCAGCATTAGGATATTTTTGCTTATTTTAGCAATGTAGTTTGACTTGCAGTTTTATTTGTTTTTTGTATCACTTGAACTTTAAGGTTTATCACAAAATAATTTCATATATAGGCTCATTCAATATAACTTTTTCACTTAAGCGCAAATTTGTTTTTGATAGATATTTAACTTTAAAAAACACAAAAACCGATTATTAAAATAACATTTAAAATTCAAAAAAAGTAAATCGAAAATTATCACAAATGTTATAGTTTATTTAGTGCTACAAAATTTTTAAGACACTTCAAATATTTTTTCGAATTTTCCAATGATCTGTGCATCAGTACAGCTTAAAGCCACGTATCAAGCACAATTAAAAGCAAATTTACAAAATAAATTCAATTTTAACAATTTATACGCAAATGAAATAAATGAAATCAAATATAATTAATATACTCATGTAAAAAACAAAAAGAAACATCATTTACATCATTAGCAAAGAGATGCGGCTCGAGCCTGGATCAGAAACTGAGTCGCACAGCTTAATAGCAGATTAACAAAAATTTACAAAATGATAAGAGCAAAATTTATCAATTCAATTAAAAGAGCATATAAAATTGTTATTAAAATGCTCTTAAATTAGAAAAAATGTAAAAAATTAATGAAAAACTGTAAACAATAAAACTTATCATTCGTTTGTTTTCCTACACTGACACATACGGCTCATATGCCTAGGATACACAGTGTGTGATAAATTTCATATGTGTTAAAATGATTATAACAATAAAATTGAAAAAGGAAATGAAAATGAAAATGAAAATTTTATAGGAAATGATAATGCGTTTTATTTAATTGTAAGTAGACAAATTTATTTTTAAACTTTATGGATAAAAGTTCAAGCACGTGGTGACCTCCGTTGCCGAAAAATTGAATTACAAATGATATTCCAATAAAAATTGTAAACAAAGTTTTTTTGTTTTAATTTGAAAAACAAAATTCTAACTAGTAGGTACATAGAAAAAAACGAAATAATAGAAAAAAATAGCAGAACAGCATAAATAATTAAGCCCCTTTCCAACGGGTGTTCGGATAGTTTGGATTTCTCTTCAAGGGTGTAGCTAGTTACGTTCACACTTAAACTTCGAAAATCGCTGAGACTTGAAGTGATTGTGAAAAAGGTGTAAGTGATTTTTTTAATATTAATTAACATATAAAATGAATCGTATTGATGATGTAAGAGCGTAAGAAATAAATAAAAATTAATGTATCATACTTGCACTACCCTTTGCAGACAATATCTTGATAGTATGGACAATTAAGACAGTACAACTTACACTTGCTACTTACTTTTTCAAAATTTATGTTTTACAAGTTATAGAAACTCGTACAACAACAAAATTAAATAAAACTAAAAAGCTTAAGTTTTTTAAATAAACTCTGTTTTTCTTTTATGTAGGGTGGGGCACCACCTTCTTAAGGTACGTCCATTGAAATTTAACTCCATCTACATACAAATAAGCAGTTTTGCTTTTTGGTTAAAAAGGTTGTGCAAAAGCGCAGTGAAGTATGCAATTTTTTTCTAACAGAAGGCGGTACCACGCCTCTAACAGGAAAATACGTTTCAACAGCTATGCTGATGGACTGATTTTGTTGATATTTGGCTTTGAGATATGTAGATTGAACGCTAAGAAAGGTTATTAACATTTTTGATAGCTTTAAGGGGTCGTGAAACCGCCCTTAATGGATAAAAAATGCGTCATGGCATGGACGCTAAGCTGATTTTGATGAAATTTAGTACGAACATAGAATGTATCCTGGGTAAAGATATTTGGTTTTAACTAGGTGGTGCCACACCTCTAACCGGAAAATATGTTTTCTTAGCTAAACTTATTTTGATGAAATTTGATATGGAGTTAGATTATACCTTGAAAAAAAGGTATTAGGTTTTAAGTGGGTGGCGACACACCCCTAACTAGAAAATATGTTTTCTAAGCTAAACTTATCGACTGATTTTGATGAAATTTGGTATGGAAATATGTACATATATTAAACTCTAAGGAAGGGAAAGGGCAACATAATACCTTGATTTTTATTTTTGGAAGCGTTGACAAAAAAATAGCTATTTTTTATATAAGTTTTTTTTTATACCAAAAAGAATTTTTGTTTTTGTTTTTTTGTCACTATAATGGTAGAATTTCAACCACTGGGTGAACTCCAGCTATACAACGCTGCAACGACTCGAGTGCTAATTAAAACAGAAATTTTCCAAAAGACTTATTACGATTTTTGAAAAAATGTAGGTATTAAAAAAACTTATTTATTTTGTTGCTTAGTGTTAAATAAGAAATTGAGTACTCGTCGTATTACAACAACGACGCTACAAAAGAATCGCATTGATAACAAAATAAATGCGGAAAGTCATTAGCATAAAAATAACACAAAAACAATAAATGAGGAGAAGAAATCCATTTTAATTTGGCGTCAAATTAGGTTAATTTCAAGTGCTAATTAAATGACGATTAGAACCTAATACTGATTGCATTATAGCGAAATAGAAGTTTAAACTATATGGTGAATAAAAAACGAGAGGATCGATGTGAAAAAATATATGAATGGTATTTTTTCTTCAATACTTTTGGATCGAAATATAAGTTATTTGATTATGATAATTCGATTCCATCAACGAGCTATTGTGCCATTGAAGAATAAGGTAAACAATTTAAAATTCCCCAAGCCAGTGCTCTAAGCATAGGTGAATTCCAATAACAAATTATCATTTACTGAATCAAAAGTGGAAGGAATTGAACAAGTAGGTGTGGCTTTCTACTTGAAAAATTTGATTTAATACTGCACTATAATGGCATTTGTAATAGCATATTTTTAGGCTTGCAAATAAGAGATGAAGCGAGACGAATCAAGATATAACGTGTGATTTTTTTGCTATTTGTTTTTTCAGAGTAAGTTTTTTGACATCTCACGCACGATCAGCACCAAAAATGCTCAATAAGATTTGCCATTTTAGCATTAATAGACTAACAAATAAACAGAGCTTGCAATCTTTTGAATTTTATTATAAAAATTTGTGCTGTGTGAGAAATTTGTTTTTATCGAGAAATTTTCTTCAACGACGAAGCTTAGCTTAGCAAGGTACCGTCCGATGATTACCGACTTTTTTTACACAAAATGAAATAATTGTACTTGGTGTTCACATGTTGTTTCAACAAGACGGTGCCACATGCCATACGGCACACGATACCATGGACCTATTGAGAGGCAAGTTTGGTGACTAATTAATCTCACGTTTTGGAGCAGTCCATTGGCCACCAAGATCATTCGATTTGACCCCACTAGACTATTTTTTGTAGGACTACGTGAAGTCTTTTGTGTACAGGGAAAAGTCAGCCACAATTGCAGCCTTGAGAGACAACATTATAGCTGCCATTGGTGAGATACCGAAATGCAGGAAAAAGCATTCCAAAATTAGAGCTTACGGATGAACCACCTCAGGCGTAGACGCGAGCAATATTTACATAAAATAACCTTTAAAGAATAAATGTCAAGAATGGAAATATCGGTTCAAATAAATATTTCATTCACTATTGCAAATTTTCGGATTCTTTTTTAATTTTTAAAAACCAAACGCTTAAAAAATCACCCTTTATAAAGACGAAGGTTGTAATAAAAATGCACTGAAGCTTATATATTCTACCATAAGTAGGTATGACAACTTCTATATGAGTTAATTTTTAATAAAAATTATAGGATCACAACGAATTGGGGTCTGCCTTCAAGAACTTAATTTAAAATATAAAAGCAAACTTTTTTTTATTTTAAATACAACTCATTAGTCTTGCTGAATAATACGAAACCTTGAACACAATTGAAGAATATGTAATATATTAACATCGTGTTATCAATTGTAAATATTACACGCCCTTGAAAAATTTGTTTTCTTTGTAAAAATTAAAATGTGTGCTATATGGGTCTGATAACAAGATTTGCACATTGTTATCAAATATTTTTTTGGAAAAAAGACAGAGAACATTCTAGAAAAAAATTACAAGTCTCTTGTGGAATAACATTTGCATCAAATTTGAAACGAGGCTCAAAGGTCACAAAACTTAGTTTTTACTTTTGTTTTTCTTTTAACAAACTTCAGAAATGTCAAAGACCCCGTGCCGTTATTTTTCGCAAAAAAATAAAAACAACTAAAGTGCGAAACAAATTTTACAATACACTATGTATGTTGAATAGCAAATACAGCAGTAATTTAACATATAGCATTTGTTTCTCTCGTCTCCCTTTTTTTTTAAAGAAAATATACTAACAACACTTTCGAAATACTTTCAATAATTTATTTAATCTTCTGAACTTTTTTTTAAATATACTTTTTTATTGTTTCTATAACACTTGTCACTTGTCTTACAAAAATCCAAAATTTCAACACTATAGTTTTTCCATTTGAAATTTTAAATTTCCATAGAATAAATTGTTTGTTTTATTTCTTTAGCTCCTAAATGTAATTTCCTTGACCGCTTTTTATTTACACGTAGCATAGAATCATCGAACTAGACTAGACATTAAAAGGGAGACAAAGCAGAGAGAAACCGTACATAAAAAATGTCAAATGGTATATGCATTTCCCCTACTGATATGTTTAGCGGATGCCGGAATCGAGAAAGTTAATTTACTTGCAGATTAGAAATGAAGAGAGTGCAACAAAGAGAAATTGAACAAAATAATGAGAGTACTTTTCATATGTGGAACTATGTTGCTTATAACATAGCTTTGGATTAAAAAAGTTCATGTGCTCTCGTTTCATTTGAGTATTCAAGAAGTGGCCCATAATGTTATGATGTTTACTTATGATAAAAAAATGTTTGTTTGTTTTTAAAATGTTTTTGATGTGTTTACATATGATATGGTAGTATCGTTGTTATTGTTGTCAGTGGTAAGAAACGGTAAAAATATATATCCATTTTTTAAAATAGAATTTAGTGGTTTTCGTAGTTATAGAATGCAGCGAAATAATTTGCATAATTTTAAATAAAAAATGTGTAATTTAAAATGTTGGATATAGTTACCTTAAAGTACTGCTAAAATTTATTCTTCTTTTTTCTTTATAATCTTATGATCGGATCATGAAATTCGCACTAATTTAAAATTTAAGTACCAGGAGACTCAATAAAAGGTGATTTCTTAAGAGTTTGGTTTTTAAAAATTGAAAAAAGAAAGGAAAATTTGCTATACTCAATGTAATATTTATTTGGAGCAATACATCAATTCTTGCTATTTATTTTTTAAAGATTGTTTCATGTAAATATTGCTCGCGGTCACGCCTGAGGTAGCTTCAATTTTGGCATACTTTTCTCAGCATTTCAGCCGCTATCTCACCAATGGCAGCTGTAATGTTGTCTTCCAGGGTTGCAGTTGTGGCTGGATTGTCCCTGTACACAAAAGACTTCATGTAGCCCCACAAAAAATAGTCAATACAAATTTTGTCATCTCACTGGAGTTGATTATCTGATTGTGATAAAATTTTACATGAGGAGGTACCCTCGTTCGCTCTAAAAATTAAAAAAAAAATTTAATTATAGAAATAAAACAAATAAATGTTTTCTTAAAAATTAAATTTTTACCAAAAAAGTATGAAAAACTAATTTAAAAATACGTTAACGTTAAATTGGACTACTTTAAAGCTCCTTGTATTAATGAAGGTGGTCATACTTGAGATACCAAAAAACTCAAGGGCTGCTCAAAAATTGGAAATGTTTAGTTGCAAATTGTATTAATTTCGTTCAAATCAACTGCTAGAAACTAAGTCCACGCAAAACCATGCTGTCCGCAACTGCGTAAGCCACCAGAAGTATTTCAAGAGCTACGTAGGTTTAATTAAAGGTTATTTCTTTTCAATATTTAAAAAAAAAAAACGTATTAATGCTTCCGCGCATGTTAACCTCTTCGAACCATAATTTAAAACATGCGGCCTTTTTAATAAGAAATAATTGTTAGTATAATTTCAGCAATAAAAGAGTAATTTCAGCAATAAAAGATCAAATCAGAGAATAGTGAAACCCTTTGATTAAGCAATACGCGGATATGTTTTAACATCACCCGCAGTTACAATTAAAATTGCAATTACAACTAAAATTGCAATTACAACTAAAATTGCAATTACAATCACAATTAAAGTATTAAATCAATAATTAAGGCGGTTTATTGCTAATTTATTGCTTGAACATACTAAGCAAATAATAAAAAAACATTCCAAGATAAATTAAAAATGGGTATATTTTTTATTAACTTAAAATTATAGACTCATTTGCAATAAATAAAATATTAAAAAAAATAAATTGACGTATCTTCACTAATGAATCCAGTGATCATAATCTACAGTGTTGATATAATGATAAGGTGAATTGGATAAGGTATTTACACAAATGTGTACATGACTTGATATATGCACCTTATATTGGTAAAAAAAAAAATTTGAAAAAGTCAAAAAAATGTTGTAAAAATCAAAAAATTGAAAAACTTTTAAAAAGTCGTAAGACTTGATAGTAAAGTCGAAAAAAATAATGAAAAATTCGAATAATATCGTGTAATGTTAAAAAAGTGTTGAAAAATCTTAAATTAAAAAACAAACTCGCAAATATTTAAATGTCGACATGTGTATATGGGTATTTCAATGGTGTCGAACGTGACTGTCGTACACTTTTAAAATGAAATGGGAGTCAAATTAGAACACTTTTTTTTTTGCTGTTACTTTAAGGTAACACTATATTTAGTGGCAAAGTTGATGACAGACTTATTACGGATCCCAAGATAAAGGCAATAAATGTAAACGTGACCAAAACTGAAAAACTGCCAAAATTTGTTTGATGCGAATAATTTTAAAATGTTATAGTTTTAATATCACTTTATTAGATTTCGTTTGATTGAAAATCTTTTTTTTTTTCTTACAATGTATAATATGACTCGATACGTTAGATTGCAAACGTGACATATTTTTCCATTATGGTTCCCTTGGATAATTTTTCATGTACTTAAGACATACATACATAGTAATTAAAAAATCAAATTTAATCATTTTCGAATTAAATTGGTGAGTTCAATTTTAAGAAATAAAATAGGAAACTGTAACTGCAATTCAATATTTTTCATAAAAGAATATGAAACTTTTCTTTTTAGCTGTTAAAATTTTTTTCCTGTAAGCACAACAAAATTTAATTTTTTTTTTCATCCTTTGAGGTTAAATCAACATTTCCGCATAATGAAAGAACCGGAAGGGCATGTTAAAGAAATAATTTGCATAGTGCATAGTGTTGCAATCTTTTGCGCAATCGACTGCGAAATTGCCTGTGTTAATTAAAACTACCTGCATCATATGTCATTTCAAGCAAAGTTTTTTTTTGCACCTTTTTGAAAGGGATTTTTGGTGTACATTCAATTTATTTGCTAAATGTCTTACGTGTAAACTTTTATCAGATAGTGGAATAAATCTTGTTCCCATTTTTTTTTTAACATTTGCATAGTTATGCACTTCCTTTAACTTAGTGCAAGGTCTTTAAGAAAAATGCAATTGTTACATTTTGGCACTTATGTGCGGGTATATTTACCTACAAATATAAGTTAACAGACTTTAGAATAATATGATAGATATACTTAGTATGTAAAATAAAATTTTAATTTTTAATTAAATTCAAAATTCATTAATATAAACTGTAATGGCAACTGTTTATATCTACATAAATAATTTTCACATGCAAATTTGTTTTAAAATATCAATAGCTGTTGAATTGTGCATGCAGACAATAATTTGAATTATGATTATATTTTACACAACTTTATATCTTAGCATGTAAATAGAATAAATGTAGCATTTATGATCCAATGACACACGTGACCCTACACATAGTCGGTTTTAAGTTTTAAATGTGGGACAAGATAAGAATTTGGGGCCTACTTATTGTCTCGTATAAGAAATTACTACATGAAAGTGTGTACTTCTTTTTGTGTGAAATAGCTGAAAAATGCAGTACTAACATTTAAAACTTTCAGTTATTAAGTAAAAACATTTTCAAAAATTTATATATTTAAAAAAAAAATCACATAAAAATCGCAAAATAACAAGCATACTATTTTCATTTCCATTTATTTTTAATAAGTTTTGAACTTGATTTAAAACTTCAAACTAAATAGCTAAGAAGGCTAATAGCTATAGTAGCTAAATAAGTTTTAAACTTGATTTAAAATTTCAAGCTAAATAGCTAAGAAGTCTAATAGCTGTAGTAGCTAAACTATATTATTATCAACCGCAACGTTGTATTTTGTCGCCAATGCATTTTCGATTAAATAGCTTGTGTTCGTTGTTTTCTGCCGTTTCGCTGTGGTATTTTCACCTTCTTCAGGGATTTTATTTTTTACTTCTTCAACAAATTTTGACTTTGTCAACATTTTTTAACTATCTCAATATTCTTCAAAATTTTTTAATCTTTACAGCACGTTTCCAATATTTTTTGATCTCTCGATTATTGCAACATTTTTCGAATTCTTCAACAGTTTTCGGCTTCAAGCAAATACTACAGAATTTGGCGCCCCTCTAATCTGGTTACCATTTACGATGCCATCTAAAAAAACCGGCACTGTCTGGAGTATAAATTAGACGCACCGGCCGCAACACGTACCGGGAAACGTGCTTAAACACCCATTCCGTGTAGTAATCATAAACAAACATGGATTTACTATGTTATTCAAATTTCTATAGTGTCTTTATTTATAGAGCAAGTGATCATTTCAATAATTGTGATTTTTTCAATATCATACCTACAGATAAAGTTGACCCGCCTACCATATCTACATAAGTTGCCCCTCATGGCGCGTAAGCACTAAAATCGATTTAAGTGCAGGTGAGTTCACGCATGTAAGCAGCACATGATATGATAACTCGTTTTACTTTAGTATCTTTAGAGATATATAAATTAGTTGAATTATTGATTGCAAAAAGTGCACATATACTTACATACACTAACGCCCTTGTTTTGGCATCGCAATGTTCCGCCTATGAATGATAAGTCATAATATAAATTATTGTAAGTAAAATATTGAAACCCATTAGTTAACACTGGTAATTGGCTACAAGTTTTATTAAACTTTTTTGAATAGATGATAGCTTTGATCACAGGAATGTTGACGAGGTAAATCATGTGATCATGAAATCTGCATTGGCGTAACTACAGTTATCATTTGGGGAAGGCATAGCTTTTTGAGTCATGTCTGTAGATATGGTATATAAGGTGATTTTCTTGCCATTTGTTTTTTCAGTGTAAATTTTTTGACACCGCACGCATGATTCGTAGCATGTGGCAACTTCAAATATGCTCAGTAAGGTTTGCCATTTTACCATTATTAACAAACAAACAACGTTTGCAAATCATTGAATTTTAGTATCAAAATTCGTGTTCTGTGAGAAATGTGTTTATATCGAAAAATTTTCTTCAACGACGAAACTTATTGTTGCCTCAATGGGTACGTCAACAAACAGAATTGCTGACTTTGGTCTGAAGAGCAGCCAGAGGGAGTTCAAGAGCTGCCAATACACCCTGAAAAATGCACTGCTTGGTCGAAATGCTGGAAAAAGTATGCCAAAATTGGAGCTTACGGATGGACCACTTCAGGCGTAGCCACGGCAACATTTACATAAAATAATCCTTAAAAAGTAAATGGCAGAAATTGATGTATTGCTCCAAATAAATATTTCATTCACTATTGCATATGTTCTGTTGTTATTTCAATTTTTAAAAACCAAACGCTTAAAAAATTACCTGTTATAAGGAAAAAATCCATGATCTCTGCGCAATGCCACTACATGAATTTTCCGTAAAAAAAATAAGTGAGAAATAAAAAATAAATATTTTTTACTGTTTAAAAATTTTTGCACCAAAAATATTTTTTTTTTTTTTCATTTAATTTTCAAGCGATCAAATGTAATTGCTTAAACGAAAATTTTGGCAACTCTAATCACCTCTCGTTAAAAGCAATGCTCTCAATTTTTTTTTTAATTTTTATTTTCGTCAAATATTTAACGAAACTCTGAAATATAACCAATTTCCGGTAAAATTGATTAATGTGTGTCTTTTGATATAAAAACTTTGGTCGGTGAATCTGTTGTTCTTGTGAAAAATAACATAATACATAAAGCAAAAAATAATACATTTAAGTTTTATCAAAAATAAAAAATTAAAATCAAGTAGCAATTAAAAACACAACAAATATCAAGAAACCAAAAAAAGAAAATATAATCAACCTATATTTTAATTTGCAATTTTAAGTTTATTTCTTTCTATTTATTCATTAAAATCAAATTTAATGAAATAATTATATAAAAATAAACACATTGAAACCACATAATTTTTATTGTTTAAAACAACACGTGATTATTTGTAATAAATAATAAAATTTTTAAAACCGACAAAAATAAATAATAATACAATAAATTTATAATTTTATAAAAATTTATTAAATTAATTTCAATTGAAAAGTTTTTTTCATTAATTACAAATAATCGTCTTAAGAAAGAAAAAAAAAGTGAAGATTATAACAAGAACGTGTCTGCAAATTTTTCTCCGAAAACAGCAATCAAATTGGCGCCTTTTTTTTCAATCGACGGTGGCTGAAAACAACAACTACAACAAAAACAATAGCTATTGTTTTCAGAATGTAAGCATCGTGCATTTTAACTGTTATCTCTTATTCGAAGCATAAAACAAATAAGAGCGCCAAAAAGTTTTTTTTTAGCATTTCTCACAAAACGGGATAACATTAAGGGGAGACATCAACTTTTGCTTGAAAGAAGTTTTTCAATCGATTCAATTGAAATTTATATCAAATCTTGAAAATTATATTATGTCTACAACGAAGATTAGGGAAAAATAAATGTTTCCAATTGAGAACTGTGTGAAAAGAATTGTCGAATAAAATCAAACAAAAATTATATAAAAAAATTTCATATAGAATCAAAAAAGCCAACGCTACTCTTTAGTTAGGGTAGACCGAGCAAAATGAAATGAATGTCAAGAAAAAGCTGACCAAAGCGTAAAATTCGGAGCATCGAAATAAAAATGAATTTGCATTCTTACCTCCGTCTTAAGTACAAATATAGGCAATTTAAGAATTCCAACGATGAGGGGGTCTAAAAAGAACGAAAGTCATACTAGTCATTCCCGCTGCACAGTGGAAGCATTTGTATGGAACGGCGGCCATAAATAGTAATGTTTGCGCTAGACTCTTGAAATTTGGTACAGATGTTTTTAGTGTGAAGACAACAAAAATTTGCGAATATGAAAAAATTTGGTTCACGGACACGCCTATCTCCGATACAAAGGTGGGATGTGGTTGAGACCTTTTCTTCAAGATGGGTATCAATTTTAATTTTTTTTCCTGAGTATTATCTGACGACTGTCTTAAAAATTTATTTCAATCCCACTGTAGGACGGCTTAAGTTTTCTCGCTATTTCATTATCTATGTGGAAAATTCTTATTCAGGTATTTGAACAAGGAAAAAACTTCGAATGAAAAAATTTGAATTTCTTTTCGTCATTTAAGAAATGATAATATTAATATAAATTTTTCCACTGGAATTTATACATGGGTAATTGTAAGTTAAATTAATAGTTATGTCATTTTGCTAAGCGCTTACCATCCATTACCACCCATGTAAGCTGCCGTTCTCTTGTTAATTAAATTCATTTAATTAATGATCGTAATTTAATTTTATTAATAGTTGGATTAGATTTAATTATAATTTTCACAACAGTGATAATTTATGCAAAATGTTTTGTAAATTAAAGTTTTACAATTACAATTTATTTAATTTAAAAAATTGTTGAACATGAAGGCTTAATCTGTAATAGCACTTCAAAACTGGAAGTTCAAAGTTGTATTTAGTATAAAAATTTACTTTAGCTGAAAGAAATTTGATATTTTTCAAGTTCAACAGTTCATGATAATTCCAAACAACTTTGCTACATTAATTTTTCCGCAACACATCGGAGCTCTTAGGAGCTCTTGCTGGAAATATTTTTTGAGGTACGTTTAACGTTATTTCACTTTTAAACAATTTTACCATGTTTCTCTGTTTATAAGAGAAAATATTTGCGCCGTTCACAGGTTTGATCTAAGAAGCTGAAATTTTGGTAGATTTTCTTTAGGTTCAATGCTAAGGCATGGGTCTTTGAACCCGCAAAAAACAATTAAAAAAAATCACCTTTGGATTAGAAGCGTGCTTAGGGGGAACCGAGGGGGCAGTCACTCCGAGCGCAACCACTTGGGTGTGGCAAAATGGTCGTTGTATTTATCTTATTTGGGTAGGGTTTTATTGAACTAAAAGTGACGAACTTTTTTTTAGTCAAAAATAAATAATGGAAATGTATGTGGGATGATTTTGTAATGCAATGTGAAATATATCTCATTTTTCTAGCGTTTTTCGAGTAGCGAAACTTTTTTTTTGTGGTGATTGAAAATATTTTCTTGAGATTAAAAAAAATTAATTGGTATGTAGGGGGCGGCAACTTAACTATTTGCCAACATTTAATACTTTCCAACCAACATTTTTTCTAACATTTAATTTTTTGACTTTTTCGATATTTTTCAACTAATAAGTCTTTATTTTTTATAATCTGTTTTCCAGATATATCCAATTGACCATAAATAATAGCCTCAAAAGTAGATAGCTTCAAGCTACAAAATGGCAGAACGTTTCTACAGGTGTGTCAAACATTTCAAAAGATGAATACACTAAAAGCAAAAGCCTAACTTCCCAATTTTTTTGTTTTCCTCCGTTTAGCATTCATCCTGATGAAACTTTATTTATGAACTACAAAGCAGCTCAGCAACAACATCAGCAACAGCAACAACAACAACACCAACTTGCAAGCATTCTGGGGCAACCTGCGGGCAGTGCTGCCAATTATTTAGCTGGAAATGCGGTTGAAATGGATTTTTTGCCTGGCTCCAGTTATTTTTCATCAGCAGCTCCAACTGCTGCTGCTGCCATTGATGTAAACAACAATCGCCTCGTAGCATCGCTACGTTATTTTGGTAATCCACCACAGAACAATAACAACTACAATAAAGTACCGCCAATGTTGCCAAAATATAGCGCTAACTACATGCAGCAGCATATGATGGGCGCCGATACGCCTTCACATCATGCACCTGGCCTACCGCTGCCACAGCATGCTGATACCAATAGCATTTGTCATTACGCACACAGCAATGGCAATGTCTCATGTTATACGCGTAACCGTTACACACCTTACAATCATAATCGCGCATGCGCAGCAGCAGCAGCCGCAGCACAAAATGCGGGTAACTCATCATCGGTTGTAAATACAACGACAATAAACTTCCCCTTTCAGCAGCAACATTTTGCACCAATTTATCAAAGCGGTGGTCCACCGTCTGCAATTTCTGCTGCCGCAACAACAGTTGCTACACAGCAAAATGTTACTGCTGCTGCTTATGAACGTGCTGTTGCAACATCAGTGCAAAATTGCACACCAGAGCTGAAATACGTCAGTGCGGCTGTAGCACCCGTAATTTCGGGTAATTTAACTTATACTGGTGGCCTAGCGAAAACAACAAACGCCAATGCAGCATGCGCTAATGGAGCTATTGTATCCTCTACTAGCGCTAGCGCTGGTGGTAGTGGCATTGTAGCAACTGCAGCCTCACAGCCATACAGCAACCCTACACCAATTAAAACAGAACTAAGTAGTCAAACAATTACATTGCAAATTACAAATTTAGATTACTCAATGGATGAGGCAAGTTTACGTAGTTTTCTGCTCAATCAACTGAAACCCATCACCCCAGTAGTATCGCTTGTTTTTGAAGGAAGTTCCTATGCCAAGGTTACGGTGCCAGACTTATATTTCGCCAAGCAAGTGGTCTCCTATTTGCACCGTAAAAAGATTGGT
Organism: Tricholauxania praeusta; assembly: GCA_949775025.1. Taxonomy (NCBI): domain Eukaryota; kingdom Metazoa; phylum Arthropoda; class Insecta; order Diptera; family Lauxaniidae; genus Tricholauxania; species Tricholauxania praeusta. Next base: position 127,736,405 of record OX459030.1, on the reverse strand, counting down.
CACAAACGTATGCTGGTCTCTTACACACGTGACTCCTCACTTACCGAAATCAATACGTTACGTTGCCAAGTAGCCGGTTTACTTAAAGATGTTCCATACTATACGTTGCCGATGTATAAATTCCGGGAACTCTTTCAATCGCGCTTCAAGACTTCGATCAGTGTTTTGGATCTCTACAAAATGCAGGATATTTGCAGCATAACTTCTGATAGTAACGAAGAAAAATTTATAAGCCTACAACCAGAGATGATCAATTCACTTGAAAGCTCTCCACTCATGGAGGGCTTACATCATAGCGTCCCATACTGTACAATACATTTTAAGCGCGAACAACATAAAGGTTGGGCCGAGCAAGAAATCGAACCATTACCAAATGTTTTCATGACAATCTCGGAAATAAAACAAATTATATATCCACTTCTCAAAAGCCATCCCGGTGACATACCGGTAGCGTCTTTAGTGCACTGCATCGAGGGAGAACTTAGCATACAAATTACTCCCGATGAAAGTGGTGTCAACTTGGAACATCTAGTTTGCTGCTTGCAGGGCATACAAATACAAATGAATAATTTTGGTATAAAGATAATCGGTTGGTTAGAGTTGGACAAAGAGGGTGGATGTAGCAGCTCACAGGAACGAGGTATTTACACCAAAAACTCAACGGTTTCTGATCCATTGTATCAGATCTCCCGCGAAGTAGTAGAATTGGTTAAAATGTCACCCAAATCCACAATGAAATTTAATCGTTTTATACCAGCCTACCACAATCATTTTGGTAAACAGTGCCGTGTTGCTGACTATGGCTACACAAAATTAATCGAACTTTTCGAAGCGCTCTCCACAGTGGTGCAGATTATGGGCGATGGTGAAAATCGTCAGATAACGCTTACGCATCGCACACAAATACGACGTTTTACCTCGGATCTACTACGCTTGCTGCGTGCTCATGGCAACAAATCGGTGCTGTTGTCGGAGCTACCGTTCATATTCGCACAGACGCAAAGTCGTAGCTTCGATGTCACAGACTATGGCGTTTGTGACATCGTTGATATACTCGACGGACTTGTTAGTTCCAACATTGTAGTTGTCACAACTGTGCAAAATGGCAAAGATATACTGATATCAATACCAAAACGAAAGCAATCGAGCACTGAAATCGAAAAGACCTGCGTGTTCGCTGGCGAAATGGTCGAGCTGTTCGGCAATGCACCACAATACACCATACTGTTTCAGAAGTTTGTGCGCTCATATCACTATCACTTTGCGTTTCAGTGTCGTCTAAGTGATTATGGATTTTTGAAACTCGCTGATCTCATGGAAGCTATACATGGCATTGTCGAGATGGAGTTAGCCAACGATGAAGATAAAAAAATTTTTCTTTCGCCGAAAGTAGCACGTCGAATTTTTGCTGAGCAATGCAAAGAGCTGATACGAAGTGTTCATGGTTCATCCAAGACACCAATGAAATTGGATGAAGTATTGAAATTACATAAGAAAAAGTTTGGCTATCAGATGCAAGCGCAAACATTAGGTGTTGATGATATTCACGAGGCCGTAGAGTTGATGCCATTTGTTGAAGTAAGTGCATGGTTTTTGGAATGGTTTTCTTAATAAATTGTTATAACATAATCGGTGTCTTTTATAGATGTATGAAAGTGACAACTGCGCCTGGATTGTTTGTCACAGCGATAATAACAACTTTCGTTTACAATGCTATCGGGCTTGTAAGTTCTTGCTTGCTCAAGAAACCGAAGGTAAAAGTAGCAGCAGCAACGATGATACAAATAGTGGTTCTCACAGCCCTCAACCGAAATCGGCAGTTACAAAACCTTTAGTGAAATTAAAAGATTTTATTGAAAAGTTTAACGCAAAATATGAGAATGAGGACAAAATCTCCGATGGAACAGTCAAAGCAATGAAACCTGTAATTGAGGTAAGATGTTTCAATCTGACTAAGTACCTAGTTTCAAATCAAATTTCAAAACTTGTACGCCAAAGATTCAAAAAAAAAAAAATCTAGTTAAAAAGATGTTGAAGAGTTTGAATAAGTCGAAAAAAATGTTAAATGTAAAAAGGTTGAGAGAGACTGAAAAGTGTTGAAACAGTTGAATAAGTCTAAAAAATATGGAAACCATTGAAGATAGTTGAAAGAAATTGAAAAGTCGAAAAAATATGGAAAATGCAGAAAAATGTTGAAAAAGTCGAAATAAGAAGAAGTAAGAAATATGCAAAATGCTACAAAACTCAAAAGAATATGGAAAATGTTGATTACAATCGAATATAGATGAAAAAGTCGAAATATGTCACGCTCACTTCTCCAATTTCACCTACTTTTGGTTCAATAAGTTATATTCGTGATCAACATCCGCCTATCAAATTTTAGAACAACAAAACAAGACTCTTACACCAAAATTTAGTATGATTGTTCACATATTTCGATAGTTATGCGACTTAAGGTATTTTAATTGTATGGGAGGTGCCACGCATACTGGTACTATTTCGCTCGCTTTTGATTCAGATATATGTATGTACCTTATAGCAATTAAACCTCATACCAATTGCTGCAATAGTTCACTTAAAATAGCGCTTACAACTTTATGAAAATATGGGAGGTGCCACGCCCACTGAAAGCTTATAACCGATACCTCTACACCAAATTTTATGAAGATTACTCTCTTGGCACACTATCTATAACATTAAACATTTTTTGCTTGTATGGGAAGTTCCACGGCCACGCCCATACGTCAAATCCTAATTTTGTTCATATGTGCACCAAATCACCAAGTTTCCTCAAAATCGCTCAACTTTTTTCAAAATAGGCTTGGGCAAATATACATAATGTATTGGCGGTTGGCGTGTCCGTGAACCGATTTCGTCCATTTTCAATCGCAAGAAGCTTGTAAGAAGGTGTGACCTGTGTGCCAAATTTGATTCAATTAGCTTGGGAGCCCATCTCTTGGTTATATGGTGACCCCAAGTAAAAATATTATTATGTAAAGTTTGTTGGGTGCGGATTTGTGGGGAAATTGAATTATGCCACAGATTATACTCTTAAGTCAACACAGTCAAATTCTTTGCAAACGTAATCATCGCTATGCGACTCATTTTCCCTTCCTATATTTTGTTCGTCAATTTTATAAGCAATAATAAAATAATAATAATAAAGGTTTCTTGAGCAATTATAGGAAATACGTCTTTTTGTATAAACAAAAATGAAATAGAAATGTGTCGTTTTGTATGAAACTGCGATTTTTAATTACGAGTTTCCCTTGGAAATAGATTTTCTTTGTAATAGATTTTCAACTAGAAGATATATTTTAGCATGATATCGGCCATAAGATCCTTGGGTTTGTTCAAGGTCATAAGTGAAAATAAGCTCTTTTGGAAAATCCCTCCTCAATCGTACTTCTCTGGCATATTTCAATATGAAAAATTACATTATTTATTTTACTTACCAGATTGTTAAAGAGGACGATAACCAACTAGTCCAAATCTCTAAATGTATGAAGTTTTTAATGAAAATCATTATTTTACTTGAGCAACGTCACACAATGATTCTGCACGAAATAAAAAATTTATTGGACTGCACCATTTCAACGTGTTTTGAATTCGGTAAGACAATATGTGGATACAAGTTTAAAGCATGTTTTCAAAACTTTTACTTACTCTTACAGGATATCCTAATCTATATAGTTTGCTAGAAGCCTTCCCCGATATATTCACTGTGAAAATGGGCATGACACAAGAACGCAGCGAAGTACATTTACTGCGGACTACTGAAAGTAAGCCCTTCCGAACAATTTCGTTCATATCGTGAAATTCAGCTACACTTGCTCTCATATTTTTCGTTTTTAGTGCGTATCTCTACTCTTGTCAGCCATCAGCATTTCTTTGGATCGATCAAACTACCTTCGACCAAACAGAAACCAACGCGTTCGTCACATAATAATTGCACATCGAGCTTACAAGGTCCACCGACTAAGACACGTGCCATATCCAACGATGCTGCTCTCGGTGGTTCGACAAATTTTAATAGTCATAACAACAACTTCAACAACAATTCGACTCATTATCAACAGATGACAAAACCTATGGTACTTATCCCTCAACAACAGCAACTGCCACCGATGCAATTATGTGCCGTTAAAATGCCAACATCGTTTAACTCTTTCAACAATTCAAACAATTCATCTATTTATTCCACGGCATCACAACACTCGAACATTTTAAATACATCAGGTTCCAACATGAGTGGTGGCAATAAAGAGAATACTTCCAGCAGCTCACTTAACGTTTTTAATACGTCATCCAATTCGTCTTCGAATAATTCTTTCAATGAATTAAATTCAAGTTTTGTTAGTAATATTATCACACCGTCTGCACTGACAGTTTCTGGTTTTCCTGCGAAACTATGGGATCGTCGTCATACCAACTATTATCAAGTGCATCAGCCATACAATAATACAGCAGTGTCAGCAACATCAATTGGTGGCCTTCCACCATTGATAATGCCACCACCACAACCACCAGCTGCAATGATGAGTGCGCAACAGTTGGCAGTATCACAACCGCTACAAGCACCACCACCACATGATCAGTCATCAACATTGTATGAGTTGGTCAGCAACATACAAATGTGCCCTATGTATGAGCCGCCAAAGCCGGATACACCACCGTCCGATGTGAGTGCATTTCAACTTAAAGATAGATCTTTTATTCCTTATAATTACATCTATTAGAAATTTTAATTATCTTTAATTAATTCTTCTCATATATGTTTCTAGAATATGCCTTTCTGGATTGATCCTATATGGGCAAACAATAACTTTGCTAAAGCGAACAAAAATCATACGGTAAGTAGGTACCTTCGCAGGATGCGAGCAAAACATAAGACCACAAAAACAATTTATTTTTTTTTTTAATTATTCTAGACCGGTTCAATGAAGCCAAATCCGGTGCTCATTTTACTTTTCCACGTTAAGTTCGTTTCAAACACCGATTTTTCATATTTTCTCAAATAAAACCTTAGGGTTTAAGAGTCAACGATCCAAAATCTATAGGATTTTTTTTAAAAAATTTGGTTGTTAAAATCGATTTACTTTTTCTTCAATGTACAGGTCGAAATAACTTCCAGTACTATGTTCCTAAATTTGTCATCAAAGTAAAATAAAAAGTACGTTTTGTAATGTATGGTGTACCTTAGGGTGATTCAAATTTTTTTTTTTTGTTTTTTTTAAGGTGCTGTTGCTTAAAAAGTAAGTTTATGATATGAAGAAAAAGTTCACGAAAATTCAGCTCTGTAACTCAATTTTATAAGGTGACGCCGGAGCCTGTTAGTTTTACATTTAAATTGTATGGAAAAATTATTTTTTACAAAAAAGGTATCTAAATGAATAAGTGATTAGTGTTGTTGAGCTGAAAAGGGTCGTTTTTCGACGTAATTTCTTACGCTGAATCTGAATCTGGCCTCAGAATTGACCCATCATGTCGGAATCCTGAAATATTTGAGGTTAATTACCTGAAACATAATGTTTTTTGTCTACTTTCGAGGCCATGTGTAGGATTCAAAGAAAGTTGATCAGCTTATTTTTAACAAAAGCATCATTTAGTACCATCCTTGCCCTTTAAAATGAGCTTTCAAGTGGTGATCTGTGATGCTTCCTTGCAAAGTTGCAAGGAATTTTTATATTTTGCACTGAAATTACTGCACATGTGACTTTTTTGACTTCATCTTAATAAATGTTTCGTAAATTTGTTGATCACAACATAACGGTTGCTTTTTTTAAGTTTTTTTTATTCTGAGAATTACAATCAATCAATAAGGTGTGTAATTTACAAAATTTATTGCGATTGTGTCACTTAAACAAGGCTTAGTAACTATTGAAGTATAAGCAATTCTGGACGCGAAAGGGTTAAGAACCTAAGTCTATATACGACAATGGCTGACTACCTCAGATCTTATATTCCTACTTTACAATGCCATCAATACAGCTTTATCGAAGAATGAAAAAATTACGTCTAACAAATCTCCATACTAAATTTTTGTATTGGAAAAGTCTTGCATTAAAGTATATTTGGATATTGAATTGAAAACTATGTATCCAGTGCAAATTTTGCAATTTTTTAGATTGAAAAAAAGAAATATGAGATGTAATTTTTTTTACAAAAACTTAATGAAGGGAAAAGAGCAACGACTTTGAGTTCAGCGAACCGAAGTTGATAAGCGAGTAAACTAAAAATTAATTTGTGGTCCTATGTTATAATTCTTTTTATTTTTTTAAATTATTTCATTCGTTACATTTTAGCTTAATATAAAATTGCCCGAACTGAAAACCTACAATGTTCTACCCATGTTATTTTCGCCGTATACACTTTCGAAAACAGAAAATTTGAAAAAACAAGTCTTTAATTTCGAAAATCATGATAGAAAAATTGCTTAGAGAAAATACAAGACGATTATTTTTAGTAGTTATTTCAATATGTTTAGATTTTCAATTTAATTTTTTTTTTTTGTAAAACGTTAAAAGGAATATTCCAAGACTTAGCGTTGAATTTAGTAATTTAAATAAAAAAGATATTGTTTTGTCAAAAATATTTAATTTTACAGTTTAAATAAAAACTTTATATATAATTAGCTTTGTTTATACGAAAATATCAAGAAATTTGTAAAAGAGCCATTTTAGTATGTTATTGTTTACGCAACTAAATTCAGAAAAAATTTCATAATTTTTTAAGCATTTAATTTAAAAAATAAATAAATTTACAAAAAAATTTAATGTATATGTCGCACAATTTTGTTGAACAAAGTAGGTCGTATGTATTAACGACCGTGCATAATATACTGTTGCTGTAAATTTTGCATATTTATAGGCGCTTCAAATAAAATTGATCGAATTACAAAAAAAGAAAACTGTAGAAATTTGTTTATTAGCGCTTAATTTCATTTACCTGCTGTTGTAAACATAACACTATGTAAGCTTTTGATTTTTTAAATATCAATGATGTTACATACATAAGAAAAATTTGTTAAAACAAATACAAAATGCATGCTTTGATAATAAAAAAAAGAAAACAAATAAATTTTTTAATGCAAATCATCCTTTAAAGCACTCTTTTAATAAAAACTAGTAGGCAAAAACAATTTATACGCACTATGTGAAATTTATTAAATTTACTAACTTCTCATATAAAAATAGATCAAGTAATTTTTTGCCTGACCACTGATTAACAATTTATATATTTTTTTGCTATCTAAATACTAGGTACGATTTACATAAATTTATTGGCGTATATTCATAGTCATTTTCAGACCCGGGCTTAAAGTTAGCGACAGCTTATGGCTGCGTAAAGTATATGTTGTAAAGCTAGATGCTATGAACTTTAAACCTAGTTTCAAAAGCAACTGTCAATATACACCAGTGGTTTTGTGTCCTGCAACTAATTAACTTGACATTATTATTTTGGTTAACTTAAATGTTAAACAATATGAACAAAAACAATTTATTTTTAAATTAATATAGCCTACTAAAAGTTTGGTGCAACTATCTTAAAGAATTCATTTGCCATTTCAATGCCAAAGAAACAAGCAGCATTAGCTGGGAACGCTCGAATCATTACAGGTATGACCCCACGGTAAAGTGCTTTCGGTCCATCCTTTATCATAAGCTCTTTAAAAACGCTACGTATACCGTGTTTGTATGTACCCTCAGGCGCTGAATTGTTAAAAAGAAATCAATAAATTAACAAGAAACTTTAATTTTAAAAAAAAAATTTATGTAATTGCAATTACCTGTTTGTAGACGACTTTTCAATACATCAGCTGGCATACCGTAAATCCAATAGCCCATACCAGCCATACCGCCAGCAAAAAGTGCCGACCAAAGGCCAACGTTTTCAGTACCGGCACGTTTTTTAGCTTGATCTTGTAAATATTCGTATATCAAGAAATACACGCCGTTTGCTGGTATATCTGTAATAAATGATAAATAGTAAATGTTAACATTTCTGATTAAAAATTGCATAACACAGAACAAAAACTTTGGGATTTCTGATACATGAATCTGACGGTGAATATCAAAAATGATTTGGTCACCGACAAATAATTTGTGGAACAATTATGTTTTCAGTTTTCTTTCTATTGAAAATTTGTTTAGTTAAATCTGTGGCAACAAGCTATAACAGCTTAAGTCGATATATGATCACAAGGCAAAGCAACATAAGTTTTGTGTATCAGCAGATGAATTATGCTGTTTCGGATTGTCATCGTAGATCGACATAAGCTGTTATTGCTTGTTGCCACAGAAATGAAAATGAAAATTTCGAAAAGGTGGCGGATATCAGAAGAATTCCAAAAAATTTAACTCACTGAATTCTTGATAATAATCGAATTTAAAAATTTTTTTGATACCAATAATATGTAATTAATTTTAAAGTCTATACTATCCTCAGAAGCGAAAATCGCGTAACTCTAAAAAATGCGTTGATTCAGCGTTTACTTCAATTGAGAGATAAAATTTATTGTGCAGTGAATCGTGAACGGTACATAAAAATAAAATGCACAGCACAGTTTCGTTTCTACGTTAAAGGGATGAATAGGGTTAAAAGATCAAAAATATTAAAGAAATCACAACTGATTGTTTTGATATGTCTTAACGAATGTGACAAGCGAGATATGCATCATCCTACAATTAACACTAACCCAATATGCACAAAAATGAATGCGGATCCGTTACGAGTCCGTCACCGCGGATTTCGCTTTTTTATGCTTCGACGGATCCGTTTTGAACCCGTTACGAATCCGTAAAAGCAATGCACAAAAGACAGTTTTCAAGTTGTCATCAAAACTTTTATTTTATTTTTAATGTATCAGGGATATGAAATACAGTTCTGTACTTATTTTTAGTTTAAATACTTTTCTTATATCATCAGCCACGTGTTTCTGAAGCTTATCTTTTAACCAAATTCAGAATTCAGAATTTTCAAACAATTTTGAATTACGTTAATTTTTTACGTCTGTCTCGAATCCGTTTTATTTAAAAAAACAACTCCGTTTCGAAGCCGATTTATTTTAAAAAAAAGGAGTCCGTAACGGATTCGTGTATGAAGAGCGTTCTGAGCGATTCGCGTTTTTGAAAAGAATTTCATACGAAAACGAGTCAGTTTCGGATCCGTAACGGAATCTGCCGCTTAATTTTACCTAACCATTAGACTTTATCTCAAATATTTTTTTTAACTTAAACTCCAATATAAATATTTATTGGGTGGGAACGAGTGTGTTGTTAAAATTATGTAGTAGAAAAATTCACTACAAACATTATTTTTATCAAAATAAGATGAATAAAAAATGTTGAAGCGCCAATTTGTATATAAATACATAGTATGGAATGTCTACAACACTACACAACTGAAAAATAACCATAACAGCATAGCCATAAAAAAAAATGTAGATAAGCGACATCCTTTACGTCGTCACTTCCTTTTCAGAAGCTTGTAGTTTGAACATATAAATATTTTAATCTCTTTAAAATGAGGAAAAATATACGAGTATACAAATAAACATATTTTCAAAAAGAAAAACGCTGCGTACATGTATAATGCACATATCCAGCAGCAGTTGTGGCGCAGCTTTATAGGCGAAAACAAGTTGGATTAACGTTAAATTATGCTGAGTTTTAGTAAATTTATTAAATAATAGAATGGATATAATGGAAAACCCATGCTAACTTCCTGTATACTTCTTGAAGTACTGCTTACAAATAGAGACTGTTTAATAAAATCATTAAGAGTGCAAATATTTTGAAAAATGAGGCGATTTCAATGGATTAGCCTAGTGTTTCTATTCTTGTTACTTGTAAGTGCATTTTGCATATAACAAAACGTTTAACAAAAACTGTACGTTCTTAAAACATCTATGATTTAATTTTTTTATACATGAAGCATAGTGCACAAACACGCCAATTACGACATCAACGAAGAAAAGCACATCACAACAATAATGCCAAATATCGATCAGTAATAAAAGATGTAGAGGAAATTGAAGACAACACCCCGCAACTGGAGCAAATAGCTGAAATTGAAGAGGATACCTTGCATTGCCCACAAGGTTGTGTTTGTCAGTATGCGCATTTGATGGATTTACCCATATCAAGATGGATAAATTATATGCAAACGCGGCATGAACCAACTAAGACTATTACTGACGAGAACGACGACGAAAATAATGAAGATCTTATCAATGATAATGAAACAGTATTTGAAGGTGATGAAAGTTTCCTAACAAATACTTTTATCAAGCAGGCTACATGCATTTTACAAGAGAATAATAATGCTGAAGAATTGGTTAATAGTCTGCCGCATGATTTGCAAGCATTAATTTTACTATACACTGGAATCGGAAAAAATAAAACAGGTGAATTAAATGCTCTTAGTTTTAACTTGAAGATTTTATTTTCTGAAAAAATAACATAAAAGAAACTTTAAAGCTCTAATATTTTCTAATGTGTTTTTCAAGTGAGGTGGTATTAGGGATTGAAATCTTGTAATATTGTTGGTTGTTTTGGTATACAAAAAAATCCATAGTCTCGGGGTATTTTAAGATAAAAAATAAAACACTTGAAATTAGCGAAATTCTAAAATTTTTAAAATGTTTAGCGTTTTCTCTAATTAAGCGTTTTTTTTTTGTACTCAACTGAACTAAATAGATTTTAAAAAAGGTACAAACAATGTTTTTCCAAACTGTTATACTGATTTTATCAGTAATGAGCCAAGTCTTTAATGTGGAGGTTTTCATGTCCGAAAATAAAATATTCCCCTGTGGACAGTATTTTTCCTGTGGTTCATGATGTCAAACTTTGACAATCTGATGAAGTCTATTTTTTAAAGATTTCTTCATTTTTCGAAAAGAAAAAATTAGGAAATTACTCCTGTAAATTGGTTCTGCACACTCCTGAATATCAAACTTTTGAGCTCTTAATTGGTATGGTTAAACAAAGTCTCTAAATTTTTCCATTTGTTTTCGGGAATGGACCATCGTTAATTTCAATTTAATCGGAAACTTTCAAGGAAAGTTGAACTGATCACAATGTCTGCGATCTACATAGATAAAATACATGATCGTTGGATTTTTATTTTTTAAAAACGTTACTGTGTTCTATTAGAAACCTGTCGAAAGTTTCATCAAAATATATAATGTCTTGTGAGTTTAAAAGTAATTACAAATTGATGATAGAAATTTCATGCACTACTCCCATGTCTAGCAATAATTTACAGAATTTTAAACAGTAATTATTCAGTGAAAACTTTTTCTGAGCTCCTCAATTCTTTTAACGTTATCATTACAGTGAACACCAGTGTTTTAAAACCTTTGAATCAACTGAATACTTTGGAAATTCGTGGACCTCAAGATCGCACGTTCAAATTGGTAATCGATGAGCCATTAAGTTTTTTGCAGCATGCAAATTTTGAATCGATTACACTACTTGGTAGTGATAAATTTCAACGTCCAAAAACGAAGGCACATCCACGTGAAAGCTTCGATTACAAACCAAAAATCGAATTGGACTTTTATTCAACAGAAACAGAAGACAGTTCGGCGGAAACAAATGAAGGAATACTCAACAAATTGGGTTTCGAAGCGATAGATGATATTGAAATTTTACCCTATGATGTATATTTACAGGAAGTCAAAAAAGCGCGCATGCCAACATTTTATGGTTGGGAAAATCTAGAAGTATTACGAATACAGTCGTGTCAGCTTAATGAATTACACTGGGAAATGTTTGATGGCCTGGATTCATTGCAACACTTATCACTAGAGCGTAATGCAATTGAAGTCGTGACTGCGTTAGCGTTATTTGGCGCAAACAATATACGTACGTTATCGCTAGCACACAATGCTATACATGATTTGCATTATCGCGCATTGGGCGGATTGCTTAAGTTGGAAATGTTGGATTTAAGCGACAATAAGCTAACGAAAATAAGTGAAATGAGCTTTCCACCGTTTCCTAAATTGGAACGCGCTGATTTTCGTAACAATCCAATTAGATACATATTTCCAGTCACCTTTGGAGTAATGAATAATACGCGATCTATGCTGTTTGGCTCAAAAGATGTTGCACTCGAATTGTGGAATAATGAACCATTCCAGTGGCTGAACAAATTAAAGCATTTAACATTAGATAATGTCAGTATAGGCAATCTTGAGCATAACATCTTTCAGGTGAGTAACACTGCAAAAAATTAAATGTGAAAACGTTTATAATTCCCAGAAAAGATTGTTTAAGCCTCGGAAAAATTTTGCGTTTAATTTTTTTTTAAGAAAACGCCTTTACTTTTATAAACATTATTTACTTTTATAATATTATCTGCTACTTTTTCAGGGGCTTATCTCACTGGAAGTACTCAAAATTAAAGGTTTAATACACAGTCTTGAATTTGATGCATTTGCTGATCAGGTTCATTTACGTGACATCGATTTGAGTGACTGTCAAATACAAGAAATCTCCATGGATGCATTTATGGGCTGCAAGAAATTGGAAATAGTTAATTTGGCACGCAATAAGCTCTCCTACATTCCACCTGGCTTATTTGATGATCAAAAAAATTTAGAAGAAATCTATTTGGAAGGCAATCAGTTACGTACACTACCGATAAACTTTTTCTATCAATCTAAACTTAAATTGGTCCGCCTCATTGACAACCCATGGAAATGTAGTTGCGATATGCATAACTGGCGTCCAAAATATACAAATCAGGTGCGTGGACCACGCATTGAACGTTGCATTACCGATTATCATTCGGGGAAGCAGCTTTCGTGCCATAAGGTGAATAACTATGAAATTGATCATCGTTATGCACCACGTTGTGAAAACTATAATGGACGCAGTGTTTTTTACGTTGTTCGTAAAAATCTACAATGCGGTGAGGGTCGAGTTTTGAATATGTATAAGAAACATGGTCTAGTGGGTAGAAGACAACGTTTAACAAAACTGCATCAAATAGACGAACCTCAAGAAAACTACAAAGAAAAACTAGAGAAGAAGAAATTACTTTATGGTCAAATAAATGAGAAAAAATCTCTTGGTGAAAAAGATGCCAAGCCAGCAAGCCTTCGTTTGACCTGGCAAATACGAAGAGAAGAAAAGATTAGACGCACATTAGCAAGGGAAAATAGTATTGAACATATATTGCATCAACAACAGATACAACAGCAAAAAAAAGAAAACACCTTGAATACTAATGTAGAGGAGATTTCAAATGAAATTTGAGTGAAAAATTAAAATTTCAACATTAAACAAAAAAACAATTCGAAAAAAAATTTCGTATTTAGGACTTAAGGTTTAGTTGATATTACTAATTTAGACTGAGTTTAAGTAAATTTTGAGATAATATCTGTAGTATAAATATATGTATAAATAAAAAATTAACAGATTTGAGTTTTTGGTGCGTAAACAAGAGTCCCCAAGTCGAGATTTTAAGGTGTTTTTAATAAAATATATTTAATTTCTCAGAAAGAGAAAAGTTTTAGATAATATTTTCTACCAATAAGCTCTGGGTAATTATTGAAGTACGACTCACCGTTTGCATGATATAAGGTCAATAACGGTAAAGTAGTGTAATCACAGGTCAGGTTTGATTGATTTGGTGCGAAAAATATACTTCGCTAGTCACATTTAATTTGTAACCAACTCTGAAATGAATCATGAAAACAGCCGGACATGCATAAAAAGTTGTCACCTTTTTTTTTAGGCTATACAGTGGAACCTCTATAAGTCGAACCTTGATAAGTCGAAAACCTCCCAAACTCGAAAAAATGTTGTGTTCCCTTCCCTTCAAGCCCTAAAACCTACATTGCTCGAAGTCTGACCCCTCTATAAGTCGAAAAAATTATTGAGTCCCTACAAGTAAATTCAATACATATTTTCCCTCTATAACTTGAAAAAATAAATTTGACCTCTGCATCTCGAACATTCATATGTATGTAGCAATGTTTGATCTTACAACCTTTATAACTCCATTATTTAAAATGAATTACATCTATAGCTCGAAGAAAAATAAGATACCTACCGACTTTAAGAATATGCCGACAATGTACATCATTTTTTCTTAGAAATCAATGTAAAAGCCTTCTTGTACAATAAACCAATTGTATATAAATGTGATAAAGGAATTTATGGCTGACGTTAACACGTGATTTCATTTGAACTTAAGCGAAGTTACTTTATTGTTGTCGATTGAAAAATTATCTGAAATAGTTTGGTCCTACTGCAATATACACCAATGTTTAATGCCTTTATAACTAGGATTTATTTCACCTCTCTAACTAAAAATTAGTGGGAATAAATCTTAACCTCTACAAGCCGAACATTTCCTGACAAAATTCGCTTCAGTCGAAGTCCTCCATAAGTCGAAAACTCTATAACTCGAATTTTTTGGCATCTCCCTTCAACTTCGACTTACAGAGGTTCTACTGTAAAAACATTATCTATAACTTTTGTTTGAAAAAATTTAGTGGCCGACCGGTAGGAAGTGAGATATTAACAATAAATTTACTTTTTACCTTTAACCTTGAATACCATGAAAACGTTTAAAGTTGCTCACACATTTTTTTATGAAAATTGACTAAACTTTTGTCTGTTTAATGGAAAGCGAGATAAGAGCGAAAAACTGTATTTATGTGAATTTTGATCATGTATGCCTTTCATACAGGATTGCCAAGTTGAAAAGAAGGAATTTCCGGCCTTCCCAAAATAAAATATATTTTCTTTGAAGTAGTAAAAAGTAAAACACAAATAATTTTTGTGTGGGAAAGTCTTTGCTTATTAAAAAAAAGTTTAAGCATCCAATTATCCGATTCCTGGCTTTTTCAGAAATTTTTCAATTTTTACAGGGGCACCGACTTTGAAATGCAATTCATAGTTTTCATAGGAATAGGTCTGATTTACATTAGTGTAAAGAGGAAAAATTCATTTAAATTCATGTACCTTGATATAAATCCAACTATTTGCTGATTTTAAAATAAAATCTTACTAAAACTTACCCCTTAACGCTGTTGCAGCGCTGCCTTTGAAAACACTGCGAAGACCTCCCTCTTTATACAATTTCTTAGCAGTGTCGACCATACCATTATATTTACGTTCACCACCTGATGCTTGCTGCACTTGCAACAAGCATTTAATACGCTCACCAGGTGCCATTATAAATGTGGTGAAGACACCAGAAAGTGAGCCAGCGTAGAATATTTGTGAATAAGTGAGTTTTTGATTAGTGTCAGTCTGTTGAAGTCGTTTGCCAAGTGAATAGCCCGCAAAACAAACTGCAAATATTGGTGTTACGCCGGTCAACGGAGCAGATATACCCTTGTATAGACCGCGCACGCCTTCTTTTTGGATTGTCTTGCGCGCACAATCAAAAGTACCACTATATAAAGGCTTTTGTCCAGGAGCAGGTGTTGGCATTGTTTGAAGCCGTACCTTAAGAAAAAAAAATTTTCAAGTAAAGAAAACCTGAAAAGTTTAAAGAACTACATACCTTAATGGTGTCCAAAGGATGACCACATAAAACATTGCAGGTACCACCAAATCCGCCGCTAAAAAATCCTTTGAGGGGATTGACTTTTTTTGGTGGATCTTCTGAAGACATTTTTGGCTTAAAGAAACAAAGAAATAAAGGAAAATAAAATTGAAGATCATTGTGGCACCATTGATGAAATAAAAATCAGCGCTGAACCTTGCACATTGTACAGAAGTATGTGCATACACGAAATTTTGTTTGAACTACTTATGTATATGCGCGTACTACTTTTTAAGTTATCAACCAAACTGTAATCTCTAGACAACTGCGATTATTAATTCCATTCACGTTTCACTTGTTATAGCAGCATTATGAACAAATAAAAAAAAAAAAACATATCCCGAAAGGAACTTTTCAGGCATTTTGTTAATATAAGTACGAAATAATCTCATTAACAAAAAAAATCAAATTTAAAATATTAAATTCAATATTTTTGTTAAAGCTTAAAAGTTATGGACAACAACAGAAACAGTAATTATAACAACATTTTAGTATGCGGGACTATTTGTCATACATAAATTTAACAAGAAATCGAAAGATTATCATAAGAAGTTTGAGACTTTTATATCATGTAACTATGCAAATGATTAGTTATGCTTTGATTATAACTGCAATCAAACATTTTTAATTAAAAATCTCCCGCGGAATTTTTAATGCTTTAATGCAACAAAGGAAGAATGCTCTGCACAGTGTGAGATCGTGGCCATAAATAGGAAGAAAATTAATGTGCTAGAGATTCAAAAATGGTTTAAGGCAATCATCAGATAATACTCAGGGAATCAAAAAAAAAAAACTATAAAAGTTTTAAATTTATTTTTTTGAGTTTACATATAAAAACATTTAAAACATTTTTGAAATCAGCATTACCAACTTTATGGAAATTTATGCCTGTTTTGAAGAAAAGGTCAAAAGCACATCCCACCTTTCTATTAGAGGTAGGCGTGTCCATGAACCGATTTTTCTTATATTCACAAACTTTTGTTGTCTTCTACTACTTATTGACACGGTTTCATACAAAGCCATCCAGTGTGAGCCGCAGCCAAAAGAATTTTGTAATGATAATACTACATTTTCCTCCTTTAAATAAATCATACTTTACTAAACCAAATCGACGTCGCTGAACGGAAAAGGTTAAACTTTTCAACTGTATAGGTAAATATATTCGGAAAATCTTGATGTCACTAATTATACGGAGTTGACCAAAATCGATTATTTCGACGTAGACATCATATGTCATGAAAATTAGGGCTGATGTTAAAACTTGGTTTACATATTCGTGCTCAGCGACCTCGAATTAGTTTAGTAAAGTATGATTTATTTAAAAGAGTTTTCCTCCTGCAGACCAGTGTTATGTTATCATTGTACAAATGTTACATAATTTTAACAATTCAAAAAAAAAAACTATAGGTCAATAACAAACTTTTTTAAGAATAATAACGATTTGAAAAACTACAGGTAGTTTAATAAATTATATTTCTTATGACTCCCATATTTTCGAAACCAATCTAAGACTTTCCAACATATGTATGTATGTATATCGGTTTTTGGAAAACCTATATCCCCAATCCGCAACCGGTCCTTTGAATTAAAATGCACATAAGGAATATTTGGTTTAATTGGTAAGCAGGAAGGAGCTTTAGTTATCCAATTATATCCATTTTCTATAGTGTACGAATGTCACTGCAGAGCTTCATCACGTAAAAATCTATTTCTTTGAATTTTTAGCACTCGCTCCATAAGCTCGTCCCCAATGTAGGTCCTTCCGCAAGAGATTGCTTTCGTATGCTTTTAATTAATCCTATTTTACTATACCAAAGGTTTTCTTTTTGAAACATCACAATTGCCGTCGACGTGTTTTATTTTCGTGAACTGGTTTACTTTACCTCTTTGACAATTAGCTTGGACGACAAACTGGATTTGATTTGAGCGACTTCCTACAAGCGCAATGGAAAGTTGACTGATCGACCTTTCCGCTCGGCTTACGTTCTTCGTACAACTTCAGCTGGTTGATATGCCGACTGGAAATTAAATGGAATTGTTTTTTGTTATCTTTAGCAACATTTCGATAACCAAAATCGTGTTTTATTGTAAAAGATAAAGCATTTTAGTTGAACCAGACATTTAACATACTTTCTGTTGACGTAATCGTTTTGTTGTATTCCTTGCAAGGCGCTTGGTGCTGCTTCTCAAAATTGTCACAGCACAAAGTCCAAAAATGTTCAAATAAAAAAGAAACGCTGAATTTATGTGCTTATTTGGGTTTAGCTGCCATCCGACGAATAAAAATTAAACATAATTAAAATCGCCAATTTCAATTGTCACTTTGACATTTACAAAACAAAAACAAAACAAAAAACCATTTGGTGGATACCCACATTTTTTCAAGAACTCCATCTATCAGAATTTTGCAAACGTCTGTCAACGGATGTGATGGCAGTGATGGCACTTCAGTCTTGCGGAAAGGTACTGGATCAATACTTGGAATTTCAAATGTACTGTAATGAAAATGTACTGAAAAAAGTACGGAACAGGTTTACTTTAGCTGACATTGTCCAATTTTATTTATTTTTTTTTTCCTAAAAGGAGGTTAAAAACAAAAAAATATAAAACTATCAAAAAAAGTCGCTCGGATCTAGTATCGGAGATATAGACATCGGAAGTTCCGGATATATCTTTTATAAAAATGGTTATAAGTTGGGAACCCCTGAATGGATTTCAAAAAAATGGGTGTCATAAGATAGATAATTTAATGGTCTACAATAATAGTAAGTAAAGTTTTGAAATTTGACCCATATTTTTGGAGATATTACGATTTTTGTGAAATTTCGACCAATTTTTTTTTTGAAAAAAATTTTTTTTCCAAAAATTTTTTAATGACCTAAAACTTTTTTAGCATTTTAAGAAACCTTATTTTATTCCCTTTAAAATGGTATATAGTTTCCTGTAAATTTTTGTGAATTTAGCCCCTATATAAAGAAAATCAAAAAAAATATTCAATGAATTCTTATGAAAACTATGTTTTTGTAGGCAATAACAGTGGAAAACAACAACAACAACGATTAGTACACCTACAACTATTATTATTTAAACGATTCTCATAATAAAATAATATGGTTATCATATAAATTAAAAATTTTTTAAAATGTGAGGTTATGTTGAAGGAAAAGAGCGCCGCAGGCGAAAAATTTTTATTAAAAATCGCGCGCGCTATTTTTAATAAAAATTTTTAAGTTTTAAAATGAAAATGGTCTTACAATTATTGTTGTTGTTGTTGTTGTTGGATATTTATTGTTTTTGTCCATAAATAGAGACTTTTCATAAGAATTTATTGCATATTTTTTTTTATTTTCCGGCAAAAAAGGGGATAAATACGCAAAAATTTAAAACAAGTTATATACCATTTTAAAGGGAATAAAATAAGCTTTCTTAAAATGCTAAAAAAGTTTCAGGTCATAAACACATTTTTTGAAAAAAAAAATGTTTTTTCAAAAAAAAATTGGTCGAAATTTCACAAAAATCGTAATATCTCCAAAAATATGGGTCAAATTTCAAAACTTCGCGCACCATTATTGTAGGCCTTTAAATTATCTATCTTATGACACCCATTTTTTTGAAATCCATTCAGGGGTTCCCAACTTATAACCATTTTTCCAAAAGCTATATCCGCAATTTCCGATGTCTATATCTCCGATACTAGATCCGAGCGACTTTTTTTGAAATTTTTATATTTTTTTATTTTTCACCCTCTATCACCCCTAAAAAAAGAAATTGATTTGGAGAATGTCAGCTAAAGTAAACTTAAGCCAAAAGTACAAATGTACCGAAAATGCGAACCTATTTTGTTTGGCAACATGCTTAACACTATTAATATTTATCTTTGTTTTCTGGCTTGAACACTCCTATAATACATAAATATTTGTCTATTTTAGGTTTACTTTAGATGGCATTCTACAAGGGGTAATAGAATCTAGTTTCGGATATATAGCCATCGCAAGTTGCGGACATAACTTTTTTAAAAATGATTATAAGTAGGAAGCCCCTGAATGGATATCAAATATATCGGTGTCATAAGAAATATAATTTAATGACCTACTATAGTGGCACGTAAAGTTTTAAAATTTAATCTGAAATTTTCACTAAGCTTATTTAAAAAATCATAATTTATTCCAAAAAATTATCCCTAAAAAAACAAAATTGTAGAATTTCAGCTAAAGAAAAATGGTGGGAATTAATAAACGAAAACTGGCGAAGACAACTTGGGAAAAAATACGTAATGCGATTTTTATTAAAAGGGCATTTTTGGATAAAAATAATATTACTTTATTTTAATTATTTCATGTTTTCAGTTAACAATTTGTTGTGTAATATTTAAGAAAAATGCATGCGAAATGTGTAAGCAAAAAAAAAAACTCAATTCGGCTGTGGCGTTTTACGTAAATAACATTTACCAGATGGCACTGAAATAGTTTCAACACCAGCTGGAAATAATTTTGGAACGTCTTCAGCTTTAACTGTTGGTAATACCATGCATGTTTGGCCGCACTAAAAAAACAAATGTTAGAATCAATTCAAAAGATATAAAAAAATAAAATTTTACCTCCCAGTCTGCAGGAGTGGCCACAGATTTAGTTTGAGTCAATTTTAATGAGTCGATAACTCGCAAAATTTCACTAAAAGTATATTTTTTATTAACAGTTTATACACGAAAAGTAATGCTTACTTGAAGTTTCTGCCTGTTGTTGCTGGGTAGAGAATTGACAAACGTAATTTCTTATTTTCATCTATTATGAAAACAGCACGACATGTTAATGGCATTCCTTCACCATTAACCTCATCTTTATCCAACATATTTAACTTAACAGCAAGCTGACGCTTATCATCAGCAATAATGGGATAGTCAAAAGATGATAGTTCTGAATTTTTTCAAAATTGCATATAGTATGTATATACATATCTAAACATACTCTAAAATTAGATAAGGGTCACCCAACAAGATGTGTCATTTTAGATTTAGCAAGAATTGCCACTATCCGCAAAAACTTTCCACCGTGTTTTGCATAAAGATCTTGGTCTACGTAATATAATGTACAGCTATTTATCTAAAACTACACGTCTTGTTGGATGACCTATGTATATGCATAAACTTACTGCCATAGCTTTTGATATCTTCAATCCAACCCTTATGAGATTCAACACTATCACAGGAAAGTGCAATAGGCTTAACATTACGCTTTGCGAACTCAGGCAACAGAACAGCTACTCGTGATAACTCTGTTGTACAAACAGGAGTGTAATCTGATGGATGTGAAAAAAGTATGGCCCAGCTGCGATTTAAAATTGATTATATAGTACATGTTAATATTTAGTATGTATTGTAAAATAGCTTATAACTTACGAGTTACCCATCCAATTGTAGAAATCAATTTCACCCAAATTCGTTACAGCTTGAAAATTGGGAAAAGTGTCACCAAGGTTTAGCGCTCCAGCCATTGTTGTGCTTAAATAAGATGATGTGTTTTATAATTTTTGTCAAATTTCTAAATATACATACTATACATATGTTTTGTTAAAATTGGTGAAAATATTTAAATTGTAAAGCACGACAGCTCTGTCAAATCTTGTCAAAGGGGGATCTATTGGACAAAAGTTTATTACGCTTTATAAGATTTCAATTTTATTTTCGATTTAAGACGTAATTTCCCAAAAATGAGCAAAAACTGAAAAATAAATTAAATTTCACTCACTCTACACGATCGTCTTTGGGAAATGCTAAATATTTGTCTCGTCAAAACACATACATTTTTTGAATAAATCTTGAGAGGATGATATTTCCGAGAGCGGAGTAATTGCAATTTTTCTAAGGCAAATTTTAAACGGCTTAAAATATACAAATGTTATATATACATCTCTTAATTTGACCTCTTTAATCACCCAAAATCTTTAAGCACTTCTAATTCTCATGTCATAATTTTTGACTCGATTTGTGTAATTTTGAACATTCACCCTACAACGTAATCCAACAGTTTAAAAGTCTACACCAAAACATTGGTGTTGCACGGGGTTACTAATCATTTATTTCAATTTCAATGTTCGACACTTAAAAAAGATATAATTATTTACCTGGATTGAATATTAAATGCTATTGAATTCAATAATAATGCTTGATTGACGAAAAATAATAAGATATTTCAGAAAAACTAAAACGCCGAGCGGCTGCACAACAAACACGTTAATCAGAGATCACGTAAGCGCATAATGACGGCCGCTGTCAAATTTTGCTTAAACTACAGTTATAAGAGTACTGCTAAACCACTAGTGATGCCGTATGTTGCAGAATTGTGAATTTACAGAAGTCAAATAAAAAAAAAAACCCGAACTTAAATTTAAAACCTCAGCAAAAAACCCCTAAAATCATATTTTCAGAACTTTCTGTTTAATATATTATGTTGCTGTTGTCCTTTGTACATTAACTTAAAATTTTAATAGTTTGCAACGAAGGTGTTGACAATTAATAACGGACCGTCCTCAGGGGGAAGGGCTTAACAAAAAGCTGTGTTTAAATACATGGGAAGCAACGGATTTTGATTTCGAACCCGTTTTTATTTCTTTTTTGGTTGATATTGTTCATACGTAGTTTTTACTTCTCTTAACTACATTTAGCTAATCTAGATTTCAAAGGAAATTTAGAAACAAACAGGAAACCGTTTCCATTTAATAAAAGAATTTTACAACTTTTTAAAAAAATAATCAATATAATTTTAATTGTTCAAAAATATTTCTTTTTCCAACAAAAAAAAAGAACATTTGATCGTTGAAGATATGTAGCTATCAACGAAACTTAATGTGGGAATGTACCCATTTTTACAATTGAAAACACCTATTGCCACATTTGTATATGTATAAAAACTTAAAAATCTCACATTAAATTAACCATAAATACATAGATGTAACAAATCATTAAACGAAAAATTGTACTTAAAATCTACAGGTTTTTGATTAAAATTTTATATAAAATTAACAAAATTGCCTACGTTAATTACATAGAGTATAGCTAAAGCCTTGAGCTAAAAATATTGATCGTTCCCGCCACCAAAGCAGCAGAATTTAAAGCAGGTTTTTAACACTTCATATACTTAATCTTGCAAAGCAAACGCCATTATTTACTGCAAATAAAATAATCAGTTCATTAATATATTAATTTTAAAAATGTAGATTTTAATCATATTTACCTTTACACCTCACTTTCTTCGCTGCGTTAAGTTTGACAAGCGTCTGACGACAAAGGGCCAAAGTACAAGGAGAATAAACCATGCTGGTGAAATATCATCAAAGGGCCACCATTTAGGTGCATTACGACGGATGCGGCTACTGCTGTCTGGGACAGTGTTAAGTGATTTCTGCTGCACTGCCAAACGAACGTCCTTGACACTTTTTTCCAGCGTACTCATGCGTTGGTTAACCGCCACTAAGTCTGCATTCATACGTAATACAGTAGCTTGAATTTGCTTCAGTAGTTCGGAGTTGCGTAACATTGCTTCAGTGAGGTCGTGATTCATATCAATTGGGTCACCATATTCATCATCAGACTGCTCAACAGTGCTATTGCTTACAGCATAGTTAGTTGATGTTGCCATTGATGCCTGCTGTATAGGTGCAGCCTGAATGGATACATCAGGTTCGCTTTCAATATCACCATTAACATGAGTTTGATCGATAATGCCATTATAGTGACCATTCAATATAGGACCAGCAGATGAAGTCGAGGGGCTCTGCAAAATTTGTAAATACATTAATAGAAGTTCACTGGATTACGATACGTAAACAAATGTTTCCTCGCCAACTAAACAAAGCAATATTGAAGTCTCTGAACATTAACATTGGATATTACAATAGAGTCCATAAGTCTTGTACCCATTTTGGATAAAGGAGATTTGGCAAAAAGCAACGTTGAACTACGTAGAGAAGAGGTTCAAACATGTACCTATGAATCGAATGCACACACATTTGTGTTATGCGTTATTTGCGCGGAAAACTTGAATTTAGTTGTTTGGAAGTCAATACACGATTCAACTTATAATCGATTATTCTCCAAAATAGAAAAAAAAACTTCCAATGGGGTTAAAATAAAAAGCCGCGTTGGACTATGGGATGAAGGAAGAGGTCAAAATTGAATCACTAGTTTTTTTTTTTAATTATTGTATGCAATGCTTCCATTCGGGTTCAAATAAAAATCCGCGTTGAGCTATAGGATGAACGGAGCGGTCAACGTTAAAGTTACGTGGTTTGTATATTTTTTTTTTTTTTAATTTTGAAACGAAAGGAATCGTTTGATTTTATAAAGTTACGTTTAATTTTGAAGTTAAATGTTTATTCTTATATTTCAATTCGTTAAAAATAAACATTAAAATAAATGATTTTATGTATGTATCTTAACCCAGCAGTTTTCGGGACCATGCATTACCATTTGTAATCATTGATTTCATATATTATACTTAGATGGAGAATACATGCACGATGAGGTAAGCGAAGGTGAAATGCCTAAACAAATTAGCAAAATCACAATGATGAATAACATAGTGTGAAATAGATATTTTTAAAACAAACAGAATGGTCAAATGGTTAGGATTGTGAGCTCATAACTCATAGTGCGTAACTTCGATACTCGATCAGCCAGTTTTTTTATATTTTATTTATATCCCTTAAGAGTTTATATACTTGGTAATGCCAAGGCTCATGCACATGTAATTAGGTTTTTGCTTAGTCAAACGTTGAAACATTGAACCGTAAGCTACTTGCTAGTTATCGTTAGTTAATACAGCCGTATGCATACACTATACTTTAAGGTTATGCGTATACATGAGAATAAATGTTTGGGCGATTTTCATAACCATACATATATGTATATATAATAACTGTTCGATTTTTACTTAAAAAGGAATTGTAAAATTGGCGTACACTTAATTGTTGTGTGACCAACTAATTAAAATTATTAAATAATTTATAACTTTGATATTGACAAAATTTTCTGTTTCATTTTATTTTCATTTTTCTTATCGCAATAATTACATATTTTATTAGTTCAATCAAATTGTTCCTGTTGGCGATCAACTATTTAACTGTCTACATACTATTTGATTGGACACCAGTTATTTATTTGGCGAACAATTACAGGCCGCCTAAACTAAATATTGGAGTCAATATTGACACATCTATTTAATTGTATGCATGCGCAGGCCCTTACCAGATAAATTTTTTCAACGATTTTAAAATTCTTCAAAGTCCAAAAAAATAAGATTTTGCGAATCATACACAATCGGCCTTATCTACAGATTAAAACGAATGAGCTAGCAATTTGTACGTTAATTCCATAGCAATTTAATTTATAGTCAGCGAATGCGGGAGCTATCATGCCAATAGCTTTGTTATAGCCAAATGTTCAATAGGGACATTTAATATATGTACATATGTAGTTTCATTTGAAATTCTTAATATCGTCTCTATTCGACCTCTATCATATCGTTTATTTTTTTATTTATTTGTGAACACATACGGATTTCCCTAAGTCTTGGCAATGTAGTGAGCTTCGAACTATTTCTTTCGCGTGCATAATTATTTTTGAAGTGTTTTTATATCCCATTGCAACTGTATAAAAGTATGCGTTTATGCATTTATTTGAAATGTGAAAAATTGTCACTACTTGGCAACCCGAAGTAAAACATGGTCATTACTTGATTTCTTAAGATTTTGAGTAGATCACGTTTGAGCTATAATTCGCTTCAATTTCACACAAATCATTTTACAAACAATGAAATAGTTATGGGTCCATTTTTTAATTTCTGTTTCAAATAATTTCTCACCTCATCCATGACAACATTTGCGCTAGCTCCATGCTGTGGGCTATTTGTGCGTGAATTAAATGGGGAATTTGGATGTGATACAGCCATTTCTCGCATTCCGGGTGCAATCATTTCAAGTTCATCTAAATTGATATTGTCTAAGCCGCTAACGCTACCCACAAATTCAGCAACATCTGTGGTAAATGACATAGTCTCAATAATTTCACGCAAGCCATCAACATATTTTTTCATTGCTTGCTCTCGCGTTAGATGACGATTGGAGTTCCACGCATCCCATTTGGCTTTACCAATAATATCCCAGAAAGCAGGTCTCTTTTGTGAACATGGTCCTTCAGTGGCTTGTTTGAAGTAACCATAGAATTGCAGCATCATTGCGGTAGTTGGTTGATAAGGTCCATTTTTAGGTAGACCTTTAATAACATTGATGGCGGCCTGGAAGCGCTCTTCTACGGTGGCCATTTTAGTGAAGATTGAAATTTGACCTACGAAAAAACAATGGAAATTGTTATTTAATTTATATTTTTAAAATAAAATCAAACCGGGTATTCAGAAACAGAACTCTATGTTGCATGTACTACCTTAAATTAAGTTCTCATTTCAATTAATCACTTTTACCAAATATTTTGTGCTAAGTTGCAAACATTCTAATTTAGATTTATCCCTTCTACAATCAATGAATACTTAAAAACATGTTAGCAAAAACAAAACAGAAAAGAGGAACAACAATAAAAAATGTGCTTAGCTCGCTACGATAAGTTAAGTAAATTGAGGGTCCACTACTTTAACAGAGATTAAAGGTTATTTATTTTTGTTGTTATTGAAGAAGCAAGCAACCCTAGTAGCAATTTTAAATATTTAAGCCTGAAAGAGTGTTTATGTTTAACTTTTATTTATTTAATTTGTTAGATAAAAACAAATAGATAATAAATAAACACAAAGCATACACAACGATTACACAAATAAAAACAGCGCAATTAGTGACGTTGGTATAAGTTTATTGTACAATAGGCATAGTAGCCAAAAACTAAAATATTCCAGATTTTTTACAAAGAAAAACTTGATGATACATAGACCTTTTACATGGAGAGAATGAACAGATTTTTATGGATTTTATTTTTAAATATTTATTACGTTACATTATTTGAAATCAGAAACTTAGCAGTTGGTGATTTTTCGGAACAAAATATTATACTTTATTCATTCATCGTTTTAGCGAAATATGTAAACTTTTTTTTTTTTGATATTTGTGACCAATTCCTTCAATTTGCGCTCAAAGTTTAAGACTATAACAATACCAAACAATTTTATAGGTGCAAAGGATACATTTTTACTTTTATTTTCGCGAGAACATTTTCAACATTTTCAAATTGATGAGAAAAAGGGGTTCTCACACTTTGATCATGAAAATTTATAGAACTTGAAATACTCACTGATAAACATACTTAAACTTATTTTTAAAATATGTTTCTGGTTTAAAACATAAAATGCGACTGCTAATTTTTACTTGGGTAATCCAAAAACTTAAATTTTTCGGATAGAACTTTCTCCGATTCGCTTTAAATTTTGTGTTGTTATATCAACAATGTATGTACTATATAAATTCCAAGATACACAAATACATGTGAGTAACTCGACAATTCAGGAGCTGGGATCGGGCAACAAATAAATGTCGCAAAAACCTTAATGAAATTGAAACAAAGTAGATACACAAGAAAGATATCACGTTTTGAACATTTTATTCCGTACTAACATATAAAGTTTTTTTTTTAAGCGGTACGAATTGTACAAACCAAGGCACATATTTAATAGATATGTAAATATAATTTTAAAAAAACTAATCCTACTTCGTGGCACAGAATTTCTAGAAAAACAAAGAATTCTGTGTTTAATATTTTTGAAAGTCAAAGTTGAATAACTAAATAGACACAGACTTTGGTCGTAACTTCTATTCAAGCTGTTGAAAACTAGTGAAAAATAAGTTATAAAGTTACTAATGAAAAATAAATTTGAGGAAGAGAAATAATGAAAAAAAACGTGATTTTTCAGCCAATGATTTATACGGTAAGATACGTGCAGAAGGCGGGAACTGCCTCTGTACGACTTGGTACCACAATAGTGCTGAGGTCATCGTAGATGGAGCAAATGTCCTTTGCCACATTGATAAGCATTTATAGAATTTTGAGCACTTGCGTTTATATAGTGCTAGGTAGATTACTGCTACGTAAGTTTTCTTAGTTTTTGCCGTTAATAGGTTACATGGCTACATGTCAAAATAGATTTCTCATCCGTCTTAGATTTGAGAAAACGTGATAAATACGATGAACAGATAAATTAATTTCATAGTAGAAATGGTTTTACGAAATAAAATTACATGCGCTTGCAAGCACCACGTACCTTCCGATTTGTAATTTCAGAAGCTTCACTTGTAGCACTTTTGGTTTTGGTTTGCTTGGCAGTTGCACAGGCTAATTGTTGTTGTATGTGTTTGTTTCAATTTGACAGTCGTCGGTCCGGTTGATTGTCTTCAAATCTTGGTGCTGCTATTTTTTTTATTAATGTTATTACTTTCTTTGTTACTGCTGCTGCTTTTGTTATTGTACTTTGAGCTTCTTTCCGTGTGGCTTAACTTTGAATATTGTTGCTTATCTTCTTCACCAAGCTGCTGGTATTGTTGCATTTACTTTGACGTCGATTGTGAAACTGTTTGCGCACTCAAGTTTCTGTTGCTTTTGCTCCAAACTGCTTCTCTACGAACCAAAGGTGGGGAGTTTTAATGGTGCTCGTTTTTTCTGCTTGGTTGCCAACACTTTTCACCTTTCGCCTTATCAAGTTCTCTTTCTTTTGATTAATTTGAAATTTTTGTACTGCGTTTAGTTTTAAATTATTTCTCTCTTATCAGTATTATTAATTTAGTTATTTATATTTTCAACATTCTTTGCTCAATTCACATAAGTTTAAAAATTTGACCCTTTTGCTTTGCTATATCATTCGCGAAATTTCTGAACTGACAACTTTGAAATTTATTACTTACGAATATTGTAATAGAATAACAGAGTTGTAAAATACAACCTCTTAATGTTCGAGGACAATTCTTTTCACAATATGGATACTTTTTTTAGAAGTTTGATATATCGATTAACAGTTGTGAGATGATATTTCACTATGAATGTTAAGTCGTACGTCAGAAAAAACATGCAATTTTAATAAATTCATTAAACTTTTTTAAGATATTTTTATGTTTCCTTATCGTTGCAGTTGTAATTTTAACATATTTGCCATATTTAACAATATTTCGCTTCTTACAAAATTCAACGATTCAATTATAGATCTTAAACAATTAAAGTTAATTTGAAAAATAAATTAATAATATTCTTATTTTTTTAATATTCACCGCACCAACAAATTGATCAACAATACAATTCTTGATTTGTTGTGAATATGAATTTGACAACTGAGGAAGTTGCATTCTGTCTTTTCAGTGTTGCAAAGCAAAGTTTGACATTTTGCGGCAACCTATGTTATCAAATCATGAAACACTGTTGAAAAATAATGTCATTCATCATTCTGTTGATTTTTTCATGTTCTCAACAATTTTATTTTTGCAGCTGTCAGAATAATTTTGGCCAATATTATTTTATTCTCACTTCTTCCATTCGCTGAAGAGAAAATTCCAAGTTAATTGTTCTGCAGTGGTCGCGCTGGTTGGTTGGCTCATTTTTGTTCATCCAAACGTTTTCGGTTGTCGTAGTTAATGTTATCCTCGGTGACATTGTTGTTGGTCGCTTCGTTGTGGTGAGAAGAGAAAAATCTGCCATCGCTACAGCTTTTGATGAAATTTCCGATTTTTTAGTATATTCATATTCAAGAAAAGTTTGGAAGAATAAAGGAAGATTGTATAAAAAAATTGATGTATTAAATAAATAGTGAAAAAATTTGATAATTATATAAACATTAATAAAAACGAACAAGTTTTAAAAAAAGTCGCAAAATCGACGCAACACCAATTGATAAAATTCTACAAGAAATTCCAATGGCGTCAAGCGATGTGAACGTGAAACTGTCCAGACTCTTTCGTCTGGCGCAGAAATTTAATAATTTCTACTTGACGGGTAAGTGATATCAGTGGAAAAAATAATTTACAATTATTATTTTAGAAGAAATTGTAATTGGTACAAGAAAACGACACGCAAAAAATGAAGCAGCTTTTTGAAATATTTCATCAGAGTATATTTCTGGAAAAAGTGAGCAATGGTTTTTAGGCTTTATCGATTTGCGATACAGCGCCCAGCCCGTTGATCAAAAAGAAGTGGAAGGGAGATAAGTTTCAAGCTATTTCGTCAGTGTTATGCCTGACCACTATCATATTTTCGAATTGCTCAGAGGATTATGGTGTTCGCCTTATAACGAATTGTAATTTCGATTTATCAAATCAATCTGTGCCTATACTTTTCTAGGACAAAGCCGACTGTTTTTACTTTTATTATATTCATTGTATCAATAACATAATCTTGTCTTGGGCGTGTGGTGTAACTCGTCGTTTTTCTATATAAAACTCGCTTGTGCGCGCTTGTTGCCTTTTTGTTTTCTCTTCTCTATTTCACCAGTTGTTGAAGTTTGAGTTTATTTGCTGTGTTTAAGTAGTTATAAGCAATTGGGTCCAATAGGGGGTCTTAGACCCCTTTATAGAAACAAGAACTTTTTATTTTGATAGGCAAGGCGACAATGTAATTAGAGGGAATTGTCTGCATTGAGTAAAGTTGACGTCACTCCATTAAAAATCAGAAAGTGACTCAAAAAGGATTTTCAACCAATTTTCTTAAATCATTCGTTTACAAAAAAAAAAATGCCAAACATTTTTGGCTTCAGTTTCTAAGACATCCGCTTCTCGATTAACCTGAACATTTTTGAATAATTTATCCAAATGCAAAAATTCAAAAAGTTTTGGCGAACTTAAGTGAAAGACGAGCAAATCTTTTAAATTTACAAATCGATTCAATTGTAATTTGTAAATTTACATGAATTTCATTGTAACTATTTGATTTATAATATAAAAAATTAGCACTTTTTTCAAAAAATTGCTATAAAGTGGGAACCTTTGCATTGATTGATTGTATGGTATTTAAAAGGAAAGGTAATATGCTATTAAATTATATATGAGAGTTTAAAGTTGATCATTAGATTTTGAGTCATAACCAATTTTTTTAAGACTGCTAGAACTTGTTGACAATTTGATATCAAATATGGATAAAAATTTTGTCATAACTTTAGTATTTTCGGTTTCCAAAACACGCGAGAGTGAACAATTAGTACAAACCTTTCTTTAAGTTGTATGAGTCGATAAGTATCAAAAGTGCCTAGATCCATTTTGTTAAATTTATTATATTCAAAAAATTTTAGGTGGTAGACATAAAATATATATTTTCTTAAAGGTAATGTTGAGCTCACCATGGTGAAATTTCTAAAAGTGAAATGAAACCAAGGACAAAAAAGAATCGAATGAATTCGCAATAAACTTTACGGTTTACCTGTCGCAATTGGAATATGGCCAAGATAGGGAATTTTTAGCTCAAGTAATTTGAACTATCTCACGTTCTATTTATATTCATTATGCAAAATTTGTTCTTTAATGCACTAAAAAGTTTGGAATATTCAACTTTTTGTGAAAAGATTAAATGAGCGTTTCTAAGGATTTTGACACGCTCAATTCGAACTTGGCTACTCTATTATGTCTAGTTTTATAGACAGGATATTGATATCCTCATCGAAAACTGTGTAAAATTTCAAATTTAATTGCATTCTAAAAAAAAAATTGGACGTAATGTACACAAGGTTAGATACCTTTCCAAAAACATATATTTTATCTCTGAGTCATTCCAGATGAAAATAGCGAAAATTAAGAAGTATACACGACATTGCTTAACCTTTGTAGGTTTGTTGAAGGAGTAAAATTGGCTCAAACAAATCTTTCTGTCACCGGGCTTTACAAGATGATATTTTTTTAATGATTTCAAAAATATTCAATCTTTAGTTGGATTGAAACCCAAACTCATTCTAACTAATGGACCCGATCAGACTACTTGCAAAATTTTTAAAAAGTTGTAAACTTGACGTTTCAGCGCTCATCTCATATTTAAAATCAAATGTGATTTCAAAAAAAAAACACTAAAAAAAATTTACGACGCAGTTTGTAATAGTTATTTTGTCAAGTTGCGGTTTTTCACATATCTTCAAAAAAATAAGCTCTGAAAAAAATCAGAAAATAAGATATTTATTTGATCAATCAGCTCAGTTTCACAATTTAAAAGTATGTTTCTTTAAAAAAAATTAGTTTTTTGTAGAGACTAGACGTATTTCAAAACTTTGGCCTTTTAATTCCCCGTTTACACACAGAAACTCTTTTCGAAAATTCTTCTTGTTTGTTGGCACGAAAGGGTCAAGAATTTGTCGTACTCGTTCTGTTTGCTCACTGATATTATGCTTTGACTTTGCGTTTGTTGTGACGGGTTGACAGAGTAATGCAAAAAAAACTTCGGCAATCTTTTTGAATCAGCGTAACATTCTACGAAGTTAATAATGGTTTATAAAAGAAATATATTTTATAATTTTGAGAACATTGTTCAAAAAATTACTAAATTCTTTTTTTTTCGATATCAATTCATCGCTTCGGAAATCAAAAAAAAATCCTCTTTTGCAGTTACGTCTTTTCTTGCAGTTCAAATTCCAAGCGCTTATACTTTGTCGGACAATCTAATCGTAGCTTAACACACCCAAATACATATAGGTCTTATGTAAAACCAACAGCAGCCTAATTTTTAAATTATTTATCACAAAAGAACTTTGGCTTCCGAAATCTGCATTAACCTTCAGAGAACAAGCGATCGTGCCAAAAATACGAATTTGAAGGTTTTCCAGAATACTAATTACAATAGTTTGCCAAATATAACGAAAGTCGACTAAATCCCCCTACTCAAATTTTCCAGTTACACCAATGATTGTTTGCACTTCGACATGCGCTGCATCAACGAAAAATACACGCCCGGTGTTTGTTGCTTCCTCCTTTTTACTTTCTATTTATTATTATTTTAATTATTATTATTATTGCTTTTTATCCACTGCTTACTATTGCATTTCAGTTGCTTGTGTTTTGTATGACGATATTAGTGGAGTCTGACTGCCTGACGGTTTTCCAAGTCCTTGCTCTCAATTATTCTATTCTATGTTTTTTAAAATTTTTGCTTTATTTTGCAGGTTTTTCGCAGCGTCTCCCTTACTTTCTTATCTGTAATTCTTTTATGCTACCACACACACAGTTGATAGTAGATATTTTTGGCAATTTTGGTCAACATTATCGAAAATTACTTTGTGTGTTGGTTTTTCTTAGCACTTAAGCCACGTCTTTCTATTTGTTTGGGAAGCCGGATGACTCATTGCTTTGTTTATCCGAAACAGCAGGCATCCGTGCTGTTTATTTTGAAATGATGTCTAAAACAGTATTGATTGTGGTGCTTTAAAGTCTGCTTAGATAAATATCACTGTCGTTAACTACATATAGAAATGATTGTGGAATGTTATTTGAATGTAATTGTGCGAATGCTTAAATCAGTCGAAGGATTGTTAAAAAGCTGATAATTCAGCGATTGCAGTTACGCAAAAAAAAAACCGGACTGAAACAAATTAGAGCTAATTAGAAAATAAATTCAGAGACGATAAAATTATCATTTCATTTGTTAAATGTTATAATCTATAACGAAAAAAGATTTTTTATTTAGTTTTTGATGTAACATCTTTGCTGGTGGTTATAAAAGTAAATATATAATAGTTAGAGTGAACTGACTGTAAACCTAATGCCTAAAGCTCAAGGTTACGCTTATGTTGCACATTAGACTTTTCGATACTATTAAATTTATCAACATTTTTCCATTTATTCAACCATTTTTCCACTTATTCAACAATTTTGGACTTTTTCAACATTTTTCAACTTTTTCTAACCACTTCAGCATTTTTCGACTTTTCAAGATTTTTTGAAAACTCTTTAAATTTTTCAGCGTTATTCGACTTTTTTTTTGAACATTTTCGAGTTTTTTTGAACTATCCCATATATAGATTTGTGCGACTTTTTTCGAAGATTTCTGACATTTCTCGACCTTTTTGATAGTATTCGATATAAACATATGCACAAGTTTATTTGCCATATGTGAAGAAATCGATTTTGAGCCACCTCTGATTGTTGCACAAATTAGGTTATATCGTGAGAATATTACTTTTATTTGGCGCAAACTGACTATTAAAAAAAAATAGATTTGAATGTGTTCTATTTGTATGTGGAAGTAGTACTCTGAGAAACAGCTCTTAAAACAGTTTGGAAAGAACTGGGATAAGGTTGATGGGTTTGTAAGAGAATACTTTTGCGGGAACTTTATCTGGTTTAGGAATAATGAAATTTCCCCAATTTTTCATGAATTTCAAAAAATATATAAAAAATTTCCATCACACAAAAATATATCAATAAAAATGCTTACTAAGTAAATAACGAAACGTATGCAAAAATTTAAATTATTAAAAATTCAAAATCAATAAAAAGTGTACATTTAAATTTGAAAAACTGCGAAAATTTGAACCACTCCACCATATATTAATTTCTTTAAACACTTTGCCGCAGAAAATAAATTACCATAAAGCGAATATCAATATCATTCTGAAAGGCAATTCCATTATAAAGATAAAGCAAATACATCTGTAATCTAAAAATCAGAAAGTGTTCTATTGCTTACAACTAACTCACTACGCTAATATGTAATTAGAAAACATATTTTTCGATGATAACAGTTTTTTTTTCTAAAAAAATTCGCTATAAAATGGTTATCAAAAACATTTTGATAAGCAATTTAATTATAAAGATAAAGTAAAAACATCTGTGATCTAAGTCAATAGAGGGGAACATTTTTTTTGCCATCGCTGATCTAAAAAGTTTAATAATTTTCTGTAATTTTCAATGTACAATCAAAAGCTTAAGAATAAGAAATCTTAACTGGAAAATATCAAGAAATCCAGACTGAAAAAATAAATCACATTATTTTCCCCTTACTGAAAAAAAATCCGGGCCCGATGACAAAAAAAAAATTACAGTTAAATTTAGGTTTTAGGTTCAATAAGCAACAACGAAAAAATGCTAGAAATATACCAGTAAGCGATTTTTGTCGTAAAAATCAGTGGCTTTTATAGAAGTTACGTTATTGCTGAAGCAGATATACGACCGTCTACACTACAGTAATATAGAAGCAAGCAGATGTTACTCAGAATCAGAGAATGGCAGTATATTATTCATTCAGGATACATACTTCCATATGTTCCATATGTATGTC
This sequence comes from Tricholauxania praeusta, assembly GCA_949775025.1. NCBI lineage: Eukaryota > Metazoa > Arthropoda > Insecta > Diptera > Lauxaniidae > Tricholauxania > Tricholauxania praeusta. The sequence continues at coordinate 127,701,613 of OX459030.1, read as the reverse complement.
CGATAACGTACACAGGTCGCTACTTAGTATTTTCCATGCTTGAAATCGCTATATCTCAGGAATGACGATTCGTAGAAAAAAGTATCTGAACAGTTTTTGTAGACAATTAAATGATATACAATTTGTGTCTTGCACTATGTATGTACATATGTAAAAGCGGTACACATTTTCAGCTCTATGTGAATTTTTCCGAAGTAACAACTTTTATATCTTTTTTGACTGGATTATCCTTAATTGCCACTAATGAGAACTAAAATTTTTTATTTTTGCAAATTTTTGAAGTTTTAAATTTTTTCAACATTTGAAAATTTTAATTGAGTTTTCAACTTTTGAAATTTTTGCAAATCTTAAAAATTTTGAAAATTATTTCAATTTTTGAAATTTCGACCGGATTTGAGCCTAGGTCTCTTACGTGATGCCACTGTTCAGAGATGCGCATTTTAACCAACTGAGCTACTCTTATTATTATTTTGCATTAAACTAAAATTATTTTACTACTGCGCATGTAACAAACCAGGTTCAATCCCCACTATCCATAGAATAATTTATCAGGTTAATATGTTACCTGACACAGTTTAGAACATTTTCGTCGGAGTGTGTAATTTGACGGATTAGGGTCTGATCTTTTACCGAATGGTTCTTTCCAGCTAAATTGCAAAGTCTTTAGAGATTGACAGTTTTTGGTAATATGTATATACAATACATTATTTATACTTAACAGTCTAATATGTTATTTCTAATGACACGGTTATTCTGAGTAAGAAACTCTATACCAGTACTAAGAACAACAATTGAGTTTAAAATTTCCAACAGTTATTCTATCCTTTACAGGTTGTTATCTACTATACCTGTGATACTATTTACTTTCTTTACAATTAACAATTGAATTTAAAATGAAATCTTTTAATAGCACGCGTTTCCACTTTTTTATTTGCTCCGCTGCCGCATTTTGTTTATTATTATTTATCAAAGCTTTTATTATTGTTTTTTAAAAACTTATACGCTATACTGATATACAAGTTTTATTTTCATTCAATATAATTCATATAGCAGGATTTTTTCGCAATTTCACTAATTCTTTAATAATCATTAAGTAGTGCACACGTACATATATATATGTATGTTTGTTCAATTTATAAGTACATACATACAAATGTATGTATGTACACTTATTTGCTGCTTGTTTAAATGCTTCTTATCAGCTGTGGTAATCGATCGAGTATACAAATTTATAAAGGCGACGCAAAGGTCAACAATGACCACAAGGCACATTTAAGATTTTTGATTTAGATTTTATGCATTTTTTTGAATTTACGTTAATATCTTGGTCTTTAAGAATTTGATGTCATTTATTTTTAAATCGTTTGTAAATAACGTAGACATTTCAAAAATTGTTTTGACATAAAAACATAAGTGTGCTGAAAATAACCATTTTAAGTCTAATCAGCATAGAATAGTTTGGTGGAAACGATTTTAATATATAGCCTCTTGAGTACGTTTTTATCTAATAGACCGTTCCGTAAAAATGTTTCAAGCAATAGTAATGTTTCTGACCTTAAACAATGTTATATAATAAAAATTTTCAAAAATTGGTTTAATCACTTCCAATCACTTTAGTGTTCCGTGTCTGCTACAAATTATTTGGAAACGGAACTTTAAATATTCATTACTAAATAGCAATACTACTGAAAACAATTTTTATCTTAATTTCTATAGAAATATTATAACCAAACTCAATATTTCATAACTAGGTATCTATTCCATATTTGGTGTTGCTCTTATTTTTAAATCCATAATTTCAGTAATGCGATCCTATGAATTTTGAGCTGCTAAAAACGAATCTGAATTTTTCCATCGTATTAGAATTTCGAGATATTCAACCCTTAAGTGGAGTTATTCTCTAGTATATCAAAATTATCAGGCATTATGTCCTGAAGTTTGTGGTAAAAAAGAAATACAAATATGATAGCTACATATGGGTTATACACATAGTATGTTTCAAAATGGTGATATGACCGCGAAATTGTATTGCCGGACTTAGATATGCATTGCATCGAAACACATACATAAGAAAATTACGGTTTTTTTTATTTTTTCCACTGGTTGCTTTAGAATCAAATACCAGTGAAAAAACTCTTAATTTTTGGGTTTGCTTTAGGATTCGATTCGAACTCAAAAATCTGCCATGCTATGGAGAATTTTCTTCTTATTTTTTAAATCCATATAAAATTATATTAATTTTGATTGTTGAAGAGATAAAGATGTAATGGGCATTGCATTTCCGCCACTTAATCCTCCGCGGGACACCTACATTTTCACTGCCTACTAGGAACACCTATGATGAATTCGTCCTCTCACTAATTTTAAACTCTTATTACACAACAACGGCTACTTGAAAAGTGATACGCTTTGGTGTGAGGACCTATGGTACGATAAAGTATTTTTAAAGTACTATCCAAGGCCACGCTCATATGCTGCTTCCAAAATACAGAGATTGCCAAAAGTACGCATGAACGAATTCGTCATAGGTGTTCCGGAAAGGAACAATTATTAAGACTGTTTTGATATATTTGCGGCCTCAATACTAGAGGTAGCTTCTTGGTGTGAAATATGAGTCGTTACATCGGCCAGTATTGACTCTACAGAATTGTTTTTGAATATTTTCACCGCATATTGCAATCAACAATTCCGTATCCTTGTGCTCAAATATGTAAAAGTTTTCTGGTGTCCTAAAACTTATATTTGACTTAAATTTTATGTAGTAACATATGGGCATTTCCATGGGTCCCGTTCGAACACATTTAAAGTAAAAAAAAAAGACAATAGGTTTAACTTATAGCTTCTAATTAGTCTTATAATTGGTGCTAAGTCTGAATTTGGGTAATTTTTTGTTTTCAAAATATGTAATTGCAAAAAACCAAGGTATCGGGGACAAAAACTTCCGTTTTCGTGGAAATTCCCATACAAATCAGATATTTTGTTTAAGACTTCCAATAGTAACATATGAACAACTAAAAATTTCGGGGGGTTGAACTCCCCTTGGGTACGGTTTCTTGTCATCACAAAGATGCGATTTGGTTAAGCAAAACAAACTAAACAAAATATTGAGCAGATCATGAAGAGAAGTCAAGAAAATAAATATTTGCTTATTTATATGAAGATAACCAAATACTTTTACACTCATATGCATGTATCTATGTATGCCTTTTGGTATGCCGCTTCACGTTGGAGAATTGACTCTTGTATTTTTTTTCTTAATACATACTTACATATATAACATAAGTAAAATTATTCGCAGTTGTGAGTAAAAAAAATTAGGTCTGCTATTTGCAGTATTAGTTCAACCAGTACTAAAGAAAGTGGGCTTAAAAGTCTGCCTCTCTGTCATCAATTGAAGTTTTGTCCACGGTTACCGCGATGCCAAATGTTTCTTCATTATAAATATTATTATTCGCCACATGTCAAAAATCCATAATTTTGACAATATCGTTGCTTTATCTTTTATTTTCAGGAATGTCTTTGACAACTTGCGGGAATTTTGTATGTACTTGAATCTTGGTCTTGCCTGGTTAGCAAATAAATATAAAAATTATTTAGAATAAAAAAATTAACTTTGGATAATATTTGCCCCACTATGCGCTGCTGTTTAAAATATTGTTCGAGTTCTCTTTCAAGGTTAATCGCATATAGAATTATATACAAATTTTGTATATTTGCGAAAACGTAAATCCAATTTTGAAGCTTTTTTTTAAAAAACTCTATATCTCCTAATTCCTATCTCATTAAAATTGCATTATTTTCAACAAATGAAAATGTGTTCGTTCTCAAATTTAAAATCTATTAACTAATTATTTTTACTGTCAATTAGTTTCAGTTTTCTGTAAATTATTACAATTTCAATAACAATATGTTATTATTTTCTCATTAGAAATTTCATAACTAGTTGGATTCTGATATAAAATAAATTAATGTTTTTTGTTTTTCATCAGCTGTTTAGCACATATAATGAATTGATTCCCATAGAACAATGTAGTGAGTCACAATCATGGAGTTGTATAGTAACCATTCAGTTGCTATTTGCTCATCAGTTAATTAGTAACTATAAATGTCTTTAACTTATATGACACGACGTATATCTCATTTTTCCAGGGTTTTCGGAATGTGAAAGTGAGTACCTTTTTTTCCAACAAAAACAAAAAAAGTCAAGATCTTTTTCCGAAAAACTTTTAGGATTTTGTCACAAATTTGACGGATTTTTTTTGGTGTTCCGTGTTTTGCCGAATAATATGTGGTCACGTTTAAACCAACATAGAACTTTATTCATTTATTGCTTGTAATAATAAAATATCAAAGTTAGAAAGAATTTCTTTAAAAATTCAGCATAAAGTAAAAATTTTGAATTTGTTAAACTATTTCTTATATCAATTATATATGTATAAGATGGAGTATAGGGGCCCAAGAATACTACCTTGCGGTACTCTAGGACAACCAAAGCAATATTTGCAGAGGTATAAAATTATCATCAGAGATAAAAAACTTAATGTCATAAGAAAAACTATTTTAAAACTTAAGCTCGCTTGCCAGAACGCAAAACCTGTCAGATATACACTTGCACCCCATTTCTGTACTTACCCAGTTTGATACAAAATGTCAGTTGTATAGTTGAATATGTGAATATTGGTATGCTTTTGTCGAAAAAGTACAATGCATTCCAAGAAAAATGTAAATAAAAATTTAATGTCAAATAATGTACATATTTCAAAATATGAGTAAACAATTTTTTTTTTTCAGGTTTTCAAAAAGGTGATATACGTCCATTTCTAGTCGAAGGCCAACAAGTTGGCATAATTAAATCGGATGTAGTAAAACAACTGTTGAAATATCCCGAAGTATTTTGCATAAAAGATTGTGAATATACAAAACAGGTGCGTTAAACAAGAAAATACTTAAATTGTTTTATTTGTTCTTGAAATGTTGCTTACACGTGCATTAAATATTTTTACATTTTTTTTTTTTTATTTTAAAGGGTATTGTTGAGTTGAACCCAGCATTCCGAGATTATTCTGTACGTACTGAGGAACTCGATAAAGTATTACGCGATTTACGCAGCAATGGATTGTTTTCCGCTTTGCAAGGATGGCGCGATGAGGTAAGTTACTTAATTAAATATATATTATGAAGCACTATTATTATTATGAACTTTTCAAATACTTACAGTACTACGAAGTAAAATCCGAATATAAAGGCATGCTGAAAATGGATCGCTCAGCCACACCGCTGTTTGGTGTACGCAAATATGGCGTTGATATTAACGGATATGTGAGACACCCAACCCGTGGTCTTTGCATTTGGTTGCAACAGCGTTCCAATACCAAAGAAACATGGCCTGGCAAGTGGGACAACATGGTGGGCGGTGGTCTCTCAGTCGGTTTTGGCATTAAAGAGACGGCTATTAAGGAGGCCGCCGAAGAGGCATCCATTCCAAGTGATCTCGTTAAAAACCTTGTTTCAGCAGGCTGTGTTTCATTCTTTTTTGAAAGTGATCAGGGTTTGTTTCCAAACACGGAATATGTATTTGATCTGGAGCTACCATTAGATTTTGTGCCGCACAATGCAGATGGAGAAGTCCAGGCGTTTGAATTGCTGCCAGCCAAAGAATGCGTTGAGCGTGTTTTTACGCCAGATTTTAAAACCACGAGTTGCCCTGTAGTTATTGATTTTCTAATACGTCATGGATATATAACTCCGGAAAATGGTGTGTATGAAAGTTAAAAAAAAATACGTAAATTAATATTTAAATATATTGGCGCATATTCATAGTAAAAATGATTATGAATATGCGAAAACAGATTTTTTTTACGATTTCAACTAATTAGTGATCAAAATATTTTTTATGGAACCTAATTTTGCAAAAATACACGAATGTTTTTTGTTTGTTTTTATTGTATTAACCATTTTGCAAAAAAAAAGTCTAGCATTCAAATGTAAACCGTTTATTTTGAAGGAGATAAAACCAAAAACTGTGATTAATTTAAAACCTAACCGACGACAATTGAGAAAATTGCAATCCTAAAAATTAAGATTGAGACAATTTATAGAACTGTTGCAAACCTTAGACCCGGGTCTTAAAATTACAATGAATCCGCGCCATAGTTTTTTTTTCTATAATAAACGGCTCAACAGATGTAAATTTTTAAATGTGTAATATTCCAGCGAAAATGACACACGTGTATTAAATTTAAATTTACAGTAATTACATCCTTTTTAGGCTAAAATTATTCCTAAGGGTACATATATTTACTTATTGTTTTATTACATGTTGTCTTATGTATAATACAGTAACATAAAGTTTAAACTTTAAAATTTTTAAACATTATTTTTGAAATGTGAAGAAAATTTTTTGTTTTGTAAAAATTTTTTGATAATTAGCGAGTTCACAAGTTCTCACAAAGTCATGCCTTATTTGAAGATAAATATGACATGCACTCGTTTACGGTCCTATAGCTGCAGAAAATTTATTTTTCATTTCATTCTCAAATATCGGCTATTATCTTTATAAAAATTAGAATTTGTCGAAAAAACTATATATATGAAACCGATATTTCAAATAACAAACGAACTGGTACAATTTTTCCTGCATATTAAATGCTTTGAATTCTAACGGGTGTTTTTTTTTAGAGGTTTGTTTTTCGAATAGAGATAAAACTTGCATTTTATGGTCAAATCTGGCAACTCTAATGTCATTTATGTTCAGTTTGATTTGCCATTTCATCATGAACAGGTTGACAAAAGAACAACGCTTGCAAATCGTGCAAATTTATTTTGAAAATAATGGTTCAGTTCGCGAAGTTTACCGCAAGCTCCGTCCATTTTATGGTCGACATAATCGTCCATCAGAGCAATTAATTCGGTTAACCATGGGTCGTTTTCGCACTACGTTTACTCTATGTGATAATACGCATCCGCAGAGACGTCGAACAGTGCGCACCGAAGAAACAATTGCCGCTGTAGAGCAAAATGTTGAAGAGGACCCGAATGAATCGATTCGCCACCGTGCACAGCAATTGGAGCTTTGTCCATCAACTTTATGGAAGATTTTGCGCAAAGATCTTGGCTTGCGACCTTACAAGATCCAGCTTGTGCAAGAATTAAAGCCGCGAGACCATGCAATGCGTCGTGATTTTGGTGTATGGGCCGAAAATGAGATTGATCTCGATGCTGATTTTCATCGCAAAATTTTGTTCAGTGATGAGGCTCATTTTTGGTTGAATGGCTACGTCAACAAGCAAAATTGCTGCATTTGGAGTGAAGAGAATCCACATGAGACCCTTGAGACGCCATTACATCCACAAAAACTGACTGGTTGGTGTGCTCTATGGGCTGGTGGAGTCATTGGGCCATACTTCTTCCGAAATAATGCTGGAGAGTCAGTTACCGTTAATGGAGACCGGTATAGAGCCATGATAACCGACTATTTTGTTCCCGAATTGGATGGCATGAATGTGGATGAGTTGTGGTTCCAACAAGACGGCGCTACATGCCACACAGCGCACGTCACAATCAATTTATTGAAGGAAATATTCGATGAGCGCATAATTTCGCGGAATGGACCTGTCAATTGGACACCAAGATCGTGTGATTTGACACCATTGTATTATTTTCTTTGGGGATATGTGAAGTCGCTCGTCTACGCCAACAAACCAGAAACGTTAGGGGACTTGGAAGCCAACATTCGTGGCGTTATTGCCGACATACGGCCCCATATGCTCGAAAAAGTGGTTCAAAATTGGACCTGTAGAATTGGCTTTATTCGAGCCAGCCGCGGCGGCCACATGCCCGAAATCATATTTAAACATTAATGGCATAAAATTATCCTTCCAATAAAGCCAAATTGATGGACATTAAAACGATTTTCTTGTGTTTTATTTCAATTCGAAGCTCTATACCTCTAAAAAAACACCCTGTATTAATTTAAACTGTTAAATTGTGTAAACGTCTTGGTTCTTTTTTTCTTTTTTTTAAACCCCTTTGTATAGCATCCCTGAATTTTAGTATCAATGTAACTTTTAAATACCAAAACTTAAATAACGGGGCTTAGTAGATTTCCTTTACCATTTACATTAAATCCAACTATCGATATTAAACCCCTAAATTTATATTGACTCCAAATCGAAACATATCAACAATATTTCTATCGAAACGGACGATTTTTAACATTTCCATTATTAAAATATAAATAAATTTGATAAGGAAAATTTTAATCTCAGAAATTTTAACATTAAAAATAATTTACTAAAGCATAAATTATTTCTTTAATTTTGATCTCGCCCTATAAATAGTATAACAAGAATTAATGTCACTTCGTCTTGATCTTGTATCGAATTTCAAGAAGAATATTTTCTTTTCGCAAGTGTTCTTCGTTTGACTAGCAGCTTGAAATCAAAAATAATATAATTTTTGAGAATTTTGATACGATATTGATGTTCCCCACATCCCCCAAGTGGATTTAATATCTTCAAAATTCATGAAATTTGAAACAACAAGTATCTTTTTCTCCTATTTGCTATTTTATGTTCAATTTCCTTTGTCTAATAATTAGATTATAATTTAAAAACTACAATTAAAACTAAAAATCTTTAAAAGCCTTGAATAACATTTTGATATTAAAATTAAAAAAAAAAAAAACTTGTTTGTATTTCTTTCAGAACTTTATTTTACGCAAATAGTTGAACTACTGCACGTACCCTTACAATCATTGTATACGTACAAATCAAAGATTGAACATCAGAAACAATCGCAACAACAAACTGCCTATGGGAAAACTATAGAGAATGGCCATGCTAAAAAATAAATCCAACAACGAGAAATTCTATTTTTAGTTAAACATAAAGAAAAATGACAACAAATATTAAATAATTATTGTGCTGTTAGAACTAACTTACAATTAAAGAAAATTTTATATGTAATGTGTATATTTAAAAATTTGCAAACATATATCACACTATACATATAAACTCAACATAAAGTAAACAAAGAAAATGCTTGAATTTCCCATAAATGACGCTAAAATAAATTGATAAACAATTTTTTAAAATTTTCCTATTTGTTCGATTTGTTGATATTTATAAAACTATATTTAAAATACTTTAATTACAATACCTCCACCCTATGAAAATATGTATTACTATCTTTATCTACATATGTATTGTATATCTTCCGAAAGCTAATTGTTGTTAATATTAATATTACCTAATTTATGCACTTATGTTATAAATATAAATAAATAAAAGAAATAAAAGATTTTTGTTTAATAAAAAATTGCAAGAAGTTAAAAATAGATATTTTTTTAAACAAAAAAAAAAAAAAAAAAAAAGACCAGTGCAAAGCACTAATTTATTATTTTACTCTGTACAATTTTAGCATTATAGTATTCTATATCTATTAAACTTATACACAATTAAAAAAGAAAATTATCGAAAAACTAAGGTTTACGTTTAAAGTTTAAGTACAATTTGAAAAATAGTATAGAATGAACATTTTTTTATTGTGTTTTTTTATATAATTAAATATATATTCTAGTGAATACTAGTGGAAATAAATTTTAATAAATAAATAAAATAAAAGTTCACACCAAAAAAGATACATTTGTATCTGCGCTTTGATGAAAGAATATCTTGTTGCACAAACAAAACTATTTAAGCATAATGTTAGGCATAAATATAATATTTCGGTATGAACTCCCGCATATGTTTTCCCTTGTTTTGGCAATTTTCGGAACTTACATACATACATATTCTCAGTGGGAAATTGTAATGTATGGTTTTATACATGAGAATGTGTCACTCTTGATAAATTTCAGAATATACGATTTTTATCACAGTATTAAGGGTAAGCGAAATTGTATGGAAAGAATTTGCTTGAAATCTCCAAATAATAAATTTCGTTTAATTTTAATATAAACTCTTTAACGGATAATGGCTATTAGTGGAATTTTTAACATTTCCAATTTTAAGTTTAATAGCTTAATTTCAGTTTTGGCGATCAAAATTCCACTTACATTAGTAGTTCTTTGTTGACTTTATCACAGAATTAAATAAAGTTTCTTATTTTGAGGTAGCCGAGATCGATTAAAAACTTGGCACACCCTACAGGTCATGTATACTTTCATCTATTCCTTTTCCTTTCGTATACAAAATCATTGATCGAAAATTGAATGCATTTCTCCTACAAAACTATCTGGGTTATTCTCTATAAGTAAATCAAATATTGAAAAATTTTTCTTGACCATCGGTTGAGAGGTTTTTGAGTTGACAGTATTAACATAATCAAAACTTCCTCCTTTATAACAATTCAATGTTATCTTACAATTAATAAAAAAAGAAATCAAAGATATTTAGAATCTGAGTTATAAGAGATCTGAAAGGTACAATATTAATTAACTTTATATTCGAAAAATCTTAGCATAAGTGACATGTATTCTCAATCAAATATCGTACTATTAAACAGTAATAACTTATATAACTTAACTTTATTACTTAACTTTGTATATACGTATAATGTATTTATATGCATATATACACGTATATATAATATATACTTGTGTTAATAATTTGATAAGTTTTAGCGAATTATCTTTTTAAAAATTTGTAGTGAAAAACAAAAAAAAAATAAATTTAAAAATTACATTACTTTATGAGTTTGCAAAAATTCAAGATGCAGAAAATTAAATAGATTTCATAACAAATTCTGTGGCTGTCTGGACTAATCAGTCAAGTCAATAGACTTTTAGTCCATTTTAGATAGTTTTCGAGAAACTTCAATTCGGAAATTGGAAGTATGTTTCGTGATCGAGAGTAACTTTAATTATTTACTAGCTATTGCCAAAAGCATGAGTAATTGTTTGTAGCAAGAACAAAAAATGATAAATTCATAGAAAATGTACCTGGAAAGATATATTGAAAGTTTTAAGTGAATCATAGCTGATTTGACTAACTTACATAATCGGCTAGTTTGAAAACATAATTACGAAAAAACGCGTTTAAAATTCGAATTAATATAGTAATATAATTTTCGATTCACCTCCCTCTAATATGCAATACCCCTATGAAAATTTTTCAACTTATAAAACTAATTGTTACTTATTTTCGAGAAATTAAGGAGTTCTATCAGAAAACTCAAAAATTTCAAGGCATCGGCTTTTCCAATCCAATGGAAAAGAAAGAAATACATTCAAGGAATCAAAATTTATTAAGGATTCAAAATTTTGAATTAAAAATTTCCAATTCTATTTCAAGGACTCTGAACAAAAAAACTGTTTTAATTTTGGAATTGAAAAACTCTAGTTCCATTCAATTTAAAAATTCCATTTTTGATTAACTAATTTCCGATTCCATTCTTGGAACTGAATTATTTTTGATCCAATTCCAAGAAATTTTAATAACGAACTTAACTTCGAAAACGAATTTTGTACATCACCAGTAGTGACTTTCTACCAATCGATGCGAAAGATTGAAGTCAGCCTTACTTTGATCCAAATTTTCGATATCAAATGCTTGCACCAAATGATTGAGTGGAAGGGCCAAAAGCGGGCTCTTTGGCGCCCCGAAGTAGTCTATAGCCAATAACCTAATTTCCAACGAATTTTATTCCTCTCCAACAAATCCACGATTACAAAGCGGAGTGGTTATGTTTAAATTTTAATCAGTTTAACATCATTGGTTCTGATGTATTATTGTCAAAATTTTAGGAAAACAAATATATGTACATACAGCCGTGGTCAAAAATACTAGGCACCCCTTAACCTTCTCTTGTATGAAAAACTTTTTTGTACACATTCACATTTATACTTACCCGGGTAGATACAAATTTTTATCATAGTTATTGCATACAGGATTCTTTTTTTTTAAATTAATTGTTTTATGTCCGTTGAAAATTTGAAAGTAAAAAAATAGCGAATAAATATTATAAATATGTTTATTTTGCATTCAATATAAAATTGCAATATCTACCCGAGTAGATACTATACAAGCGAAGGTTAAGAAAAACGCTCTCAGCTTGCCTTATTATGAAAGAAAAACGTAAAAATAGAAACATGGTCATTAATTCTTATATGCGTAAAGAGAGAGAAATTATTATATTTTGTGATGTACGATAGCTTTTTTGACGCGGTTACCCGCTAAAAATATTTTTTGTATGAGAAATTAGTCGGCGATATAATCGCCGCTTAAATATTAGTCGTGCAAATAAGCGTTGGAGTATTCACAATTGGGTGGTAAATGTGCGATTTGGCAGCACAGTTTCACAAAGTTTCCAATTTTTAATCGAAAATATTTCATCTCTAGACGTCAAATAGGAAAAAGTAAATATTTATATTTAAACAATATTTTGCAAAGACACAGACTAAATATGAAATATTTATTTGTTATCGAATTTAGCCGTTTAAAAAGGTAGTTTATTTAAAATTTTGATTTACTCCAGCTAAATTTTTATTTATTGTGCTGATACGCGCTGTTAGCTGGTGCGTCAATTGAAAACAACTGTAAAAAACAAAGTTGTCTGGCAAACGGAAGTTAATGCCCTGCTCGGTCTAAGAAAAATTAACTGAAGCATAAAAGACTGCCAGCACAACTACTAAAGCCAGGGGTAGTTGATCTGCAAAATGGTAGTTGTCAGTTTTTATTTGACAGTTGCTCTACGGCAGTGCTGCCAAGTTTGACTTACGAAAAAATTAAGCGGCGATAGCCGTTTTTTTTTTGCCACTGAGATAACTATCTTATACCCGCGTCAAAAAAAACACGGCTAATATATAAAATACAAATTTGCTAGGTAGCCCTGGCATTTAAGGAACTTGCTATATATAGATAGCGAGTATAATTTTCCTCGTTAAGTTACATATATACATACATAAATAAAAAAAACACGCAATAATGATGTTTTTTATTAGTGCAATGGGAAAGTAGAAATGGGGACCTTTTTTTTTTTTTTTTTGCTAATTACTATTTACTATACTTTTTTTTTGTAAAAATTACGAAATTTGTTTGGGTTTTTTGAAAATTCTTAAATTTTACAAATGTGGTACTTTTGCAAGCAAGTCATCTGGTAGCCCTACTCAGAAGCGCAAAAGCGGTATCTCAAAAAAAAAATCCACATTCTTGATTTGGAAGCAGATATTAGCGACCAGGGCGATTGCCCCATTGCTTCCTGTTTGGCCTGGACTATTTTTTTATTGAAACATTTCAAAACATTCCATACTTGGGTTGGGTCAACCTTGGTGATGTTCAAAATCCAGTTAAGAGCTGCTTCGCGCAAGTAAATCCTGTAAAAGAAATTCTTGTCTATTCGCTTTCGTGAATTTGTTTAGCGTTTACATTACAACGACAAATTCTGTACTCGACTCTTTCGTTTTTCCCCTCTTGCAAAACCAAAATGAATTTTCGAAAAGAATTTCCTAGTGTGAACCAGCACTAAGGTGCTAACGTGAAAAAGGCTAAAATGAGGTAATGATAAATGTGCAGGGAAATCTTTTGAACTTATGTATGTATGTATCTAGAATCATTTCTGGATTAACTGTTGTCCTCAAATTTTCTTTTACATAATTTCTCACACAATTCACCATGGCTGGTACGCATGCGCAATGTAGCAAATCAAATGTGCAGCTGTTTATTGCGCTGTAACAAACAATCGCATACCTATATACGTATGTATTTACGATTAAATAGTAAGAACCTTATGAGTCCTTTCGTTGTTTTTCGAATTTCTTTTGATAAACGTTGACTTCTTGTGTAGATACTTATTCAATTGAAGGTATAAAAACCGTTTCCACCACCAGTACTCTTAAAGAAAATATTAAATTGCGAATAATGCAATAGATCCCAAACCGTAAATAGAAATATGCTAATATACCTTACATACATATGTATAGTACATATTCAAAAGTTTCGTTAAGATGCTTGTGTATATAGGCCCCATTTTAAATGCAAGAGATGAATTCAAGTACCCTGTAAGATGCGTATTTACTAAAAACAAAGCCAGGTAGAGAGAGCGTTTGCAAAACAAGAAAGATTGATTTGTTGGGTACATAAAAAACTTATAGTAACAATTATTTTTTACTTACTCGGACAATGAGCTCTACATATGATAAAATTTTTGCCACATAATTTTTTTTACTAAATTTTTAATAAAAGCCGCATTTAAGGAACAAAAAATGTCATGTATTGTATTAGAAAAATGCGGTTTTATTGAATAACTAGGCCAAATCTAAAAAACTCATTTCCTGCCATTATAACTATTTCCGTTCGAAAAATGCATATTTTATTGAAAACTCTTTCTCAGAGTGGATTTTGTGAGATATTCTGCAAAATCTTAATCCTTAAAAAAATATATTTAGCTTTCAAAAAATTAGAAAAATAAGTATGCAATAACCTTCTTTAGCACAAATATTTTATTCTAAAAAAAAAAATATTAAAATTGGTTCAGTATATTTTGTGCCAAAGCGTTACAAACCATTTTCATGTAAGCAATTTTTAATAAATAGTTCAATAATAAATTGATGCTTTTATCTCGTCTAAGACTCTTAACATATTTTTTTTTATTTGAAGCTTATTTTTCTAGTTATTGAATATAACACTATTCGGCCTTTTTAAGTGCTCACATCTCAAAAATATCTGATAACTAAATGACATAAACAGAAATACCATGTCACAAACTTAAGGGTTTTCAAATCAAAAACGTCCTCAAAAAGGTTATCGATTTATATCAGTTTCGTTTGTAGTTTGAATGCTACATATCGTGATTTCTAATCAGAAACAAAATTTAAATTTCCGCCAGCTTTATTTTATTTCGTCAAAGTTTGGTGTTTTAAGATTTGGATTGCTGGATTTTTTTATAATGGCATTTCAGCCCCTTGGCATTATTTTATTCAATTTCGTCACATTCTCGCGCTTACTGCGTCGTAAAAACTCATATGCTTATGTGTGTTCCTCTTTTCTTAACCTCTGTATGTACAGCATTCTTTATGAAAATTTGATGGCAGAAAGAGGGAGGACCTTCCTGTGATTATTCCATGCCTGAACATGAAACCAAAAAAAAAAAGTATCCGCAACAATGCGCACAGCTATAGTACGGTCGTAAGGTATTAAAAGTAAAGACGTTCTTAAATGTAGTATTGTGCTGTAGAAGAAAAGGGTCTTTTTTGAAATTTTTTTTTTTTCGAGTGATCGTTATACATACATACATACATACAATTACATTGTTCACCTAAGTCGGTATGTCTTAAGCTGCATGTATACAGCTGCGAAACTTACAGCTGCAGCTGTAAATATTAAAAATAAAAAGAACTTGAGTATATCAACTAAATTCTAATTTATTGAGTTTATTAGCTTTTTTATGTATTGCTGTTATCAACTGTATATATTTTCGATAATATCTTAAGCAACGAGCATTCCCTTATCTCAAATTTTCTTCAGTAAGACTGATAAGAGTGTACATACATATATTTAAATTTTCTTATTTAAGTACTTATAATTCTTACATTTGACTTCATAAATACACGACATCTAATCATCTAAAAAAAAGGAAATTTAATATACATATTTTTAAAACTTTAAAAGACCTATCATCAGCCTCTTAACGTCATAGTTACTGCCATGCTTACATATTTCTTGCTTTCAGTACCTGCTTCTGGGGACTGGGTACATTTTCTTTGCCAGCAGCAAAAAGGACGGTCTTCTTTGGCGTAGTGCGTGGCGTGTGTGATGTCTTTGGTGTACGTGGCGTTGTCACTGCAGAAGCAGCTTGTTGTTGATCACCGCCGTTTACCGCTTTACCCATCAACGAGCGTACGGGTGTTGTGCATTGACGGGTTTTACTATTCGGTGTTGTTGGCTTAAGTATTTCACTCATCTCGTTGGAACTTTCGTTGCGCACTGATTTATCTGTTGAGCACAAAAGCCATGATGTAATCTTATCGCATTCTGCACGTAACTCCGAATCGATTAGCAAATCTTCTATCTTTTCCAAATCTGTGCTGTTCTCCCGCTTTGCAATACTTTCGTCTACCTTTGATTTTAACGAAAGATTTTCCAATCTTAGCTGCTCACACTCTTCACTTACTTTGCCCAACGTATTATCTTTGTTGTCTAACTCAATTTGCGCAAACTGCAGAAATGTCGCAAAATCATCTAATGACTTCTTCATATCTTGCATGTAAATCTCACGATTTTCATCCTTATGCTTTAGGTCATTGTATAGCTCGAGATAGTGGGCGGCATCCGTATCGATGCGCTCCTGGAATGAGGAAGCAATCTTATTGAATTTGGCTAAAGTTTCCTCCTCAGAGGTGAGAATTTGATTGAACATATTTTCTTTAAGAGATACCTCATTTTGCAGTGTTTTCGAAGATTCGCGCAACGCCTGTAGTGCAGCATCCGACTCGTCCCGCTGTAACTTGAGAGTCTCCACTTCAGACTGCAGCTGTAAATAACTTTGCTCTAGTGCAGACTTTGCTAACTGCACCGACTCCAACTCAGACTTGAATTGTTCGACATCAGCATCGGATTTTTTCAAACGTTCCATAAGTATATTAACTGTGGAGCGCGTGTTGCTTAGCGTCAACTGATAGTTGTATTTCTCGGTAATGATTTTGGCCATGTCTTGCTTAAGGTCGACTACTTGCTTCTGCAAGTTGTCTGTTAACTGCACATAGTAATCGATGCCGTTGCGCAGCTGATCTTCATATTTTTGTATTTTTTCATCACGTTCGCGTAGCATATCATTGGTACTCTCCAATAACACCATTACGTCTTGCTTCTCCAGCTCGATCTTGATAATCTCGTTTTCAGCCATTTTTTGACGCTTTTCCAACTCACCACGCCAGAAAGCTTTCTCACGTTCAATGGCTGTCTCCAGGTCTGATTCCAGTTTGTGCACCTTCTGCTCGGCTTGTACCTCAACGGCACGTAGTTTCTCTTCAGTTGTTTCCATGAGATGTTCACGCTCTACATATTTGGCTTTTTCGCGACAAAGCTGTCTAATGGTATCGCAATGTGCATCGATTTCGCAATTTTTATCTAACAATTCCTCCTGGAGTGAACGTATGAGATCACACTTGCTGGCTAAGTCGTGCTTTAGCGTGCTACGTTCATTCTTCAGACACTCCATCTCATTTTGTATAATCTTATTTTCTTGCACATAAGCCAATGCATCTTGGTCAATCTGGCGTTTGAGTTGCGTTACATCGGCAATGAGTGCATCATTGGTGTTCTTCAAATTTTGCACAAGTTCAAAGTTTTGCTGTGCCCTTTCCTCATCGTTGGCCAGTTTTTCACGTGCCTCAAAGATTTCCTGCTCTAACTTAGTAATCTGCTCTAGTAACTGATCATGCCGCTTTGACTGCGCTTGTGCTTCAAGTTCAAGCTTTTTATTGCTTACTTCTAGGGCTGTGGTTAGCGAATTTAGTGTCTCAATTTGACTTACGTGTTGCTCCCGCAGTGCTTTTAATTCGGCTACTAATTCATCACAATGTTCAGTTAGCTTAGTATTATCTGCACTAAGCTGATTATTTAGTTGTTTATGTGCCATATTCTCCGTGGTGAGCTCATGAATCAACGTATCGGTTTTCATTGACATGTTGGTATTCTCTTCGCGCAACTTCAGTTCAGCCTCTTTAAGTTGATCCACATGACGTTTTAGTACATCCATCTGGGTCATGTAGCTTTCAAGTAATTCATTTTTGTGACGCAATTCATACTGTAAAGCTTCTTTACCCTTAAGACGATTTGCTGATTTGGGCAACTCTTTCACTGGTGTTGTGTTAACTGAATGTAATGGAGTGGAACTTGCAGTGCTGGATCCAGAGTTGTTGTTATTATTGTTACTATTACTGGTGGACGTTGACGTTGTTACATCAGAGTTCTGACGAAAACGTAGGCGTTGTGGCAACGATGGTGTGCGAAAAAGACGCAATCCTTTTGATTTCTTGTCTTCTTTAGTACTACCCTTTTTTGGTATGGCAAACTCTTTGGCGTCTTTTGAGCTCGAACCAAAACGTACGGCTTCTTTGAAAAATTTTTCAATTTGTTCCTTGCGTTCCGGTTGAGCAGTAGTGGATGACGTGTTAGGCGTTGTTCCGTTCGGTGCACTACTACCATTCGTTATACTTGAGGTGCTGGATGACGGCGTGACTGATGGGGAACCACATGCAACATCAATGTCATTAAAACGTTTGAGCTTGGCTTTTGAGAAAGACATGGCGATCTTATTTATCAATTGGTATTTCAGTGTAAAAAATCAACGGTTAAATTTTTGAAAAAAAAACTATAGATCCGATTAAGCGCACTTTACTGAATTATTCAAAAATTTTTGGTTTTCTGGAAACTTTCGCTTGTTGGTTGATGTTAACAAAATTAAATTAACTTTTAACAATTTTAATGAAAAAAAAAAACAGTTATTTTTAACAAAACATAATAAAACACAAAACTTTAACCCGGACTATTTTGAAAACAACTCTCGCTATATTACGAGCATAAATGTTCCTACACGTTTAACTGTTGAAACCGAACTGAACTGTTGACTGCAGCTTGAAAAGGTTCAAAGCCATTCTTAAACTACCCTTGAGATGCTAAGAATTTCCACAAGTGGTGTTGCTTTATAACCAAGTTTTCCGGTTTTTTTTTTCACTTCTTTTGTAATTGTGTGATCGTCGTCTAAGGGGTGCTTATGCTTTCAGCGTTCCCTTGGAAGTTAAAACGGCAAGTCAAAGTAGAATAACAAGAAAACAAAATTCAAATGCTTCGACATCCGGAAGGTTCTTATTTTGCGCCGTTGTATTTCATTTGTGGTGGTACTTGCTCTCTACCTATGCAGTAAGTGCGAGCGAAAATCGTGTGAATGAAATTAAAGTTGATCGTAATATAACTACACCCGTGTACTTTCTTGCACATCTGGCAGAATTAAAAACTACCGGCAGAAATTACCAATGGTACTATTTTACAAAATTTCATCAAAACCACAATTTATTTGCTCGGAACAGTCAATGCAATATACTCGTATATATTTATGAATGTAAAAAATAAAGTAACAGACGTGATAGGGCGAAAAGGGCACTGAATTCGGATATAGCGAAGTAAAATACTTTTTTTTCGTCTTCTACTTTAAATTAATTAAATTGGTGATATCAATTTTAAGAGTAGTAAACAGTAGTAAATGTAATTAAATATTTTTCTTAAGAGAATATGAAACTTTTCTTTTTATCAGTTAAAACGTTTTTTTCTGTAAGGGGCGTGACAATATACATATGTACATTAGGGTGATTCAAAATTTTTTTTTTTTTGTTTTTTTTAAGGTGCTGTTGCTTAAAAAGTAAGTTTATGATATAAAGAAAAAGCTCACGAAAATTCAGCTCTGTAACTCAATTTTATAAGGTGGCGCCGGAGCCTGTTAGTTTTACATGTAAATTGTATGGAAAAATTATTTTTTACAAAAAAGGTATCTAAATGAATAGGTGATTAGTGTTGTTGAGCTTAAAAGGGTCGTTTTTCGACGTAATTTCTTACGCTGAATCCGAATCTGGCCTCAGAATTGACCCATCATGTCGGAATCCTGAAATATTTGAGGTTAATTACCTGAAACATGATGTTTTTTGTCTACTTTGGAGGCCATGTATAGGATTCAAAGTAAGTTGGTCAGCTTATTTATAACAAAAGCATCATTTAGTACCATCCTTGCCGTTTAAAATAAGCTTTCAAGTGGTGATATGTGATGCTTACTTGCAAAGTTGCAGCCATTTCAAGGTGACATGAATTTGAAACCCGTTGGTTAATATTGTTGGGTTGCAACCCTTTGTAGGGGATCCAATTCATGTCACTTTAAAATGGCTATAACTTTGCAAGGAAACATCACAGATCACCACTTGAAAGCTCATTGTAAAGGGCAAGGATGGTACTAAATGATGCTTTTGTTAAAAATAAGCTGATCAACTTTCTTTGAATCCTATACATGGCCTCGAAAGTAGACAAAAAACATCATGTTTCAGGTAATTAACCTCAAATATTTCAGGATTCCGACATGATGAGTCAATTCTGAGGCCAGATTCGGATTCAGCGTAAAAAATTACGTCGAAAAACGACTCTTTTCAGCATAACAACACTAATCGCCTATTCATTTAGATACCTTTTTTGTAAAAAATAATTTTTCCATACAATTTACATGTAAAACTAACAGGCTCCGGCGCCACCTTATAAAATTGAGTTACAGAGCTGAATTTTCGTGAACTTTTTCTTCATATCATAAACTTACTTTTTAAGCAACAGCACTTTAAAAAAAAACAAAAAAAAAAAAATTTGAATCACCCTAATGTACATACATTAGGGTGATTAAAAATTTTTTTTTTTTTTAAGGTGCTGTTGCTTAAAAAGTAAATTTATGATATGAAGAAAAAGTTCACGAAAATTCAGCTCTGTAACTCAATTTTATAAGGTGGTGCCGGAGCCTGTTAGTTTTACATGTAAATTGTATGGAAAAATTATTTTTTACAAAAAAGGTATCCAAATGAATAAGTGATTAGTGTTGTTGAGCTAAAAAGGGTCGTTTTTCGACGTAATTTCTTATGCTGAATCCGAATCTGGCCTCAGAATTGACCCATCATGTCGGAATCCTGAAATATTTGAGGTTAATTACCTGAAACATGATGTTTTTTGTCTACTTTCGAGGCCATGTGTAGGATTCAAAGAAAGTTGATTAGCTTATTTTTAACAAAAGCATCATTTAGTACCATCCTTGCCCTTTAAAATGAGCTTTCAAGTGGTGATCTCTGATGTTTCCTTGCAAAGTTATAGCCATTTTAAAGTGACATGAATTGAATCCCCTACAAAGGGTTGCAACCGAACCATATTAACCAACGGGTTTCAAATTTATTTCACCTTGAAATGGCTGCAACTTTGCAAGGAAGCATCAGAGATCACCACTTGAAAGCTCATTTTAAAGGGAAAGGATGGTACTAAATGATGCTTTTGTTAAAAATAAGCTGATCAACTTTCTTTGAAACCTATACATGGCCTCGAAAGTAGACAAAAAACATCATGTTTTAGGTACTTAGCCTCAAATATTTCAGGATTCCGACATGTTGGGTCAATTCTGAGGCCAGATTCGGATTCAGCGTAAGAAATTACGTCGAAAAACGACCCTTTTCAGCTCAACAACACTAATCACTTATTCATTTGGATACCTTTTTTGTAAAAAATAATTTTTCCATACAATTTACATGTAAAACTAACAGGCTCCGGCACCACCTTATAAAATTGAGTTACAGAGCTGAATTTTCGTGAACTTTTTCTTCATATCATAAACTTACTTTTTAAGCAACAGCACCTTAAAAAAAACAAAAAAAAAATTTGAATCACCCTAATGTACATATCTTCAAACCAAAATTCATTAGAATCCGTTTATAAATTTAGCCGTTTACTGTATGGGGCGTGACACTGCCTACTATTGGAAAGAAAATTATATTATGCACTGCCGCTCTTCACAAATTTTCCAACCCAAAAAAAATTAAGCGATTATGTTGTGTTATGGCAGTTGAAAACTGGTCTAACCGTTTTGCAACTGCCTATTTATGTATAAATTACAAAAGTTTTACACTTACGAAACTAGTTTTTAAAAGTATCGTCATAAAATAGCCCGCGGTGTGTAGAGGTACTCGATAACATACATGTACGTGCACCGTTCGTACTGATGATGTATCTGACTGTTTTATTTACCCGCATATTTTATAAATGTTTGTGTCGTAACAGGAGTGTTAAATATACATAAGTATAACTGATGTATGGTAGTGTTGAGTTTTTTCCTTTTAATTCAAATATAATTTATAGGCCACCGGCATCTCAAAAAAAAAAAAAAAAAACTCATGAAACCTATACAAAAAAATTAATCTACATTCGTTGTATGGATATTCCATGAAAGTTTTCGTGTTTTTGAAAAAAACTTTTTTTCAAATTTAGATGATAATTTTTAAGTATAAATATAGATAAAAAGCCACCCCACGAATTCAAATAATTTGAGATGGCGCCAAATCTTTTGCAAATCAAATTGTGTGGGAGCATCAACCATTTTTGCTTAAAATGAGTAAACAGAGTCGTTGCACAGTGGAAGATCGTGGACATAAATAGGAAGAAAATGAAAGTGCTAGGGATTGAAATTTTCTTTAAGACAATCGTCAGATCATACTTAGGGAATGCGAAAAAAAACTATATAAGCCTTAAATTTGTTTGGGTTTAGTGACATAGAGGGCACAAAGTTGAACTTTGCACACTAAAAATGTTCTATGAAACTTTTTATATAAGCAACTGTTAGAAAGGGCTCACTAGTTACCTTTTTAGAACAAAATGCAATTATGTAGCTTATTGGCGCAAAGTAAATCGCCATTATATGAATTGTACGAATTTTTCAAAAACTAGAATGTTAAATGCAAGCTTTGACAAAAAAAATTACATATCTCCTGATTTCAAAATTTTCAGCTGCCCTTTTTCACAATTTATTTTTTATACGTAAGGGGAGGGGAGGTGCATAAATTCAGAAGTGAATTTCCTTCAGAGAAAAGAAGTATTTTTCGCCTTTTCATCCCCCTTTCGAATGCTTTTCAATAGTAGAAGAGATAAGCTTTCGAAACTGTTTTTCTCCAATAACTTGTAAACTATAAAAGATATCGCACAATTTTTAGCATTTTTGAAATAAGCATTGCCAACTTAATGAAATTAATACCAAACTTGAAGAAAAGGTCTCAACCACAGGTGTGTCCGTGGACCAAATTTTTTCAATAATTAATTTAAATAAATTTGCTTAAATATGACTTTTTTTTTATTTTGTTCTGTTTGTCACAGTATCTTCGATACAACTAACATCTGTTTTTATCTATTTGATATTTTTATATGTTATTCTTTAATCAATTCTAAAAATGTACATATCTGCTTTCAAATCAAAACTTTGGATAGTATGAATTTTTTCATGAAGACGGGACCCATTTTCACATACAAATTATTTTTGTTCCTGTGATCATCATAAATCTACTTTAATTAAACGATCTAAAACCAATTTTCACACAAATACAAAAAATGGTTCGATCTAGCATCAGACTTGAAATTGATGAATTTCGAAAAGAAGGCGTGGCACATCCTATACAAGCACAAGCTTCGAAACGCTACACTGACAGCTATTTAAGTAAATGTTTCCAAATTCAATGTGGATGTTTAGTCAAACCAGACAGCACATATTGTGAGTTATGTACATATGTATGTATGTATACATAAGAGTATTTAATTTTTGGCGAGGCTAAAGATAACACCCTTATTATTCAAAGATAACACCCTATGGTTCAATACTGCATAAGCTCTTTGCTTCAACGCAAGACTTACGCTATATTGAATTATTACCGTAGATCGAAAGAGGTTGTTTTTATCAAATGTCCACAGATATGTACGAGTATATGGATATTTTCAGCATATTAGCGAACCAAGTATCTGTTCGGCTTTTGATACTTAGGTTCTGCTATTTCTGTAGAAGTGCTAAAAGTGTCCAAATTTAAACGTTTATTATTGGACATAAAATATTATTTTTTGTTCCTTTACTTTTTAAATTTTTTTTCTTTTTTCGAGAGTGGAATTTTCATACTTCCTCGTGTTTGACAGTTTTACAGGATTAAGTCCAGAAAATACTGGAACGGACTTAATGTCTATCTATCTTATTGTTAGTACTGCCATTTTCAGTACACTTGTTATTTTTTAGTACATTTGCGTTGTGAAAATTTGTAGTCAGTGCATTCGACATTCGCATTTTAAGTACATTTTCGGTACGTTTCAGTATTTAGAAGTGTTTCTAAAACTTAGCTGAAATTACGAGAAAACTTTGCGGACCTTGTTTTTATTAAAAAAAAAATTCAAAATGTTTTATTTAACAATAAGCAACTCTTATTATTCAAGAGATTTGTTTTGAGCATATTAAATGTTCAGCTATAAGACGCATACAAAAAACTTCACTACGCGGAAACATAAAAATGTAGAAAGTAACTTATTGTTCTATATAGACGATATGTTAATATATACATATATGGTTGAAAATAAACATTTTATTATACTTTGCCATGTCATTCATTAGATTTTTGTGAAATAGCCCATCGATATGAAAATTATCTAATGGCTTAGTATGTTGTTCTAGATAGCATTAGTTAAATGAGAGTTTGTGCAAAATATTGGTACAAGGCAGCGTGGCCGAGCGGTCTAAGGCGCTGGTTTTAGGCACCAGTCCGAAAGGGCGTGGGTTCGAATCCCACCGCTGTCACAATTTTTTTTTTTATGCTAAGCTTTTTTTCGACACATAATGTATATTATGTATTATATTTTCCATTGAATTAATTTACAAAATGTTGCCTACTTTTTAAACCAAAATTTACTTACAATAAAATATTGATTTTATTGATACTTTGTTGTTTCTTACTAAACACAGCTACAATAGAAGTTTACCAGTTTACCAGTATTGCCGTACATAAGGCGATTGTGGAAAAAATGTTTAATTCTAATGTTGTCATGTATATTTGCGTATGTTAAAACAAAGCAAACCCTCAAAAGCTTGGAAATATAAAAAAATACTATGATAAAATATGTGTGTTACATACATACATAAATGGTAAACAAAATACCATGGCATTTATATTATGCATTTTTATGGTTCCAAATGGAAAGAGGATGATGCCTGAAATTATCTTAGAGGGGGGCTTATTACTCTCTATCTCTTTATGTATAATTTTCTTTTGACGCAGCCAAGACATTAAGTGTCTGTAAAAGCCGGGGGCCTTGTATGAATTGAAAAATTTCGGAAATAGCCATTTATTGGAGAATTTTTGCAATACGTATTTTTCCACAAAAATAAATTTGTTGAAAAAAGAACATCAAATTTTTGCCACACACAAAAAAAAAAGAAGTTATTTATTAATGACTAAAAAATTAATTTTGAATTATTGGTTCCCAAAAAAAAAAGATGCAGATTATTTTTAAATAAGAAAATTTTTTGTTAGAGCATGAAAAGTTAGAGTTGAGTTCAATGTTTTTTGACACTCTGCTTCGATATAAGCTAAATTAAGTTACATTTTACAATAATGAATCTTGAAACTTGTTTATTGCTCTTCATGCATTAATATATTTTGTTTCTTTTAAGGAATGCGCTTATATGGCAAAACGCGAGGGTTCAATTCCTGGAACAAATAATTATTTTTAAGAAGAAAATGATTTGTATAACACAATTTAATTTGACTGAGATTTGAACTTGGTTTGATTCTAGAATAGTTCGAGTGCGACCCCGTTCCTAAACTAGCTCGGCTATAGTATGTTGATGTTTAATTAGACAAAATTGAATAATCAAAATGAAATCGGTAAATAAATGAAATGGAAAGAAATTGCATCGATGAAACGCACCATACAAATAGTAACTTTTCATCGATGCATTTTCGGAGTACTCTGCTTATTTGCCGTTGGAAAATAAAATTCAATCAATTACGTCTTTTGTTTACTTTGAGGTGTGGCAACACTTGTTATCTTTCATTTTGCATTGCCGTGCTACGAATCAAATGTCAAAACTCCTCAATATATATACGTCAAATGTTATACTGTTGTTGTTGTTTTCTTCTTGATTTTTGTGTCGTGGTTTTGCAGAACTCGTGAGTGATAACAAACAGCGGATAAAAACAAGAAAAAATTTTTTAAATAAAAAAAAACAAAATTACATGTCTTGTTTCTTTGTTAAGAAGTGAATAAAAAAAGTTAAACTAAATATATAAGCAAGTTGTAAACGATGACAAGCCATGTACAGTGTGCTTTATTTAGTGTTTTAGAATTCAAAGGAATTTTCGCCCTTTGGTATTGATGGAATGTTGTAACAAAACAGACTGCCAAGAAAAAACTTTAGATGTACTTTTAAAATGGGCAAAATTGGATATAGGAGCGCTAATAGTGAGTAATTATTTTAAAATTATTAAAGCACATACAGACAACAAGAAAAGAAACAACCACGACAGTAACAACAAATGCAATAAACAACGAGAACTACTGAGATAAGAAAACTTGTATCGCTACATTTAGTTAATATAAACAAAGAAAAAAATATTTATTTTTAGTTAATTGAAAAAACGAAAAAAAAAAAACAAGTATTTGCTCGGTTCCGAGGATAGTTTAGAGCCTCAACCGTAACATTTTGAAATGGAATGTGTGGCAATTTTACCACGAACATAAACACTTACCATTTATTGTTAGTATCGACGTTATGGAATAATTTTGTTTCGTATAGAAGCAAAAATTTTGAAATAATATGTATGTAAAAAGGTATTTCTGTAGGTGTGGTACATGCAATTAAATTATTCAAAATTTGTAGCACTTGGGTCTTAATTCTAGAACAACTGCATCACCCATTGTTTATTGTTGACTTGAGTGACATTTCCGCTTAGCTGAGGTGCGATACTACGATATCCGTAGCGATAAGTTTTAATAATACTTGCCCGAGTAATCTTAAATAGGCAGAAAATATAAAAAATGTTATTCACTAATATGATTAAATTTCTAGTTTATCCCCTTTATTCATAATCATTCAAAATAGGTTAAAATAGGAATTTCATTCTTTTAAATGTTTTACAGACCTAAATATCATAAAATATTTTGAATGGGTTTGTAAGTTTATTAACGTATTAGTGAGTAGGTTCGCAACCGACTTCCAGCCACTCCTACCAAGTACATACAGTAAATACAGCAACCGAACCTCTAGATCAGGGCTTCCCAATCGTTGTGATCCACCGCATGTACCCTTTATTTTGAAAGTGGTGCAAGACCCTCTTCGTTGATAATAAAAAATTAAGTAACTTGAAATGAACTGTACAAAATTTATTCAATTTTCTCTTATTAAAGAAGAAGGGCTTGCACCACTTTCAAAACAAAATTCTCATATATCGCCAAAAACAACATACAACGATGCAGCAGCGACATCAAGGTTTGCAATTTGTTACATACCTACAAAAGACAACATAAACAATCAATTACTATATTCAAGATGTGTATATAAAAACAACACCAAAAGCTTCTGAATTTATGGCGATATCAAGAGACTTTGTGGGGGAAAAATTCTTTTTGTACAGATGACAGTTCAAATATGATGGTGGGCCGTCCGTTCAAATTTGCTATTTTGCTCAATGAGAAAAATCTGCCAATCTGAAAAATCAGTTTGATACATATCTACAAGCATTGAATATTGCCTCCTTATGTCACACACCAAGAAAAGCAATTTACATATTAGCGAAAATTTATCTTACATAGTTCCATTCGTGGCTGTAAACTACCGAAAAATTCACCCATGGTTCAATTCAGTTGTTAACAGATCCTCTAAACCAGTGTATGGTAAATCCACACAGATGCATGTCAGTGTGCGCCAGGCCGAATCGTATTTGGCAGCGTACACGATGAGTATACGTACACGCAGCCTCTGCTTAAGTTCCGCCGCAGTTGGACGCGAGAGGCAGAATGGGTAACACTGCTCTAAACCAAAAGTTCGGCTTAAAAACCAGTTCAATTATGGGAATTTAACCACAGATTCGGGCTTAAAAGTTCAAAATAATGGTTTCAAAAAAAAAAAAAAATTTAATAATGAGGAAACATTAGACCCCACTGTTAATATCATTAAAAAAATATATATATAATTAGACGGAGGGAAACGGGACATGAGGCATCCGCGAAATGATTATTCCAGATTGCAAAGTTTCGTAAATTTATCGTCTCTGTTGTTGACAAAGATTATGAAGTAAAAATAAGACAGCATTTTAAAAAAATTCATTCGACGAAAGGGTCAGACCGGGACCCGCAAATTTCTGTAGACCGGCCGTGGAATAAACAAAATATATAGACTTATTTGTATGTGTAAGTTTTTTATGTTATCTCAACTTGTTAATTAAAATAAGTTAATCGAATTCGTAGGAACCTATTCCAAAATCAAGAGATTATCCAACGTAAATTTTCAAAAGATCTAGATCTTCGGTTATTTTCAAAGCATTATTCAAAAGTTTCCTTAATATCGTCAATATTACAATAGTTCCGTACACCACCCCTTACTTAAACAAACTTAAACGCAGCTTATTAACGCTCCCTTACAGAAGCACTGTTTATAACGAAATCCAAAACACTGAGATCACTTTCACTACCGTTCAGGGACGACCAGCTTAGAGTCTACTTTATACACACACAGTGAGTATAAACACAATATACAATATGCATATCAGTCAGTAAGCCAGTTCAACCCGACTTCGACTATGCGCCATGCCCACTGCAAAGAGTTGTGCAGAGGAAGTTCTGCTGCAAAAAGCCTAACTTTAAGCCAATAAATTAGCGCAAGATCTTAAGCTTAAACGAAACCAGCACTAGCTACCAGGCACTGGAGGCAAAAGCAGACAAGCATGCGAAATAGCAAAAGTCAAACAACTTCAGCTCTTGCCATCAGCAAACTGTTCCACTCTTAACTGAGCTACACGCTGCTGCATACGTTTAGTTTGGCTTTGCTTTCGCTTGCGTTCAGTTCATTTTGATTCGGTACGATTGCTTGGTTATTGTCGTGACTTGAACTGAATTTTGTTTTTGTTGTTGCTGTTAATTTGTTGTTACGCTTTTGATTCGTTCAACTCTTCCAACGTACTTATCTAATTTGCAGCTATGACTATTTTTGCTGGCTTACATGAACGTTTGTCCAAGGTTGGTCAGGAGCATTTACTTAAATTCTGGGATGAACTAACGCTAGATGAACAAGAGCAGCTGGTACGCGACATTGAAGAACTAAATTTAAACGAACTTAAGTATTATTTTGATCGTGCAACTTCTTCGCTGAGTGAAAATGGCATTAAATTGGATGATCGCTTACAACCAATACCAGAAACAAAATTTGTTAGCATATTACGCACATCCGAAGATCAATTAGCCATGTATCGGAATGAGGGATTGAGACAAATCAGTCAGGGACATGTCGCCGTTTTGCTTATGGCCGGAGGTCAAGGTGAGTACTGTTAATAATTGTATTACATGTTTGTGGCTCAAGTGAATTAACTCAAAAAAAAAAAAAAAATAAAAACGCATGTATGTATGTACGTACATACACTGCACGAAGTTTCCCATTTCAGTTAATTTCAGAGATGTAAATAATCGTTATTTTCAATAATTGGGATTAAAAAAATTACAATGAAATAAAAGCGAAATATAAGTATAGATATATAACATGATTTTGCAATTATTATTTTAAAAATCAAAAATAATCGTTATGTTGTGTTTCTTATTTTTTTTTTCGATCTAAATAATCGTAATTTTGATTTATTGACCAAATTCATGTGCTCAACAATTTCTGTTTCTATCAGTGCGGGGCGTTTGGCACTCACTCTGCACTGCTTTTCGGCTAATGCAAATTCTTAAGATACTGTGCGGTACCTTCCACTTTTTTATTGTTTATTCGATATTTTTGACGCCTTCCATTCTTTCTCAACGGTCACACTGGATATGTGTATGATGAACAATTTTTACAAGTAAATTCGAAAAAGACAAATTTTGACTTGTGCCTCTTTAGCGATATGTATATTGAAAATCATAATGGTTACAGTTCGTAGTACAACTCATTTAAGAAGATTTTTTCCAGGTATTAAAAAGCCAAAGAAGATATACTCAGGAGATTTACAATCTCAATAAAAATTTTCATTACGCAGAAACATCAGCTCCCACTTAAAATTCCACTCAATAATTGTATGTGACTTGATGGTGAAACGGGGTCTGATATCTCCGCAGAATGAATTTCAGAGATTGCAAACTCACGCAAACTTATTGTCTCTGCAAATGGCTACACGGAATGAGTAAGAAAACTCTTGGGTTCAATTACCTCAGTAAACAATGCTGTTGTAACTTTACTCGTTTGTGCGTGTACTTTTGAACAACATAATTGCTGTCGTCTGTTCGCCTATTTTTATGTTTAATTTATATTAAATCATAATTGCTAATAAGAATTAGCTAAATGACGTCGAATGATTCAATCCTCACAAACAAAAATGCAGTACTGCATCAACTTAATATACTATATCTCTCTTTTCAGTTACTCTTTGTTCATTTGTAATCGTGTCACGCAAACGCATTTTATATAAATGTTATTTGTGTCTGTTTTGTTTATTATTTTTGTTTTTAAAATAAAATGAAACTTTTTTACACATTTTTTTAAGTGTTATAAACAAGCCCACGAGCAAACACCTACGAACGTGTTGAAAAATATTTGCTCGTACGACGTTTGTTAATTTTTTTCTTAAAAAAAAAAAATTAGAAATTTTTAATTTATATTCTTCTTATCTTACAGCATACTCACATTTTCAAACCCTTAGCGATTTGTTTTAAGTAGTTTATAGCAAGTAAACTTTTTGGTTTTTGGTCTGATCCAGAGTGAACGGTTTTAAGAAATAAAATGCCCACTTAAAGGAAATCGACTTCCTCATATTCGATTACGACCTTATGTCCAATATGATGATTCATTTCGAAGACATCGTACATTAAATTTAAAATTTTTGGTGCTCATAATCTTTTAAGAGGTTATGTCCGGAGGTTATGTCGCCTAGCTCTCTTCGAATTTTCTTCTACTAAGAGAACAATGTGAAATAAATCTAATCTATAAAAATTTAGAAAATAACAAGTTTTTTTTTACATAAACCACTTCCGAGATATTGAATGGACCATGCGGACATTTCAACATCTACAAGTAAATTTTGGGATTCGATACCCGATTACACTTTCCATAGTTCGTATTTTTTTCCAAATTCTTTCTAATCTCCATAATTTTGCGTAGGTTTTTTTCAAAATTTAACCAATTACTACACTACATTGAGTTTTCCAACTGTAGTAAGATGGTGCACTATCTCGGCAAACCATGAACATAACTTTCATCCTTTCATCAGAATATTTAAATTGGCTATCATAAAAACATGTTGCTCTATAGCTCAACCTCATTCCAACTCTTCTGTCTCCCATTTTGTAGCCAAACACCACGTGCAATAGAGTTACCGCTAAAGTGTTAGCTTTAAAAAAAATTAAAATATATTATTTTAGGTTCTTTTGCTATCTAGGCCCATTTCTTCTCGAAAATATATTGAAATCTGCGCAGTATTTCGCTAAATACTTTTTAGAAATGCATAAGGGAGTAAACAAAAACTGTAAAATATAGCGTGAGAAATAAGATATACATAATTAATTATACATACTTATCTTTAAGTTGTACTTATAATTATAGCAAAGTAAATAATATTGTTGTTGCAAAGATAAAAGACACTTGTATCAACTTTTCCGTATAAATTTTGATTGTTCCTTGCTAAACGATTTTTAATGCTTTCAGTTTGAAAATTTTTAATACAAATTGATTGAATTGAATTATCTATGTTTTTATCAAACAATTAGTAAATTCTAAAAAAGTATTTTAATAGCAATTCTATATACTTAGTTTCTAAAAGTAACATTCCCTCCCAATAATTATCAATTTTAAGATGAATTCCAAAGCAAAAATAAAGTTATAACATTTTTGAAGCTTTCTGTTGGTAATTGTGTCTTAATAAGGGCTTAATTAATAAGTCCCACCTGAACATATCATTATACAAACTTCTTTATTTAAATGAGAACCAAATTAAAGTATTTGTATTTTGTATCGCAACAACAGCAATAACGGCGAACAAGAATCATCTTTGCACGTACAAGCGTTTTAAGCCATTTAACAGTTAAAAAATAAAAAATATCTGTTAAACACGTTTTAAAGGTCATCCAGTTAAGACAAAGAAAAACCTGTATTATCTGCAAGTTGTCGTTTATCAAAATCTATTAAGTCACATAAAAGTGGACCTACACTAAAAATGAAAAAGAACAAATTTATGATAATTACATAAACATTCCATTAATTAAATTCAAGAAAAGACCTTATGCCCTGTAGCTATAATCGAAAGTTAACTTTTGTTACAGAGCATACGAGTACAACTTAAAAATACAAACATACATATATTTTAGTTTAGTTTTCAAATCTTTTTGTGAAGTGTTTTTTTATAAAAATAAAAATAAAATATTATTATGAAATTTTGTTCCAAAGACACAAATGAAAATATATTTTAGTTTTTTGCTTCTTCTGATGAAAGCTCAGAAGTGTTCATATGATGGCCCTTTAAAGCTATAAACTGTATAATATTTTGGTTCTTAGGGAAGTAATCAAGTAAGTTTTTTACTTATCCAGTTTATTCAATGTAATTTTTCACAAACTTAAAAAAAAAGAAAAAAAAAAGTTCTCGAAATGAAATTATTTCTGCAAATCTGTGGTAAAGGAAACAAAAACAAGATTTTCCGAGTATTGAGTTATTCTTTTTAAAATTCAAATATCACAGATGAACACCATACAAAAATCGACCGTCGAGTAATCGAAAAGCTTGAAGTGTTCCCATAAGTTTTTCAAAACGAAACATCTCCCTTGTTATGTTAAAATAGCGATGTATTAATATCATTTTTTTAGCAAAATGACATATGCACTAGACTGGTTCAAAATCGTATGGTAAAACTAAATGCCGTCAAAATTCTGGTGCTCAAACCTCAACCTATATGTTGAGCCTATGGGGCTCTTCAAACCAAAATTTCAATCGAATCGGAAAAGGAAAGGTGTGTCAGTGGGCCGATTTGTATAATTTTCGATATGACTTTATAGTATTATTGTTAAAAAAAATATCAACATTGGGGTATATTCGTTGTTATCATTTTTTACAGACTCAGTATGATGTGAAATATACATATGTGAAAATTATAAATCAGAAAATCGCCACAAATTTGAGTACTGATTCATTAATACGAATGTAAAAAATGCAATAAAATCTGACATACCTCCAATTTGCTCACTCGAAACCCTATCGATTTTATATTTTTTGGCCGCGACACTATACGCAATCGATTGGGCATCCTCTTTTCGATTAAAAAAAGCAAGGAAATTATAAAACAATAAAGATTTATAATTAATTTTTGTTTAATAAATTCTAATATTTCACATTTGTCCATTTTGGAGACTTTTTTTCGTTTTTCGGCGACCACTTAAACATTTTTGAAACTAATCTTATCCTTCGATATGTTTGTTGAAATTTTGGAAAAGAGCGATCGGTCTTTCTGCGGTGTTGTTTACAACATGTTTAATTAATTTTTTTTCATTTGAAATTACAATTTCATGGTAAATCAAAATTATAATAACCCAAAAAATACAATATAAATATTTTATTAATATTTTCACAATTATTTTTACATTGCCTAGCTTACCACGTTTCCCTAGTTTTTGTCAATAATATTATAATTAATATTTTCCTTATATTATTTTCATTTCAGGTACCCGCTTAGGATTTGCACACCCCAAAGGAATGTATGATGTTGGTCTACAATCACACAAAACTCTTATCCGTATACAAGCCGAACGAATACAAAAACTACAACAGTTAGCTTTCGAATCAACCGGACAACATGGTATAATCACTTGGTACATTATGACGTCAGAGCACACCATCCAACCAACATATGAGTACTTTATGGCCAACAAGTATTTTGGACTTAAAAAAGAGAACGTAATACTTTTCGAACAGGGATCGCTGCCATGTTTCGAATATGACGGAAAAATTATACTCGACGAAAAACATCGTATAGCACGAGCTCCTGATGGAAATGGTGGAATTTATCGCGCTATGAAAAATCAAGGTATCTTAGCTGACATGGGCAAACGTGGTGTGCTGTACGTGCATGCACACAGTGTTGATAATATATTAATCAAAGTGGCTGACCCGGTTTTCGTTGGTTATTGTGTGCAAGAAAATGCCGATTGTGGTGCAAAAGTGGTTGAAAAATCTCACCCAAACGAGCCTGTAGGCGTAGTAGCTATTGTTGATGGAAAATACCAAGTGGTTGAGTATAGTGAAATTTCTGCTAAAACCGCTGAAATGCGTAACTCAGATGGGAGGCTGACTTTTAGTGCTGGCAATATATGTAATCATTTCTTTAGTACAGGATTTCTACAAAAGATCGGTAGTACATATGAATCAGAGCTAAAACTACATGTAGCCAAAAAGAAAATTCCATTTATTGACAACTCAGGAAAACGTATTACGCCTGAAAAGGCAAATGGCATTAAAATTGAAAAATTTGTCTTTGATGTATTTGAATTTGCCGAAAAATTTGTGGCTATGGAGGTGCCACGTGATGAAGAGTTCAGCGCGTTAAAAAATGCTGATTCAGCTGGGAAGGATTGTCCATCGACAGCGCGAAATGATTTGTATCGCTTGCATAAGAAATTCGTTGAAGCCGCTGGTGGTATCGTACACGGCGACGAATGTGAAATCTCACCTTTTATCAGTTATGCTGGAGAAAATTTGGCACCGCTTGTAGCAGGAAAATCATTTACAAGCCCAGTGTACTTGCGCAGCAGCCGGGAGCCATTGACAGGTCACTTGTAAAAAAATATGTAGATCTCGACTGATTATTTTTTTGCAATCATTTTTTGATGAATTTTTTAATTTCGAAATTTAAAATTATTGTTAAAATCTGTCTTTTTGTTTTTAATATCGTTAATTCATTTGTATATCTATTTTATTTTTAAACGATAAGTTGATTTTTTGAAAAATGATTTATGCAAAAATAATAAATTCCAAATTATATATTTTTTATGTATGGTACTCTAGAAATTATCCTAAGGGTTGAATGTCGATATAATTTGATTCAAATCCCAGATAACAAACATTTCCATTCCTTTAATGATTATATCATAACTAAAAACGCATATGAATATAGTATATACCCTTTGCTTGTTGATTTATATATTTTTAACTTTTCTAAATAATGTTACCGTAAATCGCTTTATATTTTTTGTTATGGCTTAAAAATTCTTAACAAATTTAGCACTATAATAAAAATTGTGGCAAAACGTAAACAACACCCATTTATTTTATTGTATTAAACATTACTTATAAGTAAATAATAAAAGTAAAACATTAAAAATAAATTATATAACAAGTTTAATTTTTTGTGAACTTATCACCCATAAAACTTATGGACACTTTAAACTTTCGAGCAAAAATTTTATGCTTAAATTTGCTAATAGCTCACAAAATTAAATACATACTGTTAAATAAATTGAGAGTTTGCATACCCAAACAACCGGAAAACTAATTCGGCGGAAAGATTTCTACCCCTTCAAATCAAATATTAATAACAACTAGAAATAAGCTACACACAAAGATAAAATAAAAAAATTCAGATTCTATAACGTTAACATTTCTTTCTCATATCAAAATATAATTTTGTTTTTATGTTTCGAAGTTTTAAACTTAAAAGTTTAAAGTAACCGAAAATGCAATAATTGAAATAATATATTGTAAGTTATTATTTCAAGAATGAATACAATAAGCATGTAAATAAAATGCAAAAATATATAAAAATGTAAAGTTTATGTATATGGAAAATTGTTTTTTTTTTTCCTAGTGCGGACACTTAAATGTTTAGCTTGGCTTTCTTTCTAATGTAAGTGAGTTCTATGATATAATTGACATAATTCTTCATAGCGCCCAGTAAAAGTGCTGTCAAGCAAATCGTCCAGGAAAATTAGAAACAACAGGAACATCAGGTTACTTTGCTAGAGTTTGAGGTTATTCGTGAACAATGCGACACTCTAAGCTATTGTACTTTACTGATGAACATTTCTTGTTTTCTGTACATTGCAAATTTGACTATGTATGCTATAAAAGGCGATAGTAAAGCCAACGCAGCATATGTTAAAGATCTTTTGCCATTTGTATATTTACTCTAGGATAATTTGGAACGCCTGCATTGAATATATAAAATTTTAAAGGTTATTTAAGATTCTATACATTCCTATACGACAATATTTTCTGTAGCACCCCATATATTTCGATAAAATGCCTACCAAACTAGTTTCCATGGTGTACTGATATTTTTATCAAAATGTTGATAATTTTTTATTTTAGTCGAGTATGGTCGAGGCTTTTTTGTGTTGTACTTCATTAGGTTTCAAGAAAGAAATGAAATACATACGTTGAAAAGATGCAACGAAATTTTTTTGAACACATGAAAAATTAAATTTTTACGATTATGATTATGATAAATATGAGATTGCTAACCAAAAAAAAAAAAGTCATCAATTTTGTGGTGCGGGACCCTAGGCTGCAGTCTATGCTTAAACACGGTCCTGGTTGTTTGTTCATTATATTATGAACTTTTTAGGAAACAAAATACACTGAAAAAACTCTTATAAAGAAATCGTATGAGAAACCTTATTCGGTGCATTTTTTATTTAATTTTTTTTTTTTCCTTAAAAGTTCATACGAAAATAATCAAAAGAGCTTGAAACTATTTTTTCTAAAAGCTTATTAGTATTTTGAGTAAAAACTATAAAAATTGTCTTTAGCATTAGCAAAAACATAAATGTATCGTTCT
Source organism: Tricholauxania praeusta (assembly GCA_949775025.1). NCBI lineage: Eukaryota > Metazoa > Arthropoda > Insecta > Diptera > Lauxaniidae > Tricholauxania > Tricholauxania praeusta. The sequence goes on along the minus strand of OX459030.1, from coordinate 127,665,083 downwards.
CCTCGATTAAGGAAACTAGGAAAATAACATACATATAAAAGAGAAAAAAAGTTCAATATACAAGACATTTTTAGCAGTTGTTTCATGAAACAATTCAAAGTAATTTTTATCTTAAACATTTTTTTAACATCTTCAATATTGTGTATGTTACTAATTGATTGCAATCTATATCAGTGACAATAACAAATTTATCAAAAAGTAAATATCAATGTCAATACCTTATCAATATTGATAGAATTTTTTATTATTATTATTATTATTGAAATAAAATCTTATGGAGTCATTAGCACTGTCATTTAAAAAAAAAAAGTTTGTTGTGTCTTTTTGATTTTTCATTCCAATGACAATAAAAACCTATGTACGAAAATTCCCATTGGGGGGGGGGGGGGGGGGGTGGTAGGTTAGCAATCTCATGTACTTTAAAAATTTCTATCAAATTCAACATAATGCATTCAGTTACACAACTATCAGTCAAAAAGAATAAATTATTATTTATTATAAATAATTTATTCTTTTTGATTTGTGTATACGCGTATACAAATGTGAGCTCACAACAACAATTCAGTTCTACTTCTGCAGAAGTATAACTCCATATGGTTGTTGTGTCACTACATTGACACGAATTTTTGCGTGCGTGTTGGTTCCCATAATTGCATGAGAGTTATGGATTTCATTACTGTGGGAACTTTGACGTAGTAATATACATTAATCCCATGTATAATTGTACCATGCATTAATCCTTTAGTTGATTCAAACCCTTTTTTGTTGAAATTAGGGAAAAATACTCAAGAAAATTGAAGCTATTGGAATTTCGGATCCTTAAAGTTATGAGCTCTGATTGATTTCAAAAAAAAATTATATCATCCATAGGTAACGAGAGTATAAAGAAAGCTTAGAAGGACGGTCAAGTAGTATTTGAGTTGCAGAAATTTCCTCTTTTTTTTATAAATTTTGACCTCTAAAAACATTTTTTTGACAAAATATACGTATACATGTACACACAACCTACTCTTTAAATAACAAATTAATAAAGTCGTCGCAATTCTGTTCCATTTCATACGTTCATGTATGTTTTAATTTTGACAGCAGATATCCCTTGACGATTTTCCGTGTTACTTAACGCATAAATGAAATTCATCAGAGCTGTCAGCGCGCTGAAAGAAGTGCGGTCACAATGCACATAATTTGTTTAAATTTTGGCTTGGACTATCTCAATTTTGTACTTAGTGTACAAGATTGCAGTACTCTGTGTAGTGTACTGAAAAATGTCAAAATAAAATAAAATTGTCAAATTTTTCACACCGACGAGCAAAAAAGTTTGTTTAAGAAATATTGTGTAGTAGAAAATATTGTTGTTTGTGAATAATTACTGTGAACCGGAAATCCAGACAAAATAACACGAACTATTTCGGTAATCCTTAACGGTAGCTGTAAGCCTGTAAGTTTATTTCTCCATGGACGCGGATGACACCACTGCAAAAAGAGGTCGCGGCCGTGGACGTGGTACACGTGCCCGTGGTCGCGGTCGAGGTCGTGGCCGTGGCAGAGGCAAAAAAGCAGCTATAGTGGTATCGTCTGACGAGGAGGTATCACTAGATCAATCATTTGACGGTATTCCAAGTGCGGCAATAGAAGACGCTGATGTTTCAACTGGAAGTGGAAATTTAACTATAGAGACGAATGAAGATGTTGTCATGCAAGAAGTGAATATTAAAGAAAGTGAAAAAGAGAATATTTTGACGAGTGCCGGGGCGGGTAGCACTAGTTCGATAGTACTGGTAGCAGAAACACCGGGAGAGAAACCTGCACAACCACCACCATCTTTGCCACAAACAAGTAAGTCTCTGAAGTAATTTTTCAGCGGAAAACATAACTTTGATCATAAGCTTAAACTCATGTTTCTTATTTAAAATTATATCAGACACTAATCCAATGCATTGAAACAATAAAATAACTAGCTTATTTTCACTTTAAATACCAATTACGACTTTTTAACTACGTTTCAGTTGACATGGAAGCTGATATTTCACAACTTGAAGCTCCCACCTTCACAACAATTTCTCGTGGGCCACCGGAGCCCATGTTGCGTCTGAAATGGGATCATAAAGTATCACTAATAGGAGAAAAAGTACTTAATCCAATGATACACTGTTGCGATCAATGTGAAAAACCCATATTACTTTATGGTCGTATGATTCCATGCAAACATGTTTTTTGCCTCAAGTGCGCACGTGCTGAGCCAGTGAAAATTTGTCCGCGTTGTAATGATAAGGTGGTACGCGTTGAACAATCTGGATTAGGAACTGTTTTCATGTGTACTCATGGTGGTAGTCGATACGGAAACACTGGTTGTCGACGCACTTATTTATCACAAGTAAGCATTTGATTTGTGTACTTTTAATTAAGCTTTATTGTTAATGCTTATGTTTTTTTAGCGCGATTTGCAAGCCCATATCAATCATCGTCATGTAACACAACCTCCTCCAATGCCGCCGGCACCAATACAAACACAGAATGATATAAAACAAGACATAGACTCACTTAAAGCTGCTGTCACAAGCAGCGGACAGCGCAAGGTAAAAACTTTTACATGCTATTAGTTTTAAAGCTTATGATCACAATTACAATCTACAGCTTTCCGAATCAGCTGTTAATACTGCTTTAATGCTTGCCCAAAGGCCACCCATGCGCTCCAATATTGTTGGCGGTATATTACAGTCTGGCGGCTCCACATCATCAAATACGTCGGTGCAGCAACAATCAGTCTCTCATTCGCATTCATCGCTTACACAGGCCAATATTGCACGCATCAACACTGCAAATGCGCAAGATTGCCATCAAGGTAAAGTTGCGTTACATCAAACACTTAAAAAGACGCCAATTACACAAGCACACCATCAACCACCAGAAACGGTTGCCGATGCATCCTATTATAGTAGTGTATTGAATTCGTTTGGTAGCGCTGGTGGTGGTGGCGTGCCAGGTAATGCGCTACCAAATGCTGCATCAGCTGCTGCTGTTGGCTATGGTTATGATCCGCCGCCAACGTCCAATATATCTCAACAGCCAACGCAACATAACCAAGGGTCTTGGCAACAGAATCAATATTATAGATGAACATTATTTTAAAAAAATATATCCGTATGAGATTTTTTGTAATCATTGAAAATTAAAATAAAACTCAAATCAAACTTCGAGTTGTTTCACTTAAAATTAAAGTTTAATTTTTTAATTACGTTAATATTATTTTTAATAGGTTCTCAAAATTCTTTGTAGAAAAAAAAAAGATGAAGATAGCAGTGTTTTAGAAACTTCCTAGCTTAGAAATTCATACGCGGAAAAATTAGCTTCACATACACTCTAAGTTTTACGCGAAACCGTAAGTTATTTGACGAAGAAACCAAATAATTTTTTGGTAAGTTATAGGCAAGTATTGAACATAAATCCTTACAGATTAGAAAATAGTAATATGTAATAATAATAACATGTAATATGAAAATGTCTTTGAAGTACACAAGAGAAAGCGATTTCCCCGAGTTGCTACATTTGCGTTCGTTTCCATTTAACTGGCTTGGTTTGTAGTTGAACAAAATAATAAGTACAATATTTAATTTCTCTTATTTAACAATCTGCTCAGTTTTTTCACACAGATTTGTCCAAGTCTTCGTTCTATTGCACATAACTTGGATCAGTCGCTGTATTTCAGTGACAACATCGTAGTCTGGAGTTGTTTTTCGTGGTATGGTGTCGGACCCTTTCATCAAATTAACGTTTAAATGACCAGATTCCACAGCTAAGGCATCTCTTAATGTTCAATGTTGCCCTATGATGAGGACAGCAAGCCGCTTAGATGGGCACTTCAGCAGAGTAATGATCACAACCGCACTTTCAAATTATCAATAGTGTAACAACAATTAACTGGCCATGTCAGTCTTTGGGGAAAAGCAAAGGATGTTTTCCAAAAGTAGACCAACTATGTATTGAGAAAAACTTGATCTGCCAAGAGTCGAAATAATGGTAGATAATGTTTGTAATAAAATGTAAGCTCTTTTGCATTTATAATTAATATAATTTTTATTGTAGAATTAATTGCAACATAACGTCATGTTTTCATTTTGTGTTGAACTTCTTTGTTTATATACATAGTAAATAGAATAGAAAATATTAGTAAGGATTGCTGTTGTTGTAAAACGTTTCTCGCTGACAAGGGTCAACCAAATTTTGGAAAAAATATGGATTCGCTACACTAATGTAAAGTTCACAACATTGAAATTTTGTTATTAAAAGATAAAAAATATGTTTTAGCACGAATAAACTTTAAATGCAAAATAACATTTAAACTCAAACTTAACGCAAACTTAATGGTTGAAATATGTTTTATTTTTTTTTTTTTTTTTGAAGTAAACGCAAATGAAAAATATACTTATGCAAATAAAATATTTATAAAAATATTACAAAACTATGCTGGAATTTTATAAATAGGGCTCGACTGTTAAATCAGTTTAATGTTTCATTATAAATAGGGAAGAAAAAAAAAACAATTTAAAATCACTATTAAGTCCCACGGAAGGAGAATTCAACGCTAGTGAATATATTTTGTTCGTCATTGTTTGTTTTTCTTCAGTTGGTGGAAATTATTTCTATTGCAAGGATTGCGATTCCATATTTATAAGCAGTTCACTCGCATTTGTTTCCACTGGCTCAGTAACTGCAACTGCAGCACCTCCACCGTTACCACCACCATCTATTTTGGGCGGCGGTGCTGGCATCGGTATTGCAATGGGACTCATTGTGCTTATCATCCGTGGTTCAGCTCGCGCGGAAGTTATAGGCACCATAGGTGGTGCACCAGCAAGAGCAGCAGCAGCTTGTGAATGAAATGCAGGTGTGGTCAAGTCAACATGACCGTGACCATGTCCATGATGTGAGTGACCGCCACTATGGTGTTGATGACTGTGACCGCTACCTTGGTGAGAATGATGCGCGCCGCCTACGCCATGGTGATGTTTATGGTGGTGGCCAGCAACGCCAATGCCAGTCACTGTAGGGAAAGATTTTGGCAACTGACTGTGACGTGTTGAATCTGTTGACTTTAAACGCTCACTGAGAGCCTTTAAGGCGATTTGACTAAAAAAAAAGAGAATGCATTTTAAATTTTCGTTACTATTTAATATGAATTTACTAAATGTGTTGATTAAACTCGAAAATGCCCAAGTTTTACACCAAAGCTGAATGAGGTTTGTTTTGCTAAAATTTAGAGGGGAATTTCTATGGAATAGGACCCTAATATGGAACGGCGTAAGTTGTAAGCTAAAAGCAATTAAATTCGTAGTAAACAACCATCCATCTAATCCACTCATATTAGCATCAAACCAGTGTCGTTATAAATTTCAACTATACAATATTCCATAAATCAGCGAAGGGCACAATAGGAAAAATGAGCCAATTTTAGCTCTTAACAACAAACACACATTTTTATCGTGTGGTTTTTTTATACGCGCTATGCACGGTATTTGTAGTAATGTTATTGTTGCATCATCAGAAAACAACCGAGGCAAGCGAACAAGGAAAAAACAATGCGCACATTAAGGACAGCTTCTCTCGTTTTGTTTGATCAATGTATTTTAAATTCGAGATTGAATTTATGGTGGGGTTTTTTTCTGTTGTTGTAAATATTGTTTTTGTTCCTTTTTTTGTAAGTAGCTTCTGCTTTCAAGATTTGTCTACCTAGAGAAGGTGCCACTCTCTCTAAGATATTAAGAGAAAGTTTTGTCATTGTTACTACAAATCAAGCATGCTTTCCAACACATGGGAAACATTTCGAGCTCATGAAGCATTATTGAAGAAGTTGATGTCAATTTCGTATCCTTGATTTTCACTAACATACAAACGATCAGATAGACGGATGAACGGGTTAATAAACTTTGTTTACCTGCCACGTCTTTTATATGCGTTGAAATAGGAAGGACAAAGTGAATATATTCTGTGTGTAAGATTTAAAAATTTATTCTTTAGCTAATTTTGATTTTGTTTGTTAGAATTTGAATGTCAAGTCGCTTAAAACAAAATAATTAATCAAATAAGTATGTACATACCGTCTCCGCTCAATATCATGTGGATCCACACCAGGCATAGAAATTGATACCGATGTTAGACTTGCGGTTGAAGAACTTCTCGGTGGTGCCGGTTGTCTCACAATGCCTATTTTTAGACATCCGGCATACATTGGATTTACAAGCATACCGATAACAGGTTGCATTACATTTGGAAAGAAGCTAGCAAAAGTAAAACTCTCCGAGCTATCACCACGTCCATTTGTATGACGCTGATAAAAACGTAAATACGCCCAGGAAACAAGGAGTCCAGATGCAAACATAGCCGGATACGTGCCATCGAGAAGATGAACAGCCCAAAAAATTATAGAAAATACGAGTACAGTAAGAGGCACATTTCTGCAAAAGAAAATAGAACATTAAATTTTTCAAATCAACAGCATTACAGCATAGAGAAAAAGGTTGTTTTGTTGAAGGAATTTTTTCCTTCATGCAAAATGTTTCGTTGGCAGTGACAAATTTTATTTGAGATAGAGCTTTTTTTTTCAAATTCCTATTCGTTTCAAGTATCGAACAGAATAGTTTTTATGGTGCAATGTTACTGAAGGGATAGACTTTCTATGTACTAAATTCATATTTCTAGCTTTATAACATTCAATATGCTGAAAGTTAACTCATTTAGGGCCATCACTCTCACCTGTTGGTCAATCTGCCATAGCGTGTCTTAAAAATTAAATGATCCGGCATTATTTGTCTCACTGCCACACTAATACCAGCCACATAACCAGCAAGCCCATGAATGTGCACATTGAACAATACGTAAGTGTTCTTAGTGCATATATAATAGAAAAGATAATACATTGTTGTTAAAATCGAAACTCCAAAATTCGTCAATGCGAAAAATTTAAACATTTCCAATTGCCCCCAAAGTGGCTCAAGCATCTTGCCACATAAGCCTACTGTGATGACATCGACTACTACCTCCCACCAGTGCAGTTCAATGAAGCAGAACGTAAATGCGGTCCAAATCCAGAATTTTCCCGTTGGCATTATATACCCAGGTGTCACACTTAGCACACGCACCGCGGTATTGGAGAAAGACAACAAGTAGCCGCATGTTGTGACCAGGCATATTAGCGTAATTACGGGCGATGTGTTGCGTAGCAGCGCCGAGAATTGTTGCTTCAGATATGGAACATTTCGATTGAATGCGTGTGTCGTAGTCGACATTTTTCCTCACTTACGCAGCATTAACGTCGCGCAACTGTTTCAATACTAATTTAAGCTTGTTGTTATAGTATTTCAGATTTTTCGATGTTAATTTGATCAAGTTTGCAAATCAAAATGATCCAAAAAAATCACCAAATAAAATCCAGCTTGTCAGAAATGCAAATGAAACGTCAACAAATTGTCAAAATTTGTCTAACAGCAGCAAATGCATTAAAATGCTATAAAAACAGTGTGTTCAATAAGAAAAACTGTTATATGCTATAAAAATTTCTCCATAATTCTCTCACACCTTTTTTATATATGTCAAAAATGGTGATGGAAATCAGAAAAATTACAATTTTTGTTTTTGAAGTGTTTTTGCAACCCGCCGGTTTTTTTATTTAAATTTAGTCAGATGGACTACTTTCGTAGGCAGGCCATCTGGTAACCCTACATCCACGCCACCAAGCAGTCTCACATGTAAGCCCCACGACCTGTTTTTGTTTTTAGTACCTATAAAGAATTTGATAGCAAAAATCGTCATACGAATCAGGTTTTGGAGATATGAATTCGGGCATATTTGCTAAAAATCGATAAGTTGAAATAGTTTTCAGGCCTGATTTCAAAAATAAGGTTGTCGTATTAATGTATAAAATTTTAAATTATTTTCATAATTTTTAGAGATTAAGACGATTTTTATAAAGTTTTGAGTGATTTTTACTTTTCTAATCAAACGGTTTTATTAAAAAACACTGACTGTTCTTATGTGATGTTAGTAAAAACAAAAGTCTTGGGAAAAATTACTACTTTATGAAAAATCTGTCAAAATCTATATTCTCAATTTCCATATGGCTGCATCTCCGCAGCCCCATAAGGATTGATTTTTGTTTGAATAAAAATCGAAAAAAGAATATTTCGCACCACCCTATGGTACATATGCACATGCTCCTATCCAAAACATCCATATGTTTGCGCAGCTTTTAATCCTCATTAACTCTTAATATATGTACATACATATATACCATTGTTCCAAAAAAGTATTTCAATGTAGGTTTATTTTGTTAGTATATTGCAAAAATATGCGCATATGTACATTTATGTATAATAAAATGCGGGATACATTTTTGTGGTTCACAAGTTCAAGTACATTTTTGAAAGGATAATGTTTATCTAACAAAACAACTGTGCTTATTAATTAATTTTTTTTAGGCAAATAAAAATAAGTACAAAGGATTACTCTGGCGATAAATCAAATAAACTCATAAGAAATAATTATATTACCTTTAAAGCAAACAAAAAACAAAATTATATATTTTAAAAATTTTTCAGTTTGTGGCCAATTTGGTATAAAAGGCCAAAAATTATTAAGTAGAATAGCAGATAACATTTCTGTTGCACTAAGTACATATAATCATTAGGTAGAAATTTTTGTTTCGCTAAGAGCTCTAAGGTAAAATGAAAAAGTTTATGATTATTTTATACGCGGCTGTTCTGTACGATACTTACATAAAGCTGGCAACTGCACAAAATACGACATCGACTACGCTAGCGCCAACTACGACCGTGGCACCAACAGCAAATCCTACGTCATCTGGAACTAATTCAACTGTAGGAACAAAGAGAAGATTCACCTTGAGAATACCGTTTTACAAAAGACGCATTTATATAACACGAAATTCTAGCAGAAATTCTAACGGATCATTCGCTAAATCAATTCGTAGAGAAATGAATATCAATAAAAGAAAGCTAGCCAACAGAAAGAAGTTGGTCCTTAACAATGGCCAGTGAACGATTCAAAATCTAAAATCAAACAAAGCAAATAAATAAAAGTAATTTTTTATCAAACGATTTTATGTAAGAATAGGGTTTCTGTTTTATCTAGTGTTAAACTTAAAATGAATAAATTTTTTAATAGGTGTACAGCGTAGAGAGCCTTTTATTTTTATTTTTAAATGTTTTGAGCATAAAACAGACAAGATAGAGAACGCTGTGAAATCTATTATTAATCTGTTTTCTCTTTGATGACAATCAATTTGATCATCAGTACGCCCCAAATCGCTCAGCGATAATTTTTGTAGTGTCACTTACAAAAGTTGGACATTTCTGGTCAAAAAAGGTATATTGCGTATCTTGCTCTAACATACAGCAAAAATCATGTTGTGTCGTTTTGTATTTTGTATCTCGTCCCAGTTGTGCTTAGCGCTTTATTACACACAGCAAATGTGCTTCTTTTTCTTATCCCCAATTTTTCTCTTCTTTTCGTCAAATATCGAAATCGAGCAAGACAAATTTTTGATAATTTGATTACTCAGCGTTTACACACAGAAACTATTTCCGAAAATTCTTGTTTGTAGACTAAAGGGGAAAAAAGATAGGGACGTGGTATAGAATTTTTCGCAAACGCGAAACGAAAATCACTAAAGAGAATAGACAAGAATTTTTTTCATAGAATTTCCTGGTGTAAACGTTGACTTAAGAAGGAAACTATCTTATGTTTCTCGTTTAAGCTTTTTGTTTTGCATGTGATTATGATTATGTGAATTACCGATCCAATTTTTAAATTTTGAGAATTTGATCTCAAAATTATAAAAATTGCAGCTAGAAATTTGAACAATTTGCGTCAACCTACGTTATTGTATCATAATTGCCAAGACAACAAGCTATAACTTTGACATTTAATGGGTAAAACTGTTCCACTTTCAGGGGTGAGTTTGACAGCTTGTAGGAACTTTGAAAGTTGGATCGTGATGAAATATGAAACATTTTAACTATCGACCGCTTCGTCATTCGAGAAAAACTCGTGCGTGAATCACATAGGTATCATCGTGTGGTAGTGCAAATTTTTATTGAATTTCATCAGAGTAAAAAATATAGATAAATACCTGAGCAAAAGTTAAAGTCCAAGTAAAGCGATTTGAAAAATTTATTTAAGTTTTTCATTTCACAATAAAAACGCGGAATACGCTAGTGTGTGTGTGTTTGAACAAACAATTTCGTCGAATAATAGACAAAGCAATTGCATATAACAAACTGGCAAGGTGCAGTCAGCCAGACAAAGAAAAACGTGGTCATAAAAATTCGATTCAATTCTAATAAAATTAATTTACATATATTTGTGAAATTTAATTTGAGACATCAAATTTGACTTGTATTTACGGATTGAAGTGCAGATAAAGAAAAGGAGCATCGATAGATTGAAAAAAATTTTTTGCGATTAAACATGAAATTTGTTGCAACAACAACAACGAAAATCCATTACATTGAAGAAGAGCAGACAGCAAAGGAACAGCAACGTATAAAAAAACGTAACAACCTTAAATTAACAACATTCAATAAAAACAGCAACTCGTGTGCCACCGTTGTAAGACAAAAAAAGCTTAACAATTTTACAAATTTAAAAATCGCTAGAAATCAAGAGCAGGCTAAAACTGAAAAATTAAATAAAATTCATAAAAATTGGAAAAATCAGAACTTTCTCATAGCTGCATCTTGATTAAACCTGATTTTTAGTTAAATTAATAAAATTTCAAAATTTAAGCGAAAATTTCGAAAACCCTCAAAAAAACACTAGAAAAATAAATACAATTAAAAAACGAAAAATAAAAACAATAAGAAAGTGAGCGTAAGTGAAAAAATAAAACTGAATTTTACAAATCAGAACGACAAATTCGCGTGTGTATTTTCTTGTGTGGAAAAATCTTTTAAATTACGTCTACGTCATTAGTTTCATTGTTGTAAAAACCCTCGTGCAAACGAATTAAAAGCGGAACAGGAAAAGACGACTCCAACTATCAAAGAATTCGCGCGTTTTTATTAAACTTGCATTTTGACATTTGTTACGCCTAACATTAAATATCGCTTACAATAGACATCGCAATTTCTTCGCTTTCGTCGGTAAACACATCCGTAAAAATTAGTCGAAAAGGTAACGCAGCGGGAAATTTCCTGAAGAGTAAGAAAATGCCGAAAAAAAACAAGAAGGGTGTCAAAGGTAAATAGTTGGCAACAACACATACAATTTTTTCGTTTCGTTCCAATCTGATGTCATTGCAATTTTATTTGTTTTTATGCAGTGTTGCATTTTCTGCATTTGCTTATATTTAGGTGGCGAGCCCGTTGTAGAAAAGTCGAGTTTATAAGATTCCAGGATGGGATATACAAGGAAGATGGTGATGCGTTTTGATGAAACTAAATAACCATAATTGCCTTGCCAAAGCCCGTTCCGATTACCGAATTTTGGTCCATTTTGTTAATTTTAATTAAAAATGTTGAAGATTACAGAAATGTATGCAAAATGATAGCACACGAAAAGCCTAAATAGAATATATAAAGTTGCATTGTTGAATCCTGTCCTAAACATTGGTTGCCACCGGTTTTTCGGGTTAATTTTTGTTAGTAACTAGAGCCTGAAGAACATAAATATAGTATGAATGGTTGTCTTGTCGAATCCTGTCCCAAACATGCCTTGTCACAAATGTAAGTGGCCCAAACAACGATGTGGAAACTCATGTTTGAGACAGAATTCGACAAAAGAACGCTATATTTTTTATTAAGCTCTTCGAGTTCATTTGGTATACAATTCAAGCTGTAGTCTTTATTAACAAAAATTGACCCAGAAAACCGGTGAAAATCTATGTTTGGGACAGGATTCAACAATGTAACCTTATATATTATATTTAGACTCTTCGAGTCCTATCATTTGGCATACATTTCAAGCTGTAATCTTAAACATTTTTAATTAAAATTAACAAAATTGGCTTAAATTCGAGAACTTTCGGACATCGTGACGGACTTTGGCAATACAACCCTGGTCCCATCCTGGAATCTTATACACTCGACTTTTCTAAAGCGGGTTCTTGGTTTCGGAACTCAATGTAAATTACTATACTGCATTAAGAGTATCCAAAATTGTTGAATAATGGTGCGTAAGGTGCGATTATCCAAATACATAGAACGTTCTCACTACTGAAAAAATATATATGAAAGATTTTTTTACTCCCATCGTGATCAATTAATACTATCAGCAAATAAGTTCGTTACTAACCATCTCAAAAACCCTAGCAAAATCAAATTTCCTAGGTTTTATTATTGATTTAAATATACAATAAAAACGATTTTGCAGATTAATTATTAGCTGGTCGACGCAAGACAAAAAAAATTGTAACGCTGAAATATACTTCGGCAGAATTTATTGTAGGATTTTGTAGATGATGGAAATTTGTTTAAAAAGAAAAAATCAGAAAATTTGAACAGCAATATATCGAAAACAAAGCTAAGGCTATGTTGACGAAACTCACTTGCAAGTTTTTGCATTATAAACACAAATCGTATATTGTTTCTTTAAAAAAATATCACCATTAATAAGTTCAGTTCAAAAGTTTTTTGCAATATAGTAACCATAATAAAATGTAATTTGAAAATTTCAGTTTTTCTTAATTTTATTTTCGAAATGTGTGGTTTTTGGTAGTTGTGTTGTTTATTTTGAGCTGAGGATTAACTTTCCGAAAACACCACAGTTTTACTCAATACTTCACTTCATATAAAAATTTGTTTTGCAAATTATACTAAAAATCCCCCAAAACTCATGCAAAAACAGAAATGTTTATTTTTTTATTGGAAACAACTTTGTCTCAGACACCAAACCTCTAACCTTCCTAGTTTATATACTTACGAAGCAAACGCTTCTCATGACCGCTTTCATTTTAAAGTGCAATAAAAAAAAAAGAGAAAAAGTTGGACTTACTGGACTATAACTTAATCAATAAAAATTACTACTCTTGCAACCAAAAAACTAAAATTTGCTGTACTAAGTAATAACCAAAAATGCCACGCAACTTAATTTTAGGAATTTTTTTCTGCTGTGTATTGTGTTGCTGCAATTTTTGCCATACATGTATATACGTATGTATGTATTTATGAATGTATGTATATACAATGAGAAGTATTTTATATTGTAGAGATATTAATTAAAAAAATAATTTGAGCATGCGATATAACAGGATTTCTATTTTCATTTTTATTTCATCATTTGTAGAAAGATAGTAAGTGCATTATTCACTTGAAACAAAAGCAACAAATCTGTTAATTTCACAATTTTTAGCAATGCTTAACTAATTGAATGTGACCTTTTGAATTTGTAACTTGGAAGGTAAGGACAAAACGTTTTGCGTTATTATTGATAGCTACAATTTTCACAGAAAAAAAAATACTTAGATGGATACATATATTTCAGGAGTAGCATAACCTACATTTTTTCGTTAAGATCGTCTCTAAGATCACAGTTTGGCTTATGAAGTTGGTTACTAAGACCCTGTCTTTAGACGGGCGACATGGCGAAATTGCTAATTACTATTGATATGCACCTGCATTAATAGTATTCTTACGTCAGCATTATTTTTTTAGTCTTTGAGATTCTCTATCGATCGGTGTATAAAAAAAGTTTTCCAAAAGTGAACCCAAAATGAAACTTTCGCGAACTTAATTGAAAATAATTCATCAGCGAATTAGTTTGTATTCTCTATCAAAATAAATTCAGAATTTTATTTTTTGATTTAAAAATAGATTAATACATCAATCTACTTTATAAACCGTATTGAAATAAATTTATGTAGAATTTTCTTTTGGAACTGATTAATGTTTTAATTCAATATCAAAGTATTATTGCCCTTAGTTTCAATTTTGAATTCTTTTAAGATGAATCAGAAAATTTAGATTAATTTTGCAATGAAATTGCAAACCTAGATTCAAAATTCTTATCACCTAAAATAAATAAATTCGAATTTTGATTTCTTGAATGAAATCATTCCTTAATCCATTATTTTTGTAATGTAAAAAATCTGATACCCAAAAACAACTCTCTGAAATTGTTATTTTAGAATTTTATTGAATGATTACCCGTCAATAATTTTCTGAATATAAAAGGTGATGACGATCTGTCCCATGACATCCTATGCATCCCTATTTTGATAGCCTTGAGCTTGAATTCAAGGACAAGATGCATTCTGCGTCTCTTCAATCCTTGCTTGGGTCCCTCCGCTTCATATTATGATCAAGGAATTAGCAGCAGCAAATGGTATTCAGATTTAACTCTCACACGAATAAAAAAAAGAGAAACAATGTGGACTACCTTACTGCTTTGATTGGGTTCTAGCTTTCGTTAAGAAATTTCATATTGACATCGTTGATAGTGACTATAAAGCCTATAACGGGAGTTAAAGTAAAACTAACTCTTAAGATGAACTGCGATGTAAGCACTTTTGTCATTTAACTTAACACCAAGATTTAATTTCTGTTAGTAAATTGTTCCACTTTCATTCAAGCTGAACTTTATATGATAGATACCGCTGCTAGTTTTAATACTAACACAGTGTTAAGGAATACCTCTGTACATATTGGATATCTAGGCGGCACTCAAAGAATTTAGTTTCTTAAGATAAAATCAAGTTTCAACAAGCTAATGTTATGGTAGGATACCGGGATAATTATCCCTATGAAAGGATAAAATACTTCTTTTAAAATTGATTTCGCTTTTAAGAAAAAAGAGAAATCTACGAAAATTGGTGCTATTATCTTAGCAAAATAGGCGTTACCAACGAAAAATGTGGTCGTGGTTTTTCAACAGAGTGTGGCAACTCTCTTACAACGATTATACCTAAAACGCTTTGTCTTTGCACCTATAGCGAATTTTTTCTAAGTTTTAATAATAACTTTTTTTTCTTCAATTTCAATTATTTGGAAACTTAACTATGATTGCGCCGTTCACAGGCTTGATCTAGAAAACTGAAATTTTATAAGAATTGTTTGTAGCTAGGTATGTCTAATGCTAAAACATTGGCAAAAAAAAAAAGAAAAATTTACAAAACTCCCTATTTATTGTACACATTTATTTAAAGCTTAAAGCTTTAAGCAATTGTCCACATTTTGATTGTATTTCACCAAACTATGACAACATTAACTTTGAACTCAATTTAATTTAGGTTACATTTGTGTGTATTATTTTTTTTATTTGGTACATAGTTAAAGTAATCTGGTATACAATTCAGCAAATAAATAAGTTGCCAATAACACTCTAGACAAAAATGAACCACCATTTTGTTTAAAAAGTGTTTCCATTAACATTTTTAACTATAATTATTATGTATTAACAATGAATTCACGGTTTTATTATAACCTTGCATACTTACTCGTTCTGTGTGATATTGTCTTTATTGTTGACATTTTCATTAGTTCGCTTAAATTATATTTTTGTATTTGTAATACTTGGCAGTTTATCAATTTTCTATGTTTTCCATTTTATTTTTATTTTTTCTTGATTAAAGACGAATACAGAAAATGCATGAACAAATAATCACAAGGGGAAACAACTAAACACGTGCCGCACTTAGTTTAGTTTTAGTTTGTGTGTTTAGTTAGACAAACATATACACTTGCATATTCTTATCACATACATACAGTAAAGTATCCCAGCCAACACTTCAAAGACTGTTGAATGTTCCATCTCCAAGGTTACTTGTAATTGTTCTAGAAGAGTTAACTTGGCATTAATATATTTCGCATTTTTTTTTACTTGTATTGTATGTACATTAGAGTGCCCAGTGGGATTTTCGATTTCTACTTTGCTTGTATGAAAAGTAGTTAGCTTATGTGAAAAAATTAAACCCTGAAAATTTCATTAAAAAATATTGATATTTAGAAGTCGCTAGTGTCCGATTTATGAATTAAATTCATTCTTTTTATTTGCGAGTGATTATAAGTCTTCCCAAAAAACAATTTCGTATGAGATACGGGCTGTTGGCATTGTTTCTTATATTTTCGGGTCTGCTGAACACGATTGTGATGGTTGTTTTACTATAAAGTGGCTGGGTATCTTGGTAGCATCGAGAAACTTTCAGAAAACAGCAAAGAAACAGCGCGAATTTGGATTTAAGTGAGGTAAACTCGAGGAATAAATTTTTTTTTCTTAGTCTAATATTCGTGAGCATTGTAGTCCGTAAACAGACGAAAAGACTCTGGCTATTCCCAATGTTCCAGTATTTTTTATCAGAAGACTAGAGTAATAGAAAAATTAAAAATCCTCGAAAACAGGCCAAAACTCTTAAATTAGGCTAATTCAGGTAACACATTTTTAAAAGATCGTTTTTCGAAGTAATTTTTTGCGCTGAATCCGAATTTGGCCTTAAAATCGACCCATCATATCAGAGTTCTGAAATATATGGGGTTAAGTACCTAAAAAATCATCATCCAACAGATTTTTAATCTGTCTATTGTAAATTTTAAAATAAAAAGAAAATGAATGATAATAGGTCCGCTGACATTAAAAATTGTAATTTTTCCTTTAACAGCAATCGCTTGAAACTCTTCTTATGATTCCTACGCGAATCGCTACCCCGGACAAACAATTGCCTGGCATCATAATATGAGCTCGCGCATCATTAGAAATGTGTGCTCGGATTATTTAGATATATACACACGTATGTACATGCGATATGTATAACAGTAAAGCACATTTTTCGCATGTCTTGTCACATGCTGTGTGTACGTGATTACCAACATTTTATAATTTCTAGCAATGCAATTTAATAGGGTCTATTTAGGAAGCAATTTTAATTAAATATCAGATAACTTAAGCGTGATATTTTTGCTTATCTTTACAAAGTTTCTTTACTTTCGTTTTGAAAATCATTATCCACAACTCTAGGCTATATTTTTTATGCTTAAAACTTATCCTAGAGTAGCGTGGAACACGACGGACTAAAAACATTCTCCAAATTAATCACATTAAATTTCGAATTGAGTTGAGGAAAATTTGTTTACAATCTCTGCATACTCTAGTTTAACGGAATTTTTTCAAATTTCTGTCAAAATATTTACAAATTCTAATCAGAATTTTAAAAAAGTCACCCTTAAATTCATCAAAACTGGACATAGAGAAAAAGAAATCATTTTTTTTTTCAAATTATGTAATTTCATTGCCTCAGATCATGATCATAAAACATACCGTATTCGGTATGCCATGGCTTCAATGGATGTTTTAAATAATACAATGATAATTTTTTTTTTGAGAGAGTGGTATTCAAGTCCTTGATTGACCGAGTCAATCATTATATGTACTTCAATTCCATTAATTTTTTTTTTTGGAACTTAAACAGCATTTTTTGGCGACGCTTCCTAACCTAAGAAAAAAATTGTTTTGGGCGTTAATTTTTAAATGTAAACGTCTTCATTGAGAATCCGCTATTGTTTATTTAATTTTTGATGAACGGAGGACATAATAGATATATAAGGGTTTGTAAAGAAAATATTAATTTGCACACTGTCTTATAGAAAACGGACAGGTTTGAATTATTTAAGTTAGTTGTCATTAGAGTTTGGCTGGGTACTGCATTTTTTTTTAATTAATTTTTCTGTAAATTGAGGCCCCTATTGCGGTTGTCGATTTGCGATAAAATCAATAGCCATCGATTTATAGAAACGATGCCATTTTGGTATTACGAAACTCAATAGAAAAAACTGCGTCATTGTGACTTGAAATATTATTATTTTTCTTGAGACAGCCGTTTAGTTTCATTCAGTTTGAAATATATTGTGTGAAAAATTTAAAAAATAAAGAAATATCTACTAAAATAAAAAAAAAATCTTATCTATCAAAACAAAATGATAGAACAGCCAGCGATTGTGATCGACAAACACAATGCCAAACAAAATCGCTAATAGAAAAAAAGCGTTTTTCTATTGTAAATCGACAACCGCAATAGGAGCCTTAATATGAGAAGAATTAAATCAATTTTTATGTTTTCTATTCCTGTATATGATAAGTGATTGAATCTGTACTTAAAAGCAAAACCATTTGGGAATGATAATATTCTGTCCAAACCTGACAGATGTTACAAATGGAAAAACATACGAATATGAACATATATCGGAGTAGGGTATGGAAAAAGTTTTCTACCAGACTTGAAATAATGAACTGATAACGCTTTAAAAATTGTCAATGTGGTTGGCAATCATGTACACATCCGCCTCGTACTTATAGCTCGCTTGTCATCATGAGTACTCCCGTGATAAGTTGACATTGAATAAATTTTTCTTTTTTTTTGTTGGCACTCACACACCATTTGTTCTTTATTTAACAATTTAATATTTTTCTACAAATTCTTCGAAAAATTTTGTTTTTTCTTGTTGAAATTTTAATGCCGACAAAAACTCGTCATTGATAAAAACAAGTCTGTTAATATTTTAATTTTTAACTAGATCTCTCTATGACACGGATGATCTTATATAATTTGCTCATAGAATTTTGTTTTCTAAACTTTTTTATTAAAATACTTAGAAATCAAAAGTATGCGGTAAAAAAAACTTTATTTTTATAATGCTGCGCTGTGTGCATTGATCTTTTGACCTTCAAACAATTTCAAATAAATTATCAGCAATTCAAGAAAGAAACAACTAAACAAAATACTTAAAACGAAAGGAAATCTGAATTACTTAAAAGTGTGAAAATGTGATAACGTTTGTGAGAAAAATATAATTTTTCTAAGTAATTAAAAATTGACTTAAATTAATTTCAAATCTAGGTACATTCATAAATCAGTTTAAAATATCGAGAAAAAAAAAGAACGCTTTCTATTGCAACGTAGCAAAAGATGAACAGACAAAACAGTCAGAGCAAATGAGAGTTGAACAACATAACTTTAAATTAACAGTAAAATGTTTAGTATTTGGGACAAGGTGGTTTCCGCTTCACCATGCCACATGCCTCAATCTGAAACTGTGTAATCGTAAAGCCAAGGTGACACTAAAGTGCGATTTTCTTAATTTTTAACATTAATTAATGTATATATACTTTAAAAAGGTTGTAACTTTTTTTTTTATCAAAACGAAAAGTTTATTAGGGTAATTCTCTGAAAAAGCGGACATATTTTCTACCATGTTGGTTTTTCAACATTTCTCTTACCGTTAATTTTTCTTTCATGTTTAATGCGAAATAACGTTCAAAGAAACTTGTTACTTATTATTTTATTTCTAGAAATGATTAAGAGGTGATCTCTGAGTGAAAAATTTCTGTTGGCGCAGGCGCAATTTTGGAAAACGCTATACATTAAATATCTTGTAAATGGTGTTGTCGTGTTAAAAATACTTGTTAATTAGGGAAATCTTAAGGTGTCATAATATTTCGTATGTCATACAATTTTACAATATTTGTAAAAATGTTCTTGGTTTCCATATAAAAATAGAATAAGACACTATAACTTTGCGTCCTTTAAAAGACAAGACACAAGGTGGCATAAAGTCATTTGATATGTGGGCACCATATCACTGTCCTATCACTCTTAAAAACAAATTTTTTGTTTCAAAAAGTAAAAACTGTGGTTGGTTTCGTTTGTGTAAGAGTTTTTTCTTTCACGAGGTATAACTAGTCGAAACTGTCTAGTAAAGTATACTTTCCTATGAAATTCCTATGAAAAACTAAAAAGTTCAATGAGAGCAGTAAATTTTAATATTATGAGCTCTTCTTTGCTTGTATTGCAGATCAGACAATTACTTTAAAATCAGCATTAGAAACACAAATTAAGTCTCATACTAGCTTAATGCAAAAAAAGTGAGAGACATAAAATGGAAAAACAAAAAAAATTTGCAAGTACATACATTCAAAAATCCAGTTTTAAAAGCATTTTTGCCTTTCACAATTCACAACATAAACAAGCTACTAACGTGGCTTATAAAACAGCTGGTTTCAGTTTGTTGCTTCGAGGTCTTATGACTTGAATTGCAGCATGAGACAGACTGACTGTCTGACTAGGTTGTGTTGTAAGTGGTAAAGGCCGTTCAAAAGTTGGCATAATTTATTATTTAAGTAATGAGTAAAAAAAAGAAAGAAAAA
Organism: Tricholauxania praeusta; assembly: GCA_949775025.1. Classification (NCBI taxonomy): domain Eukaryota; kingdom Metazoa; phylum Arthropoda; class Insecta; order Diptera; family Lauxaniidae; genus Tricholauxania; species Tricholauxania praeusta. The sequence goes on along the minus strand of OX459030.1, from coordinate 127,644,941 downwards.
CGGATTGTATACAAGATAGTCGTGAAGTTCCTTACATGCAGGCATTTCAAAGAAAAACAAAATCAAATATAGTAGTAGGTGTTGCTGTAGTCTTGTATAAAAACTTGCATAACAAGATTATAAAATAAGGAAAAGCTTACTTTTACTATTACTCCGAAACAAAAAAAAATACAAGTAATAGTAATACAAGGTAGACAATTGTACTACAAATTAACTAACGAATATTGTATTAAATATTAAAAAAAATATAACATTCTTTATGAACAAATGACATCTCGGAAACTTGATAATCCCAACTAAAATTATCGAAATAATAAATATAAATTTGGAATGAATATCATTAGAAAGTAATGTTTCTCTTGTACTTATTAAAGAAGTATAATTAAAATGTCTCTCGTCATGTTTCCATTGTTTTTGTTGTTGTAGGTCATTTACAAAATCTTAAATGTCAATTTCTGTGTCTCCGCAATCGAAATGAATGATTAGTATGAGGGCCTTTCAGCTGCTTTTTTCCCTTTATCTAACTAATGAATATTTTTCGTAACGAATTTAATTAGATAAAATTTTTATTTTGATCATTCCTTCGACAAATTAATAATTGCAAAGATAATTGAAAAAAAATTTTAACTCTCAATAAAAAAATTGCCATTTAAAATTTCATGTGGCAACATTTTAAAAAATATTAATTTCGAAATCGAAATGGTTTTGCACATAAAATACCTTCGGTGCCTTAATGAAATCTTTAATGCACATCACATAACCTACGATCGGTCGTATATTTTGTACAAAATAGAAAAACCCACACAGTTTTTTGTGCTTGAAATAAATTAAATTTAGCGTGATTTATAAAGATATACAATTCTTTTGCTGATAGGTCAAAACAACAAATTTAAAGTAATCGGTAACTCACTTATCAGAGCTTTAAATATAATCGTAAAACAAAACAATACATTTAGTTGAGAATATTTAAAAAAAAAAATTCAAGATAAACTAACTTATCAGCATTTTTAATAAGAAACGAAAAACAGTTTAACTAATTGACGTAAGAGAAATACCGCAAATATCGATACAATTTAAATCATCGCTTAATTTGCAAAACAAAAAAACGCAAAATAACTTTGGCAAAAATATTTGTTATTATCAAAGACGCGACAGCTAGCAACAAACAAAAATAGATCTATAAATAAATTTACTAGCTGGCATTCAGTTTTTTTATTTGTTTTAAAAATATCAGCAAAACCTCAAAAAAAAAACAATTTTTTTTTGTTAAAATATTCATACAAGTAGTATGTTTATATGTATGAACATATATCTTTTCTATGTGTAGGTCAATAAAATTGTTTCATTGCATCATCAACTTTTCTTGTTATTAAAATTTTAAATTAAAATTTTTATCAGCTGTTGAAACAAGTTTAATTACGTATGTTTATACAACTGTTTTCTATTCCATTCTTTTTTTTGTTGTTTTGTTTTGAATAAACTGGAAGCGTTAAAATTAAAAATAAATACATGTATTGACGTGATGTTAACAACAAATTAGAGCAAGCTACATAAAACAAGATATCATAAATAAAAAGCAAGAGTTTGGCTGAACCAAATATTAAATATGGGTGGAATAAAAGTCAAAGTAAAACTTTTTTTTCTTCTGTTACTTTAAGGAATACCCTTTTGGTAGCACTATATTTAGTGGTAAAGTTGATGGCAGACGTAATACTGTTTCCAAGAAAAAAGTTAAAGCGATTCGCACGTGACCAAAAAAGTTAAGTGTTTTTCATGGCCATCTATAGAAAACCTGCCAACATTTTTTAATGCGAACGTAACATATTCTTCCATTATAGTTCACTTGGACAACTTTTCATAAATTTTTTGTATTTAAGATTTATATAGTAATTAAAAAAACAAAGTTAATATCAAACATTGTCAAATTTAATTGGTAAGATCAATTTTAAGAAAGAAAATGGGAACAGCAACTTTTTTTTTCACCAGTTTAAACATTTTTTCCTGCGGTTTCACGCCCCACTAAAAGCAATTTTCTTTTCTTAGGAATCAGTTTATCCCCATACCAAATTTGATCAAAATCGGTGTAACGACTCAGCTGTGACAACGTTTTTTCCCGTTAGGGCCGGTGTTGTTACGGTCACTTAAAGAACTAAGAGTCGCTACTATCCTTTTACATGGTTAAATCTATCTCTAATCCAAATTTCATTAAAATGGGTGTATTAGTTTAGCCGTGGAAACGTATTTTCCTGTTGGAAAATTTTTTCCTGTTGGAAAATTTTTTCCAAAAAAAAAAACTATTATGTTGTGTTACAGCAGTTAAGAAGGGGACCAACCGATTTGCCACTGCCTACTTATGTGTGGATTACAAAAGCTTTACACTTACGATTGCGCACGTGACCAACTTCAAACAGCTCTAAAAATTTTAAATTTTATTTTTTTTTGCACTTGTTTCTTGTTTAACTTATATGCATGAAACACTGTTTAAATAAAAATGTCACACTTGCTGCTGCTATCAATCACGAAATGAGAACAAATGAAATTTTTCGATCTTGCACGTGACATAAGGATATGAAATGAAGCAAATTAAAAATTTACAGTTAACAGAGATTGATTTGGTCTCTTTGCATTTTTTGGCTAATTGTTGTTGGAGAGAGATTTTGCGGAATAACTGTCATCATGTATCATCTGCTTTAGGGTACTTTTGATCCGCTGAACTCAATAATGAACTCGATCTCATTATACCCTTCTGTTTTTAAATACGAGTACCTACATATTGCAAAAATTTAAAGTGAACAGATGCTTTAAAAACTGCTATGTTTTGGTAATAATATGACTTCCTTCCATTAAATTAAAAAGCTTACTGTCTGCATGAAGCGAAAATAAAGTAAAATTTTGTATTTATTATAACATTTCTTAATTCGCTGATTCAATAAGCTGCTTGCTTGTATGCGTCATATTGCAAATATTTAACATGAACGTACGTATGTACAATTTATTTGGTTGCCAACATGAGCTGGCAATTTAACTTCGGTGCAATCATGTGACGCGTGGTGTGACGAACTAAAATCTATTTTATGCTCACTAATTCACTCTCTCTTCTACTACTCGTATTGAATAAATTGCACACCAGTTCCACAGCGTCTCTATTCTCGTTCACTTTATGATTCATTCAGAAATTTCTACGTTTCGTACGTTTTTCCTTTAATTTACTATTTTTATTTTTTGCTCCCACTCGTTGGCCTCTTTCTCGTAAATTTTTTTATTTTGCCTTAAAGCACATTCTGAAGGCTTCGCCGTTCCGAATTCCACACTGTAAGTAGCGCGCCCAGCTGTTGCGCTACTGGTGTGTCGGAGGAGCAGGCGGCGACATGGTTGTAGGTGACTGACGAGTTGTGATGCTGCTCACATGGCAACTTGACTTTTGCATTGAGTAAAAAAGTAAAAATAGATATTCTACTTAATATGTTTGCCCACATTGTTTAAATGACTACCGCCGTTGTGTACTGTGTGGGCTGCTGCTGCTACTGTTGTCACCAATGATGCTTTTACGTCACTGCATTGAAAATGAAATATGTCGCCAATTTTTTGTATGCAATAAATACTATTGTAATTTAAAAGTTAAACATTAATATTGTGGTGGACACTTCTTGATTTTGTTCTATTTTTGATATTGTTTTAGATAAAGTTTTATATTATTAAATATCAGCTGCTTTTGAATGTTGGATATTTTTTAAATATAATAGAACTTGATATAGAGACGAAAGGTGGAATAAGAACACATAGAGCACATGACACAAATTTCATAACATTTCCATCTATAATATTTATATAAAATTGCTTATATGCAAATGGTTTGTAACACTTTAGTGCAAAATATACTGAACATATTTTAGTAATTTTTTTTTTTAAACAACATATTTGTGCTGAAGAAGGCATACTTATTTTTATATATTTTTTAAAGTTATATACTTTTTTTTGGGTTTAGTTTCTCACAAAATTTGCCGTTTGATTTTACGTTTATTCTGCTGCTTCTTGAATTCTCTGTTGTTATTGTTGTGTTTTTTTCTTTTCATTTGTACTGTTTGTATTTGGCTTCAAAGTTCAAAGAACAAACTCTCTTCCAATTGTTTTTTTTTAACATCTGAAGAGAGAATTAGATGTTAAAAGAGTAATTTCATTATGAAAAAAACATAGCGACATCGCGTGTGAAGCCGCGGATACCACTAGTATTAAATAATTTAAATATATCATTTTAAGCACCATCGTGCCTATTTTTTCAATAGCTTTCACTAAATTAATAAATTTTTCAATATCTTTTTCAGCACGCGGTGGTGATTCAAACTCTGAGGATGAATCCTGCAATGACAATGCCAGCGTCTTCTCATTCGTTTCCGATAATCCACCATCGTCTGTTAATGACTCCGATGAGCTGTCTGCAAATGAGCGCTTTGAGGAGAAATTTGTTCAAGCAATGGAGAATGCTTCTGAGAAATCAGCGCAAACACGCGCACTGGCACTCCAAGCTATTTGTGAAATTCTGATGCATCGTTATATGCCGGACTTTGTTGAGGATCGTAAAGTGACACTGATCGATTTTATCGAGAAGTCAATACGTCGTGGCAAGGGTGCAGAGCAGGTATGGGGCGCCAAGTTAGCTCCATTGCTCGTGCTACAATTGGGTGGAGATGAAGCCATATCTAAAGCATTGAACCAATTTTTGCTTACCACTGTTCAGGATAAGTCCGTCTCCTTTGATGCACGCGCCAAGTGCTGCACAGCATTGGGCTTATTGAATTTCCTTGGCGGCGACGATATTGGAGATCTTTTGACGCTAATGCAATTTTTCGAAAGCATTTTTAGTGGCAGTTATTTACGTGGCGATGAAAAAACACCAGTTTCGGTAACTGCAGAGGCTGGTACTTTGCATGCAGAGGCACTTTCTGCTTGGGGATTGCTTCTTACTTTGATACCAGGAGGTGATTTCGTTTCCTGGATGACAAGTGGGCAGCCAATGCTACCGTACGTTAAAGCAGTATTTTTTAAGTTAATATCCGATATGTTAAAGTTTTCTATTTTTTCCAGTTCAATAAAAAAATTAATGGGTCTGTTGCAATCACCACATCTGGATGTGCGTATAGCTGCTGGTGAAACATTGGCTTTAATATTGGAGTGTGGACGTTCACACGATGATGACTTCCTAGAGGAATATTCGGGTGACTTGATTGATGCTGTAAAGCTATTGGCTACAGATTCGCACAAATATCGCGCTAAACGCGATCGTAAGACACAGAGAGCTACTTTCAGAGATGTGCTTCGGTATATGGAGGTTAGTTTGAATTTCACTCTTATTTGATATGCATAAGTCAACAAATATCGATTTACAAGAGGTCTATGTTACAGTCCCTTCATAGTAAGCTCCTGATTTTTATCTCCAAGACGATACGGTCTATTTTTTCGGTTTCATGGTTAGCTACAGTTTACTGTCTCCATAGTATTAAGTTCCACACTTTGTAGATGACAGAAATATTGACATTTCTGAATTTGCTTAAAATTTTTGCCCAACATTTATTAATGTTAATTCTGCCATCAAACTTTTGTAGGTTCATTTCCAATTTCCGCCTCAACAAAGAAGATTTATGTACGTTATTAACGAAATAAATACCATTTTTCTGCTTGGAGAGCAGATTTGATTTCGATCTTTGCGGGAATTCGACCTTGAATATTGCCCAAATAACTCCCTGTTTAGCTGCTACAGCTATTAAGCTTGAAGCTTTAAATCAAATAAAAACTTGATTACTTGATTATTGAACTCTTTACCAGAAACGTTAAATTTTTAAGATGCGCAAAGTCTCACAATTTTATCGTCTCTGCTTATAACACTATCAAATTGATTAAACGAAATAAAATTTATCAAATTAAAAAAAAAATCCTTTTAATCTTATGAACATTTTTATTCAGCGAGGTTTTTATTTAGTCAGTAAACTATATTTTTAACTTTAAATTTATCATAAACTTTGATTTGAATTATTTACCTAATTTTCTACACAACTACACTAACTCAGTTTGCTTACGCGTACATACATAATAAAATTTAAAGATACAGTAATTCCATAAATTTATGAATTTTCTCATTCCTTCGACATTATCACACAAGTTAGATCAGAATTTATTTTAAATTCGTACACGTGTAAATGATCTTATGCATGCAATGTTTTCCGTTTGCACAATTTCGATGATCATGTATGTTATTCTTCATGACTACACATCCATTTTTACTAATTGTGTCCATATATTCAGTGAAATTGGCACGCTTAGCGAATGCATTACCGCTAGTACGCCAATGTGAATAACCACCTGAGCTTATGAAACGTGAACTATCCGCAAATGTTATCTTAAACGGCTTATATGCCTTCTCACATGAATCCGCTGATAAATTGAAACCGTCGGCGTTTTCCTTATCCAATTCTTGCATTACATTTGCACGGAATTCTGCACAAGGTCCCTGCTGATGCAACAATTTATTGGCACTTAGCTTGGATGTTTCATCATCTGGCTTAAGACTTTCGTAAACACCCTCGGGATATTCATTGACATTGCAATAATCTATTTGATATGTTGTTATCAAGCGTTGATTATCCATTCGTCTATTTAGTTCATCTTTTGGCATTTGCTTGAGGCGTTCATATAGATCCGGATATGCTGTTCGTAATATTTGTAGGAAACGATTTGGTTGGTTCTTAAAACAATCGCCATGTGGATCTCGTGCCATGGCCTCCATTTGTTCGTTTGCGAACTTTGTGGGTATAATGCGTGGTTCCACTAAACGCCCCATTGGAGCAATACCCGTCCACTCGACATCAGGGCATTTATCCAATACAGCTTTGGGTGGCTCAACACGTGCTTCTTCTATACATTGACACTCTTCTTCCGGCCTGTCTTTTTTACTTGCACCGGGAACGGACTTTTGCACAAAATCATATCGTCTTGTGTAGGGCGGTATATAGTCATGTTGATACGTTGTCACTAACATAGTTGTAGATTACAACAACAAAATACACTTTAAAATTTGTTTTACTTTTAAATTTTTGCAATTTTTTGTTTGATTATAAACAATTTAACGTGGTTTTAATGAATTTTTTTTATAACTTTAGAATTTTTAATTTTTTTTTTAATTTATAAATAAACTTTATAATTTTAATTTCTTTTGAAACAAAAATCTGAAAATAATTTCCAGATCAAAATTTTTTTATTTTTCTTTTCAAACAAAGTTGAAATTTCGGTTTTCTACGATCAACTAGTGCGAACTTTTTTCTTTGTACAGAAAAATGACAAAGAAAGGGTTCTTAGGAAGCTTGAGGTCTGATTCAAAATTAATTTTTTACGCTTTACCCATCGATTATGTGCAAAAATCCGTTTTCTACCTTCCCCATCGTCTCGAGTGCAATAGTCGGATTCTTTAACTCCCACATACGCAGATTTCAAACGTTGAATACTTTAATTTTAAAACATTCCCAACAAGATTTATCAAAGCGGAATATTTCTATGTCATAAGCGACTCTACATAAAAAAATCAAAATTACAGGAATGTCAGCAGACGCTAAGTGCTTATGCAATTTTATCGTAAAAACTAAATTATTTATACACGTCTTAATTTACCTTCTATAAAAGTGTTATTTTTCCGATTTGATCGTCCACTTCTTATATTAAACATTTTTGATATTTTTCTGTGATAAAAAAAATCAAAAAGTTCAATAGTTATACATATTTATGTTTCTTTAATTTGCAGGAAGATATCTCTCCGGAGATCAATGTACGTTTCGGGACTGAAAGCCTTTTACTAGACTCTTGGGCAATTCATCATCAGTATTCGGCGCTGTGTGTTGTAATGGGGCCTGGCATGACATCACAATTGCAAGAAAATGATTTTATACGAGAAATTTTCCAATTGGGTGAAAAAGTAGTTGTCAATCCGACGCTTAAAGGTGGCAAACAATCTAAATTAGAAAGAGTAAGTTACGCTTTTACTAAATTCTTTTTTATTGTTAAACTAATACTTAATACTTTTTTATTTTAAATTCTAGCATTTGCATAATGCAGCCGCTTTTAAGTTTCGCACAGTAACACGAGGAAAAAATCGTGATAAGCGCTCTGCAGTTTTTACTTAAGATTGTGCGGCGTATTCAATTCAAATTCATGGATAATTATAGACTTGAAATTAAAACATATTTTAAAGTAGAAGGTCTAGGATATATTCAAATTACTACATTATCGTTAGTCTAAGAGCAGGCAACACGTAAAATTTAACCAATTGAAAGATTTTTGTAAACGGACAAATTTTAACAAATTCATCAAATTTACAAATTATGTAAATCAATTCAAATTTTATTTCTTCATTTGCGCTCATTTTTAAATTTGTTTTGAAAATAATTTATTTTTATGCAAATTAACAATTTTCTAGTTGAAATTCTTATTTTTTGTTATATACTTATCTAGTTTATGCTTTAGTATGAATTATTATGATGTTTTCACACGTTTGAAAGTTGGGTGGAGGTTCAAAACGAAACTCAGACTGCTACATTGCTATATTTTTGTGGAAATCTAGTTTGTTATAACTGAATTCTAACTACAACTTTTTTTTTTTTAATTGGATGAAATATGAAAAAAATTACACTTTCAGAAATATTCAAAAATAAATATACATATGTATTGTAAACATTTAATAATTTGAACTATGTATGTATATAGTACGTAAAAATCTCCATGTTTACATATGCAATTATATATTAAACTTATAAAAGGGAAAATATAAATAAATTTTTGTTATTAGCTATGATTTGATATAGAAAACCTGCGTTTTCATACAAATGTAAATGTAATATGTATATTAATTAATCTGAATTAATTATCAGAAAATAAAATTTTTTAACTGAAGCTTACTGCCAATAATTCACAATACCTACTTGATGTTTATCAATTCTCGTTTTAAATTCAGCTGAAATTTTGTCCAAAATAAATGATATTTTTAGTTTCATAATCAAAGGGCAATGCTTACACGTAATAATTAGAAAATCTTATTGAATGAAAGTCAGCACTTTGAATTCCTAATAAACGTTCTTTGCAGTCTGGACAATTACTGCGCTTGGTTTCAGCGTGTTTTTCAATTCAAACTTTTCGATGCAAAGCATAATTGAATTTTACTCAAAAATAAATTCAGTGTTTTGAAAAATTTTTGGATTCTTCCGTTGAATTCAAGCTTATTTTCGATTAGCTAAAGTGTAGTCTTTTCGTGAATTATGCTTATAGAGTTACATTTGAATAATTAACAAGCTTTTCTTCATTTTAATTTCAACATTATTTGGGTAAAATTAAAATTTTCTATCTATTGATTTAAGAAATAAAAAAAATATTTGCTTAATTCAAAAGATTTTGCTCGCGGATTAAATGTTATACATAGTTTGCTTTCTTTTGTGTGCTTAAAATCTTTTGTAAAAAACCGCTGATGCCATTTTATATGGTTTAGGAATCGAAGCTAAGAAAAAAGTAATATCAAAATTTTATTTCGTTACCGGAGTATTTAATAAAATATGTATTCGTACGGTCAAAAAGCTTTGATTTACGAAACGAAACTGTGTAGGATTATAGAAATGCAACTCCCATAACATCTTTAAAATATTGAATGTAAAAAAATTAAAAAACTGATTTATGAAGAAAATATTTATTGCAAAATAAAATAATCAAGATTGTAAGAATACATTAATTTTAATATTACTTAGATTTATATAATTAAATAGAAATAAAGCTTAACACAGGCTAAAGAAAAAACATTGTTTTATTTTTTGGACAAAAACTATGTAAATTTAGCCAACTCGGACTTTACTTGCACCATCTGTAGCAGCTCGAGGTTTACGCGTATACCACCTTTAGCAGATCGACCACCTATAAAAATTTCTTACACCAACTGCTGCACCACCTTTTCAGCTATGTCGTTGTTTTATTATTTTTCTTTTTTGCGTTCCTTCGAAGCTACATGTGTCTTATTAAATAATTTTTGTTAGCTGTCCCTCATAGTTTCTCTCCTCTTACACCGAACGCTGCACCACCACTTCAGCTATCGTTATCTCATACACTTTTCCCCCTTTAACCCGTCGTCAAGGTTTTATGTAGTGTTTCAGTTTTTATGTTTTACTTTTTTTCTGATTTTTAGCTTTAGCTGTCGCCCGCACATTCTTTTTGTTTTTTCAATTTGCATCGCTCATCTGTTGTTGGCGAGAATTTCCGCTTTGGACCCCTAGCACTACTTTCAGCGGGCAGCATTTTTAATTGTAAGACTTCCAGTGAATTATTTGGCTTTATATTGCGATGCTGGTAGAAATTGCTGCTATCACTGTCGTCTCCATCTAGCAGTTTAAAACTTGGACTACACGTTGTTACATACATTTATTAAATTTTGAACTTTTTTTTTTTAAATTTGGAAACAAAAAAAATTGTGCTTCTAATTTTAGCAGTGATAATTTATGAATTTCTTTTTTTTTTAATTTATTATTTAAAATATCACAGCCTACTTAGCTTTTTTTTCCTTCCTCAAGTTTTAAGCAAGATATTTATTCACACAGTATAACTGAATCGTAGACGCAGAACACCATGGCGTATATTTACAGTCTAAAATTGACTGTAAATATGGGCCCAGTAGTCTAAGATTTATCTTCGATATTTAAAAAACCCTAAGAATCATTGGATAAAGTCTCTTATCCAAGTAGAAAAAATGGAGCCAGCTATGCTTGTCAGCTCTTACAGGGCTGGAATAAAATTTAAGCTTGACCATTTGAATTATTGAAATATTTGAGGCTAATAAGTTATCCACCGCAGGTGTAACTTGTATTTCTTTGTATTAGTGACATATAATCAGCTGGCGCTGATGTATACATGTGTACATCATGATTATTTTTCTGGTTGTGTATATGGGGCATTCCACGCCAAATCAAACACAATTTTGCTTTTACATCTCTAATTTTTGTGGAAGTTTTTTTTTCTTTTAGTACTGGTTGAGACCTTATTCTGGCCATTGCAGGTCGTTTGCCTTCTACCAATGGAATAAGGCTAATCATAAAAATGAAGGAACTAATTAGGAATCCAATAAAGACAAAATAAATATCATCGGCGCAGTAAAAAAAACGCAAAATATTTTTAATTTATCGTTTATTGAACAAACATTTGTATGACATATTTTTAAAATATGTTAATCTTAAAGATATTTAAAATGTGTTGCAACTTTTTATGGGTTTTGCAGTTTTGTAAAAATACCTACGAGTATGTCTTAAAATATTTATAGATTAAATGTATGTATTTTAAAGATTTGTAAAAGGATGTTAATGTTGTTTTGTCATGTATTTTCTACCGTATGTTTCAGAAGCATTTATTGTATTAACTGATTTTTAAAATTTGTAATAAACAATAATAGATATAATTAATTTCACACCACAAAAAAAATATTGCATAGTCTTATGTGTTTATTGAGATTGGCTTGACAAACAGAGGCTTTTACCGAAATTATTTTTTTTGTTCCAGTCAATTTTAAGAACTTGCGAAATTGTGATGTTTGCTAAAAAAAAATAATGTAATTGATGAATATGTATGTTCTACGTTTTACAAATAGAGGATTTTGAAAGAAACACGAGCTTTTTTTTTTGGAAAATCCATATCGAAGGTCAGTAAAATTTGAAAACTGGCACTTTCCTTAAAAGTTCGAATTTTCTCGAAATTAATTGAATCAATTCTTTAAATTTATTTTTAAATTTTTTTTTAATTTTTCCTAAGTATACTTTCGACTTTGAGCATTTTCGTGCACTAGTACCAATTGCTTTGAAGCATTTCTAAGTGCACAAAAATGAAGTAGCGAAATACTACTTTAAGAAATTTCAAAAAAAAAAAAACCTTTAAAAACAACGTATCAATATAGTTTTTTTAAAAGGAAATTTTTTGCTTATAATTGGAAAAAATAAAAAAAACGAAAATGTACAAGTTAGAACCATATTGCTCAGCTGTAAAAAAACGTTTGAGATTTTCCATACTGTTTCAAAAAGCTTCTGAAAGCTTTGATAAATTAAAATAGGAGGTTAAACAAGGTATGTATGTGTTATTTTTTAGCCGACATGGCGCCAATATAGTCTTTGGTATGATGTGTTTCGTTCTTATATGAATATATACTTGTATAAAGGTTATTCATTGAGTTATTGATTGTAATACAGCCATGTGCAGTAACTTTTTTAGGAATGGCACTTCAAAATGCTTATTAATTGCATACGCAGTTATGATTTAAAACCTATTCTTGAGGAATTGACTGAACCAAAATAAAAACTTATTTTCGGAAGTAGTATCCTTAGATTTTTTTTTTAGGGATCCACTCCGTTAAAAAAGTTCTCGCATTATTATAAGTCTTCTTACAATATACCTAGTGTCTTCAATTTTTGGGCTGATAGTGTGTCAATAACCCAAAGAATAACATGTGAATAAAAAAATTTACATTTTCAGAGACAGTTATACATACATATTTTAGAGACTTTCCGATTTTCACTTATATACTTACAACGTGATTACTACGAATCGTAGACATGGAATAAAAATTGTATTTTAAATTTTTATTTCCAATTTCTTAATTTTCTTTTTACCAAACGACAATTCTACGTCAAATGGAAATTGGGCCCGGCACAATGTTTTCGACTTGCACGATATTTTGTGCATTGGTTTCCCTAAATTAAAAAGCAATACTTTGTGCAAGGTCTGAAATTTACATAATATCGAAAATTCATACTCCGCTGCATTTTAATCGATATAAAGACTCGAGAAAGGTAAAGTTTTCAAAGATAATTGTACACGCTTTTAAGGAACGAAATATTCTTTGTGTCTATTGAACAAAAAGTCGATCAAATTGTGTTCTGTTTTTAGGCGGCTTGGGGTACAGTGTTCGTTAACATTTTAATTTTGTATTAAAAAAGCCCATTTCAAATATCTTTTCAACAATATACATACATATCCCTCACTTACTTCAAGACTGACATAACTCAAAAAACGTGATTTTTGAGGTAATGATGCAAAAATATCAGCCATTTCATGTTTAATTTTGTGTGAAAAAATCAGAAAAGTATCTCATAAACTTGCCTTGTGGGAAGAGTTGATGTAGACATACTTTTCATCATTTTCATATAAAAAGCAACTTATTGAAAACTTTAAATGCGTTTTTCTCCCACTTTATGTTTTTTGAGTTATGCCAGTCTTGCAGTAAGTGAGCGATATGTATGTACAAAATCGCTAGCCATGCTATAGCTATGGCGACCAATGTAAAGTTACGTTTTGATTTCTAGACCAACATTTTTTTCCGACGTGAAATGGTAAAGCCAATTTAAGTGAACGAATAGAAAAATACGTTAATTTTTATCACGAAAAATTTCGAAATTTTCGGTAAAATCTAAGCTTAGATTTCAATATATTAAACTCTTTATTTTTTGCAGCATTTTCTTTGATTTATGTATGCAGGTGAATTTATTTAATTTTAGAGACAAAATTTCCCAACTGGATTTTAAATTTCCCGACATTCAATTTTGAAACCAAAAATTTGCAATTTTTTTTTTTTTGTGTAAGTTTAGACAGTTAAAATTTTGACCAGGTTTTAATTATATGTAAAATTAATGGTTCCGGAGCCAAAGTCTTTAAAATCGATTATACAATATTTTAATGATTTTTTTTTAGCAATTGGTTTTATCGAAATATAATCGATTTCAAAAATTTTAACACTGGAACTTTTAATTTTTCTCAGTCCACTCAAAAGATATAGAAATGGAAATTAAACACCGTCCAAAACTTAAAAAACATATTTTTGAACTCTTAAAATAATAAAAGAGTTAACCAACAAATTTTCAATAAAAATTCGAATGTTGCTAAATTTAGGGTTCATTTGAAAAAATTTGTTTCCTTATCATTTTCGTATCACAATAGTTGTTGTTGTTTTAAATTAATAATTATGTATGTACTTTTCACATGAGTACATGCGCACTATTTTAAATAATAAATAATTAATTTTAAATACAAAAATATTAAAATAAAATACGGGACTTACATAGGTGTACACAATTTTATAACATAATAGCAATAACATAAATATTGAAAATAATATATATATTTAATATTCGCTACGTTTACAAAATTTTGACATTTGAATTAATTTTGGTTTGCTTTAACTTGATTTGCAATAAGGTTCCATTGTGTAATAAAAATAACATAATTCTTTCTTTTTATATATATATATAGAGTTAATATCTGACCAAAATGTTTGCTTTTATTTATAAAAAAAATGTTTAATTCTTAAATAAAAGGCGCTATTCTGGAGCCTGTATAAGGTAGTAATGCACCATCCAACAAAAATTTAAGGGGACACTTAGACATTTTGCTTTCGAATCGCATAACAGTGTTGCGTCTCACTTGCGTTTTGATGTATAAAACTAATTCATATAAATGTTGTTTCGCCTATTGGTTTTAATCATCTTAAGGGGTGTTGTCAAATTAAAATAATTTTTGGTTTCACTACAATTGAACACAATTAAAACTTTTACAGGATTTAGTTCGAAATTTTTTTTTTTTTGTATATATTTTTCGAGCAAAGGAACGTTTTATTCATCAAAACACAAGTGACCATCCAGCATAGCCCATTTTCAATGAAATAAACATTTTTATTATTTTCTTTGCTTTTTGTAATAATTAATGATTGACTTAATTTAACTTAATTGCTAAACAATGAATTTTGGCATTTTTGTGTGGATAAAAACATTTTCTTGTTGTTATTTTTTTTTTTTATATACTAAACTTATAGTTTAAATTTATAATGGTAAATATTTTATATGAATAATGTTAGTTTAATTCATTAGAATTATTTAAAGTAAAAAACGCTGAGCATAAATTACAGAGATGCATACAAACTACAACGCAGCTACAGTTACTACTACTATTACTCCTACCGTTCATATTTTATAAGTTAAAAGCATTTTTCAAGTAATTTAATAATCTCATTTGTAATGTTTATACTGTTGTGGTTGCTGATTTGGTTTAGTTTTTATTTGTAAGTATGTAACATCTAACACTACATAATTTTATTTTGGGAAAACAAAGAACGTTTTGCGCATATCACATTTTTTTTTTATAAAAAGAAACTAGTAAAGATTACGAAAATGTTATGTCTATTTCTGATAGTGGCCCAAAGTTAATTAAAAAAAATATAGCGTAAGACATATTGGGTAAATGTTAATTTTTGCCGTATATTTTAAGGCGTATAAAGCGGACTTATTTACACATTTTTCATTTCAAACCTTAAGACCAAGTTGGTTTTGAGAGTTTCTCAATTTAAAATCGTTCGAAAATTACCCAAAATGCGTTTATTTTTGTCACTGTTATTTTTTGCTAAATAAGCATAGTTTAGAATAAATTTAAGTTTAACAACAATTTTTTTTTTGTTCAACCAATAAAAAATTATTTGATAAAATACAAGAAAAATTTTGAAAACTATTCAAAATATAAAAATTGTAACAGAAAAAGTGGTAGCATACGATTTTGTTGAAAAATATACACATTGTATATTGGATTTTTTTTTGTAAATATTGTAGTATTTTTTTCAACAATTTTATGGCTGCAGTTGAACTGCCACGAGCTCTTCATTAAAGAAAAAAAAAATTGTAAATATTTGTAGTTTAGAGAAGAGAAAAAATTTTTTTTAGTACAACGATACACCATCAATAGAACTTTTATTAAATTAGTAGAATATATTTCAATCCTCGGCCAGACGCTTAAGCTCTTAACTTCCTATCAATACATATTTTTGATAAAATTTTTGAAGTGTTGAAATCATTTTCAAATTGGGGTGTATCGATTTGCGAACAAAAAAAAATTTTTCACTTTACCCCAGTGTTTAGTGTTAATCCTATAATGGAAATGACGTATAAGTAACGTAAATATAGTAAATGATTTTGTTTCAATTGTACAAAGATTTCACTGTGTTTATAGGAAAACTAACAGATCACAATTTATAGTAACCTTTAAAAGAAAAGCCCAATGTATAAAACTACAATTTTATGCGTCACTTATGTATCATTTCCATAGTAGTAGCAAGGACTGCATGAGACTTACAAACTATTAACAATTAAATCGCACTTGTAATACTATTAAAAAAAAAATATTACATGTGTGTAGCTATAGTTATCTCTGTTGTTGTTACTGCTGTTGTTATTGTTGTAAAGTTTGTGTTAATTGTTGTCGGTGGTGTTTGTAGTGTTTCTATTGTAATTGGCTGCCTATTTATTGTTGTGATTTCAATTTGTTGCTGTTGTGCCATTGCGTAATTGCATGCCAAATTATTCGCCAACAATCATTGACCACTTCCACTTTGGCCCACATCTTCGCATATCGTATGCAATTTTTCCATTTCAGATTTAGTTACGATATTTATGGAGCTAACTTTTGCACGTTGATAAGCGACTACAGTATTCTCGCCCAAGCATTTAATGCACACGTAGCCAATAAGCACAGCAACACCAACTGTAAGTACACGTATAAGTGGATCTACGTACAGTTGTATGACCACCCATGCGCTAGCGCCAGCGATGCACATGAGCGTTATTAATATGACAGTTTTCGACCAGTGCTGTATGGTAAAGCCTTTTTCCCATTCAAGCCTGAAAAAAGTGAAAAATATGAAAAGTTAGTAACATGGACCATTTTATGTTTTTTTTTTCATCAAAAATGCTGACATTCAAAATTTTTTTAATTTTTTAATCAATAAGAACTGACCGAATCAATCTTGAAATTCTTACTGACATCAAATTGCGGTATTGGTTGTCGATAATATATATTGTTTCTCAGAGGATATAAGAAGACAGAATGAAACAAGTTATTCGCATTTCAATAGTAGGTGTCAAAAATCGACTCCCTCCCTCCTAAGATACGCTACTGATATACGATATTATTTTCAAAGTAAATAACAAAATCAACATATTTCGTATTATTTTTCATTTCAATATTTGATTTTATTGATAAAGATCCATAAAAAAGATAGTCTGATTCGAATAATTTCCAAATTTTTCATGTTAATTCATCCAAAATTTAAAGAAAGTTTCACACAAAGTTAAAAAGAAAAATGTCAAGGATCAAAAAGCAATAAAACAGGTTTATGATGGCGTTGCCCTTTAAAAGCAGAAGTATTTTAGTAAATTATAATTGATTTTAGTGGCGAATGAGAATCTGTAATCTTTAGTTTTCACGCCAGAATTTTGAAATTTTAATAATTACAGTCTTTAAGATAAAAATTTTAATAAAGCTTAAAGGTTTACAAAAATAAAAAATTCGGGGTATAAGTAATGCTATTCTAAGAAAATATGAGCTACTAAAAACGCATCAGATACCAGAATTTTTCCATCACGTCAGGATTTTGAGTTTATTTAACACCTAAGTGTCAAAGTCCCATTTTGGCCTATATTCAGTAAAAAATTCTAATTTCTTTTAGATTTTTAATCCTGAATTTGAACGTATAACTTTTGTATCACTCTGTATTCCATCAATTTACGGGTTAAAATTATTGGATAGTCCTCGAAGGGAAAATTAAATGTGAAATCAGCCATAATGTTTGCGGCAAGTTTTAAATCAGTGCTGGTCCGATTAAAAAGTGCTTCTGCGTCATTTATGGTCCCATTTAGTTAACGCTTAAGCCCTTGATAAGTAATATTTTTTTTTTTTGTTTTACTTACTTTTTGTTTTTCTCAATTTCATAAGGGAATCCACAAACTTTGCATGACAGCTGTGCATCTGAAGTACTGCAACTCTCAACAAGCCAACGTTTTAGACACTCATGATGTACGGAGCTGACATCGCCAGTACACTTGCATGGCTGTATAAGTGCTTCCGGTTTATCACTATCATAACAAATCCAACAATCTTTTTTTGCCAAAAACAATTGACCCTCCTCAGGTGATATATTTTTTGTATCTGCTGAAGTTGTCGGAATTGAAGGATCAATTTGACGGCTTAACAGTTTTCGTGGATTTAGTATCCACAATTGCTCGGGTGCCATGGAATTCCACAAGCAACAAGGGAACCATAACGCAACACCTATTTCAGCAATACGAAAGACTATATCATGCCAGTTGCGCGAGTAAACGGGTACCCTATTTGAAAGAAATAATCATGTTAAAGAAGTAATAAAATAATAATGTTTTATAAGCGTATCTTACTTTGTTTTCCAGAAATCACCCAATGTCTCTGAAGTTAAAAATCCAACAATGACAATCAGCATAATAGCTTGGCTGAGTAGTCCAAATCGCGACTGATGTAGCTGTGATGCATTAACGATTGCTTCACTGGGACCGAGTATTTTCCCACTTTGATCGTAAACAAAGCCGCCACGTAACTTAAAGAACACTTCAACGCCATAGATGAGAAAAAATATGACAACGATAAGTAAAAGTGCAGCGTAGCAACCATTGAAAATGTGCGCATAAGTTTGACGATCAGTTGTGATGAGAGAGGAAAAGACCTCCACACCAAATAGACTATACAGGAAGAAATTGAAGGCGATAAAGCCAAGAAAACTTTTGGAAAGAAATTGTGACTTTTCCCAGCGTATGTCGCGCAAGTGGAAAATCTAATGGAACAAAAAAAAAAAAAGGAGAAAAGTTAATTAAATATATTTAACAAATTAATAATTAAATTTAAGTATATATGTACAGTTAAGCTTTTTATTTTATTAACTAAAGAATATTCGCAACGAGAAACAAACAGACCCTGACTGACTACAACAGTAAATGCGGCAAGGTAATGCTTGAATAATTAAATGTTGATTACTCTTATAATGAATAAATGTTGATTACTTTTTCACCAGATTATTTTCTGAGTACAACAGCACTTTAAATAAAGAATTTCTTTTGTTTAGTTGTTGAGATAAGACATGGCGGCGTGCAGGCAGAAAAGGGTGGGGTAGGTTTTGTCACATGCCATGAATAATATATACCTGTTAGGAGTAACAACGTAAATTGACTGATATGATGGCAACTCAGTTGCACAGTTACAGATTAAGCCATAAGTGTGGCATATAAAAAACAAACACAATCTACAAAACACATAAGCGAATGGGGGTACGTAATAGAAAAGTCTAGATGAGGAGAACTGACTGATTGAAATCACTTTGCAATATAAAACTTTGCCACGCTACTAATTTACGATAGCTTAAATGTTTTTGTCTCAGTCAATTACTTTTAAGTCTAAGCTTATTTACTCTTCTAAGAGAATTCTCCCTCAAAATTCAAATGCTAATAAAATGTAGCATTTAGCTAATGATATTGGTGCCTAGTAAGAAACCTGAACTGTTTTTCTTCAAATTATTCAATATAAAAAATAGGATTCTTACATACCTGTAATGTATCTTTTACGAAAGATTTATTGAAATTTAGCTCCTAAGAGAATGTGACAATTTATTTCCAACTATACAAAATATTATTCTTTTGAATGTAACCAATTTTTTTCTGGCTGATTTCATATGAAAAATTGTTTTTCCTGTCTTGTGTGTGGTACCAGCTACACTCGCAAAATTTTTTTTCATATACAAATCCTTAATTTTTTCAGCCTGACTTAATATGCCTGAGTGTGCTAGACTAATGAAAATTGCAAATGTCATTTAATATATAGGATCCTCTTACGAGGCATGTATTTTTAAGGTAGGATTTTTGAAATTAAACTTCCAAGGAAAAACTTCTTATGATAGTATTTTCAAATCTACAAAAAAAAAATTTAAGTATGCCTAGATCCAAGCAGTTAGGCAATTCACAAAGGGTTCTAACGTGTCATAATATTTTAAAATTTTATGACTGTCTTAAAAATGTTGGTTGTTGTCTTCCATATGAAAATAAAATAAGACAACACAACTCTGCGCCCAATGTTTTTTGAAAGTTGTATTCGTTTTTCTGTACCGATGAAAGAATCGTATGGGAAAAGAGAGTGAAATTTAATTACTCCCTACTTTGTTCGATTCACATTTTAATAAATAGTACAAGCAATTATGAAGTTGTTCACACGCGCAGAATTTTTGTACAACATTGACTTGTGATACGCCTTATTTCATCTGAATCTTTCAGGTTGTACTTGGATTTGTTAGAAAACAATATAGTCTTCCATTTTTGGACCCTTCAGTAGAGGTGGGCGTGGTGTAAGCCATGTACGCAGACCAAAAGGAGGAATACTGAATTCTAAGTATTGCAAAGCCACTGTACGGAGGAGTCAGTGTAATAGTCTGGGATTGCTTCCATGGTCAAGGTATTGGGCCTATTCATAGGATTTAAGAAACTTCATGCACGTTGATATACTTAAATATGCCATATGCCGATGTAGAGATGCCACTCAAATGGAGGTTGCATCAGGTCAACGATCCAAAATATGCCTCTAAAGCTTGTAAGGCCTGGCTTCAGAGCAATAGGGTAGAAGTTTTTGGTTGGCCTGCCTCGACATGAATCTTCTTGAGATCTTGTGGGATATTGTTAACATAAATATCATCAGAAAAAGTTGCGAAACCACGGAAAATCTATTCAATCCTTAAAAATATCCTGGGGAGGGATATCACAGGATATCATTAATAATTTAATATCCTCTATGCCTTAAAGATGTGCGCGAGTCGTTCAGAATAAAGGGTTCGCAATTAAGTACTAATATTAAAAGTTTTTATTTTCCATAAGAATGGGGGTGCTTTAGTTTTGTCTGTTATGTTTTTGGGTTTAAAATGTTTCTTCGATGTTAACTTTTTATTTATGGGACGCAAATTTTTTTTAATTTTTGTTTGTCAATAATAAAGGTATAAATAAATAACATAAATACGTAATATGTTTTAAAAACGTAGTTTTCAGAAAAAAATTATGATTTGAAAAAATATGTGCCAGGGGGTGCTTAAGTTTTGGCCAATAGTATAAGTTTTTTGAAAATATTGAAAATTGAAAGTTTGGTAATGGCATGGGTTTCACTGCCAAAGAATGTGGAGTTTACGAACCCTTAATGAATATTCTAATCCTTCGTAAAATTTATAACGCTTTTAAAATAAATAAAACGTTAGTAGGGAATCGGTATTTATGAAAATTGTTGGTAAAGACCTCAAATACTGATTAAACAAATTGCAATAGGTCTATAATTTCCCTAAATTCTGCTATTGAATCCTCAGAGGAAGTGGGTGTGCCTTTCAGTTCACTTTGGAGCATTTCTTTGTTATGACATTTTATTAAAAAATTTAAGTTATAAGTATTTATTTTCAGAATTTCGAGTGCTTCCACCAACGCGACCACAGAGTGTCTCAACTACAGCTACACTTTCTATTCAGTACATGATGGTGGTTATCACTTTCAAAATAATTATTTTTTAATTTTGTAAATCAGCTTATGTTCTAGTGGTAACATTTTAAAGATTTTGCAAATATTAAAAGTTCACAATTTTTTAATAACTTTATAATGTGGATGGTCGGGAATATATTCGATTTCCTTGAAAACTAAACTTAGGTCACTAATCGGCTAATATAATGTTTAGTTCTTTATTTATTTACTAAATTGGCACTATCATTGCTATTATAAAGATTATATTAAGGTTTTTGGTAATGTTGTCTGTTATAAAACTACAATATGTTTTTAGTGTTCAAATGGCATCAAATGAAATATGATGATAAAATTTAAACTCACCTCTGCCCAAAGGCAAACAACCAGAGATGAACACGTCATGAGCAATGGATAGTAAGCAGACATCAATGTAACAGCCCACGAAGGCTGGAGATCACGCTTTATAGCAAAGATAATTAAAGATTAACAAAGGCACAAAAACAATATATTAAAAGAAACTTACCGGTGTTGTAAAATATGCACCACGTAAAGATGCCGCTATAAAAACCATAAAATACAACAATTTTTGTGTTGTCAGTCGACAGGCGCGCAGCAATGAAGGCTGCTTCAATCGTTGATATTCAGCCACAATACAAATGAGCAGTTGTATCACCGATACAAGCGCCACAAAATAAAAGACTGCCGAGATGCCTGCATGGTATGGCAGATTAAAGCCACTGCATTCGTCACCACTGTAACGTATTTCGCAGAGGCAGGTACCATTGAGGCAATCGCCACGCCCTGAACATTTTGCCGTATCGATATCATCGTTCGTGTCAAAAGGGGAAAGGGGATTGTTGTTATTTCTTGCAACGGCTGTGGTTGTTGTTGCTGACTTTAAAACGCTCGATGAGCACCGCATTAAGGTATGAAAACTGGGTAGCATTCTATGTTAAGGTCACTGCAAAGAAAAGAGAAAAAAGTAAATAAATAATGGGCAAGACTCATAGTTAATGTAATGATTTTTTATGTATTGAATAAAATTAAAAAGTAATATTTCATAATTAAAAAGAAAAGAAATTTAATTAATTGCCTAAAACTATGCAACATAAGATACATTTTTTTTATTGCAAATGTGAGAAAAATTCTGTTGTAATTTGCAACGCATAATTTTATGCTCAATTAGCTGGAATACAGACAGAAAATTAAAAAAATCGAAAATAATTTTTTTAATGTTAATTTTTTTTTTAATTTAACTCAAACATATTTGAGCTGATATAAAAATTACTTCGTAAAAATATTAAATAAATAACTAATTGACGTTGATAGAAACGTTATAGGAGTAAAAAAAATAGACTAAATAAATTGTATAAATAAAAAAATTAATACGAATAACTTTCTGTTGAATGGAAAGTCACCTATATATATTTTAATTTACACCAAACAATGTTAATTTTTAGTTTTGATTATGCCTTTATTCAGATGTTATTCTTGCCACTTAAGGAAATTTTTGTGCAAGCAAATGTGTGGTTACAATCAAAATTAATATAAAAAATGAGTAAGAAAAAGCCAACAAAGGGACAATGTCAATTGAGTACTATCGCACTTTGAAATAAATATCCCGCCAATAATATGCTATATACATATAAGCAAAAAAAAAAAAACATTGACAAACATCATCAAATAAATCAATATGAATTTAAAACGTATGCTATGGAGACGCACAAATGTTAGCCAACAAAAACAAATTAATTTTGATTAAGAAATATCAACGAGATATTTCAATGGAATTGAAAAGAGAATCATATTAAAGCTCGCACATATTTAGTAGTGCACACGCATAGAGGTTTAAAAAAAAATTTGCAAATAAAATTAAATTTTTTTTTCATGTCACTGCAACATTATTTTTCTCTTTAAGAAATGAAGAAAATTGCACCCTATCGGATTGTTGAACATTTTATTGGCACATAACAACACGCCAAAGAATGTTTGAAAATCGCAACTTTATCAAAATTTCTTATTTAGAAATGACATACTTTATGAATCTTCTTAAAACCAAAAATGTTTTTTTAAAGTCGTCCGGGAGTTTTTCGAAAAATAAAGACATTTTTTAAAAATTTTTTTTTGAAACTGCATTTTATCTTGGACCAAAATTTTTTTACATAATTAAAGTATAACTATTCAAGATTTATCTCTGAAATTTTGGTCCAAAAATATTCGTCAATAAGTTAGAAAAGTGCAATGCCGTGAACGACCTCAAAATTTGCGGTGAGCAAGATATCTGGAGACTGGTTCATCCGAAATTAATTTTTTTTCGATTAAGCAAGTAAGTAGGTAGGGGGGATTACCCCTGAATTAAACGACAAAAAAAAAAGATTAAAAAATTTGAAAATTGGATTCTTGAGCCCGTGGATGGGCTGCTTGAGAAATTAGTTTTTCAAAATTATTATTGAATTTTTTGAAAGAATGTTTTTTTTTTCACACTGCTCTAATGTATATTTTAAAATAAATTATGGGTATTGACATCAATTTTAATAATGCAGTTCGAAAGAAAAAACTGAAGAATCTTATGACTTTTATTTTGTTAAGTTGACGATTTTGTAGTAACATTTTAATTACATGAAAAATTGTTGCGTGTTGTGCTCTTCTACATACATACATACCGTGCGATCTTCATTAACTTCAATAAGAAATTCATAAAAAAATAGATTAACATGAAAATCTTATAATAAAAATTAAAAAATACATTTCAGTTTGAGCAATTTTTAAGGATAGCCGTTAAAAATCTTTTATAAAATATATGAATGAAAACTGGACGAATCGAAAAGTTACTTTCGATCTCGAAAACCCGTATGCCAATCTAAAAGTATACTCTCTTGGCTGTTTTCACATAATCGTTCTTTGTTTCGATTAGCGAAAAATATTTTATATTGATTACAGTGTTACAAGCATATCAGTTTCACTGACATATAGCCATGCTAGTCAATTAATTAATTGGCCATCAAAATGCTCAGAAACATAGTATCCAATAACGTCATGCAAACGTAGCTGACATTTAGCATGAAAATCATTGTATCATTGTCTCACTGCCAGTGCCTTTGTTCAAAAAGTTACGGCAGTGTAAGAGGGCACTTTCAATATGCAGCGTTAGCTTGTCACCAACATAATAAAAAAGTTTATATTTTTATAATTTAAACGTTTAAATATGATATGAATAGTTATAAATACTTGTTGATAAAAATGTTGATTGAGTGTGAAGATATGAAAAAAAAATTGGTTTAATTTACACAAATAAATTAATTAAAAAAACTTATAATGGCAGCACTAAGACTAAATAATAAATGAGCTAATTAGAAATAATAATAAGATATTTAAGTATATTTTCTACGTTAAAAAGTTAAGTCACATAGTAAAGAATATGACTATTTCATATGAATTGAAATTGCATTTTCACGCGATTCCATCGTTTCATCAGCCTTTAGTATATGTCAGCTCATAGTTTCAGAGATATTATTGGTTTTATAAGCTATGTTAAAAAAACTTTGATCTTAGGCTACTGAGATAACATTTTAGACGAGACTTCCTTCTATCAAAATATACTCTATTACTACTTTCCGCATTTTAAGTTTAAAAGTATAAAAATAATTGGATGATTTAATAAGAAAATAGTTCACAAATTTATTGTTGTTACTGATTAGATATACAAACATACATTAGAGTAATGCAAAATAGTTTATAAAAATCGTTCTTCTTCTAGTATAGGGTGTTTTTTTTAGAGGTTTGTTTTTCGAATAGAGATAAAACTGGCATTTTATGGTCAAATCTGGCAACTCTAATGTCATTTATGTTCAGTTTGGTTTGCCATTTCATCATGAACAGGTTGACAAAAGAACAACGCTTGCAAATCGTGCAAATTTATTTCGAAAATAATGGTTCAGTTCGCGAAGTTTACCGCAAGCTCCGTCCATTTTATGGTCGACATAATCGTCCATCAGAGCAATTAATTCGGTTAAACATGGGTCGTTTTTGCACTACGTTTACTCTATGTGATAATACGCATCCGCAGAGACGTCGAACAGTGCGCACCGAAGAAACAATTGCCGCTGTAGAACAAAATGTTGAAGAGGACCCGAATGAATCGATTCGCCACCGTGCACAGCAATTGGAGCTTTGTCCATCAACTTTATGGAAGATTTTGCGCAAAGATCTTGGCTTACGACCTTACAAGATCCAGCTTGTGCAAGAATTAAAGCCGCGAGACCATGCAAAGCGTCGTGATTTTGGTGTATGGGCCGAAAATGATATTGATCTCGATACTGATTTTCATCGCAAAATTTTGTTCAGTGATGAGGCTCATTTTTGGTTGAATGGCTACGTCAACAAGCAAAATTGCCGCATTTGGAGTGAAGAGAATCCACATGAGACCCTTGAGACGCCATTACATCCACAAAAACTGACTGTTTGGTGTGCTCTATGGGCTGGTGGAGTCATTGGGCCATACTTCTTCCGAAATAATGCTGGAGAGTCAGTTACCGTTAATGGAGACCGGTATAGAGCCATGATAACCGAATATTTTGTTCCCGAATTGGATGGCATGAATGTGGATGAGTTGTGGTTCCAACAAGACGGCGCTACATGCCACACAGCGCACGTCACAATCAATTTATTGAAGGAAACATTCGATGAGCGCATAATTTCGCGGAATGGACCTGTCAATTGGCCACCAAGATCGTGTGATTTAACACCATTGGATTATTTTCTTTGGGGATATGTGAAGTCGCTCGTCTACGCCAACAAACCAGAAACGTTAGGGGACTTGGAAGCCAACATTCGTGGCGTTATTGCCGACATACGGCTCCATATGCTCGAAAAAGTGGTTCAAGATTGGACCTGTAGAATTGGCTTTATTCGAGCCAGCCGCGGCGGCCACATGCCCGAAATCATATTTAAACATTAATGGCATAAAATTATCCTTCCAATAAAGCCAAATTGATGGACATTAAAACGATTTTCTTGTGTTTTATTTCAAATTGAAGCTCTATACCTCTAAAAAAAACACCCGTTATATTGTTCTATGTATCCTCCGAAATTAGTATGAATTTTTTTTTAGATTTTTCAGTATTTTTAGAGGTTTCTCAAACCGCCACAAGCGGATGATTAATGGTTAAGGACATATTTTGTTATCTACATATAACGGGTGATTTTTTTGCTATTTGTTTTTTGTGTAAATTTTTTGACACCTCACGCTTGATTCGTAACATATGTCAACGCCAAAAATGTTCAGCATTTTACCATGAGCAGACTTACAAACGTATAGCACTTTCAAATCAATGAATTTTATTATCAAAATTCGTGCTCTGTGAGAAATGAGTTTATTCTTCAATTTTCTTTAGCGACGAAGCTCATTTTTGGCTCTGAGAAGCAGCCAGAGGCAGTTCAAGAGCTGCCAATTCACCCTGAAAAATACACTGTTTGGTGGGCCGGCGGCATCATTGGACCGTACTTTTATACCGACTTTTTTTTGCCCAAAATGGCAGAATTGGACTTGGTTGACATGTGGTTTCAACAAGACGGTGCCACACGCCACACGGCAATCGATACCATGGACCTATTGAGAGGCGAATTTGGTGAGCAATTAATCTCACGTTTTGGAGCAGTCCATTGGCCGACAAGATCATGAGATTTGACCCCACTAGACTATTTTTTTGTGGGGCTACGTGAAGTCTCTTGTGCACAGGGACAAGCCAACCACAATTGCAGCCCTGGAAGACAACATTACAGCTGCCATTGGTGAGATATCAGTCGAAATGCTCGAAAGATTATACGAAAATTTGAGCTTACGGACGGACCACCTTAGGCGTAGCCGCGGGCAACATTTACATGAAATAATTTTTAAAAAGTAAATGCCAGGAATTGGTGTATCTTGGTGTATCGCTCTAAATAAATATTTCATTCACTATTGGAAATTTTCTGTTCTTTTTTTAATTTTCAAAAACCAAACGCTCAAATAATCACCCTTTATATAGCAAATGAATTTTTAAGGCGGAAATTATTTTTTCTCATTAAAAGTAGAGACAATGTGAAACTTCAAAAAGAGTACAGAAGTGTGGAAATGAAGACGAAATGTGAAGCAAGCTCTTAAAAAAATGCATGGAAATACGGGGGATAATTTGCCTGTAAAATATTTATTTACTACGAACTCGTAAAATTATTTAGTTTTTTTTTTCTTATAGACTTTTACTTTATTTCTTTGCACCTGAAATTTCAATAAAAAAAATCCATAGAAACAAAACAAAAATAAATAATTAAATATAAGCTAAAAAAATCGACGTTTAACAAATTTTATCACAAATGTTTATCACATGTTTCACATGTCCGGGCAAAAAACTTAGCATAACAAAAATATAAATGCGACGTTTCACAGTTTGAATCGTAAAACATTTTGTTTATATGTATGTAATGCATAAAAACAATGATATCTTAAAAAATAACATTGCATACTATTGCAGGCTGAAGAACTGATACACGTATAACGTGTACGTATAGTATTTTGAAAATTATTCTTTTCATAAACAGCACAGGAAAATGTTTATTTTTAAAAGGGCTATTACGTAAACAATTTTTAAAATATCATTCAAAAAAATATATGAGTAAGTTTCGTACTAAACGTAAATATTTCAATAAAATTTTCATGAATATATTTTCTATTTTGGAAAAAAGAGTACTTTTAAAAAAATTTTCAACTTTAGATTACAATCTTTTGACGGCCATAAATAGTAATAATTGCGCCATACTCTTAACATTTGGTACAGACGTTTTTAGGTTAAAACAAAACAAAAATTTGTGAATATGAAAAAAAATCGGTTCACGGACACGCTTACCTTTCAAACAAAGTTGAGATGTAGTTGAGGCCTTTTCTTCAAAATGGGTATCAATTTTGATTAAATTGGCAATGCTGATATTAAAAATGCTTAAAGTTGTGCGATATCTTTTATAGTTTACAAGTTATTGTAGAAAGCTTATCTGTTATTGAAAAGCATTCAAATTTATATCTTTTATCGCAAAGACGGATGAAAAGGCGAAAAGTACCCCAAAACTTACTCCTCTTTCTTTATACTTTAAACTTATTCCCCTTCACTGTGTCACTAAGCCCAAAAAAATTTAAAACTTTTATAGTTTTTTTTTTCATTCTTTGACGATTGTACTAAAAAAATTTCAATCCTTAGCACTTTCATTTTCTTCCTATTTATGGCCACGCATAAAAATGATTTGTAACGCTTTAGCGTAAAATATACTGAACCGATTTTAATAATTTCTTTTTTAAATCAACATTTTAGTGCTTAAGAAAGTTATTGCGTACTTTTTGTTTTTATGTTTTAAAGTTGAATATTCTTTTTATTATGATTAACTTTTTGCAGAACACCACACAAAAAATGGTCGTTTGATTTTGCGTTGCTGCTGCTTATGCTGCTTCTTGAGTTCTGAATTGTTGTTGATTTTTTTCTTCTTCTCATTTATACCGTTTGTATTTGGCTTCGAAGTTTAATGAGCAAGCTTTCAATTGTTTTATTTTTTTTATTATAAAAAAAAATTACAACGGGATGTGCGCGTGCGAAGCCGCGGGTCCCACTATATGTATGCTCTTAAGCCCAATGTGATGAAGTGGCGTTAGATGAGGAATTTTGGCCCTTCAACAAATAAATATTAATAGACATAATCAAAATTAATGCACGTATAAGCTTTGTGCTTTTTGTGCCGAACAACACATATGAGCCAATAGTAACTATTTCATTATTTGCTTTAATTTTTTCTTATTTTTTATTAATTTGTATCAAACGTTTGTGTAAAAACGTAATATATAATAGTTTGGACATGAAGCAAAAACTTAAGCATTACATATTGAAGAATTTCGTCAAGATATTAAATTTAATTTAATTTTTTTTTTATTTTGTTTTTATTACAAATAATTAAAATTCATACGAGTACTCGTAAACAATAAATGAGAATGACGGTTGTACAATTAATGTATAAGTTCTATAAATAATGCGTGACTTGAAAAAATTTTAAAATTCTTAAATCAAAAGAGGAAATCATTTGACTTTACGTAGAAAATTATAAGCTTTTATTTTAACGAGTCTAACAGAAATGTTAGCACAATTATTTTTATAAAACAAGTAATATTTTCAAATGTGTCAAGTATTTGTGCAATTATTTAATTTAAACTAAAAGAAATCTTTAACTTTATGCTTAAATTTGGGCGTGATTTCACACATGGTAAAACATTGCAGACAAAAGGGGAACAAACAAAAATGCTTCATTTCGAATGTAATAATACGCCCCCATAACCTTTGCCTTTTTAACGTTTGCGTAGAGTTTTTTAAAATTTATCAACTATACAATAGAGCTGGAATAAAACAGCTGTTAAAAAGCTTTTTAGAGCATAACCAGCTGGTAGACAGAGAGATTTTTTTTGTTATTTTACAAACGTCTGTTATAGAAACAAAAGATTGGCTCACAATGAAAACAGGTAAAACCAGAAAATTGTCTATAGATGAATAGAAACTGTTGAACTGAAATTATCATTATTCAAAGTTGATTTAAAGGAAATATCACGTTTTTGCTATATGGTAGACAAATCGAATTTAAGACTGATGAAGAAAATAAGAGAGTTAAATGTAAAAAAAAAAAAAAATTGCTACAAAGTAACACGAAGTTTTTGAATTGAAAGATTTTTATTGGAGTAAACATGATATTTGTTTAAGGGTCAAATATTTCAAATTTTCGTAATTATGTCACGATATAATAAAGTTATCAACATATTTATGTAAAATACCACTTAACTACTCTCTGCCTGGCACACAAATACGGCAGCTCTGATAGTGAATAGGCATGCCGCCTATCGTTATAGATGCCCTATGCTACTTAAATAAAATTGCATACATAAAAATGGTTTGTAACGCTTTGGAACAAAATTTATTGAACCGATTTTAATAATTTTTTTTTAAACCAACATATTTGTGCTAAAGAAGCTTATTGCGTACTTATTGTTTTTATTTTTTAAAATTGAATTTACATTTTTTTATGATTAAGTTTTTGCAAAACCTTCTTGACTGCGAAACGCGCATGAAACGAAGCGTGAATTGAAGACCAGAGGCATGATGTCGCATAGTTATATAACACCTTTGACAAATAAGTAAAAACAAGAGAGACAAATGAAAAGTGTGCAATCAAATCAGAGTTCTTCGCACGGTCAACGAAATAACACGTAAGATAGCAGGTAACAAAATCAGACAAAATCGACCAATTAAAAGAAAAGACAGTAACTTATTAACTACTACAGATAATAAGTTAATCCGCTGGAAATCAAGTTCTTAGGAGACTACCAGCAGTTCTACTGTACTCATTCATATTCGCCATACGCCGCTCCCTTAGGGAAGGCCACATCGACTGGCCTCGTTCCTGCCTTCATTAGCGGAGAAAGCATAGACTATAATATAGCTTACAAGCTAAAATTTGGATAAAAGAACAACTATCTGAAGATTCGCTCTTATCAACCTCGATGGAATGCTACAAAGGACTATGACAGAGCTATCATGATATTGTCAATAACATCCCAGGTCAGCTGAAAAACTAGAGCAACATATCTGGAAACAACAGGCTCATTTTCGCCCGAACAGATCGTGTATTTATCAAATAAATACCTTCCTCTCCGCAAGGTGCTATGCTCCGTGTGGAGATAGAACATACAAGTAGAGGAATTAAGTTAATTATGTTGTCAAGTGGCCTTGATTTCTGGCATTTTTAATGTTTTGATATGGTTGCATATATTTCAAAAAAACTTGAACACAAAAACCAAATCTGTGAAGCTGATAAAATTAAAGGAAAACATTTTGTATTCAAAGGTTAAAAAATTAACCCCTACATTACGCGTAAACAACAATCATTCTGTTTTAAAATTAAAATAAAAGAAACAACACACGGACGGTAAGTTGCTTAATCAATGAAATTACTACGACGAATGTCTATTAATTGTTTACACTTGGGTTATATTATTGTTATTGTTTAAAAATATTGTAAATAATCAAACAATTGTCAATATTGTAGATAAATAATTTTAATTAAATATACAGAAAATTAAATGAGAAAATAATGTTCTCACGTTAATAAGCTCTAAAATAATCTTCTACCAAAGAAATCGGTGTCAAAAAATAAAAAGCCGTTTCTGCTTCTAAAATAGAAAATTTTTTCAAACTCTAACGTCTAAAAGTCAATAAATATATATAATAATTATATTAAAGGCATTTTTATTGTTATAATATTGTGCAAATATATATTTTTGGCATGACTTTGAATTCTGTAATTTTTGTTATCTTTTACGGTTTTGATTTTTATTTGTTTTATTCACAATTATTTATTTTTATCGCTGAAAAACCTCAGATCTAAATTTTTTTTATACAAAATTTCTATTTTTTTTCCGATGAAAAATATTTGATTAAAATTTTTTTTTTCTCTTTACTATCAACAAACTTTGATTTTGTGTACAATATTATGAAAAAAAAGACAATAAAAAATTATGGCTTAAAAAAAAAAACTAAAATTGACAATCGTGCTGTTTTTTTTGTTTAAGAAAAAACATTTTCAAAATTACATGAAAATCGGTCTCATGTTGACAAAAAAAGACATAAAAAAAAACAACTTTAATTTAAAATAAAAGTCAAAAGTAGCAGAGGATATTTTGATTCTTTTAAAAGTTTCCTTGAGTTAAATATTTTCTTTTGTTTTTTCTTAGTGTAGATTAAATTTTAGTTATGAAAAACAAAAAAAGTGAGCACCAATACCAACTTAAATTGTTTACGCAATTTATATTAATTGCCTAATACTTATTATATTTATAGCTATTTATATTGATAACGAATTTGAAACAAACAAAGCAACAGTCTGTCAAAGGTGGTACACAATTTGCGACGAATATGCAAAAGTTCAGAGCCTTAAGTAAGAGTTATCTCAAAGCAATTAATATACATATCTGAAAAATAATAAAAAAACTAGGTTTACATAAGGGTCTTTTTAATTCCATGGCGGGTGAAGACGTTAGAAATTCTAGGAAAAATGGTTAATTGTTTCATCAGCAATGTGCCATGTGAAGCCGTCTTGCTGATAATAAACGTCGTTCACAAAGTCATATTTAAATGTTCAAAAATGACACCTATTGTTGGATGACCCGTTATTTTACGAATTTAAAATTATGATTAAACTCATCTTTAGTTTTTATGCTAACACATATCATTTTTATCACATTTTATATTACGTGGGGGATTTTTCACTTAAAAAAGGATTTATCCCAAATTTTTTTTTTTTTATAGAAACTATTTATCTAATTTTAATAAATAATAAAAATAAAAATGTGCTGTTCTGAAAAACAAAAAAAAAATTGCATTTGGTATATATTTTTCGTATTGTGTTTTAATATTTAAATAACTCCAATAGTTACTTCATTTAGATAGTTTCTGTGCAACAAATTGGTTCATTTGAGCAGTTAATTTTGTTATATAAAAATTTATGAAATCAACTCAATTGCTGCTGTAATTACTAAATTTTACTAACTTAGTGCTAAATTTAATTTTTTAATATACTATGTATTGCAATATACACTATATTTCATAGGTATTATTAAAAATATAAAATCATTTTCAACACAAAATTCTTTTATTCCTAAAGCGTATTATCTTATTTTTTGTAATGGGACATGTAGGCTATATACAACACAAAATCACTAACCTAAGCATTTTATTCTATTTTTGAACGCCGGGAAAAATTTTCAACGTGAAAAATTTTCTTCGCTCAAAATTTTTATTCACAGTTTTTCACAATATCTCTTCTTTTTTTTATATAATTTAAACTTTGTGCATTTATTTATAAGCTAATTATTTTATTTTGACGGTTCTTTTTAGTTTTAAATAATAAAATTATTTGTATATTTTTGCACTTTAATGAGGTCGACGAACGCTCGCGAACATTAACGTTTTTTGACTGAACAACAAGACAAACGAACGTTTCAATTGGATCGCACGATTCAGACTGTTCTTTGAGTACCATATGAAAAAAAATTAAAAGTCTAGATAGTCCAACAGCAAAGTTAGCAACAGATACAAAAAGAGAGCAACAAATTGAGTGTAACAGAGAGTTGCGAGCGCATGTATGTAGCAACTTGATTTGTTTACAATT
Source organism: Tricholauxania praeusta (assembly GCA_949775025.1). Lineage (NCBI taxonomy): Eukaryota > Metazoa > Arthropoda > Insecta > Diptera > Lauxaniidae > Tricholauxania > Tricholauxania praeusta. The sequence goes on along the minus strand of OX459030.1, from coordinate 127,611,342 downwards.
CGATTGTCAAAACTTGGGAATATTTGAGCAGAACGTATTCAAATTCATGACGATTTTGTTTAATTTACATTAAATAAATATTGAAATATTTAAGCTTATTTTTTATATTTTACGCCTAAATATTTTTTTTAATCGCAAAATTCTATTCATATTGTCGCTAGCGCAGCGAAAAATTAAACCATATTTAGTTAATATTTTTTATAAAAAATCATTATCTTGTTAAAAAATAAAAAGTTACACTACTTGTAGCAAGTCTACCGGATATAAAATTTACGTCAAATAACTTCAACAAGACCAACAACATAGCTGAGGACTATAAGGGATTATTTTTACTGTTTTGGAACAGTGAACATTTTTTATTCAATTGGCCTAAATCGATTTCAAATCCGTATTAGAAATCAAAAATTATTTTTACATTGGCCGCCAAAGCTCGGGCACGACTTGTGTATACAAGGAGTATTATGCATCGTTAGAAAGACGCTGAAAAAGATTTTAATATGAAAATGTAGTAATACTGTGTCACAAGCCATTGTAAAGTTAAGTCTGCGTTTTATTCAATAACTACAGTTTTTTAAAAGCGCGTAAAATTACCTATAAAATAAGTACCTTAACTGGGCAATTGATTAAAAAACGACGGAGCCGTGAGTTTTACAAATTACGGCCCTACTGTGCCATCTTTTTCCAATCTAAAAATATGAACGCCTCAAGTGTTGTTATTCTGATCTAGAGCATTAAAGTCGTCGTGCCGAACCGAATTTGCTGCTGAAGTAAAATGAGCGATACAAATATATACATATCGTTCATTTAGGGTTGCCAAGTTGAAAACAAAGAGTTAACGGACTTTCCAAAATAAAATTTTATTTTCCTTAAAATGGTAAGGTTTTTTTGATAAAAGTTGACCATTTTTTTTTGTTTTTTGGTTAGCAATATTGAAATAGTTAACATAAAAAACTTGATTTTATTCAATATTTTTTTAAAATAAAGCATTTTTAAACAAAAATGATTTTATGTTTTTTATCCCACTTTCCATAGTTTATGAGATATTCCGTTTAAAGAACTGTTGAGAAAGCCAAAAGAAACAAAGTGTGCTATTATTTAAAAAATGTCCAATATACATACTTAAGTACTAAAATCGCTGTTATCTAAAAAATATCTATAAAGTTAAAATTTTGTATGGCAAACGGTATATCAAAAGGGCATCTTTGATTGCAACTTGCATGAAAATTTTTCTATAACAAAGCCGTCTGCATGTTTCTAATCAATTGCAATATTTTGCGAGCGTGGTAAATTACATTTGTAAGGCACTTGCAAATATTTGTATAATTATTTTTCATTTGATGTATTACGTATAACATCGTTGTCAATGCTGTCAAAAAATCTGCACCAATTTTCTGAGAAGTTTCACTTAGCCTCACCTTTTAAATATAAATTTAATCTATTCATTTTTCATCAATTAACTCTGAGTTTCACTCTAAATTTTTTCTAAACATAAAAATATTTTATATGACTTGGTTATCTTGGGATTTAACATTGCAAAGTTGGTGACTAAGCGAATTTTATCGACCTAGGGAGTTTGCGTAGTATAAAGCATTTTTCAAAAATAGATATTAAATGTTTTTGATCAATAACGCCTTCTTTGAAAGCGTTTGTGCATAGAAAAATTATAGCTAAGGGTCGAAGAAACAATTATCTTGAACATGAGAAGAAGAAAAAACAACAATAACAACACAGAACTTAAAAATCAGCATTAGCATAAGCATCAGCAACAAAAAATCAATGAGGTTTTGCAAAAACTTAATCCTAAAAAAAAGAATATTTAACTTACTTTATAAAATAAAAACGGTATGTATGCAATAGCCCTCTTTTCCACAAATATGTTGTTTTAAAATAAAAATTAGTAAAATCGGTTCAGTATATTTTACTCCAAAGCGTTACAAACCATTTTCATGTAAGTAACTTTATATAAATACATAGTAAAGGTGAATATCCACGGAATCGTACTAGTAAGATTAATGGTTTCTCTCGTAGCGTTGCCATTTGAAAACATGTTATTAAATCTGTCCTTATATGATAGAATTTGTATAATAAAATATAGGTTTATCTTCAGCTATAGGGGAAAGTCAACAACAGATGATCGAATCTTTTCGAAGACACTGAGGATGATGAAAGTGACGAAGAGGAGTAAGGATAAAGACACACGAGGCCAAGTTTAAGAATTGAACAGTTGCTGATACAACAGATGACTCAAGGAATGCTGATGGTCCTTACGATGATTTTTGTGATGATTCTGATGAAGAGCACCAATCACCCTAACCAGTTTCAAAAATAAGTTTTTAAATCATTGAAGTATTTCTTTAAGTAAAATTATATTGATATTGAATATCAATGAATAACGAACGATTTTATGTGTAAAGTTGAGAGTTTTTCACTTAAATGACAAAATTAAAATAATGTGTATCTTAAGTGACACGTTCATTGAAAATAATTTGGGTTAATATACAGCTATTTGCAATTAATGGGCTAAAAAAATAATCGAATAAATCCATAAATTCACTAGGAAGCCAAGTTTACGAAACCTAGCGAAGGTTTTTACACAGACATGATATTACTTCAACAAGAATGACAACCAGTGTTGCACTGCGATATATAATTTGTAGCTGTTACTACTGACAAATTACGGATAATTAAAAAACAAATTATTATTTTCACAAGTCAAGCAGATTTTAAAATCGTATAAAATTCGCAAACATTTGCTTTATATTGTTAAATAACAGCGTAACGAGTATAAAAGTATGAAGTTGTAATTTATTGTTTATCTTTTTCACAAATTGACACTCCCTTTGCATCAAGCGTTCATATCTGTTTACAACTGTCTTTATCATTACACATGCTTTCTCTTTCCTTTACAAGTACCATATATGAGTGCTTGTTGTACTATGGCTCTGTACGTTTATCTTTTTATATCATTAATTGTACTTAAAATTCATTTACATACGTTGCCCTGGGGTGGAAGTACAAAAACAAGGCAATAAACAAATAAATTTTCAGCGACGATCTCAATTTTAATTTATTTTTTTTATTTTTTAGTACTGAACCGTTTAGGTGCATAAATGTAAAAATAAGTACTTAAGCTTTGAAGAGGAGCCCTATTATTTTACATCACATTTGTTTTCATAAGCACAATTGAATCTGTAAGCAATATTGACGCACATCTGTTAAAGTTTGACGTTTATGGCTAATTAAGCAAGCATTTAAAGTTCGAATTCGCGTAACATTTCATACAGCTACCATCTGGTTTTCACCCAACTGCTTATTAACAATAACAGAAAACCGTTTAATGGGCGCATTTGATATTTCCCTTTGTTTTTTAGTGGCAAGATCATATTTATGAGCTTATCTTGCTAGAGTTGATTATTGAGATTTAGTGATATTTTCAAGATAAGAAAATAATTTTTTGTTAATTCAAAACAACCAAAAACTTAAAAAACTTTGAACCTTTTAAAATCGGATTTGAAAAAAAAATCGATTTTGAGAAAATCATAACAGCTCAAACTACCTCACTTAGGTATGCGAATTTTGAAGACAAAATGATTTTTTGCATAAGTGCTTACTAACAAAGAATTTTGGAAAATTTTGTCTCTAAAGGGGTAAAAGAGAGTATCGTAATTCCTTCGTTTCGGCACATTGTTTCCCATGAGAATTAAAAATCTTAAGAATCCAAAGTTCACTTCAAAAACAAATCGACACATGTTCCAACATTTTTAAGAAATTTGAGTCTGGCTGTGGCAGTATAAGGGACTTGAATTTGGAAATTGCCTACAATTTATGTTATAACCTTTTTTTTTTGTAAAATTAATAGTTTTGGCGCACGAGCTCCGCAAAGTGTACCTCCACACGCGCTTCGTTGTTCTTGATGGAACAGCTGTTGCGAGTTTATTGTCTTTAGTACCGATTGAAACGTCACAGATCGAAATTTCTTCCACATCATCCGCGATGGGATTGTCAGTATCATCGCAATTCTCTTCATTCTCGATTTCATCATACGTTTGCTCGAGCCGCTTACTCCACCTCAAGGTGGTGTGGAAATGTGTGTTTTGGCGAAAACGCGTGCCAAAACTATTTAGTTCACAAAAAAAAGGTTAGATGATAAATTGTAAGCAATTTCCTCTAGTTTCATTTTGTATATAAATGCTTTTATCGTGAAATGAGTCCAAAAGGAGATACTGTCAAAAAACTACTTTTAGGCGCCATTTTTCCAATATGGCAGCGCGAGCGGCAAAAATACGAGATGGCAAAGTTGAAATTCGGAAAGAGCACATCGAAATCTATAAAATTATCCATTTTCAAAACTCGCGGTAAACTTTCCAGGTTGAGGATGGCTAGTGTTTCACCGAGGCTACGAGGCAGCCTCGTTTTTGACTACGAGAACGAGGCGAGACCGAGGCGAGAACGAGGCGAGATGGAAAAATAAATTTTCCTCGCTTGACCGAGGCGAGGCGAGATCACATGGCACCTCGCCTCGTACTCGCCTCGGCCTCGCCTCGTCCTAGCCTCGTTTTCGAAACCAAGAGCGAGGCGCGTTTTGACGAAATCTGAACTCGTAAGAATCATATGCAGATTCAAAATATGAATGTAATTTTTATAATAAAATCTATATTTAACTAATATTTTAGTATTTTATTTTGAGTAAACTACTTTGTTTTATTTTTAATCCGCATGTGCTTCTTACGAGTTCAGATTTGGTCCAAGCGCTAATGCACAGAAGTGCTTGGATCGCATCAGCTTCTATGTGACTTCGCCTCGTTTGATCAGTTAGGGAAGCACGTAAGGCTATGTAAGGCTATAAGCAAAACTGCATTGACAACACTGCATTAAAATTGATTTATTCTAATAGTCTTTCTAAGAACCGGTAAGGTGAAGCGAAACGCACAGGGTAATGCTAGTATATAAATAAAGATCAATATATGTATGTTCGTTGCCAATGGACTAATGGGATGCTCCGTAATATAGTTTACGATAAATGGGTGATGCCACCCCCACATAAGAGAAAAACAGAATTCATCATATATTATCAACAAATTGATGCAGATTAATAAAACTTGATATATTTATAAAAGGTAGAGGCATAACTAAGATTCAATTAATAAAATGGGCGGTACCATGCCTTCAATATAAGAAAAAAATTAACTTTATCATATCTCAATATCTATTTGACGTAGATAAATAAGATTTGGTACATATTTTGCTTATAGTTTGTAAAAGGTTCATGGCTTAGTTTGGCTTGGAAAAATAGGCAATGCGTCTCCTTCCCATATAAGAAAAGAATTAAATTCATCATATCTCATCCAATTCACCAAAAATAAAAACAGATATTTTATTTTATTTCTTGAGGCTTGATCAGCCTATCAGCCCTGATACATATATAATTTTTTATTTATTTTAATAAAAACCTCGCTTTTTTACCGAGGTGCCTCGGCCGAGATCAAGATCTCGTCCGAGGCCGAGGCGAGGCGAGACTTAAATTTATAAAACGAGGCGAGACCGAGATCAACTAGAACCTCGCCTCGCCTCGGCCTCGGTGAAACACTAAGGATGGCCATAGTAAAATTCTGATTTAAAAAATATTAAGATATTTTGCTTAGAAGATAGTTTATTTACTTTCTATTTAAATTTCTTGTGTCATTTAGTAGAATTTGGCAATTTTTCTGCGAATTTAGTCGCATTCTGACATAAGTATAAAATAACTTTTTAAGGATTGCATGCCAAACAACAATTTCAGTGTTTGTCTAATGAAACGCAAATTAAATGTACGTCAAGATATGCATTTCATTTCCAAGCCTGCTTATCACACCAAGCACGTAGCTACATACTTGTTTTTGTAACTTAAGCTTCATGTGCCATTCTAATATCGCACCAAAAAAGGGCTGTTAAAATAAAATTTTTAATTACGAAAAAAAGCGCTTTTAATTAACCTTACTGCTATTTAAAGTCTGGCTTCCGTTTTGTTGTTTGCCATTTCGTTGTAAATACAAAATTTCTCTTCTGTCTTTTGCAAGTTAATAGGTTTTAATTACTTATGGTAATTGCTTCAAATTTTATGATACGAGTAGTGGATGAAGACGTCATCGGGCAAACGACTCTGTAGAAGGCCTTTTTGTTTAGAAATTCTAAAAATTTATTCAGAACCCGTTGCAGTCAAGATGATGATGAAAAAAAAGGTACTCACTGAACAAACCTCATTATATATTCAGTGGTTAGTTTTAACACAAAAATAATTTATCTACGCAATATTTAGTCGAAAAGCCGTGTCAAAAAGAAAAAGTTTTTACTAAAAATTTTTTATCAATATTAACCCGCTTTTAAAAATATTTTTTTTTTAAAAATTTAGTCTTTTTTTTTGTCTGAGATTTTTGTTTTTTAATTAATTACAGATTTTGAAATAAATGTTATAATACTTCGTGTGACAACATTTGGTGATTCAAAATATTATTGTAATATAGTGGACGGGTTTGAAATAATGATCAACTATCCCAAAAAATATATATCTTGATCACGTTTCATTGTTTTTTAAATGCAGTCAAATTTTGAGAAGATGATATCAAATTGACTTAAGGAAGACTCTTGCAAATGGAACCCCTTTAAGCTAGGGGGCCCGTAACTATAGCCCAACCTAGTCTCTACGTTAATCCGGCACTGATTGCTTACACTTGAGTCACAGTTCTTTTAACCTTCCTGTTTGGTTTTTTTTAAGCACAACTTAAGCTTATGCTTAAAAACTCGTTTTACATCTGAGCTTTGATTTTGGTGTTGTACTTAAGCCTCATGTTGTTTTTGTTGGTTTTTAAGTCGATTTTTTGTTTATATTTTTTTTTTTGTCACTTTATGCTTGAATAATTTTTGTATTTTTAATTTTGCGCGTTCAAATGTGTAAGCACTTCTTACCTTTATAATGTTTATTTATTTTTTTATTTTTTGCTTGCTTCAGTTGATATTTGTTTTTAAGTTTTTTTTAATCAGCTTTAAAACACTTTAAGCCGTAGGTGTCTGTGCTAAAGTTTGGTTGAAATTTGTTTTGCATATTCGCAGCTCTAAGAAACGAAAAAGTTCTACGAATAATATAACTTCAGTCTTCAATATTTTTATTTACTACACACATATTTTCGGCATTAGTCGAACCATTTCATTAATTGCTTCTTATGGTCTATAAAAGTTTGTTGCAACGTTGGGTTTTGAAAAATGGGAGAAGACACGCCCTCCAAAATCAATCATATCTCATCAACGCTTCAATGAAAAAATGGATGCTACCATGCCTATAATATGAGAAAAAACAACAATTGTTCATACCCCAGCAACTATTTGACCCAGATAGATAAAATAGTTGGTTTACCTGGGATTATGGCTGTTTTGCTTTTAAATTCAATCGCATAGGTTCATACAACATCGTGCCACCTACCGGGAAGGGTAGAACAACGTCTGCCGGGACGGCTAGTACACATGTATACTAGAATGGTTTCGGACCATTTTTTGTCTAGTGACAAAAGGAGACGCATTTAGACTTATGTGTGCACCCTAACTGTTAAAGTTGTGGTATTTTATTTATGACATTAACTCCCTTACTCAAAATTAGAGAAAGATAAGTGGCCAGCTACAATAACTGAGGACTGACTATTGATTACGAGATACCGAAGAAATCTTTTTGGAATGGAATTATGGGGTTCTTTTATTTAATATTTTCCTTTCAAATGGAAGGCATAGCTAATAACATATTAATGTTATCTGATGTTATGATGTAATAGTATCCCTTCATATGTTTTTTGGACACTTCAACAAGCGCCTATAGGCACTGCTCTGATTAATTATCATCACGCTTAATATAACCACTTGTCAAGTTTTCTTATCATAATTGACATCGAATTGTGTTCTTTCACAAAAGCGTTTTAATGAATTTTCCTAACCGTCAAACGCAGTGCTTAATGACGCATATTTTGATTGATAGATACCACTTTTGAATTGCATCTATAAAATGTGTCATTTGCAAAATTTGTATGTATATTTTCTTCACTTTTGAGCGTCAGTAAAGTGACTTTTTTTTAGATTTCTCAAGTGTTAAATCACAAATGAATAGAATCTTTATTTTTGGTCTTTAGTATCAAAGAATACTATCAAGATGAGTAACTGTAATTTGATAGAAAATATGTTTAATTCAATTTATGAGATAAAGTTCTCCGGCGGCATGAATAGCATAAAAAGTCAGAAAAAATATCAAAATTGCGGACCTAATATGGTTGCCCAAATGCGACCATCGCAAGAAAAATACGTACGTATCCTAACACATACGACACATTTATATCTAAAAATTTGAAAAATTCAATAGAATGCAAATACTCAAGTGAACCTCACAGTTGCACATCTACTATAAGTATTGTTGCCAAATTAAAATATAAATATTTATCTTGTGTGCTGCTCTTTCATCCTTTCACACTTTCATTAGCATTCATTAAGCTGTCATTAATGTTTGCTTTTCAATTGATAAATTTTTATATATATATATTTTATGAGCAGATATTATTATGGGAAATTATTTTATTTATTATATTTTTTTGGCAAAGCCGTGGAAATGTAATTAACAAAATTTGGCGAAGTAAATATAAATTTTTTGTTTATTTAGTTTTGCTATCAGTTTATCCATTTAGCTAAAATTGGCATTAGTTAATGCGACAAATGGTTATGATATTATCTGGTTAATGAATGCAAAGTGGATTGTTTGTGAGCAAGCAGGAATAACAAACATTTTTTATTATAAAATTTTAATTACTATATTTATATTGTAACGGGTGATTTTTTTGCTATTTGTTTTTTCAGTGTATATTTTTTGACGCCTCATGCGTGATTCGTAACATGTGTCAAGGCCAAAAATGCTCAGTAAGGTTTGCCATTTCACCATGAATAGACTAACAAACGGCTTGCAAATCATTGAATTTTGTTATCAAAGGTCTGTGAGAAATGTGAAAATCGAAAATTTTTCTTCAGCGACGAAGCCTATTTTAGGCTCAACAGCAGCCAGGGGCAGCTCAAGAACTGCCAATGCACCCCCCTAAAAATGCACTGTTTGGTGCGGTTTGTGGGCCGGCGGCATCATTGGACCGTACTTTTTCAAAAATAATGAAAATCGTAACGTTACAGTCAATGGAGCAAGGTACCGTGCGATGAATACCGACTTTTGTTTGCTTAAAATGGAAGAATTGGACTTGGTTGAAATGTGGTTTCAACAAGACGGTGCCACATGCCACACGGCACGCGATATCATAGACCTATTGAGAGGCGATTTTGGTGAGCAATTAATCTCACATTTTGGAGCAGTCCATTGGCCGCCAAGATCATGCAATTTGACTCCACTAGACTATTTTTTTTGGGGCTACATGAAGACAGGAACAAGCCAGCCACAATTGCAGTTCTGGAAGACAACATTACAGCTGCCATTGGTAAGGCACCGGCCGAAATGCTGTAAAAAGTATGTCAAAATTAGAGCTTACGGATGGACCACCTCAAGCGTAGCCGCGGGCAACATTTACATAAAATAATCTTTAAAAAGTAAATGGCAGGAATAAATGTATCGCTTCAAATAAATATTTCATTCACTATTGCAAATTTTCCGTTCTTTTTTTCATTTTCAAAAACCAAACGCTAAAAAAATCAGCCTTTCAGAGAAGTTTCAGAATTGTATAACATGTGCAACCGTAAAAAACTTTGAGTTGAAATTAAAATGGGTACCTACACTGACGCACACAGCAGGGTTAATAAATATTTTTAGAAAATAATGTAAATATTATTACTAAGAAATTTCAATTTTTTTATTAAGTAAGGCTCAAATTTACATTCAATTTTTTGTCATTTGTATCAGATCAACTTTTTAGGAACAACTCTTTTTTTTTTTGATAAGAAAAAGGCTCATATTTTTTGTTTACGACATATTTTAAGGTACGAATACTAATCATTTTATGAAACTTTAACTCGAATGGCATAACAGGTGTTAAAATTTGGCGATAATAAATTATTTTAGCTTATAAAACACAAATAGCAATATCGTCACGTTATTTCTTATTTGTAATAAATGTCAAAAATCTAATTAGGACTAAATTAAACTTTGAGCTCCTGACATGCTGATGGTTTTTTAGATTTATGGAAAGTTTACACAAAATAAGAAAAGAAAACTGAGTTGGGGAGCTTCCGAATATAAAAGTGCAAGCCATTTCTTGAGATTGGTCTCAGATTTTTAGATATTTAAATTTTAAAATTCAAATATACCATTTATGTCCGTGATTTGAAAACCTTGACCTTTTCATAATCTAAATGAAAGTAATCGCTTTTTATAAACTTTTTGATGCTGGATTTAGATTCGGTTGCATAATCTCTTTTTAGTGGTTTTACATTAAAATTGAATTGCATACTTTCAGGCATACAAATCAACTAGTTTGGCCTAGGAAAAACTAGTTTATCCTAAAAACTAGTTTGGCCGGTAACATATACCTGACATATGTATATGTGACAATAGCTTAAACATATGTCACCAGTTACCAGGTAAAATTAATCCATTTATCGTCTTGTCATGTTTATTTAAGAAAAGGCCTTGATGGATTTATAAACTTACAAGAATATTGGTTTTTGCTAATGATGATTCAATAAAATAATTAATATTCAATTGTATTATTCCATTTTTGTTTATCTTAAACTATAAAAAAGGACAAAAAATTATAAAAATTGTTTAAAATTACTGAAAAGCAAAAAAATTGTAATATCATTCTGTGTGGAGTTGCCATATTTTTTCCTTATATTTTTGGCAAAAATCAACTGACTTTTTCTATTAAACAGAAAGCTAAGCCCTACTAATTTAATAGTAGATAAAGTAAATCTTATTCTAGTGAAGCTTGAGCTTGAGATGCTTTAACTTAATTTTTTTTTTTTCAAATATAAAAAATATAGAAAAAAAAATTAGAGACAAGGCCGTATTGAACTAAGGACAAACTTCGAAAAAAAAACATTCGATAATTTTGCTTACACAAAAGAGACTTAAAAAATGTATCATTGTGTAGGACACAAATGAACCCACGCGACGATACGTTACGTTTACTTGTTAAAAAAAAAAATTATGTATAAATATATTACAGATATTGGTCAAGAAGCTGCCATTATCATAACAGGAACAAAGCTGATAACAGAATAAGGAGAAACAAAATAAAATAAAAATAGTTCATTGAATAAAACTGGTAACGAGAGACAGTGTCAAACCACAAGTAAGATAAGAGCTTATCAGCAAAAGCTAAAAAAGCAAAAAAAAAAAACATGCGAAAACCACTACATACTTGAATGAAGAACACAATAAGCAAATAGAGAATAATAAAAAAATATCAGAGCTGTGAAAGAGCGCATTCATTTTCAATTTTAATTCATGAGAAATTCCGTATTCAGAGTGCAGCTATTTAAAAATGAAGTCTTCATGACTTCAACTATTTTAAGTAACTTCAGCGACTTGAAAGTGATTTGGGGTGACTTCAATGCAGTGACAATTCTTCCAATTATGATCCCAATCCAAAATGTGACGTCACCAGCATAATTGCGTTCTTTACAATAGAAAAGGTTGCAGATTTATGGCACTGCAGTCTACAGGCGACTTCGTTTTCAATTAGCTGCACTCTGAATGCTGCATTTTTGGTAGTGACTTCAATAGATTTCAATTGAAAATTAAAGCACTCTTTCACAGCTCTGAAAGATATAAGCTTGTGTAAACAGAAAAAACTATCTATTTAAAATTTGTGTCATGGCAATGACATTTTTATATTTCTATAAATTCTACTTAGGCTTTTCGAGTTCCATCATTTGGCATATATTTCAAACTATAATCTTATGCATTATTACTTAGTTAAAAAAAAATTCCCAAAAATTATTTCTTTTAAAGTTAATAAGTTCAAAAAAAAACCAACAATCAGAAAAAATGTATCAGATTTGGTTGCACAATATTTAAATTTTAAGTAAAATTATATGACACTATAAGTCATTGGGAAAGCTCTTAGAAAGAACAAAAATGTCATAAGTTTGTGGCACAAAATTCTGTCATGGATTATTAGAAAAATACTAAAAAAGTTAAACAAACAAGTAAATATTTTTAATGTAAAGTATTGGAAATACTACTAACAACTTTATAAAAAATTTAAAATTTAAATCAAGTCAAAAATTTTTACTTACAATAAAAGAGTTAGCGCGCTCAAAATGCGACTTTCGCACAGTTGCGCGTTTTTTTTCGGAGGCTTGGGTTCAATTTTCGGTGGCTGCGTTAAATGCGGTGATTTTTCTTTGCACAGACAAATTTAAAATTATTTAGCACTTTTTTTTTAAATATAGTTATAAGTATTGTATTGTTAAGCACATAAAAAGCTTTAATATAATTAGCCGTTTAAAGTTTAAGATTTCACAATAAGCCACATTGATAAAGCGGTGTTTGGTGCAGTGTATTGGTTTCAAATATTCAAATACTAAAAAGCTTAAAAAAATATATTTTTTTGTTAACTTAAGAGAACATAAAAAACAACATAAATAATGTGAAAAATTTATACATAATATTGAACTTAAAGGTACTATTCTGCGCACAGAAGCGAAAAGGACTTATCTGTCAACTTGCTGAAATACCTGTAAAATTGAGTATTAGAGTTCTTTTAACCCTTTGACAACCAAGGGACACATATGTCCCAAATAGATAAATATTCTTCAAATAAAGGTTTAATACGAAATAATTTTAATTATGTTACAAAAGCAAGCAGAAATGCCTACTACTACTAATATTTTTAACTTAAATTCGACATAAAAGTTAATTATAATGGTTTATTTTTAGTTTGAAATAAGATCTTAATTATTCATGTAACAATAGAAAATAATTTTCAAAAAAATTTAACTCCCTAAACGTTAATTCGAAATAAAAGTGGATTATAATGGCTTACTTTTAGTTTGATATAAGATGCTAACTATTCATGTGACATTAGAAAATAATTTTCAAATAAATTGGACTCCCTGCAGGCACATAGGGCCAAATATGTCCCATAAAATTTCTCAAAATCTAAAATCATATTTTATAATTTTCGCATATTTTTGGCTTAGTAACAGCCCAATAGAACATTTGCATGCTTTGAATCCATTGGATCACATTTCAAAAGCTTATGGACGTGAAAGAGTTAAGACATCCAATCAGTCAACAAGAAAGAGAGAGACTTCGAAAAGTTTCACACTCCAAAAACATTCCACGTTCTGAGCTATTTAAGTGCTTTTAGCAAATGAATGCAGAGAGCCATAGTTGCGATCGCATCGAGAGCGAAAAGCTCCCGCTTATAAGCGTATTGGAGTGTTTCTAAAATTTGTACATTTTGGGCTCTAAAAACAATCCAAAAGTCATTTTAAAAGAGTCCTAAAACGCACCAAAATTTATTGGGTTGAACTCTTTTTGGATCTTTTTAAAGACGTTTTTCAGTGTGCCTATTAAGTATAAAATATCGCACATTTAGGGCTCTAATTAGATCTCAATTTGGAGCGAAACGGTCCACAAGATGTGTGTTTATTGCTCTTTTTTGGCGCTTTTTGGAGGGCTGGGATACGAATGTAAGTTTTAAGCTGTTCTTCGCATGATAATTTAACATCGACTAAGAGCTTTTTTTATATCAAAAAACTTATACTCTTGCAAGAGCATATAAAGTTTAAACTGCTAACAATAGCAAATGAAAAATGTTCTTTTTTCACGCCACCTAACTATGTACAAAGTGCCATTCATGTACTACATGTTAATTGCTTCATTTCATATATTGAAAGTAATTGAATTAAAACATTAACAACTTGTTAAATAATTTTTAATTACTGTCAAATTAAAAGAAGACAATCGTATGTAAATGAAAAAAAAAGGTTGCATTTAGATTTGAACACCAAATTAAAATAAAGAAATTATCAGTTTCTTAGTAATCGAAATTTTATTTTTATTTACATCAAAGGCACTATAATTGAAGCTTGTCACGCCATAAACAAGTAAAACTCCCCATATTGTAATGCGTAAAGAAATCACAGCAATTTGAACACCCAACGGCTTCACACTAGACGCCTCTTTAGTGGATGGATAAGCAAATCAAATTCATAAATAATTCATAAAATAATTTGAAAAAAAAAAACGCGTTGCTTACACTTTCAGGGACAACAAATACATAACTTGTTATTTGTTGTTGTGTTTCAGTGCTTTCTTGTATATGGGTAGTTCTTAGCCATTGGAATATTGTAGCCACCACAAGATTATTTGGTTAAAAATTTAATAAATAAATTGAAAGATTTCACGACTTTAAGAACCGTTGTATCAGTTTCCTAATGTATTCAAGTTTTGTTTTTCAAAATTGCTATCATCCTATATTCTCTCTTCAAAAGTAACAATAAAATCAATTGAAGGAGAGCTTGTTTTTTGCACTTCGAAGCTATATAGAAATGGAACAAATGAGAAGGAACAAAACAAAAATAACAACACTGAATTCAAGAAGCAGGATAAGCATAAGCAACGAAAAATCAAACCACAATTTTTGTGTGAGGTTTTGCAAAAACTTTATCCCAAAAAAAGGATATTTAAACTTAAAAAAATAAACAAAATAAGTATGCAATAACATTCTTTGGTACAAATATGTTGTTTTAAAAAAGAAATTATTAAAATCGGTTCAGTATATTTTGCGCCAAAGTGTTACAAGCTAAAAAAAGAGCCATTTTATATAAATAGTTTAGACAAGCAACAAATTATTTTAAATTTTTAAAAGCTACAAAACTAAATCACAGCTTAAATTGTTGCTGTGATTAACTTTAAGTTTTAATAACTTTAAAGTGGGGAGCAACTGATGCTTTTTGACGAAAACCTCATTTTAAGCATCTCAAATCATTAACAGCTTTGCGCTGATAACTCTATTGCAAGCTTAATGCTTTTGTAAGTTATTTATCTTGAAAGTATTTTCTATTAGTGAAGCATATGTGGCTTGTCTATATGATTTTATTTTTATTTTATAATGACTTCATTTTATACAAGTAGTTAGTTATGAAAACAAAAACAGAAATTAATTTTCAAGTTTTTGTCAACATAATACAAAAAATAGCGAGGCCCATCAATTGTTTCATTTGAAACAAGAACTTTTTTGATATTTGTAGTCTATTGCGACTGCTAAGAATCAATGAAAATGATTAATTTTCTGAAAAGTTCTTATTAGAAATGTCCGATATAACATTACCGAATCAAAACATGTTAATTAGGAGTAAAGCAAAATGCACATGAAATCACCTTTTATTTAAGGTCTGAGAAATGAGGTTGTATTCCTAATTTGTTTTCGTATCCAGTGTTCAATTTAATGAATAGAATGTTGGATCATACAAAGGAATAAATTGAATGGAAAAGAACACAAAAGAAACTTTACTTTTTTTTTTCGTTTAAGCATAATAAGTTTTAGTGTTTCTATTCGATTTGTTATAGTTGAAGGTTGAATTGTAAGTACGTAATTCATGTTGCTTTTTTCACATAAAGAATTCTAACACAAAGCGAGGCAATCGAATTTTCAGATAAGCAAGAAGCCCAACAGCTAAATGAGCCACAAGTGACCTTTGAAAGAAGTTGTATACTTGTACGGACTTAAGTAAGATAAAGTAAACAAGATATGTTATAAGAATTGTTGGGGTAAATGCCAATGTTGTCAAATATTGAATGTAAGGAATGTTCTTTTCAAACTATGGAAATAATTGAATTAAGCAAACCAACAAATACATTTATTAACTGATATTTTATAAAAAAAAAAACAAGAAACGAAAAGTTAAAATAAATAAGGCAAAGCCGCTTTAATTTCAACTAAATAAAATTAAAAAAATTGGCAGAATAAGTGGAAACTTCACTTAGTAGTTATTTAAAAATAGCTTGAAATAAAAAGAAAAAATTGGCCGCAAGAAAAGTCTATTGCAAATTGAATATCAGATTTTTTGCATTAGTTTTCAAGACAAGTCCGCTTAGAATTTGATATTCCCTTCAAAGATTATTTTCTTATTTTTTGGAATATTTTACTTTAACAGAAATCATTTAAGTCAAGGAAGGAAAAAATAAATAATTCTTATTTAAAAAAAAAATTAATGTAGCAACATTTTTTTAAAATTAAAATTAATTATCTAATATTATGCGAAAATAAAAAAGTCCAAAAATTTATTGAGGTTCAGAAGCTTTGAATAAAAAAAGTAATCTTACTCAAAATATAAATTGACAGTACATGGTGGGCTTTAACCAAGTTTAAAAACAAAATTGAGTTACAACAAAAACTTCAATGGGGTATTATTTGGGATGTAATTTATAATCAAAAGAAAAAAATAGTCGCCAGAACTGTTTTTTTTTAATTGCATATTTATTTACATATTGCATATGAATACTTATTGCATACATACAAGTGAAATTTAAAAAACATCCGATTTTACTGAATTTTTGACTCGCCAAAATGTCAACATAACAAAGCATTATGAATAAAACCTCGATTTGGGTTGCTATATTTTACTAAGAACTTTTTCACTTGATCTGGTCGCAAAAAAAGGTTTTATGGTCTAGAGGCTTAAACTGATTTTTTGTGTATAGGAGATGACATAACAAAAAAAAAAGTAACTTTAAATTTAGATTTGTGGGCTTTTTTTAAAACGGACTAAAAACGGCTATTTTCAGGCCAAAATATGGCTCTTTCTCAGTACTCCAAACACCCACGAAGCTGAATTTTAAGCTGTGTTGCTACCTATTGAAGAAACTTGACGTGTCAAAATCGGTCCTTTTTTTAAATTTCATATGTATAATATACATAGATAAGTAATATCATTAAAAAAAAAGGTTTTGTTGTAACTCACACTTTTATTAAAAGTTGGTTAAAGCCCACCGTGAATGACGTTATTGATCGAAAAACATAAGAATCATGTGAGTGAAAAAATGTTTATTTTTATTAAAAAAAAAAAAACTATCAAAAAGTTCGGTTATTAATGATCAAAAAAGCATATATCAAAAATGATTACAAAAAAAAAAAAGAACAAAAATACCTTACAATTATTTTCGATAAGACAAAAATAACGATTTATATCGAAGTTTATTGGTCTCAAAAATACAAATCTACCAATAATGATTATATGATAGATCATTATTATTTCTAAAAATTATTATAGTTATGATTCTTGAAACAGATATTAAAATTCAAAATAAATATTAACGAAAATGATTAAAAAAGATAAAAATAAATATAATTGACTAAGACTCAATTAAGCTAAGGGCTTACAATCATAATTCATTTTAGTTTGTTTTATTTGCTAAATTGAAATTCACATTAAAATTCAAACAAATTCATAATATCATTGTATATTAGCGCGAGTCTCTTTTTGTCAATTAAAGCAACACTGTGACACGTTTGTTGGCTTGTTATTGCTGTTGCTGCGTCGTATGAGTAACATTAAAATGCGCGTCTAAATTCTTATCACTCATACGGGGTGTTGGTACAGAATCAAAGAGTATTTGTAATTTCAATTAAACCTAAAAAAAAACGCGGGGTTATGTTGACAACAACAATTGCAATAACAGCAACAACTACATTTATACTAATGTTGTTAGGTTTATGTAAATACGAATAGATAAATGCTGATAGAAAGCAACATAAAATCGACATGAAACTAAGAGAATACGAGTACTAAAAGGCATAATGAAATATTGCGGTGAACGTTTATTACGAATGTGATTATTGCCAACACACATACTCATACAGTAAAGACACACGCGCACATACACTTGCATGCAATGAATTGGCATAGAAATCAAAGAAGTGAATGACACATTTTAGCCTTTCAAGTTGTATTTTGAGTGGCTTTTAAGTTTCTGGTTTATGATCATGATAATAGCCAACAGTAAAGGGTTTTTTTTTTCAGTGAAATTGTAGAGCGTTAGTCACGATGTTGCCAACATTTATGGTTTACGGTACGATGCGTCGCTATTGCAAAGACGGTAAAAATTATATAAAATATTGTTTAGGCTAGCCCAGGTTTGATCACATACTTTTTGTTCGCTTGTACACCTTTAGTTTCAAAGATATTTAAAAAACAAAATTTAGACACCAAAAATGGGAAAACGTAAAAGATTCCATCGTATGTTCATGTTTGTAAATACATTTTTCAATCGCCCAAATTTAGTTCAACAGAAATTAAAAATAAATTTCTTAAAAAACGTAAAAGTAGGAAAAAAGACAAAAGTTATCATTGACCAAGTTTGTCTACCTCCAAACATATTTCAAAAATAATGCTAATTATTTTCATCAAAAATCCACGTTTGTTCATCCTTTTTTTCGTTTGTCTACATTCGGCTCAAATCGGGCCCGGCGGAAGACGTGTCCTCGATGTAGAGTACTTGACATCCGAAAATTTTGCGGTTGTCAAATTCAACAACAGAACTTTATAAAAGGCTTTATCAATATTTCTGTACTTCATTAAGTTTGTTTAAAAATATAATAATATATATTTTAAATTGTAAGAGTTCGTAGCGATTGAAAATATAAATTGAATTTGAATATCAAGCAGGCAGCGCAGCATCGATATGCTATATATTTTTGCCAGGGTGACCCCCAATTTTTCGGTTTTCGAGCCCATGCGGCCAAATTACGTAGCACTCCGATCCGAGCAACACACGCCTTTTGCGCTATTCGTTATGCCAGCCACGCGTATTCAATTGTACGAGCCATCTGTAAAGTATGTGCGAGTCCAAGCCATCAAATCGCAATCGTTGTAAATTTTTAACAATTTAGATTTATAGCGTTTTCGAGTAACACGCTCTGGAGCACTCTTGTCTCTCCATTGTTATGCTATATACAGAAACGTTCGGAGAGTGCTCTAGAATATTTCACTCGAAACCGTTATTAGTTTTTCATGTTGAGTCATATATTAAAACGCCCCCCCCCCCCCTCCCCTTCCTTCCGAGACTACCTTCGTCATCATGCTAGTATTGAAAATGTTGAAAAAGACGAAAAATGTGATAAATCTTAAAAAGTCGACAAAGTTTTGAAAGAGTTAAAAACTTTTGAGAGGAGAAAAAATGTTGAAACAGTCGATAAAAGTCTAAAATGCAATAACGTTACTTTCTTGCCAATTCAATGCTGCAAGGTTTTGGGCGTTCGCAATCACTGTTTTTGTTCTCAATGTGGTGAAATTGATTTAGCCACAGGTCGAGAATTTATTTGTGTGCATTTCATGTGTGAATTAATTAAGCCCAAAATAAATTAAGTATTATAGCCGAAGTAATTAAATTTCTTAGTGGGTGAATATACTTTGTCATAAATAATATGAGTTCTTTATTTGTTGAAATGTGTTTTATTTAAAATAACCTGAGTGTATTAAAACTGAAATTCGGGTAATGTGATATAGTACAATTTGCTCCACCCTGCAAGGATATTACCTATGCTTTTCGCAACAAATCCTTTCATAGGGATACAAAGATTCAGACCTGAGTTCAATGCCTGCAATGCGATTTAATTTGGGCTCACAATGATTGTCTTTCAAGACGGCAAGCAATTTGTGTATGTGAGTCATCTATCTGAGTTTAATATGTTCTGCTTTTCGCTTATTGATTCAGTTTATGGAAATGCTATTGAAAGATGTAATATTGTAGCATTTTTAGTTCCCATTGTTTTATACTTGTTATACTTTTCATGATGGTATATCACATTATCCGAACGCTATATATTACATTACCCGCCAATTTCATGAAGGGGTGTCACTTGGCTTTCTTCCATTTAGTTGAAATAGTTTCAGATTGGCATACGCTATAGAGCTCCGAAGTCGTAATATACTGCACAACGCATCAACAAACTATAATACATAAAGAAGTAGAAGCTATGCTATAAGAGTTACGTGTAATTTAAAATACAAAAATACCCATATCACAATACCCGAAGTTACTAGTTATAAAGATGTTCACATATCATGCAGATTTAGTAACCAATCTAATGTACTGGAATTTTAAGGTTTTTCCCATTTTCAGGAACTTAATTAAAGTTAGTCATAAATTTTTGTTATTTGAACAATAGTTCAAAAAGCATGAAAATTCGTTATAATGTGACCGAATTTATCCACGTATGTATATAAATCTACTTCGGAAAATTTGTTTCTATTTTGGCTTTGCTTTACAAAATGAAAGGCAAATATATGGCAACACAATAGCCAACATTTGCGCAAAACCATCATGAAAAACAATGCCAACCAAAGACAAAAAGCTGAAAAAAAATGCAAAAAGCCCCTGTGGTATCCAAGTTTACGAGTATCTATCTCCCTGCTATCACTTTGTCTTTGTTGTTTTTGTTACGATACGGCACACATTTGAGTTAGTGCTCTTCAACTGGTTTTGTTTGTTTTCATTTTGCTTTTCCATTCAACAACATTCAAGTACTTTTTGCGTGCATTTTAGGTGCAAGTGTACCCAGAGTCTTGTCATTTTTACTGTCAGTATTTTTGTTGTTGTTGTTGTTGTTGTTGTTATAGTACGCTATGTACTAAACCCATGAATGATGAAGACAAGCGATGGCGCATGTGTTTCAAAAAACGAGTACATGAGTATACAGCTGGTAAAAGGTTAAAAGTTCTTAGCTTAGACAATGAAACCAAGGCAAGAATTAGGGAGATATGTACTTTTAATACATTATATGTAGCTATGACAATGATTATTTGTTCCAAGAAAAAGCTACTCTTCGAATAAAACACCTAAAGCAAAGCTTGTGAGTCAGTAAAATTATTTTAACGAAATTCAAATGGAACGTTGAAAATATTTCTCAATTCCAATGCTTCAAAAATTAAATATTTCGCTTTTATATTTATTTTTTAATACTTTAAAGCATTTTGAGGCAATGATGAAGGAAATTGATTATTAAATAAATATAAGATCCTTAGCATGTAGCTAGATTAAAAATTAACTTTTTTAACCAAGAATTCAAAACTGGCGATCATTTCTCTTAGCATGTACAGAAAATTTAAATGAAATTTTAATAAAGTAAAAAAAAAAAAATATAAAATAAATCACAAAATTTAATTTATATTATTATGTCAGTGACAAATCCAACGGTATGGGTAAGACAAAAAATTAAATCTCAGCCATACAACTGCAGTGCAAATTGAGTCATCGCCGCTGTTATGTTGGAAAGCAAACAAGTAAGATGCAGCACAAATCCAGTTAATACAGTTTTTCGTTAAATATTGTTACTTTAGCTTATAACTGGTTGGAAGTTGAATATTAAAATAAATTGGTTGAAAACAATTTGGGGTTGCAGAACTTTAAATAGAACGCCTTTTCAGTATTGTGGTCTTAAACTACGAATGCTTTCTGTGAAGTTTTAAGAAAAAAATGTTTTACAAATTTTGGTTTAACGAGAACACTATATGTATCTATGTATGTACATATGTAACCATAAGAGCAGTCATATATCAAAAATGAATTAAGATATGAAAAGTAACTATGGATACGATTTTCAATTTTTTCTTTTAGTTCGTTAAAAAACCTTGTTCTTGAATTCTTCGAAAAATTCGAAAATTTACATGTTTAGAAAACAACGAAGGAAAACTATAAAATTAAGTGTCCTCAGCATCGTGAAAAAATTGATTTGCCTGCTGTCGAAAATCATGTAAAACTCGATAATAAATATAAATTGTAGCAAATTGTTTTGACAAACCTCAGATTCGCTTTCTAACTTTTCGAGGCTACAAATTCTCTGGAATTATCTTGATTTAAGATATCCAAGATACAAGTTAATTTTCAAAAAGTTTCCAATTGTCTATATGAAAAAATTAGAATATCCATGGCAAATATGTTATACACAACATCAATGAATAGCTATATTCATTGTAGGCAGTAATTCTCAGAACCCCAGGCACAACTGTAAATGCTTATTACAAAGGGATGGCCGCTTTGTAGGCAGCTTGCCTACATCTGTATATACAATGTGTAGCAAGGGAAAGGCAGATTGCCTTAAAACATCGCTTATTAAGTGCCTGTACAGTTTACCGAGTTGCCTACATCTCCACATACAAAGTTTGCAGCCAAAAGGCAAGGCCCCTTACAACTCCATATACAAATCAGATAGCAAACAGACCGACTGCCTACAACTCCATATGCAATGCAGGCAGCCAACAAACAGACTGTCTACAGCTCCATATACAAAGCAGGCAGCCAGCAAACAAATAAACAAAATATCACAGTAACAATTTCATTTGTGAAACATACAACACAAAGGGTATAGCTTTTCATACATGAAAATTCAGAGTACTTCATCGATTTGCCGCTGGGCTTGTCAACAATTCAAACATTTTAACCTCATTGGTTCTACCTTTAAATATTTAAGTTTCTCTATTGTTGATTGTTTTTTGCTTGAACTTTTCATCTATGGAATTCTCTACAACGTCACTTAACTCAAATGTGTTTCGAATTGTAAAAAGTTTAAGCAGTTACCCCTCCGTCTTTTTTCTTAAAAATTTAAATCTGTTTTTTACGCTAAAAAAGCTGAATTTTAAGATTTTGTATGTTATTTAAAGGCGTTGGTTTTTGATAGAACACTTCAAAATAAATTGAAAATGTTTAAATCGATAGCTCGCTAGATTTTCGAGACATCGATACTTAAAAAGTTATTTTGATAGTACCATTAGAATAACCATCTCCATGGCGCTGCATTCTGACGATAGATTTTGAAAGAACACGTTAAAATAAATTTAAAATGTTTAATACAACAAATCGATGTATCGTTTGGTTTTCGAGATGTTGATAATTAAAAACTTTATTTTAATAGCACCATTAGAATAACAATTTCCGTGGTGCCGAAATCTGTCGATGGTGTTCGATAGAACACGTCAAAATAAATCGAAAATTTTATATATAAAAAGTCGATATCTTGTTTGGCTTTCAAGATAGCTTTTATGTAGAATTACTGTGGCTATCGAAGCCAGTGTTGGATGAATGAAATGCTGAGCCCTTACTCCAACTTTTATGTAGAGTTACTATGGCTAGCGAAAGCCGATGTTGGACATACTATAGGATGTAGGCTCTATAGATCGTGGTGCCATGAAACTTGTAATGGTAGTGGCATACTCAAAACTAAAATTTTTCGGCATCGATATCATGAAAATCAAACGACATCTCAATTTTTTATATTTAAGATTTTCGATTCATTATGACGTGATATCTCGAAAACCAAATGAGATATTAATTGTTTTTTTAATTAACATGATCGATTTATTTTGACGTGTCTCATCGAAAACCATCGTCAGATTGCGGCGCTCGGAAATCGTAACCGTGCTTAACTTGTACTCATGTTTAAAGACTTGTAATGAAATTTTAATTCTATAGTTTTGTGGCTAAGCCGAAGTTGGACACACATTCATACATATTTACACACATAGTAGAATAGAATGTAACCTCTTAGACCCCGAAAAAAGCCTCCAAGTTACCCCAAATTTTATTACAGAGTTACCGATTGTTAGGTGCCTAGTTTGAGTGTTTATTTAGTATAAGATAATGAACTTAAAAGTGTATACAAAATTATATATTTGTGTAGGTAAATAAATAAAAAAAATAAATTAAATAATATATATAAATGGATTTACCTTTTAATACTGGCGAAGAAAAAAACAACAAAATATATATTTATAAAAAAATAATTTAGAGTCGTCCTTATCTTATGGCACTGCTTGTTGGGGTGAACACCTAATGTTATGCACCAAAAATTAAATAGAAAAATCCTTGGCAGCAATTTGCAAAGCTGCACTGCCCAAATTGAGAACGCGGCGAAAGACCTTCTATTTATTGTGCTTCGTTGCCAATTTGTCCACCTAGTCTTATACCAAATTTCAATTATTTGCGAAATTATTTAACAGCACTTTCTAATAGATAATTTTTTTAATTATTTTGTTTTCACCACATTGCACTGTGTTGCTGTTGCTGTTGATGCCAACGCCACCAAAATGTCTAGCTTCGTCACTGCTATGCTGCACTGCAGCTGCTTAGTTTCCACTCACACTGTTTATCCTAGTCGTTTGAATTACTCATTTCTTTAGGCTTCATCACTATTTTTCACAAATTGCAAATTTTTTTAATTTCCTTTTGCACAACAAACAATTAATTCTTTTTAAAAATTAAATTAAAAAATTACGTTGCGCTCAATTCAGTTTGCAAGTTTTTCACAAAATCCAATGCGAATTGGAAATTTTTCTCTACCAGCGAATTTTTCGTTTCTGTCATTTGTTTTGCTAGCGTTTTTGTTGTTGCACTTAGCTGTCAAAGTGACAGCGATTTTCCATCAACACCCAACCATGATTCAATTACTATGGTTAAGCCATGATACAATCATAACTTCAAAATGTCAAACTTTGCAATTGTCAGAAAGAAAAAACTTCTTAAACTGTAAAAAACACAATTCAAACAAAACTAAAAATGCGGACTTATATTAAGCATTGCCAAAGTCACCTACAGGAGTTCTCGCAGTGCGATTGAACTGATTCTATTTTTCGAGCGATTTTTTATATGAAGCAAATAAATGATAATCAGCTGATTCCAGTTGCACTTTAATTTTTGATTTGTATGTGAAAAATGGTGAGTGCTTAATTGATTTATAAAGCTGAAATAATTATTATTAAACATTAATGAAATTTCGGTCATGGGATGCTGATTTCGAAGAGTGGCTGATAAATGAGTTGAAAAAATACGAGCGCCTATATAATTTAAGTCACCTAGCCAACAAAATAAAATTGATGGGATATGGTGCGAAGTATCGCAGGAACCTAATACTAGACGTTAAAGAATTTCTGCAAATTAAACTTGTTTTATATACTTTTCAGCTGATTTGGCAAAATGCAAATGGCGCAATATTAGAAATTATTTTTTACCAATTTAAAAGGTAGGAAAGTTGCCATCAAGAAGTTCTGCAGTCAAGAGGAAAAAATGGAAGCATTTGGAAAGCTGCAGCTTCTAAAATATATTGCTGCAGACTCAAGCTTATTCTGCTGTTCAAACCATTTTTCTCTTAGAATTTATTAGTAAAACTTTGTTAGCTACAATAACATTAACGGATTGCTCTGGCAATCAATGAGACCAATATCATATGTTCAATCCAGACTAAAGCTTATAGATGTCAAAGTAGTTTTGCCGTTCTATTAGGCTGCTTCAAATACTTAAACTTACATGCTCAGATTACATCAAAATTCAATATAGAAACCTCGGAGCAGTATTTTAGTTTAGTGCAGATACTATTAAGCTTTGAATAAGGATATAGAGAAAACGGTTTCATAATTTTGACCTAAGGAAAAGTGTTGCATAAAATCGGATATTCATTTTAGATTCCTTGCCTACATAATAATTTGGACGAAACAGAAAATCCAAGACTAAAATATTAGAATTGTTCACAAGTAGGCTCCAATTTCTATGTTAGGTGCAAAATAAGCTAAAAACCAAAAAAATAACCATAGCGAAATGTTGAACATTTTTCGACTGTGTGAAATCACTTATTCTTACTTTTAAAACTTTACTCAATATTCCATCCAACTAAAAATTTCAGTTTGACTCGATTGATTTTCAATCTTGCTGAAAATGAATGTAAACAAACACCATTTTTTTAGCACAAAATAACTCCAATCTATTGTAAACAAATTCCAGCGCAAAATCCAACATAACCAAATTTTGTTAAATGAAAATGCAACAAATTTTTGGTTTTACATTATTTTCTAAAAAACGGCAACTTTATTGGGGAACAATTTTAGAAGTTCCTGAAAAGTAAAAAAAAAATTGGTAAGTTTCAATATATTAAGAGCGTCAATCGGTCTTCACTCACTTAGTAATGAGTCCGTCCTTCTTGGCCAAACGCACGATACAATCATCGGATTCACCCATACGTCTGATTTCGCCACAGATGGCATAAGTTTTTGATCCATCGGTCATGTGGCCGGTTTCAAGATCAACATCGACAATGCTCAATTGCACGGAGGCGTGATCCTTAGCGTGAATAATTCTGTTGGAAGCAGAGCTAAAAGGATACTTGGTTATATATCTTGTACATACCATTAAAGAAATTTAGTTTTCGACTGCAACTACCACCGTGCACTGGCAGCGGAGCACCCGGGAAAACTAAGAAAAACACGTGTTCCACTTACCACTTCCTTGGGCAGTACAAATCAACAGATTCTCCGGCGTCGTTTTCCATTTTTAGCTGTAATTTGTTTAAGAAATGTTAAGCTTAAATTGGCACAGACTCTACCTGAGATACAACGCATATTTTAATGAAATTTACTTACATTTTTGTAGAAATTACAAAATTGATGACACTTAACTATGGAGTCAAAGAAAAAAGAGGGGTGTTAAGTTGGCAGCACTGTTTTGGCCGAAGTTGGCTGCGTGTGACTGCAACTCGTTACTCGTTCGATTATATCGTTGAATGAATGCGTTCGTTTTGATAGTAAGTTAATTTGGAAAATATTAACAATCACTAAATAATAAGTGAATTAAATAACAATTAAGAATTGATAAGTTTACAATATCTGGTTAATTTTGTATGCTGTGACTAAGTCTACTATTTGCTGTTACTAATATCTCACTTCGCACAAATTTCGGGAGAATTAAACAATTTTGAATAAGTGTTGCATACTTTTAGTTACTCTCAGTCATAAGTTCCATCCATTTCTTAAAAATGTAGTTTTTATATATTTTGTCTTACTGCGCAGGGCATGCAAAATTTCGTATCACTCATCTTATATGAGAGTGTCGAATTGCGCTAGTGCAGTGAGAGTCAAGTAGTGGCATATGTAGAGCATAAAGTTAATTTTTTATTTTTGACACTAACTGCTGCTTTATAAATTCAGTCAAAATTTTGGCATAGTAATAAGTGTGTGAAAACTTGTGAACTTTAAATAAATCTAAAATAAAATGTTGTTTAATTAAATATAAATTGTTAAATTCAGATTGGTAAAATATTGCCAATAATTAAATAAGCAACAAAAAGTATGCAATTTTTTTACTTAAATAATATTTGATTAAAAAACACGGAAATGCAAAACAAAAAATTTAAATCCAAATTAAAACTAAAAAAATTTACAGAAAATATATGTAAACCTCAAAGTTTCAAGCAAAAATGTTATTGATTTGCTTTGTGTATTGTAATTCGGAATTTGGTTCTATGCTGCTATTAAAAGAAAAACTTAGAAATGTGGATAAAAGCCATGAAAGGCAATAAAAAAGTAATGAAATATCAAAATACAAGTACAAACAACATACTCAAACAAGCGGTTTACATGCCTAAGCATTTTCTGCCTTAAGGCTTAGTATATGGTGTTTCCTACACTTTAAATGAGGAAATGTGTTGCCTACATTTAGGTTTAATTATTAAGTTGTTTGGATAAGTCTCCATTGCGTGTTCATAATATATAATGCATTGAAAATCAATGAATAGCAAGTGAATTCAATGAACTTCAACATGCTGATGATACTTAGAAAAATATCAAAGGTTTTTTTGTGTATTACATATTCAAGAGTTTTGTGTTTCATTTATGGTTTTCTTGACACTTTGACAGCATTTTATATTTGTGAATAATTTTCTATGGGCCGTTATTTACAAAATACTTTTCACATAAAACTTAAAGTTAAATTTTGTTTAGGAAAAAGTTTGGTGTGGGAAAAACTTGATAAACTTTTTTGCTCGTTGAACAAAATTTACAAGTCCATGTCACAAAAAACGTCCAATTCCCTATGCTATTTCAGAAATTTTTGAATTCCTACCAGGCTCCCACCTTTAAAATAAAATTCCAGGCTTGGCTGGGTCAATTCTGGGTAATCATGGAACCCACCTAAGTGAACAGCTTTAGAATCTTAAATTGTCAAGAAAAAAAAAAAAAAATTGTATTTGATCGAAGTGAAATTAAAATTTTCCAAAAAATTTGATAAGACTTGTGAACTATTTTGAGTAGTAAATAAAGTTGTTAGTTTTAAGACATTAAAATTCAAGTTTTTGATAACAAAATAGATCATTTATCGATCGAACATGTCAAACAATTTAAACGTTATATCATCCATTGATAGAACATGTAAAACATGGAGTTCGTGAATTCATAAACTAAATCAGCGAAATGCAAAATAGAAAAAATGAGCCAATTTTTGCTCTTTACAACAAACACGTCGTTAAAAAAAAAAAAAAAAAAAAAAAAACAAAACAACAAACACATGCACGCACCAATGCTGCCAAAAATTTTTATCATTGTGTTTTTTTTTTCATACGCGCTATGCACGGGATTTGATTATTGCTATGTATTGTTGCATCATTATGAAAAAAAACAAAAAAAAAAAACCGAAACGAGCGAACAAGGAAACAACAATGTGCACATTGAGCACAGCTTTCCTCGTTTCGTTTGATCGGTGTAGTTTTATTTCTACACTTATGTTGTTCTTGCTTGATTCTTGGAATTGCTAACGAGAGCGAATTTATGGCGGGTTGTTTATGTTGTTGTAATTGCGTTTTTGTTGTTAGTAGCTCCTCCAAAATTTTGCCCATCTATGAACTAAGTCATGTAGAGTTGTCCATCCTTTTGTTTTCCTGATGGAGCAAATATGTAAGGCTGATAATACAGTCGTCAAATAAACGTACGAGTATCTCTTATATCCTTAAAGAGGACCCACGCTAGAACTTCTAAGACTGCCACAACTCTAAGCTTAAAATTCTTATAAGCAATTAAATTTTCACAAATGCTTAACAACTAAGAAATCATAAAAGGGTCACAGCAGATTTATTTCATTACCTTAAATGAGTTGAAATTTTTAAGACTTAAGCTGCGCATCACGTTTCTAAGTGCATATGAATGCAACATAAGATCAATAAGAGATATGTCTAATAAAATTTCTAGAAATGATGATGCTTTCAAAAAATAACGCAGAGTAATACAATGCAATTGCATCGATAGAAATGGGAAAAATGCATTGCAATGATCAGATTTCACGGTTTGAAGAATATTTATAAAAACTATGATCTCTATGCGATCAACTATGGCAGCATAAGAAATACAACAATTTGAGTTCGAATAAAAACTGACATACAACAATTTATTAATTCTACAAGAAAAAAAAGTAGAACAATGAGAGGGACCAAAGCAACGAACATGAAACAGCTGGTCAACAACAATAAGTTGTGAAGCAGTGATCTCAATAGTTGCTGTTGATGGAAAGCTCACACTGTTGCTGATACTTTGGTGGGTTTTTCTTCTTGTCTGGTTATGCCAGACTCGTTTGAAAAATAGAACAAAACATGTCGTTCATGTCGATTGGCGCGATCGCATCATCATAGTGGTCGGGGTAAGCAGCGATTGCAACAACTGATCTTGATGGCCGGTTTCATATTGCTGCTTGTAATGACCAAGAACGAACTTTGATGATTATAGAACAGGGTGCACCAAAATTATTTAATCATTTCAGCCAAGATTTCTTAGTTACGTTTCTAAAATACAATTTTTTACAAAGTTATGTGCATTATTGATAATAATTTTTTAACTTTCTGGGATATCTACTACACATCATTTGCATTTGTTCAAGAATTTTGAAACTTTTTTTGAATTAAAAAACGTTATTTTGATATACTCCGGAAAAAATACCACAATCCGTGAGACTTTCCTTATAATTTTTAGATGTTATCTGCTATAATAATGTATACTCTCTGCATTAAAAAGTCGACGTGAGATTTTTCTTAAACCCCCCTACCCCTTGCTGAGATTTGATGAGATTTTGCCGGACTCCCTCCCCCCTCTATTTTGACTAACGTAATTTATGGACGGCCCCTTGACATAATTTTTAACAATTCGGCACCACTAGCCTAAGGGTATTCCTCTGCTACTGTCGTATTGTAGATTACATCAAAGCTTTGAAGGTATGATCTATTCATTGTCAACGTCTTTTCATAACCTCGCCTCGTTAGTATGTTAATGGGGGACCGTGAATTGCAAGCAGAAAATTTAATTCAAATATTTATCCTTCAAAATAAAACATATTTCTACGAAAAAATATCGATTAAAAAAATGTTTAAAATTAAAAAAAAAAAAAAAACTATCATAAAGCAAAAACGGTTAATTTCGTTTTTTAAATCAACTTCCAGATAATATAAAATTTATTGAAGTTGATTAAGCGGTGCTTAACCAAAAGCAATTTTCGAAAAAAAGTGTTGAGAAATGGAGTGTATCCTTTCAAAAATATATGTTCTTTGACAAAAAACCTTAAATATTACTAATTACATTTTGAGTACTTCAAACTATTGCAACACCCTGCAACTTAAGCGAAAGCAGCGCTTTTCTAAATTACTATGTTCCGCAGAGATATGACAACAAATCGAGCTATTAAAAAAAATTCTGAAGAAAAAAGCAGCTAATTGCAACATTCCTTTTAAAT
The DNA here is from genome assembly GCA_949775025.1 of Tricholauxania praeusta. Classification (NCBI taxonomy): domain Eukaryota; kingdom Metazoa; phylum Arthropoda; class Insecta; order Diptera; family Lauxaniidae; genus Tricholauxania; species Tricholauxania praeusta. The sequence goes on along the minus strand of OX459030.1, from coordinate 127,580,861 downwards.
TGTTTACGAGAAACGAAGAGGAGCACAACATTAACCAATTTAGTCAAATAGCCAACGATTTAGAAGACGTAAAGAAAAACCAATAACAATAAAATCATTGTCTGGTAAAAACAAATAGAATGAATACAACTGTAACTTAAGAATAGCCAATTAAACAGCGCTGTAAATAAACTAACAGCGACTTAACAGCAATCGAACATTTTTCACTGCAATTATCGTACAATTTCGTTTGCTGCTCGTGTCTATGGCAGCAACAACATTCAACTCTTTCAATCGTTTGGCGCAACTCTTTGCGTTGCCTCAACAGTCAGATTAATTTTAGACTTTGTAGCGATCGGGGGTATGACGTTCGTTCTCCCATAACAAAAGCGGCGTGGAGTGATCGTAGCGGTGAATAAAAAAAAAACAACAACAACAAATAAAAGAATAAATATAAACATTTTTAAGAGGTGCTTTATGTTTGTTTAGTGTCTTCTGAAGACGCTACTGCTTAATAGAAAATAGATATAAAATTAATAAATAAAAATTCAAAAAAGGTAAAAATGTTAATTTAAAACTCTTTTCATTCACAAAATGTGTAACTACTAAATATTTGCATAAAATAAACATTTAATATATTTGCTTAATGAGATCATCTAACACTCCTATCTCATAGATATTCTATCTTAAAAGTGTATTTTTAGCTACATGTACTAATAAATAAAAAAAAAATGTAAACAAAAGTGAAATCTGCTAAAAGTTCCGCATTTAAATAAAAAGACATTCAATTGTTTGCTGCTCTGTGTAGAAAATAGTTTATTTTATAAAAATGATTTACGTTATTTTTAATTGACAATACACTCAGCTAAAGTTTTTAATGAACAATTAATGTTTGTAAGTAAAGATAAAAGTTAACGTGATCATATTTTCGCTTGTCAATTATTTTGAATTTTAATTAACACAATAAAATCTTTAACAATAGAGTTTGAACGCAATTAACCATAAACAATTTTAATAATTGAATGGGCAGTCATTTCTATTTTTATCAGTTGTTACATGACCACTAAAGTGCTTTTTTCTCGCAATAGTTGTAAGTGTGTGATCGTTAGGATTTTTAGGTGCAGATAATGATGCGGTTATCGGAAAAACAATCTCAGAAAAATAGTTTCACAATATAATCATCTTGGGGAACAGACTATCTCACACTAGTATAAGATTTCTGTCCAATAATAATTTTCATAGTAAGGCCAGTAAATATGATGACAGATTTGCTGACCCAAATCAACCTAAGCTGCTATCAGTTGATGTTCCACCAATATCATTTTTGCACACAGGACAAAGATTACCATCAACATGAGATGAAATGTCACATGCGCAATTTCTACTTTATTAGCTCAGTGCGAGCTTTACTGGTTCCTCGCTTAAGATGTTGAAAAAGTTGGATAATTTTGATAGAGTTCAAAAACCAAAAAATGTTGAAAAATCGAAAAAAAAGAAAATGTTGAAAAAAAATTGAAAGAGGTTGAAAAATTTCAACAGTTGAAAAATTATGAGAAGTGTTGGAAAATGTTGAAAGAGGTCGAAAGTCACAAAAAAAATTAATAGAGGTTGGAAAATGTTGAAAGAGGCTGTAAAAATCGATAACGTATGCAAAAAGCTGAAAAAAGTTAAATGACTCTGACAAACTCGAAAAAAGAGGAACAAAGTTGAAAGAAATTGAAAAACTTAAAAATATGGAAATCGTTGAACAAAGATGAAAGTCGAAAAAATATTGGAAACTGTTGGAAGGTCGAAAGGTGAGGGGGGCCTACAAAGTAGATGAAATATAGAAAATCTTGAAATAAGTTGAAAGTGGTTCAAAAACTTGAAAAAAGTTAGAAGAGGTTGAAAGAGACGAAAAAATCAGAGAGTAACAAAGAGTTTGAAAAAATCGAAAAAAATATTGAAAATATTGAAAAAAGTTGAAAGTGGTTGAAACATTTGAAAAGGGCTTACAAAATCGATCAAATATGGAAAATATTGAAAAAAGTTGAAAGAGGTTGAAAAACTTACAGGCAATTAGAAAGATAAATGCCACGCCCACTTTACCAATTCCGTATACTTTTTATTCAATAAGTAACATTCGTGATTGGCATTCGCTTTCAAAATTATATCATAATAGCCCGTATAATTTGCGAAATATGCTGTAATTAGTCTTAAAATTTAGGGCGGTAACACACCCACTGGTACAATTCAGCTCAGTTTCAATCCAGAAATAACTTTTTATAAGTAGGTAATATTCTTACATCAAATTTAAGTGATACTTTGCCCGATTTTGAATCAGATTTAACTTAAAGCAAGTTAACCACTTACGTTAAAGTTCATGCCAATTGCTGCAATAATTCATTTAAAAGAACGCTTATAACTTTTTGTGAATATGGGAGGTGCCACGCCTACTAATGCAATCCTCTAAAATTACATTTAAATTCAAAGCTTATAGTAATTGCCATCTCCTTACCAAATTTTATTAAAATTACTCCTTTAGTACACTAAATATTACATTAAACTTGATTGTATGGGAAGTGTCACGCCCACGCGTACCATTACGCCCAATATTAGTTAAGAGTAACCTTATATATTTGATACAAAGTATATCTGCTGCATAAAATTTCGTAACGATTGTGTTATTAGTTGCTTTATTATAACGTTTATAAATATTGTAGGCTGTGCCACGCCCTCAAACGATTTCGTTAGGCTTCAAGATAATACTAATCAGCTAGATAGATAGAACTGATACTTAATATTTCAGAAATTGTTGCTTATATTGTCTATTTGGCAATTCAACAATGATCCGATTTTTCGAAATTAAATTTTGCAGTCAAGCATTCAGAGTGAAATGCTATAAAGTAATACACGCTGGAAGCTAAGCATATGGCGCACTTCCAAAAATTTCGAAGTACTAATAACTTGAGCATGCTATCATGATACAAACGCATAGTTTTAATTAAGTTTCAAGAACACACAACACAAGGGACAAAAGAGATTCATTTAAATTTAGCAAAATTAATTAAATCATTAAGAAATCAAATTCAAAACAGTTGCTGCATGATGTGTTGTAAACAACTGTGTGAAAGGTTGAATTTATTGAATACGAAATAAAAAAAAAAAAAAAACAAATAAAATCTAAGGAAAATATTACGTCAAGATTTTTTTATATGATTTATATTCATATGATTAAGGTCAGAACTACAGAGAAAATGTGCATTTATTAAATATGTGAAACACAATATATACTTGTTAACATATTTACTATGTGCATTTGTTACTAAGCAAACTGTAACAATTATTTTCAAGTCTTTCCATATGGTAACACTTTTTAGCCATATTGCATAATTAATGTAATCAGTTAAGAAAAGGTTAGCACTCTTTTAAGCCGGAAATTGTGCGCCAGCTATTTCTGATTTGACAAAAGTGAGTTATTTCATAAGGGATAAAATTTAACTGTGTTACTGTTAGTAACATTAGCAATTAACTAAATTCATAGGTAGTTACTGGGGTTAATATTCGTCAGTTGAGCCATTAGATGTATTGTATGAAAATATGTTCGAAAATGCTTCTATGATATCTATGATATCATTTCAGAGAAACACTCTTCATAAACTGTCATCGAAAAATGAGCATAAATTTACTAACAGACACGCCCACCTTCTATTTTACTAAATAAAATAAAAATTAAACAAAAATTTAAAATACATAAACTTTGAAAAAACTAAATTGAAACCAAGCGCCAATCTTGCGCTTCTTGAAAAAATCAAACAAAACAATTAACTTAACAACTGACAGCAGCACTTGTATCTGACAGCTAAAATTGTATCTTACATTGCATGCACGCCTGACGTAAACAAACTGAAGTTCAAATCGATCATAAATTTTGCCGAACGCTGCGTGCATGCGAGTAATTAATTTAGAAAAAATAAAAAAAAAACATGAGAAATCTTAAAAGCTATACGAGAATAAAAACAGCAGCACAATGCAATTTGTATCTGTGAGATGGCAAACAAGAAACAACAAACAAACAGTTAGAATTGCAGTCACCAAGTCAAACGCGCAGTTCATGCGGTGGTTAACAACAACAAAAATAACAACAACAAATAGAGCGATAAGAATTAAACTGTTGCATAGTTTGATAGTAATAACATGAAAAAAGATACATTTGCTAAATAAAATAAGATACTTTTGTATCTAACATTTGCGTGGAGTGGAAAATCTTGATTTTTTTAAATGTTCTTCTTATACCCTACATACGGTATATATTCACTAGGTCCCTTCGTTTGTTACGATCTTATGTAATTGCTGATTATGAAAAGCACTAAACTTGAATGGAGGGATTTTGACAAGAAAACGTCGCATTTAGTGCTGGCTTACACCAGAAAATTCTATGAAAGAAATTCTAGTCTATTCTCTTTTGTGAACTTGCTTAGCGTTTTCACACGAAAAATAAAATTTCTTTGTAATATTTTTTTGAATTTCACTGCAACCGCAACATGACAAATGCCAAGCGAACAAAATAAAAAACAATGTCAAAATATAATAGCAAACGAATAGCACAAAAGAGAATTTTCGAGTACGACAAATTCTGTACTCTATCCTTTCATGTTTATCCTCTTGCTAACAAACAAGAAGAATTTTCGAAAGGAATTTCTGGGTGTAAACGGGAAATTTACATACAAGTGAATACTTTAAAATAATATATTGGGGGAGTTTTTTAACGTTTTAACAAATTTGAGTTAACTTACAAACAGTGGCGTAGCGTGAACAATTACTGCCCCTGCCCTCGAAAAACAGATTTCTTCCACCAAAACTGTAACTCACTTTTCACATCACAAAGACTCTAGCGAAATGAAATGTTTTTGAGCTCGAAATAAATTTGGAATCTCTTCTTTTCTAGACTTTCACCAAAATACTCTTACATTTGAATTTACTAAAAAAAAGTTCCAGCATCGGCGAGTATACATCAAAAATCTGATGTATTCAATAAGTTTAAAGCTCTGATTTTGCGCTCAAAAATATATCGGAAATGATTAGTCCGATAAATCGTCAACCGATTCTGAAAGAGAAAGTTTTTGAACAACTCAAATTCTAATCTGTGATGAAGAAAAGTTCTAACGAAAAGAAACAAAACTGATTCGAAAGCATAAGGCCAGTACATTTTTTATTAAAAGAAGTATGTGTACTGATCAAAGCTTGCTTTTAATAAAAAAGTAGGACGAAGGAGCTATAAATAGCAGTAATTAGAGCTAGATATATCAAAAACCTGACTTACAAGAGCCATTTAATGTTACGGCTTACAACAAATGTGGGAAAAAATTTAGAAGCAAGAGCCACAAAAGCAACAATTATAACAACATGAAAAACCTCACCAGAACTGTGAACTCGATGGCGCAAAAATAATTCAGTAATAAGCCAAAATCCAATTCGAAGAACAGCATGAGTGTAGAAATAAAAGTACTCTGATCAAACGAAACGAGAGAAGCTGTCCTCAATGTGCGCATTGTTGTTTGCTTGTAAGCTCGCTTCGGTTACTTTATATATCTGTGGACGTTTGACAAAACAACTTCTTTCAATCTACGGTAATAATAAAATACAGCATAAGCTCAAAAGATCGAAAGAAGTTGTTTTGTCAAATATCCACAGATACGTAATACCAATAATACAATTTCTGTGCATAGCGCATATAAAAAAATCACAACAATAAAAACGTGCGTAAGGAGCCATATATGGCTCATTTTTCGAACTTTGCCCATCGCTGGCTTACAATATGGTGTTGGTCAAAATATCATTAACAACTTTGTTTTCAATATATGCAATTTTGAGTCACACTGATTTTGGTTATTAACAAAAAAGTAAGCAACAAAAATTCAAAACTCTGACATGCACTTGGCGAAGAATGCAGAATAGGGTATTTAGATTTTTGCAAGCCCAATGATAACACCTTTACAAGTTCTTGTTCCTTTCCTTTCTTCCAAATAAACTTAACAATTATTGCTGTGTTCACAACACTCAGACGGACAGTATCTTCTGAAAGTTCGTGAAAATCTACTTTAAAAGAAAAAAAAACGAAAAATTACTTCAGAATTAGATCGCTTTTTCGTGCTCTAATTTTGTGTAGCTGTAGCGGTGGCGGCGTATCTTTCGAATACGCTCGTGCATTCACATCAATTTATCCATTAAAACCTGTTGTCGTCTTTGCTTTCGTTCTTGCGGCACTAAAATGCATCGTATTTGAGAGTTGCAACAATTGTTTGTGGCATTGTTTTGTTTTATTTACAGCTGTTGTTGATTTTTTCAATTGTTAGGCCGCGGTTACACTGGATGTGGATTTTTGTTCGTACGAATTCGTACGTATTCGTAAGAATTGCAAAAATTGAACAAATGCATGTGTGTATATGAATGCGGTTACAGTGGCTACGCATGCTTCGTGCGTATTCGTACGAATCTGTACGACTGCTTTGATGCGAACAAAAAATTTTGTTTTTCATCAGAACAGTCGCACGAAAACAAGGAGAAAAACAGCTGATGGATTGCACTTCAACCGAAAGTATGACCGAAGTCGCGTCTAATGTAACCACTCTGTTCATATATATTCGCACGAACAAATTATTAAGAATTCGTACGAACAAATTTCCGCATCCAGTGTAACCGCGGCCTTAGAAGTTTTCTTTCACCTTTTTTTTCACATAAAGCCACAACAAGTGTCAATTGTTTTCAGCGTTACTTTTACATCAAATGTCACCAATCATATAGCAGTCCATTGTCATAATGTCTGTAAAAGTCTTAAGTGCTGCTGCATGAAAACTAAATTTAAAATTTGCAAAAAAATATTGTTAGTTTTATGCGAATAATATTTCTCTTCTCTTTTTACAGCTGCTATTAAGTGTTGAGCATTCCACTTTACAAAAGGATGTCATTGAAGGTAAGTTGTTTGCATAACTTTATTTTCATTATTATAAAATTTGTTCGTTAATACGTTATTTTCAAGTTTATTTTCTAGATCAAGTATAATAATAGTAATTTGTTATTACTAAAAAAAATATATTATATCATAGGTGGGCAAAGTAGGAAAAATGAGCCAATTTTAGCTCTTTCCAACACGTCGGTTTTTATAAAAAAAAATAAACAAAACAACAGACACACGCATTCTATTTTTATCGTTATATTTTTTTATACGCACATCATTCAGAAAAAAATTGAAGCGAGTGCATAAGGAAACAACAATGCGCACATTGAGGACAGCTTTCCTCATTTCGTTTGATCCGTATAATTTTATTTCTACACTCATGTTGTTCTCACTTTCGTGCAAAGTGTAAAATTTAAGTTTACAACAACATACACAAAATTTGTTATAATTCGTGACCAACGCCAGAAACATAGTCCTAATTTGCTTAAGGTGGCTGAATTTAAAAAGAAGATTAGTTTTTTATATACTAACATTATTAAACACTTATCACAATTGAATTATTTTAATGGGTGATTTCTTGAGCGTTTGATTTTTGAAAATTAAAAAAAAGGACAAAAAATTTGCAATAATGAATAAAATATTTACTTAAAGTAATACATCAATTTCTGCCATTTAATATTTAAAGATTATTTCATATAAATATTGCCCGCGGCTACACTTGAGGTGGTCTATCCGTAAACTTTAATTTTGGCATATTTTTTCCAGTATTTCGGAAGGTATCTCACCAATGGCAGCTGTAATGTTGTCTTCCACGGCTGACTTGTCTCTGTGCACGAGAGACTTCACTTAGTCACACAAAAAATGGTCTAGTGTGATCAAATTGCATGATCTTGGCGGCCAATGGACTGCTCCAAAACGGGAGATTAATTGTTCACCAAACGCGCTTCTCAATAGGTCCATGTTATCGCGTGCCGCATAGCATGTGGCACCGTCTTGTTGAAACAATTTGTGAACACCAAGTACCATTCTTTCAGTTCGACATTTCTTTTGTTAATATTTTGATTTGTTGACAACGATTTGATAAGCAATAATGAAACAAAAATGATAAATATTTTTGTGTTTCTTTTATTTTTAAAATGTTTTATTGTATTAATGATAAGTCTGTGAATAGCCACCTGTGACGTACGTGCCCTCAATGTAAATAAAAATTGTATCAATATTTCACCATATCATACCATTTCACCTAAATACTTCAAGGTACATTTTTTATTTGCCCAAAATTTCATTGCACGCATTTGTTGCTGATAAAAACGATAGTAGATGCTTTACACGCACATGTAGCTAATAACGATTATCTGCATATCAGCGTTATAATAAACGTTAAATAAGTAAAATAATAACAACGAATTACAAAACCACAATGAACCTTATCAATAGCTCAATCAATCAATAAATCGATAATGATTGATGTGCTGTGACGAAGAAGCAAATGATTTATCATAGCTTTATTATGTAATATAAATTTTGGAAAATGGCTACATAAATATACAATATACACAATACATAATATACAATATGCATAAACATAAAAGAAAAATTAAGCAGTAAAATATATTAAAAAGAAAACTCATTATGAAACCAATTTTTTGTTTGCTGCTTTCATCAATAAAAAACTCATTAGGTTAGGTCTATAAAAAAAAGCTGCAATAAATACAAATTACCGACCCTAATTATGATTTCTGCCCATGGCTGACTTTTTCTGTTGCCCTAATTAAGTGTTGGCTTTAAAGTTCATTATGAAGACGCAACAATGATTACAACAATGCTGCTTAATGCACATGTTAAAGCATGAAAATTGCATTTCCTCTTTGCCACAAAAGAGTTTCTTCACTTAATTATTTATTATGTGGAGTACAATTTAGAACAGGAAACCATTGTAGAAAGAGAAAAAAATAACGCATTACGTTTGAGCTGTTATTTATTTATTTATTTATTTATTAAAATTAGCTTAATACTATGTAAAATAATTAAAGCTAATATAGATAAAGCTATAGCGACTTAGGCCTTAAGCTATGTAAGTTAACTTACTGTAGAATATATGTACATGTATGCATACGAAGTTTTAAATCATATCATATTATTTTCAGTTTTAATGTATTATAGGAATAATTTATGGGGAATTACGCAAATCATATTAGATGATATAATTTTGTGCGCTTCAAGAACAGGATAATTTTTTGAATATTGTCAGGGGAAGGATTGGATAGTAATAGAGTAGGGTTAGAGTCTAAAAAAATAGCGTTTCTAATAAATGAGAAATGAGTGCATTCAGAAAAGACGTGTTCGATAGAAATTCTTACGGTAGAGTCGCAGAAAAAACAAGTTGAAGAGGCATTGTTGTTGATGTAGTGCTCGTGTGAAAGTTTGGAGTGTCCTAATCTTAGGCGCTCGATTTTGACTAAGTCCAATCTTGAAAACTGTGCAGAGTGGTTAAAATTCAAGAAGTCTTTGATTGATATTTTGTTTTTGTTAATTAACTTGTACCAAGGCGAAGTATTTATCCAAGATTGGTGCTGCTGTTATTAAAAAAGTTGGTGGTTTCAAATTAATTATGAGTTGCACAAAAACAAAGTGTGGCAAAAAAAAAAAAAAAAAAATTACATAAAAAATAATGTTCCATAGAAGATAAAGGTGCATGGACATCAACGACACTCAAATAAAATATTTTTTTATAGGTGTGATCTTTTACATTTAATCCAGAGTTTCAACATGAATTTCCTTACACAAATTTAATTTGATTTTCAAAAATGTTATAGAAGCCCATAACAGAGTTCTAATTATTTATTTATGAAGTATTGAAAAGCATCCAAAGTTATAAAAAGAAATAAGCAAAATGTTTGCCGTTCTCAATGTTCGCGCATCTCGCAAAAATTACTGGACCGATTTTGGTTAAATTTATTTAGTTTTATTATTTAGCTGCTTGGTCTTAATCTCCAATTAAAATTATCACGATATTCTAGTAAAATATTAAAATATTAAAGTCTTAAAATTGCTAAAAAAATAAACAAGCATGCAAGCATACCAAATCGTTCAAGGGGAAGTTAATGTGCTTGTGTGTGTTTTGTTTTTGTTTTTTCCATGACAATACAATGGAATATTTATGGAAGAGATAAAACGGAATATTCAAATTTTACTCTCGCTCTCATTCTCAATTTGTTAATTTACATTGCAAGCAACAACAACAACACGGGATTTATGAAGAGTGTTGAAAATTTACAGTAGGTCTACTGAAAAAAAAATTGACTTCGCAGAACAAACTAAAAACAGGCTGAGCGTATGAGCATCAGCTGACTTATAACAAGGGTCTTCATGACGACTCGCGTTATCCATTTATTACTGTGTTTATTTCTACGTATTTGAACTGTGAAAAACTAAAAATGAACTTTAGTAAAAATTTATATAAAAACTGAGAATATTTAACTTGATAGCGCCACTATCACCAATAGTTACCAAACCAACTAAAAATTTTTCCACTTGAATCCAAACTATGCAATACAATTATGTGTAGATTTTGGACGGAAATTATTTCCAAGAACCATGGCCAAAACATGCTATATGAGATCAGCGATAACTTGGAAAGTTTTTCAGCCGTTACATGCAATTTTTCAGCAACTGTTCTCAAAATTTGGGACTTAAGAGTTGAATTATAAAAAAATTCAGTATATAAACAAAACATTTGCAAGGTGCGTTCACACCACACAGCTTGTAAGCTTATAAATTCATACAGCACTTAAACGAATCTGCTTATCCGCTTAATTTAGTAACAAACTTTACTGCCACTATTGATAATGATGATATGAAAACAAAACAAAATAAAATGCTGCTGACGTTTTTTGAACATATAAAGAAAAAAAGATACATTAAAATAATAAAAGGAAGTAAAATATAAACCAAGCAATGCATAGAAGTGTCAACGAAAGCATCATATATAGCAAAAATAACAAAAGTAGCAGCAACAGCACCAGCAGCATACGCTGAAGTAACATTAAATGACAACAGAGCACCAGCAGATGCAATACGCTCATAGTGATGAATGAATGTACTCATATACAGCCTGGAGGGATTTTACTTACGACTGTTGAGTGGGTTAAAAGCACACAAGATAAATGTAAATAAAAAAAAATGCAATGCAAAAAAAAAAAACAATGAAGACAAACCAACAACAATGGCACAACATGCAGCATGCAATTTTATTGCAGTTGTTGTTGTGGTTGTCGCGTGTTCCGCTTAAGCACTCGATGTAGAAAGTTTTGCTAAAACTTTAATTTTGAGCCTTAGTGATTGAATTTCTTTACTAAAATTGTAGCGGTGATTTTTTTAACAAAAACAAAAACTTGTAATCCAAATGAAATAAAAATCAATGTTACAAATTATATCATATCTACTTTTCTTAAGCAAGCTAAAATTGTATGTATGTATATGTTATCGGCCAAACTAGTTTTTAGAATAAGCTAGTTTCTCCTAGGCCAAACTAGTTCATCCGAAGCGTGTTAGGATGAATCAGCTTAGCCTAGGGAATTTTTAGTCTATTAGAGTAAGTAGGCGGCCTTTGAACGCTACTCAGGGCTTACATCCTCCAATATGTCCAACTGCGGCTTCGCGGTAGCCTTTGGCCGCGGTTCACTGTGGTATATCTAACGCCGGTGTATAAGCGAAGCCTGTGTTTAACATTGTATAGTGAACCGCGATCGAAGACTGCCGCGAAGGCGGCATTAGACATATTGGAGGATATAAGCCCTAAGCCGCGGCCTTAGGTCACCCACTTACCCTTACATACTAAAATTTCAAGAAAATCAGGAGTGAGGCCGTCAAAGTAAATAATAACCCTAGTTCATCCTATGCTAAACTGGTTCATCCTAATACGCTTCGGATGAACTAGTTTGGCCTAGGAAAAACTAGCTTATCCTAAGAACTAGTTTGTCCGGTAATATATATGAATTTTATTTCAAAAACAGCTGCAGCAAATTTGAGGATTGGTGCACACGTGAACAAAGTTAATATTGGCCAAATTTCAAGTCTTTAAATACTCTAACGAAGGCGTGGTACTGCTACAGCAAACGCTGTGAAATATTGTGATCAAATTTAGTAGCCAGAAGCAGATTATAAATTTCTTGAACAGCACTAGTAGCAGGTGAATTTAAAAAAGTGGGCGTGTCACTTATCAACAATCGAAAAATTTGACACAATATTACTCGAAAATGAGTTTTTAACATTTTCCATATTTTTTTGATTTTTTCAATCTCATTCAACTTTTTTCAAGTTTTTTAACCTCTCTCAACATTTTCCAATATTTTCGATATTTTATCGACTTTTTCAGCCTTCACCAACTATATCAGACTCATTAAACCTTTTTCATGATTGTCCCCATTTGTTTGACTTTTTCAGCTTTTTGACTTTTCAAACATTTTATGGATTGTTTAATCTTACTCAAAATTTTCCAACTTCTTTTAACCTTTTTCAACATTTTTCAAGTTTTTACAACATATTTAATCTCATTAAGTTCTTTTCAACATTTCGCATTTTTATTTTTAATTTTTCTGCATTTTTCCATACTTTCTAGCAGATTTTAATTTCTTTCGACTTTTTGATTTTTTCAAGCTCTATCAACTTTTAGAAATATTTCCCATATCTCTCCGACTTATTCAACCTCATTCAGCTTTTTTCAAGTTTTTCAACCTCTCTCAACTTCTTTCATATTTTTTCGACTTTTCCATACTCAAAACGAAAATCCGAACTATGGTCGGTCTCCTGGTACCTACTATATATTATTGCACAAGGGTTATCACACGAGATCTTGTTCCTTATGCAAGATATTAAATGCTGTAAAAATCAGTCCTCCACTTATAAGTGTACAAGTTATAAAGTAGACAGATTTTTAAGGAAAATTTATTTCTTCATTGCTAGTTTTTTTACCAAACGAAAAGCACAAGAAACTTAATTTAGTACTATTAATTTAAAAAAATTGGTAATGCTTTCTACATTGTATACCTTAGCTTGTTGTTTCTTAATATACCTTAAAAACTGATTAACATATGGATAAGCGAATTTTTCTCATGCTACCAACACTTGAGAAGATGCATAAGTTTACCATAAGATAATTTTGAGCATAAAGATGGGAAATACCTACTTAAATAAAAAAAAACATTTTAAAATAAAACTCATAAGTAATAAAAATATTATGATTTAAAAGAAACAAAAAATTAAAATGCCAAGAGGTACATCGTTACAAGCAAAAAAAACTTTACATTTAAAATGTTGGAAAATTTAACTTTTTAGTACGATTACTTATTGCGCGCGATTTTTTTTTGAAATGTCAGCTGCTGCCGGTAGCAACATGTAAGCAGATGTTACAGCATGAATGAAGCATTTAAATGTTGAGCAAATGCTTTTAGTCACCTGTTCTTTTATAAGTTTCTTCAGTCTAATTGGTGTGAGGAAAAATTATTGTTGATTTTTGTTAAGAAATTCACAAAAATGTAGCATTTGTATTAAAATAAGAGATTGGGTTTTTGAAGGTCGAAAAAATTAAAGAAATATGCTCTCGAAACTCATTCAAATTTATTGCCTAAACTGCGAAATTTCTGCTATTTCTATGAATATCGTAGGGGATTTCTTAAGTATTCTAGACTAAGTTTCAAGGGGCCATACAAGATGATGCAGGATGACGTATTTGTAGGTTTAAGGTCAAAGAGTGCGTGTGTAAGGTTCAATATGTGGGACAAGAAACAAGATAATAAAATTCTACAAAATATTTACAAAGAATTGAATTATATACTAATTTATCACTTTCTCAATAACTAAGTATATAATAAATGTTTTGCGAACAGGAGCGGAAGTGCGGGTATCAGGGCGTTTTTGTTAGAAAATCGGCATATGTATATGTTCCGGAATATATATTTTTTTCGGTAGCGAATTCTTATTTTTTACAACCCCAGTTGTCACTAAATATTACTAAAAAAATTTCAAAAGAAAAATGTAACAAAAGCGCCCCTGGGCATTCAATTGTTTTCCTACTGGTTAGCCACTATGTCAAACTACCAATTTTAATTTCATAGCCTGCAATCTGCAGAGTTTTTTACAACTTTTCATCATCACAACATATTGTTCAATTTCAAAAGTTAATTTTAGTAAATCTATTTTTGTTTACAGAAAGAAACCCCTTCAGATGTGCTGCTGCATTTGGCAGCATTACGTGGTGATGACATTACACTGAGGCGTGTGCTTGACAGTGGGAAAGTGCATGTTGACTGCAAGGATGAGGTGAGTCAAAGTGATGGTTTTTCTCATATTTAAACATTTTTATTACCTTTCGTATATTTGCAAGTATTTATCACTTGTATTTATTTGTTTATATGCAAATATTTGCGCTCATTTATCGCATTTAAAGAGCGCTAATTGCACTTTGAGTGTGTGCTGCATGCAGTGCCGCTATGTCAACATTTACACATTTGCCGATGTATCATATTGAAAAAAAAGGAGAAAAATTTGTTTCTACATAGTGTTTGCTTTAGTATGGCGTTGCATTGTGCATGCAGTGTTGATTTATGTCATATGACATTTGTTGTTTTTTTTTTGTAGCACTTGTTGACAGCTGGAAAATGTTTAAGTTGTTTAAACAGTTGAAACTTCAAATTATTTGTCTTTTTGGCATGCCATTAAAAGAGTTTATTTGTGTCAAGAACAATTTGTCAATTTTCTGAAAATTATCAGTTTCGAAAAAAGAAAGGGTTGCAAATATAGAGTCGTCTATATTTTAATTTCATAGTTCTAAGTATACAAAATAAGAAGCTCAAAAACCACCACAATTAGAACATTTGTTAATGTTTATAGAAAACATAGTTTTTTTTTACTTCGCAGGGTCTGCATTTCATTCATGACCAAAATCAATTTCTATTTTTCGTGTAGTGGACAAAAAGTTGGGTATGAATAGTACGCCGAAAACTTTTTAGCCATTAGCGTAGTTTCTGGTTTCTAAAAATAGTAAATTTAAGATAGGAATCTTAAAAAAAATGCTATTGAATTTTTTGTTTTTAAATTTTTTCTTTTATCAAGGTAAATTTCATGAACAAAAGAGATTTCAGTGTAAAAGCACTGTAGCTAGTGAAGCCGGTGTTGGATACAACGGCTGTTTTTTTAAATGCTTGGTTTTTAAAAATTAAATAAAAGAACATAAAATTTGCAAAAGTGAATAAAATATTTATTTTGAGCAGTACATCACTTTCTGCCATTTATTTTTTTAGATTATTTTATGTAAATGTTGCCCGCGGCTACGCCTGAGGTGGACTATCCGTATGCTCCAATTTTGGCATACTTTTTCCAGCATTTTCCAGGCGATATCTCATCAATGTCAGTTATAATGTTGTCTTCCCTGTACTCGAGAGACTTCAAGTACTTAGACTCACAAAAAATAGTCTAGTGAGGACAAATCACATGACCTTGGTGGCCAATAAACTGCTCAAAAACGTGAGATTAATTGCTCACCAAACTCGCCCCTCAAAAGTTCCATGGTATCACGTGCCGTGTTGCATGTGGCACCGTCTTGTTTAAGCTACATGTCAACCAATTCCAACTATTCTATTTTGGGCCAAAAAAAAAAAATCAGTAATCATCACACGATACCTTGCTCCATTGACTGTAACGTTGCGATCTTCATTATTTTTGAAAACGTACGGTCCACTGATGCCGCCGGCCCACAAGCCGCACTAAACAGTGCATTTCTCAGGGTGCATTGGCAGCTCTTGAACTGCCTCTGGCTGCTCTTCAAACCGAATTTGGCAATTCTGTTTGTTGACATACTTATTAAGTCAAAAATGAGTTTCGTCACTGAAGAAAATTTTTCGATAAAAATTGTATTTGAAAAATTGGAACAGAGCACGAATTTTGATAGTGAAATTCAATAATTTCCAAGCGCTGTTCTTTTGTAAGTCCATTTAGGGTAAATGGATAAGGTAATGTTACGAATCACGCGTAAAATGTCAAAAATTTTACACTCAAAAAACAAATATCAAAAAAATCATCCCTTACGTTCTAAAATTTACTTCTAATAATTAACATCGCCTTATGTATTTAGGTTTTTTCTTCAAAAGATAGATTCAAAACATATATACCTATTTTGCTTATTCCAAAAAAAAAAACAAATGTTTTTGTTTTTAAATTCTCCAGACATTAAAAGATTATTTAAAAAAAAAAAAACATTTTTGACACATCTTACTAATATTTTTTAGGTTTGCGTTACGCATTGAGTGCTTGACTTTTTACTATGTCAGTGCACTACATTAAAATGTTTGTTGCAACAAATTATTTCATTATGGAAAACGAAATCAATTTGCATAGGCAACACGTATTTAGTGCGCGCTTGTATGGCGTTGCATTACGAGTATTACGCTAAGCATTAGGCTTTCGCTATTCAACGCTTCATGCCAAACCAAATTTAAGCAACCATAGCTAAAGCACATTGTTAAATTGGCTTTATTTTAAGCCAAAATACAGTGTTAATTGCTTAAACATTTCATGAGCCAATGCGTCCAAAACAAAAGACGCAAGAAATTTGAAAGTAGAAGGCGCAAAATTCTTGCAGTGAAATTTCGCATTGCTATGGAGTTGTTATTTTGCTTGTAGTTTTGTAATTTCGTGTTAGTTTTGTAAATAATTTTATTAACATATTTAACAAATATTTTTTTGGTGCAATATTGTTAATTTTTATTTTAACGGCGTGTTAATTACATTGAAAGCGAATGCGTTTTGCAATCAGCGGTTAGACATCTAACAAATGCATTCTTTCCAAATGAGTGATTTCTTGAGGTTTTTGTGAATTGATTTTTTTCTTATGAATTATTCAATTTTATTTGAAGTGTGTTACACAATATTTTGAGGTATTTATTTGAAATGATAACTGAAAATTACCCACATGTCAATAGTTAACACAACATGTTAGTGGCAGGTGGTGCAAATGTTGCAAGCGATTTTATGATGCATGATTTTCTTTAGTGTTTAGAAATATGCTTTTTTCAAAAAAGGCTGTAATAAATTAAAACTAATCAACTTTGTGGCAATAAGGAAAAACAGCTTAAGTCATATTCTTATGCATAGCACTTGAGCTGCTTTCATTATTGGCCAAAAAAACAAAAGAAAGTCCGTGGATTTGCCGAGCATGTTTTTCTTTAATTCCAAAGTCCTAATTTGAGTCACATGACTCTGTTAGATATTAGGAGGAAAGGTGGATCTGAACTACAGAATTTAATGTTCTGCACACGAGCCAAATAAAAATGCCGAATAATATAATTTTGTACTCCAAACAAAAACCAATATATTCAGGAGACGAACCAAATAAAAAGAAAATAACGCATTGTGATAACAGTGTTTAATAATAAAATTACTCTCTTAACATCTCATTATATCTTCTCTCTTGAAAAGTAAAAAAAAAAACAATTGAAAGAGTGTTTATTCTTTGAACTTAGAAGTCAAATACAAACGTTACAAATGCAAAAAATAAACAACAAAAACAACACAGAATTCATAAAGCAGCATCGAAAAATCAAACGAAAGTTTTTGTGTGAGGTTTGGTAAAAACTTAATCCTTAAAAAAAAGGAGATTTAACTTCAAAAAATAAAAAGATAAGTATGCAATAACCTTCTTCAGCTCAAAAATTTTATTTAAAAAATAAATTATTAAAAGCAGTTCAGTATATTTTGCGCCAAAGCGTTACAAAGCATTTCCATCAAACAATTTAATATAAATTGTGTAGAAATATGATTTAAATAATGATTTTTTTTTATTAACAGGATGGTACAACCCCACTTATCCTATCAGCGGCTGGTGGGCATGGCCATTGTGTTATTGAACTACTTGAGCAGGGCGCGGACCCAAACTCAAGACGTGCTACAGGCACAACACCATTATTTTTCGCAGCTCAAGGTGGCTACTTGGATGTGGTGAAAATATTGATTAAAGCGGGAGCCAGCGTAGACACACCATCAGTGGTGAGTTTTAAAATGATGACAACCATTTTTTATTTATATTCTACTTAATTTATAATATTTTTATTTGATTAAAGGACGGCGGCACACCACTTTTTGTTGCAGCACAGGGCGGGCATGTTAAATTGGTCAAAGAGTTGATTGATTGTGGTGCTAATGTAAATGCTTCCATGAAGGTAAGAAAAAACTCGTTATTTGGCAATTGCCACCGCATAGCTCCTTTTACTCGAACAAAATTTTACTAGAGCAATCGATGGAGAGATGGATTTTCGAAGTTCCCACGGAGATGTTCTATTGCCTTAAAAGAGTGTTTTAGCAAACACAATATTGTACAATATTGAAAGAAAAACAAAAAGGAAAAGCCCCTTTAATTGGGTGCTTTGACCCCATTTTTCAAAAACAATTTCACACACATGATATGATATCATTTTGAATCTATACCCATCAATTGGTGCAGGAAAATTTTTGTATGAAAGATGGGGCCGAAAGAACCCTTGATTGGCCGGAGACTTTCTAGTGAGTTTCAAAATCCATTTTTTGCTTTTTTTTTGAAGCATCACACATGAGTCTTCCAGAAAAGTGACCAAAACATGGTGGGTTACACATTTTTGAGAAATCGAATTCACATAGTTGTTTTTAAAACAATCAAGTATGTATGTCAAGCTATGTTCTTAAAGTATAAAACTTTTCAGAGGTTTTTATGCCTTATAGTTGGCATATTTCTGAGAATTACCCGATAATTTTAAAAATAGTTTCCTGCACCACTTTTAAAAAAGCCTCAATATATTCCCGATCTTCCTACTAGTAAAATTCTAAATGAACAATTTGCAGGACCGCGCTACATCTGTCTTCATATCCGCTCAAAATGGCCATCGAACCGTGCTGTCAGTACTACTCATAGCTGGTGCACATCCCGATACAAAACGCATCGATGGCGCCACACCACTATGGATTGCAGCACAAATGGGTCATGATTACATTTGCAAACTTTTACTGCAAAACGGTGCTTACGTGGATGCAGTGCGTTGTGATGGTGCCACACCACTCTTTAAAGCGGCACACAAAGGACATGCAGCGGTTGTAACAGAGCTATTGAAGTATAGACCTAATTTGGGACTATTACCGGTAAGTTGAAAAATACCAAGATATGGCATAAGATAAAAATTAAATTTCTATTGCAGACTGGCGAAACTGCACTACATGCAGCTGCCATGTTTGGTCACTTAACGGTTGTAAAGCAGCTTATTGGTGCTGGCAGTGATATATTGCAAAAGAATCAGGATGGTCTTACTGCATTGCAGGTGGCGCGAGAACAAAAATACAACACAATTTGTGACTATCTGCAAGAAAGACTGCGCATATTGGTAGCGCGAAATTCGGCGATTCCTTAAGTCGCCGTAACAAAGTGACAAAAACAGCAAATTTAATTATTATGAATATCCATATATCATTAGTTAGCCAAATGAAGCAAAAGTAAAAAAATAAGGAAAATAATACTAATTGCAATAACTACTAAAAGCACACATTGTTATATTTCACCCTTCTATCAAAATTATCTACTAACTTAGTAAATACAATACAATTTGTCAACCAGTCGAAAATATTATGTGCAAAGCAAATTTTTAAATAAGTGAGCATAGATACAAAATGCACAAAATAGCCAAAAATAAAAAAACTGACGTATTTAAAAAAAAATACTCAAGAGCATACCACATGCTATGCTTTAAGATAATACATTTTATTTTAAATAAAATAAATTTATCAAAAAGGCTTCCCTTTGTATGCAAAAAAGTTAACTAGTTCTTCCGCGGCCACTTATCAAAATTGAAATTACTTTAAAGCAATAACTTGCACCAAAAATTAGTGCCAAATATAAAACCAAATCTGCATCGATCTAAAGATATAGCGATCTAAAATTTAAATCAGTTAAATAACAGTTAAAATGTTTTGAATTGCTACTGTTTTGAGCTTTTTGCTTTAATCCTGGCTCGCAACAAACCCAATTGATGGTTTTTTTTTTGTAAAAGAATACAATGCTACTGGAATTGTGTCTCTGCGCTCATTTTTTTTATATACAAATCAAAGCAAATATCTTATAAACAAAATATTTTTGACTGGTTTTTTATTTTCTTACACAAATTTATATATTACACAAAATATTAACTTATTTAATACTCAAGCCTTTATTAACTAAATACATAGTACCTCTAATACACTGCAATGCCTCTGATTCCTTAATTGACTCAATTCACTCCACTCACTTACACTTAAGGTCCACACACACACAATTTTCAGCCTACAAACAATGCAAGAAACAACCAACAAATACAATCTTTTTGCCTTTCAATGCGTCCATATTTTAATGATAATTATTAATAATAACTTAAATGATTTAATAATTAAATACAAATTAAACTTATTAACTAGTATTACATTTATTTATTATTATTATATTTCTAAGATTTGTAAATATTCAAAAATATATCATTAAATTATGAATTATAAAATTTTTCAGCAAATTGTTAAAATGTGTAAAAATAAAAACAAAAAATGCAATTGTTAAACTGTGCAATATTTTTTGAACTGTTAAAACAATAATATATGTTGTATTTAAATATATATATATATATATACATATGTAACTGCAAAATAAAGTCCCAGAACTGATGATGAAAGCCCAAACAATAAAAAATAATTACCTTAAAAGATACAATGCTTTTCTTTTGCTATTATTCTTATAATGCATAAAAAACTTATTTCATAGCAATTGCAAAAATCTTTGACGTTGTTTTGATAAAACAAGTCACAGTACTACAGAAATAACTTCAACATTCAAGACTTAA
The DNA here is from genome assembly GCA_949775025.1 of Tricholauxania praeusta. NCBI lineage: Eukaryota > Metazoa > Arthropoda > Insecta > Diptera > Lauxaniidae > Tricholauxania > Tricholauxania praeusta. The sequence continues at coordinate 127,560,065 of OX459030.1, read as the reverse complement.
CATTTTGCAATTTTTAATGGAAATCAGCTCTTTCTCTCTTCTGAGCATTGTAATCAGGTAAGTGAGAGCACTCACAACGTACTCACTAATGATGTTTGTCGTTAAATTTTGAAAAAGGTCGAAAAATCGATAAAAAAAAGTTGAAATAGGTTGAAAAAGTCGAACAAAGTTGATATGGGTGCAAGTGGGTACATGTGAAAAAAGTGAAATAAGTCCTAAAATGTTAAAAGAGTCGACGAAAATTGAAATACTTGATAAATAAGTCGAAAAAAATTGATAAAAGGTCGAAAATAGTTGAGAAAGATTGAAAAAGTCAAAAAAAAATTGTTGAAGTTTGAGAAAAATTTAAGAAAAAACTTGAATTAAGTTGAATAAAATTGATAAAAGGTTGAATAAGTTCAAAAAAGGTTAAGGAAGTCAAAAGATATTGAAAGCGGTTCGAAAAATTTTGAAAGGCTGAATAAGTTGGAAATTCCTTAGAGGGCTTTAATAAGGTTGAAAAATTCGAAAAAAGTTGAACAAAATCTGACAAGGTTGAATAAGTGGAAAGTTTCATTTGGTCCTTTTGTTAAGGTGGTTGTGAAGAAAAAGTCGATTTGCTATCTTAGGGCGTCTGGCATATTGGACTTAGACTTGGACGTCAATATTTTTTGTTTTTGCATAAAATTCACCAATCTACAGATTTCGTCTGAAATAAATTAATAGTGTTCGATGTATAGAGAGTGAGACTTACTTAAAAAAAGTAGTATGGAAATTGATGTTTTTATATTCAACCTTTAATATTATGCAAAAAAGTACCCCAACCTTTTTTGTATAAAACTCTGCAATTTATTGTTTCGTCAAACGTACTTTGGTATTCGTCCAAGATATACAAAAACAAAAACTGCCATTAGTTACTTATGAATTTGAATATTATAAGATGGTTGGTCTTCAGTGAAAAAATATTCCAGTCGAACTTTCCTAGAGTGAATCGGGAACAAGTAAAAGCATTATAGCGAAAATTCCCATTGTATAATAATGAAATCCATTTCTTATTTCATATTTATTGTTAATGAAATAATCAGTGATTTTTTTTTGTTTAAAAGCTGGGAATCATTTTTTTTTTCGACCCCTTTCAACTTCACTTATTTTGCTCGAGCAAAATTACGACATTTTTCACATCACTACGCATAATTATAATCTGAGAACTACTGAAATAATTTTGCATTTTGATGCTTATCGACATTTTTATTACTTGTTTTGAACTTCCCCAAAATATATTTTGAAATTTTTCTTGTTAAAAAGGTAACAAAAAAAAGATTTCGAAATTCGCTCTATGGAGATCAAAACGCGTATTAGAGAAATATTCGTTATATAGCAATTCCAATGTATGAAGTTCAAAATATAATAAAATCAGAACGAAAATGCAGTGTGCATGAAATAAATTCGTAATACAGAATATGTTGTACAGAAGTTCTTAGTATTGAAGTACGACTGTATAAGCTTTTTGTGCAATTTGCTTGTATTCTGTTATGTTATGTTATGTTAACGTTAACAGTCTTGTGAACAACATAAACTGTTAACACTATTTAACAGCATTGTGTTGTAAAGCTACTCACTGTTAACTGGGTTGCTGTACCAACTAAAAGTCATAACGTTTTAGCTTTTAGTATTTGCATTACGTTTGCGTTAGCTGTTAACATTTTGCCTTACGTTGCGTATAAAAATATTTGAATTGTAGCTATAAATTTAGGACAAATACAATAGATGTGCTTAGTTTAAGCAATTTCTTGAGCTTTATTCAAGTTTAAGCCATAAATTGGAAAAATTTTCTTTGAAAATGAAAGCTATTTTAGCTTAGTACTTAAATACTGGCAGGTAGTTTTGCGCTAAATGCTACTGGCACAACGAATTCAAAGCGAGTAGTCTCTCATGGAAGCTATTTTTAATTGGCGCCACAACCAAAAAGCTCAATAGATATTTAGTTCATATTTTAAAGGATATTTTAGTTGATATAAAAGGTGATTTTTTGCTATTTGTTTTTTCAGTCAAATTTTTTGACACTTACGCGTGATTTATAAGATGTATTAACACTAAAAATGCTCAACAACGTTTGTCATTTAACATGACTGCAAATTTTTTAAAAACTAAAGATAAGTTCCAATAAATTTTCCAAATACTTTGTAGAAAATTACAGAGTGGCAAAACCATAAAAAAAATATTGATTTCCTCCTTTTCATGTTTTTACTGATAAGACAATTACACTGTGAGAGGACGATATATTGAAAAACTTCAAATATGAGCTTGCAATCTGGGATTTTTTGAGTTTTTCAGAGTTTCTCTGAAAAAAGAAATTAAAAATAGGTTAAAACTAGGATTATATGCAAAAACTCGTTTTCCTTTTTCATTTTCTGAAGTAATGCTAAAGTACAACACGACACTTGCAAGCTTTTCAGGGTTTCACAGTGTCAATTTTAACTAAATTCTGACTTTGCATTGGTTTCGATCCAATACATCGTCCACTACCTCGCACTCCCTTTAGAGTATTGTACATTAGTAAAAATCGCCATTGATGTCAATAGAAGTAATCCCGCTAATTCTTCCATTCACAGTAATCTTCGAAGCTCTCTCGTATTCGTCTTGGTTTTCAGCCCTTTAATCCGTAATTAGAATAATTTACTTCTATTCTTAATACTATGATGGTTTACTGCATATTTCATAAAAACAGCACAAGGACTTACATATTTTCATATTCTATATTTCTTAAATATTATACAAATTTTAGCTGTAAGTGAATAAAATTGATAAATAATTGCATACATTTTTTCTGATACATTCCATGAATGCACTTAAGGCTCCTTATGACACTTCCACTACTTTGGCTTTGGCGGCATCTTACCAGGGCATTCATCTGAAAAAAGAATATCAAATGTTAAAAATGTTCGATGCACAAATATATAGTGGCAAACCAACCTTTCCTAAATAGGGGCGATGTAGGAAATGTTTCTTAAACTTAACCATTTATGCAAGCTTGGATAATTTTCTGATGGAACATAGACACCTAATTTTTCCCTATCTTTAAAATCAACTTTAAGCTAAATTTATTAATTTTAATTATTAGAAGTTCTGCGGACATTATATGGATTATGCTCATACCTTAAATTGCTTAATTAATGGTGCCTCCTCTGCTTCGCTCCAGGGAGGATCACCTGCACGTAATTGCAATAAAAAAAATACTTCTTTATCGAAAGCATTGCCATCCGAGAAATTAACAGCAAAAGTTATTGCAATAAATCCCAAACACAGCATATGCATAAGCGACATTTTTTATTTTTGAAAATTGTTGGTATACCGAAAATGAAGTTTCTTCTTCGACTTATTGTTCATCGAGTTTTCCACTGTTTAAATACCCTTTCATTCGTTGCTAATTTGCAATAATACCTACATATCACAAGTAAAATGTATTGCTTTAATTATATTAAAATTGTTTCAAATTATAGCACCTTTAAGTATTTCAAATTGTTTCGTTTCATTATTCAAATTAACAGCCTTGTTTATTTAACAGTTGATAACTATATGTCAAGGAATGCAAATTTTATGACAGAACGAAACGATTCGCAATACATAAGGATTGTGCAACCATGCATATTTTCCCGATTTCATCTTTGACTCGTTTGTTTACAGAATGATTTATGACATATGAAGAGCTGAGATGCAAACTCCATATTTTGCGTTTTTGAGAAAAACGAAAAAACTGCATTCCACTGAAATTTAACTATAGTAAAAAAATAAATTGATCCATTGTAATAATTGTCGAAAGTTATTAAAATCCTGATTTTTCATTACATTTTATGACCTAATTTATAAGGACTAGAATAAAAAAACGTTTGAACTTGGCGGATTTTGAAACAAAAAATATTGACTTGGTGGGTTTTGAAACTGAAAACGTGGACTTGGCTGGTTTTGGAAGTGAAACCTCGGGACTTGGCGGATTTTGAAAAATAATAATAGAAAAAGGTTTCGAAACAATTTTTTAAAAAATGGCTAAGCTTAAATTCATGTTAAAACAACAAAAGAACATGAATTTTATTATCAAAATCCGTGCTCTATGAGAAATGTGTTTTTCCAATTTTTTATCGAAAAATTTTCTTCAGCGACCAAGCTCATTTTTGGCTCAATGGGTACGTCAACAAACCGAATTGCCGAATTGGGCCCAGAAGCTGTTCAACAGCTGTCAATGTACCCTGAAGAATGTACTATTTGGTGCAGTTTGTAAGCCGGCGGCATCATTGGACCCTACTTTTTCAAAAATAGTGAAAACCGCAACGTTACAGTCAATGGTGCAAGGTACCGTGTGATGATTACCGATTTTTTTTTGCCTAAAATAGAAGAATTGGACTTCCTTGACACGTGGTTTCAACAAGACAGTGCCACATGCCAAACAGCACGCAATGCCATGGACGAGTTTGATGGGAAAAAATCCTTTTCCCATTTTTATGATACTCAAGTCCCCAAACAAAATTAGTTCGAAAAAAACCAAAAATGTATATTTTATAAGTAAATAGGTAAGTATTTATAACGAAATTCAAATTGTAAATTAAAAATTAGTATATGAGCCTCCCAGCGGCAATATATATAGAATAGTTATATTCATTTTAGGCAGTAATTAATACTCATAACTCCAGCCACAACTGTAAATTCTTTTTACAAAGGGATGGCCGCTTTGTAGGCAGCTTGCCTACATCTCCATATACAATGTGTAACAAATGATAGGTAGATTGCATCTCTTACATCTACATATATCTACAAATACAGACTGCTTGCTTTGTATATGTAGATGTAAGGGGTCTTGCCTGTTGGTTGCATGCTTTGTATGTGGAGATTTAAGCAACTCGCTAAACTATACAGGCACTTAGTAAGCGATGTTTTAAGGCACCCTACCTTTCATTTGTTACATATTGTATATGGAAATGTAGGCAAGCTGCCTACAAAGCCCTTTGTAAAAAGAATTTACAGTTGTGGCAGGAGCTATGAGTATTACTACCAGCAAGCAAACTGCCTACAGCTCCATATACAAAGCAGGGAGCCAGCAAGCAAACAAAGAAAATATCACAGTAACAATTTCATTTGTTAAACATACAACACAAAGGGTATAGATTTTCATACATGAAAAACCAGAGTACTTCCTCGATTTACCGCTGGGCTATAAACCACAAGAACCACGACATAGAAGAATTAATTTTTTTTGAAATTATTTATTTCTGAAAAACTTTTTTTATATGAAACATATTTGCTTTTAAAATAGTACTGCTCTCTTTCACTTAAATTGTTATCACAGATAAAAGTGTAAGAAATAAATCTGGTTTATTTAAATAATAGCCAAATTTAATAAATCATTTACTTCTAAGCGCAGATTTGTAAGCTTATTGACTCAATGCTGTTTTTTTTTTTGGCTCTTAGCTACATTAAAATTACCACATTATTATCAAGATTTGGCTTTAACATTGATGAATTACAAGTATCGGAGAGTTTTACTGCTTACAGTCAATTGATTTATTTTCTTTCTGAAGTCAGCTCGTAATCGTTTGCTAACAGCATTGATATACTTTATTAAAAACGCTCCTTTGATTTTTTTTTCATTGTACCCACTAAGTCCCCCTTAGCGTTTGCATAACTTAAGCTGCTGTCGTACTTTTTTTTACAACTTCAACATTTGCTAACGTAGCAGCTGCTCAACTGTTGCAAATTAGTAGGAGAAATATTTCCTTTTTTTCCCAATGCGCAACTTAAAGCCCCTTAAGCTGTATAACCTTCAATTGATTTTAGCGTAAAGATTTTTTCTTGCCAATTGATTGTTTTTTTTTTCACGTTGTTAGACTGCTTCTTTTTTTATTTTTTCCTTGCTGCTACCACGGTTAAATGCTTATCGGTTGGCTAAAGAACAAAGCATCAATATTAAGCTTCACAATTGTTTCTGAGCATGCTGTAGTCTTTTTTAAAGAATAATGGACATGACGTATGAGTAACATTAATCAATACAAGTGCAACATTGTCCGGGCTTGAATTTAATTGAATTCGAAAATTTTATTTCTTTCTTTCCTTTGTTCTTTTGATAATATTTGTAAGACTAAAAGAAGCAGTTCGCTGCAATACTTTAAAACGCAGTCACTGAGTAAATTTTTTTTATCAAACTTGAAACTTTTCATTGCAATTTTATTGAAACTTATTTCAAGTAGAAAAAGAAAAATAAACAAAATTTCGACAGCTGTCCAAAATACGTAGAGACAATGCAGCGCTAGCCGGAAGTAAAACAAAAAGTGTAACAGCAATAAATGAAAAAAAAAAAAAATTTCACTGCCAAACTTTTTAATGTCAAAATCAAATTTCAAAGTTGGCGAAAGGTATGAAAACTGGCAAGAATTTTATTTTTTATACAAAAACAGAGGAAGCAAAGAGTTAAGGTTTTCAAATGGAAAATACGCAAGATAAAGCAAAGTTTTGTATGAAAGAAATATGTTGGCGTTACAACTAATTGGAAATAAACATCCGTTAAGTGAGAAATGTTGCTTTAAGTCAGCTGCTCATGAACGCCGTGAATTATGCAGCGCTAAAGTTCTGTTTATGTCTTACAATTTTGGCACTAGAAGCAGTGGAAGCAAAACTCTATGTGATACTGATTTCTTAAGCTACAACATTGGTATGAAAATTAGGATAATTTGATAATTTGAAATGTTCATCTGCTTCTACGTCGGAAGAATATAAGAGATGGTGTTAAAAATTCTTAAAATAATAAAATAGGTACAAGGGACTATCCATTAATTACGTGAGTCAAAATAAGAGCGAAAGGGTCCGGCAAAATCTCACCAAATCTCACCAAAGGGGAGGAGAGGATCCGAATTTTCAAAAAAACAACTCACATTATTAATGGACAGCCCCCAAGCCTTATTTTGCGCACTAAAATCCTCACAATTTCTCAATTTCTGCTCAATTTCATTCAAAACAAATTCCTGATATTACTACAAACCAGAGTCTGTAAAAATCACTTAGTATTTGATGATTTTGCATCCTATATTAAATTGTATTCAGTTGCAAATAAAGCGAGGCAAATAGGAACGCACTTCAGACAAAAAATACTCCCATAAAAGTTAGAAGATATTTATATGAGGAACACTTTTTTTCTAAGAACTTTACACTGAGCTGAAGGATATTTTTTGGTTTAATGTTACTTGCAAAATTGCAATCGATCCAGAGAGAAAGCTTTTCAATAGGAATGCTAATACTATAAGATTTTTTAATGCGACTAGAAATCGCTGTAATGCCAAAACTTAGCACAAAAAGTTTCAGCACGAGCTTGATATGCTCAAAAAAGGCTTTTACTTTTGAAAAGTAATAAATATCATAGCTTGTTAATGAATGACCAAATCTTCACTGACTCTAGAAATAAGAATTATTTTTTGACAATTATCTGCTTAATATGCAATTTTCTAAGATAGCAATCAGGTACTATTCTACGTCAAGGGTACATATCTCGTTTACTATCGCACAAGGGCGTTGAAAAGAGTCCTGGCAAATCTCAACATAATCAAAATCTTAGCGCCTTTTGGCATATACGCTCATATGTTAAAAAAGCATTCCTAGGCATTGGCCACCATAAAATCTGTGCATACTGAACGCATAATGTATAACTGGCCTCACTGGAACTCAACACGAATGGTGTAGACTTTACGAGATCAAAAATAATAATGGTCTCTGTATATCAGTTGAACTGATTTTTTAAAAATATTTGAAACATTAAATTTTTTAAGGAAGTTTTTAAGAATACATACTGGAAAATGTTAGTACACAATATGTACTGGAATAACAAAATATGAAAAATAATGAACTCATACAGTTGTAACTTGATAATTTCTCAGGAAATATTAAAATTTTTGTTAGTTAACATAAAAACTTTATTAAATTTATTGTTATGGAGTCAGATTTCAGACAAAATTTTAACTTTCAAGCAGTCAACTCGAAAAGAAAAACGCTATAGAAATTTTCTCACTTTCCGTAAAAAGTCTCTTTTAAAATTTCTAATTTAAAAAGGATTTAACAATTTTTTAATGCGACTAGAAATCGTTGTAATGCCAAAACTTAGCAAAAAAAGTTTCAACACTTACATACTTACATTTACCTAAAAGTGCTTAGATGAAAATGGTTTGTAACGCTTTGGCGCAAAATATGCTGAATCGATTTTCATGATTTTTTTTTAAAGCAACATATTTGTGCTAAAGAAGGTTCCTGCATACTTTTTTATTATTTATTTATTTTTTTTAGGTTAAAAAAATAAAAATATCTTCTTTGATAGCGGATATTTGTCGTATTAGATCTAAAAACTCTTTCCTTTGAATTCGCTTAAGCTTCAGTTTCTCCAATTTAAGCCATTTCTAAAATTCATTCGTTGCTTTTGCCAAAACAGCGATAGCATTTTCCAAAAGCAACAAACTTTAAATTCTAATTTCAACACGAGTGCAATGAATAGCATATTTAGAGCACTCATAAAGCCACTTATACACATACATACACACATACATTCATGCAAAATGATTACCCACCCATAATACACAGACACACACACAGAGAGAAGCATAACAAGCGGCAGCCGTTAGTGCGATACTCGTAAGTAAATAACAGTAAATCATGTCGTTGCGTTTGGCATTAAGCTCATTCGCTCGCATATTCGTTTGTATGCTGGCAAGCGCAAAAGCCGAACTGTAACATATTTCCGTTTCAAACTGTTATTATCTGTAAAATGCATATTTCCGTATCCGGTCGTTGTGAGCGAGCTAAAGATAGAAGATAGACATAAACGCACACACACGCTCACACTTTAGCATAAACGGCAATGCACCCACATTTAATGAAACACAACGTAAATTTTAAATATTTCCCCATTAAATGGCCTATAAAATTTTGTAGCTTTTCAAATTGGCCATTAGCAGTGAAATGTATTAATTTATTTAAGCACCCTGTGGTTACATTATGCTGCATTGTGCTAATTAAAGCTGCTAAAAATATAAAACTTTGAAAAATGTCCTTAACAAATCATTGGAAATAACAATGTAATACTAACAATTAATGAAAATAAGATAAAAAAGAACACAAAAGAATTCAAAGAACATACAAAAAACATAAAATTGAATAATAACACAAGTGACAGTGAAAAATTGCACTTGAAATTGCAAACCACACAGAGAAAGAAAGAAGAAAAGGACATGTAAAAATTCCTTAAGATTTTAAAGGGTTGCCCACTGTTAAAAATTGTCTTGGTCAAAATTGGGTAGGTTAATGATTGCATTTGAAAAGGAAAATGCTAAGGTAGTAAAATTCCAAGAGGGTTTGACGCTGTGAGGCTGATTTGTCTTTTTATAAATTTCTGCTATTCAGCGACTTTTAAAGTCATGATCAAGGTAGATTAATACCAAGAACTCAGTTGGGTGCAGCTGAATTCAGACACTATGGTCTTGCATGAGTTCAGCATAAGCCTAGTATGTGAGCTATCGAGGCAGCTAAGTTGAAGAGCCTAGACGTTACAAATGGCACAATTCAAAATTCTAAAAGAATAACTAATCTGTTGAAATAGACTGTAGGTTGTGATTGATGATTTCACCTGAATTCGAAAGATTTTCGGTATATTGGGCGTATGAGTAATTGATAAATGTTGACATGGAAATTTTTTGTAACATTTTCGTTATGATTTTCTTATTACTTTACTAGCAATTACCCCACTTATTAAAATGATTTTTAATTACTTTTGTTTCATAAATGGCAACTCTAGCCTTCTTCACACCAGCAAATTTCCTTAGCATTTTTTTTTCACTTCAGTCATATCCTTGCTCTCAACATAGCCAGCACAAAAATCATCAACAGCATTGTGGCTTAAATGACACCCGCAGGAGTTAAAACAATTGAAAATAACAAAAAAAAAAACAAAACCTTAAAAAACGATGACGCGTAGCCATAAAAAAAACCGCATTCAAACAAAAGAATTTAACAATAGCATAACAACAACAACAACAAAAAATGTGGTCATGAGTGCAATGCAAAGAAAAAGAAAAAAAATATCAACAAATTACACTATACAGCAACACACAAAAAAGGTCAATACAAAAATAACCACATTTGTCTGTATGGCGTATTCTGTATTGTATATGTATGTGTTTGTGTTTTAGTGTGTTGCGGTCAACTTGAGTGTGGTGGCATCAATTGAGCAGTGTAAGAACCTTTTTCGAATGGCCAATAATTCTCAATTTTTATTTTACAAACACGTCAAAATAAGAGAAATTATATCCTTTTCGAAATAAGGAAGATATGTTGATTTATTTGCAGTTTTCAATTGAGGTAAATTTAATTTATTGCGTTAAAATTAATTTTTTGGCATTTTCAGTAAAATTTCTAAGTCAACCTTAATCAATTTTATACACGTTGCTTAATGAATATTTTATTGCAACTGTGTAAGAAAATAAATCAATGAAATTCAAAATGAAACACTAAATTAAGTCCAAATTATTTTTTTTTTACATTTAAAATAAAATGCGAAGAAAGGATATACATTGTAGCGCAATAAAGTAGGAAATAATTGCACTGCTAACTCATTTGTATGTTGTTGCATTTCGTTTTGACTTTTGCCTTACGTAAAATCAATTTATATCATGAAAAGTATAAAAAATGATAAAAAGTAATTGAAAAAATTGGAAGCTAGCAAAATGACTTTGAAGTTGAGACTAATAAATATGGGATAACAAAAAACTAGAGCTGATTAAAAAAATCCCAAATCAAGCATATAATGACATATAATATTTTATTTTTTTCTAATAACATTTATCACAAAAAATTTTTCGAACATAGTCAACAGTGCGTATGAGTAACTTTTAATTATTGGCATGAGTAAGGAACTAACTTTTTAAAAATGGGTCGATTCGCAGCTGACTGCTACTCTTACCGAATCTTTACATTTAGAAAATATAAAGTTTTCAATGTTGTGATTTCTGTTGTAAAATTATGAAGTTTAAGTTTTTAGAAAAAAAATTTTTTAAAATATGTAAGTTTTCTTGAAATGTTTTTGTGATTGTTTTTATAGTTGTAATGTAAAATAATTGTATTTTTTAGTCCCTGATGATGTTTTCCAAAGGAATTTGAGATATCGGAAATTATTAAAAATAAAATTTAAAAACAAAAAAACGTTTTTTAAATTAATTGACCTACAGCCCGCAAAACTTTACCTAGTTAATAAAAAGGTCACCATACAAACAAATGTTTTCTGTAAGTTATAAGTACAAAGAATATGCTTACAGATATTTTATTAATATACGCTTAGTAGCTACTAAGATTTTTTTAAGCATATATGAAATACTTATAGACTAATCTTGTAGCGAAAAAAGGTTTTATAGCTTCTTTCAGGCTATTTTAAAGACATGTAGAAAAAAGAATTTTATATTTCTAAATAGTAAAATAAAAGTCATTTAGCGTATGAAGTGTAAATACATTCTCCACTTTTTGTTATCTCTCATGAGACTCGGTGAAGTATCTTCCTGAGGCATTTAGAAGACACCTTACAAACACTTTAAGCGACTTCGATTTTATAGGCAAATTATAGAAATTTATTATATATAATTTTATTTTATTATCAAATTTAATTTGCATATCGGTCTCACTAGTGCACTACCACTGTTATATCGTATGTCAAAGACGAATCATATCTTTCTCACATTTCTTATGCCAAAACGCCATAAGACCACAAAAAATAGATAATGATGTGCCCAGCCTCATGAGTCTCTTTCTTCTGTACATAATAAGATGCTTACGAAAACATGAGACGGCATGACTTTCAAGTGAATTTTATGTGACATAGGAGACATGTGGTCTCAGATTTTTCTTAAGCATTTTATTGTGTACTTTATTACATACGATAAAAAGACACACACGACACATGAGGTGAAATGACTATATACATAAAAGTCACTTGAAGGACATGCCGTTATATGTCTTATAAGCATTTCATTATGTACATACCAGACCATGAGTTTTAAAAATGCATAATAAAGACATTATTACGTCTCTTTATTACGATTTCATAGCATGGTCTAGCAAGACATTATAAAACAAAATTTCGCTACAAACGCAAAGTATCTTATTAATTACTATATAAAGACATCACTGTCTTGTTAGATGGATTTTTGTCTTTATAACTTCCTGTTATACTACTAGGGTATATAAAAGTATGTTTCAGTTTCATTTTAATTTGAATATATTTTATATTTATTTTAGAAATATTTCTAAATATTTTTGAGAGTATTTCAACATTTTTTAGAATAATCTGTTCTTCAAATTCTTATGAAAACTTACGAGGCATAACTCAAATGTGTTTATTATTCGTATTTAATAGTTTTTTTAATTATTTCTTTAAGTTTCGCAAAATATATTTGCTTTTTAAATATTCTACCTTGTATATATTTTTTTTTGAAAATCATCTTCATATTTTTTACGTAATAAGTTTTCAAACTATTTCATATTGTTTATAGGCCATTTAGAGACACATTTTAATATATTCAAGCCTTTTTTGAGTAATTATTATATCAAATATTTTTTTAAATTTTTTTTTAGTTGAAATAAAAAACTTTTCCGTTTTTTAGACGTAATCTATATTTCCGCCGAAAATCTCCCAATTGATTTGCAATTGCAGCCTCAAGCTCTAACAGCTAAAACTTTTTACATCCAAAAGTGTTTCAAACTTCTTAAAACGATTTTAAGTTTTGTTTTCTAGAGAAAAAAAAACGCCATAAATTATTTGTGCAAACAAAACCGTAGCAAAATACTGCGGTTGACCAAGGATTGACAAATAATCTGATATTGTCATTCACAGTTGTCTCAAAGGACTTAAAGTTTTGTGGCACAGTATGTGTGTAGCATCCATAGCAAAAACAAAAGCTGCATATGAGCAGCCAATCGACAATACATACAGACAATGTGAACACAAACATATACACAAATTTGCAAATGAATTTGAATTGACCGGAAACTAATTTGTCGCTGGCGTTAAGCTTTCCAGTTAGCCATACAAACACGTTGACAAGCATGCACACATACAATGATGTATTTATGTATATTTTTGTATGTATTCCACTTAGAAATCAACATATCAAGTTAACTTTGTTGACGAGTTGTAACTGTAAACAGAGTTGAATTAAACCAAACCAAAGCTAAAAATAAAATCAATTCAGAAAAAAAACACACTGACACATAAAAGTTACAAAGTCCGCAAACTAAGCTTAAAGGATTTGCATTACTTAAGCGAAAGCTTAAAAGTTCGAGTAGCAGCAGCTAGTTGGTGGATTAAGTTTGTGGCAAAATTAGAAATTTCATAAAACAATTTTGATGAATGAGATTTATAATTTAGTAAAATTAATTGATTAGAAAATTTTCACAAATAGCGAAAAATTAAAAAAGTTTTAAGTGGAAAAATAAATTTTAAAATTTGGGAAAAACAACTTAAGCTCCAAAAATCCACTATCAAATAGAAATGTTTCAAACTTAAAATCTTTTCAGCTTTCCCCATAAGCGATTTGCTTATCTGTCGCATTAACTAATGCGAATTTGTAATGCATTATCATTGTGGCTTACATTTTCGCTACTTATTTTTTTTCTTTGTTATTTATAACCACAAATTGGCAGCAGCGCCCTTGGCACCACTTTCGTATGACACATCAATCACTCGCATGTCAATCGTTAGGATTTTCATACCCATTGCAAATGCTGCTGCGTTTGTGTCCTTTTTGTGCTTTAATGCGCATATGAATAACCCAAAATTTGCGGCTTCATCATAAGCTTACAGGCTCATACATGTGAGTATGTAGTATGTATAGCACCCAAAAGTATACTTTTGTTCAAATATATTCCAGTTTCAGTTTTGGTTTTGGTCTCAGTTTGAATTTCAAGTGGAAAACTGATAACAAAAAGATGCCTTTTATGGTTGGCTTACGATACGCTTGACATGTGATCCTATACAAATCTGACCCATGCCAACGTTGTTGCTTTTGTACATTTTTTGTTCACATTGTGTATCCGATGTAAGAAAGTGTGGTGTTGCGGCTTATTTGGTGTCCTAATTTCAAGTTATTGAAGTTGTTTGTTATGCTGTTTAAATAACTTGCGCAGAAAGATATGAAAAAATGTTTGCAATTTTTATACTGAAACTGTATGAATAATGGCTAAAAAATTAAATTTCCTAACCTAGAAATCAAATTCATAAGTAAAGGTTTCTAAGCATAATATATTGGAACTCAAAAATTTGTTCAAACTGTTAGCTGAAATGTGTAGTCTTCCCAATTAAAAATTACTTGATTGTGTTTTAAGTAAAATTTATTCTCCACTATGCAAATACAACTTTATATCAAATACCACCAAACTCATTTACAGAATATACACAACTTTATGAAAACTAAAATGCAATTTCCTAAAATGATGATGATTTTTAAGTTTGCATGCAGCACTCACTACACACCAAAAAACACAAAAAGCAGCAACTGCAGAGGACATGCAATTTTAAAGAGCTGAACCGCATGAAATGTGAAAATGTCAACTTTCTATGTGGGGTTTTTGTTTTAGGAGCATAAGGGAAACAAAACTAAAGGGTCGAGTGTGCAGTAGGAAATGACAATAGGGGATATAACGTAATTAGCAATTTTGTAATATTAAGTGTACCGTATAGAACACACACTTACCAAAAAACAAATAATACGCAGTGAAAATGCAAAAGTTACAACGCCGAAAATGCTGCAATATTTATTTAATAAACGCAGGATTTTCGCACGCACATGCGTTATTAGCAGTGATGTTTGAGGAAATTTAATTGTCAATCAACTAATTGAAAAGTGCTTTAATTGTGTGTGCTACAGTACATTTTATGTTTTATTCAAGCTTATGACTTTTAATGAAATTACATTTTCTAATTTGCTTAGAGACATTACAATAAATTTTTGAACAAAAATAAAACACAGTGTATTTCGATTTTATTCAAATTTGGAACGAACTTACCTTAGGATAAGGCAAAAATAACTGTACTATGATTAATCCTTAGCGGCATCATGGGGTCGTAAAGGACCCTGCGAAAACTTTGAAATCAACTTTCGAACTAAATACTCAAGCTTGGCACAAACATTTTTTGAAAATATACCTAATAATCATTGAATTTCATAAAGTAGAGTCATCTCAACACTCGTTCATGGTTATGAAGCCTGAAATTGAAAATTCGCTTTTTTGTAAATTTTTTTCAACGTTAGGTCGTGAAAGACCCCAATGTGCCAGATTGTTATAAAATTGAAGTGGTGCCACTAAGAGTTAATATACTAAGTTTATTATTCATTACAGTCTGTGATAACCCTAAAAAATTACAAAAAGAAAAAATAGAAATGCTGAAAACAGCTAAAGCTAGTCATACTAAGTAGTTTCATCCATTGTTAAATGGAGTCCTCAGTGACCTCTGTCTGATATGTTTTCTTTTTGCATGGACATGTTGAGAACCCAAGCAAAAGTGAAAAAAATCAATGTTAAAATTTTATTTCATATCTCCAAAAAAGTTTTGGCTGAAAGGTCACTGATGATTCCATATCATAATGAATGAAACTATTGTGACTAACCTTAGCTCTATTTTGATGTTTTGTTTCTTGATTTTGAATTTTGTTGGCATTATTATACATTGTATTGGACATTGTTGCATTAGTTAATTGCGAGACCTACTGCAGAAGCACCCAAATAAAATAAGAAAATGTAATAATTAGCTTTCATCCACTAGAATATAGAAAAGCCACAAATTAAATATGAAAATTTGAGCAGGCCTCTTTAAATTCACAAATTTAAAAGTAGAAGGTCCTCTAATTCCAGGTTGAAATTTTATAAAAAGTAGAATACTTAGCAATTATTAGCATATGGGCATTTCCATGGGTCCCGTTTGACCGTTGAACACATTTAAAGTAAAAAAAAGTCAAAATAAAATGTATTTTTATTTTGACAATAGGTTTTACTTATAGCTCCTAATTAGCTTTTTAATTGAAGCTAAGATTGAATTTGGGCAATTTTTTGTTTTCAAGATAATTGAAAAAAACCAAGGTGTCGCACGTGACAAAAACTTTCGTTTTTGTGGAAATTGGCTTTCTTTGATACATCTAAAAGACTCTTTTACATTGATGTTTCTAAATGCTTAGTTCTGTGTATTTCAATGGATTTTAAGAGCATAGTTTAATTAAAGAAATTCCAGTTTTTATACCTCGATGTCTCTGAGACTTAGATGCATTGACCAAATGGCACAATGCCAACTCTAAATTTGAGCCAAATCGGAAAATATCACATCCCGGTTGTCGTATAAAAGTTTTTTAAAGGTCTCTTAAATAACATGAAGTTTTTAACATTTAAAAAACGCTTTCTCATAATCATCATCATTAGTAACAACATCATTAAAAGTTGCTGCTGCTGCTGCAACACAGCATGAGCTAATGCAACTCATTTATCTTCTGCTTTCGTCAACTTCTTCTACTTGTAATAAATAATGACTTCATTGTCACACTTTTTTGTAATATTTTAAGTTTTTTTACTTTTCTTTAACTGCGTTTGTGTTCTCTTTAGATTTCATCGCTACTTTTTCAACTTAAACTTTTGCTGTTGCCACATCTACAAGAAGCGTTGCAAGCATTTATCATTTTTTTACAACAACAAACAGCAAATCAGCGCTTGCTCTTAAAAGTATGCTACTAATTTTTGCATATTTTATGTATGTATGCATGTGTGTTTAAAAGCAAGCAAGTTTCAAGTTCAAACAAAGTTTTTCATTGTCATCGTTGTGTTGCACCTTTTGACAGTTTTTGAAAGGTTATATTGATTATTAATTATAATAATTAAAATGCTATTTAAAATTACAGTTTAAACTACTTACGTATAAGTAGTGCTTTATACAACAATTTAAGTTATTCTTATGTTTATCACATGAGGCACTTAATGCAAATATTAATAAGCAAGCAATGAAATGCATGTGGAATGATTGTCAACTTCTTGACATTTTCATATCACACATTTTGACCACAGTTGTGTGCAAATTAAATTAGAGAAACGTTTATGTGGACAATGCTAATAAAATATGCAAATATTATTTGATGTATGTGTGATTTCAATTGTGTGAGAGCAAGCAAATACATACAAATGTACGTGTAAAGTGTGCATAAGTGACAAAGTAAAATGATTTATATTATGAAAAAAATCTCGTTGTTGAAATGTTATATGAAATATTAACCAATACTAAAATATGCAGAGATTAAATTGAAATAGGAAATTTCAATATAAATGGAAATAATTGAAAATGTCTCATATGTCAGAATTAAATTTGCTAATTCTGAATGAATTTGTGGTATTAAGAAGTAACATAGATTTGTTCTATAGTATACCATAATAAGTTAAATAAAAATAGCTATAATATTATATTCTAATTTTTGAATCGTTAAGTTAATCTGCTGGTAAGTGCGCCATATCCCTATGAAAAGATCAATGTCATTGTGAAAATCAACTGCCTTTAGCAAAAATCTTTTTATAAATCAATCGGTCCTCCAAAACCCTAGCAAAATGAGATATAAACGAGAAGAATTTTGCCGCATCCCAAGTGCCCCCTTGGCCCTCCCCCCTAGGTACGCTACTGCTTACGAAATTCCTGCTCTAAATGTTTAATTTAAACGTTGCTAGTTATTAAAGCCGTCAAAAGGAAAATTCAGAGAAATTCACTAAAGAAATATATTATCTTATTATTGATATAGTTGAAAGTCAATTCAAAAAATGTTAGTTAATTTGATGAAAAACATTCTTTATAAAATAAATAAATAAAATAGTAAGAGAGATTGAAATCAAATTAACGCACAAAGTATCTTAATTGTTTTTTCTGTCATTAATAGCAGGCATGCAGATTGATGATTGAAATGACATGTGAAAGCTGAAGTGTTGTTCTCTATAGAAAGAAATAATACCATTGTAAGACTACCACTTCAAGGTCAAGTCTACTCCTACTTTTTGTAATTAGTCGCATCAAAGAGGTAGGCATACCTTTTAAAATTTCATGAAGCAATTGAGTTATAAAATCGAGAAAACATCTTGAACGATGTCATCGTGGTGTGTCAAAAGCACCTTGCAACGCAACACGGCGTATGACTAACATTTAATTACAGAAAAGTATTTAACAATTTCATGTTATTAAACCAGTAAGATATTATGCCACAGTTTTGATGCATTTTAGAACCTTCATCGCGAGGCAAGTTTTGTACAATATTATGTGGGCTACAAAAATTCTTAATTTTATATATGGCCGCTTAAAATTATGAAAGTGAAAGCTTTGAATCTTTTAATTATTTATGTTGCTTAAGTGTATGTTTGTTGTCACCCAAATAGGAAAAGTTCTTTTGAGCTAACTGTAGCTTTAAAACAAATATTTTCTAAAAAAACTACTGCATGGACAAATTTATAGAAATTTTAATGTTATATACTAGACTAAAAGTATGAGAACACTTACTTACTTGCGAAGTGTTTCTTGATTTAGCTATATACTTTATAGCGACACATCTCAAGTGAAATCACTAATTTTAACACCTTTTACAATATTTAATTTAAAATATTTCTTAGTGATTTGAGAAATGTTGTACAAAAAAGAAAAAAAATATAAAAATCACAAAAGAAGTCCGACATTATTAAATTTATTTCCGTTCATGAATTTTTAACGAATACGTACTCACAATCTGACGCACAGCAACACAAAGCTCAATTGCTTTATGTACGTGACCATCGGTGCTTCCGTGTGGCCATGTTTGTTTGCTTTAAAATGCAGTTCCGTTGAAGTGTACATTTCCGGTTTTAACCTAAAAGTGACTTACATTTGTTGTGTCACTACGTACGAAGGCTCACAGGCACACGCGTATCCCAGTGAGAATATTTAAAAACGCAAAAATTTTTCGGAAGTCCTTTATATCCTTAACTTTTTTGATACTGTTTTTGATTAAAGCTACTTGAAGAGCCCGACAAGGATTTTTGCTTCCTTCGTTGAAAAGTTAGCCTTAAATCAAAAAATAAAGTCAGTTCAAATTTGTGGAATAGACAAAAATTTATCAACTTAAGACCCAAAAGACTTTTCGATGACAAGGTTTGATTCTGCTTACATTTACTAAGATTTGTTTCTCGAACAAAAATAGCTTCTTTAATGTTTTGTAGTGATCCCACATATTCACTATGACCGACATTAGCTCCCACCAGTTAAATAAAAATAAACAATTTTCATTTGGGTCATATTACTATTTTAGACCATAAATTCATTTAACGTAAACAAGTCAAAATTTATGGAAAATATTTTCAAGTACATTTTTTATGTGAAAATATTTTCCATGTAAAATAAAATCCATAGCCCAATAAATAATTTTTCAAATTGCATTTGCTTGTGCATTTAGAGCATCTAATTTCAAGCGCAAGTCAAACGTTGACCGCTAGTCAATAACACAAACAACAACGATCGCATGCTTGTGACTACAACAACAACAAGCGCTCGCTTGCTACGTATTTTTTAAATAGCAACAACTAAATGCACAACCAAATGAAAGAATTATGTTTCACCCTCATGCCAATGACTTTGATTTTTCAAGGCTGAGAATTAGTGTAAACAAATTTACTAATTTGGTGACCAATTCTTGTGATTGGTTATTGCAGCAAAATTGGGTGGAGTTATGAAAAATATTGGTAAAATTTTAGTTAAGAAATACTGGTATTTTAAGTATTTAAGCTAAGGAAATTGTAAATAAAATTCAGATTTAAGTCAAAACTTAAAAGTGGCTTACTAGCCTTGTTTTCTCTTGACTCTCACTAAGTGCGGCATAACTGCCATTAAAACTGCTTGACTAGCAGAATTAAAATAAGTCAAAACCAATTTTTTTTAGTAGGAAAAAGTTTAGCCAGAAGAATAAAAATCTAGGAAACCTTTTTCCCCTACATGGCGATCCTGCCCAATTCGAACTAGCACAGAAACTTTGATAAATTAGATCCTGCCAATCTGCTAAAACAAATAAAACAAATTCTGAATTCTGATGACTGAGGCATCTGTAAATGCCATTTTTGAAAATTGGCCCAATTATAATGATGAATACGTACCACAACCGATAAACAAGAAAACATAAAAAACAAAATTAACACATATGTTCCCAAATTTACAAGAAACATTCTACCACATAGCAATGTTTGACACTAAGAAGGACGAGCAGATAACCATCGAAAACAACTTGGGTTCTGCAATAACAAAGAACGACGTGAAGTCAACAGCATTAACTTCAATTGCAACAATAGTAATTATTATAATAATTATATTCATATTTTATAAAATAAATAAACATTACAAGCAATATGTACTGAAACATATCAATAGAGTACAAAATGTTTAACTAAATAAAAAAAAAAAAAAAAAAAAACAAAAAAAACAAATATTTAAATGTACACCCTATCAGAAATTTATAAAAAATTAGAGAAATAAAAATAAACATAAGAAAGTTAGGAAACAAGAAATACACTAGTTTGACGATTAAGGAAAAACTTGCCCAAATCGATAAATACGTAGCAGAGTACGAGGAACACAACAAAAATCTAAAACAAAACTTAGAGATACTGAAATTGACAGAACAGTTTTACATAATAGTAAAAGACGCTAGAAATAGTTTAGTGTGTATGCAAACAATTACAACAGAACAGACAATGGCAGAATTCAAATTAGAATCCATTATAAAAATAATCCCCATTTTTTCGGGAAACCAAAAAGAATTAGATAGTTTTTTAACATTAGTAGAACTACTACATGACACTTATTCAAATGAAGATAAGAAAAAGTTAATAAAACTCATCTTGAGTATAAAGCTAAGTACAAGTGTGAAAACAACATTAGGGTACACTACTGACATTGACACCTTTCAGAAACTAAAAACAAACTTGCAAACCGCTTACAAAAATACTTTAACTACAGCACAGATATATACACAATTAACTTCCCTTACACAAAGAAACAATAACGTTTCACAGTTTAAAGACAAACTCTTAAATTTAATAGCCGAACTAAATAACTTACAAATTAAAGACTTAACAGACATGAACCAGAGAAATGTAATTATTAAAGTAAACGATGATTATGCATTAAATATTTTCAAAAACGGTTTAAATGATGATTTGAAAATGACAATTTTTGCAGCACAACCCAAATCTTTAATCGAAGCTATAAACTTATCTTTAGAACTGGAGAAAAATCTTAAAACAAGTAACCAACTTCTACATTACAAAAGTAATACAGATAATAACTTTCAAAACAATGGAAACAATTACAGATCCAACTATAGGAATCAATCAAGAAATAATTGCAACTGTAGTAGAAATTCTTCCCACAACAGTAGATTCACAAATAACAATACGAACTGGCAAAATAGAAACAGAAACAATAACTCTGAAAATTATTCAAAGAATAATAACTACAATAGAGGAAATAATACCTCAAGAAACCAATCCAATAACAACAGAAATAGTTCATACTCAGGAAACAACAATTATAACAACAATTCAAAAGGAAGGAATTCAAATACTGGAAGCCAACGCAACTCAAATAGAGTATATTCTGTAGATAGCACTGATCAGGGAAACGATCAGCGCTCGGAGACCGCAACAGAGGATCATCCGGGACAGCAAAACTGAAGATTTACAATATATCGGATAATACGACAAATTACATTATAATAAAATGTAAAAATTCAAAGACACATTTCAAATTCTTGATAGATACAGGCGCAGACATTTCAATCTGCAAATTAGAAAATCTTATTAATGATAATAATTTGATGAAGGATAAAAAGTGTAAACTGACAGGAATAACTGACCAAGAAACTTTTACTTTAGGAACGATTACATTACTTTTAGATTTCCAAATATCAATAATAAAACATATTTTTCATGCAGTCGACAATAATTTTCCAATTAATACTGACGGCATTATAGGAAGAGACTTTTTAAATAAATACATGTGCAAAATAGATTATGAAACACAAACACTTACTACCATAGTAGACAACACAGACATTGTAACACCAATATATTTGAACGAAAAAGTTTACGACTTAATACGAATACCACCAAGAACAGAAATAATTCATCCAATTAATTTAACAGTAGAGGAAGACCACGTGGTGTTAAATGAAGAAATTCAGTCAGGCGTATTTTTGGCAAATACAATAATACCTGCAAACGGAAAATGCCACGTTAAAATATTGAACACTAATGACACAGAAGTAAAAATTAGACATCTTAAACCAAAAACAGAACCACTGACAAACTATACATACATAGATTACAGACAAAGATCGCGGAATGACGAACGATTCAAAAATATACAAAAGGAATTAAATATAACAACCAACCATCCTTTAATTAACATTTTCAAACAATACCAACATATATTCCATCTAGAAAATGAACAACTCTCAATAAATAACTTTTACACTCAAAACCTTGCAACAACAGACAGTTCACCAACGTACATAAAAAACTATAGGTTACCACACACACAGAACGAAGAAATACATAAACAGGTACAAGATTTATTAGATAACGACATAATAGAACCATCTTTTAGCCCATACAACTCACCTTTACTTTTAGTACCAAAAAAGAGCAGTGATGACACTAAAAAATGGCGTTTAGTAGTTGATTTCCGAAAACTCAATGAAAAAATTGTCAACGACAAATTCCCATTAACACGCATAGAAGACGTTTTGGATAAATTAGGCAGAGCAAAGTATTTCTCAACTCTCGATATGACAAGTTCATTTCATCAAATCCCCTTAGATAAAAACTCAAAACCATTAACAGCCTTTTCGACCAATGACGGTCACTTTCAATTCAAAAGACTCCCTTTTGGACTGAAAATCTCATCAAATAGTTTTCAAAGAATGCTAACTCTAGCACTCACCGGTCTAAGTTCAGAAGCATTTTTATATGTTGATGACATAATAGTATTTGGATGCAGTCTACAGCATCACAACAATAACCTCATTAAAGTTTTTGATAGACTATCAAATTACAACTTAAAGCTAAATCCGAATAAATGTCAATTTTTAAGACCTGAAGTAATCTACTTAGGACATCTTATAACACAGCATGGAATAAAAACAGATCCTGCTAAATATGATACCATCAAAAATTACCCAACTCCAAAAAACGCAGACGAGGTACGTAGATTTGTAGCTTTTTGCAACTACTATCGACGATTCATAAAAGATTTTGCAACAATAGCACAATGTCTCAATAATTTACTAAAGAAAAACAAAACATTTGTCTGGACTGAAGAATGTCAAAAATCTTTTGAAAAGTTAAAACAAAAATTGATAGAACCACCAGTTCTTCAATATCCAGATTTTACAAAACCTTTCATATTGACTACTGACGCATCAAATTTTGCTTTAGGGGCAATACTTTCTCAAGGTGAAATTGGAAAAGACCTTCCAATTTCCTACGCAAGTAAGACATTACAAAAACATGACATTAATAAACCAATTATTGAAAAGGAACTACTAGCCATCCACTGGGGGATAAATTTTTTTAAACCTTACCTATACGGACAGAAATTCATAGTAGTAACAGACCATAGACCATTAGTTTCACTTTTTACGCACAAAAACCCATCATCTAAAATGACTAGAATCAGATTAGATTTATCTGATTACGATTTTGAAATCAAATTCAAACAAGGTAAAATAAATACAAATGCCGATGCACTGTCAAGAATTAACATAGATTCAACAATACTGAAAAATATGATACCAACACAAAAAACGAGCGATAATAAGACAATGGTTATAACTAGGGGTAATAAAAAGAAGGAAGAAAACAAAAATATGGAAGAAAAATGTGAATCTCTACAGGAGCCTGATCAACTTTTTATGTGGGATTGCACATCGATTACTGACGTCAGAAATTTAAGAAGATTAAAGTTCGAACTAAGCAATAAGAGCGATAAAAGGAATGATACTACCAGTAATATCAAAATTATAGATGAATTCGTGCACGTAAGATGTAGTGATAATCTAACGAATCTAGATTCGACATTGGAGAAACTATCATCATTAATGAATAAAGAAAATATCAAAGAGCTAGCATTAGATGAGAATGATATTATATTTGAAATCATAAATAAGGATGATTTCAAAACGAAATTTAATAAGCTGCAGCAAAAAAGAACATTGAAATATAGAAAATCGCTAAACATATTATTATTTAAACCCCCTAAGAGAATAACAAATAAAACCTTGCAAAAGAATTTGATAAAAGAATTTCACGACACACCGCAAGGAGGTCATTTAGGTATCAGAAAAACAATCCTAAAACTAAAACAACGCTATGTTTGGAAACACATGCGACAGATGGTAAAAACACATATAAACAAATGTGAAAAATGCGCTCGTAACAAGTACAATAAACACATCAAAGAAAAAATGACGATAACAAACACTCCGTCAACAAGTTTCGAAATAGTACAAATTGACACAGTAGGTCCACTAAAGATTTCAAACGGGTACAGATATATACTTACAATGCAATGTGAACTAACTAAATTTGTCATTGCACATCCCATTGAAAGTAAAGACGCAAACTCAATAGCAAGAACACTTGTCGAACAATTAATTTTGAAATACGGTTGTTTCAAAACACTAAAATCCGACCGAGGGACTGAATACACTAACGATCTACTTAAAGCAGTATGTAAACAACTTAAAATAGAACAAATTTTTTCAACGCCATATCACCATGAAACAATAGGATCACTCGAAAGAAACCACAGAGTACTTAACGAGTACCTACTTTCCTTCGCAGATGATTATGAATGGGATAAATGGATTCCTTATTACACTTTTGCATACAATACTACTCCACACATAGATACACAATATTCACCATATGAGTTAGTTTTTGGTAAATTACCAACCTTTCCAAGTGACAGAGAACATGACAATGCGAAGGCTTACAATTTAGAAGACTATTCGAATGAATTAAAAATTAGACTGAAAATGTCCATGAACAAAGCAAAAACCTTAATTAATTTAGCAAAAGCTAAAAGAAAAATAAATTATGATAAGAGTGTGAATGAATCAGAATTAGAAATAGGAGATTTAGTATTTGTTAAACTAGAAACTAGGCAGAAATCCCAGAGTCCTTATCATGGACCATATAAAATAATAAGCAGAGATGGAGTAAACTCCACTATAGAAATAAATAATAAGCAAAAAACTTTGCACAACAATATGTTAAAGAAATTTTCAAACTAAAACATAAATTAATATTTTTTTATTATTATTAAAAACCTTATTTAAAATAAAATACAAGTATATAATATTTGCATTACTCCACACCTAAAAATGATTTTTTCTAAATAATTTTTCTCTTAAGGGTAGGGGTGTAGTGATCCCACATATTCACTATGACCGACATTAGCTCCCACCAGTTAAATAAAAATAAACAATTTTCATTTGGGTCATATTACTATTTTAGACCATAAATTCATTTAACGTAAACAAGTCAAAATTTATGGAAAATATTTTCAAGTACATTTTTTATGTGAAAATATTTTCCATGTAAAATAAAATCCATAGCCCAATAAATAATTTTTCAAATTGCATTTGCTTGTGCATTTAGAGCATCTAATTTCAAGCGCAAGTCAAACGTTGACCGCTAGTCAATAACACAAACAACAACGATCGCATGCTTGTGACTACAACAACAACAAGCGCTCGCTTGCTACGTATTTTTTAAATAGCAACAACTAAATGCACAACCAAATGAAAGAATTATGTTTCACCCTCATGCCAATGACTTTGATTTTTCAAGGCTGAGAATTAGTGTAAACAAATTTACTAATTTGGTGACCAATTCTTGTGATTGGTTATTGCAGCAAAATTGGGTGGAGTTATGAAAAATATTGGTAAAATTTTAGTTAAGAAATACTGGTATTTTAAGTATTTAAGCTAAGGAAATTGTAAATAAAATTCAGATTTAAGTCAAAACTTAAAAGTGGCTTACTAGCCTTGTTTTCTCTTGACTCTCACTAAGTGCGGCATAACTGCCATTAAAACTGCTTGACTAGCAGAATTAAAATAAGTCAAAACCAATTTTTTTTAGTAGGAAAAAGTTTAGCCAGAAGAATAAAAATCTAGGAAACCTTTTTCCCCTACAGTTTTCACTAAAAATAGTAAAAATTATTTTTTTGGTTTGTCATAGGGTTAGTAGTCAACTGTCGTTAGACTATCCATCAGCCTGTCTTTTCTTTGTTGTTCGTCCATCTCCACGTCCTGTAGCTGTCTCTGTTTGTGTGTCGTTGGTCTCATGATGTTTTAACTTTGCTGTTGTCACTCTTATTGATTCACTTATACAATCACACATATGTACTCATGTAAGTACCAATGCATATTTATACACACATAAATTTAAACAGCACACATACGCATACTGCTATATATATCTTTACTGACAATCCATTAGTTGTTTGTTGTGAAATCAGCTTCGAATGAGGACAGCGGATGCGGGACTTTTTTGTTCGGTGCTGAAATGTTTGCAGCACATTGATGATAACAACAACAATGACAATAACAACTATACCAACATCAGTAAAATGTTGGACAACAGGGAAATAAATGTTGGTAGTCACTGTCATGCAACATTGAACTGTGACATATACGTAAGCGGGTGTTATATAAGGCTAGAAAGAAATTTTTTTCATTGAATTATTTAGTTTTAATATTTTTTAAAATTTCTTAAGAGAGGAAATCATTTTTATATTCATATAAACAAAAAGTATATAAAGCTTAAGCAAAATAGAAAGTATATTAAAAAAGTCGTATGAGTAACAATATATAGCAATTGACTTTGCTTGTAAAAATCTTTGATCTCTTAGTCTCGATATAGCTTGAACTCTTCATGTTTCCGTTTATTTATTTATTAGTCAATGTTCTACGAAAATGTAAAAATTTAGAAGCGGCTGCTTAATATGACGTCATCAATTAGAAAAACTTCAAATGGTATTTTTTTAATGGCTTCTTGAAATTTTTTAATTTAAAGAGAGAAGAATAAAATTTTAAAGATTAAGATTGAAAGATTGAAAACATTAAAGCAGCTATTTGTGTTCGAGAAACAATAAATTTCATTAGAAATTTTAGAAAAAAAGTAAGTTGTATCAAAACTTGTTGTTTGAGTAAAAAGTTGCTTTATTTGAATCTATAACTTTGAACTGACTATATTTTTTTATTAGAGGCTAACTTTTCGAGTTAATAAGCAATAGTCATTGCGCAATACTTCAAACAGCCATATACAAATTAAGAACTAACTTAATAACAGGTCTTACAGTAGTTTGAGTAAGTAGAGTTATCATAGAATACAAAATTTTAGTTTTAATCAAAAATATCACCAAAAAATCACCTAAAAAGTTCAGGAACAAACTGATCTTCGAGTATTTCCCCTTATTTTAAACAAATTCATCGAAGTTTCTTGGAAAAAATGTTACTTTTAAAGCAAGTGCTCATATTAAGTAGCATTTAATTATGAGTATTATTTATTTAAATTACAATGTAAAGCAGTTGTTTGTGCTTACTTTTTTGAAGCTGAATATCTACGCATCGATAAAAGTTAGGGTATTTATGTAACGCATATTTTGTTCACCAAAAAGTGCAACGCAAAAATTTTAAATTTTTAAAATGGCCACTAAGCATTAAGATAGCTTTGGGTAACACTATACATACTATTTATGAGCTCATTTAGCTCCATATGCTTTTTCAATCATTAAAAAGAAAAAACTTCATCGAGAAGAAACAATATTTTTCTAAAAAAAACTACAAATGCGTGTACTCTGTGATAAATAAATAAACTTGCAATTGTTCACACACACTCAGTTCACATTTATTAGTTCCGTTTATCCCTAACAACATAAACTTCCGCACAATCACCATACACAAGCAAGACTTACTCGTATATGAGCAACTAAAAAACCAGATGGACTGCAAAGTGACACAAATTTAGCACTTTGCTTTTGAAGATAAAAACTGCCAACATGTAAAGCGTTTTGCGAAACATATAAAGATTTATGTGACGAATCGCTTTTGGTCCTTTAAAAGAAACCCACATAAATATGTATATGCAAAGTTTAAAATTTCCATGTCATATCCTTAGCTCTTGTTTATTTGTTGGGTGGGCAGTTTTTTCGGAGTGAGTTATGTAAGTTTTATAAGAATATATATTTTTAAAAATAAGTTAGAAAAAATACTTTAAAAGCATAAGCATGATACTACTAAAAAAAAACTTATTGGGAGGGAAGTGATGAATGAGTTCTGATACGATTAGAAAGACATCCTAAGCATCATCCATTTTTTCTTTTGTGCGAGCTGAATTTAAATTTCTGAAAGGCTGAAATTTTATACTGTGTATTTGTGCCTGATAAACAGTTTATATGTTATTATGTCTGCATAAGGGTGTCATTTCATAGCTGAAATTTGCTAATAATGATAAAAGTATGTTAAAAGGAACACTCTAATATATCTCTGTATATAATGATAGTTTATTTATGCGCCACAAAAGATTGATTTCATATGTTATCTTTAGAGCACAGTAATAAACTTAAAACGAAGAAAGTGCTATATACTCGTAGAGGGAATATTCGTAGTGAACATTTTATAAAAAAGTATTTAAGTATGCATTTAAATATGTACTTAGAAGCATCAGTTTAAGGTTGAAGAACCTTTAGCTTGAAGCTCTATGTTTAATTTATTACTTAAGTTCTAACTAAATTATGACAAAACATTAAGTCCCTTATTTCGAACCTTTATAAATGCTCATAAATTTATGTTACATTTTTTTCGGTTTCGAGCTAAAATATTTTAATCTGTAAAGCAATTTAGTTTAAGTATTTAAATATGTGGTTCTGAGGAAGAATAATAGCGTAATTTATTTCCTAGCTAAGTTTTGGCTTTTTTATTTTATAATACCTCTTAAAATATGTTCATAAGGTTGTGAAAATATACATCATTTTAGTTTCATAACAATTGAAAACAAGTTATTTAGTGTACTCTCTAAGGTCAACATGACGTATTATGAACATTAAATTTCAAATTACGTTGGAATCAATATTTTGTTCAAAGTTTAATTAAATTGGAACAAGGTTCACAACAAATGATTTACTATATAGCTGCAGCAATTTCCATGCTTCCTCAATATTCTACTATCATTTACAGCACAGGCTAGCAGCAGCTTTGGACATGAAACGCTATATAGAAGACCAACAAAGTGCTGCCTGTAAAAGTTTTGCTTTTTCTTTCACTTATGGCACGAAAAAAAAAAGAAAATGGATAGCTTTTACTATGCTGCATTATACAAATATAAAGTGGGTTATTTTACAAACGAATGCACACGTAATTTATTTCATTGTTTAAATGGAAGTATGTGGTCTGGAGCGAAGAAACGAAGACCAACCGCCTTGGCTCAGATGGTAGAAGATATGTCAGACATCCAAAAGTGGCATTCTTTCATTTAATTGTCTTAGCGAATTGTATGCGGCTTTTCCTCTGCTTAACTTTCACGAATGGGCACTTGCGTGAAATTCGTCCATGGAGTCCAGCCGTAATCAATCGACAAGCAACAGTTCGTTTGAATATTTGTGCATCGTATTGATCAATTATTTCGCGTTGGATATCTGCAGCAGTCTTACGAGGATCAAATTTTGGCTTGCGCACAATCTGACGATCCTTGTACCCAGAAGTCTTACGAGGTCGCTTTTTGCGAGGAACAATTTTTGCTGTGTCATACTTATTGGAATGTGCAAGTGCACTGAATACCATATTTTTCGAGCAATTTAGTTGTGTGTTGCCATCGCTTGATATCTCATAGGCCGGTATATAACTTTTACCACTACCAATCAATAAGGATATGCTAATAAGCGAATTCGGTTAAAAAGTGCAACGAATATATCACAATTCCGATTCAAACACCGATTCTGGAATCCTTTATCAAGTTTTTTTTTTTATTTTTTGCAAATTATTTTTTTGTTTCCAATTAGTTGACTCAGTCAAATCTGAGGTTGAGCAGAAAATCTCTCATTAGGCTTATTTTTATTACGAATTTAAATTAAATTGTATCCTTTTTTTAAGCTTATATGTTTCAAATTTATATTATGTATAAATTTTCTGATATACATAGAAAAATATATGAGAAAAACAACAAATAACACAACGAATGATTTCGTTTCCAATTAGTTGTCGACAGCTGTAGGTGGTGTTGAACCGAGTGAGCAGGAAAGCTTTTTATGCACAGTACCACCCAAAAAAAAGAAACAGTGTCAGAAGAGAATAAGGGACTTCTATGGATTAACCAGAACACACGGTCATAGGGAAAACAATTAAACTCGAAACACTGCAGCTTTTATATTCAGCACTGATAGACAGCGTAGGTGCAGCACTTTTCTCCTCAAAAGTTGGTAGACTAGTGTACTTTTGTCCAGCATAGAAGATACTGCTGTAGTTAGGAAATGAGTACTACTTGCTCTGGTAAAAAGTGGAAACAACAATGCACTAAGGGTATATGGTCTCGACAACGCAGCGATGAACGCTGGCTGATCGGAGGGCATTTGTTAAGATGTTTACTGCGTGAAGGTGAGTTGCAGTTGAAAATATAGGTTTGAAAATTGATCCGATGTCAGCTATCAACATATAGACAGACCGCAAAAATACAGAGGCTGACATCCACATTATGCAGCTACTTGGTCAACATGTCTGCTCCAAACAATATTTCTTTCGTTTTCGGTGCAAATAGCATCATTTTTATACTGCATACTCCAGCAAAACTGAAGGTGCCTTACATCAATATTTTGTTCAACTGCTCGCACTTCAATGATTAGAAATATCTACAGCATTTAAGTATCTTCTGCTAAGTTTTGTACCAATTATATGTCAAAAGCAACCAAGAGGCAAGCGATAAAGTCAGCAGTAACTAGAATAATGATTGAACACAGCCACACTGAGCATCGTAACGCTAAAAAACGAATGCAGCCTAAGTTCGATACCTTTTTAGCAAAAGGATTATTGAAAATAAAAAATAACATTAATGTTTTAGCTAACAATCAGTACAGTCAAAGTATTTAGTATCAATAGCTCAAATGCATCAGTAGCATAGTTTTTATGGAATAATCGACATGCCAACTAAGTACATGCAACAGCTGTTTCAATTGCTTGTCTGCAACAAAATTCTTCAGTCATCCGCCCTCTAGTATTTTTCACGGTAGCAAGCATTCTATTTACTGCAGCTGCTTTCACGAACTCGTTTCAATTTATAACATTCAATTACAAGTCAAGCAGCAATTGCAAAAACAACAACAACAACCAATATTGCAATGGCAGCAGATAAAACGAAGCCTACAGTATGTTGCTATTGCCAAGGTTACTGTTGATGCTCCGTTGCCATATATTTTCTGTTTTGCAGTTTTTAGCATAAATTTTCACATAAATCTGGCAGCAGCTTTTAGTAACATATTGGCAAAAAAAAAGTAGTGGGTGTAGCAGATACGTAAAGTAGTAAAAAAAAAATTGTAGTAAAACTTTGGCCTTAACACTTTACATTGACATTTCTTCTCTGCAAATGTGTTAGATGAGTTTGAACTTTGTTGTGCGCGCCTAAAAATATGCAAGCTGGCGCCACACGTATGGTTTGTAGTTGTCACTTTTATTTGCTTGTACAAAATAAAATTTATGGACTCATAAAAGCTTCAAGCATAAAGCAAAAAAAAAAGGTAAGGGCATATATATTTATGCAATATATCTAAGCAAAAATGTACCTAGAACTCAAAAATACAAAAAAGTTACTGCTTATACTTAAGCGCCTTAATTTTAAGTTTTGCTGTCACAAGAACTACAAATATATATAAACGTGAATTGCTTAAAATTACAAATTTAATATGATTAAATATTTTCAAAATATAGGACATAAATAACAATATAATGACTTGTGAAGCCAAGGTACTCACCGCATGGTAAAACTTTTGGTCATAGCTGATGAAAACTGAAAAGAAGATAGGGAATCAATAATATTATTCAACAAGAAAATTAATTGTTCAAAACAAATCATTTTTGTATTAATATTTCTATTCTAAAACACCGATTAAATTTGTTAATTTTTAATAGCACTTAATTTAATATGAAGCGCTTACTATATTAAATGGCAATATGTGTAATTGACTTGTTATAAATTTTGAACTCATATAAGCAAGATACATAAAAGTTATCACAAATAACATATTTAAATGGAAACTTCCTCAACGGAATGCTCAAAAATTCAGGTTTCTTTTTAGTGTACTCAATTCCCAGCATTACCATTTTTACGATTCGTAATCATTGATTATAATTGGATGGAGAAAAATAAATAGCTCCTCATATGATGGTGTTATTAATTATTGGTCTTTATAGAATTTTTTCTTTCAAAATAAAATTCGTCGCACCGAAAATAATTCATTCCAATTTTATTTATCCCAATAAATATCTGTTTAAGTTTAAGAAATCAAAAGTCATTTTTAAATGCATTTTTAAGAACACAAGAACTATTTTTTCTATTTCTCACCATTGTTATGTGAAAATATTTTCTGGTGGGTATGATATCAACTCCATACTGTAGGAA
Source organism: Tricholauxania praeusta (assembly GCA_949775025.1). NCBI lineage: Eukaryota > Metazoa > Arthropoda > Insecta > Diptera > Lauxaniidae > Tricholauxania > Tricholauxania praeusta. The sequence continues at coordinate 127,527,317 of OX459030.1, read as the reverse complement.
AATGACTGAAATATTACCGTGAACGTGACGGTCACACGTTTAATAAACTATTTCCATAAACTTACTTTACTTAGTTGCTTTTCAAAATATCTCCACTTTCGACATAGAGTTTTATATTTCATATATTATGTTTTATATTTTATGTATTACATTTTATACTTCATATTTTTTATTCATATACATGGGGTTCTTTCGAGCAATTGAGTATATACACTCGGACCATTTTAATTTGATATATGGGCATTTTCATGGGTCCCGTTCGACCGTGGAACACATTTAAAGTAAAAAAAAAGTCAAAATAAAACGGATTTTTATTATGACAATAGGTTTAACTTATAGCTCTTAATTAGCTGTATAATTGGTGCTAAGGTTGAATTTGGGAAATTTTTCGTTTTCAAGATCATTGAAAGAAACCTAGGTGTCGCACGTGACAAAAACTTTCGTTTTCGTAGAAATCCCGACGACCTTCGGCTCAGGCTTCACATCCTCCAATATTTCCAACATTAGCTTCGCTAGCCACAGTAATTCTACATAAAAGTTAGTAACGAATGTGATTTCAAGTTCAAAAAATAAAAAAAATATAAATCTGCCAAAACTATTTGGTCTTTTGTCTTTCTATTTTTGGGGATTATATTCATTCATAGTGATCATAGCCTCAAAAAAAAAAAATTGAGGATTATGACCGAAACACAAACGGACATAAGGCTCAAAATTATGTTATTGTAACCTTGGTTTTAGTTAGTTAGTCAACATTTTCAACAACTCCAACATTTTTGAACATTTTCAACATTCTTGGACCGTATCAACGTTATTCGACCTTTTCAACACAATTTGATCATCTCATTTTTTCAAGTTCTTCAACATTTTTGTCAATTTTCAAATTTTCTTAAATTTTTATCACGACTTCTTGACATTTCTCGGCTGAAAAATTGTTTTCAACTTACTTTCTTTGTCGATTCATTCCAATAATTTCTCCCTACATCATTCGGCAACCACATTTTTTTTTTATTTTTTTTTTTGAAATATTATAATAATAAAAGTCATTTATACACATTTTTTATATTGTTCAACAATTTTCGATATTATTATTGGCTTCGATTTTGGCTATATGTTTTAGTTTAATTCGATGCTTTCGACAGAGCTATATACTTTTCTATACAAACTCAATGAAACATTATTATAAAACATTGAAATATACTGATAACTTAGAATTATTTCATGGCATTTTTAAATAATTATCATCACTTGAGTTCCTGCATTCCAAACAATCCTACGCACATATGCGCTTAAGTTACAAACTTAAAGAAATCTTTAAGAAAGTAATCCGTTCTAAAAACTTGCTTAAATTTTTTGGTCGTCCCACGCCTTGTGATCAACAAAATGTTTGCTGCTACTGTTAAAGTTTTTATATTCCCTAAAAGGTCACTTTCAAAAACTATGCGTGCTATTTACTCTAAGTTGATATTAAAAAGCTACAAGAAAAGAATTCAGGCTAAGTATTAAAGCAATGCAAAACAATAAAAAAATATGAAGTTTTTTTTTCTTTGAAAAGGCCCAACACTTTTCATCCAAAGAGCAGAAATAACATGCGATAAAAGTATTAATAAAAATATCACAAAAAATGGTAGGCAATAAAAAAGATGTGTACAGTGAAATTGCAAATATGTTTGATTTTTCTTCACAATTCCTTTTTAGCTGATATTCGCACTTCAGGTATGCTATGCTGTAAACACAAGTAACAGCAAAATACTTTTTTTGTTTGCATGATTCCGCTTTGGTTTTGCTAGAAATTTCATATCAAAAGGTGTTCCGGTTGAGCGGATTTAGCGTAGTTTTGAGTAGGATTTACCTTTTTTCATTGTTTTTCATGTCCTTTTGGTCAGCTTAAGTCGACACGTGGTTTGGATTGAAAGGGTCAAATATGATGTTAGTTTTGTGAAATAAAACAAAAAAGAAAAGTTGATTCATGGCCTTCGAAGAAGTTTAAGTGAAGAATTTCAAAAACTTTTGTTTAAAAATAGAAATTTATTGTTTCTCTTACTTAAAATGCAATTTCTCAGTGGTTCAAGTGTAGGTTATATTTCCTTCTGTCCGTTCTATTTAATTGGCAATTTTTTTTTTATTTTAGGATGCCAAAAAAAAGTTTGCGTCAAAGCAATAAAATGATTTGAAAATGTGGAACGAGAAGACAATTTATCTAAATTCAAATTATGCGTAAAAATACAAAGTGACACAAATAAAAAAAAGCGAAATAAAATCAACACGTTGCCACTAAGAAAGTGGCACACGCACACACACAATACACAAACACACAGCTGTGAAGCACTGGTGTGAGTACTGCGCTGTACGAATATTTTAACAGATACACACATTCACACTCTTTTCATCACTCTACCACTTAACATCCTCGAGATGCGCACACGTGCAACTGTGCTATGGTGCCCCCTTTAAGCTCAGGTGAGCACCGAAATTTCAACAAGTCAATTTACTTTGGAAAGAAACCAAAACTGAAATTATGTTTTAAATTCGCCTTCACTTCGAGAGATTAAAGCCAGCACCAACTGACCGACTACCTTATGTATTCATACATTCAGTTGAAAGAAAACAATCGAATTGGTGGGTATGACAGCACACAGAAGTGAGCAGCAGCAATAGTATGCGGCGAATATTTCTTAAAAGTTGGACAATTTCTCTAAACAATAGGTTATACCTTTTAGTAGCCTTAATTTCAATATATAACTCAACGTAAATAAACAGTACCACAGAGAGAGAGAAAAAATCAAAAGAGAGTGATAGTGAGTAAGTATATTCAATGTGAGATAAAATGCACTGTGGCAAAAGTCCTGTGAAAAGATTAAAGCAAAAATATTTATTTTGATATATGGCATATTGAATTTGTTTCACACGACGTATGAGTAACGTGAGCAATCGTACTTATTTTGGGACTACAAAACTTCCTTTTTCCCTGTTATACTGCATACTTCGAAGTACAGAAAAATCTAATTTTCGTATTTTTTTGGATTACTTAAGAAATAAGGCCTTGAAAAAAGGCTGCAGGGGCTATTATATTAACGAATTTCACCTTTAACGTCTTTACGAGAAAGAATCCCTCGAAGTGAGTTCTTGAATTTTTGGATTGACTTTTACATGATCCTAAAAATTTTTTGAGAGAAATGTTTCTGTACTTAATTTTGCTGCAAAATTGTTGGTCGCATAGCGTATAAGTAACCTTTAACAGCATGTGTAGGGTATTATTTTTTGAGTATCATAGTTTCGAATTGAAATAAGCCACAAACCAGTAGATAATCTTATGCTAGTTAGTATTTGAATATCATTGGCATACAGACGAGTAACTGGCTTGTATATAGCACTGACTTAAAGTCCAACTTTCGACCACTTTTCCGAGGACTTAGGGTTGCTTTTCAAATGTTCCAACGTCGCTGGCTAAACTATACACTGTCGTGATCAACAGTATTAAGTACTTTTGTATAATCTTATATCGTAAGACCTATTTTGGATCAAGAGTTTATGGAAAATACTAAAAGGGAAGGTGCACAGACGATTTTTTTCAAAATAGCAGCAATTGCTTGAATGTATAAGAGGAAAGGGGAGTAAAAGTTCCCGAAATAACGGGTGATTTTTTTGCTATTTGTTTTTTTAGTGCAAGTTTTTTAACAGCTAACACGTGATTCGTAACACATGTCAACGCCAAAAATGCTCAATTAGATATGCCATTTTACTATAAATAGATTTCTAAATAACGCTTGCAAGTTCATTGAATTTTATCATCAAAATTCGTGCTCTGTGAGAAATGTGTTTTTTTTTCTTCAAAACTTTCTTCAGCGATTAAGCTCATATTTAGCTCAATGGGTACGTCAACAAACTAAATTGCCGAATTTGGTCTGAAGAGCAGCCAAAGGTAGTAAAAGAGCTGCCAATGCACTCTAAGAAATGCACTGTTTGGTGCAGTTTGTGGGCCGGTGCCGTCATTAGACCGTACTCTTTCAAAAATAATGAAAATTGCAACTTTACAGTCAATAGAGCAAGGTACCGTGCGATGATTTCTGACTTTTTTTGCCCAAAATGGAAGAATTGGACTTGGTTGCCATGAGATTTCAACAAGACGATGCCATATGCAATACTGCACGCGATACCTCGAACCTATCGCGAGGCGAGTTTGGATTAATCTCACGTTTTGGAGCAGTACGTTAGCCGCCAATGTCATGTGATTTGACCCAACTAGACTACTTTTTGTAGAGCTGCGTGAAGTTTCACGTGTACAGGGACAATCCAGCTACAATTGCAGCCCTGAAATACAATATTACAGCTGCTATTGGTGAGATACCGGCCGAAGTGCTGGAAAAAGTATGTCAAAATTAGAGTTTACGAATGGACCACCCTAGGCATAGCCGTGGGTAACATTTGCATAAAATAATCTTGATAAAGGAAATGGCAGGAATTGATGTATTGCTGTAAATAAATATTTTTCTTTTTACAATTTTTTGATTCTTTTTTCAATTTTCAAAAACCAAACGCTTTAAAAATCACCCTTTGTATGTAAGCGTTGACGGTATGATATGTAGAATAAAAGCTGTCTTTTAAATAAAATAGTTTATGTAAAGTTATATATAGCAATTTGATTTTTCAATTAATTTTATAGGAGCGAATAAAAAATTAATCAACATGTGTTGAATGCAAAATTTACTCGCATTAATATACAGGAAAAAACTTATTCTTTTAGTAATTCCTCATATCACTATTTAAGACTTACTATCTCAAATACGATATCATTTAGCAATAATGTTTTTCCATTTTTTTATGAACCAGTTATTTGCTTCAAAAAGTATTAAATATGAGCAATGGCTGCTTAAAAATAAAAAAAAAATACAGAAAAAAATTAAGAAAATCAGATAAGTCGAGAAAAAATCAGAAATTTCTCAAACTTTATTTTTCTATATTTCTTGTAAAATAACATATTTATTCATTGTTGAAAACTCCGCAGCTGGCAATGCTTTCACTCTCACTTGTATCATGGAAAAGCAACAACAATGTAAGTAAAATGCATGAGCGTAAATTCGCAGGCGAATTGTACTATTTGTTGTTATTGTCAACGTAAGTTCTCAGTGTTTTTTTTGGATTTTCCGGGGGTATTTTATCTCGTGAAAATCTGCTGTTTAACTCAGTTTCATCTGAGACGTGCTATGAAACGGTCGATAAAAACGGGATAACCAAAAAATAAAGAGGAAAAACAAAAAGTGTAACGGAAGTGAAATGCTGAAAATTGTGGAAAATTAAAATTTAGTAAATGATTAATTCCAAAAAATAAGTGATTAAATAATTTTGCTCAAAACGAATGAATTGTTAAATAAACATACGTACTATTGAAAACATAACTATTTTAAATTATTAGAAAAAGCCTACACTGCACTAAATTTGGTTCACTTTGTACGTACGAGTGTACAGAAATATATAATGTGAAAAATACACACACACAAATATGCTGTAATATACAAACAAACATATATTAAATATAAATAAGATTACTTGAAAACTTGTTGAAAACTTGCATTGAAATTATTTTTTTTTTTTTGCAAAAATTTAAAACTCTCAGCATGCACTTACAAGTGTTAAATAAATAAACGTGCGTTTACACGCAAGTTAAGACCACAAAATATTGAAAAACAAAAATAAAAAGAAAAAACGTCAACGTCAACAAGCGAAGAACAGCAGCTGTCAACATTGCGGCCTACAACAGAATGACGCGTGTCCGTCGCATTGTGGTGAGTTCGATGATTTACTCCGTATTTTATTATGTTTCATGTCTGTTTTGTTTTGTTTATTTGTTTAAATTGTTAAAGATATTTTGTTTTGTTTATTTTTACTAAAACACGCACGACACACGCATTATAAAATGTAAACAATGAAAGTTAATAAAAACACAAATACACAAGCACTTGGCAACGACACATCTAAACATAGTGCATGTAGCATAAAATAAGAAATTAAACAAAAAATCATGTTGTTTATTATTGAACGATTAGCTTTTGTAGATATAAAAAAATACATTCACAAAAGTTTATTTCGTCCATTAGTCGTTTGATTTTAATTTTAAAATTTAATTAAGTTCACAGATGTTGAAAGGCGTGATTATCTGTATATTAATTTTTAATGTTAATATCATGAATGTGTGAAAAATGCCATTGAAAGTATTTCTCCTCAATGCTTTTTCTCCACTAATTGGAAAATTGTTTCATCAAAATTTTGTCACCATTTTCGAAAAAAAAGGTAATTTGCGAGATGTATGAAAATATACCAAGAATAGTATTTTTTATACATTAAGTCAAAAATAAGGGGAAAAATTGAATCTGGTATCATTTGTCATTTTGACTTTGATGTGAAAAATACCAATTTTAGTTAAGGACTGTCCCAGAAAAAACTTGCGGCATTATTTTGCTTGATTTTACTCTACCTGATAGTCTTATAGTTCTAAAAAGACACAATGTTTGTTCTATATAAAGTGACATTTAATTTTGTACACATACTTACCTGCAAAATGCATCAGATAAAAGTGTTTTGACGGTTATTTCTAATTATAAGAAGGATCTAGCTGTTTCACGAAAAAAAGGTTCTGGCAGTAGCCATGATTCTAAGAGCAACAAAATCTGCAACGGAAATGTAAAAACGATACTAATGAGAAAGTTTCTTACTTTATTGGTTACTCAGAAATGCTTGGAAACAATTAGTGTTGTTAGAACAAGTAAATTAATATGGTCAATATCGTAGCTCTATCATACATAGCTTCATTTATCTCAAAATACAGACGAGAAAAATATATATCCATACACAGACTCAGTCTCAAAAATTTCATGGAAGAGGATAAAAAAATTATAAAAATAAATTACTTAAATTAATGTTTAAGTAAGTGCGTATTTTCAAAAAAAAAAAATTAAAGTTTTGATAAAAAGCGCCAATAATTGAATTTAAAATTTTCTTTTTCATAAGAATTACTTTATTTAGAAAATCAATTTTGGATCATTTGATAAAAATTTTATATTGAATATTTGGAATCAAAGGCCTGTTAACTTATCTATTTTCCCAATACTCTTTAATCGGAAGTTTTATATTCTGCTTCGAGGGCAGGTCGAGAAGTCTGTGACTTTTTGAATATAACACAGAATTTTTTTTCACAAAAAACCATTTTATTTTTCAACATAGTCTCCTTTAAGCTCTATATACTTCATCCAACATTTCTCCAATTTTTTATGCCTACCAAAAACGAAGTTTTATCGAGTTCCTCAAAATAGGTATTTGTTTGTGAGATGATTTCGTCATTGGAGTCGAATCTCTTTCCGCCGAGCAATTTTTTTAAGTTTGAAAACAAAAAATAGTCTCCCGGGGATAAGTCCGGAGAATTGGGTGGACGAGGGAGCAATTCGTAGCCTAATTCAAGAAATTTCGCTATGGAGACTACACATGTGTGCACCGTTGCATTGTCTTGCTAGAAAATAAATTTTTCTTGGCCAAATGCGATCGTTGTTTTCTTCAAATCGTCATTAAATCGGTCCAATAAGTTGGCATAACATTCGACATATTATACCATGTACATCCCAAAAAAAGGTCGCCATAACTTTATTGGCTGACAAACTTACCTCGGCCTTCTTCGGCGCCGATTAGCCCAGAGAAACCCACAGTTTTGACTGCTGCTTGGGTGTGTTGAATGAATGATAGTTTTTTCCTAAATTTGGTATGAAGCAGATAGAAGACGTATAGGTTATAAATCGTCAAAGTTAAACTGGACATTTTTTCTTAAAAATTTGAGCAATTTACTGCCTTTCACGTATGGATGCTCCATTAAAAAAATAAATGTAAAATAATTTAGCACATCTTTAAAGCATTTCCTTAATATCAGAAAAACTTCATTTCAATTTTTTGAAGAAATATGAAACGTAGTCGAGCTTACATCGGAGAAATAGGAGTTTTGCCGCATTAATGGCCACATCAATCGTTTTCGAGATATCCCCAAAAAACCAGTTTTTTTGCACTTCTTTTATTTATTTGCCAATATTTCTATCAATTTTTTTTCGACCTAAATCAGTTACAAACTATTCAAAAAGTAATTTTATCTTCTGTCTAATGTTTTGTGGTTCCTGAGAATCGAGTAAGACTTGATGGAGTTACAAGCGATAAATGTCCAAAAAAAGTGAGTTTTTGTTCTTTTTAAAAGGCCACGAAATTTCAAATGCTCCGTTTAAATCCAAGAATCTTTCGTTTTTATATTTTTAAGATTCAGAATTAAAACCTATTTTTTTAAAATATTTTAAGTACATATTTACTCAAATCGGACAAACAATTTTAAAGTTATTAAAAATCAATGAAAAAAGGTAGTTTCCATATTTTCATACATTCCCGTATGTAATTGATTTAGGAACTAATTCGTTAAAGGTATACTATTGTCTTACATGTTCAATTGTACCCTAAAAACGACAGAGCTATGAAAAAAGTGACGCTTAGTGCAAAATGAATTATTTTGTAAAAGATGTTGTTCATATCGCAAGGCTGAGGCACTTTCTTCAAATCAAAAAAATTGTAAAATTTACTTTGCACTAAATGTCACTTTTTCATAAAACCCATAAAATAATGAAGAAATTGAAAAAAAATTATGAAAATCTATTATGTATTGAGGAAATAGCAACAATTTAGAAAAAAAATCCTTTCAGAATTTTGTAATTTTAACATACAAAGTTCAAATGACAATAACTTTAAAAAGTGTGGATTTTTAGCAAAATAAAAAAATATAGGTCTCTTAAAATTGAGCATAGAATGATACCTGTAAGTTTTAAGCAAATTGATGACATTGTTATAGTCCGCTTTAGTCGATTTGAAAAATAATGTGCATTTAGAAGAAAAAATTTTGTTTGCATTGATATTAATGAAATACTCTAGTTCTGATTTTTCCATAAACATTTGCATATTTAAAATTATTATAATAAAATTCTCTATAAGATAGGATGGCTAACTTTTTGTAACCTATATAATTATTTCCAGATAGAGGGCTTCAAATTTGGAATTTGTTAAAAAAAACGAAGAAAAAAGGGTTTTTTCACCTATTTTTGATCAAAGCAGCAATAACATCAAAACCATTGGCACATTTTGTACCTTAAAATGTTTGTAAGACTCTCTTCTGCACTATAGAAAAACTTAAAATTGGTTGGCTGACAATTAAAGTTCTAACAAGCATTTGTGTGAAGTATATGCTCTCAAAATGAATTTTTTCGAGTTTTGCCATTTCTATAGAAAATTGTGGCCAATTGAAAAAAAACTATTGCGATATTCGGATTTTACGGAAAATTTTACTATAGAAAATGCTATAGTCATTCGTTGTAGTGTAAGTTTTTGTAAATTTGTAGAGTAGTGTTATTTACTGTAAGACTTCAGTAATTTTGCGAAAATTTTCTAAATATTTCTTTTAAGTATTTCATCTAGCTCTCCAAATAATCATTTAAACACAAAAATATTTCAGTAAATTATCTCTAATATCTTAAACTAAACAAAGTACAACTGTAACAAAAATTGTAACTCTGATATGTGTACTTATAGGTTTTATATAATTTTTGGTTTAACTGGTCGTATGATGAACATAAAAAATTGTATGGCCAGCTACTGATGCGTAACGTTGTACTTCATATTTTACAGCACCAATCAGTTCTTTTTATAAGCGTTGCTATATTTGTACTAGTACTGGTTTATAGCACATTGTGTTTATGGCTGTTTTCGATTTTTATAGCAAATTGAAATCAAATTTATGAGTCTAACTGCAACTGCAGTAAATCTTACATTGAAATCAGTAGCATTTAGTGCAATAAATACATTTATTAGCTCATAAATTTCGATGTTAAACTTGAGTTTGTATTGGTGTTTATAAACACTCAAATCAAAAATATTCAGTGACAGGCAATCAAGACTTGTTGCCCATGGCGAATTGCATTTTTATATGCTATTGTCAGTGAATCATAAAGAATTGAATGGCATATATTTAAAAAAAAAGTGTAAGCCACAAAATTTGTGATAATAATTATATGCTCCTTACGTATTAAACTGAATTTTGGCTATCCACATTGCTATGTGAAAAATTATGTACGATATTTTAAAATTTTTATAGTTTTTTTTCTTGATTTGTTGTCCTAATTTACATATTTTTAAAATAAATCACTCATTTATTTAGCTATAAGTTTTTACAATTTATCATTACTCACTTTTCTGACAAAACCACTCATAGAACATTTATTTTTTCACTTATAATCCAATTTGTTTTTGAAGTGCTTGCAAAGACATAATAAAGCTTGTGGAAACTCTTGAGTAAATCTGCATTTTTTTGTATAGTCGTTGGCAAATGCAGATAAGCCGCCAAAAAATATGCAAATATTTTTGCATATTTTTTGGAATGCACACAAAACGCGCGCACTGCTGCCATGTAAAATTTTGTAAAAAATATGTTTTTAGTTATAAGAAAGAAAAATAAAAAAATTAGAATAAATTTGAGCAGAAGAATTTAGTCTGAGTAACAGGCAGAGTTAAGCCAAGTTGAGCCATTGTATTATAATTCGCATGCAAATTTGTTTGCAAGAATTATGGTAGCAAAATTGAACCACTTGTATTTACTATAAACATATTTATGTTGGTATTTGTATATAGCATGGGTGTGCATTAAGGTGGTGCAAAAATTGCACGCTTTTCTTGTTTGAAGTAGCTCCAACATCTTAAGAAGCTAGCTAAATGCTAATTTGCTTATCATTTTAGTTAATTTTCTTTAGCTTAGGGTAAATAAAATAAGTGTCAATTTGAAGACATTTTAAAAATAATTTTAATTTGGTACAATTAAGGAAATGTTTTCTCAAACTTTTTCCATTTTTAAGTGTTCAATATAACATTTATTTTTTCATTTTATTCATTGTTCGAAATTTCATTTCAATTCAGCATTTTATGAAAATTTTTTGATTTATTTGCATTAACTTCGCCAAATAATTGCGCAAAAAACCTTTTTCTCGTGAATATTATTTTTTTCTAACACTAGCTGACTTTCTCAGTGCCTGAACCAATTATAAAAGCAGCATTTTCTTTTATTTTTTGAAACGCTCTAGTGTGCACACATTGTCTGCTTGTCTGCGTTTGCGACAGGAAATTACAAGACATGCACTTCCGGTTTCTCTGCAATGTAGAGCTGCATAAACTTTTGTGCACATCCTTTGCAGTTGAAGTCTTTAAGGCATACACACACCCCGCCGCACTTGCATAGAACTTCGTTATGAGCTTTTATGCGCTATTTGTGTATGTAAGTGCTGTTGTGCGTATGTGTACATAGCACATACATGTGCATGTTTCTTTTTATGTGCAACTCAATTATAAGTATATTTTTTTTGGTTTTTTGTTTTTATGATAAATGTAGAAAAAAAAGTAAAACTGTCACGTAATGCTGCGTGTCCTGTAATATATGTATGGACATTTTTATTGTAGTGTTCTTTTTTTCTTAGCTGCGCAAAATGTTTATTATAATAATTGAATGAACATGCAAAAAATAATAACGTTGCATGCTATGTTTTTCGTTAATAATTAATGAACTGAAAAAAAGCGTAATAAAACGGATTATTTATTGATTTTTCTATATTTCATAAAAATAGATTTTGCCACTCGAATGAAACTTTTAAGTACAACAGCACTTATATTTTACTTTAATGCAATGCCGTGCTGCTAAATTGTAATACAAGCGAGGATAGGTTATTTAAGTGCTTATTTACAGGTCTTATTATTTTTTTTTTATCAAGGCTTGCGTCTTATACATAGGAAATACCACAATTTAATTTTTGAAGTGAAACTTCTTTAGCTCAGAAGGTATTTGAAATTAGGTGTGAATAATGAAACGCAAAACGGGACACTATATTTTTAGCCGTACTGAGACATTTGTTTTTCTCGAAAAAGCTTGGTTGACGGAATCTAAAATAGCTACTAAGGACTGTCCAAGAAAAAACTTGCGATTTGTTTTACAGTTATAAAAAAATACCCTATTAACTTTTTGGTCTTTTATCTTTTTGTATTAATAATGGCTAGTGTTCAAAATATAAGGAGCTAAAACTAATAAACATTTTTTTTTTATACAAATTTTTTACTTTTTTCTTGAGGCTCTTTATTAAATATTGTCCAGTTGTTTCATCAACAGTACGGAATGATTTTTTCCACTTAAGTCTGAAATTTTGTAAGTTTTTTGCAGTCTTACCACTCTTTCGAAGATCTCTTTTCATTAGCGCCCGATATCTCTCAATTGAGCAAAGCTCTGGGCACTTCGGCGGATTTGCTATTTTTGGTACAAAATTGATCTTTTTACTTTGATACCATTCCATCGTAGCTTTAGAGTTATGAGAGGTTGCTTAATCAGGCCAGAGCATCACTGTTCTCTCATGTGTACGAATAAATGGTGAAACACGTTTTTCGAGGCATTCGTCTATATAAACTTTTGAATTGATTGTGCATTGCGTAACAAAGAAACTGCTTCTGTGGCCACAGGTGTATATGGCCTGCCAAACCATACATTGTTTCGGGTATTTCGAAATTTTTCCTTTTGAATTTACTAGGCACATGCCTGTTTTTCGGTGATGAATAATATTCGTGCACAGATAGCTGCTTAAAATCTGCTTTGACGTAAATTTCGTCATCCATAACAACTTTCGGGCTCGCATCTGAGCCATCAACTGGATTTCATCACAACGGTCTAGTACTTTTTGAACTCTATATGCCTTCAGCTTACTTTTTTCCTTTATTCTATGTACGGTAGATTTTGATGTGCCTGATATATCCGTCATATCTCGCACTAAGGTGTTGGGATTCTGCTTAAAAAAGTGCTTCACCTTCGCCACTATCATTGGGTTAGAAAATTCTGGTTTTCTGCCCGAACCTTTTTTTCGTGGAAAAGGTAGACGCCATACATAATTAGAAATAACCATAAGAACAGTTTTATCTGATGCACAAAATATTTTTCCTATAGCTGAATATTTTAACTCAGGACTTTAAGGGTATGTGGACAAAATGAGTTCGCGGACTTTTCGTTGTTTGCTGGATATCTTTGTCCTTAGAATTGTTATTTTCAAATGTTGTACATCATATTAAACGTCACTTTATATAGAACAAATATTGAGTGTTTTTCTGAAACAGTCCTTAGTACGAACTACCAAAGCCTTCCAATAGCGAGGAGAAATAAATATACTACTGCCTTTGCTATTGCTTTTGTTATTTTAATAACAACAACGCTGAATTGGAAAACAATAACAATTACAATTAGAGAGAGTAGTTGGTTTTTTTCTCTTCACTGTGGCAAGGCTTTGGTAGTTAATCAGTGCATTACTTGAAAAAATTTAAAAAAATAAGAAATCGTTCCACGCTTTCGAAGCTGATAATTTTCGTGCACTTTGGTCGATTAGTACTTTAATTTGATATATTACTTATTGCTGTTGCTATTCTGGATTCTGTTTATTCTTATCATTTTTATGAAAAATTTTCGTCTCATTCCATCGCAGTTTAGTTTTCTAAAGGTTTCGCCTCTACCATGTGTGAACTGCACACATGATTTTTTTTTAAACTTTTTTACAACTCTGTTATCCGCTAAGCCCACAAACACTTTTTTTTTGCCCTTGTATTGGGAAACTACCTTCTATACTTGCAGTTGCAGCAAATATATATGTAGCTTTCTGCACAAGAATATAATCAACAGATTATCCTGAAATACAACACAAGTAACATTAATTATCTGCCTTCCTAATAAAGTGAATACTGGCAATGTTATATATAAAGAGTTACCTATCTATGTACTTGTAACAAATAAATTAATTAGGTTAATTAAATTGCAAAAAAAAGCAAAAAAAAAAATTGGCTAACCTTAATGTCGTAAATTTATAAAAACTTTAATCCATTGCTGTCTGTCTGTCTGCTGAACTACACTGCCTGCTGCCTTGACTTGAATTGCCAATTCCTTTGCAACAGTGCGATTTGCACTTTTCAGCAATTTGCATTGCAAAGCAAAGAGCTGGAAAAACATTTTGCCGCTTTTACATCTCTCTTCATTCAGAAATTTGCTGCTGCTGTTTGTATCCGCTTTCGGTTTTTGTGTTCAACCAATGGATTTTCGTTTTGGTTGCTTTGGCTTTAGCTATTCAAATGAATTTGAATGCGGCAGAAATAAAAGAATGTAAAAAAAATGTAAGGCGTTGAAACGCCAAAAATCAACATGAGCACACGTTTAGCAAAGCGTTCGTTTTTTTGTTTTTCAATGAACATTGAACTTACTTATAACCACGAACTTTTTTCGTATTTCGGTATTTCGGTTTGGAAAAAGCATTTGTTTTTATAAGTTCAACAGGACTTACGGTCACACATGGTCAAAAGCACACGGACGTATATGAACAAACTTTAGCATGTGAACAAAAAAAATCAGTTTTACTTTGCTAAAAGTTTTTTCTCAAACAAATGCGGTGGCTTAAGAAACGAAAGTATTGGCTAGGATTTAATATTAGAGAAAATTTGTTATAATTAAATTTTTAAACCATGCGAGTGGCTTAGAAAAATATTTGCGAAAAAATTGTATAAGAAAAAAAATTTAATTTATTTTTTTTAAATAAAAATTCGCAATTTCTCTTTTTGCCAAATACTCTGTAAACAATAAAAATATATTTTAACATAACTCACAAAACACAAAATTTTAATGAAATTTTTGAAATTATGTTGCTATAAATAAAATTACAAACAATAAAAAAGGAAACACTTGGAAATTCAACAGAAAAACAAGGCAATTTTTGTATAACAATAACGGAAAATTCAAAACATTAACACAAACAAAAGAAAATGAAAGCAACACACTCACTGACTTACAAGCAATATACATGTAAGCACACATATACTCACATAAAGGCATGCAAATGTGACTGAAAAAATGTACAAAATAATAACAAAACACAAAGCAAGATAAATTTTAAATAAAACAGCGTATTGTAAAAATATGGCGTTACGTTATAAAGGGTAGTTTTTTAAGCGTTTGGTTTTTGAAGATTAAAAAAAGAACAGAGAGTTTACAAAAATGCATAAAATATTTATTTGAAGTAATACATCAATTTCTGCCATTTACTTTTTAAAGATTATTTTATGCAAATGTTGCTCACAGCTACGCCTGAGATGGTTCATCCATAAGCTCTAATGTTGGCATACATTTTCCAGCATTTCAGCCGGTATTTCACTAATGGCAGCTGTAATGTTGTTATTCAGGGCTGCAATTGTGGCTGCCTTGTCCTTGTACACGAAAGACTTCACGTATCCCCACAAAAAATAGTCTAGTGGGATCAAATCGCATGATCTTGGCGGCCAATGGACTGCTCCAAACGTGAGATTAATTGCTCACCAAACTCTCAATAACTCCATGGTGTCGCTGGCATGTGGCACTGTCTTGTTGAAACCACTAATCAACCAAGTCCAATTCTTCCATTTTGGGCAAAAAATATCGGTAATCATCGCACAGTATCTTGCTCCATTGTCTGTAATCTTGCGATTTTCATTATTTTTAAAAAAGTACAGTCCAATGATACCGCCCGTCTTCAAACCGCACCAAAAAAGCATTTATAAGGTGCATTGAACTTCTGGCTGCTCTTCAGACTAAACTCGGCAATTCTGTTTATTGACGTACCCATTGAGCCAAAAATGAGTTTCGTCGATAAAGAAAATTTTTCGATTTAAATTGGATCTTCATCCAAGTCATCACATTCGAATTTTGATAGTAAAACTCAATGATTCGCTAACGCTGTCCGTTTGTTAGTCTATTTATAGCGAAATGGCAAATTTTACTGAGCATTTTAGGTGCTACACGTGTTAAAAATAAAGCGTGGGGTATCAAAAAATTAACACTGAAAAAACAAATAGCAAAAAAATCACCCGTTGTAAAAATTAGCTCCTTGCTGCAATGGCGCAAAATTAACCAGCTGAGTCTGAATTTTAAAAAATGCGAAATTCTCACATTTCCGCGAAAAATTACCCCATCTTATTTATGACTATAGTAATAACGCACATGATAGTTTTTCCAGAGTACATTAACTTAAAGACTTTAAAGCATATTTCAACCATAATCTATCATTTGATATACATTCGAAATATATTATCTCAAGAACCAACTTACAATTTGCATTTCTAAAGCTGAGTTCATTATCATCTAAAATTACCTTATGTAGCCTAGTAAGATATCCTTTAGAGTATGCTTGCATTATATGGAATCTCTCTTATGATGTGGCATTGAAAATATTCAGAACGCTTTAATCGTTTTCTTTGAGACGGCTGTAGTCTTGAGAAAATATGTCTACTTATTGATGTCGTCTATTAATCCTCAGTAGCTCATCGGATAAGCGACTCTTTAACAATTAAATGTTGATGCTGGACATATTTGTTGGAAGAATAATTTCTCATGATTTACTAGCACCAATTTCATTGAATGTCTCAGCTCGCAATATGAAGGGGTCTAATTTCTGCTACACTTCGTACCAAAGAGATAATTATAGTTCTAATGAACCCATTTTTAGATGCCTTTTAAATTACAAATCAATTATACTCGTATCTTAGCATTATTAGAATTCAAAAAACCTCTTAGTGACATAACTATACATAATTTAATTTAAGTACCCTAGTAGCCTAGTTTTTATGCATTCTTACTGTAATGTGTAAGGCCCTAAGCGCGATGGGTTGAATGATATAAATAAATAAAATCATAAATTTATATGGAAATATTCACAGATCTATGTATATGTGGTATACACTTATACTTATGAACAATTTTCTATAATATAAAAGTGAAAAAAAAAAAATTCAAATTTCACACCTAAAAGTGTGCTTCAAATTTAAGCTTAAGTTCACTCCTTTTAATTTTTTTTTTTCGAATGAAAAACAACTGAATTGTAATATTCGAAATAAAATTTTCATTTCGATTACTTAAGTTGTGTTCTTTTTTTCATGCAAATTTAATGCTTCATTCAGCTAAGCTGGATTTATATTACGTTCAAGCAGTTTTTTTTTCTTTGTACAAAAAACAGCAATTTCCATAAAAAACACCAAATCGAGCAAAAACAAATGATTTACTGATTAAATCATTTAGTATGCATTTTCATGCGTTAACATGTTTGTGTGCGTGCGTGCAGTTGTATGTGTGAAGCAGCTTAATCGGTTCACGAAATAATACACACTTGCTAAGGTATATTTAGAAAAGAAGTTGAATAAAAAAATTTGGTAAATTTTGACAAAATTTGGAATCTACATGAGCAATGGTAAATTGTGAATATAATATAAGGAGTTGTGACTTTAACATTAGCAAATTGAACTTAAGCTGGAAAACTATAATATTTTTCTATTTGTGTTTTTGGAACAAAATTTAATAATAACAATATTTTTGTACAGAGCTTTTTGTTCAGTACTTTTAGTGCAAAAAACAACAATAAGCACTAAAATATTGTTATTAGTAAATTTTGTTCCAAAAACACAAATAAAAAAATTACCCTCGGTGAGCTCGCCGATATTTACATGTAGCACTTGCAACTTCGTTCGGATCGCCAAAAAAGCGGACAACGAAGCGCTCGTCAAGAAATGTGTGATATCAAAGAGATTACAAGGTCAATTGCATTAAGATGTAGAAGTTTTTGTTTTGTTTACTGCTGTGATTCTTAACAGATCAACGCAAGAAACATTACATAGTAGGCTTGTAGAACTACTATACTTCGGCTAACAAAGCTTATTGATGATATGACGTAGCGGTCATTGAAACTAGTATAAGCAGCTCGTTGCCCATTTTAATGCATTTTGCGCTTGTAATTTTTTTGTTGTTTTTTGCACTAAAAGTACTGAACAAGAAACTCTGTACAAAAATATTGTTATAATATTTTTCTATTTAATAAAAAGTTACTTATATACTAGGATTATCTTATCAAACAAAAGGTAAGTCTAGCTTGAAAATTGTAAAAAGGTACTGAAAATGTACCGAAAATGTACTGACAATTCGCCGAATGTACTAAACACGATTTTTTGCGACGCAAATGTACCGAAAATGCCATAATTGGTACAGACTAAAAACTTTGTAAAATTAAAGGTAACTGATACGTCATGCTAAGAAAATTTAAGGATATGAATGCCACATGATTTATTTCGTTACATTAAAGCGCCAATGTACATAAGTGAATACTATTAACATTTGCGAGTTTTTTTTTTGGCCACCATGTGCTAAACAATAATATTTTTTGATTTGAATAGTGGCTACATGCTGCAGGATTTGAGTATAAATCCAGCAATACAACACAGTAAAATTACAAGCAACTCATACGTCATGTCATGCAACATGAGAAAAATCAAATTTTGCTACAGAATATGATAAGACTTCCTACTATAGTGCAATAACGTAACACCGTTGTAAGGCATTTTTATCTAGAGTAGTCAGTTCACGTGCCCTCTCTCTCCGCTACGCTAATATCATGATGTTTGAAGTGGTCCAAATATTTAGAAAATATCTGATCTACATATTATATACGTGCAGTCATCTAAAATTTTTTAAAAATATTAGAAAATATACGTTGCGTTAGGTGCCACCTTAAAATAAACATTAACACAATTTGAACGCCTATACAATATACAAATAACAATTTGCCTAAATTTGATATGTAACGAGCTGTAGCGAAGTATGCTCGTATGTATTTGGAAATACATGCATGAACACACATGCATACAATAAGAAAAAAAAAAAAAATAATAAGTCCTTCCAGTCTTAAGACGAAAATCCAAAAACCGAAAGGATACACACGGATATTTTATTGCCTTAAAATTTAAATAGCAACGTGCACGTGAATTTATTGCTGGCAGAGGTAATAACAACAACAGTAATGTACTCACATACATGTTGTTGTTGTTGCTGTTTTGTATACGTGCGTATTTACTGCTGCTTCAATTGATTGAAATATTCTTATTTTTCGTTAACACGGTAATTTTTTTTTCTTGCCTACTTTTTGGCGTTTTTTTTCATACTTTTTTATGTGGGTTGTTTGACTGATTTTATTCTTAAGTCTCATTGTTGAAATTAAATTTCTTGGAAGAAAAAAATGGCTTTCTGTTATGCTTGTCGGTTTTGCTTACAAGTAATGAGTAAAAAAAAAATATTGTGTGCGCTAAAAATATCTATCATATCGTATGAGTGACATTTTTTGGTTATCATGACGTATGAGCAACATTTATTAAAATTTTATCTGCACATGCTATCGACGCTTGAATTTTAAAACATTTTTTTGTATAGATCTTCATGCAGTTGTTGTTATTGTGTTTATTGTTAAAATTGCTTAGAATATAAATTGGCATATAAATTATAGTGCTATGAATACAAATAAAGTTATCATAGAATTAATGAAATGAAGCCTGCTTGGGTAAGAAGTTGTTATATTATATATTTCTGGTGATTTACGATACATGTCAGCGTGAAGAAACATGACTTGACTTTGCTTAGCTGAAGCTTATCAGTTATAGAAATTTTTTTACATAAAGTTTGTCAACAACTGTTTTTGGATCGACTATGCGTATGAGTAAAGATTAATCGCTATGACATAATATTTACAACTTTTTGCTGTAAGGCCATGATTCAAAATTAAGTTTTGTTGTAATTGAGATGAAGTTAGAGTTTATTGTTGTGGACAGATAGTGCTTTGATATATCGAAGCAAAATTATCACGTTTCAGATTTTGGAAATTAGTGATGTAGAAAAAAAAGCATTTGAAAATGTTATAAATTTTTCTACATATTTTGTGAGAGTTTATTGTTGTGGACAGATAGTGCTTTGAGATATCGAAACTAGATTATTACGCTTCAAATTTTAGAAATAAGCAATATAAAAAAAAAAAAATAATAAAAATTTTATCATTTTTTCTTCATATTTTGTGCGATTTTACACTTCTATTTTGAAGGATTATTATTATTCAGACGATTTTGCTGATATCCCTCTTATTCAACTTAAGAAATCAGCAATGAGTAAGCACAACTTTTAATTGTTAGACATAATCATAATTTAATTTTGATTCAAACTGTCATTTTCAGTTTTATAAATTCAGCTTTAATAGTGAAATTGGGATCAACAGTGCTTATGTGTAATTTTTAATTACTATGTTTTTAAAATATAAGTAAATTTTTTAACATTTGCAAACCATTAACTCTAATGGAATATACCTTTAATGTTTCATACAAATGTGAGCTAAATGTTGGTACGTGTTTCATAAGTACACATTCTATAGCTACTGAAATCATCTCAAACAAATTAACAATTTTTTTCCATTTCCTTATAGCAAAACCTCAAAAACATTTCTTTTTATGACACATTTATGCAGCTTTAGGTTTTTATAATGAGTTTGCTTAGCAAATAAAAAGCAAAGCCTCACCACCTCATTAACTAAATGCTTTCTTTCTGTTTATAGAGAATTTGACAAATTTGAATAAAAAAAAATTTCCAAAATTACACAACATAAAGCTGTTAATGTTAAGTAAACTTAGATACTTATAAGCATAAAGAAAAATTTTCTAAAAAAAATAAAACGCAAAGTTTCGCACCTTCCGTGCTCTGTCATTTCAAGCTTTTTGCTACTGTTGGCTTGCTTTTCTAATCAACACCACTGCATCTTTACTTCAACATTTAAAAGCAACAATACCACAAAAGCTCATTTCATTAAGCTGACAAACAGCATAAAAGTTTCATTATGCAAAAATATCCGTAAGCGAGAAATTTTCACAACTTTCTGTCGTTGCCGTTCGTCGTCCAGCACCACAAACAGTCAGTCGTGTGTTGGCAAAGAAAAAAAACGAATAAAAATCATGCGAAAATCTTTGGTTTTTCGCATTTTCTCATTTTCATAGTTTTGTGTACCTTTGCGTTTGTTTACTTTTTATATGAAAATTCATTCCTTTCATTCTGTTTATTCGACATTTTTGGTTTTTCTAATATTTTTGTGTGGTTTATTTGCTTGTTTTTAGTGTGTTTGCTTATGGACGTACTTAATTTTTTTGGATTTTTCTCTTTGCTCCCCCCCCCCCCCCCCCCCTTACTGTTTTATTGTTTGTGGGCGGTTGGTTGGCATGGCAGTAACTGAGGTGACTGCGTCAACTTTGCAACTGTTGTGCTAGAAAGTTGATATTTGAGTGCTTTTTTATCATATCATATTTTTATGGTTTCTCTTCCTTTATGGTTGTGAGTTCTGACGTTTTATTGCAGTAGCAAGTACTTGTACTTCAATATTTTTAGTGATGTTTGGAAATTTCCTTGGCACATGTTTTTATTAAAGAAATTGAATTTAATGAGGAATTTTTTGTTACATTTCATTGTAAGTTACAATTGAATTAATGTTGCTCATACGACATGTTTGCTCATAATTTTACTTTTAATTGATAGGGCTATCTACGAGTAGTTCTGTATATTATGATGTATTTTTATGACATCTGTGAACATTTCCAAGTAAGTTCGTTAGCCACAATATTAAATTTTAATAGAAATTATATGGGGGTTATGAAGAAAAATAGAAGATATGGTCGTCAATCTTGAGCAGATTTTCAAATTAAAGTTGATTTTTATTGGAATTTGTTGATTTTATATTAAATAGAAAGTTAAAAAACTTACGATTTTATCACTTTAAATAAATTTTTCGCTGACTGCACTAATGAAGAAAGAAATTTCGATATCGCTTCAATAAAACTACTTGTAAGAAGAACTGTAACGAAAATAATGAACATTATTTCCGATTGCATAAGCATTTTTAAAAGTTTCTTAAGAAAATACATTGCACTTTAAAGTAAATTCTACGCTTACCTTAAAAACATACTCAGCAGCTTTTGAGGAAGAAAGAAATTACTTTCCTTTTACCTTGACTGTTAAAAAAATCAAGGAATCAAAAAATCATGTAAATGTCTACATAAAGCTGGTATTTTTCTGTTGTCAGTCAGTCGGTTCGTCGGTAAAGCTATCAGTTAAACAGCCAGTCAGACGGTCCTTGATTTTTTATTTATTTGCATATCCTTTCAATGTGCTACTTTTCACTACTGTTCCTTTTTTTATGCGCTACACTTTACGCTGCTACATTATGTTGATGTTAATGTAGCTGTGTGTGGTTTATCCACTCCACTTCATCCCTAAGGCTGCTTTTCATTTCGCTACCATCGTTAAGTGCCTTTTATAGCTGACTGCACTTTCCTTAAAATCAACCACCCAGCCAACCAACCAACCAACTTTTTGCAGCCAGGCAAAAACCATTTTGGTTTATCATCATATTTCTGCGGTTAAATAGAGTTTTGCATTTGAGTCTTTTAGCATATCCTGAGATGCTGTTGATGTTGGCTACAACAATAACAAAATAGATACAATGGCAACAGTAGCATAAACTTGAGAACAACAGCGATGAGTAAGTTTGAGTTGGCACTTGTGCTGCTGAGCTTTAGTTTTACTTTATGTTCTTTAAGTTCTTATACACGAAGAGAATTTCTTAAAATAATTCCCACCAAAATGTTTCTACATTTCAAAGCATTGACTATATATTCAGCATTGTGCTATTTACATGTCCAGAGAAGAGAACATGTGCCTAGTCGTAAAATTGACCATAATATTCTCATAAAATTTGATCTTTGACAATTTCTGTGAAACTATTGGAACATTTTTATGTATTTGCAGTGGCACATCGTTAATTTGAAAAATTTGATGAATAATTTGATTTTTTTTGAGAAATTTTTTTTATTATTTTACTCACCACATTGAATTTATATTTTCCAAAATTTTGCCAGTGTACATTTTCATCATTTTAATTTTTCTTTTGTTAACGTTCATTTCTTTTGTTTTGCTTCAGTCGCTCATGACCGAGTTAAGTCAAGTTGTTGCATCGTTTTTTGTTTGTTTTGCATTCATCTTCTTCATCTTTTTAGTCTTTTGCATATGAAAGGATTTTCGTTAAATCATTTTTGTGACTCAAGCTTTTGTTTTACATATAATTTATGCGGTTGTCTTACATTTTTTTGCTATTTTGCTATCCGCATTTATTTGTTGTTTTGTGCTCTACTGTGCCATAGTGCTGTATATCCGCAGATGTGCATAAATTGCATAGGATGTTGGCTTAAGAATACGGTGTCATAACACATTTAACTTCTGCACTTTTATATTATTTTTATGGAATTCAATATTCTCTAGCTAGAAAGCTGTAGTGGGAACATGTGCTGCATTTTTATACATATAATATGTGACTGAGATCGTTAGGGTTCGGCAAATGATTGATAACAAGTTTAAGGTGCATTTAGTAAAATTTCAATAGGAAACGTTTCTCATGATAGCAATTACAGAATGAATGCACTTTCAAAGTTTTTTGAAGTTTATTAACCCTTATTATTTGTTTCAAGGATATTATCTAATAGGAAATCATATATTTTTCAAACATTTTGCGTGCTTCCCATATGCACCTAGTCATTTGGTTTTAAATATTTTTAGTGGTTAAAACTTTTTCTTTAAAATGAGTACGAATTTCCATTAATTTGGCAATCCTGATTTAGAAAATGTTACATATTGTGCGATATCTATTATAGTTTTCAAGTTATAGCAGTTAGTAACAATTTCGCTAGGCTCCAGAAATTTAGTTAAGATGTTCCTTACTTTAAAACAACAAAAATTTGGGAACATATAAAAAAACCGCCCACTTACACGCCTACCTTTCATGCAAAAGGGGATGTGATTGAAGTTTTTATGTCAAAAAGGGTATCAATTAATTTGGCAATGCTGATTTCAAAAATGTTGAAAACTGTGCGATATCTCATAAAGTTTTCAAGTTATCAGAGAAAAACCAAAAACGTTATGTTAAAACGACATGTGAACAATAGATACGTTAAGCTGAAGATATAAGTGGGCAAATTTCAAGGAGATTGAAAGGAAAAAAAAAATACTTCTTACTTGTTCTCCTTCCTTTAAGAGAATTCTCTGCTGAGTTTCAGTCCATCTCTTTCACACTGTAAGCTTGTACAATTGAGAAAATTATTGCAAGGCATTACAAAATTTGATGAAATAAAAATATTTAGGCCTTGTATGATTTTGCAATAGAAAAAAGTTCTTAAAAAAAATATTTTAAGAAGCTGCAGCTGAAACTTTAGATTTTGGTTACTCACATAATATATAAAAAAATATCGGATACGGAACATATATATTTATTTTTTTTGCTGTCAAAGCATGCAAGGTTGGTTAATGAAGTTTGCTCATTTTTGAAAAACTCGCACAGTTCATGTAAAAGCGATGGAATAAAAATATGTTGGTGTTTATAAAGTGAAAACAAAGTGTTTTTTTATCGATATGTTATATTAGCGCATTTTGCTTCAAGCAAGTTAACTAGAGCGTCCTATCCTATCAGTTGCTTATATAAAAAGTTTCATAGATCATTTTTGATGTACAAAGTTCAACTTTGAGCCCACTGTGCCACTAAACCCAAAAAATGTAGAATTTTTATATTTTTCTTTTCCTTTCTTAAGTATTAACTGACAATTGTTGTTAAAAAATCTTTAAATCATAAGCACTGAAATGCTGTTTTGTACTTATGGCCATAACCTCCAACTATGCCTGAACGCAGTTTCATTCATTGGCTTAGAACAGACGAATAATTGCATACTGAAGTCTCCATTGAAACTGATGAGCCATTTTCTTTACCAGGCATACTTCGGCCTTAAATCGGTGGAAAAGGACGTTAATATGGCAGCAATTAAAGCCCTAAGAAAACAACTCACTTCATCAAAATTTAACTAACTCTGTTAGTCCTGACTTATGTTTTTGAAACCATTCTAGTACTGCGGCAGTACTATTTTTACATAAATCAATCTAAATTTTCTCATCGTACAAAAATGCAATTAAAATTGTTTAAATAAACTTTGAAAAAATATACAAAAAGTGTAATAAAAAAGTTTGAAATATTTATAGCATTTTCAAAATAAATTTGTTATTAGTGTCGACACACTTTATTTATAAATAATTAAGCGGCAAACTAATGGGAACATTTTTTTTTTTCAATAAAACCACTGCATTATTTGTACAGCAACAAAATAGAGCAACAATAAATAAAAAAAAAAAAAATATTAATTATCACGAAACAAACAAAACTACAAAAAAAAAAAAAAATAGTAAAAAAAGTTGAGTACATTAAAATATAAATGAAAATGCAAAATAAAACAATTTTAATTAATTTTTCAATTTAAATTATTTTGCGGTGTTAGTTATTTTTTTACAAAATTTGTGGTTTTATAAATGTTTAACGATTTGTTATGAGAAATAAATATTTAAATTAAAATGTTAATATTCAAAATTTACTTTGAGGTGTAAAAGTTTTTACGCGTTGTTGCTCTTTTAGATATATTTTTTTTCTTGAATAAATAAAAACAAAATAAATTTGTTAGTTTTCATGCAAAATTTAAGAAAATTTATTTATTTATTTTCCGAAGAAAATAACAAAAATAAAAAGACTAAAACGTTTCGGGCTTGCGTTAATTGACTTTAATGTGTTTGCTCTGTTGAACTTTACGTCTGTTTATTTGTCTTGTTGGACGTCATTTTGGACATAAACAGTCCATATGTTGACTGCATGATTGGCGCTCTTTTTAATGGATTGCCTGGCATTACTGACTGAAGGTAGCAAGATAAATTAATATTTTTTTTTTTTTTATAAAATTTAAAAAGAAATATTAATTTAATGCTGCATCGTATAGCCATATATATGAAGATATTTGATTTTAAAAGTATATTGTATGCGTTGTACTCGCTTGAACTTAATGACTAAGAAAATTTTGCAGCACAAAAGAATATATTTTAATTGAGTTGCATATCATTCATTGTATAAACGATACCTCAGTAAAAGGCCAGTCAGATATATCACTAAGCTATAAAAGTCCATTGCAAAAGGCACCTTCCGTATAAGATTTCTGAGTGAAGCCAAAAATTAAGTTTAACATTTTCGGCTCTTTATTGCTATAGTTTTCGATATATTATAGACGCCTGCCACGCGTTCAATATTTATTGTGATATTTGGATCGCGATCCATATTGATGGATTTTTGGATCGCACGCAAACGCTACACATTCAATATTTATCACGTCAGTATTTATTATTTTATCGTGTCAGTATTTATTTTATTGTTATTCTGAGGAGTTCGTCGTTCAAAAAATGTCGCAAGAAAACACAAAAAAAGCCTGTTTAGCTATCTTGCTGGCTTTTTCTTTAAAGAAAAAAGTGAATTGAAAGATATGGAGTAAAAAATGGTTGCAAGATCGAGAAAAATACACCCATTTAAATTTATTAAACAAAATTCGCCTTTATAAAGAAATGGAAGATTATGAAAATTATTTTTAATAATTTTTGATATACACCCGTTTTTTTATCTAATCACTATAAGATTTTGCCGACGAGTCCCACAACTCCGGCAATGCCTCCAAATTCAAAATATACTCTTTTAATGATTGCTTTTCTACCATTAGATCTTTTACCGGCAATACCCACTCGGTTTCAACATTACGTTCCATTATTTAACGACAAAAATTAAGTGAAAAGTTAATTTTACTTCAACACCTACTGCCGAATCGCAAACTTATATCACAAAATATGCTAGACGTTCAATATTTATTGACAGATTTGCGATCTACGATTCAGATTTCAAAATATTTAAGTAATTCGTGATATGGATCACGATCCATCAATATTGAATGCTAAACGTTCAATAAATATCGTGATACTGAAATGAGAAAAAAATCTCATACCAAACTATCTGTTTTTTAATAAATGAAGTAGTGTTGGATATCTGCAAGGAAATATCAACTTGTTTAGTTTAATTACCAGCAGCTTATTATAAAATCTCACGAAAATTTTAAGTCACATGAGATTTTTTAGTTAATTTTTTTTATATGTTTTACAATAAATTTTCTTTTTTAATCGTTAGCGAATTCCCATAAGATCTCAGGAGAACTTTCACAATAATTTTCCAAAATTTTATTTTTCTACAATTTGTTGGCGCTTCCAGAGAAGATTTCCATTTCTATTTAATCGCATGAAATTTAACACAACTTTTTTGTTTTGTGTAAGTAGCTTACAGTCCAGTTAAATTCTTAATATATTTTTATATAATTCTTTCTATATTCAAGCTGATGAAATTTTCTTTAAAAATTTTAAGTATTACAAAATTGCTTAGATTCCCCATAAAAATCTCATGAGATTTTTGGTGAAATCCCATGAGACTTTTTATCGAAATTTTACACATAGGCAATCTATCTATGGATTCTGAAGTGCTGTGATGTAATGATATATATAATATAATTTGTAGTAAAATCCCATGAGACATCAAAACACCATAAGTTTTTTTAGGTTTACTAGCGGTTCCTCTCAAAATCTATAGAAAGTGTCTTTTAGAGTATTACAAAGTTTTTGAAATTTGCTTTTAGTTTTTTTTTTTAAATATTATGAGAGTTTTTGTGAAATCTCATGAGACTTTTCATCGAAACCTTGAATATGGGCAATCCATTTATGGATTTTGAAGTGCTGTGATATAATGATATACATGGCATAGTTTGTAGTAAAATCCCATGAGATTTCAAAACACCATACGTTTTTTTAAGTTTAATAGCGGTTCCTTTCAAAATATAGAGAAAGTTTCAGTTGAAGTAGCACAAAGTTTTTTAGATTTCCTGGAGTTTTAGTAAAATCTTATGAGACTTTTCATCCAAACCTTACATATCGGCAATTCATCTATGGATTTTGAAGTGCTGTGATATAATGATATACATGACATAATTTGTAGTAAAATCTCATGAGACTTCAAAACACTATACGTTCTTTTAGGTTTACTAGCGGTTCCTTTCAAAGTCTATAAAAAGTTTCAGTTAAAGTATTACAAAGTTTTTTCTGAGATTTCCTGTTAGTTCTTTTTAAAATCTCATGAGAGTTTTGATGATATCCAATTAGACTTTTCATCGAAACTTTACATATGGGCAATCCATCGTTGGATTTTAAAGTGCAATGATAAAATGATATACATGACATAATTTGTAATAAAATCCCATGAGACTTCAAAACACCATAAGTTGTTTTTCAAAATCTATAGAAAAATTCTGTTAAAGTATCACAAAATTTTTGAGATTTCCTGATAGTTCTTTTTAAAATCTCATGATAGTTTTTGTGAAATCTCATGAGGCTTTTCATCGAAACTTTACATATGAGCAAACCATCTATGGATTTTGTAGTGCTGTGATAATTTTAGTTGTAGTAAAATCTCATGAGACTTCAAAACACCATAAGTTTTTAGGCTTACTAGCGGTTCTTCTCAAAATCTATAGAAAGTTTCTGTTAAATGAGATGGGTCCTCACGAATAACTTTTCATACAATTTATTAACCTCTTTGTTTTATACAACATGCGAGTTTTTATAAAATATCATGAAATTTTCATTAAGCCAATGTTTAAATGTAAATTGTGTCCAAGCATGATACTTAAATTTTCATCTTTGAACGGTACCACTTTCAAAAAATTTCGAGAAACTTAATTGCCATTTTATTTTCTTACGTTTCATAAAAAGCAATGAATTCATTTTGTATATAAAATTACCTTAGATCTATTTTAAAATCATATAACTTTCAAGAATACAATATAATTTTAATAAATAAGCAAAATTAAAAAAAAAATTATTTAGATTAAATCGATTTAAAAGTATATTTAAAACAACATAAAACTGATTTTCAAACATTTCAATAAATTTTTATGTTTTTTGCCATAATTCTTGAAGACCCCATGCTATAAATCAATTAAAGCGCAAGCAATTTTTCGCAGTTAATTGAAAAAAATGTTTTCTATCAATTGATTTACAGCAAAATGAATTTGAGTTGCTACAAATTAGCAGCGACCTCCTATAGAGTCTTTGAGACTTTTTGTGCGTGTGTAAAAATTCAAAATGTTTATAGTTTCTATGAAATGCAAATTGAATAAGGAAATGAAAATTAAATTGAATCGATGCAAAATCAAATGAAATGAAATTGCAAACAAAATTCAAGTGAAGCGCATCAAGCGCTTTCATCCATCAACAATTGTTGCTTGTTAACGTTGCCTCATTAATTTGGCTTTGATTTAGACGCCGTACGTCATTCGCTGGTGTTGTCTGCATACGCCAGGTCTGTGAGTTGTTGATATGCACACGGTATGGCGGCAGTTCATTAATTATGAAATGTGATGTGAGTAGTTTTAATTGATATAAGACCAAGGAGATGTCTTAAACAGATTTTAAAAGTACTTTTGATGTCAGTGTCTTGTATTTAAAACTTACTTTATACGTCAAACCCCTTACTCTTTAAATATGCTTACGCGTCAAATATTTCCAAACCAAAAATTTGCTTAGCGCACCGTTTCCATTCATACACTCAATTCCATTAAGAATTTTTTTTCGAACAGATTTCTTGTGCCACAATTAATTTCCATACACCCCATCGATTTTTTCAATATATCGCATTCACCATTCAAAACATTGAACATTTAACGTTTTGTATATTATTTTTTAAAGTGAAAATTGTTTTCTTTGGCACTTAAAAAAGTTGACTTCATAGGTGTTAGTCGTTTGCATTCAGTCAGCCAGTAAATTTTCACGAAAAACTCAGAATTTATTTTCATTACATTGATTTTCAAATTTTGCTTTGTTTGTTTGCTTATTTGTTTTCTTAACACCAGAAAATGTTCAATTTGATGTTGATGTTTACACACAACGAAGATGAAAATGTGAAGGTTGAAATTGACATTTCAAAGGTGAGTTGGAACAAGGCTGCAAATACATGCACACATACATACATAAACAGATAGTTGGAATAAAAAAGAAATAGATGCGCAGTGTTGTTGTAGATACACATGTTGGTTAACCAAGTTAATAATAGAACTGTTAAAAGGATTTATGATTATGCTATAGATAGCACACCAAAAATATAATGTTCTAGTAATAAATGGAAAATATATGATATTCAGGCTTTACAAAAGGTTCTTTTTGATGTATGATGAAATGACTACAGTTGGTTGATTTTTGCGAGTTAATAAGATTTTTTAAAATGACGCTTATTATTCACAATAATGTCGAGTAACATAAGAAGTTTATTGCATGTACTAATTGGAAAATATGTTGAATATATTTAAAACGATGTATAATCCTTAATAACGGAGGAATTTAATTTTTAGGTTAGGTCAGGTTAGGTTAGGTTAGGTTAGGTTAGGTTGCCAACTGCTTTAGTTACAATAAACAACTATATCCAGTTCGTTTTGTTAAGTAAGTTGAGCAGCGAGCTGATTTCAACTTCGGCAATTTCACTTAGATCATTACAGAAAGGCTTTCCTAGACGTCTTATCTGAATCTGGCTTGACAGCTGCAAAAAAAGTACTTGAGTAATTAATTTTCGTTCGCAAAAATTGAATAGGATAGCTAATTTTCAGCACGTTTGGCGATTGCCCAGTTGTTCACTGCAAATCGCAGTGACTTTAGTGATCTTAAACCGACTCCTGGACAGTAATTCTCAATTTATTAAGAAGGCTAGATTAATTTGGCTGTTTTAGAGGCTTTTAAAGATATCCAGTGCTTTTCGGCTTCAAATAGAAAACGCAAAAAAATTATAATTTTTAAAATTATTATATATATTTTTATAATTATCAATTTTTCCATTGATATCGCTAGAAACTTCTGCTGCAGTTTTTTGTGCTATTTTTCGTTATTTTGCAGTCCAAATTTTTTGGGTCGATTCCTTATCATTTTTGCTACGATCAGTATTAGACAATTTTGCTTATACTCTAAGAATTAGAAAAGTTTTTAAAATTTAAAGCAATAAAATAATCAATATTAAATATTATTCATTGAGTTTCATTACAAAAATTTTAAAGCCTTGTGAAACTGCAGTTGAATGAAATTATGACAATTTACACGTTACCACTTAAAACAAACGATTTATATGCTATCCATCTACATATAAGTACCACTACAAAAAACAAACATACACACAAATAATGCTTAAATGTTAAATGTTTTGAAATAAATTCAATTCAAATGCATATCATGCAAATTCACACACACACAACAATACTCGCATGTGTAAACAAACTTTCAAACACTTGAATGCAAAAATAAAATAAAAATCAAAACGCAAGCTGCATTTGGCACTTTCAACAAGTGGTGCCTGTTCAGTCATTCAATCATTGTATCATTCAAACGTTGCTGCAATAGTCAATGGGGTCAACAATACATACAGTCAAAATATTTGAAACGACAGCAGTAGCACTCATATTCAAATTCACATTCAAATTGAAAAGATTTTCAATGAAGTTACAGCGCTGATGCTAACACCACAGCTTGCAGCGCTTGGCAATGTATCGTTGCAACAAAAATATTTCAGTGTTATTATAGATTTTAAAGCCCGAACTTTGTGATTGACCTCGCATGGATTTAAATAGCAGACTTATCATAGAATTTTAAAATTTTCCACACTCACTTGTTCTATGCCGCCCACTTTTTGCACAGTGTTTCTATTGTCAGCAAATATTGCCATATTAGTTGGGATAAAGTTTACTGGAATCGTTTTCTCAATATAGCGCTTCAAAGTTTTGCCTTGTATGGGAGGCGCAACGCCCACTTGTATTACTACAAATATTTTCGATTCATTTTTTCATTTACGCCTATGATTAGTTCGCTGTCAAGTTCAGAGTTCAAAAAACGACCTCTTTATGATCGAATTTTCAATTTTTCCAAGTAATTACAAAAGAGGTAATTTCACTAAAAGTGTAATTTTTTTCTAAAGCTTTTTCAAATGTATTGTTAAGCGAGCCAAATACATGTATAAATAAGCAGTTGCAAAATGGTTCATCCTTTTTTAACTGTTATAACAAAACATAACCGCTTTATTTTTTTGGAAAGGTTATAGAAAGGTTGTAGAAAGATTGTAGAAAGGTTGGAAAAAGGGCAGTATAGAATATATATATTTTCCTTTAAAAAAAGGTGGTACAACGCCTCTAACAGGAAAATATGTTTCCACGGCCAAGCTAATGGATAGATTTTGTTAGTATTTGGTTTCAAAATTGATGAAGATTAAATCCTAAGGAGAACTATTGAAAACTTAAAGTTATTTAAGTGAGCGTGGCACTGTTTCAATGAAAAAATGCTGTCATGGATAAGTCACTACACCGATTTTGATAAAATTCGTCATGCAGATAGATAGAATCCTGAGTAAAAATATTTATTTTGAGTGTTCGGTGCTGCACTCCTAACTGGAAAAAATGTTTTTATTGCTAAATTAATGAACCTATCTTGAAGAAATTTGGTGCAGAAGTAGTAAGAAAAGCTAATTGTAGTTAATTAGACATTGCTACGCCCCCAATAGGAAAATATGTTTTTACAGTTAAACTAATGGACCGATTTTGATATATATAGATTAAACATTGAGAAAGACATTTTTTAAGTGGGGAGCACCACACCCCTTACAGGGAAATACGTTTTCTTAGCTAAACTAATCATCAGATTTTGATAAAATTTCGTATGGAGATATGCACGATTATATAGTATAGGGCAAAATGATGTCATAATTTTTATCTTGACAAAAAACAGCGCTTTTTAATGTCAGTATTTTAATACCAATAGTATTTTTTGTTTTCGTTTTGTCATTATAAAGGTTGAGTTTTAACCACTAGGCGAACTTTATTTAATATAATTTAAATCGCTGAAATTAGCGTGACACATTTTTCATTCTTATCTATTTGAAACACGCCAGTTACATTTATTATATGTGTATTTTTAAAAACATTTGAATTTAAACGCTTGTGCACAAATATGAGATTGAGTTTGATTGTATTTTGCTTTAAAATTTCTCTAACAAAAGAGGGAATATAAGCTTCTGATGAGTGTTTATTGGATTTCAAGTTATATTAAAAAGTATATGGCATATTAAACATATACAGGTTTAAATGTGGCTTATGCTGATCACAAGTTTATTAGAGCACAGTGCTGAGTTATGAACAGCTTAGTAGTAAAGTAGGATTATTAATTGATTATAAGGCTTTCATTGACTTTAAAACCCTATATGGCAAAATGACTTTTATGCCTATATAGACTTGTGATCATCAAAAAATTAACTGCATCATAGTAACATTTGAACAGGAATTGCTTTGCGCGAATTTCTGCGGGATCCTTTTCTTCATCGTAGATAAAATATAAATTGTTGTGGAAAGTTTATCAATACATATATAATTTATCTTGCATAAAATTATAGCTCGTTGCTATTAAAAGCATTTCTTGACAATTTTTATATTTTTTTTTGTTCCCTTAATTTTTGTTAATTAATTTTTGCCACTGACTTTCGCAACTAAAACAGATTTTTTTTTGTACATTTTATTGATTTCCTTTAAATTATTCGAATGATTTTTTATTTTTCTGCATACAAAATACAAAGATGTTATGGTTGCACTAAAAAACAGCTTACACCACTTTAATAGTTTATTTCAATATCAATTTTAAACTGCAGACCATTTCTATTTATATACGCCAAGTCGTAAAACATCATGATTAAGAATGCTCTAAACTGAAGGCGTAAAATGAATTCTGTAAAAAATACCCACATAAAAAATTTTTTGGTGAAAAAAAAATGTCGAATAAAATGTTTGAAAATTGCTTGTTATTGTCGGCACAACAATTTTAGACGTTCAGATTACACATTATTTTATTGTTGTTGTTGGCCATGAATGAAATAAATTTGATAGTCCTATTTTTTACGAGTACAAGTAAAAAATCCAACACTTAATTTTGACAACAACTGAGATGAAGGCATGTCTTATGATTGGTTGTTTTGGTATATAACCAGTAGGAAAACAAGATATATACTTTTGACTTTTCGAATTAAAACAAAAATCATGCAATTTGTTGGTAGACAGATTGCTTAAATTTATATTCGTAGATTTTTTAATAATTTAAAAAAAAAATTCTTTGAAAATTTTTTAAAAAAAATCCATTTTTTTTTTGTTTTTGTTTTGCAGCATGCATTTGTATATTATTATTTGTATAAAGTCTTATTTACTTTATATTTTGTTTTTCCTATTAGGTTATCAGCTAAATAAAACTTTCTAGCAGATATTTCGTAGCAGCCCACAACTACTTATGTTGACAAAACTTTTATTACTTTAGAGTTGTTTGCTACAGTTTGCCTTATTTTCTTAGCCTAAGTTTATTTCAGTCGAAATTGTATTTTTAGCAGCTTAATGGATACTGCGAATTATTAGACAGTTTGCCGCTGAAAAATCCTTAGAGTAAAAAATGCGGCCATGACGTCGCCATGGTACTCATTTTTATGTGTTAAGTGTATTTAGATTGCTCTTATTATTATACATTGTATGTAATTTAATAGAAGAAAAAGTGAAATGAACAATTTATGAAGAATTTAAGAAAATTTATGAACAATTTAAGAAAATGCTGCACAGAAAAATCAAAAAGTTTTTGCTTTTTTGTTTTATGTGAGGTAATAAGAAAAGCACTGAAAATATCATCAAAATTGCCACTTTCTTTTACATCGATTGGTGCTATCAAAATTAAAAGAAAATTTTTTCAAAAGTGTGTCCAAAACAGCACAAAAAGAAGTGCTATTGCCTCAAATATACAACTGACTTTTTTCCATTGATTAAAGCCCCAAAACAGTATTCCCAATTTTTTTTTCTCTGAGTAACCTTTTAAATAACCAAAACCGCCAAAAATGTTATGTGTAGAAGGTAATGCGTTTAGAGTTACTTTATTCAGTAGGGATTATATGACAGATCACAGATCGTATAATGGTATTTTTGTTCAGTTTTTTTGGCATTTTATCATATATGGACTTAGTTCATTAAAATTTCAACATTACATTCACCCAAAATTCATATAATTTCCTGCAGTTATGAAATCAAATGTCAGCCTTGATTGTGTGATATCACAGCTCTTAACTTTTTTCTCTACGGTAATGTGAGATCCAAAGTGTTCATGGATAAGCCGGCTTCATTTGAAGGATTGGAAGCCAATAAAATACCACGTTATTCGCCAAATCCTACCCAAAATTCTCGAACGCATCATCGAAAATCGAAGCTTCGAAATGAACCATATTATTCGCAGCTATAATTCTTTAGTATAACAAAAAAGATTGCCCGATTAAATTAAAATGTTTTATTTAATTTGTTTTTGAAAAAAGTACCTCTAAATGAATCACGACGTATATTGAGAACTAGGCAAATTTCAAATGAATCCAATCCAAGACATAAGTCTTGAGTCTTGAGAACTCAAGTAAAGGGTGATTTGTCAAGCGTTTGATTTTTGAAAATTAAAAAAAGAACAAAAAATTTGCAATAATCAATGAAATATTTACCTGAAACGTTCTATCAGTTCCTGCCATTTACTTCTTCAAGATTATTTCATGCCCGCAACTACGCCTTAGGTGGTTTATCCGTAAGCTCCAATTTTGGCGATTTTCATTATTTTTGAAAAAGTGCGCTCCAATGATGCCACCGGCCTACAAACAGTGAATTTTTCAGGGGGCATTTGCAGCTCTTGAACTGTCTTTGGCTGCTCTTCAAGCCGAATTCAGCAATTCTGTTTGCTGACGTACCCATTGAGAAAAAAATGATCTCAGGCGCTGAAGAAAATTTTTCGAAAATAATTCGATTTTTCACATTTCTCACAGAGCAAGAATTTTGATAATAAGATTCA
The DNA here is from genome assembly GCA_949775025.1 of Tricholauxania praeusta. Taxonomy (NCBI): domain Eukaryota; kingdom Metazoa; phylum Arthropoda; class Insecta; order Diptera; family Lauxaniidae; genus Tricholauxania; species Tricholauxania praeusta. Next base: position 127,491,514 of record OX459030.1, on the reverse strand, counting down.
ATAATTTACAAGCGCTGTTTGCTTGTGTGTCTATTTATGATAAAATGGCAAACCTTACTAAACATTTTTGGTGTTGACACATGTTTTGAATCATTCGTAAAATGTCAAAAAACTTATACTAAAAAACAAATACCAAAATAATCACCCGTTGTAAAGTGAAACAAAACAAAGTAAACATTCTGTTTTCTGTTTTTGTTTATGTAAATCATTTGATATTAAACTTCTTCTAATTTCGACTTGCTATAGTATAAGACTTTTTTTTTTTTTTTTATAGAATCATTTTATTTGCAATCTATTCTATGAATAATAAGCAAACATAATAACAATATTCATCTTAACTTAATTCATCGATCTCCAACGAAATCAATACAAATTATATACATTGAATTGACTTATACGTATTTTTTTAAATATAAAAATATTTCTTAAATAGTATAAGATTGAGTTTTTCTTTATTTTGAGGCAAGTCTTAAAAAATTTTTTCTTTGACCTTATTTTTCATTATTTTCCAACTTGCTTAACAGCTTTAGGCATATTAGGGTTGTAAGGTTGAAAACAAATAATTAACGGCCTTCCCAAAATTAAATAATTTTTTGCTTGAAATGCTAAAAGTTTGTTAATTTTTTTTGTTGTGAAAACAGTATTGACTTGGCCACTTGGCAACCCTGAGACATATCCACATTTTTTTAACATTTCAGCATTTTTTCAATATTTATCAAATATATTACAGCATTTTAAAAATTTTTCGAATTTTTTTTTTTTATTTTTTTGAATAACATTTCGAATTCTTCGACTGTTTTTATCTTTTTGACTTGTTCAAAATGCTTTGTTATGTAAAACTTTTCCAAAATTTTTTGATCCACTTAACATTTATTGTAAGATTTCAACTTTCCAACATTTTTCGAGTTTTACAACATTTTTTTTTGTTATTTTTCGACTGTTTCGAGACCTATTTATATATATAGACTGCTTTGATATTTTTTGGCTTAAATCGATTTGTATAAAAAAGTGTTACGAATTTTAGTTTGATAACTTCAAAGCGATTTATTTCCTGTACGCTTATTTGGCATCCCAAAAAATATAAACAAGAGTGCCACAAGGTCATGCTCAAACTATACACTAATTTGCAATAGAAAGCAATTTGTAACCAAATCCATTAGACACATGAATACATATTGTGAACATGTTCAATGTGTTTTTACTAAAGTTGATCAAATATAAACTGATAACTTGCCAAAAACTCGAAGAAACTGTTTCTAATCAAAAAATTTTTTTTGGTAGAAACTCGTAAGTATCAAAAAAGTAAGAGTTGCCAAAAAAATAAATAAATAAAATTGATAGAACAATTTCTGAGACATAGAGAAGAAAATCGCAATAATTTGAGAGTTCTTTCAAAGATTAAGGAATTAAATTTTTCTGATATGCAGCTCGCGAAAAAACCATAAGACACCGGCAGCAATATATCAACCATCAGTTTCGTCAATACAAAAGCAATTACTCATACATACATAAGTAATTATTACTCGTAGTTATACGTCATTTAAGCATTTTAGGATGAAAACATTTTATTATAATGAGTCGAATGCCAACTGTTCATAGCAAAATATTCCATGCTCATCACATTTGATTTCTAAAACGTGCTCGTGGACAATTCTTGGTCACTCCCTCCAACACACAATGTAATTTTGCAGAAACTCTAAGAATTATGCATTAATAAAGTTTCTCGTGCATGTAAAAAAAATACAAATTTTACATTTCCTTCTTCCTGCGCTTCGTTCTTACAATTTACTACACGTCACATGTAAAACTGATTACGCACAACTGTAAACAACAGCATCGGCTGCATGGTCTGCTTCGTCCAAGCGGTCCAGTTTGCGTCGCATTAGCATGGCTTGTTCACGTACGTTACGTTCGTTGCATACCAAATGACGCACAATCTAGTCACCATGGTTAGGGGGCTTGTAAGGAGGAGTCGTGAAATTTGCACAGTACTCCGTCACTCATTTGTTTTCTTTTGCGCAATTTCATTAGAATAATTTTTTCCGTTTTTTTTTTCTAAAATATAAATGCAAATGTTAAAAAATTCTTAAATTCACAAAACAGCAGCACACTGCGCGTTTTTCGTTTGAGCTCGAAAAAGTTAGAGAAGAGCACAGTGGTGGGTGGACGTGCAAGAAACACCATGTGGTCAGTTTTCTTAGTTACATTTCTGCTGTGCTAGCTGACAGCCAATGTGGCGTCCATATTTTTGTTCATATTAATTATAATTGTTGTTATTTTTTTCTCCAGTACTCATGTTCTTTGCTGACAATACTAGAATAACAACAACAAAAGCAGGCACTAAAACTATCGCTCCAATTACAGTTCTGCTGACGCTGACTAGCATTGCACCGTGGAGCGAGTGCAAATAAAAATGAAGCTAAATAAAATGAATCGAAATGACACAAGATGTTGCACCGTCAAAACAAAAGGGCCGCATATCAAAATAACGATTTTTCGAGTTATGCATACCAATATATAGCTCATTAAGTGTTATTTATTTACCACCATACTTCTAGCTCAATTAATAACTTCTAAAATACATTTTTAGATAAGGTATATTTTGTTCTGTATTTTTTCTTAACAAAACAACATCGCCTCATTTCAAAATATTTTGCTGTTAAAATAAAGAAAAAACATTTAAAACCAGGGACGTGAATCGGTTTTGAACTGAAAAACCACTTTTTTTTAATAATTAACTGAACCATTAACCGAACCGAAATTTTCGACAAATGATTGATCCGAACCGAACCACTTTTTATAACGGTTCGAGGGTTCATTCTGAACAATTTTCAATGGACAAATTTTCCCCACTTAATTGGTTTTTTTTTTTGTTAAATATAAAAATTGATGGAATTTTGAAAGAAATAGGGAAGACAGAGTTCAAAAATAAATCATTAATAGATAAAATCAAATCGTTTGATAATATAATGCGGCTTTCAAATAATGTTAATATTTTGAACTTTTGGAATAACTACCCTGCCAAAGAATTAACTGAATAAGCTCAAGTTACTTATAATGTTTCAGCAACCCAGGTTTTGGTAGAGAGGACATTTTGCGCCCTAAAATTTATACTCGCAGAACTGCGGGGAAATATTGACTAGCACTTGTTAAAAAATATTTTTCTCATCAATCTCAACTGATTATTGTAAATCAAATTTTTTATCAAATACTAATTTTTTACTACGTAGAGTAACTTCGGATATTGTGATATAGTCGGGTAATGTGATATGCCATCATATTTCCTTATTTAATGACAAAAATGTTTTTTGTCAGCATGTCAGTAACGGAGAAAGATACGTGCTGCAAGGTTTTGTGCGTTCGTATTCACTGTTTTTGAGCTCAGTGTGGTGAAATTGATTTAGCCACAAGTCTAGATTTTATTTGTGTACATTTCATGTGTGAATTTAAAATACAAAAATACCCATATCACAATACCCGAATTTACTATACTTATAGCGTATGACATAAATTATATGTTCATATATATTTATATATTCTTTTGGATTGTTACTGAATAAAAATAACACATATTTGCATAGTTTTTTTTTCATTCCCGAACCGTTGAACCGAACCGAAACCCCGGTTCAAAGAATACAAAAACCGTTTTGACGAACCAATCAAAAGTGCAAAAACGGTTCGAACCGACCAAATTTTTCACCCAGTTCACGTCCCTGTTTAAAACAACAAAGCCTTAAGTCGAAAAAGATATTTTGAAATATTTTTCATTTTTTCCAGTTTTTACAGTAGCAAAACAAAACAAGGCAGTATAGTTCTAATAAACCAAAAATATTTTCAATCAAAGTAATTGCAAAACTGCCACATTCCCAAATATGTCAATGTTACGCTATAGATTTGTAAGATAAGTTTGTAGTATTTCAGTTCAAGCTATAGATATGGCTGTCTTGAAATCCTGTGGAAAATTTCAGATTTCTTTAATCTCAATTTACTCGAAACTTAAAATTTTGAGATGTGGCCCTCTTGTTCTGACGGTGCCATGTAACGAAAAGTAAAATGAATTGAAATGAAGAAACTTAAAATGAAATGAAATCATAACAAATGCAATGACATGAGACACAATGAAACGAAACGAGAGCCGTTCGGAGCTAAAACAAATTTAGATACAGAATAAAAATTGAAGAGAAAAACAATTTGAAATAGGAACAATGCGAAACTATTAAAAAAAAAGAAATATAAAGCGAAATAAAAAAAAAAACGTAAAACATTTCAATGATAAAGTACACGAAAAAGAAGTCAATGAAACCAAATGCAATGAAAAACAAATGCGCATTTTTTTTTTTTGAGGTCACAGTTTCGTATTTTTCCCACTGTGCTATTATTATCTGCCTTTTACTCTACGTTCGACAGTGTATCGTTGTAGATTTTAGTGCTCTCATCGCGAGGAAGCGGAAACGGAAACATTTTTATTTCGTTCGTTATTAGTTTTTCTTGTACTATATAACTTTTGCTCGTAGTTGTGAAAATTAGTGCTTTTACTTTTTGTTGTTCCTGTTGTTTTTTTTTTTTTTAACGATTGTTGTATTGTTGTTGGCTATATCAGCAAATGAAATGTGAGCAATGAATTATTTTTGGAACCATGCTTTTATGGTTGATTTATTTTTAATGAACCGCAAAAAATAGTTTTTGTTGGAAATACATCATACTTTTGAATATTTGCATATAGCGAAATTTTAAATAAATCATAAGAATTTTGTTTATGTGAATATCGGTGAGCTTAAAAGGTTTATAGAAAAATACATTTTTGAAAAATATATTTTACACAAAACATCTTTCAGTTCATCCTAAGCTCTGCAAAGGAGTAGTACATAAAAGATTCCGACCACAATCTTATAACATTTTTCGATTCTGTAAAACCAGCCGTAAGCCCGGATAGTATTAAAAAATGCTCATGTACTGACTTACTCTGGAAAATTTGCATTTGCAGAAAATATCATCATGTAAACAAGACATTATAGGAATTTTTCCAAGTTTTTAAACTAATTTTTTTTTTGTAACATTTTTCGACAAAACATTATTGAGTTTATACACCGGGTGCTTTATTCCACGTTAAAATCGATTTGTTATTCTTGACGCAAATATTTACTAAAGTAGTGCTTTCAGTTCAGCTTAAAAATGTCATGGCACATACTAACTATCTTGAAATTTTCAAGGTTTTCACTACTTTTACTTTACAACTATTAACTGACACAATTTTTTATAACTTAAATGCCTCAAAAAACGTACATATATGATTTACATACATGGGTATCTGTTGGTTTAATGAAATTAAATATGTCTGTAATCATGGTCGGTGCAAGCACTAAAAGAACAAAAAAATGCATGGTTGCGCAAGCGGGCGTATCAGAAATTATTCCGTTGCGAGCACATATTTGCATGCATTATTATTTTTGCAATGTTCTTAATTTAATTTCATAAAAAAAAGAAACAACATTGGTATCCATGTTCGCCTCATGTTTTTTTCTTCATTTTTATATGAGATATTTTAATATTGATTCAGCTGCCAATGTAAGCCAATGCGCATATCAATTGTAACCAATAATTCCCCACATTCCCCTAAATTTCATTAAATGATTAAAGCGAACGTGTTCACAACTGACATTGGCAACGCTGACCATCAACTATGTAGCAATACAATAACAATAGTACCAGCAACAGAAAAAAAAAACAATAACAACAATAATGATAACAATAGCAATATTGTCCAACACTATCGCTAGCCACAATAGCTTACAACAAGCACACTTTTACACAAACACATGCACATAACACACAACGACATAAATTCGAAATAACTGTCATTCGTAGATATCGAAGCAGTAACAACTGCAATGTTAAGTCAACTCCTTTCGTGTATTTTGTGCTGCCAGCTGCATTGCGCAGAAAAACCCAGTTGAAAGTGAAGTCATAAAGTTAAACGCAACAAATGATTTCTTAAAATTTCCACGAATTAATTGTTACTCGAGTTAATTGTTGCCCAAGAAAAAAAAAAAATTTAAAATTTAATTTTTTGTTGAAAAATATAAATACGTAAGTAAGACCAACGTTTAAAAAAAGACATCGACTGCTCTACATATATTTTGTTATGAAGGCATCAGAACCAGCATTGAAACCATGAAAATTAAGGCAAAAATACTACAAAAATCCGCAAAATGCTAACCCATTTTCACTGAATATAAAAGTTGCGGAGACGGTGGTTGAAATTTTTATATGATTTAATCATGCGGCAAATGTTGAAAATTATGAAGTTCTTAGAAAGATAAGTAAATAGTATGAAGAAACCTCTTCCATTGCGTTATATCTGCGTTATTGATTGAGAGCTCATTTGAACTGAAAAAAGCCACTATAAACAATATCATCACGTCTGCCTTTTATTTTCAAAAATGTGTTAAAGCACAACAGCAGATAAATGTAAGTTTTTGTTGATTTTAACGTTTGCCAGATTGCATTAATTATAAAGACTTTATCATAAAAAACGAGAGAAACAACATCTGCCACTTAGCATTAATGTAAAAATTGCAATATTACAAACATGTAAATAAAATAATGAGTTGTATGTCATTTTATTGCGTCTGCCTCTTGGCTGACAGGGTTTTTTACTCATAAAAAATAAAAAAAGAAGGCAGACCATTCCAGCGCTGATTTTTCGAAGGCAGACGTTTTTCAGCACCTAAGGTGCATACTACTTATTAAAGATATATCTAGATAAAACTAATAAATGAACACTTTGCTAAGCAAATCTTACTTTTCTCTATTTTTGGTCATTTATATTATTTTGATTTGTTTTTCTTGCTGTGCATATGGGGCATTTCACATCGGACGCCGCTCTTGCATCTCTGATTTTTTTGAAATTTTTTTTTCTTTTAGTACTGGTTGAGACTAACCTCCATTTTTTTAATTTTTTTTCTCTCCAAAATGAAAATTCTAACTTACGACATCACGGAGAAAAAAAGCATACGCTATAATTCGAAGTGATCTTTGAAGGGAAAAGGTTAAACTTTGCAACTATATAATTAAATATATTTGGAACAATTTGGTGTCCCTAAAATAAATGTACGAAGTTGCCTAAAACCGACGCTATTGACATATAGCCCTACATGCTTTGAAAATGCAGATACCTCACGTCTGGCTCTTCTAGTGGAAGTGCTGAAGATTATGAAGTTAAAAAGAAAACCAATAAAATTAATGAGTATATTTTTTTTAACATATTAACAATTGATGTTGTTAAGAGTACAGCAGTGTGGACGTCTGCCTTTTATATTTTTGTTACTGTGACCATGCTCTTAATACAATATATCAGAGGCAGACGTGAAAAAATTATTTTAAAATAATTTTTTTTTTTTTTTACAATTACAAAATTAATTTTTCAAAAGAGGCAATAAATTTAATAACTACAAATTTTTGTTTAACATATTAATAATTGCAGTTAATATAAATACTGCAGTGTGGACTTTTATGTTTGTGTTATTTAGACTATGCTCTTATTACAGTATATTAGAGGCAGACGTAAAAAAAATTTTAATAGAACTTTTTTTTTTGCAATTACAAAATTAATTTATAAAATTCGCATAAATCTAAGCTACAAAACATAATAATACCAACGACGATTAAATCATATACCAAAATAGATCACCGGGCCCCTAGGTTAGGTTAGGTTAGGCCCCTAACTATAAATGACAGAATTTGTATAAGACTTAAATTATTTAAAATAATGAAGTTAATGCAAGTGTTTTTCACAATTTTTTTGCAATAAATTTGGTACAAGCAATCATCTTAAGTACACAATACCCTAGGCTTGGTTTTCATTTTATTGTCATTATTAAAAATTTCCTACAGGGCATGCATACATACGTGTGAGATTGTGGCTCTGCAATATGTGCTATTCATGTTTTTGGTCACGTAAATGTCAAATGTTTAAATAATTAATTTGGCTACAATAATTTTCCTTATTTTTTTCCTGTACGCACTGATTGCAATTACTGCTGTTGCTACTTTTTATTTTACTACCAAATTTTCTCTTTCTCTTTCCTTCTTATTTTATTGCATTGAACATTGAATGTTAATTATTTACATTGTGGATGCGTGGTGGTGTTAGTGGTTAGCTTAAAGTGTGCGAGTATGTATGCGTGACTAAGTAAGTAGCATTTTGTTGCTCTACCGGAAAATAATACACATTTTTTATGGCAATAAATTGACACGCAACAGCATAAAATGCGTACGAAATTGCGTGGGTTGATTTTTTTTCTTTAAATAAAAATATTGAAAATTGTAGAGGAAAATCTGCAACCAGAGAGATTAAAGTTAATACAAACTTAACGACACAAAGTTAAACGAAACAAAACTATCAAATATTTTACAGCAAAAAGCATTGTAAATATCGAAAATGTTGTAAAAGAATATATTGAAAAGTAACAATTTTTTTTTTTATATAATTTTATTTGCAATCTGTTACAAAACAATAAGCAAATTAGATATTAAATAAGAACTTAACATATTATACTGTGCACCAGTGTACACAATAAACTTACGTACAAAATAACTCACTTATTACAAGTTCAGGCTAATTCAAACAAATTAATACAAGTTAATAACAATAAATATTTCAGACTAATTCATACAAATTATATAAGTTACATATTAATTAAAATCTAAATGGCAGATCTAAGATGTGCATTCTCTTAAGTCTTCTTACATCTTCACTTTCATCTAGCAGACTAATCGCCAAGGGATTGGGATGATTACTAAGCCTTTCTAGATATCTATTACTAAAATTTTTAATTTCTTCTTTTACTGTTGGAATATTTAGATCTCTATGTAAAACGTTATTTGTTACAAACCAAGGTGCATTAGTAATAAGCCGTAATGTTTTTGACTGAAATCGTTGTAGATTTTCTATATTTGACTTTGATGCTGTGCCCCAAAGTTGAATTCCATAAGTCCACACTGGTTTGAGGATTGTTTTATATAGAATCAGTTTATTATTTAAATTCAATTCTGATTTTGGACCAAGAAGCCAGTACATTCTTTTTGACTTAATACTTAACTGTTGTTTCTTCGCTTTAATATGGTCTTTCCATGTTAATCTTCTATCTAAATGGAGTCCTAAGTATTTGATTTTGTTAGATTTTGGAATTACGGTTCCGTTTAATTGCACGTCAGGACAATCACCTCTTCTCATTGAGAATGTTATGTGCGCAGATTTTTCAGCATTAATATTTATTTTCCATTTTTCTAACCAGTTTTGTAATTTGTCTAGTTCAGTTTGGATAAGGTCAGAAGCATCAGATGGTGAGTGCATCGAAGCTAATAATGCTGTATCATCAGCATATGTAGCGACTGTGACATTTTCACTAGTTGGCATATCTGAAGTAAATATTGTGTATAACGTTGGACCAAGAACGCTGCCTTGTGGTACACCTGCCTGTATGTAACAGATATGGGAACAGTCTTGATCAACTTTTACATAAAAGCATCTATCGCTCAAGTATGATTTCAGCACTAAATAGAAATTAGCCGGTAATGAAGATTTTAATTTAAATAGTAATCCTGGGTGCCAAACTCTATCAAATGCTTGTTTCACGTCTAGAAACACTGCTGAGCAAAATTTTTTGTTTTCCAGTGAATCAGTTACAATGTTTATAATACGATGGCATTGCTCGGGTGTACCGTGATGGTTACGGAATCCAAATTGGTATTCAGGGATAATGTTGTACAATAAAATGGAAAATTGAAAACTCCAGGGAGCAGTATCGAAAAATTTTTAAAACCAAAAGCATTAAATGGAAAATCTCCAAAAGTTTCGCAAAACTTGATATGAGTCAAAAATAGCATCGAAAAAGTTTATTTAGTCATAATCAAAATATGTTAAATCAAATTTTAAAGAAAAATAACAAAAGTCAAAAAGGTATCAAAAAGTATACAAAAATCGATTAAAGTTGAAAAGCATCGAAATATTGAAAAGTACGCAATACATAGTTCCAGAGATTTTCGATATTTTTATATTTTGAATTAGTGATTGCAAAAGAATGGTGGTGCAAAAATAATGATGAATGTAGTGTCTTGATTCACTTCATTTTGTATCTGTTTTTCATGCCATACCATATTGAATCTCAATGGTTCTTCATAATCATGGTCGGAATTTGCTTTGGAAATTCTTTTGAAGTTGAGCTGTTTTATTTTCGATAATTTGAAGTGTTTCCTTTTATTGTATGATTTTGAACTAAGCTTCGAATCTTAAATCCGTTTCCTGAACACTGCCGAAGCGGAATCAGAACAGCCTGAATAGCTTCATTTTAGGCTTCAAAAGAGAGATGTAAATACATTGCTTTAGTTAAAGGTTTCTGTTTATGTAAAGTTTGAGAATTGCCGAAAATGGACATTTTAAAGCATCGTGAAAATATTGACAAACTTTGATATTTTCAAGCAACTTTCATATATTCCCAGACTCATAGATTATTGGAAAAAACAAGCCAATAATATCGGCATTCGATTGGTTGAATCTGTGCCGAATTTTTGGAAGCAAATTCTGACGCCCGGCTAAGGCTTATTTGAGTCTATCTAGTGCCGTTAATAAACAAAATTGTCGATATTAGGGCACCGAAAATCCTCACGTATTTCATGATATATAATTGCACGATTAGAATGAGACTGTTTTTGATGGGGTTTGCTCGAAGACCATCATTGGGTAATTTTTCTTCAAAGCTGTTGAAATAGTGAATGGTGCACGATATCGATGTATGTATATTGTCACAGTCGTGCAATAATTGAAGGTGGTCAATCTTCCGAAACGTCATATGGGCGTTTGAAAAACTTGAAGAAGATCCACTGTTTTCGAACAAAATATTAGGCTTAAAGGCTACGTCAAACACAAAGTCGTCGTATTTGGCAGAAAAGGAACCCAAAGAGGTTCAAGAGCTGCCATTACATCCTACTAAATCAACGCTTTTATATGGCTTATGGGCTGGCGGAATTAAAGATTCATATTTTTTTTAAAAATGAGGCTGGCCGGAACGTAAATGTGGATGGCGTTCGATGTCACGCGATGATTAAGAACTATTTGCTGAATTAATTGCCCGTGATTTCGAAGACATTTGGTTCCTGGATACTTTCCGTATAGCCCATGAAACCAAGAGCTTATTCATGTGAGGTCACATCTCTAGACTTTTTTCTTTTGGAGTTGTGTAACATCCAAAGTCTACATGAATTAGCCAGCTACAATTCAGGAATCGGAAAACAAAATCACTTGCGTTATTTGCCAAATAGCGATCAAAATGCTGGAATGCGACATTGCAAATTGCAGTTTCGGAATGGATCACAGTCACAGCTGTAATTTGAAAAAAATTATATTTAAAAATAAATAAAAAGAATAGCTCTTTTGTATTTCAATAAATGTTACACGATAAAATGGATTTTTTTTAAATTTTTGTTTTATTTTTGAAAACAGCACATCTAAATGAATCAATCACCCGTTATATATTAAAAGTAATACATTATAAAAGCTTCTAAAATTTTATGTTTATTCATATTGTATTTCAACACCATAAAAAAGTTAAAGAATCTAATGTGATTCTTTTAAGAAGTAACAAATCAAAATATTTTGATTTGTGGGCGAAAAGTATGCAATAAGAAAATTGGAGAAAACTTACAAATAGCAAACAACAATAACTTTTTTGTCATAAGATCCTAAACAACATATAAGTAATATCTTCAAATGTTTGTTGTTTGTTGCTGGCAAAAGTCTTTGTGATGCACACTGTTTGTGCTACAAACCAACCGAAACTTAGATTCTTAGGGGCGGCAAAGAGTTTTCACATTTATCATTACTTTTACATTCTTCTTTATTTTTTTGTTTTTTCGTGCTCAACTTAAATACGCACAGTAATGGGTAATGGGTAGAAAGAAAACTTCGTAACGGCTGATGCTCTTGTCCATGTGAAGGTTTTTTAATTTTTTTTTCACAAATGAGGCACTCAAAGGATGTTAAAAAAGGAAATGTTGAAGTTTAAACAAAAGAACGTATGAAAAAAAAAAAAATATTTTCTTGTGACAGTTTTTTTTATCATGGCATGTGGTATTGTTATCATTTCGTCATGCGTTTCCGTGCCATGCGCTCATGACTTCCTGCATCCGGTTCGTAGCAAAGTCATAATTTTGGTCACTTTTAATCTTGATGTTTTTTGTTTTTGTGCGGAAGAAAAAATGTTGCCATTAAAACGTCAACAATAAAGCTGCATCAGTTATGCGTGACGAGTAAATTTCATTGCATATTTATGGGCGCGCCAAAGCGAAAAATGTATGCGAAAACAAAACGAGAGAAAAAAATTGACGTTTTAAAAATATTGAACGCTGCTCGTGTGCGCATTAAAGTATGCAATGTAAACATTTTAATTGCATTTTGCATCGATAATGGCAGCGTACTACTGAAAATTATTGCATTAAATCATTTTTCTTTTACGCAAACTTAGTGAAATTTTCACGCTTCGTTTAGTTCACTCTTAAAAGTTTCTGCCAGCAGCGTGTAAGTTTCTATTCTTTGGCGTTGTGTGCGAATTTATTTATTTATTAATTCTCATTTTTTGTTTGCACATAAAGTTTTCAGTTTTCGCGCAAATATGCCAACGTTGTTAATGCAATCATCACCTCAATTTATTGAAACGAAAAAGTTTCTTGTTTGGTCTTATGCGAAAGGGGATTAGTAAATTTTTTATTTTACACTTTAATTTACAGCAATACTGTAAAAACTTTTCGCAGTCTTGCACAATTTGAAAGAATGAAATTACTTTATTTGTAAAAGACTTGTGAAGTTATGTGCTTCTAAAGAAAACCAGTAGTACGGATTTTCGGAAGCAGTTTTTCGAATTAAGCAAATTTACAGTAAAATATGAAGCACAATGTTTTATATAAGTAGGACATTTATTGTTCTTTTCTTTCTTTTAAAAATTTGAATTCTTTTCTTGTTTAGAACTGGAAGTAAGCATTTAAAAGCAAACTTCATAATTTTGTTCGAACTTTATCACATAACAGCGCACAAATAATTCTGCGAACTTAGTTCCTAAGTTTTTTGTGAGTCACTCTTCAGGTATACGCTTTTCAGCAAAATTTTGATAAGAGCACAAATAAGGGCACAGAAGTTCTATACAGAAGCTTTCAACATTACGACAACTATCGCTGTCTTGTCGTTTTTAAAAGATTTATCTGCTTGAAATCAAAATTTGCAAAATTTTCAATTTTCTTTGTTTCTTATTATCAACTGTCAAACTTCAAAGCAACGCAAATATTAATTTGATTTTCTTCAATATAAATTTCTTGTTTATAGATTTTTCAATTATATTTCTTTTTTCATTTATTTTGACAAGTAAAACTCTTTGATTTTGCCAGTGATTTCCGGTGCTGCAGTAAAATTGCCTATATGTCGACACAAACTCATAACGACACAATAATGTTTATGATTTCGTTTTTGTTTTGATAGATTTTTATCATGTGGTAAAAATTGAATGAATGTATTGAAGTGGAATTCTAAATTTGAAAAGAAAATCATTTGAAAAGTTTTGTGATAAAAATGCAATTTCCTGCACAATTTCATTGAATAGCAAAATTTTTGCTGGTGTTTTTTTTTCATTTTAAAAATATTTAGGCAGTTTTTTTCATTTCATAATTTCGAATAAACAAAATTTTCCATTAATTTATGCGCAGTTTACTATAAAAATTTTGTCAACATCTTATTAAAAAGACTAAGAAAAACTAAGCTTATCCTTACAGCGAAAAATCTTTACCCTTTATGAAGCAGAAAATTGTCATACAAAACCTGCATGACTTTATTTATACGTGTTCATTAATGTTTAACCTTAAAACACTTAACCTTAGCACAAAAACAAAAGCAGCACTTCAACACTTATGCACACACACACACACACACACACACGTTGAGAGATATATGTATGCAGCAAACAAAATACACGCACTTAAAACCTAATGCTTGACAGTATGCAAAAAAAAAAAATAAAAAAACGCTAAAAACACTATGCTACAAAAATATTCATAGACAAAATGCATGTCATGTTGCTGTTGCAAAGAAAGTTCTCTACACAAAACCAGAGATAATCAACGAAGTGCTTAGCGGCCATTTATTAAATTGGGTATTATAGTAGCACATAACAATACACAAAAAGTGCTTAAAGTATTTAAGCTATATGTTATATCGGAAATGGTATATTAAATAAAGCACAGAGCTCTTATTATATACAACATTTATTTGCAATGTAGAAGAAATTTCATAAGAAATTAAAAATTCACGCTTCAATAACTCAAGTCCGATGTAACTTAGCAATGAAATATTTAAAAATATGTTTCACCTATAAATGTTGCTCATTCATATTAAAATTTAATTGCTCGCCGCACAAAACATTGTTTATTTTAAGATAAAAAATTGGTACACATACCAAAAAAAAAACTAAAAAGGATTTAAAAGCACTGGAACACCTTAAAGTATGCACGATTATTCAAAATTTACACTTATATCTTTCTAACACACTAATACACCTCAAGAACTAATACATATCAACTTATAAACACAATAACAAAAGCATGGAAAAAATTGAAACAACTAACACACTAACGTAAAAAAAGAAACCAAACAGATTTAACCAAATTGAATTAAAATTGGAATTTTTTCTTCTTCTAATTTTTTTCTAGCTGCTGTTAAATAACTAATGAATGGAAAATTCATTCATAATTAAGATGAAATTAGCAAAAAATGCAACATGACTCATTAGTGTTGCCAGCTTAATGAAACAAAAAAAACTTACTAAAAAAAGTTTTTCATTACCATATGCACATTGTTGCAGGATGTTGAAAAAAAAATAAAAATTTCTACTCATTAGCAGCGCGCTACACAACAGCAGTAAAAAAACAACAACAGTAAGTTCCTAAGTCGACTTTCATTAAAAAAATACACACATGCATACAAATATCGGCAGACAGCCAAAAACTATGCTATAAAAATGTTGTTAGTAGCAGCAAAAAGTTGAAAAAAGTGCAAGAGAAAGAATAACTTAAGTGTGGCTAATTATTGCAGTAGAAAGTCAAGGATAACAGCAAAAACAACTACGAAAACAAAAACTACTGCAACTCGTACTACAGATGATGGCCGCTGTAGTTGTGCGTTTTTGTCGAGTGCAACAAAAACAACCTACAAAGTATTTTAAGCAGCAAAATATAAAGCAGACGATACTGAAAAGTGCGTAACTCATAAATTTTTGGTTTTCCTGAAGAAATTGTTGCGCCTCTTTGGAAGCAGTGTACTCCTTTAAGTACATTTTTATAAAATGAATGTGCAGAACGTGCTTGCTGCTGCTGCTGTCGAACACGTTGCTTAGAAGTTTTAATTAAAGTGTCATTAAAATTTGAAAACAAAATTAACGAGGTAAAAGAAAAATTGATTTCTTTTGCAACTAATTACTTAATTGAAAATTTAAGTGACAGCACAGAAAATAAAAAAATTTTGTTCATATGTGATTGTGTTTTTTAATGTTATAAATAAACGTACATCGTTCGAGAAATATAGAGAATATAGCACAAAGCAATGCCTGAGCAGGACAATTATGATGATGAGGTAAATTTTTTATTATTATATCAATTAACATAGTTTTAAAAATCAAAAACCAAAAGTATTTTTAATTGTTGTCTAATATGATTAAATAAATATTGGACTAAAAAGTTTTAGAAAAATTGTTACAACTAGTAGCACTGCTAGTTTTTTTCCAAGAAATTTTTTTTGATTAATGCTTACTTTATCTGCCCATAATTACTTGTTACACATACGTCACGTTGACCTTAATAAGAACCTGTCTTTTCAACTACATATGCCCTGAATTGAAAACTGTTAATTTTCAAAACTGTTAATTTTCTAAACTTTTAATTGATTAATCATCAACTGTAAGAGTCTGATTTCACCAAAATCATATACTTTAACGTCTTACTTTAAAACTGCCAAAAAAGTATATCATACATTGAGTCTTCTTGAAATTTGATCATTTCTATATTTGGATATGGGAAAAAATTATGCTGGAGTCAATAGGCAACACCTCACGCTGACACAAGAGAATTGGCGTATTCTTCCTTAAGTTTGGTTTCATAAAGGCCATACTTAGACGTCTTATGTACTCCATAATTTATATTCTGTACATAATTTACAAACCTTACCTATTCAAACGTGTAGATTTCTTAAGCGTTTGGTTTTTGAAAATTGAAAACAGAACAGAAATTTGCAAAAATGAATAAAATATTTATTTAAAGCAATACATCAACACCTGCCATTTACTTTTTAAAGATTATTTTATGTAAATGTTGCCCGCACTTATCCCATAAGTGCTCCCCTCGTAAGCTTCAATTTTGGCTTACTTTTTCTAGCATTTCAGTTGGTATCTCACCAGTGGCAGCTGTAATGTTGTCTTCCAGTGCTAAAATTGTAGCTGGCTTGTCCTTGTATACGAAAGACTTCACGAAGCTTCACAAAAAATAGACTGACGGGGTCAAATCGCATGATCTTCGAGGTTGCGATTTTCATTATTTTTTAAAAATTATGGTCCAATGATGCCGCCGGCCCACAAACCGCACCAAAGAGTGCATTTTCAGGGTGGATTGGCTGCTTCTGGCTGCTCTTCAGACCACTTTCGGCAATTCTGTTTGTTGACGTACCCATTGACCCAAAAATGAGCTTCGCCGTTGATGAAAATTTTTCGGTAAAAAATCACATTTCTCACAGAGCACGAGTTTTGATATTAAAATTCAATAATCTGCAAGCATTATTGGTTTGTTGGTCTATTTATGGTAAGTTGGCAAACCTTATTGAGTATTTTAGCGCTAAAATATGTTACGAATCATGCGAAAAGTGTCAAAAAATGCAGACTAAAAAAACAAATAGCTAAAAAATCACTCGTTAATATGTCGACTTCTCCACATTTTATAGCATTTGCTGAATTTTTCGACTTTTAACAACTTTTCATTTTATTTTATGAAACAATATTAAGGATTAAATCCTTCTACTTAAGATAACGAGAATCTTATATTACAGTACAATTTGCTTTTTCGAAATATATTGATATATTTTGAACATTTTTAGAAGCTTTCCAATATAACAGGTAGCATAAGTAACCATTGCTTATTTATCAAAGAAGGTATATTTTCAAACGGCAAATGTTAACGTTACTATTGATATTTTTTAAATGGGTTTTTGCGAAATTTCTTCTTGAATAAAATATTTATGATTTTTTTTGCAGCTAAGTTACATGATTTTCAAGTAATAAAACTAAGTGAGAATTTCAGCATTTATGGGTTGAATATTTCAAAATCCTGTTGCAACAAGGTTATTAACTTGACGGATTTAGAAAAGTGCTATTTGGTTAACTACGCAAAAAATAGGTGATTATATGAGTAATATCTTAAAAAAAAAAATTTCAATAAATTCACTTTTTTATGAAGTTAAATGTGACCTTTGATCAGCAAAATTTTGTTTTTATTTTGTGCTCTCCTCAGCTATACTATACAAGTTCAAAGTAAAGTTTTAATTCAATTAGCTGCTAAGAAAGCGGCCGTCTATTAATTACGTGAGGTATTTTTTTAAAAATTCGGACCCTGCTCCCTTCCGTGAGACTTACCTTATAATTTTTAAATTTAATCTGATATAGTTGACTTGAGATTTTTATTGACTTCCCCTCTCCATGGTGAGATTGGGTGAGATTTTTTCGGACCCCCTCTCTCCCCTTTTTTGACACACGTAATTTATGAATGTCCTCTAAGTTAGATTTTATCGTGTCTTCATTCGAAACAACTTAAAGTCTGCTAAGTTAATATTTAATATACGATACAAATTGTTGAGTTTTTAAGGTCAATCGTCATATTGCTTAACTTCTATTGATGATATTCAGTAAGCTCAATATTAAAAGAGGATAGAGTATTTCAATTGCCTTCTTACTAGTTGCTATATAAGATAGATGAAGGTATTTAAGCTAGGTATCGGAATATTGTTCAGAGACATTTCTGCGTAAAAATTTATATTTTAACGTAAATGCTACTTGTGTACTTTAGTTAATTGAATCGAAATTTCCAAAGTAACCACTATTTTTAATAGCATGGAAACAACGTTTGTAAATTCCCCTTAAAAATTTCAATTCTCATTAAAATTTATTTCCAAATAAAGTTCTTTCTAAACTGACTTTAATCAGTAAATTGCTGCTATAATTTCTACCTAAACCAAGCGTTTTTCTTTAAATATTTAATTTTTCTTACAATTTTTGTTTCTTTAACGTTTAATTTTTTGCGCCCTCTCCCGCCTAAAAGCATGTGTAAAATTTACAGCAACAAAAGAATCCGTAGCGCAATAAGAAAATCCTAAAATATTAAAAATAATATTACAACATTCCATGCTGTATAGTATTTGAAAAAAAAAAAAAAAAAAAAAAAAACATTGAGCTTAGGTAGTAGCCTGCTATAACGTGTTTGTTTGAGTGTTTACTTAAAAATGTTGGCATAAGAAAGTGAGTGCTTGTGGCTTGGAATATGTGCACGCAACATCTTATGTGGTGGTTTTAATGCCAACACATTTTTGTACGGAGTGTTGCTACAATTCATGCGTTATAAGACAAATGACTGTAAGTAGTCGAGCATGGTTTGCAGCCTGCCTAAAGAAACAATTTTTGTGCTCAAGTAATTTGAAAGAAAATGAATTAGAAATTCAAAGGATCCATGGGGCTTACGTTAAAGAAATTTTTCCTTGGAAAATTGTGGCATAAGCAATGATGTTGGTATGGGTATTTTCTGTTTTTGAAGCGATGGGTTTCATTTTTTGTTTTGTGAGAGAAAAAATATTCTTGGTAATAACATTTCCTTTGACTTTTGGAAGACTTCAAGAGTGCAAAAAACAATTGAGTATTAATTAAAATTTTGACTTTAAGTAACCATAGATTCGAACTTCAAAGCCAAACAAAAATGCTTTTTACAAATCATCAAAATTAAGTAAATTTTTTCAAAAAATCTGAAAATTCAATTAGATGTTACTCATACGTCAAGTGCTGCCAAACAGTATTCAACGACAAAATAAAGCTGTTGAATATTTTTTCTTTGAAGGAATTTAATGAAACAAAATCGTCAAAAATAAAATTCAATGAAAAGTCAATTCTACGTCTAGTTGTACATAATCGAATTCAAAAGCTCTATATAATTAAATACCTTGTAAATTTTGTACTCATTTTTCAACGAAACAATAAAATAATTAAAAAATTTCTCCTGATTCACTTGAATTCTTGTAATCTCCTTTGTCGTAACTCAAGCACCGTACAAATAAAAAAACTTCGCATAGGTGCCTACAGTTGCATGCATCCACACGCAGCTTGAGTTCACTTTGGAACTTCTATTATATTACCAACACAAAAGCTACTTAACACCAACGTATACTATGCATACAAGTGTATGTAATGCACACACACACATTGTACACATGAGCTGAGATACAAAATACAAGCTAAGTACCTTACTTGGGTAATAGCGCTCTTTATACAAAGTCCTTAATGTTAGCTAGGTATACAATTGAAGAAGAATGTGCATTGTATTTTATTTGATTGCATATATGCAGGCACTCCAGGGTGTTAATAAAGCTTAGCTATAACACTTGCTTTATATTGAAATTGTAATTGGACAAAATAATTTTACAAATATTAAAGTGCTTCCTAGTATTAAAAGCTGCAGGTGGTATTGAAGTCATTAGGTGAAAGTGCTTTTCAAAGGCTCATATTGTCAATTGAGGTAAGCTTTTTCGATGTATAATTTGATTTTTGATCAAAGTTCTATAAATGAAATATAACAAATAATAGCGAAAAACAGTTTTCAGAAAATATTGATTGTAAGATTTAAAATATTAAATATCTGCAAAGATGTTTTAAATCGAGCAACTTTTCCAAGCAACGTTAGTATGCATCATATTATATTACTCTAAAATGTATTCGCAAGATGCTCTTAGAAATATTCCCAAGGGGAAAAACTGACTTTAATAAGTTTGCTATTAAAAAGTTCAAAATGTTTTCAAAATTGTGTTAAAAAACATTTTTAGTATTTTTTTTTTTATTAGACCTGCCAGCCACTAACCAAAATAGAATTTTTAGGCATTAAGTGCCAATAGGTTTGCCTTTGTTACATTGTTTCTTAGTAACATCGGAACTAAGATTATGATGCCAATGGATTTAGATAATAAACTGACCAAATGCGCTAAAATAATTTTAATTAAAGGCACACATACGCCCTGTGTTTCCAATGTTTCACATGAACTTTTCTTCACTTATGCGACTACTTTTAGAGCGATTTCGCCTATCTTAGCCAACGAGCTATCTTATTCTCTAACAAGTTTAAGAAATAAAAACTGAACCCCTCTTCATAAAACTCATACAAGGTTATAGAAATAACAAAATTTTCTTATGAACAAAATATTATTATGATATTTGCATAAGTCAAGTGAAGCATAAGAAAATTTAAAATGCATTTCTTAGCTACCCATATAAACTTTATTATTTGCAATGATTTTGATTTACATATCCGTTGAACGCAAATAAAATGCAACATTCAATATTCAACTTTAATCATTTGCTGCACACACACACCATTGTCAATCACACAAACATAACGATATTGGTTTCCGCTTGCTGCATTCATCAAAATTCATTCATTTATAATTTCTGCATAAATATTTGTTGGCAAATCGTTTGCAAGAATTTTGAAGTTTTTTATTTCTTATTTTTTGCTACGATTGCATATAAAAACGACAAATGTTGATGAAGAACACTTGTTAGAAACACAAACGCACACACATATAGCATGTGCTCCCCATACTATGTCCTTCGTAAATCAATACTGTTTACTTTAATACAAGCAGCGTGAGCGATTCGCTCCATACCTTCTTTTGCTGACTTTTGCTGACTTTTGCCGACATTTGCATACAGTCGTCGTCGTCGTCAATTTGTTTTCTTAAGCAAATTTCTATTTGTACAGCAATAAAATAGTTTTGGATTGTAACACACAAATACACATACATTAAAAATTTATGCAAATAGCGGTATAGGAGAACTGGTATTTAGCCAGCAAACGTTTTTTTTAACGCAGTAGAGTCATATTTCAATCGTCGAGGCGTTGATTTCTATTGTGCTCTTATAGTATGCTGATGCCGGGTAATAGTTTGCTTGCGAAAAATAATTTGGTATACGAATCTTAAGGAATAATTTCAAATAATTCAACAAAAACCTGTCTTTTTTTTCTCAAGAAAATTGCATTTGTTTATGAGAGAAAAACGTTTACAAGGTGCGTTATAACGGGTGATTTTTTTTTCAATTTGTTTTTTCACTGTAAGTTTTTTGACACCTTACGCGTGACTTGTAACTTGTGTTAGTGGCAAAAATGCTCCACAAGACATGCCATTTCACCATAAATGAACTGACAAACGAACAGCGCTTGAAAATTTAATTTTATTATCAAAATTCGTGCTCTGTGAGGAATCTCACGTTTTGGAGCAGTTCAGTGGCCGCCAAGATCATGTGATTTGACCCTATTATGCTAATTTTTATGGGGCTACGTAAAGTCTCTCGTATACAGGGACAAGCTAGCCACAATTACAGCTCTAGAGGACAACATTACAGCTGCCATTGATGAAATACCGGCCGAAATGCTGGGAAAATTATGCCATAATTAAGGCAACTCAAGCAAAGCCGCAAAAAACATTTACACAAAATAAATGGCAGAATTTTCTGCATCGTTTCATATGAATATTTTATTAATTTTTGCAAAGTTTTGTTCTTTTTTGAATTTTCAAAATCCAAGCGCTTAAGAAATCACCCGCTAAATTTAAAATATTTTTGCGAACCTAAGCAGATTTTAGAGAATTTTTATGCAGACTTCTGAGATGAATAACGAAATTCTAAAAAGCATTTCTAAGTAAAAATGCATTATGCAGTAGTAATGCATTTTTACAAAGTATGGGAGAAATGTTTTTTAAGTTGACATATACCGCTACGTTCTTGCATACAAAAATTCTGAAAGTTTTTGCTCTAAGCAATGCTTAAAATGAGCTCTGAAAATTGAAGTCTTACATAATCAATTCAAAGACAGCACAGCTATGAATATGAAATCCTGCACAGTTTACAGCAAAATACCAAAGTATGTAAATTAAATTTTGATTTCAAACAATTTATTGAAGCATATCATTGCATGCATGATTCAACCATAGCCATAGCTAGATGCCACATAAACAACGTTCAAGACAAACGACGACAACATCATCAATATCAACAACAGCAGCAGCGCCTGCAATATCACAGTGAACTTAAGTGTTTCATTGCTGCTGCTGCTGTTGCCTGATGGTGTTCTGCGCTTTGCTGTTGCTATTGTCAGCTTCATTGTTTTTGCTTAATATACAAATTTAGCGCACTAATGTTGCCTACTTGCAGGCGCCTACTTGCGTAATAAAATATTCAATTAAATGGAGTATGTGGTGCTTTTAGGCGCGTTTATAAATCTGCGAAATTGCTACTTGTTACATTATTTTCATGTCTCCCTTCCATTAAGAAATTAATTGTGTAGCAATGCAATTTAGCAACACTGCTGTAGGTCTCAATTTGTGTAAAAGCAAAGGCAATGAATATTTAGAAAATTATTTATCACATACTTGACTGCCTAAAAGTATGCTCAATATTTTGCTTGCTGCCGCTGTTGATTTATGCATAACAATTTACTTTAAAAACTTAATTGAATTAAATGCAAAGCTTTCGTAGAAAGCATTTAATCAATGCTTAAGAGCAGCACAAGCAACAAAAGATATAGTAACATAAACAACACGCTTTGCTAAAAAATATAAAGCATACTTTTAGGCATTCTCCGGAAATTATTAAGCATTCATTTAAGTAATTGAAACAAATGCGCTGACATTGATCACTGACAATTGTTTCTAATTAGTCGGCACAGAATAATAGACATTATTGCAGCTGGTGCTTGTGCTTGGATTGAGTCACTGTTGTTTACGGGTAAGGCTTATTAGTCGCCTTAATGACTAATAATAGCTCAAGTTTACATGGAGCCTAAGGATTGATGCTGTCGAATGCAAAGATGTCAGCATAGAATTAGGCGGATACTTGTGCAAATAATTAACAATGCCAATTGCAGTCTAATTAATATTTATGATAATATTAGTGTTGAGCTTGGCCATACGACTTTTAATAATTTCATGCATTACTCAGTTTGTTTCAATAGAAATATGTTTATTTGGTATGAAAAATTATTTTCTTTATAATATGTTCAAAATTGAGTTAAGCTAAGGTTTGAATTTTTCTAACTCCCAGCAAGCTGAATATAACTACTAGTGTATATTATTGTTTCTCTTGATCTTGCCGTGAACTTTTCTAAGAAAATATTTATTTTTTAGGATGTGTCTGTGCGCCAAAAGTTCACTGAAAAGGTTTTTGTATGGATGAAAAAACAAATGATACAAATATTAATAAAAACGATTACAGTTCCATCGAAAAATTGTAGATCTATGTATGATAGACCAGGTCGAAATCTTTATTATTCAAGCAAATTCAGTATCCATTTTGTGAAGAAAAAAAGTTACGATCAAAAAAGGCGTTTTCTTAGCCAAAAAGTGCTCCATTGGTTTTTCTCGGAACGAAAAAAAAATGATGCAGATTTCGTTTTCAAGGGTCATTCTTACTTTTTGAGTCGGTGTCTGGCTGACTTTTTTTGCTTCATACAAATCGACCCGGTTTAATGTACGAGGACGTGACAAAATTCAATTTATTCATACTGAAAGTTCCCATAATTTTTCTCCATTTTTCATTTTCGATGTCACCTCTTCGTACCTTATAGAAATTTTATCACAGAGTGCAAATAAGCTGAATCTATACAATTATATAGAGAGGTAAGGTATGTTTGTTTGTATGTTGGCGGTAATATTTTGAACTACTGAACCGATTCTGAAAATTCCTCTACTAATAGAAAACTACACTATTCCTGAGTAACATTGGCTTTATTAATTTTATTTTGATAGAAGATAAGAGGCGTGGCATCTTCCTTACAAAAAAATTATTTAAAACGCTATATCTTGACGCATATAGAAGCAGAATTTTTGAAATTTGGTTCAAGGATGTATATTGTCTAAAAGCACCTCTACAAATGAGATTAGATAAAGGGATGTGGCGTCTCTCAAACAAAACAAACACTTAAAAAGCTATATTTGGGCACCAGTGGTAGCTGGAGTTTTGAAATTAGGATGTACTATATTGTCTATGCTTGGCATTTTACAAAATAATGACGGGGTTAAATAATAGAGCGTGGCTTCTCCCATACAATAAAAATAACTTTATTGCTATTATGAATCCAATTAGCTGCAGTAAGCACTGCTTAAAATGTAAGCTTTTTTGTCAACGTGAAGTGCACAGACAAAGCCGCGAGTAACGCTTTGCACCCTATATTTAAGAGTAAATGATTTTATTTCAATATACAACTTTCCTAAATTTACGGTCAAAGGAAAAAAAAAACATTTAAGTTGATTTTTCGACGTTGCAATCTTTACCAAAATTATAAATTGAATGGTGAGGAATATGAAAAATTAAAAACAAAAATTTTTTAAAATTTTAATGCCTTAAAACTAAGAGAGATAAGCCTTAAACATAAGCTTTTTACTAGCAGCCGCAACGCAATTAAAAATTTATTTATTTTATTTTTAGAACGCATATTTTAATAAATACCATAACTTTGTTTCGTTACGCTTCATTTTCACTGGCTCTGAGGCTTGAAATGAACATGTGCGCCAAAATATTGGCATTGCAATTGTTTTTATATACACATTTTGTTCCAGTCGGCAATAATTTCGAATTGGAATTGAAGTAAAACAATTTCAGAAACACGACTACACCCATTGTTGAACGTATGAATGCATGAAAAGTATTTCAAGTGAGGCAAGATAGGTTTTTTTTTGTCATTCGTAAGTAAAATTTTTTTCCCTATTAGCCTCAATCGTTGGCTAGCAGAACACTTGTCTTTAACGGCTCACCACAAATGATTATCCAATGGAGTCAAGTCGCAGCCAATGCGCATTAACTAAACGGTTAATAATGCGATTTTAAACTTCGATCTTCTTCCTAGCTATCTAAATAATATTGACTTCTCCAACGTTTTTCAATATCCATACTATTTATATAACATTGCTTACATGAAAAATGCTTTGTAACGCTTTGGAGCCAAATATACTGAATGTGTTTTAATTATTTATTTTCTAAAACAACATGTTTGTGCTAAAGAAGTTTATAGCATATCTTGTTTTTTTATTTTTTAAAGTCAAATATCCTGTTTTTTAAGAATAAGTTTTTGCAAAACCTAACACAAAAATTGTCATTCACTAATTATTCAGGAAATGGCAATGCACAAAATGTGCAAATTTCAAGACTTAATGCTTACTTATTAAGTATCTCCAAAAATATCATTCAAAGTTTCTTTGAATTTTGCTTGATATATAAAAATTAAAAACACCTCAAAATATGGCAATATAAAATTTAAGCTTTATTAAAAATGGATTTGTTTAATTTCTGTAATTGCAACAAACTTCATAGCTAGTTAACAAGGACCGATATACCCGTAAAGCTTTACAAACTGATTCAATGTTGTCTACAAACATGACAAGAAAAAGCAACAACAACATCGTACAAATGTATTTATTCAAACATCTAGTAAGACGCACTGTGACCTTTTCCACTAAAATTATCTTTAAGGAATGAGGACGTCAATTTAAGCAACAAAACACGTGCTTTTTTGTTATCGTATTTCTTTAAGTCACCACCACGTTCACCATCCCCACCCCGTCTACCAAACTCACCACGTCCACCAACCACACCACCTATAACATTTCCACCACCACCTCCATTGCCACCGTTGCCATTGCTATTTGGCCAATCATTTCTTGGACCGTTGTTGATACGAATTGACCAGACAATCTTTGGAGCGTTGTTGTTACCACTTGGAAACCCATTGCTTGGAAAGTTGTTAGCATTTGGCCAACCAGTGAATGGATCGTTGTTGTTACCATTTGGCCAGACTTTATTTGGGCCGTTGTTGTTACCACTTGGCCAACCATTGCTTGCACGGTAGTTGTTACCACTTTGCCAACCTTTGCTAAGACCGTTGCTGTTACCATTTAGCCAACCATTGTTTGGACCGTTCTTTGCATTTTGCAAGCCATTGTTTGGGCCGTTGTTGCCATTTAGCCAATTATAGCTTGGACCGTTGTTAATACCATTTGGCCACACATTATTTGGGTCATTGCTGTTACCATTTGGCCAGTCATTATTTGGACCGTTGTTGCCATTTAGCCAATTATAGCTTGGACCGTTGTTAATACCATTTGGCCACCCATTATTTGGGTCATTGCTGTTACCATTTG
Source organism: Tricholauxania praeusta (assembly GCA_949775025.1). Classification (NCBI taxonomy): domain Eukaryota; kingdom Metazoa; phylum Arthropoda; class Insecta; order Diptera; family Lauxaniidae; genus Tricholauxania; species Tricholauxania praeusta. The sequence goes on along the minus strand of OX459030.1, from coordinate 127,464,996 downwards.
ACCAGTCATTATTTGGACCGTTGCTGTTACCACCTCGCCAAACATTGCTAGGACCTATGCTGTTACCATTTGGCCAGCCATTGCTTGCATCGTTGCTGTTACCATTTGGCCAGCCATTATTTGGGTCATTGCTGTTACCATTTGCCCAGTCATTGTTTGGACCGTTGTTGTTACCATTTGGCCAGCCAATATTTGGACCGTTGTTTCCATTTTGCCAACCATTGCCTGGACCGTTGTTGTTACCATTTGGCCAGCCATTATTTTGGTCATTGCTGTTACCATTTGGCCAGTCATTATTTGGTTCATTGCTGTAACCATTTGGCCAGACATTGCTTGGACCGTTGTTGTTTCCATTTAGCCAGCCATTGCGTGGACCGTTGTTGTTACCATTTTGCCAGCCATTGCTTGGACCGTTGTTGTTTCCATTTAGCCAGGCATTGCTTGGACCGTTGTTGTTTCCATTTAGCCAGCCATTGCTTGGACCGTTGTTGTTATCAATTGGCCAGCCAATATTTGGACCATTGTTGTTTGCATTAGGCCAGCCATTGATTGGACCGCTGTTGTTGCCATTTAGCCAGCCATTGCTTGGACCGTTGTTGTTACCATTTTGCCAGCCATTGCTTGGACCGTTGTTGTTGCCATTTAGCCAGCCATTGCTTGGACCGTTGTTGTTACCATTTTGCCAACCATTGCCTGGACCGTTGTTGTTACCATTTGGCCAGCCATTATTTTGGTCATTGGTGCTACCATTTGGCCAGTTGTTATTTGGTCCGTTGTTGTTACCATTTAGCCAGCCATTGCTTGGACCGTTGTTGTTACCATTTTGCCAACCATTGCCTGGACCGTTGTTGTTACCATTTGGCCAGCCATTATTTTGGTCATTGGTGTTACCATTTGGCCAGTTGTTATTTGGTCCGTTGTTGTTACCATTTAGCCAGCCATTGCTTGGACCGTTGTTGTTTCCATTTAGCCATCCATTGCTTGGACCATTATTGTTGGCATTAGGCCAGCTATTGATTGGACCGCTGTTGTTTCCATTTAGCCACCCATTGCTTGGACCGTTGTTGTTACCATTTAGCCAGCCATTGATTGGACCGTTGTTGTTGCCATTTGGCCAGCCATTATTTGGGTCATTGATGTTACCATTTGCCCAGTCATTGTTTGGACCGTTGCTGTTACCATTTGGCCAGCCAATATTTGAACCGTTGTTTCCATTTTGCCAACCATTGTTTGGACCGTTGTTGTTACCATTTGGCCAGCCATTATTTTGGTCATTGCTGTTACCATTTGGCCAGTTATTATTTGGTCCGTTGTTGTTACCATTTAGCCAGCCATTGCTTGGACCGTTGAAGTTTCCATTTGGCCAGCCATTGCTTGGACCGTTGTTGTTGCCATTTAGCCAGCCATTGCTTGGACCGTTGTTGTTACCATTTAGCCACCCATTGCTTGGACCGTTGTTGTTTCCATTTAGCCAGCCATTGCTTGGACCGTTGTTGTTGCCATTTGGCCAGCCATTGTTTGGACCGTTGCTGTTGCCATTTGGCCAGCCATTATTTGAACCTCTGTTGTTATCATTTGGCCAGCCATTGATGGGACCGTTGTTGTTATCATTTAGCCAGCCATTGCTGGGACCGTTGTTGTTATCATTTGGACCACCATTGGGTATAGCGTTGCTATTGCCATTTGCGAAGCCATTATATGGGTCTTTGTTGTTACCATTTTGCAAACCATTATTTGGAACGTTGTTGTAACGATTTGACCAGTTATTGTTTGGACCGTCGTTGTTGCCATTAGGCGAACTATTGCTTAGACCGTTGTTGTTATAATTTAGCGTACCATTACTTGGACCGTTGTTATTATCAATCGGCTCGCCAATACTTTTGCTGTTGGGTTCACCAGCAGAACCACCGAGGTCATCGCCACCTAGACCTCCGTTGCCATCTTGATTAATATCGGCAGGATTGCCATTTTCACTACTATTAAGTCCTACACCATTACCGCTAGCGCCGTTTCCAGCACCACTTTGATCGCCTTTACTTTCATGAACTCCAAAACCTGCATCATCACCGCTACGCAATAGGTTTAAAATATCCAGAGCGCTACCATTGTATCGTATTATATCTTTGATGTCCTGATCATCGCTTTCTTTTCCATCAATAGCGGTATCTAAAGCTAATGAAATAATTCAAAAGTCAGTGCTAATATAAAGCAAAATCTACATGGCGGAGTATTTGGTGTTTCACTCACATGAATTTAAAAATACGCATCCCAAGAGAATGCACAATGCGACCGCTGTTTTCATTTTCACAAGAGAATCTTAGCATAAAAATGCAATCTTGTCGTTCTTATACCAAGTTCTCAAGAACGCATTAATTAAATAATGTCGGTAAATATGTATTTAACTTAAGCAACATTTTCCTGTACAAAATAATACAATTAGATTTGGTATATTTTAAATTAGTCGCTATTATACTCTAAGCTACAGGTGTCCAATTTATTTTCAAAGGCAGGTAAGATTGCAAATTGGTAAAGCAAAGCATCGATAAGCAATTCGTTCCGGTAGTTATTAACTATAAATTATTTCATTAGTTCAGTTAAGCGGTTGATAAAATAATTCATGAGAATAAAAATTGCTCTGCCGGTTAGTATTAAATATATATGGGGCATTCCTTGCTAAAATCGTAGGAATTGGGCAATCGATATTGCTGATTTTCTTTTGCATGTAATATATGAACTATGGTTGAAAAGGTCAAAATAAGTAAAAAATATATACAACACTTTCCATATTTTATCGATCTTAACAGCCATATTCAAAGGTTGACAGAGATTGAAGCAGTTGAAAAATGCTTACAGAGTCCGATAAAATATGGAAATGGTTGAAAAACTCGAAAAAAGTTGAAAATCTCGAACGATGATGAGAAATTCGGAAAAAATTTAAAATTTGGAATAGATTGAAAAACTCGAAAAATGTTGAAAATCTCGAAAAAAAGTTGAATGATGATGAAAATTTCGAAAAAAATTGAAAAGTTGGAATGGATTGAAAAACTCGAAATAAATTGAAAAACTCGAAAGAAAGTTGAAAGATGATGAAAAATTCGAAAAAAATTTAAAATTTGGAAACGGAATTTGGAAACGGAATTTGGAAATCTTGAAAAAAAGTATAATGATAATGAAAAATTCGAAAAAAATGAAAGAGGTCATGAGTAAAAAAAGCGGAACATGTTGAAAAGAATTGAAAGAGGTTGAAAATTTGAATATGGCACATAAAATTGATAAGATATGGAAAGTATTGACAAAAGTTGAAATATCTTGAAAAACTGAAAAAAAAATATGAAACATATTGATGAAATCTAAAGTTGAACAGTTGAAAGAGGTTGGAAAACTCGAAAAAAGTTGAATTTCTCGTTAAAGTTAAAGAAAAAGGTTGGAAAAGTCGAAAAAATATGGAACATATAAAAAAACTGAAAAAGGTTGAACAGTTGAACGTTAGGTTAGGTTTAGGTGGCGGCTTTTAACAGATCCACACATAGACCAGAAGAGTTCATAGTGTTACCATAAACTCTCTGCCACAGTCTTATTGGTAAATTCTGGTCCTTACATTGTGGTGCTTGTCCAACATGAAGGTGGACTGTAGTTATTTCCTTCAGAGATATAGAGAAAGGTTGCCCGAAGTATTTTAATCTATTACTTGTCAAAGCGGGGCAATAGCAAAAAAGGTATTCCTTGGTTTCTTCATCATCGGGTTTATGACAGTTTCTACACCAATTGTTGGATACTGCGCCAAGTTTAAAAGCATGATGCCCAATAACGTAGTGGCCACTCACAACCCTGATCAATTAACTGCATTCGCTCTGAGCTATGGATAACAAATATTTAGTGTCCGTTTTATGGAAACTGGGCCAAAAATGTTTGGTTATATTGCTAGTGAAAGAGAAAACCAACCTCGTTTCCGCTACTGAGAGTAGTTATTTGTCTTTAAATAGGTAGTAGTGTTGAAGGGATACTGAAACTTTTATGAGTTGTGAATCTGAGTGAGCACCTTGCTTTGTTAGTAAGTCTGCCTATTCATTTTCTATAATTTCGAAATACCCAGGTACCCACTGAAAGTTGAAAAAGTCGCAAAAATAGGAAACTAATCAAGAAAGTTGACAAGGTTAAAAAGTCAATAAAGTTAAAAATTAATAAATTGAAATAGTTTGCAAAATGTTGAAAAAATATGGAATATTTTGAAAAATGTTGGAAAAGTGGAAAACTTTCAAAAAATTTGACAAAGGGTTGAAAAGTCAAAAAAATTTGAGAAATGTTAAAAAAGTCGAAAAAATAGAATTTATTTTAAAAAGTTGAAAGAGGTTGAAAAATTTTGAAATGGTTCAAAGCGGCAAAAAAATAGATAGAATATGGAAAATGACGAAAAAATGTGTGCTTTGCTTTGTTTGACTTTTTGCTATAGTTCTCAACAGATCTATGTAAAATGGGAAACATATTAGATTCAGAAATTTTTAATAATTAGCTCAAACGTCACTGATGAGTCCGGCTTACAATGGACGAAACCTTAGCCCATTGTTCTGATTAATTTATTTTTTTTTTTAGTTTAATTTTTTTCGTGCATACGCACATTATATTGAACAGTAAGGTTCAATAAAATAACAATCATAGATTATTTCCTGAACTGACACACCACAAATAAGTTTATTTTAATGGGTTAAACGTAAAAAGCTTCTACTAACCGCTTTTCTATGATTTATTCTAACCAAAGAATTTCAATGTATTTCCTGTTTAAAAAAAGAAAATTTTGTGTCATAAAAAATTCTCCTAAGGTAATCGTAAATTGAAAATTTTTATTTTTATTTTTGGCTTTATTACCAACAACAAACTTTTGTCACATTTTTTCTGTTGTAGTTTTTCTTTAATATTTGTCGTAGTTGTTGTTCTTAGTAGAACTGTAAGTGGATAAAAATTCGTTGTCAACAACAGTTTAGTACAAGGACACGTGAGCTTTGCTAGCATTAGTAAAGGCGTGTATGTCTGTGTGCTACTACATTTGAGCCAGAGAGAGCGCAAAAGGGTGCAAAAGCTGTAAATAGATTTTTCTCAGAATTGTTTTTTTTCTTTTCCTTTTACTATAGAACAATTTTAGATTCAATATTTGTATGCTGTACAAAAAGGTGAGCGGTTCAACTTTTAACGTGTAGATGCAGCAACTCTTGAAACACACAAACACACTAACATACTCACAAAAAAAAAAAAAAAAAACGGAAACCCTTTGGCTGCGCACACATTTTCAATTTCAAGGAAAATCTTTGCCTCTTTAAGTTGCGGTATGATTATGTGTGTCATAAAGCCTTTAGAGACAGGAACAAATTTACGGCTGCATTAAAGTAAAAGAAAATGGTGCTGAAAAGTCAGCATGAAATTGGCTTTAAGCCAAAAGATCAACCGTAGGTAGTCATTATGGTAAATCGAAAAATGTTTAAGACTTTTAAGTCGATTGTTGACTTGTAGTTGCTTCTAAGAATCCATTTTTTTGAGGTTTTTTTTACGTAATATAAGAAAATGAGGGAATTCAGCCATTGATTTTAAGGCACAGGAAAAATTAGGAAAAAAGTAGGTGAAATAAGGAAAGTGAATAACATCAGTATTGCCACAACCTTGTACAGGCACGTCAGGATATTGAGGTATTTACGCATAAGTACACTAATGGGTGTAAAAAAGTACTTTTGATATTGTAGATAATTCAATGTTATAAGAGGTGATTTTTTAAGCGTTTGATTTTTGAAAATTAAAAAAGAAACAAAAATATTGCAAAAGTGAATAAAATATTTACTTGGTGCAATGCATCAATTCCTGCCATTTATATTTTAAATACCATTTTATGTACATGTTGCCCGTGGCTACGCCTGAATGATCTTGGCGGAGAATGAACCTGAGTTTAGTTGCTCACCAAACTCGCCTCTCAATAGGTTCATCTTGTTGAAACCACATGTCAACCAAGAAATTCTTGCGTTTTGGGCAAAAAAAAGTTGGTTATCATCGCACAGCACTCTGCTTCATTGACGGTAACGTTGTGATTTTCATTATTTTTCAAAAATTACAGTCCAATGATGCCGCCGACCCATAAGCCGCACTAAGCAGTGCATTTCTCAGGGTGCATTGGCAGATCTTGAGCTGCCTCTGACTGCTCTTCAGACCAAATTCGGCTATTCTGTTTGTTGACGTACCCATTGAGCCAAAAATGAGTTTCGTCGCTGAAGAAAATTGTTCGATAAAATATTGGGTTTTGACATTTCTCACAGAGCACACATTTTGATAATAAAAGTGTTTTTCTTTTGTTAATCTATTTACAATAAAATGGCAAACCTTAATAAAAATTCTAAGTGTTAAAATATGTTACAAATCACGTATGTGATGTCAAAAAACTTTAACTAAAAAAACAAATAACAAAAAAATCACCCTTTATCTTCTTCTTCATATGTAAGAAACTTTACTAGTGGGTTTTGGAAAACAAATTTTTCTGGATTGAATTGACAGAAAGGTAACACTAACGTTTACGTAGTACTTTACTTTTTTCAACATTTTCCCTGTTTTTCAATATTTCCAATTATTTTTCGATCATATCAAGATTTTTTTAATTTTTTGATCTTCTTAATATTTTTACAACTCTTCCAAAACTTTTCTAAATTTCTGAACCAACATTTCTGCTTCAACATTTTTGGACTTTTTCAACATTTTTGAACCTTTGAATCGTTTTTTTCGACTTAATCAACATTATTTGACTTTCCAACATTTTTGACCTTCTTGACATTTCTCAACTTTTTCAATGTCTTTCAACTTTTTCATCAAAATTTTTTTACTTTGTAAGATTTTTCGAATTTCTCAACATTTTAAGACCCTTTCAACATTTTTCAGCTTTTTAATATTTATTATAAAGTGTGTTCATATTCGAGGTAGCTTTTTAAATTTTAAATAAAAGACTTTGCCTGTCTTTGTGCCTGAAATCTTTATTGATTTTTATTGGAAACTAAAGCACATTAGTTTTGATTAATAATGAAAAAGAATGTTGTTCAAGTGACTTCCACTGCTAGCTCGGCTGGCTCTCAATCTTTTATAAATATTTTGAATAATTTTTTCGCAAAATGTTGGTTCAATTAGTAATATTTGCTAGATGATGTTGTGTTTGAGGTGTTGCACAGTTTGAAGACTATCCGCAGAAACTTTATTCTTTAAGAAATTCCATAAAAAGAACCCCAAAGATGATCTTGGTGGCCAATTCACGTCTGGTTTTTGAGAAATTTAACGATTATTAAACTTCTCTTTCAAAAGATCGTTTATTCCGTTGCTGTGCGACATGTTGCATCTTCCTGTTTAAGTCGGTATCAAGCTCCATTCATTGCATTGCCATTTTCATTTTCAAAAAAAAATATGTAGAAATTAAGCCACCACAACAAAATCCACACCATAAAATAATTACTTTTTTTTTCATAAAAAGCCAATGTTTCAAACAATTGTCTAGGATTTTCTGCTGTCCAAATGCGGAAGTTTTGTTTAAAAAAAATGTTCTTTCAATAATTTTAATGGTAGCAAACGTAATTATAATTAAAAATTACCTAGAAAAATTTAAATTTTCCTTGGGACTTAAGTAAACTTGATCATATCATTGCTATTACTATATTGCGTTGGAAACTGAAACAAAATTCTATTCTACGTCGATTTCCACAATTTCTGAGAAATTTTCTTTTAGAACTTTAAGTCGGAAGAGTAATTAACTTCAAACTTTGCACGTATTGTAAGATGGTATATTAAATTTCAATGTTGTTGAGAACACAAACAAATATACACACGCACATACACACTAAAAGCCATTGTGTTAGATGAAAACTTAATTAAAGTTTGAAATTGTAGAGCTTGCCTAAAATATCTATAAAAATGAGGTAAGTTGACTTAAGTCAAACACGAGAGCAACAACAAAAAACTCAGTCAAAATTGTAGAAATAACCTTTGCTTGAACCTCTTGTTTTCATATGCATACATACAGGTGTATGTATGTATTTCTGATTTACATATACATATATGTGCTTCACACACTATTATCTAGTAGTGTATTTGTAAGTTATTCTCACTAGCATTGTGTTTATTTAGGTGTGTGAGTGTCTGTAGCTTTGTGCATTCATGTGTGTAAGCTTTTTTGCGGCTGTGCGTTTGTGTGTGTATGTGTGTAACGGCAAACCTTTTGTTATGATATTGAAAAATATTTTGGCTTATGAAAATGTTATTTTAATGATGTTTGCTTTTGCAAGTTGCGCACAGCTGCGTTGCAGAAAATGAAACTTTTTCACTTTATTTTCTTTCTTTTTTTAGTATCGAATACGAAAACTTTGAAAATCAGTCAGTTGGTGTATAAAAGCGTAAAGGTTATTTTGTGGAAAATAATGTGCTATTCATAAAAATATCAAGTTACCAAACTGCTGAGTTTATATTTCATTAACATGTTGCTATTAGAGTTAAGAGTTTTGCCTTTTACCAGCATTTGTTCAATTTTTATCCCATCACAAACTAAAGTTAAAAAGTTGATGTTGATCACACAAGTCCAGATAATACTTAGATATATGCCTTTGTACAGAATAAATATGGATTTTTTTGGAAAACTTTAGTGGTATGATCCCTTAGGAACTTGCTGCGCAAATCTTCTTAATATGAACTCTTAACCCTTTCAGGACCGAATTAAATTGGGAGAGAAAAAAATATTTGGGTTCATGCTCTTGTTAATATGATCACACAAGTTAACTGTTATCAATTGTTATGTCCTCGGTATCCTGGCACTTCCTTACTGAAAACACAACTGCCGATAAGACAAAAGCAAAGCAAATCGTGGAAAAAATAACAAAACGGTGATTTTGACAAGTGCAGACATTGGTACTGAAAGGGTTAATTTTTTCGCTGCTAAGGTCGATTTCACTATCACTTTTCATTCAGAAATTGCAGTTGTTATAAGGTACACTTGCCTTGAGTCTAGTTTGCTGTTTCTATGGGAGTTGTCATGGACACTTGTCCAAAGCAGCCCATTTTTCGTTCAAAATGGGTAACTCTAAAATGGCATGTCCTGTGTTCTATTGGCTTTTAATTGTAAGACTTCATGATTTTTAATTTAAAATTTTATTTATTTTTCTATGGCAGTTGCAGTTTCCAAATTTTTAAGAAAAAACTCTTATGATATTGTGCTCTAATTTCAAATATCATTGCATACTTTTGGGAAACATTTGTGATATGATAGTTTAAATATTTTCCTGTTGATCTACGTGCATTTGTTTAATTTTGCTTGCTTTAAAAAAAAAAAAATTTTTTAATATGTACTCTTATACGTACCAATGTATTTCCTTGATAGATCTTCATTATATGATAATATTAAATTTTTGCACTCAACCGAGCCTGACCGCGCTGCATATGTGTTGATTAATTGGCTCATTAGGATTACAATTTCAAAGAAAATTCTTCCCAAGCTTTCGAATTTCAAGTTTTTAGGAAAAAAATTTTAATCTGAGTGTTTTTTTTTTTCAATAAACTGGCATAAAAACTTTTAAGTTTAGAAAATGTGCAAACGGTCACCTTATAACGGGTGATTTTTTTGCTATTTGTTTTTTTCAGTGTAAGTTTTTTGACTTTTATCGCGTGATTTGTAACATATATAAATATCAAAAATGCTCAATAAGGTTTGCCATTTTATTATAAATAGATTAACAAGCCAACAGCGCTTGCAAATCATTGAATTTTATTATCAAAATTTGTGCTCCGTGAGAAATGTGAAAGATTTGAAAAATTTTCTTCAGCAATGAAGCTAATTTTTAGCTCAATGGATACGTCAACAAGCAGAATTGCCAAATTTGGTCTGAAGAGCAGCCATAGGCAGTTCAAGAGCTGCCATCACACCCGGAAAAATGCACTGTTTGGTGCGGTTTGTGATCCGAACTTTTTCAAAAAAACTGAAAATCGCAACTCTACAGTCAATGGAGCAAGATACCGTTCGATCATTATTCACTGTTGTTGCCTTAAATAAAAAAATTGAACTTGGTTGACATGTGGTTTCAACAAGACGAGTTTGTTGAGCAATTAATCACAAGTTTTGGAGCGGTCCATTGGCCGCCAAGATCATGCGATTTGACCCCACTAGACTATTTTTAGTGGGGCTACGTGAAGTCTTTCGTGTACAGAAACAAGCCAGCCACAACTTCCAGCCCTGGGAGACAATAGTACAGCTGCCATTTGTGAGATACTAGCCGAATTGTTGGAAAATGTATGCCAAAATTGAAGCTTACGGATGGACCACTTCAGGCGTAGCCGCAGGCAATATTTACATAAAGTGATCTTTAAAAAGTAAATGGCAAAGTTTGATGTATTGCTTTAAATAAATATTTCATTCATTTTTGCAAATTTCCTGTTCTTTTTTTAATTTTTAAAACCAAAAGCTTAAGAAATCACCCTTTATGCTGTGGAAAAAAACCAAGTTTATTTTTACAAAAGCTAAGTTATCTACGTGTGCATCGAACTTTCTGATACTCGGAGTTTTTAAGTTGTAATCTCTCTAGTAAGACTCTAGTTAAAAACTAAAAGAGTTAGAAAGTAACTATTTTGCAATCAGCAGCTGCACCTGTTGAACTTTTTCACACAGTATTTATTTTTTTTCTTGAGTTTCACAAAACTCTTCGTTCAAAGCATATGGGTATTAATTTCATGTTAGTTTCTTAACATTAGAACCACAACAGCATAAACAACATTTCAACAAAACCAACTTTGAAATTGAAACGCGTATGTAGTTTAGTTAAATTTACTATTTGTCGGTTTACCGATTTCATTATGCAGCTGCTTTATATTTTAGTTTATTGCTGAGGGTCTTGTTACATAACCTATGCATGCAGCTGCTGTTGTTGTTTGTGATCCTTTGTTGCCGTAACTCACTCATAACCTTTATAGCTTTGCTCCATTGTAAAGGTGTAGCAAAACCACAAAGCCGACAACAAAATGAATTTCATACACTCATAGAGAACACAGGTAACAACAGCAACATCAAAAAGGTGTTAAATTTTAAATTGAATTAATTAAAACAAATTAAAAAGTGCTAAAAAAAAGTTTCACCTCAATCTCTCTCTCATTTAAGGCAAACAAAAATTTATTCAGATCCTTGCTGTCGGATACACAAAGTTTTGCCGCTGTCATTGTTGTTGCTGTTGTTCGTTATTAAAGTCTTTGATTAATTATGTTTGCCTCATTTATTTTAAGCATTTTGCAGAAAAAAAGGGAAAAATTATTTCTCTTGCCCAAAAAAAAATTTTTTTCTTTTTGCCACATTAATCCTTCGACGCGAAGCAGTTACCTTTTAACCCCTTACGCAGCAAATACGTGCTGTAAGTAAGCAAAATTTTCATTTAACTCAACCGTTGATAGCACGCAAAAAAAAAGCGCGCACTCATCGTCGTTAGCAATATTGGTTGGGTTGTTAAAAATGATAAATGACTTGAATTCGCAAGAAAACAACAAGTGACAGCCAGTGCATTAAGTTGACGTTTTCTTTTTGTTACAAAAAAAAAAGAATAAAATGAAAGTTCTAATTTTTACGAAAATGGAATGGTATAAAATTTTGAATTTTTTGGGTATTTAACTTTTCCTAAAATGTAAATCTCTTGTATGTCAAAGTAAAATTTTTTTAAAAAAAGGAAGGCGAGTCCCAATCAGCATCAAAAGAAAAAAGTTTCCAAAATAATAAAAAATTCAAATCAAAATGGTATTCGATTTGGCGTGGAATGCACATATTCATAGTACGTATATAACTTGGTTAGTTATCAAAGTTTTTGATTGCATTCTTTATTTAAATATATTTTTGCTTAAGTTTCGTTTCCGTTGAAAAACCCAAAAAGTATGCAATGCTTTACGGAGGCTTAACTGCAGATTTGTGACGTATCCTGAAGCGCATGCATACGGCACATACCTCATAGGAATATTTGTAATATGCTCCTTAGAGCATGTGAGCGTGTCAACGATTATAATTGGCTTCTGTTGAAAGCCCCCAAAAAGTATGCTATACTTTACTGTGGTTTTACATGCAGATTTGTGCGGATATAAGTGCGTATACAGCAAATTCCTCATAGGAATATTTGTACTTTTCCTTCGTGACTCTCCTCATTTTCTAACTCTCGTTCACTTCTGCTTTTCAGCTCTTTCCTCCACTTTCAACACTTTACAGCGCAAAACTTTTTAACTCGCACCAGAGCATCAAACAAACCAAAATCTCATAATCTAAAAAACAAACTGGCGTTATGCTATTTTTGTTGTATGTGATGGCATTGAAATCACTTTTATTTGCAATTTCAGCTGAAAAGTTTTTGCATCACTACTTTTTATTATTATTTGTTTTTGATTTAATTTTTGTTTTTTTTTTCTTTTTGGAAAAATATAACATACTTATTAATGCATCAGTGCTTGAAATTACAATATTTCTACAATTGGAAATTTTTATTTTGTTAAGTTTTATTTTTTTGCTAAGTAATTTTTTTAGAAATGATACGCTTGAAGATTGCTGAATCAACCATATTTTGGGTGATAAGTTTTTAAATCTTCTAGAAGGTTTAAAATGACTTAAGATTTTTTATTGTATTGTCTTAGACGTTTCCTAAATATTGTATGTTTCAATGCAATACAACCTATTATAAAATCTTTGTTATTTCCATTGTACATATACGACATCAAATGATAATGTTTTCATGTTAAATGACGTCATTAAATATTGTTATATTGACTTTAACCTTAATCGTTTTAAACTATTTTTTTTATAATTCATACGCTAATCGCTTTGTTGAGTTATTGCATGTGAACAATTTCTTTTGAACCAGATATTGCTTGACATCAAATATATAATCTTGCATGCCTATGAATAAATGTATGAATAAATGACTATTTTTCTGGAGAATATTATTGATTACGCAAATCTTTTATTGCATATTTTTAAGCGCATATATATTTTCTTCGCTGAAGCTTGTGCAAATTACAACGAAACTATAATATAATGTATAATTAGATGCCAAAAACATTGCAAGAAAACTATTAAGCAATGGAACAAATAAAGATTTTTCAATTAAAGCGATAAAAATATGAGCAATTTCATAGCACAAAATTTCTCAAAAGATAAAACTTTAGAGCTGAGGTTATACTTTCCTTGATTTTAATCAAGTATAGACTTGAAAAAGTGAGTGCCAAAAACTGTGCAATGAAAAATATTGAATTTAAAGTTAGAAGATGACTATGAATGCAAAAAGTACAGCAGAGTAAAGTAAAGTAAAGTAGAGTAGAGTAGAGTAGAGTAGAGTAGAGTAGAGTAGAGTAGAGTAGAGTAGAGTAGAGTAGAGTAGAGTAGAGTAGAGTAGAGTAGAGTAGAGTAGAGTAGAGTAGAGTAGAGTAGAGTAGAGTAGAGTAGAGTAGAGTAGAGTAGAGTAGAGTAGAGTAGAGTAGAGTAGAGTAGAGTAGAGTAGAGTAGAGTAGAGTAGAGTAGAGTAGAGTAGAGTAGAGTAGAGTAGAGTAGAGTAGAGTAGAGTAGAGTAGAGTAGAGTAGAGTAGAGTAGAGTAGAGTAGAGTAGAGTAGAGTAGAGTAGAGTAGAGTAGAGTAGAGTAGAGTAGAGTAGAGTAGAGTAGAGTAGAGTAGAGTAGAGTAGAGAAGAGTAGAGTAGAGTAGAGTAGAGTAGAGTAGAAGTAGAGTAGAGTAGAGTAGAGTAGAGTAGAGTAGAGTAGAGTAGAGTAGAGTAGAGTAGAGTAGAGTAGAGTAGAGTAGAGTAGAGTAGAGTAGAGTAGAGTAGAGTAGAGTAGAGTAGGATAGAGTAGAGTAGAGTAGAGTAGATTAGGGTAGAGTGGAGTGGAGTAGGGTGGAATGGAATGGAAAAGAATGAAGTGGAGTAGCAGGAAATATCATGCAAGAGCTACGAAATTTCTTCTAAGTTTTTAATGATTTGATTGAACGATTTAGTAAAAGTAATTATATTATAAATTAGAAAGTTCTATTTTCAAAGACTATGAAAATGTTTGAGCATATAATAAATATTTCACTCAAATTTTATCCATTTTGCACCGAGAAAATGGCACTAAGTTTAAGAGCAAACTGTGTTCAAAAATTTCTTGTAAAAAAAATTAGCCTTTCCATATGAACAATGATAAGAGCTGCAATAATCTTACTGCTGAGTCTGCGACGGCTTAGTAAATTAAAGCTAAGCTTAGATCAATTTTTGTAACAAAAACTCAATTGTTTTTTTTAATAAAATTATTTTTTGTGTGTAAACAAAAACAAATCCAACTTAACTGTGCGCTTATTATTCTCTGCATTGATTTCTATTCAGAAAGCTTTAAAACTTTCCCTTGAGCCCTATTCAAGTTTTTCCCATAGTCATAACCTTCGGTGAGGATAAAAAAAAAAATCCTTTCGTTTGCAGTTATCCTTTTGTTCTTAGTGGTTTTGTACACCTTCGTTTGGTGTTAACTCCTTTTCATGTTAGTAAGTAGCTCACTTGGAAAATCGCGTTATTCCTTTTCCTTTTTTTTTCTCTTCGCTTAAGTGTTGCCAATTAAATTTAATTTTTCTCTGTTATTGACATATTTTGTTTGGTTTTCTCCTTATTTTCTTATTTGTTTTTTTTTTCTCTTATCAGTTCATAAATTTTTCACACCTCGTTTGATTACAGCAACAAGAAAACAACAAAATTAACAACCATTTGAAGAGACCTAGGAAGAATAAACAAATTTAGTTCCTCTTGCTGCCGTCTGTTGAAATCCGATTAAATGCGTTCAGGTCAGCGCTTAAAGCTGTTTAACTTTTCAATTCGACTTCGACTCTTTGGCACATCTTTCTCGCTATGCGCGCTACTTCGTAGAGGCATATAAATTAAGCTATAGCTACACTTCTTTTTCTGCACTAAAATATGTTAAAGGGAATGAATCGAGATTTGTTGCTTACATAATTTGCAAAACGTCCCAGGCCAAAAAAAATTACCGATAGGACTGAAAATTGCCCTATTGGAAGCTGATTGGTGAAAGAAAAAAAAATTTCTTACAGAAAATTATAAAAGTATTTTTTTTTGGATATTCTGAGCAATTCTAAGGACTTTTTAGTAAATGTGTTTCTTACTAAAAATTGATAGCTTTCGATAAAAATGTGATAGAAGGTGACGCATTTGGTTACTTGTCGGTCGATTGAGCGAATTCTAATGAGTTTATCACACTGAAAATGTTTAATCACATAGGAAAATAGACTCATCTTTCTTTTAAAATTATTTTTGAAAAAAGTATCCAACTTTGGAAAAAGTTACTGTTAACTTCTAAGAAGGCATTTTGAGCCTGTTGCAGTCATAAATGCAAAATCACTAAAGAATAAAAGGACTTTTCCTTATTAAGATTAAGATTCAACTTCAGCATATATTATTTTCAATTTTTCTTAAACCCAGAAATTTTAAAATAATGATAGAAAATGTGCTTCAAAATTTCAAAAATTTCCTGCATCTTCCGAAAATCGATTATGAAAAATAAATAAAAGTGCCATAGTGTGCATATTCACAGTTTGGTCGGGAGTTTAAAAAGGGGAAATTGATTTGCTTGGCAACAAAAAACAAAAATTCATAATTTTCTGCTGCTGTTATGTTAAACAGCAATTGGCTACTTTCCGCTTAAATGAAAGTGAGGGGCACACATTTCCATAGCTTTATCTTGCCCATCACTTTGATGTTGCTGTAGTTGTTGCTACTGCTGTTTTGCTCAACATCATTACTGTTCAACAGTAATTTCAATGCCTATCTGTCGTTAGGCAGGCAGCTGCTTTTTGTTGCTTTCTGTGCGCTTAATTTACGCCGGCAATTGAAATCTCATTAGTTTACTAATTATTTCAAATGTAAGTAAACGCGGCAACGCTGCTGTCCTTTTGCTGTTTACGCTTAATTAGCTTTATTTTGTTTATTTGCACTTTGCATTTAGTAAACAACTTAAAAAATATTGCGAATTTTAGAAAGTTGAGGGAAATAATAAATGTTGCCATTTTTTTATTGCCTAAATAAAGAAAGTGCGCTTCATTAAAAAATTAAAAAAATTATGCTGAAAGCGTGGCCAATGTTTTAATGTCTTGGAAATGTTGACGAATTGATGAATACAAAATAAAAAAATCTTAGTTATTAATTTTAAATTTTCTCATTAAGCACTTAAAAGTTTTTTTTTTTTAATTTATTGTCGACTACACAAAAATTTAAGAAAACAAAAATTGTCGTTAAGCTGTAATGTTAAATATGATTAAAATTTCTGTTTTTATATATTTTGAGGAAATAAAGTTTAAAAATTATGTAAGGATAGGTTAGGTTTAAAGGGTCGCATTGTGAGCGTCATCAGTAAAAAATTTGTAGTTTCTAGAGTTACTTCGAGAATTTCAATATGAAAGCACATGCATCCTTAGAATTGATTGAGGAATAACATATAAAATAAAAAAAAAACGAAATATGTTATATTGAAAATATTTTGAGAAACATTTTTTTAATTAAAAAAATTAGTGTTTTAACAAAATTATTTAAGTTTTTTTTAACCTTTTTTATAAAGTTATAGTCTTTCTTAACAAAAATAACTCAGAGATTCGTTTCCTCATTAGCCCCAGGCATTCGCAGAGTAGATGCCTATCCGTCTCATCCTCTTCTTCGTTTCTACAACTCCAGCAGAAATCTCTGAAAGGAGCACCATACTTGGCGGCCATAGGACCAATAACACAGTGCCCCGTACGCACTCCTACAATAGTTCTGTAGCTGAACCTTAAGAGAGCTTGTGTGCTTCCTAGATACAGTCTAGGCCACGTGTTTCGAGACTTTCTGCATCGTTCCACCTTTTATTCGTTTGTTTCGTGGTTATGTCCATTATCCGATAATGTAGTTTCGACAAAAGGTATCCTAAGATCTACCACTTGTTGATTCTCCGGTTGTTTTGATGCTATTTTGGCACTTTCGTCAGCTTTCTCATTACCGGAAATACCCTTATGACCGGGCACCCAGCAGAGCTCTATTATATGCTGTCGGATTGAACGTTGTAACTCCCTGCAGTGTTCTACACATCTAGACTTCATGATTTTGGCTACCAGTGCTTTGGTCACTCACTGACTGTCCACACATATAGTAATGAGGGAGGGAGTAAGCTCCCTGTTCCGTACTACCTGTGTGGCTTGATTTATAGCATAGATTTCAGCTTGAAAAACGCTACAATAATTGAGTAGTCTGAAAGACAACTCCATGCCCATATTATCGAATAAGCACCAGCTCCAATGCCAAATTCCATCTTGGATTCATCCATGAAGTAAATTAGCTCCCTTCCTTCCAGAATGGTGCCAGAGTTCCATTCTTCTCTTGCTAGAAAGTTGATGTTGTAAAAATTGTCGAAGTCAAGCATTGGTACTCGGTAATCACTTGCCGTGAGGCGAAGTTCCCGCTAAACCCTCAACTTTCAGAATTTAGAAGCTTGTTGCATTCTTTTAACCTAAGAATCCCTTTTACCACCATATTCCTGAAGTACAGGTTCATGGGAACGAGATGCATTATAATTTCCAGGGTCGCCTGTAATGTCAATTTCCCGTCATACCAAGACAGGCCAGTCTCAGGACTTTACGAAGCTTGTCAAGTAGTGACTTGGTGTTGGATTTAAGTATGAAATAATATAAAAAAATGTCAGTATTTCCTCATATGAGAGGCGTGGCACCACCCATTTTTTCATTAAAATGTACTTTTGCCCGCAAATTTTATATATGTTATGTGCCATGTGCTGTTTACCTGCGCCAAAAAGTTGTTCAGATATGCTGAATTTGGTTTTTCTCGTATATGGTGGGCGTGGTATCCCCCATGTTTTTATCAAACCAAACTATGCTAATAGCTTTCATGTTTCAAGCCTTATACAACCGCGTCAAATAGTTGATGATATATAAACAGTTTGGTTTTTTTTTCATATGGGAGGCGTGGTACAACCTATTTTTTTCATTGAAACTTATTTTTGCCCTTACTTTTTTTCAAAAAGGTAATTTTTACCTTAGTTTTGGAAAATTTTTTCCTTAAATTTTTTTTTTTTTGAATTTATGCCTATTTTATTGAAGTTTATTTTTATATTATTTTTTGAATTATTTTGCCTATAGTTGCACTCAAAAGTAAAGATTCCCGGCAAATTCAATTCTGTGTTCAAAATAATCATAATTGAGGACTTTGTTTTTGACTTCACTTTTAATTTTGTCCTGACTTGAAATTTTTGCTTAAGTCAAATGTGTACAAAAAAACAACACTGATTCAGAAATATATCTTTAATCGTATATTTTTTCCCCATACAGAATTTTTAAATTGCATTGCCCCAATGCACAGAAATTACTAATAAAAAAACAACAACAGCTAGCTGCATATCGAGCATGCCTTAGCGCAGCACTTTAATATTTTTCACATCAATTCAGGTCACACTTAGGGTAGGGATAAACATCTAAAATTACACATTCAAGTTGTGCACTAATGACATACCCATCAATTTTCACAATGCCCCTTCACCTGCTTCCGCTTACCAACAACGACTTTCGAAAGCTATTAGCAATAAGTTAAATGAGCAGTTTACATACATACATACATACACACAGGCATGTGCACAAAGAAAATGGAAATAAAAAAGCACAAAAGTAAAGAGGAAAAAAAGTGAGAGGCGAGAAAATGTGTGATGTGCGAACTAAAAGCTGTAACATGGGTCATTGTAAATGATAGCTTTATGCTGAGCAGAGTATCAATTTTCAGCATAAGAACACTTAAATTCACACATTTACGTATGACTTGCATAAAAAGTAAGTGTATGTGTAAATGTCATCGTCTGTGTCAATGTATGCGCGTGTATATGTGAATAAGCTTTAAGGATAATTGCATGAATATCTGGTCTTATGTGACTACATACTAAAATAAGTGATTATTATAATGAAAAGCCATAAAAGAAAGTCATAAAGAGAAGGACATAAAAGTCACAGCAACAGGATGCAATTTAATGCATTGTAAAAGAATAAGAGAGCTGTGAGCTATATAACAATTATGCGGCAATTTACACAGCTATTGGGTGATGAGAACTTCATGTTAAAATATCGAAGGGTTGAAAAGCTAAGTAAATGAAATAATTTTAGTGGTATTAAAATATTTTCTAAGCTACTAAGTAATAAACGGTATAATTTTCATGTGCAACATGTCAAATTAATGTTAAAAATATTAGTAATGTTACAAATTAAATATCACTTACATTTCGGTCCAAGTTGTATTCAAGCATTACAAGTCAGAACGGAAGGAGCTGTACTTTTAGGTCTTCAATTTTGATTTTTTTTTGTGGGCTATATATGACCAGTTGATGAATAGTAAATGTTTTCGGAATAAGTCGCACAATTGTTGCACTACAATTTGCAAAGGCTTATGAACAATGAAAGAATAAATTCTTAAGATTTTTACTTCTCGGAAACCAAACAATAGTTTGTGGTATGGAGTCAGGAGCGAGCGAATACTTTTTTTGAAGTCAGACAACAAAACTAATCAACAAAAGTGATTATGTCTTTTACTTTACTAGAGCATAAATTTGTAGCTGTTATTCGCTTGAATACTGGAGAGACAGTAACTGCCAAATGATATGCTGAAAATTGCTTACCAAAAGTTTTCGAAAATTGGTTGGGAAACCAAACAAAAAGAGGAACTACGTCATTACTTTTTACATCACGATACTGCGCCAGCTCACAATGCTGAAAAAACAATTAACTTTTTTGAGGCTTCTGGTATCGAAGAAATTCGCCCAGCACCAATTCACCAGATCTGGCAACTTGTGAATGATGGTTATTTCGAAATGCTAAAAAAAATTTTAGGGAAAAGTCTTCAGTAGCACTGCGGCTATACTAGGTGTACAAATATGAAACCGGTAATGACATCTAGCGGTCGATAGCCGTATATGTATGAGCTTCCGAACCGCACCAAATGTCTTAATTGTTCATTCTGTCATCTGTCAACAATATTCAGTTCACAATTTGTCAAGTTTCATACAACAACGCATTTTTTCCGCTCGTAAAGATGTTGAATTTTGTGCCTGAAAACTCTCATTTGCGGTAAGCATTGATTTTCTGTTTCCATTTGAAGAAAAACGCTTCTGAATCGCATTGAATGCTTGTTGAAGCTTACGGCGAGCATGCTCTTGGTCGTACACAGTGCAATGAGTGGTTCAATAAATTTAAAAGTGGTGATTTTGATGTGATAAATGAAGAGCGTGGCCGGCCACCGAAAAAGTTTGAAGTCACCGAATTGCAAACATTATTGGACGAAGATGATGGTCAAACGCAACAACAGCTCGCTGAACAACTTAATGTGACACAACAAACCGTTTCCTTGCGTTTGAAGGCCATGGAAAAGATTTAAAAGGTCGGTAGATGGGTGCCACATGAACTGACCGACTGGCAGCAAGAAAACCAAAAAACCACTTGTGAATTGCTGCTCGCCAGGCAAAACAGAAAAGGTTTTCTCCATCGAATCATCACTGGCGATGAAAAGTGGATTTATTTCAACAATCCCAAACGAAAAAAATCATATTTGAGCCCCGGCCAACGACCCAAATCAACGCCAAGACCAAATCGCTTCGGCCGAAAGACAATGCTGTGTATTTCTGGGATCAGCGTGGTGTTATTTGGTATGAGCTACTAAAACCAGGTGAAACAGTTACTGGTGCACGTTACCATCAACAATTGATCGCTCTGAACCGTGCTATACGTCAGAAGAGGCCCGAATTTCAACTTCGCCATGACAAAATTGTATTCCAAGATGACAACGCATCGCCACATCGAGCAGCGGTCAATAAAAACTTGGTAAAATCGTACAACTGGGAGCCCCTGCCCCACCCGCCGTACTCACCGGACCTGGCGCCATCCGATTACTATTTGTTTTCATCGATAGGACACGCACTCAACGATTCGCACTTCAATTCTTACGAGGAAGTGCAAAAATGGCTCGATGAATGGATAGCCTCAAAAAACGAAGAGTTTTTTTTGGCGAGGAATCCATAAATTGCCTGAAAGATGGAAAAGATGTGTAGCTAGCGAAGGGAATTACTTTGAAGATTAAATTTGGAACTATTTTCGCAAAATGAACGTGTTTTTTTGAATAAAAAATTACCGGTTTCATATTTGTACACCTAGTAGTTGATGCAGATAATGCATAAATAAAGAATTTTCAGCACTGTTTTGAAAAATTAATTTTCAGGCCATAAAAATGTATTAAAATTAGTGCTGATTATGTAGAAAAAATAAAAAAATGAAGGATAAAAAAAACAAAAATATTATTTCTATTTCTTTTTCCCAATCCACAAAGTGAACTTTTGTTAGGCCCCTCGTACAACCAGATCAGCAAAATCGAAGAACACAAAGTACAGTTCCTAATGCTTGTAAACTTTTAAGCCATTTGAGTACAGCACATTTTCTAGAAAAAGAAAGAAAAAATAAATCAAAGCATTGTAATTGAGCATCAAGTTATAAAAGCTATTTAAACGAGAGAAAACATTTATTTTTAAACAGCGCACTTTGGACCACCTTGTAAGTTGCGCTATTTCAATTCGGTAATTATATTTTTATATAATTATATTAAAAGCATACACTTTACTATAATTTTTAAAATTTATTGAAAACTCCTAAATAAAAGCAAAAAAAAGTAATAACTTGGAACCTGTTTTCATATTTTTTTATATGAAAAAATTAGATGTTGCTCATACGTCATGTTAACTCTAAATGTGTTACCACTAGAAACTATTTTCAATTCATAAAAATCAATAAAAATGTGTTGCTTTTTTGCAATTTCCATGCAGTATTTTTGCTTCTGCTAACCATTTAACTTTTATTACCTACTATTCATATTTCAATTAATTTTGCACGCACGCATTTCCATAACCGTAACACAGCGTGGACTATAACAACGACAATGGCTCTGCTTCATACCGCGACACTCAATTAGTTTTAATTACAACAATTTAATTGCTAGCAACAGCATGAGTGACTGAAACAATAAAAGAACAAGTGTACCAACTATAAGGGAAATCAGCGCGCGCCAACTGTATAGTACAGCATACGAAATTATTTGCATTCATTATTGAGTCAACGTTTACGTTGCAGCATAAGAAGTTGACGTCGTATGCACAGTTAAAGA
The DNA here is from genome assembly GCA_949775025.1 of Tricholauxania praeusta. Lineage (NCBI taxonomy): Eukaryota > Metazoa > Arthropoda > Insecta > Diptera > Lauxaniidae > Tricholauxania > Tricholauxania praeusta. Next base: position 127,442,785 of record OX459030.1, on the reverse strand, counting down.
CAAATAAATGTGGGCAAAGAGTGGGCGAATCTACGTTAAGTGTAATGCAAATTTGTGGCAACTGCAGCAATAGTAAGGGTGGAATGAAACGCGCAAATTTAATTTGTTTTACTCGTAAGGTTCTTTTAACTTGATAGTGCCAAAATGAAATATTCTGTAAAATTATAATGCCATGCGATATTGTTTGAAAACTATTTTAGCTTTCTGGCTTACATGGCTTGTTGGAGGCCCTATATATATTAAGTATGGTTGCCAAAGGTAATTATATACATAAATAGGCAAAGGCGAAACAGTTTCATCACATTTTAACTGGCATAATACAACATAATCGCTTGATTTTGTTGGAAAAGGTTTGAAGTGCGACAAGAGGCTGAATAATACTTTTTTCCAATAGAAGCGGTGCCACGCCTCTAAAAGGAAAATATATTTCCACGGCTAAGCTAATGTACTGATTTTAATTTGTGGAGATGGGCTGAAGGCCTAAAGAAAAATATCAAAAACCATTTTTTTCTGTTAGTGGGCGTGGCATCGCCCCATATAAGAAAAAGCACTGAGTTGCTGCAATGATTTCGATAGGATACATGATACATGTTTTTACCCCTAACAGGGTAATACTGCAAAGCCAACAGAGCGATTTCGATCAAAGTTAATAGAGAACATTAAAAATGAGGAAAATATAACTTTTTTGTGGGCGATGCCACTCCTCTAACTAGAAAATATGTACTCATGAAACCATATTTTTGCTAACTCATTTTTATGTCAGTTTTTTAATAACAAAAAGTATTTTTTGAAATACGTTAATTTTATTGGCATTGAAAAATTCATTAGGATATGATGAAATTTTATCAGGCGAGGTATTACCAGGCATTAGAAAAAGATCTGACAGATTTGTATCTTTGTTTATCTTCAGATTAAGCCAGCGCAAAATTATTTAAATCATTAGTGGTATTCATTTAAGCGCGCAATTTTCCCATTTGTGCAAATAGGCAATTTTGCGCGGTGTGTTTCACGAACGCCCCTTTGAATATTTTATGCAATTTGAGGCATGTCATTTTTTTCTGAGAGAATCGTATGGAAAAATAGAGTGACAAATACAAAATGTGTGAACAGTAAATTTTTGCTGAGAGAATCGTATTGGAAAAGAGAGTGACAACACTTGCACAATTAGCAGCGCAAGTTTGCGCTACCAAATTGTCGAACAAACTTTTCTAGCTTGTTCAAAAAACTTTCCATACGATTTTTGGCAGTTCGTTTGCAAGAGCGCAAAAATGCACAGCTTAAACAATTTGCGAGAGGGTTTTGCGCGTTTAGGTGAATATCCATATTATATCAATGTGATTTTCAAATTGTAGGCTCAAATTCGGCTTTTTTTGATTTCTTTTTAATTTAAGCTAAATTTTTTTATAAAAAATGTTAATAATGTGAACAAAAAGACAGACATTTGCCTCAAGCGAGTATCGAACCAATGTATGTTATACTATCAGGACTTCTGTATTCATGTAACAACATGTTGCATTTTCTCGTTGGGGTTTTAACTGTCATGCTAGTGTATGTTTTAATTTTTATATAAAAATTGTGTGCTCCATTGTCGCTTCAATTTGGAACGCTCCTGCGCTGTTCCGTTGGGAATGTTTCCCTTAGTTCTATGTCTGGGTGAACACGTATGCATACACACACGTACGTTTGCAATCACATGTGCATGTGTGGTGAATAGTATAAAAACATTTTAAATGCAAATTTTCTGAAGCTGATGACAGGTTGACACGTTCTGCAGTCATAAAATTAAAATTGCATTAACTTGAAAAAATTACCAAATGTAATTAAGCATGGTACTGAAATTTTTAAGTTTTTTATAAAGTTTTTTATATATCAAGAACAAATTATAGTTTCTCTTCAATTTAACTTGTTACAATTTATGAAAAAAATTGACTACCTTAACGATGAAGGATTTCGTACATAAATATCCTAATCTACAACTGTTAAATACAGACTGCAACCATAGCAATCCAATACTAACGTCTCCGTTAATTACATTAATGGCAAATAAGTTATAATTACATCCACATGCAACATTACAGCAACAATTACAACAAGAATTAAAACCAGAAAAATTACAACTAATAAGTCAAGCATTAAATTAATATACGAAAACAAGCAATGAAATGAAACTACAAAACAAAACAAAAAGCAGAAAAAAAGAAGTACAAATGCGATTTATTTTCAATGAACAACACTGCCTGAATGAGCAGCTTAAGCCAAGGCCTCCCAGCCTCATTACAGGAAACACTACCACAGACACAAACAAAAGTACACTGCTGCAGCAGCAGCAGCAGCAGAAAGTTCCCTCCAGCGTTAGTAAAATTCTATAGAAACTAAAATACAACAGCAACAACAACTACAAGAAGAAAACATCAGAGAGCACAAGCAGAAACAAATACGTAGAAATATCGTAAGAATTCGTTAAACGTAACGTAGCGCAATCCAAGCATTAAATCAACTCGAAAGTGAAATAATGAGCGCGTGACAGGGTTACAGACATCATTTGCTACTCCTCCCCAACTGTCCACCCACTACCTTTCGCTTCTCTTTTTTTTTCCTTCTTCATTTGTTTCACAAAGCGTTTCGTGCAGCTCAGTTCTGGAGGGTAGCAGGCACTTAATGTAGTTGATGATGTATGTGAGTGTGTGTGTGTGTGTGCGTGCATGCGTTCAAGTAGTTGGTAACATCAAATCCTTTGAATAGCAGAATTGTGTGGTGTCGAAATTGCTCAAGGAAATCTCTTTTATTTTCCTCGTTTTCGGCAATAATTTCATTGTGATTTTGTTTTTTTCATTTTTTTTGTTGTTTAATTTTTCTTTCTTTGCTAAGGGATTTATTTTTGCAACACTTTTTTCACTGATTTTCTGCTTTGGAAATCTTGGTTTTGTTTTCTGACCATCAAATTACACGCCATTATCTCTTTTATTGGCTTGAAAGAATAACATGAACCCAAAACAAAGTGAATCCTTTAATTCTTTGTCTTGTTTTGCTTTTTTAGAGATTTTCCATCATCAATGTTTTACTTGTTGATGCTTTATTCTTGGAAACAGTGAACAAAAAAATCACGACAGATCTAATTTTATTTAAGTATTTAAACTTTAAATTTTCAATGACTTGGGGTGTAACAAGGCCCAAATGAATTCAAATATAGACAAGTTTCTTCTCCCACAAATATCTGCGCTCACATTAGCTGGAGATGAAACAACCTACAACTGGTACAGCAAGCACGCTCAGTCGAGCGTATCACATTGAAAGAGAAACACACAGGCTGGGGTATGTCACACCCCCGGTCATTGGCCGTGTTACGTTTTCGAATCTCATTGACGACGGGTTAAAGTTTGAAAACAATTTAATTCTATTTGGATTTTTGATTTATTTTTATATTTTAATGATTCGCTGTAATAATGCTTGAAGTTTATATCAACTTTATAACTTTCTTCTAATTTTTCTTATATCCTTTATCTTCTAACGGCGCAGTTTAAGTAATTTTACCGATTCTTAAGGATTATAAGGCAGATTTGCTTCCATAAACAGAAAAACATCAAACATCAGTTGTCAGGATAGTGATAATTTGGTTTAACTCAATGAATTCTGGCCATCAAACGGTGTAAAACTTTTAAGTAAAAAGCGCAGCAACTGTTTGAGCAGTTGGCATGAATATGCGCTGGATGATGCCATTGCTATCAATGAACATTGTCTTGGCTTTAGATGGAATTTTTCGAGTTTTCTTGGCTGCGTCCTTCTGTCTCCCTAAAGCCTTTGACCCCCATAAATTTTTTGCATCATTTTGAACTTATGTGAGCTAGTTGTGCCAAGATTTTCGTGGAAAATTATTATTTTACTTGAATGAAATGTCATAAAACTAACATGTGCAAGCCGATTTCAAGTATAAAACTTAGAACTTGTTCAAAAATTCAAGCTTTAAAATGACTTGTAACTCCCAAAGATACCGCATCTGGTTGCTGAGGTATAACTTCAACTCCGGAATATTATTGCCGCACTGTGTATTACTAATTGTAAGGATGTGCAACGCCCTCTTGTCAAAGTCTGCCAACTTTTTGCATTGTGATTGTCAAAATTATTTCGCTTTTTTTGTGTTAAATTTATGTACAAAATTAGGAAGTGCCACGCCTTTGTATCAAAATGCAGCCAATTTTTGACTGATGTCAGACCAATTTGTTTTTGTATTTCTATGCAAATTAGTTTCTTGATATAAAATATTTCCTTTGTTATAACGTTCTAAAGTTGATTGGATTGAATCCCGAATAAATTTATATGTTTTGAATGGGTTGTGACACGCCCCTAACAGGAAGAAACGTTTCCACGACTAAGCTAATGTACTGATTTTGAATAAATTTGGCTTGAAATTTATCTCCTTAAAAAAGATTTCTTAAACTCTAAGCTTTTTAGTGGGCGTGGCACCACCTTTAATAGGAAAAAACCCTTTAACTGCGAAACTAATTAATCGGTTTTTATGGAATTTGGTACAAAAATAGATTGAACCTTGATGAAATGTATTTGTTTTAAAAAGAGCGATGCCACGCTCCCAATAAGAAAATATGTTTTCACAGCTAAGCTAATAAGTCGATTTTTATGAAATTTGATATGGCGATAGATTGGACCTTCAGAAATCGTACTTGTTTTTAAGAGGGTGGCGCCATGTCCGCAACAAATTTTCAAATTTTATATATTAGACCGAGCAACAGCACTTTTAACACATCAAAAAATCAATATATACGGAAAACTAGAGGTCGAGCATCGTAAAAATGCGTACTTAGTTCTTTCCTAGAGCACCCAGATGTTTGATAAATGCATTTTAAAACTTTAAGGCCATTACTGCTATCAATTTGATTAAAAATAATAAAAAAAAATGTTTCTAAATCGTGTAGATGATCCGGTAGAATTTATTTTTTTTTTTTTAAATTTTAAAGTTCATTTAAAAAAATGCTCTACAAAATAAAACTGTGAACGCTATTTAAGTACATTTGAACCAAAATTTTGCAGTTTATAGTTTTCTCACATGTTAAAACATAAAATAATACTCTTTTCTGTACGCAGGGTTTTATTTCATTTTGGGATAAAAAACAACACAATTTGCGTTAAATTGAAATATCTCTAACAATAAAAAAAAACCAATAAAAATAACAATTGATTTACTATAATAAAAACCCAACCATTTTATCGTTATCTCAAAAATATGTTAATCTTGACAATTTCTTTCATTCATCAAGTATTTCCTTTCACTCTCACTACTCGTTCTAATATCATAAAAGACTACAGTTTGTAATCCCTTGAATGTCTGTTAAAATAATCTAATTTTTCTACGAACATTCCAAAGTCCCTCCCCCTATGTTTTGTATACACTTCCAAGAAATAGAACACACATACACATGATACTTAAGTCGAAAAAAAAATGCAATAAATAACAAGTTTCTATTTGGCTTTATACATCCTCCTGCACAGCGTGACTGCTCGTTCTATAGTTTGCAGATGTTATCCTTTATTCTTTATATTTCGCATTCTATGAAGTATACATTTAAGTTAAATTTTAAATAAATGTTTGCTTACTTCAAGACACACACGCAGAGAGAGAGAGAACGACAGCGGCTGTTATAGCGACAGTTACTGAGTGAGTGACTCTGGGCTAACAAGCCTTAGAAATATGCCCATCAAACATTTGCAAGAGCTATAAGTTTTCTTAACTTAAAATAATTTACAGCACTTGTAAAAGGGGCTTACGCCCCATAACACTTTTCAGAAAGCTAAGATACAAAAAAATAAAATATAAAATAATTGATATGGAATTATTTATGCAATTATTTGGCATTTCTTCTATAAGTTTCGTTCTTCCTAGCCAAGAATTTATAACGCTTCTAGAAGAGCTAAATTTTCAATGCATTATGATTCGATATAACTTTTTTGTTTTGTTATTTGTAATGTCATTGCCATCGTATATAAATATATGTTGCCAGGCTTTTAAATATTCTACGATAGTCACCTGAATAAAATGATGCGACAATAATTCTAAAATTTTTATTTCGCTTTTAACGACAATCGTTTGGAACCCTTCCCGAATAAATTATTGCTTGGCGACAGAAAATGAATTAGCTCGCAGCCAAAGTTGCCATCTCGGCAATTGAAATATTATGACACTTTCGCTGTTCAGAATGTTTGCTGGGTAAGGTCTACAGCAGCGCATTCAATGTTAGTGTAAACATATACTGTTACGCACATACATGAATACAATAACAGAAACATTTGCATCCCAGTTGGAATCTGAAGAAATCTGTTCCAAAATTTATTAATATTTTTTGACTAACCTTCTTAATAAATATAGAAAGTAGACATATTGTAAGCTACAAGAGAATCTTTCCACATAAGCAAATCAAAAATTTTATCATGTTCCGTTTCAGAAAGCCTACCACAAGCTTACGCCGTAAGGCAGATGGTAAGAGATCTTAGTAGATGTATGTCTCACTTAGCAACTCACATTCAATAACGCCTATAGTTTAACGCAGTCGTCAGATCGAATCCTAGTGCTGATAGTTCAAAATTTTAAGAGTATAAATTCAGGTAGGAAAGTTTAAGACTCATGAAGAAAGTAATAAAAAAATATTATTAACTCAGGAAATTCTAAAGTTTTTTTAATAAACAAAATTAAATTAAAATGAATTTTGCTTAAACTACAGCACTATACGTTAACTAATTCAGTCAGTATCTGTACTACAGGTTACATTTTTGTATACCAAAAAATCATAAAACATTGCATACTTATTGGCGTTTTTGTATAAATGTAATTTTTATCTTGAAGCTCATTGCTGTTGTGCCTTACCACGTAAGGTAGAAAGAGATGCAGTTGTTTTATCTCAATTTCATTTTACCTCATTTTCAGAGAATTTTGCCCCATAAGTTTTATGCCTTATTTATGCAATAATGCCTGTTATAGCAAATTTCTTAAGAAATTTAAGCATCGCTGCTTGCTCAGGCAATCATACCATCATTAGTAATAGCATGCCAACCGATCCAACTGGGCAACTTGCAGCAAGAGCAACATCTGCAAAAGAACATGAATGTCCTTTTTTGCGTTTTCTTTATATCATGTCTTTGACTGCCTTTTAATCTACAAACCGCAACACTAATCCATATTAATGATATTTCATGGTTGTGCTAGAAACACTACGATACCTAGCGCGAATGCGTGTGGGTGTGCAGTCTGAGGAGTTGATTTTAAGTCAAGGGTAAGGCTAAGTGTAAAGCTGACAAGAAACTGAACTCCTGTGCAACATGTTGTCGTGTGGTATGGTAACTGAAAGCAAGATGAAGTGTGATAAATATTTAGTTATGTGCCCTAATTTAGATGAGTTTAATTCAATATTTTTTGGATTAAAATTTAAATTTGTTTTTTAGTTACAAGGCCTGCTGTTGATTGAATTTTATAAGAAAAATGATGCCAATTTAAGAGAGCTCAGAAAACCAAAGTTTGTGAAGTATATTTTAAAAGTTTCTTTTCTATCCTTTGGATTTTTGGATAGTGGTTGTATTTAAAAAATTATCACAACTGTACAAAAGCGCCAAACTTTTCCTAAAAGACAAATTCTATTTGATAGAAAACTAAGTTAGAGAGGGTTAGGAAAACCACTGCTGTTCTTTTATCTCATTACCCTTCATCAATTGAGTAAGCTTCTGATGCCATTAAACTTGAGTATATTTTTCGCTGATGTGAAGCAGAAATAGAGGTACCAACGTTTATTCCTAGTTTGAGCTTTGATCTCTACAATTTGAGTCTTACGATTTCAGTAATCTCATTAAGGATATTGACTTAAGGCCTAGGGATGACGGTCGTCGAAAGACAAAGACAAATTTGGAACCCTTTAATGCATTTCTTTTTAGCTCATAACTTGTGTGGAAGGTATTTCGGGTGTGTAAAACATGAATATGAAGTCGGATTTTTATTTCGGTGAAAGGTAGCACTTTGTACAGTTAAAAATCTATAAACCACCTAAAGACGGGCTTATGGGTAAAAACACATAAGTAAAAAACTTGACTAGGGGCCGTACTGAGCTAACAACACAAAAAAAAAATTGTGTGTGAGAGCTATACCGATTCAACTATAACTCGCCAAAAGGCAGTGGTATGCATTATGATTAATGATATAATATGATTAATTTCATATTATGAGGAAAATTTTTTCGATAGAAAAAATTCTTGTGCTCATTTTTGATACCTTGACACAAGTAAGCATAGGTCAGCTATTTTTTGATACCCTGAAGCAAGTAAGCATGGGTCAGTTTCTTAGTTTAATTACGAAAACTAACTGATGACCGCAACTTACTACGCGTGACCTGTTTTTTTCTGCGAAGCCTAACAATTTAAGTTTTTTTAGTACACCAACTGTAATTTTTGACTATTCTTCAGAAATCCTGAGTAGTTTTTGTTTGCAATGTAAATTGAAAATTGGGAATGGGGCAAACAAGTAAAATTTGATTTGGAGAATGAGACCATGCGATCAAGCAATAAGACTAAGCAAATTTATTCAAAACTGGTTCAGTAGATTTTGCGTGATGCGCGAATATTGAAAAAGCCTATCATTTTATTTATAAAGATTGGTTTGCTATACGAAAAAGTTTAGTTAAATAACCTGTGGTAACGCAAAAGATTATATTTTGGTCTTGCAGAGTCGGTCCTTAAGCTGACTGCTACTAATAATTAACTTAACTAACTACTTACAAGTTTACTATGAGAGTGTAGAATTTTTATTGAAAAAAAACACATTTTTGGTTTAAGAAAGAGCATCAAGTTCTTCTAGTGAAATACGAGCTCAGTTGAAATGAAATATTTTATTAATTTAAGAAAAAAGTCATTAACTTTAGAAAACATTAGTAATATTTAAAAAAAAAATGTGTCCAAAAACTAAGTGGCCTTAAGTTGCAACATTTTTCAGTCAAAATTTTAGCATAAAAAAAAAACAGCTGAATAAAGTTCTTTTATTAAAATTTTATTCAATGTATAAGTCCACATCAAATTTTAGTAAAATATTTTAGGCTGCTTATCTTGTAAAATTTTTTGGGCAGTCTTATCAGATAGTTAACATATCATCACTATCAGTGATATATGGACTATAAGTGTTCTTTAAAAAGCAAATTTATCTACACATAAGCATAAGTCCGATATTTATTGACACTTTTATCAAAATAATATTAACTTGTGACATACATTTTATGATAACATATTACCTTTTTGTGATAAGAACAAATAAAATACGATAAAAAGTTGCGGCATATCCTAACTATTTTCGCTGCAATTACTCTGTACATAGCGTAGCAATAATTTGCTAAAAAATCATGTTTTTTTTATTATATTTCTTTCTAAAAATAAGTTTTTCATAAATAGTTTTAATATTTTTCATTAGTTTTCGTGTCACAAATATTTTTTTTCTGCTTATTTTTCTATTAACTTCTAATTCCTGAAACGTAAAATATTGCGAAACTCTATTGAGAATAGAACTTTACGAAACGGCACGGCACGTTTACGTTTTGAGTAATCACTTATACGCACTGTCATATCACAGATTTGTACTTGACAGTTGACAATATTACGTCACATCACATTACGAGCGACATAGTAAGGTCATAACTAAAGCTGCTCTTTATATTTTTGAGGTCAAGTTGCATTTTTATATATTTTAACACTGAAAGAATCTTAGCTGTTTGTACTCATTGCAATGACATTGTAGCGCATGAAGGTTAATATTTGTAATGCTGCTTAAAAATGTCACTGCTACTTATACGTGCAATATGTTGCAACAGCTTACATATAATTTGCAATGCAACATTAGTATTAGCGACAGCTGTTTAGTTATACAAATTGAACACGTATCACTGCCCCATTCAATATTGAATTTGTAATCAGCGCTAGGAGGAAATGCCTTATGGCGACGCCAAAGCATAGACATAATACATTAAGCCGTACATGAATTGTAAATTAGAATTAATTCAGTCATTATCACACGTAAACTTATTTTGTTGTTATTTGCGTCACCAGCAATGTAACACAGTGGGACAAACATAAAATTCAATAATTATAAATAGTTTTTAATTCAAATTGTAAATTTCAAGTAAACGATAATATGATATGGTTGTTCGTTTTTCCTCCTCAACCTCCTAGCTACATATATTCCTTGCAACTTTTAAAAATATTTGTTAATATCAAGGTCCTTGACTGTTTTGCAGTACGAAATGAATTTACGCGATAAAAACTGATATGGGATTTTTTTTTTAAGTTTGATAAGTTATACTTTCAGGCCATATTGTAAGCAAACATTTTTATTAACATCGAGTTTTCATTGTAATTATTATAGCTATATGAATTTAACAGCTGTAGACATAAATTTATAATGGCTGATTTCTTAAGCGTTTGGTTTTTCAAAAATAAAAAAAGAACAAAAATTTTGCAAAAATTAATTAAATATTTACTTGGAGCCATATAGCAATTACTGCCATTTACTTTTCAAAGATTATTTTTTGTAAATGTTGCCCGCGGCTACGCTGAGAGAGATCTGTAACCTATGAACCTGAGAAAAAATGTTATTACTAAATAATAAATTTTATTAAGGAATATATCACTGATATATATAACTGATATATTATAGACTTAAAATAAGATATAACTTCAGATATTTATGATGTATGTATTCAGAGCTTATTTGAAGATATTTATAGCATATAAGGTCAACTACAAGACAACCTATAAAATAAAAAAAATAATATGGGGTCACCCCTAAAAGACGTTCGCTAAAGCTCAGAAATTTTAATCAACTCTCCCCTTTAGTCCACTTTTGTTCAATTTCACCACCATCCCTTTAAGGGACGTCCACAGAAAATTGTGCCAACCCATTTTTTTAAGCTTAATTGCGGTCCTTAGAATAAAAAAGAAACGAAACAAAAATTCAAATAACATTTAAAAGAAAGACTACCAAAAAGCCCTTCTCCAGCTTATCAGCTTTTTGTCCGATGTTACGACGCTCCTCCTCTTCCATTGCTACGAACTTTTTTTTTATGAACGACCACTTTTTTGAAGAAAAATCTTTTAATGTTAATGTAATCCGTAATGTAAAACTTTATCTCTATTATGTACATATTATAAATGGATCACACTGGTATCGAAATCACCCTAATTTTTATTAATCTCGAATCGGAGCTAAAGCTGAGAAGAAATCAGTTAATTTTTACACAATTTTAATTCAAAATAAATTATTACCTCGATTGTCGATTTCATTTATATCATCTCGTTTGTGCTCCAAATTGTGTACTATTGTGAATAAAGTGTCAGGAGTGCTCAATTTTTCCACTTATGTCAAAAAAAATTATCAACAAACAGCCGTTAAAACTAAATCCTAAAGCAACGTTAGTATTTTTGTGTCAAATATTAAGTGTATTTATTAAATAAAATAAATAAATTTACAAATTGTTTTGATGCAGCTAAAGTCAAACGAAATGGAGACAGCTAACGTCAAAGTGACAGCTAGTGCCAGCAAATATCAGCTAGTGTCAAACAAAACAGAAAGCTAATGCCAGTGAGAAAATAATTTTTAAAATCGCGATACAAGATTTTGTTCACTTACTTATTAAGCTCAAAACTTTTAACGCAATTTTCCATGGTAGCAAATTTTCTCGCACCATTGTAAAACATGACAAGCATAATGCCCAACTTAGTGCTTATTTGGGGCTAACACATGTACTTTCTTATAAGACACGTGAGACTATTTCTCGTTCGTAATTTAACCATCACCTTGTGTGTGACAGCTTGTCTGAAGTAAGTCAGTCAGCAGTACCCCCTGCCCCCTTTAGTGTGTGCATAATTAATTAGACCAAATTTACATTTTTTTGTTGTTGTTGTTGGCCTATGAAACTCATATTTTTTATCTATTTTTATTCTTCTTTTTTTTCCTTTCAGTTGGTTTCCAGCAATCCAAATCAACGCAATTGGCGTGGCATTCTCATTGCACTGCTGGTGATCATCATTGTGTTGGCGCTGATAGTAACCTCAGTGGTAGGTCGCGTTGCCAGATTGTACATTTTTTGTTTTATTTCTTTGTTTTGTTTTCAATGGAAAGTGTTTTTTTTTTAACTGTTTTTTGTTTGAATTTTTCCTTTTATGAAAATTCTAATTGTGTATTATATAAGAAAGAACTCACACTTATAACTGAATTTATGTGTATATGTATTTGTAAATATGATATATGTATTTATTTTTGCAATTTTTGTAAATATTTTTATTCACATTTTACCTTTTTCGCCCCTTTCCTTTTTGTGTGCTCTTTTTCCAATTGTAATTTCCTTGTATTTACTTATTATTTTCTCACAATTTTTGTCTAATTTTCATAAATTTTTTTTGTGGTTGTTATTTTATTTTGTTTGTGTTTTTTTTTCTGTTTGTTTGTTTTTTGTATATTTTTGCATTTGTTTTTTTGTTTTGTTTTGCGCGTTCTGTGTTCTTCTAGAAAACAACATATAAAATTTCTGCATTTATCAAAGGTTCTGCTAACGCCCCCCGATGAGGGACCACGTGTCAAAGGTCAACGCATTAAATTGCAGGATATCGTGGATGGGCAGTTTTTGCCACAACGCGCCAATGGCACATGGATAAATGGTAAGTGCGTTGCAGAGATGATGGCTTGACATTTAATTAAAGTTTATTATCCTATGTAATCCATTTTAAACCGAAGTCCTTAAGCTCTTTATTATGCAGGTCCTTAATCATTGCGTATATTATCTAAACTGGCGCAGATTTGAATTAATATATTAAAGAGATTAATATTTTATTAATGCTCCCTTGCATTTCTTTGAGTTGATCCATTCTACCGTGCTGGATGGGCACCAAGCGTTTGCAATTATTCTTCAAAATTTTATATGGCAAACTTTTGATATTTTTTTTTTAAAACAATGAGCTGAGATTCTGGCAACATTGGCTTCATTTGGATTTGTGAAATCCAAATGCTGTTCAAAATTGTTCCACATTATGAACACTTTCCCTCTTGTTTCAAAATGCATCGAAATGGGCCTTTAATTTTAGAAACAATTTTATCTATATGGAAGCTTAAACAATAACTGGCGATTAAGATTCGCTGATTCTAGACCTGAGCTCAGACCACGCCGCATAGTTTATAGCGGTTTTGGTTTCAATAAAAAACTCTGGTGAAAGTTTTGGTTCGAGCCTATGCCTATTTCAGAATGTAGCCTTGAACATACCAGCAGTATTATGTATGAAATAAATCTAAGGATTTTTCAAGCAAATAATGCTTTGAAAATAAATTACTTTTAATAAAAATAAATAAAATAACTGAAAATGGAAATATCTTCCATTTTTCTGCGAAAGAAATTAAAAACGAGATTTCTTTCAATAAAAAAACAATAATCAATTATTTTATAAATGTTATTTTATTGAACCAAGAATCTCGAGAATTGTAGTTTTTCAGCTATTACGGAAAAATGTTGTCGCTAATAGTGAGCACTCGTCCTAGAAAACTCTTTTCTTTGTTAATTATTGTCATTTTAGGATGTTCTTAGTTAAAATTTATTACAATGAGAAAAGAGTATGCTTCCTTCAAATAAATTTATAGATTTATAGATTTATAGATTTTTAAAATGTTTGTTAACTATCAATAAATGTTGGTAGGTATTACCATGTCCCTAATTGAAAGTTAAATTGTTGCATATTGGGCCAAACATAATATTTGCTTAAGTTGATTGAAAAAATTTGGTTGGGTTGAATAAATATTTGTTGATCCTTTTTTATATGATGTCACTTCTCATTAATATGAAAATCTTGAAATTCTCAACCTGTTTAGGAAACCACTACTTGAGTGTCTTCTATTTTGTAGACATCCAATGTAAGGATATGACGATGTTGGAAAAATCGTTTTAGGTCATCGAATTTTGGCACAAATCGATATTAACAAATGTATACGTTTGCGTAAACAAAATCTTTACAACTGTCAAATGCATGATTTGGTGATTGTTAACAAGTGAATATTTGTAATTGTTTCAATTGAAATATGATTTGATAATTATTTATTACCAGATATATAATTAATTAATTCAACGGTATGTGAGATATTTTAACATATATCAAATATTTATTTCGCCTGTATCAAATATATACATAATTTCTTAATTATTACCAAATATCGATAAATACAAAGAATTTGTTTTCTCTGTGTAGTCGTTCAGTTGTTAAACGTTTCTGAAACCAGTAAATTTGTATGGCATTGTCCTTTCTAATGACTAGTATGTCTAAATTTGGAAGACTTTCACTTTTTCTACAGTAAATTTAATTTGCTTGTAAAATGTGTTCATTTTATTTGAAGTTTGTTCTATATTATCATTTCTAATTTTCTCAAATAAGTGATCTACATACTTGGCCAATAGTCTCGGTTTTACGTCAAGTTCATTTATACATTTGTCTAACAGATCTTCCATCACTATGACCGCAACAATTGGTGATGCTGGCGATCTCATTGGCACTCCTTTCAGTTGTAAAGATGTTTTCTTTCCATATTTAAAATATCTGTTGTCCTTAATGCAAAACCTAAGGACGCCCATAAATAATTGTTTTTTCATTTTTGTATGTTTTATAATAATAATCCATTTTACTGTCTATTACGTTTAAAAATCAACTGATATGCTAGGAAAGAGATATTTTACGTCAAATGAGACTATAATTTTGCTGTCAATTACATAGCTGTCACTCAGTATGTCCTTAGAGTAAGCCGCAACACATACTTGCTTATTCCTCCGGTATGAGAATGTTGATTAGCTTTTGAAAGAAACAATAAATTGCAATGAATGGTGTTTTTTTATTTAATTCAATCCTTTAAAATTTATGTCGGCTACTTTTTAAGAACAACATCGATCAAATGACCACCTTTATTGGCCACCACAAACTGTGCTCTTTTCGGGCATTTTCTGTCACTTTTTCGAGCATCTCGGTCGGTATGGCAGCTATTTTTGCACGAATATTAGTCTTGAGCTCGTCAATGGTCTTCGGATTGCTGGCGTAAGCATTACTTTTCAAATAACCTCACAAAAATAAGTTCAGGGGGGGGGGGGGGTGTTAAGTGCTCCGCAATGTGGTTCCACTGATTTTCAACGGCTGAATTCGGTGACGATACGACACACTTGGGTCCTCGGCAACGCTCTCTCTCATGGATTCAATAATTTCATTGGAACGTCTTGAGCGTGATAGATTGTAGGTTTGCTTTCCCATTATTCCGTGTTCAAAGAAACTTTAAGTCAGCGCCCGAATTGTTTTGTTGGTAGGCCCTTTTTTGTCGCGATATTTTGCACGATATGCACGTTGAGTTATCACAATCGAACGACTATTTTCAATATACATAGTCACTATTTCGGCACGTCCTTTCGATCTGAAATGTTAAATGTGCCCATGGTTGAAATTGCACTGGTTTGACGTTTCCAAAACGTGACTAAGAAAGCAAATAGGTTGACAAATGGCGAATCTATTCGACGTTTACATACCGAAGGAACAGATGTATTTTTGGGCTTATTTATGAACTTTTTATTTCATTACAAAAACTATTTGAAAATCATTTGAATGGGTTTCAGATATACCCAACAAATAAAAAAAATCTGAACTGTAAAGAGCGAGCCAATATAACAATCAATATCAATCATTAGAGTCCTATCTCCGACCTATCTCTGAAAAACAAAATTTTACAGAAAATTAAAAAAAAAATGTCTTCGACTGCAAAATTTAAATTGGATTTAGCACATTCTAAAGTCATAAACAAGTGAACTTTTTAGACCGATTCGAGAACACTACAAAAAATCATTTAACATAAAGTTAAAGTTAGCGCCTTTTAACTTATCAGGGCACCATATCTTCTTCACATATTTATTTCAATACAAATATCACTCAAATGCTCCACTTAACTTAAATTAATTAAATTAATTTTCAATCTTCTTCTTTTTTTTTTTCTTTTTAGCTGAAGAGTTTATTTACCAAGACCAGTGGGGACGCATCAGTTTATTAAATGTTGCCAACTTAACGGATCGTGTGTTAATGTCAAATGTCACATTTGTAAGTGTTTATTTCATTAACACAAACAAACCAACTGAGCGCCATTCGCTTCTGCACACACTCACACACACACACACTCAAACTATTCATCTCTTTCATTCGCATACTCATGCACCGAAATTTGTTTTATCACTAACATCATAAACTTTCATTTTGTAGTGAATTAAATTTATTTACGACTGACAGTATCTCAAGTGTATACACTTGACTTGGCAACACTGTCTGAGGCGGCAACAACTACAGCAGCAACAGCAAGAAAAAAAATAGGGCACAATACGAGCATGGCGGTATAGCGAAGTTGCTTGCCAACTTTAAGCAAAAACACAAAAAAGAAAAGAAGAACAAAATTAAAATCTTTCTGGGTCCTCTTGGCAGTTTATTTCTGCTTTTTGTATGTAAAAATGAATATGTGCCGCGTGAAAATTTCTGTGTCAATGACTTGATAAACATTTTCTTGCTACTGCTGCTCTTTGCTGACTTTAATTCTTAAAAAAAAGAAGAAATTTCGCTTTATTCTGTGTGTTGCAAAGTTGAAAAATTGTCAAACAAACAAATAAATGTTAACTTGATGTTAAAGAAAATGAAATGGGATGGAAATTTTAAAAATTTAAACAATTTTTTTAGCAGATATTTTGATGCTATAGCATGGATTTTATTGCGAATATTAGTTTTCAGTTGATATATGTTCAGAGGCTAATTGACGTACACTCGCTTTTTCAGTTAGGCATAACAGTTGAGAGTGTATAAATTCGATGAACGTGGTGGCTAATTTAAGTTGCTACACCAAAGATGTTCTATAAGAGATCTATATTTTTAAATACCGATACAGCTCCATTAGTTGGCACATCAAATTATACTGTTATATAAATAATTGCGTATGGACGAAATAATCAAAGGCTGTATCTAGTATAATACCAGGTTCTCTGAATTCACTTTGCTTTTTGTCGTTTTCTTCACACCGAATAATGAACAAATTCTAAATTGTATCTGCCTCTTCCTGAACATCACAAAAAAACAACATTTTCTTGAGTTTTTTAATAGAACGTCTGACCTAGCCGAATACGTTTCTTTGCGAAACCGCACTCCTTTAAAACGTTTATTCAATTTTGGGAGAGATATTTTACATACATATTAGTAGTAACTAAGTAGTTTTTCCTAGGCTAAGCAAGTTGATTTGCATGCCTAAAAGCATGCAATATAATTTTAATGCAAAAACACTGTGGATAGCGAAGCCTGTGTTGAACATATTGGAAGATGTAAGTCCTGAGCCGAGGCCGAAGGAGTTTTCTCAAAAATAGAATGGATCAGGTAGAGGGTATTTTTCCACTTGGGATAAAAGATATACAATCGAATGCTTTTCAAAAGCAAAAGAGATAAGTTTTCAAAATGTTTTTCATCTAAGAGCTTGAAAACTATGAATGATATCGCAGAATTTTCAACATTTTTGAAATCAACTGAGACTGATACTCATTTAGAAGAAAAATTGTAATCATAACTCACCTTTGTATGGGCAGTAGGCGTGTCCGTGGAAGTATGTATTTTATATTCACAAAATTTTTGTTATTTTAACCTATGAAAAAACTGTAGCAAATTTTAAGTAATTAGGGAAATTATTACTATTTATGGCCACCGTTTCATACAAAACCATCTACTGGGAGACAGCACTTTTTGCTATGCACGGTATTCTATCCTTTCGTGCACACTCACGAAATTTCGTATGATTACCGGCTTGAGGGGCAAAAGCAATGCCGAAACTTTGACTGAGTATTTTCTCGACAAAACGCTGTCGAGAACCTGTATTTAAAGGGAAAAAACCTTAACTTTCTTTCTGGTATATCACAAAAAAAAAATTCAAAAGTATCCATTTTCAAAAAAACCTAAGTTAATTTTTCACTTTGAAAATCAAGGACAAATTTTAATATTTTCGAAAAAAAGTAAGACCATTCGAAAGTCCATTAAAAAATCTATGGAAAACACTTGGACTAAGATTTTTACAGATAGTTCAGGAAACAAATTATCCTTCACACGAAATAGAGGTGGTGTCAACCAAAAATCTGAAATTACTATCCCCCTACTTCAGCCTGTTTTTGAAGCTGGGTGTCAACCAAAAATTCTGAAATTATTATCCCCTCTACTTTAGCCAGTTTTAGAAGAAACGAAGATATATTGGAATAATTCCATAATACAAAACTTTCTCCAAATTTGAGGTCAATTTGTTATGTTCGATTTTAAGCTTACGACATTTGACATGAAATGCGTACACATATAATTTAATCACACAAATTATTTAAACAACGAAATGTCATAAAAATTGTACCTTAAATGTTTTCAAATACATTACAAAAAAATTCCCTAATTTAATCAACCGCAATTTAATTTAATCTCTTGGGATTTTAACGCTTTTGCGTATGCAATTAATGCAGCCTCCACTGTTTAATGTTGTTATGCGGTTGGCCACATATACATAATAAATATTAATTTCACGCATAATTATTATTATTATTGAGGCTTAAAAATGGAAAAAAAACATACATACATATTATAATAACATTTTATCAGCAACGCCCATCATCATCACCATAACAATTTAAAAGATAACAACAACACCGACCGACATTGGCTTAAATGATGAAAAAACAACAACAATTTTTCGTTCAAAGTGTGAGCGAAATTTCTTTTTCTCTTACGCGCTATGGTGCTCATTAAAATTTTATAAAACATTTTGAATGCGTTACGTTTTCATTACCACCTTCAACATATCACACCATACAGCATGAGCGGTAAAGGCAACAGCAACACTGCCGCAGCCATTAATAAAATTTATTCACAAATGACCAACAGATGGCGTTTTATTACATTACATTTTTTCAACACTCATTCTCCATTATAGAAATTTAATTTAAAATTTTTTATTCCATTTTTTTTGCATTTTTTCTTTTCATGGAATTTTTTTATTTTGTTTCCTTTCTTTTTTCTTTGCAGAAAACACTGGCGCCCTACACTTTCTCAATTTCAGCCGACAAACGTTACATTTTGTTGGCTCAAAATGTTGTAAAGCTCTTTAGACATTCATTTTTGGCGCAGTATACGCTGTTTGATATTCAAACAAGGTAAGTACTACGTTGAGTGCAGATTATTTGCACTAATACTGTAGTCTTAAGTTGAGGGAGAGTCTTTTGCGATTGAAGATCTTTAAGTGGTGCTAATAATCTTTGGTAATCATAAGCTCAAGGTGTCAAAGTTCTAAAATCACTTTCTGCAGTAGTTTTTGTCCACTTATATTAAAAATTATCATCAGTTTTTAATCAGTTAAGACTTTTGAGATTAACCAGTTTTTAAAGGCATTCAAAATTTTAATAAATAAATTTTTTACTTCATTTTCAAGAGTTTCACAGAAAAGTGGCCAATTGTTTAAAAGCTAAAAGTTTTCGACATAGACTCAGTGTCTCTAAGTGCATAATTCTTAAGAAAAGAAAGAAATTTAAAAAAAAAATCTGGAAACTGTAGCAAAAATTCTATGTGACCATATTCTAAGTCTGAATTCAAGTTCATTATCTAAAAATATTTAAGGAATAGAGCTGTCTCAGGGATACTTGTTAACAATTGTTAAAAAATTGTAATGTAAATGTAAAAATGTAAGAAAAGGTGCATATCGAACTGATTGGACACATTTTTGAGGTTGATATCAGGATGGACAACACCCTTTTAGAATTGTAGACTCAGATGTTTTAAAAATAGAGCTAAGCTACTACAGCTATTAGCCATCATAGTTATTAAGCGTGTAGCTTTCAGTCAAGTTAAAAAAAAGAAGATTATTTATTTCCTTAAAAAGACAATAATGTCCCCTCATATAAAACACATACGAGACCTAATGTCTTAGTAAGCAATTTTTTATGTATACGACATCATTTCCTGTCTTCATACTGTACATAATAAAATGCTTATGAGGACATGAAGCGGCATATCTTTCAAGGAACTTTAATGTGAACAGTATAAGGACACGCACTAAATATGCTACCTCAAGTCTTCATTAGCAGAATGTACAATAGACCGGGTCGATTTGTATTAAGAAAAAAAAAATGGCAGCCAGACATCGACTCAAAAGTTAGAAGGACCCTTAAAAACGATATCTGCGTCATTTTTTTTTTTGTTCCAAGAAAAACCAATGAAGCGCTTTTGATTCTCCTGAAGGTCCTTTTTGGCTAAAAAAAACGCGTTTTCTGCTCGTAACTTTTATTTCTTCAAAGGATAGAACCTCAATTTGTTTGAAAAATAAAGACTGTGTTCTTGCAAGAAATTTGACGTTAAAAAATTTAGTAAATTTTTTCTATCATAAAAAATTTTTAGTCCCAAAATTCTATTTTTCCATATAAAAAATGCGAAAAATCAAACTTTAGGACTATTTCATAATCTAAAATAGAAAAGAAAACTAAAATTTTTTAACGTCAAATTTCTTGCAAGAAATCAATCTTTATTTTTCAAGCAAACTCAGGTTCCATTCTGTGAAATAACAAAAGTTACGAGCAAAAAACACTTTTTTTTAGGCAAAATGGACCTTCAGGAGAATTAAAAGCGCTCCATTGGTTTTTCTCGGAACGAAAAAAAAAAAATGTCGCAGATATCGTTTTTAAGGGTCCTTCTAACTTTTGAGTCGGTGTCTGGCTGAATCTATTTTTCGACCCGGTCTAATTTACAATTATGTCTATAGCATAAAGACAGATACGAGTCATGCCATCTTATGACTTTATAAGCACTTTCTTATGTACATTATAAAGACACACACGTGACATGCTACCTAGTGTCTTCATAAGCACTTTCTTATGTTTATTATAAAGACTCACGTGCAACATGCCGCCTCATGTCTCTCATATGTCTTTATACTGTAGACATAAAAGTCACTTGAAAGACATACCATATCATGTTTTTATAAGTATTTTAATATGTACAGTATAGAGACACACATGCAACATGCTGCCTTATGTCTCTTATGTGTCTTTATACTTTAGGCCGCCTACATATTTTAATAAGCATTTAAATATGTGCAGTATAAGGACGTATACTTAATATGATACTAGCATAATATTTTTAAAATTGAAAATAGTCACAGAAAAAATCCTTATCATCTTTGCACCTAATGAAATAATAGAAGCTAAGCTGCTTTAATTACCCGCCTCATTGCCACGTTGATTAAGGCATTGAGATTTCTCGACTTTATTCTACCTTACTGTAATGAAACAAGATTTTTCTACAGCAATATATGTTACTTAATTTCTGCAACCTTACTAAAGCAAGGTCGTCTACCAACCACCTGCACTTCTCCTTAGATTACCAAACGTTAGCATCACTTACAATATCCGGCATCTTTCGTTATTTTTGCAACGACTCTTTGCTGCGCTTATCTTAAATATTTATGCCAAAGTGTTGACATTTTTTTTTAACTTTTTTCGTTTATATCACACGCTTTCACAACTCCAACTCCACTGTTTAGTGAAAGCATAAAATTGAAAATCGATGCCAATGACGACGAGTGGCCGTATTTGCATTATGCGCGCTTTACACCAAGTGGCAACGCTCTAATATTGGTCTACAACTACGATATCTACTACAGTGCAGCAGCGCGTGAACATCGAGTTTGGCGTGTGACCGAAGATGCCGTACCGGGTGTCGTTTATAATGGCATACCAGATTGGTTGTATGAAGGTAAGCGAGGCGTACACAGTCAGACGTGTTGTTTTTTGTATGAGATTTTCTTCAAATTCAATTTGGATTTTTTTATTTTTCGCTTTCTCTTTTTCTGTTTAATATCTTTTGCAGAGGAAATATTGCAGGCAAATAATGCAATTTGGCTATCCGATAATGGTCAACTGATGCTTTATGGCACTTTCGATGATTCGCATGTGCAAGAGCAGCACTTTGCTTGGTATGGCACAACGAATGGTGGAAATCCAAATGCGTACTTATATCCGGAAATAAGATCCTTGAGGTGAGATTTTTTTAAAGTTAAATATATGAATTTTTTTATAGTAAATGAAAAAGTTTTAAGAAATTTAACAATTTTCTATGATTCTTTTCGTTAAAATGATTTAGTAAAATAACGAAAATTATATATTTCAAATAATGACTTTAAGTATATCCATAAGAAAGAAGTCGCCGTCATAAGCTAACACTCATTCCCACAAATTCTGTTTATACCCATGCCGAAGTTATGTCAATTCAATTATAGCAACCATCAATTATCGCACAATCAACAAAAACTCAATTTCACTTCTGTTCGGATATTAAATCAAAAATAAATTAGGCCCAAACAATGTGGGTCAATTAGTTAACAGAAATGAGTTAAGCGACCATATTAACCTTGTAATTTTCTCTGCCAGTAAATAAGAAGTGTCAATCATTGGGTATTTAACAATAAGGGTACTTAGCAAATTCTACGAAGTCTCAGCTCATTATCTATTCCCTACGTGTATCTACTGCAATTCCACTAATGTGAGTGTTATTAGTCGGTGTATATAAGTGAGTGTTATAGTATTGGTTATTTGTTTAGGTAATTAATACACTCATAAGAAACATTGTGCCTGATTGGTATGCATGATGGTTTGTGCAAAGGATATAAGCAACAACAACAAAAGTTTGGCCTAGACACAAACGCACATTGTTTTATTTATTTACGATACAATACCAAAAATAGCTGTGATTATAGGCAGCTGTGTAGTTAAGGTGTAGCTAAAATTAAGTCAACTGTACGAAAGATAGCAACGGACGAGCATACGGACAACGTATTTAAATTGCTATGTCTGTATGTGCGCAACAACTGATAACACTAACCCATTTTTTGCGCTTATTTATGAAATTAAATTTTGTACTTCATTAGTGGTGCCTTTGAGTCCAGAGTTTATTATGCGGCCCTTTCTCTTAAAAAAAAAACAAAATTTCTATTACACCTGATTCATTTTTCCTGACTAAATGCAATCATTCTCAAAAATAAAAGTCATAGAATCATGTTGCCCTAATTCTATCTCTATCCCTTTCATTGGGTTCACAACAAATTTTATCAAAATCGGTGCACTAGCTTAGTTCTGGAAACTTATTATAACATATTAGGAGCGTGGCACCCAATTAAAACTAAATACATTTTTACAGTTTTTAATTCACCTCCAAGCTAAATTTTATCAAAATTTATTCATAAGTATAGTTGTAAAAACTTATTTTCTGGTTAGGGGTGTGGCACCGCCCCAAAAAATAATATCTTTCATCAGGGTCTAATTTAACTTTGTACCAAATTTCATCAAAATCGGTGTAGCAGCTCAGTCGTGACAGCGTTTTTTCTCATTAGGGGCGGCAGCACGCCCACTAAACAACATTATCCATTAATACCCCCTCTTAAGGCTAAGTTAACCCACATATCAAATTTTATCAAAATCGTATCATTCGTTTAGCCATGGAGACGCATTTTCTTATTAGAGGCGTGGCAATGCCCACTATTGAAAATAAAAAAATAAAATTTTGCCTCTTTTCACAACCTTTCCAATGAAAAAAAAATGAATGTTGTGTTATGGCAGCTAATGAAAAAACTACCTCAATAAAGCGTTTTAAGTGTTTTACTTTTGTGGGCGGTAGGCGTGTCCGTAAACCAATTTCGCCCATTTTTAATCACAAGAAAGTTTGCCAAATTTTATTTAACTAGCCTGCTTGGTTTTTCCGTAAACATGTTTCTACAAGCAGACATGACTAAAAGACGCTGATCAAGAATATATACACTGTTCTATACCTGTAACGCCCCTTTCTTTGCATTGCGAATGAAATGACAAAGTGAATATATTCTCATTGTAAGGTACTCGCACAAAAATGATCCAGGAATCAAAGGATCAAAGGAAACACTGCATTTCATCAACGTATCCGGTGTGTCCATAATACATATATTTTCAGACTTCTCTAAGGAATCGGTGCTATATTATATTTTTCAAAAAAAAGTAGGGTATGCAGACCATTAGAGATTTCTAAAGAAATGATTTTTTTTTTGATTTCAAATTAGCTACTATTTTTTTCAACACTCCTGCTCTATGTTAAAAGAAATTTTAAAAATTCGAAATCAATGCCGAATGCGACTTAGAAGCGGTTAATGTCATAGCTACTGTTTGCAGCACAGGTGTAAGGAAAATAAGTAGCTATTAATAATGATAATACACACACGTATACACATAAAAAGTGCTTATGCAAATAATCCATAATGCTTGCTTACATACACCCTCTAAGTGACATCACTATCCTACTCCATTGTGGCCAACAGCATTAGTGTCCACAGGGCATAATGTGCGCCCTCCACTTGTTGTAGTTAACATTTACTGTGTATGGTGTGGCTGTGTGTAAATAAACTTGAATGTGTGAAACATGCCCTATTGTTCTTAGCGACCTTAAAGCCTATTTATGCATAGGAATTGTTGCTCGAATGCGTGCAAGGTTATCCTTGATAATTCTCAAAAGTTAACTGTTACCAGTTTGGACTTTAATTGTTTTACCAGTTAGCGAGGTAATAAAATAACTGAAGGTGAGTTACTTAAATATTTTTTTACACATCATTCTACTGCAAGTTACATATTATCTCAGGGTTGCTCACCATTATGTTTTAATTATTCTAGATTTCGCTCACTGGTTAAAACTCAGTTGTAATATGGATAATACAGAACAGTTCAGTATCATTTTTCCTGATTAAATGTAATCGCTACCATAAATATAAATCATAGTATCATTTTATCCTATCCTTTTCTTAGAGTCCAGACTACCTTCGTACCAAATTTCATCCAAATCAGTTCGTTAGTCTAGTTGTGAAAACATATTTTCTGGTTAGGGGCGTGGTACCACCCATTAAAAACAAATTATCTTTTTTCAGGGTTCAATCTAACTCGGTGCCAAATTTCATCAAAATTGGTTGATTAGTTTAGTGGTGAAAATGTGTTTTCCTGTTAGGGGCAGTGCCACGCCCACTAAAATAACAAAATATTTTTGGGCTCAATCTATCTTCACACAAATTTCATGAGAAAAAAACAACAATTACAACACAGAATTCAAGAAGCATCATAAGCAATGAAAAATCAATTGACAATTTTTTGTGAGGTTTTGCAAAAACTTAATCCTAAAAAAGGAATATTTAGCCTAAAAAAGTATGCAATAATCTTGTTCAGCACAAATATGTTATTTTAAAAAACAAATTATTAAAATCGATTCAATATATTTTGAGTCAAAGCGTTACAGCCATTTCCATGTCAGCAGTTTTGCATTAATAATATAGATATATGGTTTCTTATTTTTTCTTCTTAAAAACAAATCCTCTGCAATAGAAACTCTATCAATTTCTTCATCTCATTTTAGGTACCCTAAGCCCGGCACACAAAATCCCATCGTTAATCTTCGCATCGCCAATCTGGCGGATCCTGAAAATATAAGCATACGTCAATTGTATGCACCACAGATTTTGATAAAGGAGTGAGTATTAATGACACCAATACCACAAGATGTGGTTTACATTAAAGCACAACCATTTTGTTTCTTTCTTTATCGCCCTCTCTTTGTGCAGAGATCATTACTTTACCAGCGCTAGTTGGGTTAGTGAAACGGAAATTTGTGTAGTTTGGTTAAATCGTCCACAAAATATTTCAGTGGTCAGCATCTGCAAGAGTCCAGAATTCGTGTGCGTTGAGGTGAGTATGAGCAATTTCATTGTGTTCTGGCTGGCAGCAGCGGGTAATTTATAAGTGTCCTGTGCAGCCACACAAACATATATTGACAGGACAGCAGTAGCATTTATCAATTGTTTGCTTCATGCCATGCTTTTCGTGCAACTCTAATGAGAGTTTTGCTGTTCCAAATGTGTTATTTTAGCCCCCAACCCAAACGCTGTACGCTGATGCTTTATTGCGCTCATAAATATTGATATTATCTTTGTCTTTCTCTTTTCCTTACTCACTGCTCGCTGCAATGATAGACACATCGTGTTAGCGGTGATGGACGTGGTTGGGTCGACACTATTTCGGTGCCTTTGTTTGCTGCGAATGCTTCCATTTATGTTGCTATTTCACCACTGCGTGATGGTACCTCAGGTTTGTCAGCGCACTTTAATGATGGAATTTAGTTGGTTGTCATGATTTATTATTGCTACTTGCAGGTTACTTCCGTCATATCGTGCATGTACATGTGGCCAAAAAACGTGTACTACCATTGACACATGGTCAGTACGAAGTGAACCGTTTGTTGCATTGGGATCAGCATCATCATTGGATGTAAGTGATTTTTATTTTGCAATTTAAAAAAAAAACAATTTAGCTGATTTATCAGTCTCTATTCGGTGCGACTATTTGCTTGACTTCATTTGAATTCAACTCAAACTGAGTCCAATTATTTTCAATGCAACTACAATGAACATTTGTTATATTCCCCTCCTTTGTCTAGCTACTTCCTTGGTACACCAGAACGTCAACCGTCACAGCAACATCTCTATCGTGTATCGGCTATACCACCACGTCATGGACAACCCCTACAGCCACCAGAGTGTCTCACATGTCCGACACAATCTGCAGATGAGCTCGGCTTTGATACCGATGAAGAGCAAACAAAACCACCACCACGCTTAGTAACCGCTTGGGATGATGACTGGGAGGATTCGGATGAACGCCAGACGTTGCCACCACCGACTCTACCACCCGATCCAAAACGACCCACAACACGTCGAGCTCACGCTGATGCACCCAGCAATTGTCTATATCATAATGCACAGTTTCCGCATACACTGCAATCACGCTATGTACTCATCGAATGCCTGGGTCCGGTTGTGCCTAGTTCAAGCATTTACGCCATACGCTCAGAGATGCATCACATTATTGATAAGACGGTGACAAGACCACCTGCACTGGAGCTACTACTCACTGTACAGAATAATACGCGTCTCAAAGAGAAGATGATACGCACTGCGTTGCCGCAAATAAAAACCTTCCCTGTTATGATATCTGGTGGTTATCATGCACAAGTGCGGCTATTTTTACCGCCAGTGTTGCGTGAGGATGAAATTACGCGTTACCCTACCATATTGCATGTTTATGCTGGTCCCGGCACACAGTTGGTAACAGATAAGTGGCACGTTGATTGGAATACTTATTTGGCGGGAACTAAGGACTATATTGTCATACAGATCGATGGACGTGGTTCAGCTGGTCAAGGCTATCAGTTGCTGCATGAGATCTATAAACGTTTGGGTACAGTTGAAGTATCCGATCAGCTTGAGGTCAGCGAATATCTGCGTGACAATCTTCATTTTATTGATGGACGTCGCATGGGTGTGTGGGGTTGGAGCTATGGTGGTTATACAGCAGCATTGGCACTCGCAAGTACACAGTCAATATTTCAATGTGGCATCAGTGTTTCACCGGTTACGAATTGGAAGCTTTATGGTAGGTTAAAAGTATTATATGTCATTAGACTAAAATTTGCGAAATATATGTTACTCATACACCATAGTAAAAGTTTAATTAAAGCTTCAGACTTCCATAACTGAGCTCCGATGTGGGTTGGAATCAATTTTATGGACATAGCTTTTAGCTTAAGTAATTATTTCAAATAACTTGAAAATTAAATTATGGCCTCATAAAGCCTACGAAGATACGCACTCACAAAGTTTGAGAAAGTTCTAAGTAGAGCAGTTGATATGAATTATTTAATATAATATTCTGACTAACGCCTTTTTATGCTTTCCTTTACATATTTGTCTTCTAGATTCCACATATGCTGAACGTTATCTTAGCTTTCCAAATGTAACTGATAACTATAAAGGCTACGAAGAGGGTGACCTTTCCAAATATGTCGATAACTTAAGGGAACGTCAATTTTTACTTGTGCATGGCACCGCCGATGATAATGTGCACGTACAACAGTCTATGGTGCTGGCGCGTTCTCTAACCAACAAGGGTGTATTGTATAAGCAACAAATTTATCCTGATGAGGGACACAATCTGTCGGGAGTTAAAAGACACTTGTATCGTTCTATGACAAGTTTCTTTGAGGACTGTTTCAGAAAGTTGGTGAGTTAAACTTTGCTTAAATAATTCATTAGACTTGTCTTCCTCTCTACCTGTATCTTTCTCTCACACTCTCACGTTGCACTTTTAGAGGGTGCTACCATCACCATGCTTCTCACATTTTGAACAAGACTTAGTAGTTGTCATCGAAACAAAATCTGGAATAAATATTTTATTAAATTCTCTCACATTTTTATTTCAATTTATTTTGCACTCCAAAACAACAACAACGATTACAATTAACACACTCACGCCCACTACTACAACTGACTTAATCTCAACTTTATAGTTTGATGAACAGCAGGGAAATCAAACAGATGGTCCGGATTTCTTGGATTTTCATAGCTTTTATACTGCTAAATAAGGGAGAGTGCTGAGTCTCTCGACAATGTTCTTTTGAGAGAGCATCTATGCAAAAGAGAGAGGTGTCTATTGTTAAATTGTGAGACCAAAGGAGGGAGTTAAATTTTTGTGCCATTAAAAAGGTACCCCCCAAACTATGTTTGATGTGAGGTTCTTTGGAACTAAAGTTATTGTTTGATGTTGGTGTTGGTGTCAATCGATGTGATTTGAGTTTTTGTTGATAATTTTATCTTTTTTGATTTTTGTGTTTTATTTTCTTTGAATGTTATTTAATGTTGTTATTTAATGGTCGTTGGTCGGAGTTTCTGCTGTCAAACTATCGTTGTGGCTTTCAGTTGTCAGGTGTTATTAATTGTGTCAGTAATTTTGTTTGTATTTTGTGACTTTGAGTGTTTGAGTAAATAAAAGTTAATTTATCATGCGGCTTGGAATACAGTAGCTGTCAATGTAGCAAGAAAGAGGTAGAAAGCATTTTAGTATCAAAGTTAGAAGTCAATATTTTTGCTGAGATTTTGCAAATATTTTCAATTTGTTTGTTAGTTGAGATGGAAGTTCAAAAATTACTGAACTAATGTTGCTGATATTGCAGCAATATATTGCATCTACTACATAAAACTGAATGCACCACGTATGCATATATTTCAGTTTGTCCTTAATAAGTTCAAAGCAACTTTATTCGATTTTGAAACTATAGATATCCGTTGATCCATGGATCATCAGTGAATGTGAAAAGAGCTATACGGAGATGTTTAAAGTAGGAGTTTGGGAGTAAAAGACAAATATAAAAAGCACCTCCCATAAAAAAAAAACGCTGTACCTTGGCACAACTACAACTTTTAAATTTGATGTAAGGATGTCAAATCTGTGGTGAAACCGTCACGATATAAATTCGGTTCACTTAATTGAATGTTACTCATACGCACAGTTGTTTTGTTAGTTTTTACTGAAATCGCAGGTTGTATAGAATTAGGTTAATAGAATAGGCTTATGTAATTTGTTGAGTAGAAGGACTACTACATAAAAATTTCAACTTTTCGTATTCAATCCTTAAACTTAGTTAAGAAAAAACTATATATTTATAAAAAACTCATTAGCGCACATGCAAACATTATCATTGAAATTGTTGTTTCTTAAAACATTTTTGCTTTATTCATTCGTACAACTTAATGTGGCATGAGTTTTTAAATACAATGTTGAAAAAAAACACATGAGGCTTATTAAAGCATGAACTGATAAAAAATATAATAATGCAATTTCATGTCAAAATACACAAAAAAACATAGCACACAAACGTTTTATAGGAAAATACGTAGTTTTATTTACGTGATAGCTCAAAAGTTTTGTAGCGGCCCCTAATCAAATTTTATATTATTTTTCAGCAATTATTAAAAAATATAAATTAAATAATATTTGAATCATAAGTTATATCGGAACACGTGAATTATTATTTGAAATTAAGCAGAAGAATAATTTTGCTTACTTCTGATTAAACTTTGTTAGTTGAGTTTAAAAAGATAATGAATTAAAGCAAAATATTTTATGAATTTGTAACGGTTTATTTGTGTAAAATGTTTTTATTAATATTTACTGTGCGGTATATACAGGGTGCTCCGTTTCAGAACAGCCATAAAGAACAATTTTTATTCAGTTCATTGAGTAGAGTAAGTAGCTTTAAAATCAAGTGTTAGTTACGGTAGATTAAAAATTGAAAAGTATATGACCTAGGTCAAAGCTTTGTGTAGTAAACGTGTTGTTAGTATTATGATTCATTAAAATATGATGAAGAAGACCAAATTTTACAAGATACTTTTGGAAAAAACTGCAACTTCACAAATAAACTTTAAAAAATTTTGATTTAAAGAGTGATAATTCTGAATTGTTAACACGGCGAGCAATAGTGGTACTACTTAAAAATATGTGAATTAATTACCTAATGAAATTCACCAATTTTATAACTTAAGCTCTATTTGGAGTCATTGAATAATAAAAAGTTTTTAAATACTAATCTAAAGGAACTTTGTTAAACGCCCTATAACTTAGGCGGTGTTTAATATAGACCCCCCTCTTATGTAAATATATACTGATAATGAATCAGGGAATCAAATTGTTTTAGTATATCGGTTCATAGTGGACCACCCTGTATGTATATAATTTTAAATTTAAATTTGTAATTTATATATGCTAATGATTTCAAGTTTGCTGTAAGAAATTATATGTTTTGATAAATTTTACTCTGTGAGTCTTTTATGTTAGGCCTTTATTTCCTGAGAAAACATTGCAATCATTAGCAAGATCTTTCGAAAAAAGGTCGAAGATAATTTTTAAAATTTTTCTAATAAAAGTTTTTTAACATTATATTTTCCGATTTTTTTTTTGACTTCCTGAAAAAATTTCTCACAAAAAAAAAAAAAAAAATTTGACTAAATATTGTAAGAAATATTTATTTTGAATACATTCACAGGGTAGCACACCGCAGCTAACTCAAAATTTATCACCAATTTTATGAGTCTTAAAGTTGTTTTGGCACGGGCAAAAACAAACCACTTCCAACTTTTTTCAGTATATATTGGGTTTTTTTTTGTTTTAATATTTAAATGTTTTCCAAATCTGAAACACAGTTTATGCAGTTTGAGACATATACAAAACTAAAATTATAATTTTCAAATATTATATCAATTATAAGAATTATGTCTTCACCGTATGTTTTTGTGTTGTTATATCTTACTAAAAACACCTAATGCACACTTACAGTAAACACATGTTCGTGCTTTCTTTATGTTGTACATAATTTTAAAGTTTTCTTAAGCTATGAACATAATTAAAAACTACTTTTTATCTTCTTTACTTTTTTCTCCATTACAATTTTACCACTAGGTGCCGCCTGAGTCAAAAGCTGGCCTAGGAAATGGTGGTGATATGCAACAGCAATAAATTTGTAGCTATAAAAATACTAATTAATTTAAAAATGAAGCAGAAGAAAAAATGTTTCTTTTAAAGAAACTTAAAGAGATTTCTCATAGGCAGAATAAATTAAAAAAAAAAAACTGTTTAAAAAAATTCAAAAATAAAACGTAAAAAAATGGTTGTGAATACTACAAACAAACAAACAAACAAATAAAACATGAAACGCATCAAAGTATGCAATAAAAAATTCAGAAATATTGTGCAGTTAACTGCAAAACGGAAACAGCGCAGCAGATAGCAAAAAGCACAATAATTGTTAAACAAATACAAACAAAAAATTACGACGACCAATGTGGCAGTATACAACTTCAAACTGAACGCAGTGCAAAAACTTACACACTACAATATTTTAATTTATTTTGGATTTATTTAACAATTTTTATTTATTTTTGTGCGATATTTATTTTTTAATAATAATAATATTGCAGAAAATTTAAGCTCAAGAATATGCATTATTTTATTTTTTTAAAAAATATTTTTTTAAATTTAATTTACAAAATTATTTTCTTTGCACAAATATAACAAGCGCAAGCATTTACACAGTAAAACGCAAATAATGTCAACAAGTATTTAAATTCAGTAATCAAAAAATTTACTTAAAAAACAACCGAAAACTAAAAAAAACAACAACTTTAATGCTTTTCATGTAGTTGTAGCAAAATTAGTACATAGCATATTTATACACAAATATTTAATCCCAAAAACTTAGCCAAACAAAACTCTAGCGTAGCTTTTCGTTTTATTTCACTTTAGTATTTTAGTAAAAAAGTGCGGTATTACAAAGTGACGTGCAATGTTCTAAGAGAAAAAAATGCAATATAAGAAAAATCTGCGTTAGCTTTATATTTCGTCAAAATTTTGAATTGGCTGTACTGTATATTATAAAACTCAACTGATATTAGCGTAAAACTTCAATTTCTAAATTAAGGTAGTGTTTTTCAAACAAAAAAAAACCTTGACTCGTAATGCTCATGAACTGTTAATGATGAAAGCTCAATAAACTAAGGTAATTGAAACTTAAATATAATTTTCTTTATTAAAAAAAATTGATTTATTGCTTGAGAATAATTTTTGCTTATAGCATTATTGAAAATATATTTCAGCCATTTTATCAGCATTATGTATTTACTCATAAAATATATTGTATTTAAAATTGTGCAGCAGACATTTTAATTATGAACGACAAAAAGGTCTACACAATATAATTTTCCTGACTTCGAAATTTTAAATTCAGTGAAATGGCATGCAATATAAATCAATCAAACCAAAATGTACAGTGGTTGCTTTAGTCAAAAACTAATTTTTATTTTTCACCATTTCTTTCATACATTTTTTGATTTAAGACGTATTTTCCAACAAATACTGTAAAACGCAGTAAAAATAAGATACTATTTTGCAGTATCGAAAATGCTAGAGTTTTTTTTTTTTAAATTACGATTCTTTATTTGCCATATATTCTGGTATAATAGTGAAAAATTTTGTAAGTAAGAAGGACCTGAGAATTATTTAATCTCTAGTCAACTTAAATGCTGCAGTACCTACATATAAAGGGTGATTTTTTAAGCTTTTGGTTTTTAAAAATTAAAAACAGAACAAAAAATTTGCAACAGTGGATAACATATTTATTTGAAACAATACATCAATTTCTGCCATTTATTTTTTAAAGATTATTTTGTATAAATTATTATTAAATATTGCCCGTGGCCACGCCTGAGGTGGTCCATATGTAAGCTGCTTTTTTGGCAAACTTTTCCAGCATTTCCACCGGTATCTTGCCAATGGCAGCTGTAATGTTGTCTTCTAGAGCTGCAATTGGGGCTGGCTTTTCCCTGTACATGAGAGACTTCACGTAGCCTCACAAAAAATAGTCTAGTTGGAGTCAAATCGCATGATCTTTGCAGCCAATGGACTGCTCCAAAACGTGAGATTAATTGCTCACCAAATTCACCTCTCAATAGGTCCATGGTATCGCATGCCGTGTGGCATGTAGCAGCGTCTTGTTGAAACCACATAACAACCAAAACCAATTCTTCCATTTTGGGCAAAAAAAAAGTCGTTAGTCATCGCACGGTACCTTGCTCCATTGACTGTAACATTGCGATTTTCATTATTTTTGAAAAAGTACGTTCCAATGATGCCGCCGGCCAACAAACCGCACCAAACAGTGAATTTTTTAGGGTGCATTGGCAGCTCTTCAACTTCCTCTGGCTGCTCTTCAAAAAACAAATAGCAAAAAGTCACTCGTTATAAGAAATTTTTGATACACATATGAAACTTGGTAGATCTAGAGTTCGAATAAAAGCCAAAATAATCAAATAAATATGCAATATGTTGAATCATTGCGATTTTACTTGAGACCGTTAATGCAAAACCTTACAATTATTTTAAGCTTAGAATATATTCAGAATTTCAACCCCAAATGCCAACACTGTTCTTCACTGATTTGCCACCATATGTATAGTAAAAGAAGTTTTCAAGTTTTTATTAAAAATCGTGGATTTTTCAAAAGACTTAGAGTTTTTTCCAAGATTTTTTTAATTGGTATTTTAAAGCACAGATTTCTTTGTTTGAGATTACAACTTCGACGTTTTCCAACCACATTTATAGCCTGTTTATGGTAATTTATAAAATTCATCTTAGCATATGGTATTTTCGAAACCTTGCATGATATGTAGCTGCTCTGAAATCTTTTATGTAGGCTTTGCGCAAACATACATATGTTTTAAGCAAAATTATTGAAAAAAAAAAAAACACTTTACGCAAACAATTGCTGAATTATCAGCACGTAGTCAATTTAAATTTTTTAAATTTTTAAGAAACTCTCAGTGGGCTTTGCATACATTTAGACTGTTAACACGAAAATGTGTCATAAAAGTAACGCGTATACCAAAGCTTTTGTTAGACTGTCAAAAATTAAGATGCCTACACAAATAACGCATTTTCGTGTAATAAAATTGGCGCAAGGCAGCGCGTTAAACGTACGCACATTAAAATGGCATAAAAGAAGGTATTTCACTCTAATGAAGACAATTTAAATCAAGAAGATAAAAGATATAAGCCAAACAAAATCATGCGGCTGCTGTCAAAATGACAGTTAATTTTAAGGCATACGAATCTTAAAAATTTGACTTTAATGATGAGATTTAAAGTACACATAAGACATGTATGACAGCTGTCAATTTATATAATAAAAAATAAAATCACAATGCTAAAACTTAAATTGTCACGCACTAAAGTAACAGCTTAGATTTATTTAATTTGTGATTTTATCACTGGAGATGAATTTTTTTTCATTTAATTTTGCATTTGCTGAGGTAAAATTTATTAAAATGTCATATACATTTTTTGTGCATATTTTTTTATATTTTAACATTTAGCACGGAAAAAATGTTGCTGACACTTAATGTATTCATTTGGAGTTAGCATAAAAAAATGTTGCATTTTATAGAATTAAAAATACGTTATGCCAATTTAAGCAAAGAATTGCAATGGCTGTTTGTCCGTTATAGTTTTAACTGGTTATAGCTACTAAATTAATGAGAATTCAACAATAAATGCAGCAATGATTTTAGTAAAACTGTAGCACTGATTTATAATTAAAAGTTACTCATACGCACTGTTGACCTCACGTAAGCAATTATGAATGGGATGTATTAAAACGTGTGTAACATGACCTTAAGTGATTTCAGCGATTAAATTCATTCTATGTATTATAGTTTTTTCAATTGAAAAATAATTTTACACATAATTTCTTTGTTTGCCTAACAATTTCAATAAATGGCTCCTAAAAAAGCGCAACACTTACCCATTTATTGCTGACAAATAAACACTTTTATTTAAAAGCTCACAAAAGTCCATGTAATGTATTTTTGCTGTAGTTGTCCCTCTAACACCTTTATGTCTATATAAATTTTCTTTGTATTTTAAAATAAATAAAAAATTTAATGTTTACTAGCAGCTTTGTGTCGCTTTGCAAAAGGGTTTCCTTTTTGGAAAAAAAGCAATTCTCCATTTATAAAAGGCATTCTATTTAACTTCATGTTATTTATAGCCCCAGCAGTGGCAACAAAATTTTGCTTTCAAAAGCTTTAAGGCCATATTTATAGTAGAAAGGCTTTTAGAAAGGCACACTGTGCTGCTTTTCTTCTTTATGACAATAATTTACTTGTCCTAGTTTTGTTTGACAAATTTAAAGACTTTGTTGTTACAATGCGCCATGGAGGAAGTCATTTATGTTGAATGCTTCTAAAGTGCGAATTCAAAAGCATTAAGTTAACGCTGAATTTACTTTGTTTTATATTGGCGACGAAAATTATTAAAGTATGTAGTATACTGTACGTTGTAGAATAAATGTAAAAGCCAAAAGTCATTAATTCCTGTTTTTTTTTTAATCTTTTTGAAAATTAGTTCAAAAACTTAATCTTAAAACAAAGAATATTTAACTTAAAACAAGTATGCAGTTACCTTCATTAGCACAAATATGTTGTTTTGTAAAATAAATTATTTAAATCGACTCAGTATATTTTGCGCCAAATCGTTACAAAGCACATATTTACTTTATATAAGTACATAGTATGGATAAAATCATAATCTGAGAAAATTGAATTTAGTGAATTTATTTTTCGTAATTTTCTCCAGACATTTTTTTAGTAAATACATAACAGCAATACACATAAAGGGTGGAATAAAAGTATTTTTAAATTTTTAAACTTTTAAATTTTTATAACTTTTTAAACAAATTTTATGTGGGAAGGTAGTTGCGTAACATCAAAACTTCTAGTCAATCAACTGTAGCTGAAAAGTGACGTAAAAAATTTTTACAAATTCCGATTGTTTTATGAAGAATTTTATGTGGAATTTTCAACAAAAAATAAACTTAATTCATTAAAGTTTTCAAGTTCTATATTTAATTCACCAATATAGTCAGAGTAAAAGCCGTTTTTTTGCTATAGGTTGCTGTCGATACGGCTAAAAATATAATTTTCGAACTTACATGAGGACTCTAAGATCTTATATCATATAAAGCAACCACTGCAATAGATGAAAGTACTACTAGCAAAATCTCAAAATATTGTAAGCAATTTACTAACCGATAAGATACTGTAAAGTTCTTAAGCATAATAAAGTAAATGAAACTTAACCAAATCAACACAAGTATTACGAAATCAAAAGAAATTGTTCAAATAATGTACTACTAACAATAAACGAGGCATGTATTTAAGTAAAAAAGTCTAAAATACAGCAGAAATATTTCAAAATTCATGCAGCAACTAAGAACTTAAAAACAATAATTTTAGATTCATTATAAAAACTGGCATCATATTGAACATGTAATATAACAAAAAGAAATATATTTATCTTGTATGAATACAACAAATGAACTAAAAAAATTAATATTCAATAGAGTATGAACTAAAACTTGGAACAACTGAAATAAAAAGAAAAAAACTAGTAAATGAAAACTGTCTTGACTTGCAATAATTTTACTTTTAGAACTTAAATAAAATGATAAATTCAAATCTATGTGCATAAGTTATATTAAATAAACAAACAAAAAAGAACTATACACAACTGTACTATAAAGCATTAAACGTATTTTAAAATTGTCAAAAATATTAAAAAAAGTATTATTTTAAAAAAAAACTGTATATTAGTTAAAAGCTACTTTCTAAATACCAAAAATAAATAATAAATATTTTCCTACATCTCTAGCCTTAAACTAATGGAAATGGAAGCAAACACTTAAGTCTTAAATAAATATATTTTAACTTTAATTATATTAGAGAATAGATACAGTTATAATAGTTATAGTATTCTTAGCATATAAAACAAAAAATGATACATAGCATTTAAATAGTGAATTAAATTAACCTATAAAGTGTAACCTTCAACCTTTAACCAAGCAAATCATCGAAATTTTATTGTTAAACTCGCTATGCTGGCATTTAAAACAGTGTATTAGCCATTAGAACTAAAAAGCCTAAAAGTATGCCAGTAAAAATGATTTATGGGTTTGATTGTGTTTTCAAACGACAACGTCGATTTTCTGAATTTTTTTTCTTTTTGTGAGTTTGGTTACTGCTTATCAAAAATATTAAAAAAAAAACCAAGTAAATCAGATAGTGTTAATTTTATTTCACTATAAGGGATTTTTTTAGAGTGGGATTTAGTCCCCAAAAGTTCATCAAATTTGGCAATGTTGGTTCCATTTAGTAAGCTTTACCAGCTAGTAATATGCGTGGTTAAAAAAAACTTTTGGATTACATATTTTTAGGCACAGCAGCTTATATGGTCTATCACTACAATATGTTGCCAACAAAGCGAGTATAAACCTTAACGTATGCTTTCTATAATTAAAGCTGCTTACATATAACGACATACTTACGCTATTTTAATTTTTACAGCAACAAGCTGCAGTTTTAGCTTCAACTGAAATCATTTTCATTTTTTGAGACAAAGAGTTTATTTTGACAAAAAATTATTTTTTATTAAAAATATTTTTAGAACTTTGCTTAAACTTTTCAATTGTTATTAAAGAAAACCTTTTTGCAATCTCACGCTAATACTTAAATTATTTGTTTAAGATAGCAACCCACAAATAACCAATATATTTACTCTTAAAACTCAAACAAAACCTTTGTGATCCAATTTCTTCTCTTCCATGAAAAGAATTAAAATATTAAATTAAAATATTATTATTATATTAGAAAATGTTGATGCAAATAAACTATATTTGTAAGCATAAAATTTATTTATCTCAAATTGAAAATTAGTGAAAGAAAAGCATTTATAATTTAACAAAAAAATTAATAAAATTGTATTAATTAAAAATAAAAAAAATAGTAATAAAAATTTCTGAGATAAAATTTTGAAACTTAAAAAATTGTGTTTTTTTTTTGTGTGAATAGATTTTTAGAACATTTTATGCTGAAAGAGGAATAGACGATTATAACAGTGATGATTTAAAAATAGCAATTAGATTATCAACTCAGCTGAAAAAGGTAACTTTTGTTGTAAAAAGTAGCGCTCTTTTTCTTCAGGTAATTATAGGGAAATGTTATTGGCAATATGTGGTTGCCTTATATGCTTGCAGCATCCAAATTGAACCCATACAATTGCCATAGCTAAATTGTTTGAATTTTACTACTAATTGCTCTCTCATATACCTTATTCTTTTGACAGAAATCGATGTAGAAAGTTTTCATCATATTCAAAAATAAATTTTTCCAAAATCTCCTATTTTCTAGAGTTTGAATTTTGAAATTTATTTTTAGAATTAAAGGTAACTCATACGACAGGTTGGCTAGAAATTACTTAGGCAATGGTTTTTTAATTATGATATTTGTAAGTTAGCACTGTTATGAAGATAAAACATAACAATTTCAAATAGTTAGTCTTATCTTTAAAAAGTAATATAATGCATTGCCAAGCATATAGCCATGGTCATGCAAATAGCACAATTTTACCAAAAAAGTTAAACATATATTTTTTTCATAAAACTAAAATATAATTTCACAATATCTCGATATTGTTGTTGCAGTCTCTAATATGTCTGGGATAAAAAAATAGCACAACTCGAGAAATCTGTTGTATATGAAGCATAGTTTGCCAAAGCGAAAGGAATTGGACATTAAGGTGTAGCATTTTGCTGACTTTTTGCTCATTTTGTTGGGCTTTGTTGAGTTGATAAGTCATCACCTCAAACCATTCTAGCGCTGCAGTTTTTCAAACTTAAAGAGGAATAAAAATTTTTTTTTATGATTTAATACTATAAACAGAGTACTATAATAACTGTCGGTCTGTCTGAATTTATTAGTGATAGTCTAATCTTTATAATAACTCATTGAAATGCATTGACCACTTACAGTATTTATAAACGTTGTAGTAAGAGAACTAATAAAATAAACGTTTAAAATTTAAAGTGGGTGTGATAGTAAGAATGGGCATGGCATATAATACTTCTATTTTTTTTAAACTTAGAAAAATTGCCCAATTATGTGGATCATCAACCACTTTGTTACATACTTTCCATCAAAAAATCAGATCTCAGGATTCAATTCCTTACATTTTGGCAAATTATTTCAAATTCATAAAGTAACTTCACGCGCTAAGTGTATGTCGTCATTTCAATTTCCTTAATTCTTGTCTACTGACAGAATGACAAAGATATTAAGTCTTTTGCATCTGACTCACAATAAATTAAGACCTCACTACGACAGAATTGTGACACACCGAATGCCATGAGCTTTGCTTTCGTGTGCAACGTTGAGTCACAGAAATGTCATAATAAATTTTGACTTCAAAAGCTCAATTACGCGAAATGAAAAGACAAAAGACATAAAAAATAACGAAAGTCACACACATATTTACATGTATGCATACATACATACATATGCAGTTACTACAAGTGAAATAAGAAGTAAAAAATAAAGCATGATTGGCAACACCTGAAGGAATCTTAAAATGTGATTTTATTAACAGCAGCGCGGAGAGTAACGGTATGAAGTAGCAGAGCATGCTGTCGGCGACAACGCACGTAGCAAACAAGTTGCTTGTAGCTGTATAAGTGCACATTAAAAAATACATACAACTTATCTGTGTGAAAATGCTACTTAGCTAAATACAGTTGCATACTTTCAGGTATTTGAGAGCAGAAAATTTTAGTGAGAAAAGGCATTGATTTCAATGTTTGACTTAAATGTTAAAAACTTAATAATTTGGTATATTTAAAAAAAAAAGATATTGATCTTGCGTTAATGATATTAAGATTTGAATATTCTTTAATCAAAGTTTATTTATGCAAAGTACTATTTCTGTCCAAGTTTAGTAGCTAAATGGGTCAAAAATTAATTTATTTCGTACAAATTAGTCACATATTTAATTTTATTTATATATGGTACTTTATATTTTTACATTATCCCAATCAAAATTATATACATATATCAACCGAAACAGAAAAACAATTAATTTGTCACAAGCGTTCAATTTAAAATTTAGCTTTGACCTTAGACTTATAAATTTTGTAGGTCAGTGATCGGTTATGATAAAATTTCGAAAAAATAATAAATTGCTAGCATTTTTG
Source organism: Tricholauxania praeusta (assembly GCA_949775025.1). Taxonomy (NCBI): domain Eukaryota; kingdom Metazoa; phylum Arthropoda; class Insecta; order Diptera; family Lauxaniidae; genus Tricholauxania; species Tricholauxania praeusta. The sequence continues at coordinate 127,402,180 of OX459030.1, read as the reverse complement.
TCGCAAAATACAATAAAATTATTTTTAAATTTGTTTGGCTAGCTTTTGACCTCTTTTGAAATTTTAAATCTACATAATTAAAATGATAGCCGTTTTCGATGTTCGCGCATCACCCAAAAGCTGCTGGACCAATTTTGATTAAATTTGATAAGTTTTATTCTTTAGACGCTTGGTCTCAAAATCCAATTAAAACTATCACAATATTCCAGTTAAATATCAAAATATTAAAGTCTTAAAGTTCCTTAAAAATTCATTACACAAAAACAGGCTACGCGTACAAATTCGCAGGCATCAGCTAGTATTAAAATAAAAATTTAGGTGGTTCTTTTTGAGATTTCTTTATTCATTTGTTCAAACTAGAAACTTATAATTTTAAATGATTTTTGTCTAATAATAAGATAAAAACCGATGTAGCCAATAGAGAGCTCTGATGGTGAACTATCTCCATTTTCGCTTAGTTTTCTATAAAATCCATATAAGCCTTACGATAAATTACATAAAAATTATGCTGGTAAAAAATTTAAATTCAAATAATACCCAAAATTTTGCTAATTTTTGACTTTTCAAAGTCAAAAATTAATTTTATGCATTACCTGCACAAAGGCGATATACTTTCATATAATTATCACAAAAAAAAATGCATTTTACCACAAATACTGCTACAAAAATCTCTTTAAAAAAAGGCTCATTAAAATTCTCTAATAGAATAAAAAAAGTGCAAAATTTGCTAACAATTGGCCATTTAAGCCAATGTTGCATGCTTAGCGGTAGTTTGCTACCGTCTACACTTTGGGACACTTTATAGCTTTTACTGTTATTAGAGCAGTTGCTATTGTTGTTGTTGTTGTTGCCGATGTTGTTTTTAAGTGCAGTTATTATCGCCATGATATAATAAACGCTCACCGTTGCTTGTTAAAGTGAAAATTTCACACTGCCCGAAATATTGGCGTACATAAAACACAGCTCGCTTTTATGACTTAAATTTGTTGCCACTTTTCTAACTTCTTCTGTTTGGTCATAAATATGAAGCACATCCAGTTAATTGGCATTAAATATGCAGCATTCAATTTTGAAAGAAGGGCGGCATTTTAATAAAAAAAAAGCTTAATAGATGGTGTGACTTTAAGGCGTTTGAATTTAAAATTAAAGCAAAAGGATTAAATCGTAAGCACTGAACACTTTCTTGATTTTGGTGTCTTATGATTTTAAGTAACAAGAAACTTAATGATTAAGCTGTAATTTAATAGTCAATTTTATATGCTAAAGATTTTCTTTTGCGCTTAGAAACTTAAGGAATTATTTTTATACATACAAATTGTTCTTAAGGTGCTTAAGGATTTAGAAAAGGAAATTTTTTCCCTGAGCTCTGGCTGCTTTAAGGTCTTTGGAATTGAGATGTCTTCTTTTAAGCATAAGTTTTTCTAAGGTGAAATTCCAGTTTTTCAGACTTTTTTTAATCATTCAATACGAAGAACTGTCATGCAGACATAGCCATCTGAAAAATTGAATAAAGCGTATAGTTTGAAAAAAGTATTTTTACCTATCTTCTTCATTTTAGTTTTTAGAAGACTTGTTGTCTGAACCAAAAAAAAAAAATTTTCAAAATTTTTGAAAATAAATTGCGATGAATTTAATTTTATATTTCTTTAAAGAATCAAAAAATAAACTTTTTTATATCAATTCTATGTGGAATTAAACATAATTCCAAATGTCAAGTTTGACTCTTTAGTAAAAATAACATTCCTTTTGCTATGAAACTTATAAGATTCAGAAAAGAACTAAAAATAATTAAGTTCCAATCTTTTTTCCTCGAATGTTATGCTTTAGCCCATTCCCATACCAATGGGCTGAAAAATTTTATTTTATAGTTCCTTTTACTCAAGTCTGTGGTTTTAAAAGAGTTCAGAATTCAATTTTATTATTCCTACTCAGCTCTGGTATAGGCAGAAAAATTTGTGACTTTTCCAGAAACATTGATAAAGACTTTTATAAAGTTCGGGTGGGGAACTCAACACCCCCAAAATTTTCGAGTGTTGAGTACTCTACACCAAGCACACTTCGTTCGTCGGGCTAGTCTATTTGGGTCTTATAAAGATTTTTGAAGTGGAAAGTAAAGAGAATTTCATACGAAGGTATGGATGGCAGCCTTTACTAGAACCTCACACGAACCACAAATTTATGTATACATATATATATTAATCGACTAGGAAATTGTTTCTTTTAAAAAAAAAATGTTTGTCAGACACAATTTTTTGCTTGGTTAAATATGGCCCCAAACCCTATAAAATAATTTCTTGGAGAGGAAAAATTCAATCGTAAGTAAATAGCTGAAAATGAATATTAGTCGCATCCCCAAAATGTTTAAATTAGTATTTTATGTTGCTTTTTAGATTCGCTAGAAAAAGATTGAAAGTGCATTTTTATCATAGCTAATGGCTTTTGTCTTTCGTTAAAAAAAATAAAAACAGCGCACTGCAGTTTTTATGGCAAATCAAATGAAATTAGATTCATCACATAGAATAATTGTGCAATTTGGATCGACATCGATACGTTTCTCAATTGTAAAACATTTCCATTTATACATACATGCGCACGTCAGCATACACACACTTACACGCTGACAATGTCAAACGCTGATTGACATGTAATTTCGTGCAATGAGTTGCATGTCCAAGCGATGCAACGATTTCCACATCAAATGTCCTTTTTGAGAATGCAGCACAAGTAATTGCTGCTGAAAAAAAAAAACACGCACACACAAGCAGTGTTACACACACATATGTACATATATACACAGACGGAAGCAATCGCACATGAAAGGAAAATCTGTTGACTAAAGCTCTTCATGTCAACACCAATGTCGGTAACACCAATACTACGAAGAAAACATGCACTCGCTATTGTTTTGTGTCACCGTTAGTTTCTAAGCTGCGTTTTTTATGTGGCTACACGAAGTTTCGCCATTGTTGTTGTTTTTTTTATGCCACGCCTGATGTCCTGCATTGATTAGCCACTGTTTGTTGTTGCAAACTTGGGTTGTTTTTGTTGTGTCATCTCATGTTACCTTTGCAAACGATGCAGCTGGTAAGCGACGTTATAAAGTTTTGAAATTGCTCACGTTTAGGTCACCACTTTGCTGAAGTGGAAACTTTCACATAAAGGCAATAAATGATTTTTGGATTTCATTTTAAGCGATATTATTCGATTAAATGATGTTTTCGTCTCTTGGTGTTTATTTTAGAAATTTAAGTGGATGAAGTGGAAGTTTATGAGAAGAGTGGATGTCTTGAAAGACAATAGCGTTAAAAATTAATTAGCAGAAAGCTAATGGTAACAGCAAAAATTTAGCTTCTAAAAAATATATTTAAAAGATCTAAAATTTTCTCGTTGATCATTGTTATTGGCCCTATTTCAATATTTATAATCTAAAAAATCATTTTATCCCAGTGCAATCAGCAAATTACGAAGTCCTTTAAACTGTTTCAATAAAGTCTACAATTTCAAAAAAAAAGACAAATTGCTACTTTTAAATTTTCTACCACCTGCTTTTCTTTTTCCCTTAAAAACAAAATCCTTAAAAAAATGGCAACCAAACGACCAGGTAGCATGACGGTGCCATAGCAAAGAAATAAAACAAAAAGGACACCTAAATGTGCGCCTGCTTAGCAGCACTAAATGCCATAAAATGTTGTATAAAAGCGGAAAAATTAACGAGAGTACGAAATGGTAAAAAATTGCAAGGGCAAAAAAAAAAAATACGGAGGAATAAAATGAACACTCTTTGCAAAGAAGGTGGTAAGTAAATTTAAACAAAACGCGACACAAAGTGGCTAAAATAAAATACGGCATTTGCCAATGTGATTTATAGCTTGAAAAAAGTTTTACATTTCGTCTGTGCAAATTCATTTAAAATATTGCAAATTACAGGTTAGTTATAGCAAAATAACTTAAAATTAATGTTGGGCAAATACTGAGTGGCCATTGGTGAAACTTGGCATTACTTTACTATAGTCAATTACAAATAATTGTGCCTTACGCATATGTGCTCTATGTAACATCGGAGCTGAGATAAAAATTTTCTAAATGATGGCTATAATAGGCAGAATAACTAAATGAACTGCTTAGAGTTTAAGATATTTGATTTAATTTTTGTAAATGCAAGTAACAAATACTCTTTTTCAATGCAACTAAATCAAAAATAAGAAATATTTACTATAGAATGTTAACGAGAAAGTTCTTACACTTTTTTTGTAATAATTCATGTAATAAATTAAGTGCTGCTCAGAAAATTCCAAAGAAAAAATACTGCAGCATTCTTATTTCAATGCGGCCACTAATCAAAATTGATATTATTGCAGTTCATACAAGCTTAAATAAAAGTGTCTTGGACATATTGGCGCTAACTGACATCGAAATATTCAAACTTTTGAATTAACATATAGAAAAGTCTTAAATATTTATTTTGTGAACGCTAAAATATTCTCTTGGAAAATGTCAACAATAACGTCCAAATCGGGTATCAGTAAAACTTAAAATCTCATCATTAGCATTTTAAAAACATATTTTGTTTTAATATCTCATGTAATTTATGTAGCTGAATCTGAACCCGTTATTAAATTTTTCTACCACATCCGTCAAAACAGCAGTTTACAGGGAAAGTCACCTATGATTGATGATATTCTGAACTTATAAAAAGAAGAATTTCAAACCATAAGACACGAAAGCTCTAGTAAAAATCATATAATCAAATCATATAATTAAGCCTAAGTTTTTGAAGAGGATACTGTCACATATCCACTTTTGAGCGGCCATAAGTTGATATTAATAACATTATAATGCAGCTGAAGTCAAGTAAAAATTTTTCTGTTATATGCTTTTTAAGTGACACCGAAGTTTAGTTATTAAAGACTTAAGTTACTATTAAAAAAGTGAAATGCGTTCAAAACTTAAGTTTTGTTTGCATAAAATTACTGCCAGTAAAAATATTTGAAGAAAATAAGCTGCATTAAAAATTCACTTAAAAATTATTGTGTATTTTTTTTTTTGAGTTGGATCGTGATGTAAAAGTCTAAAATTGTTATTGCTATCAGTGTATATATGCTATAAAAATTTATTAAATTAACTTAAGAGACATCATGTGTCTTATTATAAAAATTATTTCCTCTTTTGCCTCAATATAATTATGCTATTTTCCACATACATCAAAAAAGTACAACACGTCGTATGCGCAACCATTTAACTACCAATAAAAAACTTTAAACAATAAGCACCCTAATGCGCTTTTATTATCTCTTAAAACTTAAAATAAATTCCTGTAATCTTCCTGCATCACTTAAGCATAGCGCTGGCCAGCAATTTTTTTCCTATTCTTCATTCCCTAATGCTTATTTAAGTTTTAATTAATGTTTTTTATCTTCATCTTTTGTGCTGCTATTTTATCAGAAATCACAAGGCAGCACGTAGTTTTTTATACACCAGCACTTCAATATGCCTACAGGTTAATATTTCATCAAGTTAAGAGGATATGAAAACTGAAAAAAAAAAATATAGGACCGATGATGAAAGGCCAACAGCAGTGAACTGCATCGACAGGTTGAAAAGTGAACGTTGTATAACTTACGGCATTAATTCCGGTTGCTGAGCTATAATAGTTTTGCGCCAAAGTTAAACGATACTTTAAGCCTTAGGTGGAATGGAAAAAAGTGTAGAAAATGAGCATGGGTTGATAGAAGTAAAAAAAATTAGCAAACGGTAATTCTGGACAGCTGGGAAAACTGCGCGCAAATTCCAGCTGTTTGTAACAAAAAAAATGGTTTTTAAATTGAAAAGCTGATTAAATTTTTAAAGCTGATGAGCAAGTGAGATAAAATAAAACGAAACTTAAATAATTTATTTCAATCTTTAAGTCAAATATCAAATATAGCAGCTTACACAAAAGTTGCGTAGCGTACGGAACTCATGCTTATAAAGCGTCACTCATACGCCACGTAATACAAAATTTTTTGCGAAAATAATTCATTGCATGGCAATATAGATGTATGTACATAAAAAAGATACTACTTTATACATTAATGTCAGCGTAAGTTAAGGGCGGTCAGGAAGGTTTTTGCTTCACCGTACAAAACTTAAAGTTATGCTCGAATTACTACTTTTGTAAGTATAAGTTTAAATCGCTTCTGCTTTTTTAGGAAATTTTCCTAATTTTTGGCAAAAAATTATTTGTCAAACCTATAGTCTACATGGATTTTATTCAAAAAATTTTGGCCGATTTTGACATACCCTTAGTTACAATTTTATGAAACTCAAACTCTCCCAGTTTAATATTTTCTTAAAACAAAAATAGTATTTTTATAAAGGTTCATATAGAAACAAATTTTCTTTGTTTCATTTGTTTTGGATTTTATTTACCGCTCTGCCGCTTGTAGCGCATAGCAACTTGATATCCTGAACTATGACAATTACTGTCAAATTATTTGACGTGGGTATCCAAAATCTTTCGGTTCGAAATAAAACAGCAGTGGTAAATATAGGAGTCAGTTCAGGCATGTAAGTGTATGTTATTGATAAGATAGCATGAAAAAACACTTTAAATGTTAATTGAAATAAATAAATTTATTTGTATTTGCACTATGAAAATAAAAAAATACAACACTAAATCACATAAATATCACATATTAATGCAAAAAAAATTATGTCAGTAATGTATCATCGGAATGGAAACAATGCGTTTGTTACAAAACTTCACGATATATTTGTTGTAATGTTCATTGATTTGAATTAACATTTAAAGGAAATATATCTCATGAATTATAGCTTTGGTTGTGAACGTCTTCTAATGCAAACTGACACCTGTCAATGTGGCTGTTATTTGAAAAATTCACTTACTAAAGATTAACTTTAGATATATTTAGAAAAGTAATTGATGCTTCAACATTTTTTTGAGTCTAAGCTAAATTTATTAAAAATAAAAAGTTTTCGATTTAGCTACATACAATTCTTGAGATTATTATTTAAAAAAAACTTTAACATTTTGCAGTTAGTTATTTTCTTCATTTAGTTAAAATTTAAGAATGAAATTCTTCTGTCATGTCATGTTGTTTATATGAGTGCATATCACAGCAATTAGCCTATTTCGAGTTAGTGGCAGTTGGAGCTGTAACTCTTCTATTACAAAAAGTTATGGTTATTTAGCATCTATAAAATGAGGCTTTTAATTCCAAAATGCGACCTGAACGGGGAGATTTGTCATCTTGGAACAAAATAACCTCTTTTTAGTTCGCATTTTGGAAAGAAAAGTACATGCTTTTCAAACCACTTTTTAAAGTATTTGTGCTGGGTTTGGAAAAAAACCCAGGGTTGATTTACATAAAAAATTTGTAGTTTACTCAATTTCATAAAAAATCGTTCAGTTCACGTTTTGGAAACAAAGGACCTATACGATATGGGAGGCACAAAACTTTGCACGCTTCAGCAGCATTTTTAAACAAAGTTATCACTAAGGATACATAAAATGTCAGACCAACAATTGCTCGGTTTATCGTTTAAAGGTTGAAAAAGTCTAAATATTATGTACAATATTAAAAAAAGGTAAATGAGGTTGAATAAGTGGAAGTTGAAAGATGTGGAAAACATTTAAAAAGGATGAAAGAGTTAAAAAGGCGGAAAAAAGTTGAAAAATATTGAAAAGTGTGAAAAAGGCTGGAAAAGTATAAAAAAATATGCAATATGTTGAAAATAATTTAAAATTCCGAAAAAAAAATTGAAAAGCATTGAAAAATTAAAAAAAAAAAATAAACCGAAAATGTTGGAAAGTTAAAAAATGTTGAAATAGTTGAAAAACGTTGAAACAGTTGAAAGAGGCTGAGAAAGTCGACAAAATTTGGAAAATGTTAAAAAGTTGAAAAAGCTGGAAAAACTCGAATAAATTTGAAAGGTATTGAAAGTGGTATAAAATATGTAAAATGTTAAAAAAAAGTTGGAAGAGGTTGAAACAGTTGAAAAGACCAATAAAATATGGAAAATGTTTAAAAAATTTGAAGGAGGTTGAAACAGTTCAAAAAGGTTAAAAAAAAGTCGATGAAATCTGGAAAATGTTGAAAATAAGTAATTAAAAGAGTTTGCAACCTCGAAAAAAAATATAACATGTTATAGTAGTTGAAAAAGTCGTGTTGAAATGTTGAAAAATCTTCTTGAAATAAGCCAAAAAATGGTGAAATTGATGTATTCAGAAAGTCCAAAAAGTTCATAAAGATGTAATGTTGAAAAAGTCAAAAAAAAAAATATGTAAAATGTTGGAAAAAGTTTAAAGAGAGTTAAAAATCAAAAAAAGTCGAAAGAAAAATGTCACGCCCACTTTTTCAATTCCGTCTACTTTTTGCTCAATAAAATATATTTGTGATAGGCATTCACATACCAATTTTTATCACAGTAGCTTGTATAATTTTTGAGATATGCTCTAGTTAGTCGTAAAATTTATGGCGGCGACATACCCACTGGAATAATCCAGCCCGATTTTGATCCAGAAAGTTTTTCATAAACAGCATTTTTGCACCAAAATGTTTGTATGATGCGCACATAGATTGTTTTCTCCTATGGGAGGTGCCACGCCTACTGGCGCCATTTCGTTCGCTTTTGATTGAGATATACTTACTTTATGGCAAGTAAGCCACATACATTCAATTTCATCCCACCAATTAATATAATAGTATATTTTATTTTTGTTAATATGGAAGTTGCCACACCCACTAATGCAATTTCATCGAACGCCATTTAACTTCAAAGTTTAAAGAAAAACTTTAAGTGCTAGGTGGCCTGCCATACTGTGCTAAAATAAAAACTTTTTCTTTATTCTTATAATAAAAGCAATATACCGCTCTCTTCTATTGAAGAAACTTGCGAAATAACGGACAGTCTATTGTCCATTCTTTTTCCCTTTCTTATTATCATCAACTTTGCTTTTAGTCGCACTTACTTAATTGTTTTAAATGTTTTCAGCTTTTCTCTGTTCAATGGGAATACTAGTAAGCGCGCAGAGTTGCACATATTGTTTGCTATGCGGGCGCTAAGCTCAAACTACTTTTCTGTGGTCTGCTTTTGAATTGCTTTGAGATTCAAACTAAAAAAACACAAAAAATTAAGAATTTTACTAAAAACCCCCAAAACAAAAGAAAACTTGTCGAGTGCAGTTCAACAATAACGAAAAAAAGAAAATGGAATTGAAATTGAAAACACAAAAACAAAAACAAAAAGGAAGAAAAACCGCAACAAGTTTATTAAAAAGGGCGCGAATTTCCCCCGTGAAGCTTGTGCGGCGCATGCTGCTGTAGTGCGATGCGGTTGAGCATCCCAGGATGTGGCTTCTGTAAATATTTTCTCTTTGCCATCTTGAGTTTTGTTTTTTAACTTTGTAATACTTTTAAATATTTTAAACTACTTAACGTTATCCTAAGCGATTTCTTTTGGCCATTTTTGGTTTATCTGGAATCTTTTATTACGAAAATATGAATTTTTTATATTTCACGAAATTTGCTGTGGTAAGAAGTTTTACTGTTTTTTTGTGACATTTGTTTACTTCGGGCAGCCTATCAAATGTAGCTTAAGGGACTTTGCACATGGTAGTGTATTGAAGTTGACAAACATTTTTAATTTCAAAGTTTTGCAAACTGTCACAGGGTTTACGAAAATAACAAACATAAGTTAATTTTTAAATAAAACTTAACTTATATGGTAGATGACAGAATAACTCAAAACTGTATATTTCATTAGTACAAAGTTGGCAGCTTTTCCAATCGCCATGGAGTGGTGGCTTAAGCTGTAATAACTTACTGTTTTTTAAATACTTTAAGGCTGCTAAAGAGCAATGAACTACTCCTGCCCTCTTACGTTTTCGAGCTTATATCACATCATTTCCAATCAACGTAGCTAAGGCCGAAATTTCATGTTAAAGCCAGGTGCATCTTATACATTCAAAAATTTCTAAAATTGTCGGGAATTTGTGAATAATGTTTTTTTAGAAGGCCGGGAACTGCCACTTTTCAACGTGGCAACTCTGCTGCCAGGGTGTTTTGCCATTTTTCAATTTTTAGATGGTTTACAGCCAAGGTATTACTGCATTCGAATGAAGTCATTTTCTGATAACTCTTCATCTTAGAGAGCAAGTGTGCTTTACAATGTTACCCGAGCTATGGCTTGTCAGGCACTTCTTTTCATCGAGAGTATTTTCAAAGGCTTTCACAACAAACATGATGTCCAATTTAAAAGAAAACACACAAGCAAACACCTAAGCTAATGTCATACGACTTTCTGTAGTTTTTGCATGATGAGCTATTGGCCTTAACTCAATAGACCAATATCAAAGGCTCAATTCAGTGCAGTCATTCTTAAAAGACTTAATTACCTAAAATGAGGCGATATCAAGAAAAGAATTCGTAGAAGTCGAGATTAAATATAACAATATTATGCTGGATAATAAGAGCTACTTGAACTTGAATCTATACCAGACTCTTAATGTGGCCTTAAAACAAAGTAGAGTGAGTTTTAGCTCCAGAAACACCAGAGCTATGTGTAGCTATCGTCGACAAATTATCTAATTACTGAAAAGTAATCAGAGATTGAAACTGAGTTAGTACCAGGCCATTCTATGTCAAAATATTTGAGTTATTGAAAAATTTTTTCGGTTACCAGAGTTGTATAAGTGCGCTAACCAGATTTCCAAAGATTTCATTGTTTAAGTTAGCAAAGATTTGTAATGCCTTGTGTTTTCCGGCAAGGACATCATTCTACTTCTACTTCTACTTCTACTTCTACTTCTACTTCTACTTCTACTTCTACTTCTACTTCTACTTCTACTTCTACTTCTACTTCTACTTCTACTTCTACTTCTACTTCTACTTCTACTTCTACTTCTACTTCTACTTCTACTTCTACTTCTACTTCTACTTCTACTTCTACTTCTACTTCTACTTCTACTTCTACTTCTACTTCTACTTCTACTTCTACTTCTACTTCTACTTCTACTTCTACTTCTACTTCTACTTCTACTTCTACTTCTACTTCCACTTCCACTTCTACTTCTATTTCTTCTTCTACTTCGGCTTCTACTTCTACTTTTACTTCTACTTCTACTTCTACTTCTACTTCTACTTCTACTTCTACTTCTACTTCTACTTCTACTTCTACTTCTACTTCTACTTCTACTTCTACTTCTACTTCTATTTCCACTTCTACTTCTACTTCTACTTCCACTTCCACTTCTACTTCTACTTCTACTTCGGCTTCTACTTCTACTTTTACTTCTACTTCTACTTCAATTCCTACTTCTTGTATAAAAGAACTGGCTTCAAGTTTGACTCAAAACTGTAATTTTTTTGTAAAACTCGAATTTAAGCTAAATTATTTTGTTAGCAGTAGTAGTTCATCAAAAAGAACATACCCACTTCATATGAGGTATTCAGCTACTGTGGTTAAAAGCTAACTAGCCAAGGCATGTGTAAAAAGCGCACCAAAAAGCTTATTCACAAACGCTTAAGCTTTTGTGGCAATACGATAGTTTGCGAATTAATTTTTCAGAGTTGCTAGCTAAATATACAGCTTATGAGTTACAAAAGTTTTCATTTCATATAAAACATAAGCTTTTGGCCGAAACAAATTCTAGCTAAATTCAATAAACTACAGAGCGAAACTTTAGTAGCATTATAGCCAGCAAAATAAATGAACGTGTGACTTTCATTGGACTTTGTATACGCAAAAAGCTTTGGCAAGCTTAACGTCGCGGAAAGCTCAAGCAATTCGTTATTACACATTGAAATAATAATCAAGTGAGGCATTGACAGTGAAAGAGCGCTTATCTCATCGATGACTTTAGCATACGGAAGCACTTAAAAACAAAGATGAAAACAAAAACAAAACTCACAAAAAAGAAAAAGAGTAGAATAAGCATGTGAATGAAAAGCTTTTCTAGCGACAGCTGTTCATTTTTGCGCGTGTAAATGAGAGCAACACAGAAACAGGCAAGCGAAAAATGGAAGAAATCACAGGTGGGCTTTGTTGTTCTTAAAATTTTCGCAATCAATAAATTGTTAAGTATTTGCAAGAACATTTTCTTTTCGATTTTCAGAACTCTCAACAGCACCCAGTTTTCCAAATATTCAACACTTAAACGATGATTGCCTGTATAACATTTTCACAAAACTTACCGTTAAGGAGCAGCTACAGCTGACTAAAACATGTGAACGTTTTCGCTGGATTATTCTACAGATGATTTGGCGTTCGCAATTTGCTGAAACGCGCACCATCAACGCTGAAACGGATGCACTCTCCTATGAGGAATATCAGGAGCTTTTTCAAAGTATAGTCGAGTATGTGCAGAAATTCACCATAGCTGATAATAAGCATCTGGTATTCATAAGCTATCTACCACCACGCTATACACAGCGGCCGGAGCTGACGTTTTATCTGAATTTTGAGTTTCCAAGCTTGGTATCGCTCGAATGCTTCGACCGGCGTTTGCATGATGGTCTACTACGTATGGTTGCGGAGAATTGTCCCAAGTTACAGGTGAATTTTGGAAATAATTTTTATTTCTTTTATAGCAAAGTCAGCTAATTTTGATATATATTAATTTTGTTTACTCATATCTTCTACAGGTGCTACGAGTATCGAGCGATTATATAACTGGAGCCAACATCAAAGATATGCGTAATTTACGTGAATTATATTTACCACAGTGTAATTTAGCAACAGAGCATTTACGTGATATAACCACGCATTTAAATTTGACGCATTTAGATATTACCGGATCGGCGGTTGCTGCAGTTTGTCTTACCGAAAATTGCAGCTATTCCAAACTTAGGCAGCTGAAGCTTTCGGAAAATAATCTAGAAATTGAATTTGCCCAACACTGTGGTCAACTGGAGAGCTTACGCAAATTAATAGTAACTGAGTTATATGCAGAGCCGCTGTATAATGTAAATTGGTCTACGCTATGTCGTACAGTTGGTTCCAAAATTGTGGCGCTACATATCTACAATGCCAGTGATACTTCAACGATACGTGCTTTAGCGGCGTGCGCCAGTGACCTGACATCGTTGCAGATGCTTTATATAAAAGCTGCTGTACCCGATCGTTGCTTAAAGTTATTTGCACAATTGCCACACCTACATGAATTGTACATTTATAGTTATAGTGAATTTACGCCTTCGGCATTTGTTAATTTTATAAGGAAATCGCAAACGTTACGTTTTGTCGATTTGGTCTGCTGTGAAAATTTATTCGATTTACGCTTGCAATGGATTTTCGATGTCATCGAAGTATTGCGCAATCATCGGCCCTCCATGGAACCACTTGCTTTAAATATTGCGCATAGCGAATTATTATATTTTAGAGGTTTTATTGAGAAAATTAAGGAACAAATAATGCAGGTACATTTATGGTGCTTATATTCGCTTAAGCTTTGAGTTAATTTAAATATTTTTTTTTACAGGACTTTCGGTATATAAACCAATCATTGCTTAAAATTACATTTAATGCGCCTCCTGTAAAGCATGAACAGACTTTAGACACATTTTTGAAAATATATTTTAAATAAATCTGTGTGTATGTATTTGTATAGAGGTATATATATTTATTGTTAAATATTTTTTTTAAAAAATTATTTTATATTGTTGAAAGATATGTATGTATTGTATATTATAAATCTATTTAATCAGTGTTGTTGAACTTAAATTGTATGTTTTATTTTAGAGTTTCATAAAAATTGGAAAAGGGGTTTTAGGAGTGGGAAAAGGGGGCAGAACTGCCCAAAAAAAGGCAGCATTTTAGTAGATTTTTTTTTCCTATTTTCGATTTTAAATCGAATGTAATTGATGAAAATTTCCATACAAAATCATTTAACTCAAATTAGAAATCTTCACGCTTTAAAACGTTGCCTGCTGTGAAATTATAAATTCATTCCATATTGCAATTAGTGCTGGAAATTTAAATATAAAAATTATTAAAAGGTTGAAAAACACACAAATTCGTCTTGGAGCTTACAATGTGTATATGTATACATACATGTATATGTGTTTCCCGTCGATATGAGCGCTCAGCTCAGTTACGCAGTGTGCTATGTCACAAAGTTGTGTTTCTACAATATTTAAAAAAAAAGAAAATTGAAACACATTTTTCGAAAGAAGTGAAGCTTTGAGGGGGCGATACCTTTAGAATTTTCAAGAGATAGACATTTTTTTTATATAATTTTCAAGAACGTCAGAGTCCGCATACGATCGTACCATATCGTATTGAAACTTTAAACGCGATTATCTCGAAACTGTATTAGCAAAAACTGCTCGTACTGTAGCTCAAAAAGTTAATGACCGGCTGAAATTTGGAGAGATTTCTTGCAATATTATTATCGGAATGATATGCCTAATATGTTCTATGAAATTTTAAGACAAAAATATCTACACCTATCCCATGCGCAATTTGAGAAAAGTGCTTATCAGCTAAAAGTACTTGTGACTCTTGAAATCAATAATATGTGCACTGGCTAGGTAGCAGATAGTCAGAAGTCAGAAGCTTTGAAGTCATGCAACTAAGTAAAACTATGCGAAAAAGTGCTGAGATAAGGCTGTGTCGCCAGCTTGTGATAACACTCTTTCGGGCATAGGAACATTGAATATAATGATAAAGCCGACGAGCTAGCAAAGGAAACGACTCTCTTAGAGAAATTGCTGGTCCACTGGGTTTTGCTAAAAAATATTTTCTCGTATTTTCTTTCCACGGCAAATAATAATTGAAAGATTTTAAAAACCTGTAGCTTATATTGCAGTTATGTGATTACAAACGAGATAGATAATCATGAGCATTTTCTATGCAACCGTCCTGCCTAAGCCAGAAATTGGTATAGGCTCTAAGCTTTTATCCATAAAGTCTCTCGTGTACAGGGACAAGACCACTTCAAGCGTAACCTCGGGCAACATTTACATAAAATAATCTTTAAAAAATAAATGGCAAGAATTGATGTATTGTTTCAAATAAATAGTTTATTCACTTTTGCAAATTTTTTGTTCTTTTTCTAATTTTTAAAAACCAAACGTTTAAGAAATCACCTTTATCATTATTAATAAAAATTTTACTGCCGTAATACAAATACAATAATTGCAATAAACTCAAACAATGTTAAGGCATACCAGTTATAACTCAAAGCATTTTTAAATTAAATCAAAAAATTATCGTTCGTCAAACAAATTAAATCAATCGATATTAGACACTTTAAAAGGTTCCCGCGCTAATAATTAATTATTTACAAGAGTTTGAACTACATTTTCTCAAAAACCCACAAGAAGTTTAAAGCTTTGTACATATCATATGGCCACGTACGTAAGCTGATTTATTTAAATTACACAAATACAAATACAAGCGAAGTGATAGAACTGACCTGACAACTCATCAAATAGGCACTAAAAATCAATAAAAAAAAAATAATATACTGCGAAAAGTGGGAAACAACACTCGACCGCCCTTAATTAGTGGGCTGTTGTAAGTGTGGGTTTGAATTTTGTAACCCAATTATATGTAGTAATTTATAAACTTTAACATATTGTTAACAAAATTGCAGACTTATGACAAAATTTAACTTTTAAAGTTTCAATTATGTTATCTACTTACTATTTAAAATACTACATTTTTTGAAGGAGATCAGCGTCTATATAGGTGCTAAATGTATACCATGGAATAGACAGAACAAATAAGTAGTTTCGCACTTAGTGTGGTTGTTTGAGACTGAAATTTTGCACGTGTTTTGTGTAAAAAGATCTCAGGCCACGTTATTTCACGTAAGGTCCGAGATACCGCCTGATATGTGCGGAAAAAGCAATCAGGAAATATTGGGTTAATCACATTTTTATTTTTAATTTTATCGAGTTAAAGCTTTCAAACCTACTTGGGTAAATTTTCTGTTTTTAGTCTTATGACTATTTTACAAAAAAAAAGTCATAAAATTTTTTTCTCTGTTGTTTTCTGTTTTTTTTTTTTTAAGTTTTGGTTTTCTTTTACCAATTTGATTCCCACGATATATCGTATATTTGTAAGGTTTTTAATAATAATTTATTTACATCCCTACACACTCACTCACTCACTCCAATGTCGCATACGCATGCCTATGTGTCTTAATTCGCTTTAACTCGATATCCCATGTTGTTAATTTTTGCTGATGTATGGAATAATTTAATACTTCTATAATTTATGCTTATTTTAAGTTATTGGCGCTTCTTAAAATCGGTCATTTAGTTAATTTTTGCAATCTTCGTAGTTGTGAGTTACTTTATTCGTAGTAACGTAACAGAATCAGTTAAAAAGTTTATTGTTTGTTCTGCGTGTTGAGCATTGAACATGAAAATATAATGGCAAACGGAAGCTTATTCTCATTCTTTTACAAAGTTTTTCAATATAGTCACCTAGCTGCAACTAAATTGGACCGTTTAGTTACCGTTACAGCCAGCATTGACAAAACTAGAGACTGGGAGGTTTAGCTCAACCAATTATTGGCACACGTAGGGTTGCCAAGTAGAACAGAAGAAATTGCTGACCTTCCAAAATAAAATAATTTTCCTTGAAATGATACAAAAGTAAACTTTTTTTTTTGAAAATTACCTACACATTCTCTCGAAATATTTTCTATTTAATAAAAAAAAAAAAAACATTTATAAGTTCCGTAGCTATGCTAAAAACAAAGTTTTAATTTCATATTGTGAGGACCATTTTGCCACCCCCTCGGCCTCCCCTCCCTAGGTAACTTACTGATTGGCAGAGCTGTGAAAGAGTGCATTCATTTGCAATTGAAATCTATTGAAACCACTGTCAAAATACGGCATTCGGAGTGCAGCTATTTAAAAATGAAGTCATCTGTAGACTTCAATGCCATAATCTTGCTGCCTTTTCTATCACAAAAGAATGCAATTATTTTGGTGACGTCACGTTTTTGATTGGAATCATGATTGAAAGAATTTTGATTGCATTGAAGTCACCTCAAATCATTTTTAATTCTTTGCAATCACTTGAAGTTGCTGCAATCACTTGAAGTCGCTGCAATCATTTGAAGTCACTGAAGACACTTGAAAACATCTGCTCTGAATTAACTCGAAAATCTACACAAATATCTTCTAAGCATACATACAAAAGTGAATGTGTGAACATACCATATGTATGTATATATGTATGTATATATGTATGTATATACATATGTATATGTGTAGATTTTCGAGTTAATTCAGAGCAAATGTCTTGAAGTGTTTTCAGTGATTTCAAATGATTGCAGCGACTTCAAGTGATTGCAGCGACTTCAAGTGATTGCAAAGAATTAAAAATGATTTGAGGTGACTTCAATGCAATCAAAATTCTTCCAATCATGATTCCAATCAAAAACGTGACGTCACCAATATAATTGCACTCTTTTGTGAAAGAAAAAGCTGCAAGATTATGGCATTGAAGTCTACAGATGACTTTATTTTTAAATAGCTGCACTCTGAATGCGGAATTTCTCATGAGTTAAAATTGAAAATGAATGCATTTATTCACAGCTCTGCTGATTGGGAGGCGACAAAATAACCGTCGTACTATTAAATCAAAATTTGGTTTTGATAAATAGCCTTCATATTTCATTATAAAATTTTATGAACCAGTTTTTAGAAAATTTTAAGTTATTTTGGTGAAAAGTGATTTCCAATTTATTTTGAATTGAAAAATTAATATTTTTGTGCAACTTTTATTTTTTGAAGGCAGAGGGCGGTATTTTAGCTCTTCGCCCTGTGCGTTAAATGTTCAAGCTACGCCAGTGGGCTTAGTCTCACAGTCCTCCCCTAGTTACGTGAATTGCAAAAGATCTACATACATTAATACTCTTTTATATACAGCAGCAAAAGGACGCTTGCAAGTCCGTACAGATCGTGGGTTCAAAGCCAAAGAATAAATATTTTTTAATATGTCTTACTTATGGTACGAAACAGGTTTTCAAAGGTGTAAAAAATTTTCATTTATTTTTTTGTTTATCATGTTAACATGAACTCTCAATTTAATCCAAAAATCTAAAAGTCGTTACTATTTTAATTAAATGATTATAAGCAACCGATTTTTCCGAACTTGGCAACACTGTTCTGAGTATTATAACCGGTACTATACAAATCAAAAAGTAATATGTATTTTAAACACATTCTAAACAATTTTGAACTATATATCTTTGCTAAAACCTTTTGTGTACCCAAATATTTATTTCATTTATGTACATTCCGCCTATTATTTTGTTTTGTTTTATTTTTTATTTCTGTTTTGTTTTTGATACTTTATACGCAGTTTCTTTGCAGCTTTAGTCGCTCTGTCGACCGTGGGAAAGCAGCGCATCTCAAACAGGTGTCTGCGTGAGAAATTTTCCCACAGCTCCAAAATATGCAGAAGTCAGCGTCTGAAGCAACGAAAAGTACGCACAAGGCAAACTCCAAAACTGAAGTTTCAAATAACGCTATTGCGCTCACACTATTGCCATTGATTGTGTTGATATACCGCTCCCGCTCTTGTTTATATGACATACGAGAAACAGTGATGCTTTTTCCTATAATTTAAAATTAAAGGGAAATTTAATTCACGCTAAAACGCTAACTATTGATAATACAACCCGCATATCCGGTTATAATACATTTTTTCTTTTGTTATAGTGCTTGCTGTGATGATCAATTTTATGGACGTTTAATTAGCTGCTATTTTTGACTATTGACTTATCACCCATAAGCATTTTTACATTAATTATTTTTTATTATTTTTATGTAAAAAAACTTTTGTAAAAAGGAAGAAATTTCAAACGTTATTTTGTTTTGAAAACTTTGGCGTAACTTGATATCCGTTCCACACATTTATCATGAAACTGAAAATTAGTTCAAGTAAAGAAAAATTCAACGGTTCAAAATAAATCACGCAAAATCTTCAAAATTGGGCAGCTAATTGAAGCATTACTTAATATCAACATAATAGCTGCCAAGCTGATGATTGATCGATGTAGTCATAAAATATTGATCCGCACTATAGCATCAGTGCTGGTGTTTGGGCTTTGTGAAATTGTACCAAACCGAGACTTGGAATGTATTTTTTAGAGGAAGAATGTACTTTTTTTTGTAATGGACACCAAAATTTACTAAAATATACAAACAGTTTCTAAAATTTACTATTAAAAAATATGTTGCTTCATTTTAGCAACGTTTACTAAAGATAAGAGAAGTGCAAAATTCATATATCTCCTAAATTTTTAGGTAATTTCGAAAATTAATCAAAAAACAAAAATCTAGTCATTAGAAATAGCTCAAATGTTTCAAAAATGTACTGAAAATGCACCAAGTGTACTAAAACTTCATCCAGTGTCCTACGTTTGGAAAGCATGAAATCAAGCCGCGTGGCTAAATTCAAGGAAAAATACACACAGGAATTTTTAGCTTTGGAAATAATTGATAGATTCCTTTAAGTCTATATGCAAATATTCGTACATTTGAATGTGATCCTTCAGGTGTTACTTTGAAAATCATGCACTCTGTTTATTGTAATTTTCCAGACATAGGTACTCTGTTAAATTTAGCAGAAAGTAAATTTTTAAAAAATCCGTGAAAGTCCATCAAATAAAAATTCAATTTGAAATAACAAATGACGCGCGCCCGCGTACACACGCTTGCATTGTAGCACTTGCCAGGGCAATTGACTTTTGCATAGCAAGTAAAAAAATTACCCTTAAGTTTCGGCACACACTGGTCACGCAACCCGATCCCCAACTGGTGTTTGAATGGCAATAACAACGTTGACGACAACGACAGAGAACGCAAGTAATTACAATTTTAAGACGATGAATAAAAGAAGTTTGTTCTATGAAAATATAATCAGTCGGTGTGTTAATTTCCAGACGTAAATAACAAAATCGGACTTTTTTAAATAAAAATAAAGAGCTAAGTACAAAAAAATTAAAAGTGCAATAAATTTAATTCATTCTTTAAAAAAAAAAACAAAAAAGGATTTTTCCAAAACTGCATATCAAACGCCGCCGAATGCGATGCTTGCGTGAGAAATGACAGCTGCTGTCATTTAACAGCAAAAAAACAACGACAGCCGTAGTCGATCACAGTGCAAGTTGTTTTTGTTTGTGCTTCTTCTTGCGTTGACGTTTCGTTTAGCATTTTTTTTTTTCAAAAATAAAGAATAAGAAGAAAAAGGATAAAATTGAGTAACAACGGAAGCGATGTTGTTTTACAATTTTTGTTTAATTTAAATTAAATTAATTACCTTATTGTATTGCAAATGATTTTTTATGAAAATACACTCTAAAAGATTAATTAATCGAAATAATCGCTTAAAAAGTGCCAAAAATAAAGTAAAAACAAATGACAGAAGTGCAAAAAATTAAACTGAAATCGCCAAATTTTATACAAATTTCATTAAATAAACCATAAAATCAAACAAAAACCATAATGTTATACTATCTGCCAGCCACCACGCCCATTCACCACTAAATGAAGAGTCTCCTCAATTCGTACTCTCCGGCTGTGGATCCTCATCTGCACCATCACCATCACCACCACCATCATCTGGAGGAAGACGATACTTTTGCCTCAATATCTGCCACAGCGCCTCAAACGCTGTTGCCATTGCCGCCGCCACCGAACGCTGATTCTTTGCATCAACTCAGCCAAAATCACAATAACTCACCACTAATGCCACACTTTGGTGGTTTGGGCGGTGGCGGCGGCTACGCACAAACGCCACCTAGTCCGCCAACGCATTTGGTTGGTGGTGCTGCTGGCTTACTACCTCCAAGTCCACCGCAACATCAATTGCAGCAGCAGCAACAACAACAGCAGCAACACCATATGGCAATGTTACCGCGTGGTTTAGTACCTAACGCTGGTGGTGGCGGTGGCGGCGTTGGTGGTATGGGCAATCAAATCATTTCAAGCAGCATTTCGAATTCAATTTATCGTCCACATATCGAGGATAAAAAACTGACGCGTGATGCCATGGAACGTTATATGCGTGAACGCAATGACATGGTTATTGTTATATTGCATGCCAAGGTGGGTTGAAATATTTTGAAATTGTAAGAAGTAATTAATATATTTTTTAATTTGCTTAGCATTAAGGCAAAGAATTTTTTTATTTTTCACAAATGATTCACCGAAATTATACAAGAACTAGAAAAAAGTTAGAAATTTGATCCACCTAAAACCGGTCGTATTTAATTCGGGGGATGAAATCCTGAAAAACAAAGTGTAAAAATGCCCGTGAATTGTAGGAGTTGAATAAAGGTTAGCTAAAAAAAATGTTCATGACTCACTTAAAGCATTGAACCTTACGAAAACTGGCTCCTGCAATATCCAAGGACATAAAAATCAGTATTTTGATTGTGCATCGCTTCCAATTGGCCAGACAAATTTTTAGTTTGAACAAAAATTGTAAACTGTACTATTTCCCAACAAAAAAAATGCTTCCTTAGTCCTTTTTTAAATTGTTTTCAACCGTTTTGATGTTGTTGCACCAGTTAGTAACCAATTAATGTCAGTCGCCAAAACAAACGCGCTTTCTAATGGCTAGGAAAAATGTAATTTAGATAAAGTTGTAGACTAGGCTATTTTCAACAAAAAAGATTTAAAGGTTTTCATGATATTCAAGGTCAAAGGTTAAATATCGTTTTTGGTAAGCAATCGTTTTCAGTTGATTCTTCACTAATTTATGCAAGACAAAAGTTGTAGATACACAACAGGAAAACAAAAATAATTCACGAATTTTCTGGTTTCGAGACTAGGTCGTATTTCTAACAAGGCAAGTGCCGAGTAGGCTAACAAGTTCTAAAAAAATTATAAAGAATGCTTTGTAGAAGAACTATTCCATATTAAAAGCGTACTTTCAAAATGGATGAACATTTTACATAATTAATCTTGAAAATGGACATCTGTGTATTTAGCATAATAAGTCATAAGGACACCAAAAACACTGCTTTTGAAAAATATTTCGATTTTAAATGGGACAAAGCCTTACGAAAGTTAAATCTATTATTGAATTTTTAATTGAAAAAATATCAAATATATAAAAAATTTTAAAAGACTTTGTAATTGTTTAGAATAGTCATAGCAATTCCAGCATTATTGCTCTTTTTTCTGTACATTTGCTAAAAACAAATTTGTACTAAAAGCACAAACATTTTTTAAAAACTACGAGCACCTCTGATTTGTCCTAAACTTTAAAGTAATGAGACAGTTTTGTCCCAGAAGCCTTTTTTCCGGAGGTATCTTGGCTCAAACAATTTCAACAAATGAAATAAGTATTTTAAAAATTTACTATTACAAGAAATAATAAGAAGTTTTGTAAATAAAATAAGTTTTTTATATAAAAATTAATTTTTTTAGCAATTTTAAAACTTAAATATTTTGATATTTAACAGGAATATCGTGATAAATTTAATTGTATTTTGAGACAAAGCGTCTAAACAATAAAACTAAACAAATTTAATCAAAATTGGTCCAGTAGTCTTTGAGTTATGAGCGAATATCGAAAACGGCTATCATTTTATTTATATAGATTGTATTGTATATCTATGCTCGTAGGTCAAGTGTCACATATTTTTCAAATCAGTCCTTTTTTCTCCCCTTTTCAAGAAGCCTATATTTCATAAATATTCGCTTGGTGAAATAACCTTTTTTTTCGCCTTCAAAAAATGTTGGAGTTGTTTTACAAAAATTATTTTAAAATATATAAAAAGTTCGTGAAAAGGTAGTCGGTAAAAAAATTGTATAATATCCTATCCGAAACATGGATTACCACTAGGCTTGCCAGATCCAAATTGTGTTTCACCTGGACATTTAAGACAAAAAACAAAAAAATTTGGATTTTTCTGGACACTTGAAACAAAATCTTGATTTTTCTGGACAATAAATAAAACTGAAAATTATTTTCAGAAGAACATACACATTTTATTTATGCAAAATAAATATCACAGAAACATAACAATTCAGTATAATAACATTTTCTGTGAGCGGTGAATTTGTGTGAATATCCAGAAAATTTCAACAGATTCATGAATGGCTCACATGCTGAGTGGCTCACTGCAGTAGGGTGATTCAAAAACATTTTTTTTTTTTTTGTTTCAAACAGAATTAATAGTTGCAGGTACATCAAAGAAAAACGCTGGTGCAAGGAGAGCTCATAATATTAATAACAAAATAAGAGAATTTTCCAAATGTTTCTCCACAGCTACTTCAGCAATAACTATAAACCCAAATTTGTGTCTTGAGCGGTTGGACTGCCTGTTATTACTATAGCCACCCAAGCGCCTGCACCAAGCAAATTGTCACTACGCCTTGAATAATGAAAATCTGTGTCTGCCAATTGTTGTGAACGCATTTTCGGCAAATGATTCGTTAACGGCAAGGATGGTACGGTTGTTCGAATTTCATCTGGACATATTCCTAAGTGTCTGGACTCTGGACTTAAGACTAAAAATCTGGACAATCCAGACGAATCCAGACCATCTGGCAACCCTAATTACCACCCATTTAAGAAAAATTATCCCAAAAAACGATTGGAAACCTACGTTTGGGACAGGATTCGACAAGACAACCCTATATATTCTATTTGGGCTTTTAAAGCACTATCATTTGGCATAAATTTCAAGCTGTAAACTGTATTAACAAAAATTGAAACAAAAAACCGTTGGCAACATATGTGTGCGACAAAATTTAACAATGCAACCTTCTGTATTCTATTTATGATCTGTGAGTGCTATCATTTGGCATACATTTCAAGCTGTAATCTTATACACTTTTAATTAAAATAACAAAATTCGGGCATTTGCGGGCATCGGGATGGGCTTTGGCAAGGCAACCCTGATTGGTTAGTTTCACCAAAATGCATTTCTATCTTTCCCGTACATCCCATCCTCTTGGGCTATAAAATTTTGCAAAATATGTGTTGGAGAAAGCAAGAATGTGCGAAGTGGAAAATGCGCCAAAATGGAAACATAATTCGAAAATTATGAAATTAAAATGTATTTATAACGATTTTCGTAAACATTGATAAAGTGGCAGTATTTAAGTTAGAATTAACCAAATACTCTTCGAAATTCCAGAAGCTTTTGAACGATGGTATTACAGCAAATTTGGTTTTTACTACCTTGGTTTCTGAATGTCCCATATTCGTCTTAAAAATTGTCATATTTCCAATATGTCCCATACTTGTTTTAATAAATGTTTGCGAACAAGATGACAAAAAAAAATGAAACTAAAGTTTGGCAGGATCGTAGGCTTTCTATACAAGAAGTTTTAGGGTAATATTTGGCAAATCGTTGCACAAGGAACACATCAAAGCCAGCCTGGTGAATAAAATAGACTTAAAATGTAAATCGAAATTGCTTAAACATTTTGCTGACTAATATTACAAGATATGTTTCTGATAATATCCGAGATTGTCTCAATTGTCTGGAAAATGTTTCTATTTTAAAATTTTGCTTTATTTCCACCATTCCATGAGAATGCAATATCTTAGCAATGTTAGTTTATGGTATTACTTTACATATTTTTGCGTTTATATTTCAGTAAAAGGTTTGAAACTTTTTATATCGAGAAAACGCCAAATATATAAAAATGAAAAAAAGAAAAACATGGTTCTTTTGGGTGATTTCTTATTGAATAAAGGGTTTTTTAAGATAAAAAAGGAAAAAAAAAAATATGCATACGAATTTTAATTTTTATTTCTACCTTAAGATTCGCAAGAGTTGTTCCAAATATGTACCACAAAATTGTTATTTATAAAAAACAAACTGGAAATCAACTTATAAAAATTGTAGCTATTAAATTTCCGCGTAATGGTCCAGTCAATCAAAATTGGTTTTATTACCTCTATTGTTTTGAATAAAATGTAATTTTGAAAGCATGCCGCAAATTGAATTAAAAAAATCAAAACAAAATCAATTTTATTTCCCAATAAATTGTGTCATTAGATTTATAACATTTTTGCGGGAAAACCTTCATAACTAAAGAAAGAAAAAAAAAGCAATTGCAATTACGATTTACATTTTTTTGTAATATTTTTATTTGCGGTTTTTCGTCAAAGTCCATTTGCAGCGTTTTAAAATGCGCGCTGCTGTCGACGACAAAAGGGTTTTGGATTTAAATCAGATTCAGATTTTTTTGTTATGAGACACAGAAGCCGCAGTCGCTTCAATTGGTTTGCCTTTGCTTGCAGCAATCCTTCACACTTGGTTGCATACAAATTATCACCAATGGTGGTGGGGTTATTGTTGACATCAGCACTGCACTACTGCGGTGCAACAATAAAATAATTATATTTAATTAAAGAAAATTAAAGAAAGGTTTTTTTTCCTCCAATTCGCAACAATGCATTACACGTTTTTTACTTATCACAAAAAGTAATTTATGATTGATTTAAATTTATGAATTTTTTTTCGAATGCCATTAATTGTTGCGCTGCTGCCACTTAAGGTTGCAGATTTGATTTAATTTTTAATGCTAAATGCATGAGCAGCGGTTGTTATTACGCGCTTGAGGTGGCAGCGTGTGAAAAAATGTTGGATCAGAAGGCTTTAATTAGAGAAATAGCGTGTAGATTTTGAGATATATTTTTTAAGTTAGAAATCCGAATAAGATGGATTTTCCTGACTATTTAACCGGCCATCTAAAAAACCTACATGAATCACACAGCACTCAAAGTAAACAAAAAATGGTTTGTTAATATGTATATGAAAGTTAAATTAAAGTTTTAAATCCATGACAATATTATCCATGAATTGAATATATTTTCTTCATCTTTAGAGTAATAAAATTCCTCAGCCGTGATATAAAAATTACTTTCTCGTAACGTTTCATGAAACTTTTTTTTGTATATGAAATGTTTGTACTATAAGTTTTCTTCAAAAACAAATCTTAAATATACAGTAGCTTGAAAAAATCAAAGAATATGATGACAGCTGTTTTCGATGTTCGCATATCACGAAAAAACTGCTTGATCAATTTCAATCCAATTTATTTAGGGTTATTTCTTAGACGCTTGGTCTCAATCTCCAATTAAAATTGTCACGATATTCCTGTTGAATACTATCAAAATATTTAAGTTTTAAAATTGCTAAAAAAAATTAATTTCACACCTAAAAACAAGCATATATGCATAACAAATCGTTGAATGGGAATTGAATGTGCTAGTTGTTAATAAAATTATCTTCATATTAATTTTCTTAATGCTTTTAAATATATAAGTTAAATTATTTTCTTTCCTTTTAGGTTGCTCAAAAGTCTTATGGCAATGAAAAACGTTTCTTTTGTCCACCTCCGTGCATTTATCTTTTTGGCAGCGGTTGGCGTCGACGCTATGAGGAAATGCTGCAGAAAGGCGAAGGCGAACAGGGTGCACAGTTGTGCGCTTTTATTGGTATCGGCAGCTCTGATCAGGATATGCAACAACTTGATCTGAATGGCAAGCAGTATTGTGCTGCCAAAACACTCTTCATTTCGGATTCAGATAAACGCAAGCATTTTATGCTCTCTGTTAAGATGTTCTATGGTAATGGTCACGATATTGGTGTCTTCAATTCAAAGCGTATTAAAGTTATCTCGAAGCCTTCGAAAAAGAAGCAATCGCTTAAAAATGCCGATTTGTGCATAGCAAGTGGTACGAATGTGGCGCTTTTTAATCGCTTGCGTTCCCAGACAGTATCGACGCGTTACCTGCATGTTGAGAATGGACATTTTCATGCTTCTTCAACACAATGGGGTGCATTCACGATACATCTCTTGGATGACAATGAGTCGGAGTCTGAAGAATTTCAGGTAATACAACGAAATTTTGTTGTTTTTTTTATTCGT
The DNA here is from genome assembly GCA_949775025.1 of Tricholauxania praeusta. Lineage (NCBI taxonomy): Eukaryota > Metazoa > Arthropoda > Insecta > Diptera > Lauxaniidae > Tricholauxania > Tricholauxania praeusta. The sequence continues at coordinate 127,375,307 of OX459030.1, read as the reverse complement.
AAGAATATATAAGCATTATTGCAGCGATGGGTGTCATTTTTGTACGAATGAAATGACGAAAAAAATCAAACGCTCAAATTCCAGACCAACATGTGAGGCGCCCGGTTTCAAAACCGGCCAAGTCCATTTTTCATACTTTTGGGAAAACAACGAAAAACGTTTATCTCCATCTATGTTCATTGAAAGATTAAAAAGTATTTCCCACATAATAGCTTATAAAATTTCTGACTCAAAACACTTCAGATCACACTTTTCGAGTTTTATTTGCGAATGTTTTTGAGAAAACAATTTTGGACTTGGCCGGTTTTGATACCAAGTTCATGGACTTGGCCGGTTTTGAAACCAAGGCGTTGGAAAAAAAGTGGACTTGGCCGGTTTTGATACCAATGTACTGGACTTGGCCGGTTTTGATTCCAAGGCGTTGGACTTGACTGGTTTTGAAACTGGTAAAGCTGAATTCGACCAGAAACGACTTAAAAAAAAGATAATATTATTTATCTATTATATAAAACTCATTTTTTGTCTGTCTGTCTATCTGTCTGTCTCTTATGCACGCGGAAACTATCCAGCCGATTTTGATGAAATTTTTACAGTGTGTGAGTTTCAATCTGGCAGGTGTCATAGGCTATAAAACTTTTATTTAGGGTGCATATTTAGGGTGGCCTTCATACACAAATATTTTAAAAATAGCGATTTCTCAAAGACATGTAAGTCGATTCTCATGACACTTATACAGTATGGCTTTTATGTTAAGGGGCATAGACGAGATTGTAAAAATTTTATTTAAGGAGCATACTTAGGGTGGCCCTCATACAAATATATTTTTAAATATCATTTTCACGAAGACAGGTTAAACGATTCACACCAAATTTACACCACGTATCTCTTATGTTAAGAAGCATAGCTTAGGCTACAAAACTTTTGTTTAGGGTGGCCTTCACACAAAAATATTTTTTATATATCATTTTCTCGAAGACCGCTAACTCGATTCTTATGGACTTTACACCACCTGACTTTTATATTAAAAAGCACAGACTAAGTTGTACAAATATTATTTTGGGTGCATATTTAGGGTGGCCCTCATACAAATATATTTTTAAATATCATTTTCACGAAGACAGGTTAAACGATTCACACCAAATTTACACCACGTATCTCTTATGTTAAGAAGCATAGCTTAGGCTACAAAACTTTTGTTTAGGGTGGCCTTCACACAAAAATATTTTTTATATATCATTTTCTCGAAGACCGCTAACTCGATTCTTATGGACTTTACACCACCTGACTTTTATATTAAAAAGCACAGACTAAGTTGTACAAATTTTATTTTGGGTGCATATTTAGGGTGGCCCTCATACAAAAATATTTTCAAATATCATTTTCAAGAAAACAGGTTAGTCGATTCACACTAAATTTACACCACGTAGCTCTTATGTCAAGAAGCATAGCTTGGCCCACAAAACTTTTATTTAGGGTGGCCCTCACACAAAAATATTTTTAAATATCATTTACTCGAAGACCGCTTAATCGATTCTCATGTAATGTACACCATATGGCTTTTATGTGAAGAGACACAGAAAAGATCGTAAAAATTTTATTTAGGGTGCATACTTAAGGTGATCCTCATACAAAAATAATTTCAAATATAATTTTCACAGAGGCAGGTTAGTCGATTCACACCGAATTTACACCACGTAGCTCTTACGTTGAAAGGCTATGCTTCTTAACATAAGAGATACGTGATGTAAATTCGGTGTGAATCGATTTATTTGTCTTCGTGAAAATGATATTTAAAAACATATTTGTATGAGGGCCACCCTAAGTATGCACCCTAAATAAAATTTTTACCATCCAATCTGCGCCTCTTAACATAAAAACCATACGGAGTAAATTTCATGAGAATCGATTCTCATGTCTTTGAGAAATCGCTAATTTTAAAATATTTGTGTGTGAGGGCCACCCTAAATATGCATCCTAATTTAAAGTTTTATGGCCTATGACACCCGCTTGATCGATACTAACATACTGTAAAAATTTCATCAAAATCGGCTGGATAGTTTCCGCGTGCATAAGCGACAGATAGACAGACAGACAGACAGACAAAAAATTAATTTTATATAATAGATGTGCGTAATGTAAGTATGTAAATTTCAGCTCATTTGAACAAAATCTGTAAACAAATTTAAGCTAGTTCATGGACTTGGCCGGTTTTGAAACCAAGTTCATGGACTTGGCCGGTTTTGAAACCAAGTGCATGGACTTGGCCGGTTTTTAAACCAAGTTCATGGACTTGGCCGGTTTTGAAATCCATGCATCAAAATATCTTTAAAAAATGTAATAATTCTGTCAAAAAATTTTTTTTTAATCTAAAACCATTGTAGATAGATAAAGTATGGTCTAGATTTCTATATATGAGAATATCTCAAAAAATTTTTTTTTTGGACTTGGCCGGTTTTGCAACCGGGCGCCTCATGTAACTATGTAGGCACAAAATATAACAAATAGACATTTTGCATATGTGTAGTTTTCAGCTTAAGGCTGTTTTTTGTTCTTTGGAGCCAAATTTGTTTCCAATTGCTACAACGCGCCCAACGCTGCTTTAGTCAGACTTTTTTTATATAGCTTTATACAACTATTTTTTATTTTTGAATTGTGTTTTCATTTTAATCAGGTGCGTGATGGCTACATACACTATGGTGCCACAGTTAAACTTGTCTGCTCTGTGACTGGCATGGCATTGCCGCGTCTCATCATACGTAAAGTGGACAAACAAATGGCATTACTTGAAGCTGATGATCCAGTTTCACAGTTGCATAAATGCGCCTTTTACATGAAGGATACTGATCGCATGTACCTCTGCTTGTCACAAGAGAAAATTATACAGTTTCAGGCGACACCCTGCCCTAAGGAACCGAATAAAGAAATGATCAATGACGGTGCTTGTTGGACGATCATATCGACAGATAAGGCTGAATATCAATTTTATGAGGGCATGGGTCCTGTGTCGTAAGTATTGCATTTAAATCATAACTTAATGCGACTTTGTTTTTAATCGTGAGCTTCTTGCTTTCTATTCTGTTTCATTTTCAGTTCTCCCGTAACGCCGGTGCCAATAGTTAACTCTTTAAATTTGAATGGTGGAGGTGATGTGGCAATGCTTGAGTTAAGTGGTGATAATTTTACACCACATTTGCAAGTTTGGTTCGGTGATGTGGAAGCCGAAACGATGTATCGCTGCACTGAAACGTTGCTGTGTGTTGTGCCCGAGATTTCACAATTTCGTGGCGAATGGTTGTGGGTTAGTAAGCAATTTAAAAACTTTCGAAACGACAAATGAAATTTGTGAATTAAAAATTCAAAGACAAAATAAAAATTATCAAAATCATACCACATTAATCCGATATTAATTCTAATATTAAAAAAAAAATATATAAACGATACGTAATTCCAAAAAACCTAACATTTTGTATTTAAACTTCAACCTTTCACAGGTTCGTCAGCCAACTCAAGTGCCTATCTCATTAGTACGAAACGATGGCATCATTTATGCCACCGGACTAACCTTTACCTACACGCCGGAACCTGGACCAAGACCACATTGTACACAGGCTGAAGATGTGATGCGCACACGTCACAACAATAACAATATAACTACAATGAGTAACAATAACACAGGTGCAGCGCATTCGCCAAGCGATGGCAATAATGGTGGTGGTGGTGCTGGAAATGGCAGTGGCAACGGTGGTGGCATTAATTCAAATCATCAAATGCATCAACAGCAACATCAAACGCTGCCCTCAATATCTGAAGTGCAATGGAATACGCATGGTGGTGGCTTGTCCTGAGTGATGATGCGTTGTAGCAGCTTTAAGTTGCGTTGGATTTTACTTTAGAAGTGGATCGGCACATAGACGAATGTGCTTAAATTCTTATGGTCCATATCAGATTTTAATTTATTTTTAAACTATTTCAATTTGCCCAAAATTATGGATTGGAAATCTCTTGTCATTCAAAAAGAAAAATAAAAAAAGGAAACTGTGGCAATATTGTATGATCGCTCAGGTAGAATAAAAAAATGTATTTGAACGGTTATGCATTATTTGCACAGAATTATAGTTTTAAGTAATTAAAACATTTTAAATTCAAACAATGCTATATTAATGTCTGTAATAGTTAACTAGTAAACTTAATTTGCGTGAAAATCCCAAATATTTAGTTAAGGTTATTTTTTATTTTTTTTTTTCATTTTAATGAAAAAACTATATTTTAAGTAAACAAAAAAAAAATAAATAATTTTTACTTGTCTACTCCTAAGTTTTATCTCTACTAGTGTATAAGCCAAATTTTTGTATATAAAATTTTATACGTAAAGTTTAAATAAATTCTATTTGCATTTTATGTGCATGCAGACACAGTAAATATTTATATAGTCTAAAAGTTTATAATTTTTATGTCATAAATATACTAAAACTATTTATATACAAAACACACACATACCATATATTATGTAAATATGCGACATTACAGGTACAAACGAACGGAGCTGAGCCGTAAGGTCTCCGTTTTTACAGATTTTTTCAAAGGTGGGATTTTACCAGTTGTTGATGTACCATAAATCATTCCGGCAAAAGTCGAAATACCTTTGTCATGTTATTTTTAAAAAACTATGAAAAACAAAAGAATTTATTTTTAGAATATATTCATTGCTGTAAATATCAGCTCTGCGAAAAAATGGTTGGAACAGGTTAGAAATTAATTGGTCTTATGAAAAAAAAAAAATTGTTTTTATTTCGTTAAACTTAAAAAACAAAAAATCAAATTAGAAGCTCAATAACTTCTAATTATTTTTTGCATTTTTAAAAAAAATGTTTCATGGAATTATCATGTATTTTTTTAAATTGGAAAGACCAACAACCTTAACCTTTTATGTACAAACCATTTTTTTTGTATAGCTGTAATATACAGATAAAAACTATTTTCTAATTCTTTTATTTTTTATTAATTTTAAAAAAATTTAGCGCAATATTGGCACATCATCAACTAGGTAAATAGTCCAGCTCCTTTTGTTTTGACATGTAACGACCCATATAAATATATTTATACTTTATACTTATTGCTACAAAAAAAAAGGAAAATTATCTAAAATATGAGCAAACTAAAAGACAAAATTAAATAATTTTAAGTCTACGATAAAGTGTGAAATATGGAAAATAAATTATTTTACAAAAAACTTAAAAAGCTTTAAAATCGTTAATTGAAAAATAAAAAAGGCTCAAATATAAGCATATACATTTTAGAGATCTCAAATGCATTTTCCGGAAGGATAAGCCACCGTTTCCTTCCATCAAATCACGCTCTTTGATTTCATGACTTTCGCCCAATACAATTTTAAACTATACCACTCAGTTACTTTTTATTATTTTACGTATTACTGTTATTGAAACTATAAAAAACTAATAAACCGTTTTTGAATTTTTCTGAACGGAAATTTAGTAGCGTTTGCTTATAAATTCATTAAAAATTATATTGCATGCAAATTAGTGCTACGATAAAGTTAATGCTGTACACAAAACGAAACGGAATAACCCAGCCAGCCGGCTTCTCACACGCCAACAACGATGATATTTATAACGTTTTTCATCCTGTTTTGAGGCTGTGTGAAAATTTATTTACTTAACAAACAATAGAATTTACAAATGCACATGTAAAAGGGAGGTGACTGGCTCTTGGTGACTTGATATCGTCGCCAGCAAAGTTTTTAACTACTTAAAAATTCAAAATAGTTTTGTTTTTTTTTTATAATTAACTCGTGAGAATTTTTCGTTTTTACTTTGGTCTTTGATGGAAGCTACTACTACTACGATTTTTCTAATTTTGCTTAACAACACAATTTTCCCATCATAATCTAGATTGTAGGCATTGTTTTTTTTTTGTCTTGAAGTTAAAGTACCTTAGTCATTTATTTCTATAAAGTTAGGTAGGTACATCAAGATTTTTCCAGTTTGCGATTTTTTTTTTTTTTGCTTGAAAGAAACCTCATGATTTTATATTTATTATTTTGTGAGAAAATCTTGTAAATGTAATTTTTAAATTAATGTTTGTTTTCACTGTAATTAAATGTCAACTTGAAATAATGCAACAGATAAAATTCTTATTTTTTAGATTGCAAAATTTTTGCAAGCTTTTCATGAAAATAACGCTGTGTAGCAAAGAAACATAGAGTTGTCTGTACATGTAACGTATTAACCAAAATGATTTAAATAATTGCTAGGTAATAGCCATAATAACCAGGTTAAATCGATTCAAGGAAAAACACCCAAAAAACTTAAAAGAAACTAAATCCACATTCTTTTGTAAAAGTGATTTCAGATTTTGAACGTTACTACTAAAGAAAAATCATTTGGGCATTATTTTATGAGAAAAATTGACAAAAAATCTGATATGTATTCAGAGGATTTCTTTTGACGTTTTTCCCCTTTTTTATAATTTTTTCTTTATATTTAATAAATTTTACATAAGCATAATTATACAATTTTTCTAAAACCAATCATTCGCAATATTTTCAATGAATTAAAGTCTTTTTTCAAAACCATATTATGGATATATCGCACCTTCAAATGGTGTAAAAAAATGTGCATACTTTATTCAACAACAACCTTCAAGCAATCTCGTTGAATGTTAATGCTCCGATTAATTAAAAATGCACTTTGCTGTAGAACAAAACAAAGCAAAAATATACATTGGAAAACCCATTCCCATGACTAAAATTGTTAAAAAAATAATAAAACTTAAGATGAAAGAATGAAAATCGCAGCCACATCAGCAGTGGAAACGTACAATAACAACACCAAAAACAGTTAAGTCAACCAACAACTGCAAAGAACTAAAATCCTAAGAAGTTCATCTTATCATGAAATGCATTCTTCACTAATATAATCACAACAAAAACAATGAACAAACAACATAAAATTTATGAAGCTAAAGAAACTTACAAAAGCCTCCCACCCCTTCTTAAGACAAGTAAAGACGAAATCAAGTCAACCTTTTTTTATTTTTGTGCAATTTTCCCACGCAAATAAGATTTTTCACCGCAGCGTGTGAAAAATTTGGAGCAACCAACTTGAAAAAGTCGAACAAAAAAAAAATTCCAAGTAGTTAATTAAGTACAAAAAAGATATAAAGCAACATTAAATGCAAATATCATCATTATGACAACAACAACAACAACAGCAGCAATATTGAAATAACAACAACTAAAAGTAGAGAAAATCAAAAAAGAGCAAAAGGTTTACTTAAAAATCCACCACCAAAGCAAAAGAAATGCAACTTTATGTGGTTGCTTCTTCAATTCGCCTTAGGGGAAGCTTGACGCATTCTTATAAGAAATGAAAGCCCTCCCGTAGACGTAGAGTTCATTTGAAATTCTAATTGTTTGTATAATAAGATATCGCAGTTAAGAAAACACGCGAACTAAAAATCTTAAAGAAAATTAGTAGGGGACAAGTCGTAGAAAAATTAATTTCACATACAGAAACTGCACTATAGCAAGTTTGTTGCTGCAGTCTTTCGTTTTATTTTTTGTTTCTAATAAGAAACGCGACAGGATCTGCGCTGTGGCTCTTTAATTTGAAATCATGGGAAAATGTGTTGTGCTGACACTTTGAAAAAAAAAATTATAATAATGAAAGCAAGAAACAGTTGCCACAAGATAGTTACTAAGTCGTTCGTTATATAAATTACTTGTGTGTATGGATTCTTCATAAAATTGTATAGAAAATGTATTTTTTTAATAAACGATGTACATAATCTCTATTTTTCAAGACGTCATTGGATTTTACACTTAACGCGATTTGACTTTTTAACACAATCCCTAGGAACTATCAGTAACAATGCCATGAAAATGGCTTATATTTCGAAGAAATTGAGTGATACAGAGGTGACAGTCACTATAAAGAAAATTCGTTAAAATATTTTATAAATGTTTGTTATAAAATTTTTTAAATTTAAGCTCAGACTTAGAGCATGGAATCTGAGCTGATGATCTTTTTTGGGTCATAGACTCTATCCTTATAAAGATACAGCTACATACAATTTGGGGTTCCCTAAGGCCGAGACCCTGGGCAGTTTGCTCCCTTTTGCTACTCTAAGAAGGTATACCTTTTGGGCAAAACTCGAGATATGGAATTGCAATGATCTTTAAAGGTATAATACCTGCTTTAGACTAATATGCAAATTATTAATTAAATTGTTGCGCCAAAATAGTTCAGTCTAATTTTAAATTTTCTCTGGCTCTCCTTCAAATCTTACACACCGAATTAAGGGATATCACTTCCTAAAGTTTTAGGCTTGAAAGAAAATTCTTAAACATTTTTATGGTTTAACATTTTCCTACTTAACAATAACAATGTTTCACTTCAAACAATTTTCGGAGCATTCAGAATGTGTGAGTCTGAAAAGATTCATATTCTTGATAAAAACATGAGCCATAAACAAGTTGGCTAGCTACGCATATATTTTGATTCTTTTGTGACTTTCTTATGTTCCATAAATTCTGAGCTTCAAATTCTAAATTTCATGAGAATAACGGAAAAAGCACAATAAACTGAAATAAACAAAATATAAAAGATGAACTGAATTGCTATTGTTTTATTTCTCTTTAATAAATGTTTATATCTCTTCAAAACTTTGAATTATGAGTCATACAAAACACCGAAAAGATTCAAAATATTCTTATTTTAGGCTCAGAATATCACAGCGGCAAATCGATGAAGTACTCTGATTTTTCAAGTATGAAAAGCTATACCTTTTGTGTTGTATGTTTCACAAATGAAATTGTTACTGTGATATTTTGTTTATTTGCTTTGCTGGCTACCTGCTTTGTATATGAAGCTGTAGGCAGTCTGCTTGCTTTGTATATGGAGATGTAAGGGGTCTTGCCTGTAGGCTGCATGCTTTGTATGTGGAGATATAGGCAACTCGCTAAACTATACAGGCACTAAGTAAGCGATGTTTTAAAGCAATCTGCCTTTCGTTTGTTACACATTGTTTATGGAGATGTAGAAAAGCTGCCCACAAAGCGGTCATCCCTTTGTAAAAAGAATTTACAGTTGTGGCTGGAGTTGTGAGCATTACTGCCTACATTAAGTATAGCTAATCATCGATGTTGTGTATAATATATTTTCCACTGGGACTTTCAAATTTAAAACTTTAATATGAGTTCAATGTTTGACTCATTTTTGTTTGCCTTTCCAAGAATACACATTTCAGACTGTTTTATAATAATGAGTGTAAAAGTTCATAATTATGAATCATATCCGACTCTAAACAGAGTCGCAATGTTTGGGGGGTCACCAGAGACGTCAATTGTGTAGGGCTGGGGGGAATTGGCCCTCCAATGATATGATATTATTATTAATTACATCGATTCAATTCAAAATATCATCGATTCGATATGTTATTTAAACTCTCGCCCCCTCCCCAAAGCTTTTGGTGAAATGACGCTACTGGGGATCACTAACCCTAATGCTTGCTTCCACTTCAGGTAAGTTCCTTATATTATCTTCTTGGAATCATATAATAAAAGACGACTTATTTTAGAAAAATTTAAATGTGTCTACGCATGTTTTCTTCGAAGGCAATTTCTTGAGATTTCTACTTTTATCAAGTAGAGCCTATCGGATATTCAAAAACTTTTTTATTGATTCTGCATCAAAGTTTCTTAAATATTTTTCAGCTACATGTTGCAAATACTTTATTTTACGTTTAAATTTAATTTGGTGAGCCAATTTGACTCAGAGAAATGGTGGTATCTTTTTCTAAGTACAAAACTATATAGGGATAACAAAGAATATACTGAGCACATTTATATGTTGGTTTGTGCAACCTAATTTAAGATATCAATAACTCAATTTATTGAAATGTAGACTTTTCAAACATTTTTTTTAAGAAAATGAGCACCGTCGCAAATGAAGAAATATTGTGGTCCCGAAAATACAACATTAAAACTAAGTTGGGTCAATACGTCGCCTGATATTTCGACATAATAATACGTAAAAAAAAATCTTTCGACCTGAAATTCAACATTGCTTACAAAAAAAGAAAAAAAAAATTAGAGAAAATCAGAGAGTATAGTTTCAGTCACTGCAATCACAACTCAAACTAGCTTATGTTGTTTTCGAGAGAGAGAGAGAGAGAAGGAGGGAGAAGAAGAGACAGGTAGGTAATAGGAATAGAACAGAATTTTTTTTGCATCTTTCACTTAAAAATGGCTTTGTCTAGAAGAAGTCTGCCATATTTCATAACCATCTAACTAAAAATTTTTAAAGTTTTTATGCCCCTGAGCAGATATTGGTGATGACCAAAACATTCATTCAAGCGGTCCTCATTTTTTTCGTGGACTACTTTACTGCTTTTACCTTGAAATGGACTACTTATGTAATGTGAAATTTCATTTTCCTAGCGTTTTCGTAGAATTCGAAGTTAGGGCATTTATATTTTTTGCTCAACAAAAATTTTTTTATTGAAATGGAAAAAGTTAGGATATTTTCCGTTTTTTATTACAAAAATTTTTAGTTTTCCAGCCGGACTACTTTCGTAGGTAGATCATCTGGTATCCCTAAATGGGATAATCTCAATTGCCTATTTTATATGCTTATGTTCTAATAAAAAACATATATCCTTCTGGTTCGATTTCTTCCGGTTCATCAATTATTTCAATAACAAGTCGAAAGCAACAAGGAATTTTTATGCATTTCTTATGATATATTGGAAGAGGAAAGAAGCAGGAAAGAAACCCTATTAAACGAGACTACACAAATTGTTCATTGCATATTTTGCTACCCATAGTTTCGATACTTTTTCATAGGACAGTGAGGGCAAACCGTTACCATGAAGCATTTAGAACAATTTCAATATAAGTCATCTTTCCTTGCTAGCTTATTGCAATGGCGAACGTACAATTTTTCTATGTTTGGGGGCAAGAAATATATGTATGAGGCTCGATGTTGGCATCCTTAAGGTTAAAAAAGGGAGCCGAAAAAAAACATTCAATGTACATACATTTAACTGAGAAGCAAAGCAATTAAAAAAGACCTTCATGTGTAAAATTTGACCACTCATTTTCGGTTGTACTTTAAGTCCGCCATTGGTTCGTAAACTTTTTCTAATAAAAATTATTAAGAAGATCATTTGTTTTTCCAAAAATATATTGTACATAAGTAAGTAAGTTTGGACAGAGTGACTGCCTTAATGATTAAATAACAAAGTTAATGTCTTTAACAGGACAAATCTACATAAATACATGCACATACATATGTATGTATGCATGTAAAATTTTCAGCAGTTCAACAAACTTCAATTTAAATATTTCATTAAATGCTCAATCCATTGTTATTAACAATATATTTTCGTCTGCTTCTTCGTCTTCTTCTTTTGTAGTTTAATAAAATAAAATGTGTTGCTTAGTTTTCAACGTTTCTGATTGGCTTATTTGGGTACTGCCCTTAACATTTAAGCAAATGGCAACAATGTAAGCGTCAGCACCACGAACCAATTGCTGCTTTAATTGCGTCTGTTATTGGTTTTGTTGTTGTTTCTGTTGCAGACTTAACAAAATTGTCAAAAGAAATAAGACCTTTTACGTTGTATACTTAAGCAGTGGCGGGCTCAGAAAGCAGTAAGCATTATTTATTGCCACCGCTACAAAAACTGCAGTTATCTAAACTTTTCATTCAACTGACTTAGACCGCAAAATACATTAGAAACTTTGTGGCATTCTTTATTGTAAAAAAAAAAAAATAAATTACAGATAGCAGGCATTTTTAAGAGAATGATTACATACTTAATAACACAAAAAAAAGTCTTGAAGTTGGATGATGGGGTACCATCATAGCTGGGCAACGTCAATCAAATAATTAACTTCGTTAATCGCTAATCCGTTGCTAAAAAAGTTAACTTCGTTTAACGTTAAAGCGTTACATTTCGGAAGACTTAACGCAAGTTAACGTTAATCGTTAATCCGTTAACACGTGATAAAAATTGAATTTTTTGTAACGTTGCGTTAGTGATCTTATAAATACTGTTGGATTGGGTTCTGGAAGTGTGTAATTTAGTCATCTGGCATAATATGGATATTGTCCTACATGAACATGTTGAAGTTCTCGCCTGAAAGCGATGCTCGTTTCGGCGTTAAAATATCTTTCCCCGTGGAAAAAAGATTTTCAACTGCAGCGCTTGCAGTATTATATTCAATAAACAGATTTATAAATATCTGTTCCCCGAAGAATGCCGCATCTTTGAACATCGTTGCTTTCATGTCTAACCACATTTTGACGAGATTTTGAGCTTTACTCTTCAAAGATTTGTGGCTTTTCTTTAGACTGAGTGATAGAATTGAAAAAGTCTACCTCTGTCTCAACGGATTAACAAGTTAACGCCCAGCTATGGGTACCATACCGTATGTTTTTTGGTGTGCTGAAAACGAATCTGGAGTCAGAATTGCTTCATTACGTCAGACTTTCGAGATATCATCAAAAAATATTTTTTTTTAAATAGGTTTTTGCATGTTTAATTTAGGATATCTTAAAAATCTGACGTGATGGTGCAATGCTGATCCCGGATTCGTTTTCAGCGGACCAAAATCGCTTTAAAGGCGATAAAGTACGAAAGCTCAACCAAATTAACCATTTCTTCATAATAGCTAACGAACATTTGCGAGCTGTGTAGGCTTATTAAAGGGGGGAGGGATGCTGAAATTCGAATGTAAGTATATGTTAAACGTGGTCAGATACATATATGTATTTCTATAAGATCTTGCATAATTTTCAGGCTGTGATGGAAGGGACTTTGCTGTCGTCTCTTCGCTGGATCTACGACTTAATCATATAAACAATTCCTGGTATACAAATTTCAACTCAATTTAAGACTTTGCGCAAAAAAACAAATATAAAGCAATCACTTACCAATAGGGGCCATAAATTTATTCACAAAGTTGAAAGACCACTGTGCTGAAGGTAAACATTTTTGAGGTGCTGCAAAACGCAGTAGCTGTCGCACTTTAGCAACAACTGCAATGCACACCAACACTTTGAAACAAATTTAAGCGAATTAAATTTTATAAAAAAGGAACACTCACAAAATTTTGGAAAAATTTAAATAAATTTTAAGCATTTGTCGCTTTTTTGAACAACATTGAAAAAGTTTTCAATGAAATTACATTAAATTTTGACATAAGAAACCAAAACACAACACTTGCAGCGGCAGCTCTGCCGACGGCGCCACTTGAAATAAAATTACGATTTTAATACAATTTCTGCAAAATACTTTGTTGAATTTATCACTAAAAACGCAGAAAGATATGTAAATATTATTCAAAAAGAAAATATATAATTTAACTGCCGAAATAAACACGCACTTTGGAAATTTAAGATTAGCAGCAAAAAGCGAACACACACAGCAAATCAAACCAAGACAATAAACAGTGTTGCCAATTGTCTAATCGGAAATATAACTGTAAAAAATAGCGAATGTGGAATAATATCGACGTTTTCGATAATTTGTAACTTTTATCGGCTTTTTCTATATTATTTCACGCTTTTCGAATTTCACCGACTTCTCGATAATTTTCGGTATTTTCCAAAATTTTAAGTCTATTATAGAATTTTTCAATACCACTTGATACTTTTTAATTTCTATTGACTTTTACGATACTTTTATTTGCGACAGCGAAATGCTAATACGTACCCACATCGCGCTTTCATTAATTTCCTTTTTTAATACACTACATAAGGGCCCGCCCATGTTTTTTTGAAAATTTGGAACCCCCTCCCCTTCCCTTGGTGAGGTAAGTTGAGTTCTGACCGGACCCCCTCCCCTTCCGACTTTCCGTATAATTTTTAAATGTTTAAAAGTTGACGTGAGGCTTTCATTGACCCCCATCCTTCTTGGTGCGATTTGGTGAGATTTTTCCGGACCAACTTCAACTCACGTCAAGATGAACCTAGAAAGGAGCACTTCAGGCTTGTAATGACATGTCCAAATGACTTCGATACGAGCTAATTTGCACCAAGTTCCATCCATATACTTTATTTTAGAGCTGCCAACAAGTTTCCAATCAGCCAATAATGCAACCCTGATTTTCATATTTGACACTACAAACTTTAACAGTCAGCTGATATTCTAAACGAACTCAAGTTAAACTGTGCAAGTGATTTAAACAAAAATAAACAAAAACATGGCGCTTACCAATTAAATAGTAAGTTTATTTGTTAATAAATGGCTTCTTTGTCTGTAAATTTTTGTAAACGTTTAAAAAAGCACATATTATTTTAAGTTTTTTTTTAAATTCCTATTCTTATGTATGCGAAAAGAGTATTTAATAGCAGTGTCACTCAAATCCTGTTTGGGAGACATCCATTTCAAAAATAGTTCACCTTGATCCATTTTATGTAGCGTCTGCCGATAACCAAATTGGCCTTCACATGTGCATATGTATACTGGACCAGTATCTTCTACTACTTTTTCATTGTGACATGTACCTACATTACTTTTAATTCTCTGCCTGAAACTTGGAACAAAATATTGCGAGAACTATTAAATTATTGCCGATAACTCTACTTTCAGGGAATTTTTTCCCTCCCTAATAAAAACAACGAATGCAAATTAGGGAATTGGAAAAAGAAATTCCAAGGGAATGCTCATTCATGATAGGGATGATTGTTTTTATGAAGAAATAAGTGTAAAAATCGGTGTTTAAAGGGGTGGCTGCCCCGGGCGCAATCGCTTGGGACCTTTTTTGCTTTAGTAAATGCAACTAATTTAAAAATTGTGAAGCTTATTTTTTAATTCAATGTGAATTATATGTCATTTTGTTAGGGTTTTCATGGACCAAAAGTGAAGACCTTGTTTTTTTTTTTGGTAACAAAATTTTTCACAATTTCGAAAACACTGAATATTTCCTGTTGGTAAGAGGCGACAAATTACGTCTTTAACCCGGGCACCTAATACGCCACTGTATCACAATAAAACAATGAAAAGTTTTAAATTCAATAAATTTTCCAATGGCTGGTTATAGCTGAAATTGCATACTTCCACTTCGGGCTAAAAGGAAGAGTGTAACATAAATTAAACACTTATATTTATTTTTAAAAACAGGTTTGTTCTTTTAATATATAAATTAATTTCTTTAAAATGTTTATAAATTATGTTCTTGTTGCTCATGGAACGACATATTCATAATTACGTATGTAATATACATAAACATATATGAATGTATGTTTAAATAAAATATATATTTATTAAATTGTTTTAACTGCAATAGATTTTTTAAGTGGATTTTAATAATTCATTAAGTTAAATTATAACTAATTATTTTTAAAATTAATATATTAAATACAAAACTTTAAAAATGCAAAAATAAAGAAAACTTTTGGGAATTTGTTTAATATAAGTATAATAAAAAAGCAAATAAAAAATCCAAGGATCAATGCAAAAATTTTCAAAACAAAAAGGCTCAACGGAAATATATTTGCAACTGCATGCGTGTTTAAAGAGACAATATTTTTGAACAAAAGCTTTGAATAAATAAATAACTAACTATTAAAAATATTATTACTATAACTAAATAAAATAATGCAACGAGAACTTAAAAATATCAACATTAAAGTTATTATTTTCATTAACAGAATAAATTGCAAATTGAAAAAGAAAAAAAAAACATTTAAGATTAAAAAAAGTCATATTGTGCAAACATTATTTTAATTGCAATAATCTTCAATGCCAATCTCTACTTTGAGAGATAAACAAGCTGACACCTTGGTTGTCACGTAACGTCAGAATTTAACTTTGAAACCCATTAAATGATAAGTAGTTTTCGCTTTTATTTTTATTTTTCAGTTGCGATTATAATTACTTGTTTTAATTAAATTAATTTGCACGTATTGTGCGATTTTTGTTCATATTAGTTAACATCAGCGAAATATAAGAAGTTAATAGATCATCCATTTTATAGCCTAGCGAAGTCTCACATAACAATTTGGAGCCACGTACCAGATTGCCAATTGTCATATGGAAGTATGTATTGCCTGAGGACCAATTGGAAATGCGTGTAAAGGGATGTGTTATTAAAATGTCCTGAAAAGCAAATATACGGCATGAGAAAAAGTTTAAGCCAAATAATCAAATTTTAAATTATACCTTTGTCACTGGATGTATTAAACTGACACCATGTTTGTTTATAGCAATTAACAGCATTTCTGGATAATTAGGTTCAGTCGTCTGTTTCACTTCAAAGAATGCCGAGCCAAATGTTGGCCATCTGCAAAAAAATAAATAAATACATTTTTAAAACTCTCTCTAGAATACAAATTTGAACTAATAACCCACCTGTAAACAATTTTCAAAAAGGCCACTTTTGCATCTTCAGAGCTCATACCACCATCTTGATTGTATGACGCTACAATTGCGCGCTTCCATTCGCTAGTGCTTTGCATTTTCATGATGTCAGAGGGTATAAGTTCACGTAACATTTGTCTAAGGTAATAGAAAGAGTATTATTTCACAAGAAAATAATTTGATATTTAATTTTTCAAGGTCTTGGAGGAAAAGTCACTTGTAGCCACGAAAAACGAAAGGAGATGGACCTTAAGATTTTTTTAGAAATTCACACGAAATTTAGATTTTACACGAAATCAGAGGCCACGAATTTTTCATTATTCATTTGAAAAGTATTTTTGAGTAAATTACATGTCGATGCTTATCAAAAAAATATAAATTTTAGGATTATACTCTGAGCGAGATGAATAAAAAGATTCCCATTCCACCTATTGTAGATTGTTACGATCGATTACCGGCGAAATTAACATTCAAAAAATTGGAAATCATCCGGGTGTCATTTTGCTCAATTTCTTCATTTTGTCGTTCGATCTGACCGTTTTGTTCGAAATTACTTTTATTTTTTATTGCGCATATAATTCCAAAACAGACAACCAACTTACGGTATCGCCTGCAGTTCCTGTTTGTTTTCACCATAACGTACACGATACACCAACGCCGCTAACTTGGCGGCTTCTTCACGTGAACACTTATGATAGCCACGTAATAACTTTGGCAACTCTTGGTGATAGTGGAATATCAAATCCGCATTGCGGTCCTTGCCCGGCACTGTATTCGTCCAGAGCTTCTTCATGAAAAATACCTGATATGTAAACTGCGGATTTGAACCGTCGCGTATTGGACGCGCTTTTTTGATCCAATCTGTCAAGTGTCGCACAAAATCAAAGAAGAAATCACCCTCTGGCACCGAAATCACTTTATCAGCAATTTTCACAAACAATGAAAAACCTTCGCTTGTCCGCAGTGACAAACGCTGCGAAATGTTATGACAAAAGTCCTTCGCGCGTGTCGATGAATCCACCTCGAACGCTTCATCGGTGTCGTCAGGGAAATAGACTTTATGAAAGATTTGCGTTGTCTTGTGTTGTATGGCCTCGACTTCCACCTGATGTGGTGGATATTTACGCTGCCCATTGCGTATAGTCTTCTGCAGTCGATGCATTGAATCTTGGGAGATGGGATGTCTACGTGTGCGCAGGAAAATTGTTAATTCTTTGAGCAGACTCTGTGAACAGGCAAAAAGTCCTGTAGCAAGCCACATTAGCTCCCAACCGCGTTCCTCTGAAATGCGATTGCGATTATCAGTCAATTGTTTCATAATCTGGCAAAAGATTTCGTCGCGTAGTATTTCATGCTTCAGTGGACCATCGAAAATGTGATCGGTGATTTCGTTACCCATGCGTGGACGTTTTGATGGCAAATCCCCCATATACTTCAGTATGGCAGCAAAAGCAAAACAAGCCTCTTCGGCAAGCTCTTCCTTGGCTTGCAGTTTACGCAGTAGTGGTGCCTTAATGGGATCACGTGAATAACGCCAAATTTCATCAGCACGTTTTGAGCTTAGCGTGAGTGTTTTGGACATGGTGCGTTTTGGCGGCAAACGGAAGTGATCTATTGCATATTCCATAAGTGTATGTGGACGATCACGTGGTTCAGCAACACCATTAGAAACCATACTGAGGCGACGTCCATGATGTGCCTCGTCGATATTAAAAAGAGCAAGTATGTCTTGTGGTGGCTTACTCAAGCTCGGTAGCACATATACAGTCTCTGCAGGGAAGTCACCACGTTCTTGGCTACGATCACATCGTCCAATACACCAACCGTTGTTTAAAACTGATTCACCGCAGGATTCATCTTCCAATATAATAAGGTCACCTTTGAGGAAGGACAAAAAGCTGGAACCATCTGAAGGTGCACGATAGTCTTGTATAGCAATCACGTACTTAGAGCTAAAAAAAAAGTGGGTGTTAAAACAAGATTTAGATTAATTTTAGTATAATTTACCGCTTCTTCAACCCATCAAGGAAATAAACCACCAAATCTCTGATATCTTCTGCATTTGGACTTTGGAAGGTGAACTCTTCCCCACGCACAGTTGATAAGCTGAAAGTCTGCGTGAAAACTTTGTTCGTTTTTTGACTTGACACTGCTGTTATCTCGGGAAAACTTAGTTCAAGCAATACTTGCTCTTGATCGTCGACCACGTAGACACCTGTCCAATTTACTGCTATGATAACATCATTCTTAGGCAAGTTTGGTCCAGAGTTTCTAAAAAAATTCGGGGAAATTATGGTTATTCCGCTAAAATTAATGAATGGCAATTTGAGAATTGGAAGTTAATAGAGGAAGATTCTCACCTGTATGCCTCATAGAATCTTGAGAATAACAGCGGCCATTTGTACTTGGCGTAGCTGACAATATCCTCCTTGATTTTAAGCGATGGTACCTTTTCTTTAACGTAGTAAGACTTCTTATACGCTTGCAGCACCAATGCAGCCCAACGTTCAATAGCCTTTTCAATGCCAGTCAAGCAAAAATCAGGTATAAAGTTAGGCAACAGCGTAAACAAACGTTCCATTGACATGTCATTACCGTACTCTATAAAGTACTGCTGTGCCGCAATCATTGCTAAGTCTTCCTCCTTGTCACACCGATATTCGCCAAACTTCACACCACGTACAACCTGCTGATAAATGAGATTCGTGGCCACCTGATCCTGCGTAGGCTCATGCCAGGGTGCGAAAATTTCCTTGCGGAAAAATAAACGCCAGGGAGCATTACGTTCCTGTGCACCCTGCTCCTTGGCATACTGTTCACACTGCGAGATGGCATCCATGACATGATCACCGCCACTACCAAGTGACGAGACTTTATCGAAGAGCGCTATATACAACGAAAAACCAAATTGATCCTTCAGCGTAATTTTATCCGACAGCTGATTGCACAGCTCACGCGCTGTAGTGGCCGAATCCGCCAGCAGCGTCTTTGTGTTGCCATCCATGAAGGTGATGGGGAGCATAATAGGTTTCTTGGATTTTGTTGCTTGTAACTCCAGCCATGATGGTGGTTGATTGCGCGTGCCATTATTAAATGTGCGCTTCAGACGCTCTTCACAGTAGGGTGCATAGCCAGGTGGACCCTCACGTATGAAAGCACGCAAGTAGTTAACGAATTTCTCCGAGGGCGCAAAACAACCGACGCAAAGCGATAGTAATATCCATCCACGTGCATGTGAGGATTTCAGTGGATTGTTGGTGAGCTGCTTACAAATTTGGCAGTAAATTTCATCGCGCAACTCGGCACGTAGTATACCATGGCCTATGATGAAGTGTAACTTCTCCAGATTTGAGGTGGGTCTTGATTCTAACCATGATTGGTAACTATCGGTGGTGTATTCTTCATCCTGCAAACGACGCCTAACATCTTCGCCTAGTTTATTTTTACGTTTTAGCGTTAGCGACACCAGTTTGTGCCGTATTGAGCGGGGTTTTTGCTTAAGGAAAGCTTCCGGATCGAGACCCATGAGTTGAGCTTCTTGAAATTCCTTTGAAGCAGAAAATAAATAAGTCTAAGCATGAAGGTATTCATTGGATGTACTTACTTTGCTTTTGATGAAATTTCGTCCCAAAGTGGCGGTTACTTTTGACATCACTGAGGTTGTATCCATGCGATCCATTGTGTGATATTTTGTTTCTGGCATATCACCGGTGAAACGCAATATAGTTATCCATAGTGCTTGTGCCGCAAGTTGATCACCTTGTGTATGCAGCGGCAATAGTGGATGTTTTAATGCTTTTTTCGAGTATTGATGCGTTACATTGCCTTGGAAATAGGTAGCCGCGAACTTTTGGAACTTAAACTCGGACAGGTCTTCTTCATCTTCAGAAACATGCATTTGGCCGATAATGTCCTGAAAAAATTGATAAAGATTGTGATGTTAAAAAGAGTAATCAGGGACATATACAGGTCTTCGTAGGGATATGACCCTCGAGAAAAAAGTGAAGTAACGAGTCTGTGCACGCACCTAAGAGTATTTTTACTCGGAATATTTATCACAACTTAATGTTTCTTTATGGTTTAGACTATTTGAAACTTGGAAGTAAATAGCTAAAATATTTAAGCTGTAATAGCTAAACTTTATTACAACAGATGTGTATTTATGTGAACATGTTTGAGAAGATAACGTTGTTGGAGTCGATGATGGTTTTTGTTAAGTGTAAAATCGAAATTAAAACTTCAAGAATACTCACCAATTTCGTCTCTCATCATCTTCTTTTCATTGAGATTTTACATCACCTTTGTATTATTGTATATTGAATAACATGTCCAGAAATAATAAGAGCTAAGTGCAAAATTATGAGTTAGGATAACTCATTTAAATCAATGAACTCATTAAATGAATTCAACTTATTTAGCTTGACTAAGTTACAAGAAACACAATCGAGCAACTAACACTTTAAATGAATTCATCTCGCTTGGGTAGATTCTTTGCTTAAAATCAAAAACGAGCAACTACTTCTTGAGATAATAAACCATCTTTTTTTGCTGGAATATTTTCTTTTAAAAGGCTAACCGTTTAATGAGGTTACCATAAAAGATATAAAACTTTACAAGGTCACAATTTAAGAATTATCATGAAATATTCCAGTGATACTTTTGACCGAATATAACACTATTTCTGTATAAGATTGTAGGCTTGTTATTCCATTCTTATTAGAGTATAATGGATATTCCATCCAAACTGAGCTCACCTCCTGGTTAATTGAATTGCTGTGGGGAAGATCATTGAAGACGGATGTCTCACGTCCACCGTGTGGTGTTGGTGCCTCACTACTTGAATCCGGCAAGAAATCAAACATTGCCTCAACTAATTTTCCGTCATCTACTGGCTCATCCTGTTTACGTGCCGCATCATTGATAAGATTCTTTTTAACTTCAACACGTCGACGGTCCTCTATCTCGTTTTCCATCTCACGGCGTTCCATTTCGTGCAACCGATCGCGATAGTGCTGCTCGGCAATCTCTCTTGCATGCTTGTTACCTTTGTGCAGCAGTTCCTGCTCCTCCAATTTTCGCAAATGCAATACCTCCGCAAACTGTTTGTACTCCTCGCGTAGCTTCTTGTACCGACGCATCGCTATCATGCGTCGCACGTGCGATTGAATTTTAATTATGGCCCACATCTTGTGTCCGTACTCGCGACGTACCAGATAACCACGCGCATGTGCCTGTAGACCGACAATGTGCCCACGCAAGTGACGAAAACGATGTGAAAGCACACGCGAACGTATCAATGCCTGCAAACGCATGTATCCAACCCGCATCTTAAAGTAACGTTGACGTTGCGCGTAGCCTTTCCAGAAGCGTTGAATTGTAATTGCGGCAGCACGTTTGCGCAAGAAGCGTCGGCGATAAACCCAACCACGTATGGTTCGTTGCAATATAAGTATCTTGCGCGTGAGGACACGATCGCGCTCCTGCTCCAGAAACAGATCATGCGCATCTTTCAGAAACACCTTTGTGTGTCCAAGCTGATAATCTGATTTACCCAACACAATCGAACAAATACGCGACGTTGCCACTTGACAGTCAGTGCGATGTGCTGGTGGCACACCCGGTATTAGGAAGCGATAACGTTCAACAAATTCGCGGAAGCCATGCCGTATGGGATAGCCAGCGCGCCGTATGCGTATCGTTTCCATCATGCCAGAATAGCGCAGCTGTCGACAGCATAGACCACGATCGAACAACATCGGCTTCTTAACCTCATTGGGTTTAATGCAACGTATGAAAAAGGGCTGACAGGTGCTAAGTGTCTTCATTAGCGAGTCTAAACTCTTTCTGAATTGTGTCGACAGCGTAGGTGTACGCTTTCGTGTCTCGGCGCCCATTTCAATATCTTGACTAAAGATTTGTCGCAAAAATTTGTTCGAAGATTGGCTGACAAGATGCAGCAAATCAGGACTAAATGTGTCACGATTTTTCTCCAAAAAACCACTGGTATCGTAGAACACCACACCGGCAAAGTGATTTAAGCCGAAGCTGGTGTTGATATCCGATTTGGGCTTTAAATAGTTTTTGTGCGCTCCATGCGTCTTGTGCAATTTTGCCAACATAGTTTGATCTGTGCCCTTGGGAAAACGAGCTTCCTCATCGATAAGCGCCATGATGTTAAGCTGCTTAATGGCAATCAAATCTAAAGCATCCTGATTATCGACAAACTCAATATGCTGCCAATTGATGGCTTCATGATTATATTCTTCCTGCTCCAGCTTGAAGATATGCTGTACAAAGAATTGCTGTAGATTCTCGTTGGCATAGTTGATACAAAACTGCTCGAAGCTATTCTGATCGAAGTTTTCGAAGCCAAAAATATCCAGCACACCAATTGCATTGCGTGAGGTGGCACGTGGTTTGTAAATGGCCGTATTGATTTTACGCACAATGTGTACAAAAAGGCGTCCATATATACCTTTCACAAAGGCATCACGCACATCGACCGACTGATCGCGTGACAGTGTCGAAATAACCGTTTCACCGTGTGCAAAGAGCGTCCGTCGTGTGAGCGCATCGATAAGTGGTTTCATCGGAAGACCTAGCAGTGAAGCTACGCGTTCGACATTAATATGTTCTGGTATTTCAGTGGCATCCAAATTGTCTACCACAGTTGCTTTGTATTTTATGTTGCCGCAATGTAGTAGCGCTGCAAGTAATTTGATAACTTCCCATATTTCTTGATCGGAAAACAATAAAACTTTCATGGCGGAACGTATATCTGAAAATTCGGCAGCGTCGTCACGTCCATCGCACGTAATGCTATCACCTCCGGTGAGATATCTGCAAGAGAAATCATGGAAATTGTTTATTAATGCTAAAACTCAGTTAGATTTTAAGCAGGGTATTATTTATTGATGAAATTGAATTTATTATTAATCGAAAGAAATAAAAATACGGATATTTTTGATCGAACGTTATCGGGCATTGCTTACCTGTAATCAGCTGCATTTCCTAAATCTAAACGACGCTTTTCATCGTTGGACAAGCCCGCTAAAACACAATAGAATATATGATAATTACGTTCGCTATGATTTTGCGAAACTATTCGAGATTTCTCTAAGAGATATTGTTCGATTTTAGCGCCTTCTATGACACCATTGGCGCTAAAGTGTATGTCGATGTATTTGCCAAAGCTATTATAGAGAGAAAAAGTCATTAGTTCATCATTACAACAAATATTGAGCACACTAAACTTACCGCGATGAATTATCATTGCGTATCGTTTTTGCATTGCCAAATGCTTCCAATATAGGATTTGCTTCGAGAATTTGTTGTTCGATCCATGAATGTTTGCCACTAATTGCAGCTAAATATTGCAAAATTAACTTAGTACTTTCAGTTTTGCCCGCACCCGATTCACCGGATATAACAATGCACTGATCCTGACGATAACGTTTCATATGCGCATAAGCATTATCACCAATGGCGAAAATATGCGGTGGCAATTCACCGATTTTACGCTCTTTATAAAG
The DNA here is from genome assembly GCA_949775025.1 of Tricholauxania praeusta. NCBI lineage: Eukaryota > Metazoa > Arthropoda > Insecta > Diptera > Lauxaniidae > Tricholauxania > Tricholauxania praeusta. The sequence goes on along the minus strand of OX459030.1, from coordinate 127,351,386 downwards.
TTTTATTTGATCAGCAGTATAGATGGGTAATATCTGATAGGGATTAACGGCGACCAGTATAGAGCCAGTGTATGTCTGAAAGAAGCAAACAAACGGTTTGATTAAAATTTCTAGCACCGAAAATGTAAAGCCATCTCTACTCACATATATTAAGTTATCCTTGTAACGTATAAGTAAATTTCTCAAGATACCCGCTTCATGTAAATCGCCCAGTGATATCATATCTTCGACACCCTGCACTGAGGACGCATGCATCGCTTTGATGCGTCGCTCGGGCGCCAACCAAACCTCATTACCATCATCATCACGTACTTGTATGCGACGTCCCTCGGCTGAGACAACACGAGCACCAATGGCTACATCGAATTCCCTACCCGATGAGGGCTCTATCCAGATGTAGTCACCCTGTAAAACGAAATACAAAATAAAAGCCATAAAAATTTCACATTTATTACCAAAAATTACAAGATTATCTTATACTTGAAAAATGTTTATGGTTGATTTAACCTTCTGATATTCTTCGCAGAGCATACCGCTTGATTTGGAATTTTGCAATGGATTTCTTTTTTAAATTTTATGTTTAAGGCATAATAAAGTTGAAAAATAAAATTGTCAAAACATTTAAACTTCCGTTTGTCTACAAATTTGAATGTCTTTTTTTTTTTGAAATTTTACTTATGCTATAAAGTATAGTACGACACGGAAAAAAATTTTCATTTTCTAATAGAAATATTTTAAAAGTTCATTTGGGCACAATTTTTGATACATTTTTTTTGATGCAAAAGAAACGTAATTTTTTATTTAGGCACAATTTTTAGTAAATTTCTTTGATCCAAAACAAATAATAAATAATAATTTATTAAATGTTTTTTTCAAAAATGTCCATTATTTTGTCCGTTATAGAGAAAAATCGCGTATAAAAGAGTACACAAAAAATTCTTCAGCGTTTTGTGAGCACTTAAGAATTAGAAGTTTGTACTCAAAACGACTACCATTTAATCTTCCGAATGCAATAAACTTTGAGTGCTAGAACTTGTAGAACATTTTATTTGCGATTTGTTTGCAAATGCAGCACTCACCTCTCCCGTGCTTGGTGTTTCGATTTGTTTTGATTTGATTTTTGGTTTTTGTGCAAAAAAGCTCAATGGACTCGCAACGTGGCGAGTGGCTTGTTGGTCATTACGAGTGCACTCATGCAAATCTCCATTATATTCGGTGCTGCCCAGAGAACGAGCAGACGCTAAAAGAGCGTAAAAATAAGAACGAGAAGACGCTTAAGAAGCTTAAGATGCTTATCGTTGCTTGTGATAGTGGACATCACTGATTATAATCATGGATGGACACAAGTTCTTCAGCAAGTTCTAACGAGAGCGAATTTGGGAATAAAGAGAGAGCATAACAATTCATTTCTACTTTAATATAAGTAGAACTCCATATGGTTGTTGTACCATCTCATGGAAACGAAGTTTTGCGTGGATGTCGGTGCCCACTACCAAAAGCAAACGCTCTCACGATAGGCATGTGTTGATGATTTGTTTATCAATTCTGTATATGTGCAATTTTTTTAAGATCTTTAATGCTCTTTAAGCGCCTGCTCGATCTCTGAGCAGAACCGGTTATAATACAACGTTTTAAAAATTAGTAAATGCAAAAAAATAGTAGAATAAATTACCCGAGCCGGGTATTTTTCGTCACCAAAAACTTTCGTTCCCAGTCTTGTAATACTTAACCCACTTTTTTTGAACTTATTCAGCGCTTGACCTACTCAAAAACTTTGACATTTTCAAAAATAAAAATTGCCAAATAGTTATCCTGGGAAGTGGCCATGGATATATAATTTTTATTGTGGAGAATAACATTAGTTCTTTTGAATATATTCTGTGTAGGTTTGGTCCATATTTGATCAATTTTAATATTTTTGATTAATTTTCAAAAAAGTATCCAAAACAATTGTATTTTTAAAACTCCCACTTAACCCTAAAAAGTGGGCGTGGTAAGAGAGAAAATTTTTTTAAAGAAAAGCCAATGCATTAAACTTTAATATAAAAAATATAAACCTTCATATTTTTTGTTATATTATAATGAAAAAAATTTCCAAACATAAGCAATTTTCGTGATTCGTTAACGAATCAAAGATACGATATGGGTTAAGTTGATTCTATGTCGGGAAACTGCCTGGCTTATTTGACTAAACTGGCCCACTTCATTTGGTTCACCAACCGATACCACACTTCAGGTGCTTCACATACTTAACATATTTTACATGCATGCATACTATGCTTCACATACTTTACACCCCTTATAACTATCAAAAATTCTAAATTTTTCAACATTTATTGAATTGTCGATATTTATCGAATTGTCAACATTTATCGACTTTTCAAAATTTATCGATTTTTTCGTTAATTATCAATATTTTGGACATTATTCGAAACAAGATTTTTCGCCTTTTTTGACAATATCGTATTTTTTGACAAATTCAAAATTTTTTGACAGTTTTTTATATATACTTATCGACATTATCCAATATTTGCATTTTTTTTTCGACTTTTTCATATTTGTGTTTAATTTTTCAGTGATTGTTTGAACGATTGCTAGTATTCGTTGTATTACCTTAAGAACTGTCTTGGTATGGCATTTTTGTTTTTATGAGAAGTGCCACGCCTCGTTGTGAACTTTCGCCTTTTTTCTTTTAGTGCTACATTAAATAACTTAAAGAACTCACTCAGCTAACAAGTTCTTGCTTGTGTACCGATCTCAACAAGTTTTCATGTCAAGAAGTACATGCTGAATAAGAACCAAAATATTGAAGAAGCTTCACCAATTTATCTTCTTTCCTTTTTCCGTAAGATTTTTTTAGTTCAAATTATATCAAGCTATTAATTTTATTTTTATAATTTCAATTCAAGTTTCATATTCGGAAACTCTTATAGCTACATTTTTAGATTAGTTATTCTTTCATTGTGATTATTTCATTGTTGATAACTCTTCAGCACAACTTGTTCTTTTAAGCAAATTCATTGATCTTCATTACATTCTATGTACAATTGTACATATGTACATATAAAATATTTACAAAAAGAGATACATTTACTTCAATTTTATGCTAACCACAAACCAATGAATATCGTTACACCTGACAAAAGATTCAGGTCACGGCTGTTACATAATCATAAGCCTCAAAACTACAGAGTCTTTAATGAGTACTTTGCAAAAGCATCATGATAATCATTAGTTAAAGCAACAACAGCAAACAAAATTGAAATAAGTATCTTCCAGCATTAACCTGTAGAATTGAAACCAAATAGAATCGCCAACTTTGCAAATCTTGTTTTGATATCAACAAAATCAACAACATCAACAGCGGCGACTGACTGCAAGATCGAGATAACTAACCTCAAAATAAAAAAGTTTCAACTACATTTAACACTTCATGTTAAGGTTAATAGAATACAAAATCAAAAAAGAAGAGAATATCGTACAAAATTATTGTACAAATTGAAAAGAAGAATCTTCGGAAAACGGAAAAATGCGCAAAAATGGCAAAATGTTGTTTAAAAGTAAATAATAAAAAAAAAATATAAAAAATGCTGGCATATTAAATGGGAGCAAACGGATGCTTTTTGTTACGCTTAAGTGATTATTTTACAACAAATAAAAAAAAAAACTAATAAAAACACAAAAAAAAAAGTGGTAAAATATTGTGTTGTTTTTTTTGTACGATACAGCGAAGGGTTAATTAGCCAAATACGGAAAAATTTGGGCATTTCGAATTCGCGGAAAGTTGAAAAAAGAAATAAAATAAATTGATACCAAACTAAATTATCAACGCTATGCAATTAACAATTTCAGTTCTACCTATGTATAGATATGTAAATATTCCATTCAATATATAGATTTCATAAAAAACTACGGTATTTATTATATCTCAAAAAATTTATTAAAATTATTGCTAAGACGCCAAATACGCTAGAATTGGCTTAATTTTTGATTTAATGCAACATCTGGACAAGACCAACAATATAACAAGCATAATTTTTTTCATTTTTACAATTTATTTATTGAATAAGCTTTTTACTTGATTTAAAGCTTTAAGCTAAATAGCTAAGAATGCTAGTAGCCGCAGTAGCTAAACTCTATCATTATTATTATTAAAATGCCGTGCTGTGGCCACATTTGAAGGTATAATACCAAAAGTTAATGAATACTTAATAAATTAGCCGTAATATAAAAGAGCGCTGAAACTTTTCCATGGAGGGAAGGGAGGTGGCAAGCTTCAAGTAACAGAGTGGAAATAATTCTCCAAAAACTTACTTTATGTTATGACTTTCTTACATGCGATCATATGTACATACTCGCATGTATATCACCAAAATTGCTCAACATTAGAAAACGAAAAGATGTGTTCATTGCAAAATAAAGTTCTGAATTCAAATTTTTAGAGGATGCCTAAGGTTGATTGAGATTGCTCAAACCCAAATATGATCAAAATCATAGAATTTTCAGTCTTTTTTTGGTTACAAATCAGCATCGATTAATTTATGTGTCCTCTCACATGGTTGATCTAATTGGGAGACCAAAATATTTAGTAACATTTTTAAAGGAGATGAAACTTTCTAAATAAAGTCCTCAGAGTTCACACAAAATTAGAGTCATGCATGTCACACCCGTTACAAGAATTTAAATTTGAAATCAAATATTTGCAAATCAATTGCTGTATATAATAGGAAATATGTATAGCCATTTGCAAAATCGGCTATAGCTTTCGAAAAAATCGCACTATCTTAGCGACCCCTAAGCTATAACAAATTTTTAAAAAGTTTAAAATTGGCTTTAAAGTTGGCCATTTAAAAAAAAAAAATATAGATAATTAAAATTCCATGCTGAATTTATATTTGCAATAATAGCGTGCCTACCATTTGTAGTTTTCAAGATAATAAATAATAGAGTTTAGCTACTACAGCTATTAGCCCTCTTAGCTATAAACCCAAGATATTTGATATCAGCGCCTAGTATTCAACTCTTTAGTTTTTTTTTTTATAAACTATCGATTACAAATAATCAACTCATTTAATTCTTAAATCGTTTTGATCTACTCCTGTACAAGAAAATATAAAAAGTTGAAATTTTTCGTTTTGATCGTACCACTGACAACAAGAATTATATACTTGACGTCATGGTAACGGACATTTTTTGAAACATGTGACTTTTGTTGATTACACCTCAACTGTTGGGAATTCAACGAACCATTTAGCAGAAAAATTTTGTTAAATTTTTTTTTTGTTGTTGTTATTTTCATGGTTTTCATGAGCCCCGATTGGGGTGTATATGAAAATATAAAAAAAATATCTGTTACCAACAAGTGGTAACAAACAATAGCGTGAACATCAACTGAATGAAACGTTTAAAACCGTTGGATTCTCTAATGTTGGTTGAGTTGTTGCTGTTGTTGGCACTTGCCGCTTTAATTGTTGTTGTTGTATTTAAACATTTAATTGTGCACTTGGTGAAATTGTTGTTATGACGTCTGCGGCATTTTTTTATATAACATTTTGTACAATTGCAATGATGCCACAGCAGCCATTTATCATTTACATAAAAGATTTTTATTTATTATTTCACTGTTACAGACAATGAATGCAAAGTTTTGCTTTGATTTTTGATTTCTTCAAATGTTGCATCACAACTTTAAAGAAATTGGCGGCATTTTTATTGTTTTATGCAAAAACCGTAAAAAGATGCAACAAAGCGTAGCGTTTGTGAAGTGCGCAAAAAAAAATTTCTAAAAATTTAAAAATGTTATATCATAAAGGGTGACATGACAGCACTGTAATTGAATTTGTACTTCAATGTGCTCAACATTGGACAGAAAAATCTTCAAACCATCCCTTACCAAATCACAAGTAATGTCATGACATTAATTTAGTGTTACTAGGCAAAACAAAATTTTTGCATCCCACAGTCGAATACATTAAATTTATTTACTTTATGTAAAAATGTGTTCCCTAGTGTAACTTTTTTGTCTTGTCATTTTACAGTACATGTCAGCATTGCCATGTTGCTAGGGAAATCATAAATCTCAAAATGCTATAATCATTGCGAAATATCTTAACAATTCGTTAAGATAAAACGTAGCTGGTTATTTCATTGTTTGGCATAAATAATGACACCTTTTGTTTTGCTACATTTCAACTGCATTTTCTAAATGGATGTTTTCTTCTATGGTAACTTCCACTACCGTTTCATGGAAGATTTTCAAATTAACCGCTGCATGCCAAACATAAGATAACAATCTGCTCATTTGCATACGACGGTCACTCTTTTTACAATTTAATGACTTAAAAAATCCGACAATTTAAGCTCTTGAAAATGTTGCAGTCGTAATAACGCTTAAATTACTGCTTAACATATCGTTTATCTTAAAATATTTTTAAAATTCTCACATTTTTTTAAAGTTAAAGTCAAGCACTTTTAAGTAACTCAAAAATACTCACTCGTGTTACGATCACCATTTTTGTCCTTCATTGACTTCTTTTAGGCACAATGAAAATATAGAGTTGTAGTTAAATGCTGCAAGAAAAGAAATATATAAATTTTTTAAAAATATGCAAAGAAAAAAATGGTTATAAAAAAGATAAAGGAAAATTATATCAGCTTAGACCAGACTGAAATGAACATAAGTCTCATAGGATTTTTCAAAAATATGAAAGCTGTAAAAATATTATGTAATTTTTGAAAAATGTCATGAGATTTTGAAAAATGACATGCGATTTTTGAAAAATGTCATGTGATTTTTGAAAAATGTCATGCGATTTTTCAAAAATGTCATGCGATTTTTCAAAAATGCCAAAATCTTTACACACAAAAAGCTGATTTTTCGATATGACAACTTTATGAGTTGCAAGTATTTATGTATGTATTAAAAAACATTGAACTTTGTTCTGCATATTTGCTGTAGAAAACGCCCCGTATAAGCCTAAAGTATTAGCAAAATATTGATTACTTTCAAATAGAAACAAACCTTATCAATATCAAAGCAATTTCTTTACTCTTACAAGGTAACAGTCTATTTTAGAAAATATTTATTTAATTTACTCTATTTTACGCGATATCAAATTTTTAAATGGCATAAAATAGTGGTATAAAAATCGTCATTCATTATCAGACCAATAATAAAAAAATTGTATTACTGCAGTGATAAGAAAAACGCGGTAGATCCTAATAATTTGTAATGTGCTGATAAGAAAAGTCGGCTGGCGTCTACAACTAAATAGTTTTTGAAAAATAAAAAAAAATACTCTTATCTCAAATGTTAACAAATTTGTAAAGAAAAATTAATGTTTTCAATGTCAGTGGCTTGTTTTGGTATTTTTTGTGATTAACTTACAAAATTTATTATTAATTGTAAAATATAAATTAAAGAAAAAAATATCCAATTGCAAGTCAAATATTTAAAAAAAATTAAAAAAATAATAAAAAAAATCCCACCTCATACAAATTTCAAAGATTAACATCACATGTTACAAATAAAAATGCGGCACGAAAACAAAAATACAAAAAATAAACCGGCCCAACATACTTGGCCAAGAATTAAGGTGAAGTTGAAGTTTACGGTAAATTAACGATTTGTGAATGTTGCAAAGTTGTTGTTGCTATTGTTGCTGCTATTGTGCAAGTGCAACATGATACAACAACCAGAATAGGCAACATTTAACACTAAAGCCAACAACTTTGCTGTGAATGTCCAAAGTCATTCGCCTTTTTTACTGACGGTTTTTTTCTCTACATTTTTCAACATCTTCTTTGTTTTTCGTTTTTTTTTTTCTTCTTGGACACCTCTTCGTATGAGCATTTTCATTATACTCGTAATTTTTGAAGTATATGTGAAAAACCAGTTTGAAAGCTTTTGCTGAAGAGAAAAATGCAGACAAAAATTTAATTTAAGCCACTTGGCTTTTCAAGTGTGTCTGACTTATTGTTGAATGTGACACGCAAGTCTGTTTTAATTTTAATTTTGGACTAGAGCTCTTAAGACGTAACGTTCATGCTTGACATGTCAGCAATTGTGAAATCAAGTTCAAAGAAGAGTTACGGCATTGTTTTTTTTAATCAGCACCTTCGAATGACGACAAAATGTTGGTTTTTTTGATATCGCGAGGAAATGTCCTTTTGAAAAGGTTTCTGTTAAATGTCAAGATGAAGATCAAAAGCAAATTTTGAGCATAACAAAAGTTATCCTCGGACACCTATAGAGCAGCATTTGTGGCCACTGTGGAAACAAAATCAAAGTTTATTTTAAATATCTTGAGAAGCTTGCCTGTGCACTATTTCGACTGGTTTTGGACCCATCATTATATAAAAAAAAAAATTTGAAACGTAAAATTAATTTTGAACATCACTATGGGCACCATTTGGGGTCAATGTGTACTTCATCCGATATGGGCCTATTTTCGAGAAAAGAATATACTGCCTCAATCGATGTAGAAATATCGAAGGTTAGACCAAGACTAAATGAGGTTGATCGAGACCTAATGGCAAAATTGGTCAAAATATTTAAATGTAAAAACTCTTTGCAGAATTGACCTATTTTTATTTACTAAAACTTTTTTAAAAAATTTATAAGAATGTACTTAAATAATAATGCTAAATTAAATTTTACTCATACGCTACGAGCATAAGTTCCAGAGATGAAAATCTTATAGTTTACAGTTCCGATGCCACCTAGAGACTATATGGCACAGTCTTTCTTTTAAGTGTTGACTACTTTGCAATAACTAAATATTTTTTAAATGGCCGTGCAAGATTTCATTTAAGACTTTTCAAAGATTTTCTTAAGCCAATTTTTTTTTTTAAATAACTTTTATAAATAAGTATTTGTACTTGACCTGTATTATTTATTATTAATGTAGATACAACAGAAACGATCTTCCCACAACATCCAACGAATGGAGGTCATACGTTTTATACAACTTGACCTAAATCATAAAAATAACGACTTTTTATTTGCATTACAAAATAAAGCATAACTTCTATAGAATGCGGAATATAAGAAAAAACTTGTCCACCCAAACCTGCCTGTTTCATTGCCACCCCACATTTGCGCTAAATCGACCACAAAATGTTTGATTACCAAGATGCTCCAGAAATTGGCCTTAATGCAAAACCGCAACAAGCAACAATAGCGGCGGCAATTTATAATGACAGTGTTTTGAAATTTTTCGTTACTTTTCTTCCAGCAACAATAACCGGTAAATCATGTTGTAAACGATTACTTGTTGTCATTAATTTACACGGTATAAATTATGGTAAGCGACAACATTACAAGAGCAACACCAACAACAATTGAATGAATTGACAAGCCTCAAACAGAGTAATAGACATGTACAAAGAGAGAGAGATACCATGATGAGTGCAAGATGGCCAAGTTGGCAACTTGTTCAACTAACGGTACAAAGCAGCAATGAAAAATTGCAGTTGGTTAACAAGTTAAAGCAGAGATGAATAAAAGAGAAGATACTCGTACAAAGTATGTAATTGTTTTGTTATTGAAAGAATTAATCTTAAAATCAACATTTAAACAAAAGTTGTTTAGGGTGTTTATTATGTACACGGTTAGAAATTTTGGAATAAATTTTAATACTTTTTGGATTACATATATGACTACACAAGAATTGTATTAAAATTCAATACTGTCTAGATATTAAAATTCATTTTTAATATAAATTTGTATTAAAATTTAATACTCGTTTTTATTAAAATTTAAAAAAAAAATATGTCGTATCCACTGGGATTCGAACCAGGTTCCCTTTCAATACAAGGGTTGTATGAACATTTTAACGACATCAGCCAACGTAGTATTATATTTACGTTGGCTAAATGTAATACTTGCGATAGCATCAAATGTTATAAAATATCGTTTTAATGTTTGACCTGTATTAGAATTTAATACAAAATTTTGTAATATATTCAAAAGTATTAAATTTAATCAAAATTGTATTAAAAATCTTTGTAATACTTCGCTTGTATTAAAATTTATTCCAAGATTTCTAACCGGGTATGCAAAAAGTTTACAAAATTTAATTTTTTAAATTATTTTTACTTAGAAATTTTTATGCCATAACAAAATTAAGGTCAATGAGTTCAGCTTATGCCCACAAAAGGTTTCTCATAACAACTTTCTGCACGTTTTTGAGAGTTGACATAGTTTTTTAAAATTTGTTTTCTTAATATTTTCATCAATCATAAAACAATAGATTTGTATAAAAAAAATAAATTTATAAAATTAAAAGTAACTCATACGCCATGTTAGAGTGTATATTTTATTTGAAGTCTTAAAATTATTTTTCTTTAGCTTTTATGTCATTTAGAAATTACTTATCCCAGCCATTCTTTTAAGTATTTTATTCATAACTTCAAAAATTTAAACATTCAAGCGTTGGCGTCATACATCCGCTCTTTTAGCGTACAAATTATTTTTATGTGATATTTTTTTAATTAAATAAACATACATTTTTTTTACATTTATTTATGCTAATAATTTTTTAATTAAATTTTTAAATTTATGGTAAATACCAAGATACATAAATGCATGTAAAATAGTTAACAACAAAACATTAACATTGAGCTCTTTTCCGATATGAGTTTTAGTCATTAAAACTATTTTTTTATACTATTTTTAAATAGGATTTTTTTTGTATGCCAACGAAAATATTTATACTGGGAGTTTCGAGATGTAGGCATCAGCGCTGTCGGAATAAAAAAAAATTCGGTGCCAATTATTTTATAAATTGAAGCTAAACGGTGTCAATGCAAAATCGAAACTAGATTGCAGATGAAATATGGGTGAGATAGAGCAATTGGATGTCACTTTTAAGTATTTCCCAAAATTTTAATTTTGAAAGTGATGATTTAATTTCAAACTTAACCTTCAAAAATTTTAACAGAACTCAATAACTAAAATTATTGTTCGGGGCAGCCCACAGCCTTCGCCCCAGACTCGGTACTCTACTTGTTAAAATGGCGTTAATACATTTTGACATTCAGTTAAAATTAATTGAGAATTTTATTGGAAATTTACCATATTGTCTTAATGACATGATTTATATTTACTAAGCAAATCTTTGGAGGGACACCAGTCACATAAGACCATTTGTTTTGTTAATAATAAAGCAATGGTTATGGTTCCATAAAATTTTTTAATTGTAGTATTGGCAACATTTTTGTTTAACATTTTTTCATCACAAATATTTGAAAATAAATTGAATTTCATTTTTGAAGCTTAGTCAAAGTTTCATACGCAAAGTCAAATCGTTTTATAATTTCAAAACAAAGTTTTGCATAATACTTTTTCTAATTGATATTATATCAGCATCTGAAAATCCATTAGGAGCTATCCTTACTCTCAGGCTTAATATAATTTTTTTTTTTCATCAATAAAGGTGCTGTCTTGTTTGATAAAAAAATTAATGCTGTTCTAAAATTCTGTAAGTGCCCATTTCGGAAGCGCTAGTAGTCATCTAAACCTTTTTTTCACTTTTAGTTATTTATTTTCGATTTCGATGAATTTTAGTATAATCTCAAAAGTTATGATCCTCAAAGCCAAATTTCTGTACTCTGAAGACGAAAGAATATCACGCTACATAGCTCTATCTCTATTCAAGTTTCACTAACTCACGCTAAACTTATAAATAGCATAAGCTCCTTAGTAAAAAGGGGTGTTGTTCTGTAGCCGCCAAAGATTATATTAAATTTTTTTAGAAAAAGCAGGAAAACTAAAACGACAGTTTTTAATGCTTCGTTAATGACGTGAAATACCACCTACCCACCTACTGCCTTGATTTTTAAGCCATGAACTAAGTAAAGTTATAGCACGCGCGTATACAAATTCGCTAAAAGCAAATGGAAATCTAAGAAACAATGGTATGGCTTACAGCTTTTCGAACAAAGTCAGTCATTGTTTCCACTGTTGCTGCTGACATGCAAAGTTATGTTAATGGTATATAAACAAAAATTGTATTTTAATTAAAAAAAAAAAATTTAAACTCGAGTGGTGTGTATTTTATATTCATTCACGTTTTTGCAAAAAAAAAATCATACAATTTCAATGCAAATATTTAACTCTCAATTTTGTATTCACCTTTTTTTTTTTAAAGAAATAAGATAATTTTTGTACACCTAAGCGATATTTTTATTTGGTTAGAAAGTTTTTGATGCATTTAATCAATTTCGCAAATATAATAGCTAACGGTTTGTTTAAAGATATAATCATGATATAAGGTTTTATTTAAAAGGTTACATCACATTTATTTAAAAAAGCTCATTTGTCTAATAAATTGTTAACATATTTATGTTTCTTTTTGTTGTGAAAATCTATTCGATTTGTATGGTCTGTTTGCTGGGTGGGTTAAATCAGTGAAATTAAATGAACAGTAAATTTTAATAAACATGATTACATATATTGTTCTTAGTGATAGATGAATTCATCACAACTGAAACTTTTGAAAATCGCATGAAATTTTTAGAATTTCCTAAGCAATTGATTGTCCCACGACTCAAATTTTTGAAAGAAAATCGCATGAAATTTTATGAATTTCATAAGCAATTGTTTGTCTCATTTTTTAAAAACGAAATTTTTGAAAGAAAATCTATTTTCATATTGTTATGGAAAAAAAAAAAAATATCTTGATCAATGGTGCCTAGAGAACGAGCTTAAAGAGCGTAAGAAAGCGTGCTCGTATACAGAATTGATTAACAAATCAACAACACATGTGTATCGTGAGCGTGTTTGCTTGTGGAAGTGGGCACCACTGCTTTTGATAGAAAAATATTATGGCACTTTTCCAAAATTACATGACATTTTTAAAAATTTTATAGTTTTTAAAGAATCTCGTTATCAAAAATCTCATGACATTTTCTAAAAAAATCATGAGAGTCGTTAAGCTTAAGTAAAGATAACTGCGGCAAGCGACGAGTAAAGATTCGATAAAAAGTTATAACTTAAAATGTGTCATGACTCTTTGCACTGCAATTATATGAGGCCTTCTCTTCTTGTTTTTTTTAGCTAAAAAAAAAACATTGTGCTCGTTCTTTATAAAAAAAAATATCATTCACGTTACACCCCTTAAAGGGGATTCTTCGACAATGACTCAATTAACCCACGTGGTAGTAATGCCCACGAATTGTATTAAAAATGTTTGTCTCGAAAGGATACATTTGCTCTAAGAAATAATGATACTGTATTTTAGCATTCATATTTTCAAGTATTGACAGACTAGTGAAAAATCTAAGTCAGATATTTGAGTAGGTTCATAACAGAAGCTTATGTTTACATTTGCGCCAATTCAACATAATTGCCTTTGCTTACTTATCTTGTTTATGACACAAAAGCTGATTGAACGAGGAAATTGTGTATTTTGAAATGAAAAGAAAAAGAGCTCTTTCGCGTAACGATTTGTACTAAAAAAAGAAGACAGAACAACAGCGAGTACTCGTATAAATAGCGATTACTCGTATAAACAGCGAGTTCTCGTATAAGCAGCGAGCAGGAAACTTGGCAACTTTGTCATTTTATTCGCAAATAGATAACGACTTGGCGAATAAAATGCAGTTAAAGTTTCTTATCATACAAGCTCCGATATACATATGAACATTTGATTTATTTAAATCGTTTTTATTTTATTAATTACCAAAAATAACATGTACCCCTTAACGTGGAAACACAATAGTATATGGCAGATTCCCGATTTTTTATTACATATTTTTAATAAGCTGCTATAAAATGTTCAAGCAACATAGTAAGCCTGTGTGCGCCTTAAAAGTTACGCCTCAGCGCACAGTGGGCTATAGACCATTCATACAAATAAAGTAAGCATGCACTTGCAGACACCAATACACATACAACTTCATTGAACGATTAAGTGTGTTTATATGGCGCATATGGTACAAAAAATTGTTATAGATTTAGTTTTAATTTTATTTTTTTAGTTAAATGTCTGCTACCTGTTGCTACAACAGTTGCCACCAACAATGTTGCTGTTGACTCTGACGCTATTATTGCTGTTGTTGTTGTTGTTGTTGCTGCATGCACTGATAGCTTACATTTTGTGGTAATTTGGACTCTTGTGATTCATACGCAATTGTGTGTGGTGTGGTAGCACGTTCGCTCCATTCGCAAGTCTGTCTGTTCATATTTTTTTAATTTTTGTTTCAACTGTTGATGACGTTTCCGGTGACGTTGTTACTGCATTTGTTGTTGTTGTTTGTGTTCATATATGCATGAAAATTTAGTGAATTGTGACTAGTAATCAAGTGTGCTAGGAAACAAGCTAAGGAAACCGTAGGTTTTTGGCGTCCCTCCTCCTCTTGTATAACACAAATCGTAATTGTGAAAAGTGAAAATAAAAAAAAAAATGTTTTTGAATTTGATTTACATGCATCATAGTATTCCATGTGGAAGAATGGGTTAAGGTTACATACCTAATTTTTTTTTTTTTTTTAATTTAAATAAAGTCAACTTTTGGATTTTATCCTTATGCAATTGGGAAAATATGACGATTTGGCATATGTAAAATTTTTTTTTTGGCACTACTCGCTTCTTCTTATATTTTATCCGAAACGAGTTCCGTTGCGGATCCGAAATTGACCCGTTTTCGTATGAAATTCCTACCAAAACGCGAATCGCTTTTTCGGATTCATCTCAGACTCGGAACGGATTTCATATACGAATCCATTATAGACTCGTTTTTTAAATAAAACGGATTCGAGACGGACTTATTTTTTGAATAAGCGGATTCGAGACGGACTCTTTTTTTAAATAAAACGGATTCGAGACAAAGCGTACAAAATAATGATATGAGAAAAGTATTTAAATTAAAAATAAAAATAAGTACAGAACTGTATTTCATACGTTTGCTCGAGCCGCTTGCTCTGCTTCAAGGTGGTGTGGAAATGAGTGTTTTGGCCAAAACGCTTGTGAAAGTACACTTTGCGGCGCTCGTACGCCAAAACTATTGATTTTAGGAAAAATTAGGCTATAACATAAATTGTAGGCAATTTTTTCTTGTTTTATTTTGTATATAAATGTTTTTATCGTAAAATGAGTCGGAAAGGAGATATTGTCAAAAAACTGCTTTTAGGCGCCATTTTTCCAATATTGCGGCGCGAGCGTCAAAAATACGAGGTGGCAAAGTTGAAATTCGGAAAGAGCACATCGAAATCTAAAAAATTACCCAGTTTCAAAACTTCCTTTTTGGGTTAAAAATCTGTTTTGACAGAGCTGTAACGGGTTCGAAACAGATCCGTCAAAGCATAAAAAAGCGAAATTCGCGCTGACGGACTCGTAACGGGTTCGAAACGGATCCGCATCCGTTTTTGTGTACATTGTACTAACGCTGCAAAAAAATGTGTAATTTAATCGCAAAAACTTTAATTATTTATTTTTAAATATAAAAACTTTGTATACAAAATTTCTTGGTGTGACAATTTTTACTTTGGTATCTTTTTTAGCAAAGCAGTGAGTAAAATCAAGAAAGATTAACAGCTGAAACCATACAAATAAAAACAAACTGATTAAGAAAATGCAAATAGTTTAATCAAAATGATTCAAAAAGCAAAACATGCGACATAGTCAAAAAGAAATTTAGTCAAAACATTAGCAAAAATAGCATAACAATTCTATACAACAAAGAAAATAACAAAGCAATTAATAATAATTTCATAGATTTCATCGATGCAAATAATAGTTGAATAGAAAAGAAAAGAAAAAGTCTCTTAAGACCAAAAAACAAATTGGTCGAGTGAGAGTGACTAAAAGGTACTAAACAGTACGCAGAAAAGAATAAAAGAAAATAAAATCGAAAGTATTTAACTTTTGACAGACCAAAAGAGAAAAAAAATGTAATCAATAGAAATCTTCAATAACCCAACAAGGTCGAAAATGTGAAAACAAAATCTTTAAATGTTTTAGTTAAGTGTTACACGCCAATTTTGCCGCAACGCACCAAAATGCAATCGAAATATTAAAAAAAATTGTTTATTTTTATTAAAAGATCGTGACCATGCCATCATAAGTGTAAGAAGCAGCAGTAAAAAAAAATTATTGTAACCATATGCGTATTAAAAAATATTTGGCACTCACAATGATTTTCTTTGATTTATTTCAAAACAATTTAAATGAAAGTGAGTTTAATTTTGGTTTTAACACAATTTTTCTTGAATATCAACTATTTTTGCATAACAATACGTTTCATTTTGAAAGGTCTGGAGTTTATTGACGACAAGTTTTGCATATTTGATGAGTAGCACGTAAATGAAAACATTGAATGTCAGCTAATTTTGCGGTGAAATTCTTGTAGATATTTTCTTTTTAGCTTAATTTGGTGGATATTTCGAAATGAAAAATGATTGGCAAAACAAAAGTACATATACTGCATATGTATACAAGAGAGGTCAATCGAACTCTTTGTGAAAATTATTTGTAATTCTATTCGATACCTACTTTCTGCATATATTTAATCAAAAGATTTCTTTGCAGATTCGGGTGGTCTAAGCGGTCTCGAAAAAATGAAAGGTATTTTCAACATTTAAGTTTTTAAAATGAATCAAAGTCGCTCCCTTCCCGAAGTTTGACTTATTCTAATAGCCATGGACTAAACGTTGCGCTAAACATTTTGAAAAGTCTTCGTTGCAATGATGCAACAAAAATATATTACTTTTTATGGGCTAAAGGAATTGTTTAGCATTCAATAAATGTAAAACCTTTAAAATTTTCAAAAATCTCATGACATTTTTTTTTTAAATGTTATCATATATTTTTTTGACACCTCATGAGATTTTTGAAAACCAATACATATTAAATTTTTTAAAATTTTTACGCAATTGCGAAAAATGTCATGAGATTTTTAAATGCTAAAATCCGTACCACATAAAAAGTACGATTTGATCGAATAGTGGCCAAATTTGATACAGAGAATTTATTTTTTCTGCACATTTTTGGACCAATTTCAAATAATTTTTAAAAATTGTATCATATATCAAGAAATATGAAATAAAATTTATCTCTTGTGTTCTTTATCTCCTGACGGCATCTCTGCGAAACTCTCACCTTGTGCACGATCAGTCGCTCATTTCGCTACATTTCCCCGATTGATGTATTTTCTGTTTTCACGATTATTTTGGACGACCGTATTTTAAGCTACTCTGAGAGTTCCATTCCAATGCTTGTCGGCACATTTTGGTTAGTGATTTTGGCAAGGTGTGTCCAATCCATTTCTTTTATCGTCGTTTGATTTGTACGGATATCGGATTCTGACGGCATATGGTGAGCAATTTGACATTGTAGATAGATGATACTGAGTCACAAAATATCAGATATAAGCAAAGACAGTTTTTGCTGAAGACTTGCAAATTGTGTTTCACAGTGCTGGAAGTTCAAACTAGACAGAAGAACAAATTTCACATTTGACTCAAAAATTTTGAGTTTCGTTCTCGTTGGTGGTAACAAAGACTACCAGTCAATACGAAGCTGAGAAAAAGTGCCTTTCGATTTGTTGATTCTAACATCAATGTCCTTGTTAGTAGTACCGCCATCAGGTGTTATAATGCTACCTAAATAACTCAAGTCATTCACTTAATTTATTGTGGATTCGCCATGCGTGAAACTACTGGTGGCAGTTGTTTGGGGGGATGAACACTATTTTTATTTTATTAACGTTGAATTTTAAAACAACTTCTTCTGGAGAAGAGCTGACGGTAGTGACTTTTTCTTGTTTTTTTTTCTTGAAAGTTCGATTTATAGCATCTAGTGCTCTACTAGGAACATCGACCAGTACTATCAGAAACAAGAAAGGATCAGAAAGTTACCCGTTCGACCTAGGATAACACACTTCATCTATTTAAAGCATCCCAGATGCAGTTTTGATGCTATCAAACGCGGTACTATAGTCGATATAGGTTGAATGTAACGAAGCCTGCTACTCATTTATCTGTTCCATGATAATGCAAAGTGTATTAATTTGATCAATGCATGATCTGTTTGGGCGAAATCCTGCCTCTTGTTTTCAAATGAGTGCTTTCATTTTTTCGCTGATTCAAGTGAGAGCTTTTGTAAAAACCTTGGATGATAATGCGAAGAGTATTAGTTGAATGAATACACGAACTGTTGCGACGAAAACCTGCCTTTTGTTTCCGTATAAGTGATTTTATTTCTACGCTAAGTATATTGAATATTTTTGTCAAAACCTTGAACAATTTGGAGTATCATGATGCTCCTGCAGTTGTGGCATAGCGATAAGCCCCATTTTCTTCAGGATTTTCACTTAGGTTGCTACTTATGAGTCAGTACTTAAGATTTTTCGCTTCTTCCTGAATTTTGATCGGAATTGAGCACCTAAGTTCATAGGTGAACTCGAAATAAAACTTATACTCCCGTAACAATGTACTTCCTCATTGTCTGTTCATATAACAGATGTTAAAGTCATAACTTTACTTTAAATTCACCGGCACGATTCTTGCATTGCATTACGTCAGTTTATGAAATGTGCTTGGAATGACAAAAAAACACTTTGGCGATGTGATGATTACCAAATTTTACTCTCAAGCACGTTTTTTTAAGATTAAAAAAAAAAAAACAAATGCTGATTATGACCAAAAAAGAAACTATAATAAAAAGTGAAGTGATTAGCACACAGTTTGACAACGCCATACGCTATATGATCACGTCAAAATTTCATGTAAAAATTTTTACTTTTCTTTGAACTTGAACGTAGTGACACCAGTGAGGTGCGCCTACCAATGTAGTTAAGGTGGTAAAGTAGTGAAAACCAAAAAAGAAATAACAACAAAATCACATTAAGCTTAACTTCAACCATCCATCAACGATTTCAACGCATACGCTATATGGTGCCCTCCCTCCGCATTGCCGCCTATCAGAGAGTGGCGGCCCCAAAACAACAATAAAAATGTTAAAATTAAAGACATGTGAGAGCATTTAAAATGTAAATTAGTTTTATATGGGCTACAGTACAACAACAATAACAACAACAATCGGTGGTTTTATTTTATTCTTTCGTTACTTTTAAACAAAACCCATGTGATTTTGCATTTTTATTCAACTTTTTTTTTCTATCTTTCTTTACTTTCATATCATATTTTGTCATTTATTATTGTTGTAACCGTATTCTTTGGCATTTTTTTTGAGTGAACATAAGATAAGCATGTTAAATATTTAATTTTTCTTCTTTCATTTTTATTTTATTTTTATCTTAGGTCTTTTTTCCAAAGGTTTTGTTGAAAATGCAACAGTTAAGCATTAGCATCACACAGCATTGAAATTTCAACAGTGAAAGTTAAAAAGTTGCTGCATAGACAACAGCAGCAGCAGTAGCGACAAGAAAGACAGTTAGCTGATGAATCAAGACAGGCATGGTTTGTGTGACATACCTACAATATATACAATTCGAAACTATGTGTATGATGGATACATATGTGCATATGTATGTATGTATGTATGTTAAAGTTTTTATACAAAGACATATTTTTTGATCCCAAGGGAAAAAAGAGCATTTATTCTTCAGCAAGAAGCGCTTACGCTCCGTTAGTAGCTTCATTACATTTTACATTGTATGTTCTATAACGTAGACGGTTGCCATAGCCACAAAAATATGCACCATGGAGAGCGTCTTACATAAAATTTTCTTGGATAAAAAAAAGTTAATATTTTGCACGCATTGGGACCTGACCCCGATTCTCAATCTTCTAAGCTTACAAAATGAAAAAAAAGGTAAGATACTCAGAAGTCTCGAGACCTTTTGTTAAAGCTTTTACAAATTTCATATTTAAAATATAATTTTATTTTTAAACGTAATTTAAAGCAATGCTTAATAGAAAAAGTTTTTATTAAAAAGATACACTCAAAAAAAAAAAGTGTTTGCCACAAATGATATAGATGGAACTACTTCAAGTGTTTGCGTGAAACAATAAAATTTTTGTCACAAAAACTTTTAATTTTACTTACAAAATAATAAAATTTTTCTTTCTCACATAAACTTTTGATTTTACTTACAACTTGATAGTTGAGAAATATTATACAAAACTATTCTTTAAAATTTAACATATCATAGGACTACAGCCTGGCAACATCGTCATCATTCTTTGCTTCTAAACACTTATAAACATATATGTACAATGTAAGTAACAAAAAAGTTATATCGAATCATAGCACTGCAAAATACAAAAAACATGACAAGAATATCACTTTAGTTTTATAAGTGATAAATCGTTTGTTGAAATGAATAAGTGTTTGGGACAAAAGAAAAGTGTTTGGGACAAAAGAAAAGTGTTTGGGACAAAATACAAGTGTTTGTCGAAACACTTCCATAAATTGAATTGTTTGACGTAACTATTTTGACGTTTGTCGTAAATAATTATATCATTTAGAAGCAACATTTTCTGAAATGTTTTTTTAAATTTTTCATAGAAGTAATTGAATCACTTGCCACAACTTAACTTTTACTTGGGTCAAATACATTGGCTTTTCTTACATTGTCTACAAATACTTATAGTTTAAGACAAAAGTTAAGTGTTTGCTTGAAATAATAAGTGCTTATATTAAGCATTCGATAATTTGCCACAAACGCTTTCTAAACAATCCTTTTTTTGAGTGTAAATACAAAAATCAGCGCAGTTTTTAATAAAACAATGAAACAATAATTCGGAAGCCGATGACTTAATAATTAATTTTAGTTCGCCTTCAACAACAATTGCTTGAAACTCTTCCTTACGATTCATAAGCAAGTCGCTTCCGCTAGAAAGTTTCTCCCGAACAAACTATGGATTGGCAACAGAATATTAGCTTACTTCCGAACAAACTATCGTTTGAGCTATTGAAATATGATACTTTCACTATAAAAAATGTTTGGAAGAGCGTATTACCTATGTTGAAAGTTATGGCTGATAACCTTTCAAAATTATATTGGAGCTCCGTAGGTATGTATGATGCCGCCGAGCTAATTTCAGAAAAAAAGTTCACGAATAAATGCAAATTCAGTTAAAATATCTTCTTCTCCAAAAACCAAATTTTTTTAGTAAAAGAAGAGATTTCCTAAAGACAACCTTAAATTGAAATTACTTAGAAAATTAACAGATTTAATTTTTGTCATTAACAGCTTAACAAATGATTATATTGATGTCATATTTAAATACAACTTAATACCTTAATAGTGAAGTCAGCTTTGAAGCAAAAATAACCAAATAGCAAAACAACAAAAAAAAAAGTTGCAAAACTGAAGTCATTAACAACATCAGTTAAATTAAAAAATGCAATAAAAATTGTGCAAAGTTCATTATTTAGACATTGACAGTCAAATGATGAAAACGTTACTGTATGGAAAATTAGTTAGCTGTTGCTTTTTTCGAAACAAATATTAGCAAAAATAAAAAACACGATGTAAGGGATATTGCTAAACAAATAACTGCAACAACTATCAAACAAAACTTTAAAAGCACGTCAAATGAAGCCGCATACTCTTTACGGTCTGAAATAATCATTTTCTACGGAGATATAGCAGAATTATAAGAAAAAACCGTAGAGATATCGAATGATGATATTCATTAGACTGTTGCAAAAAATAACCTCTTCCAATATTTCCATCTTAGCGTATTGAAAGTCTAATTTGTAAAAATTTTGATGCAAAAGATTGTCATTAGAGGTGGCTATTGCTATCTGTAAATTTAGAAATAGCGGGAAAAGAGCTTAAAAAACCTACTATTATATAACTATAATAAGGGAATCAGATAACGTTGTAGTATATTTTACCATGAAAATCATCGTTTTACTTCCAGAAGCCTAATGTGAGAAACTGAAATTGCCGCAGTTATTTACATTACCGAATTGAATACAATCACAGTAGCGGTTTTCACGATCTGTAGTATATTTAGTATTTTCTGTAAATGGTTACAATTTTTGCTACGCGCTCTAAAAAATGGCTAAATATTTTACAAAATAAGTTTTTAATATAAATAACTTTCAACGAAATCACAATACTTTCCCATGTTTTTGTGCAATAAACTCAATTTGCAATATTACCGTGTAAACATTTTTCTTTATTTTGCGTAATAATTTGCAAGATCTTTGAGAAAATACGATATTACAACTTCGCTCAACAAATAGTATACAAAAGTTATAATACTGTGCAATTTTTCATATCATGATAACCGGCATAATCGGCATTATTTACAGAGATATAAACAACAAGCTGACTTTAACAAAAATGGTTATTGTTTGAAAAATTATTTAATTAGGTAAAATTGTAATACCTGAAAAACCGGAAGAATATCGACTTTTTCGTATCAGTCTAAATATACATATTTACTGTCAGATGAGCAGTACTGAGCTTAGACTTTTTCTCTCATTTACACTCCATTTTGCTTTGAAAAAATTGAAATAAAAAAAAGTTCCGTTTTAAAGATTCACCGAACAATTGTTTCTTTTTATTTTATAAATTTATCTTAAGGTACATACAAATATTAAGCGTGTATAACCCGAATTTACTAGTTTTAAAAAAAAAATCAATGGTTATGTTTGTGATGAATCATATTTTAAGTCACCTAGATGTTTATTTAGATAAAAATAATGAATTTCTGCTAATATGTAGCAACATATTAGCAGTCGCTTAGTGATAACAGAATGGTTTCTGTTTTTATAGAACAAACGATTTAATTCTAACAAAAATTGCAGATGTGTAAATTGAAAAACTTTTTAGCAGCCAAAAAAACTTGGTTGACACTTAAGGCCAAGGACCGTAAAGCGGCCCTCGCACGATCAATATTACTGACAATATAATAATTGACAGTATTTACATTACCGACAGTGTACTCCGCACACGGTCAGTATTGATTATTGTCAATACTCAGTTTGTTTGGCATTGAATCTTCCATCGCTATGCTAATAATACTGAAGAACTATCAGTATCCACCTCACACCATCAATATTACTGTCAGTATATAATAACTTCGTCAGTAATGTCCGATTTTTCCATCAGAAATCAGTATCGTTTGTCTATACTGACAGTACATCAGTATTCACCTCACATGATCGTGTGAGGACCGCTTAACAATTACACGGGCAAACCAAAGATGAATAATCTTAAGTATCTATAAAAATGATGACTGATTTAAGAGTTTTTGAAGTTTTTCCATTAATTACGTGAAATGTTTTTTTGAAAGTTCCGGCCCCGTCCCCTTGGTGAGGTTTGGTGAGTTCCTCCGTGAGATTTGCCTTATCATTTTTAAATGTAATCTGCAAAAATAATGTATACTCTCTGCATTAAAAAGTTGATGTGAGATTTTCATTGATTCTCGTCTCTCTTGGTGAGTTTTTTCCGGACCTCCTCCCCGCTATTTTAACTTACATAATTAATGGATGGCCCCTAACATCAGATATTTCTACTTTTAGTTTACAATTTCGCGTTTAATTGTTGTTTCGAAGTCGTGCCTTTTCGGGACTTGAATTTCGAAAAATCCCTAAATAATTGATGGATATAACCCAAAAAAGAGGAAATGTACTAAATTTAATGTTGAGTAAAAGTTTTATCTAAAGAATTAAAACTTGTTTTTGCATTTTTTCCTCTTCGATTGAATAATATAATAATAATTTGAACCGATCGAAATTAAAAATCCGGCCATGTGGCATATGCTTCAAACCACATTTCTAATTTTTAATTATAAAAAAATAATTAATATTTATGATGCTTGTTTAAAACTTAAAAAATGTACGTAAATGTTTGCAACTATTTGTCACATTGTCTCTTTTCTTGTTACATAATAAAAATATTACGTTTTTGTGAACGCAAGTAATGAAATATTCGCTACCCATTATGAACAGTTGATGTCAGTAAATGTCAACAGAAGTCAAGCTTACAAAATCAACCTGAAAATTGGAATTAAGGTAATTTTTGAAATCGTCTCATTTTGAAATGAAATCTTAAAATTAATAAAAAAAAACGTATTTGGCACAAAATGTTGCAAACGCTTACCTGTTTAATTTATCCGTTTGTTTTTGCTTTTTCTCTGGCAACTGCAGTTCGAAACAAAAAATATATTACCGCTCAATTAAATGCAATTAATATCGTATCCTTGATGTGCGTGCTAAAACAACAAACAAATAACAAAAATAATATTTAATAAAAAACAATAACCGGTTCTTTTGCGAAAGAATGTCTGCCACTATTTTGTAGCAAAAACGACAATTACAATAACAATAGCAACAACAATGCAGCAAATATCCCGTTGCGCATGCGTATTAAAATGCGTTTCCGTCAGTGATGTAAAAAAAAAAATAGGAGAAAAACGAAACGAATAAACAAAGAAACGATTAACTACTTGTGCCCCAGCAGGTTATTTAATGCAATGAATGCGTTGCACTTGATATCTGTGAGATGAAAAATATAAAAAAGAAAAATCGCGACGATGACATCGACGCTGGCGATGAAAAATTCTAGGTTTTCTTCTTCGCTTAAACTTTTTTGTTTTCTTTTTTTTTTATTTGTTTGTAACTGGAATAACTTGCTACATCTGGTCCTGATGGGTTGGTTTTGCTATGAATGCGATGGTTCAATGCTGTTCTTTCCGATTTGAATTCTTTCTTTTTACGTTATTTTTTGCTTCGTTACGTTGTGTGTGCAAAAAGCAATAAGAAGGTAACAATTGAAGAAGAAGAAGCTTTAGTTAAGCAGACGCGGCAAAAGATTTCATTAAATACAGGGTGCTTCAATTTATGTTTGTATAACTTAAGATAAACAAAAATAGAAAGGAAGAATATATCGTTGTTTTAGACACATGAGATGAATATTTTCAAAAATTGAATGGCATTCAAATATGCAGTTTGTATGGTTTTAATTTGTTAATAAAAAAAAGGTCGAACCCCTCCTCCCCAGGTCAATATCTCGAGAACAATGTAAGTTAGTGATAGATGTTTTCGACAAAAGTTTCTAAGATTTCAAGGGGTTTAAATAATAGTGACCATGACTTTGAGCTTAAAACCAATTTCAAGGTCAATTCAAGGTCAACTGTGTTTTTTAAGTTAACATTAATAAATTTAAGTCCTAGAAAAAAATTTTTCATACAAAATATTTCTATTTTTTCTCTTAGAATACAAAAGGTTAAAGACAAGTTCAATGTTAATTGAGTCCCCCAGAAATCTTATAACTTTTGCCTAAGACATTTATTACTATCTGACTTTGTTCTCGAGATATTGCCCTGCATTTAAGTCGATATTTTTGAAAATTTCGCATGTGGGTTGGATACTACCAAGACATCAATTTCCATAATTAATTCAAAGGGACACTCTCATCTAAGCGTGCCACAAAAATATGCAGAGCGGCTTGTAAAAAATCTAAATCGTTTTAGTGAAGCCAGCTAAGTATATGAATTTTAATTTCGTAAAAAAGCCTTTATCAATGTTTAGTAGACGGTCCACCCATTATCTCAGAAGTTAGGTTAGAGTGGCGGCTTAGCATACAAGCAAAGCCAATAAATAGCACTGATGTGCCGTTTTAAAACCACATACGTGATCCTACAAAACTGGCAAGAAGATTGTTATTAGATTTTAATTAAGGACTAAAGTAAGAATAAAAACTATATCCAGTTAGTCCTGTTGAGGTAGTTAAGCAGCGAGCTGATATCAGTTTCGGCCAGTTCGCTGAGGTTGTTAAAGAAAGTTTGCCCTAAATATTTGAGCCTGTTTCTGGCAAGGGCCGGACAGATGCAGAGAAAGTGTTCAACAGATTCTTTCTCGTTTACATTCAGACAACTACGGCAGTAAGGGTTGAATGGGATACCTAATTTTTCAGCAAAGGTGCCGATAGTCCAGTGCAAGTCGCGGTGATTCTCGCGATATCTTTGCGGCTCTTGGACGATAGGTCAGTGGTTTTTGCCTTATTATATGATGGCCAAATCGCCCTGGATGTCCTGCAGGTTTGCAAAGATCTCCAGTTCTTTGCTGCTTCGGAAAGAAAAAGCGAGAAGACCTTTTTCTTAACAATACTAATTGAAGTGTACACGGGCTCTGATCTCAGAAGTTAGTTTCAAATAAAGTTTAGAAGTCCAGCAAGATCGGAACAGAAAGTTCATGCTACAGAAAAAATAGGCTATTTTATCCTAGTATTTTTATCTAATGTTAGATCAAATTTTTAAATAATAAATAACATTAGAAAGCGTAAATGATATGTATTAAATGGGCTAGGCACCTCATCCTACAAGAAAAATCATTAAGAAAATGCAATGAAACTTCACACAAGCACTAAAAGTGCCAATTAAAAAGAGGGCAAATTCGAACAAGGGCGAGTGGCACTCAAAAGATAATTACTTAAGGCAATGCAACCTTATCTTACACAAATCTTCGGGCAAGCACTAGGTGGACTTTGACAAGAGAGCGTGGCAGCTCCAATACAACTAAAAGATCAAATCGCTTAACTGAGAGCAGTTTAGTCCTACCGCAACCGTTAATACTCTTAAAAGATTTTTTGACTTTTTTTTACCAATGTCTGCATGATTCAAAAAAAAAAGTAATGGAAAACATTATTGAAACACCCTGCAAAATAGTCAAATAGCTCTAAGCTAACTTGGCTGGCTGAATGCTTAACGTCAGTTTGCGGCACGTCGTTCAATTCATAGCTACAACAACCGATTTACCGTCTGGGACTATGACTACAACTAACAACTACGACGACGACGACTACGTAGGTTCAAGTTACATCGCGGCACTGTTGAGATGTCGGATTTTCTCCGCTAGTGTTGTTGCTCACTCACTGCTCACTTCCACTTTACTCTATTCATCACTATTTCACTGGGCAAGGTGAATGCACTCGTCGTCGACCGTTTTTCACATTTTATTTCATATTATTTTTCGCTTTTTGCTCTTTTTAATTCATTTTTATTTTATTTTACGAATTCAATTATTTATAAAATAATAATCAATTTATTGTAATTCTTATTTTCATATTTTGTTAACAAAAAAAAAATTTCAGCAGTCTTTGGTTTTTTTCTGCTTGAACACATGACACATTTTCTCAAAAAGCCACAAAATCCCAATAAGAGATGAATCCACTTTGCAACGGTTTATTTTTCCATATAACAGGTTATTTAAATGGGTCAACCGATCAGGATCTCTTTATGCGTTTTTTTTTTCCTTTAAGCCACAATTTAATTTTCTTAAAATTTTATTTTTCCAGCAATATTTCGCCATTAAATCGTTTTCTTTTTTCGTTACTTTAAAAACCTCCAACGTTTGCATTATTTTTTTATTTTTATCGTTATTACCTCTTCTTTCTTTTTTATCTTTTGTTTTAATTAAAACAGGTAATTCGCCGCTTATTACACAGCCATTTTCTTCTTATTCGTCGTCTTAAAATGGCAAAGTATCTCTTTTGCTTTGTTTTTTATAATATAATACTAAATAAATTGGTAACCGCTTCTTGCTGCTTATTGCAAGCAAGCGCTGAACACGTCTAAATTCACCGACAGGTAAGAGAAAACTAAGCTCAAGTTGCTAGGAATTTGTTAGTTGTTGGTGCTGTTTTGTTGATCGTCGTAGTTGCTGTCGTTTTTTCATCATGTCTTTCTATTTTATATTAACGACCACGAGCAGTAAAAACCGGCAGATAAGATTTTTGTGAGTTACGAAAAAACCGGTTACTTTAAGGTGTGAATTTATTGAGGTACAATGCTTGTAAAAGCACTGATAAATATGTAGTTTAATATATCCTTGCAATTAAGGTGGGCGTGGCAAGTTGTCTATTCTGAACTTTTGAGACTTTCCTGAAGCGCCCATATTTTTATTTATTTCCGCACGCCTACAGAAGGATGCTTGCCAATGTCAGCTCAAAATTTTGATGAAACTTTGGAAGATTGTGTTTTAAAGGGTAAGTAATAAATGGAGAATGTTTTTGTAAAAACGTACCGCCCGAAAATTCAAATTTGAATACTTAATATCTCGAGAATTATAAGGGACCGTCCATTAATTACGTGAGATGTTTTTTGAAAATTCGGCTTTTGCTTTCAAAAAAAAAAAAATGGGCGAAGTCAAAGCAGGCTTGATACCTTTCGCACGAGCAAAAATTTATGGTGTATTGAAGTTACCACGCACACTAATATCATCACTATCCCTTCTTTAGCAATCTCGTGAAACTATAGCAGACAAAAGTTCTGGATTAAATTTTAACACAATATATTTTGTAGTTTTCTTGATATTATGAACTATATTTTTTAAAGGCGGAAATACATTTTTCACCAGTGTTTACACCAGTTTTAACTCTGTACATATTTGGTACCTAATTTATTAAACTCGGATTTTTTCACACCAAGGTTCTAAACAAATGCATTTTAATTAGGGTAAGCCAGTGCTAGATTTATAGTAAGACCCACCAAGCACAGGCCTAGGGCATCAGTGCAGAGGGGGCACCAGATATTGAAATTCTGATATAAAATTATATGTTTTATTATAAAATTTATTTTAGCTTTTGTTTCTGGCTTGAAAAATTTAATGTGATCTACTACGTAAAATCGATTTTGACGATATTATCAAGGATTTTACTATTAAAAAGTCAAGGAAACAGTATTTCGGCCAATAAAGTATGCATTAAAAATAATAACTATTTTACTTCAAATAAAAAATTAATATAAAATGAAAAATTAAGGCACCATTTTCTTTAAAAATCTAGGGCATCAAAAATTTAAATCCGGCCCTGGGGTAAGCAGCTGATCAGGAGATAAATCAAGGATGTTTAAAAATTTTAACAATACCGCTTGGTAAAAAAGTCTTCGAACCTGTCACCTATTATAATTTTCAATCAATTCAATTCAATTTTCAAAAATCCTCATTTTTCAATATCTAAATCTAGAACAAATTGAGAACTGCAAACTGAAACAAAACACGAAAACAGAAATTGAGTGATTTTGTGGCTTCTAGTTTGTTTTTGTGTGAAATTCCTTATTCCTATTGCTTGTGTTCCGTTCAATATAACTTGAAGTACCATTTTGCAAGTTTTTTTCGGAATCCTGAGAAAATATGGAAATATGACCCATTATGAAGGTACATATACCAAAAATGGAGTAAAATTAATACACATAGTTGAATCAACTCAGCTTTTATTCAGTTAACTTAAATTTGACTTTCAGTTTTATCCCAAGTTTTCTACATCGATTTGTAAAAGTATTCTATTCAATTAAAATACATTCACTTTTTGAATCTTGTGAAAAAATCATGATTTAATATTGAAAATCTTAAAAAAATTAAAATGGTGTATGGCAACATATTTCGTCCGAGGTCAGTGATTAATCTAGGATCAATTTTATGAGAGAGATGGGTGTATTTGGTTGCAGTTTAAATATGGTATACTATTCGATGAGTTAACACATTTCTTCATAATAATGTCAAATTTCAAGATGTGGAGGTCTTAGCTCCAAAATCCCCCGATCGTGGATCTGCCACTGATGATAATAGTCTGTGGTAAAGGCTGAAATTCAAAGTAAAACATAGCTAACGAATACATAGTTGACATTTTACAAAAACAGTGTTCACGGTTTTTAAGCGATCATTCGTAACGAACAGCCAACCCGATAGCAGATCTTTAAAACCGTGATCAAGCAAGGTATCATATTACAAGCTTTGAGCTTTCTTTATGAACCTCTCTAATAAATTCAACTAGATTTTACTGTTACTACAAAGGCAACTTTTGAGTGCGCCTAAGAATAGTATTTCGAGTGCAGTGATTTACTCTTAAAAATTCTAAACCCGATTACCATCTAGCTACATACATCACTACCAAAAAAAATCTGATACGTGAGTATCGGATTGCGTGTCACACTAATACCGCAGCAGATAAATTGACTGCTCTCATTGTAGTCCGATGATTTTTAATACCATGGCAACAAAAAAGAAAGAGCTTTCAATGTAAGGGTTAAAGCTGTAGAGCAGGTTAAAATATAAACAAGTTAAATATAAAAAATATTAGTAAAACTAAGTAATAGCTCTTGATTATCTTTGAAGAGCTAAAATTAATTTGTGCAAACGCTCAATTATGACATGTTTTATTTTTCACTTAGTACTTATCATACTGATTATATATTTTCTTGACAATAAATAAAAAAAAAAAATAGCCGTGATAATCTTCTCTTCATGTTTTTAGAAAGAGTACAAAATACTCTTAAAAAGATTCTTAAGAGCTTTACGAAGTTTTATTGAGCGACGTAAATAGAGATAACATTCAAGTATACCCTTAGTATAGTTTGTAACCAGATTTTACTAAAGGTTTTTATAACTCTACGGGTTTTCGTAAAAACACAAACATATGGGTGCATAAATGGCACATGGTAATATTTCATAGATAAACGTTAATTTGAATTATTACACAGTTTTGTTATCTTTAAACAAAATGAAGTAGAAAATCTCATTTGTTTATTTAATTAAATTTTATGAAAAAGAATAGTATTACACTAAGAACCACAAACGATGAAACCTTTTAACGAAAACTTTCGAGGCCTTTATATCTCATATAAAAGATTTTTTTAATACTTCAGCTTATACTAAGGGAACGAAATCGCAAGTTGAAAGGTCAATGATGTTGATCTGTCGCTGGAAATGAGAAACAATACAAGATAAAACGTAAAATTTTCCCCTCTCCGGGGTTTCAGTAGACTATATAAGCCATAATCCGCTGTAGTAAAGTCGAGTGTATAAGATTACAGGATGGGATGTACGGGAAACATAGTGAGTCATTTTGGTGAAACTAATGAACCAGGGTTGCCTTGCCAAAGCCTGTCCCGATGCCCGAATTTTAGCCAATTTTGTTGTTTTAATTGATACTGTATAATACAATACCTTAAAATATGTATGTATGTATATGTCAAATGATAGAACTCGAAGAGGCCTTCTTTTATATTCAAGGGATTTTCAACCTTTTTCAAAAAAACCCGACCGGAAAAAAAAAATTTAAAAGATTAGACATCCTTTCCATTAACAAAGAAGTTTTCAGGAAAATTATTAGTTGAATTTAGGAGCGCTAGTATCGAAATTTGATTGATTTTTTTTGAGTCAAAAGTTTTTAAATTAACAAAATCTTACCGCTTGAGTGTCATATTTTGCGAAAGTTGCTAACATTTATTTTTGTCATTCCAGCAACTCGCTGTAAACTATTTGTTAAATTCTCAAATTGCTTGACCGATTGAATCCCAATTTTGATACCGAAAACTTGTAAGCTCAGATTAAAACCTGCAGCTAATTTAAATAGAAGTGTTGCTTGCTTGAAGATATTATCTTATAACCTTGTCAGTCGAACTCTGATGTTAAATGTTAACTAAAATTTCATTTAAAAATTTGATTCTAAAATGAGGTAGATGCAGCCTAATTATTTAATTTTTATGAATCAAATTAACTTAACTGAAATTGACTCCGTACTGACAGCTAGCAGTGTTTCTTCCATTTGTTTAATAAAAACCTTAAATTAATTATCCTATGATTTTGTCTTCCTGTAAATTTGCAACAATTAAAGTTATTTTTTAATAATTTTATGAGTTCATACTTGTTACATTTAAAATTAAAACTACTTTTACAAGAATACAAAATAGTTGCGCACATTAAGCAAGAACTGCTCACCAGCAGATCTAGTGATGGTAGTGGTGCTGATCAATGACGACAACCAGAAAACGAAAATTTCTTCAAATTTTCCAAAAATAAAATTCTATTAACTACAAATAGAATCAGCAACATATACTGTACGATAAAAAAAAATTGGATTTCATCTTTAAAAATTACTTAGCATGCACCCACAAAGGCGCTCCAGCACGTCTAAATGAAAAATTGTGGGCGAAATTTCATTAACAGAACTTCCAGCGATTACCGCACGCGTTGCACATGACAAACGTTGTCATAGGTTCATCGGCGGAGCGCGTCTGCAACTGATTGTATGTACAGTTGCGTTTTTTGCATTTGCCACACTTAAGCAAATCTGTCTTCGTACCCTGTACTGTGGCCAACTGAGCGTCATTGATTGCTTCCTTAACAAATTTCTCACGTAACTTTTTCATCTCATCGCTAGCCATTTCTTCGGGTGTCATCTTCGCCAGCTGTTGTGCTGTAACTGCACCACACATGTAGTTACTACGCAGTGTCGGATTTTTTATATCCTTTAAATTGGCGACACGTGAACGTACACGATTCTTATACTTCATATCCGTATTCTTGATTTCACTATAAATGGCTTCCTCCAACTCGATGGCCATCTCTTCTGGTGAAGGACAACCTTCGGGTATATCGCCAATTTTAAGCGCATTGCATAGCATTTCACGACATTTTAAACGTACAGCATCAGTCATACCAGAAGAAGAGGCAGGGAAAGTGGATTGTGAGCTTTTTCTTTCATCTTTCGAACTAGCAGATGATTTTTTATCTTCATCCTTTTTTTTATCTTTATCTTTGGAGGATGAGCTCGATGAGTTAGATTTCTCTTTGTCCTTGCTAGATGAAGTAGAGCTAGAGCTACTTTTGCTGCTCGATTTTGTAGAGCTATTGCTAGTGTTGTTGCTAGCATCTTTACCAGAGCCGGAACCAGCGCTAGGTGCAGCCAAAAAGCGTTTCCAATTCTTAATTAGTGTTTTAGCCAATGATATGACTTCTTCATCTTTGCTACTCTTGCGCAATTCATTTACAGTCATGCCAATGCGTGTTTTCGTAAGAATCTCCAAATTGATGCTGAGTGTTTGCAAAGTTTTTAGCAAGTCCAGTGCTTGTTCTTGACCCTGCAGGGGGAGAAGATTTTTGAATATTTTTTTTATATTTTATGAGAAAAAAAAATAGAAAAACAAGACCCAACTTATGAACGAAACGCTAGTGTTTGCATTAACTAATTCATCCTGTTACAAAATTGATTTTTTTGCAAAATAAATGCGGATGAGCAAATATCTTAGATATGTACGTAATGGCTCTAGAATCGCAACTCACATTTTGCAAAGTTTTCAAAAATAATTTGAAAAGTTTTCGAATTTTATTATGAAAAAGTTTGGGGTTTCTTTGGTGGGAACTTTAGTCCCATTGAATTTTGTAAATGAAATGAAAAACCCTTCCGAAATCTTTAATGTGACAATAATCCGAGATAGTAATTACGGTAAGCTTGAGTCAAACGCTAATGCAACCAACTTCACAATTTGCTCAGACCGAGAAAGACCTAGCTTAATATTTCGGTACTTTCCAATATAAAAATTGCACATGTAACTATACAAAACTAGCTTATATTCTTCTACCTTAAATGGACACCGGTAGATAGCGTTGGTAAAAATTTTTAACGCAGCGAAAAAGTCTAGGGTTTTTCCCAAAACGCCACCGTCAGCATTATTAAATAACTTCATGCGCGTAATATCCCACTATTACTTCATCAGATTCTACGTATTAATTTTACTTACCGTTCCATCGTTTGTTGTGATTTTGCTCATTTTCTTTTGAATTTTGAAGACTTCCTCCTCCACGCTCATTTTGACACTGGAAAATTTGTTTAAAGTTTTCAATATTATTTCAGTATAATAATGCTTCTTTAACAATTTTTATTGTAATATTAGTTTGTCTTTGTTTAGTTTTTCAATTTATTTACCAATATTTATTTTATTGTCGCTAGTTTTCGCCAAATTGCTAGTTAGAAAATATTACCGCCACTATAGTTCTTCGTTGATGCAGATTTTTCATGTCTTGTCGTTCTTGGCGTTTCTTGGTAGACACATTTCGCTGTGAAGTTGGCTGCATTTCAGTGAACTTAAAATGTAGAGATTTTAGTGTTGCCAATCTAAGAAATAATTTGTAATGAAATGTAATATTCCAATTAATATGTAATACGAGAGCGTTGCCGAATTTGATATATCGACTGATCTATTTTTTTTACATAAATTGTCATTATAATAATCACATCGATATTCATATCTCGACATAATTACAAAATAATTTGTCAAAAAAAAAAAAAAATTTCAATAGTAGTGGCTGTGAATGTCATATATTCTAACATCTCAGTACAGTCACGTAAACATCCCAATTTTTAAACATAAATTGAAGACTAAATTTCAATGATAACGAGATATGGAGACGAAATGCATATTAAAGCATGAACCAAATATATTAAGATTTAAACACCTATTAGTTGAGTATGTTAAAAATAGATTTATTTAATATATTTAGTAGTTTAAGACTTGTATGGTTTTAATCAAATGGCAAAACCTTGCCAAATAAATAAATAAAAAAAAAAAAAAAAAAAAAAAAAAAAAAAAAAAACAATGTTAAAAATATTTCAAACACATTCTGCTTAAAGCCCAATTTCCATGTGATCTTATCTCATCTTATCAAATATCAGGGAGGACATGTTCGCATGCTTTTTCTTTCTTACAAAAATTTGATTTGATATCCCTGATATAGGACAAGATAAGATCACATGGAAATTGGGCTTAATGTATCTTTGCATAATAAATCACTCGCAAGACAAAATCTCGCAACGTGAAAACTGAATATTGTTGAATATTTCAGGCGACAAGAGTTTTGACATAAGTACATGGCTATTTGACGTTTTCTCAATCTAAATTCCATTCCATTTTGTTTTTCATATCTTGTCTCGCCGCTATTGTGTTTCACTGCATTATCGAGTAATTCTAAAATTATCAACAATTTTCGTAACGGTTTCGTCGCATAAAGTTCAAAACACAACCTGGCTGAGCGATGGTTACGAAAAAAAAACACTTTTTGACCAACGGTTTTTTGAACTGCTCAGCGATAAATTTTGCAGAATCACTTACAAAAGTTTGACATATTTTCTCCATTCTTAGAACTTCATCTTGTTATTATTGCGATTACCGCTTATGTAAATATTTACGGCAGTGCTGCCAAGTCTCAATATAAAGAAGGCGAAATGTGTTTCTCGTCCAAATAACGGCTATTATAACTTTTCAAAAATAAACAAAATTTTCATATGGCAATGCTTCTGTGTAGACATTTCTGTCATCATTTATTCCATCTGACAATTTAAGATTTATTTGACATTGTGTAATGCAGCACGCTCGCATCTTTTTAGAAATTGTTTTGTAATTCTAATTGAAAAACATAAATAACCTTAGACTACTGAATAAATAAATATGAACAGTATTTTAAAAATATTGCGAACCTCATTGGCTAGCGGTTTACAATCAGAATTGCAGTTGACAAGACGCTGTTATGGTAAGAAATCCACAACAGCACCGGCGATTTGTGAGATTTTGGTAATTTTTTATTTTCAATTACAGCTGCGCTACCCAAGCGTTTCTATAAAGAAACCTCTGTGCTATACAATGATGGAAAATATGAAGTAACGTTAGATAATCGTAAGCTGAAAACACCAAAGGGAGCGCTGTTCACAGTGAAAAGTGAACCACTAGCAATTGCAGTGGCCACTGAATTCAACAATCAGCGGGAATATATTGAACGCTCTAAAATGCATCTGTCCGCCTTGTGTTTTACTGCGTTGGATAATCCAAATAATCAGACTAAGACGGATGTAGTGAACTATTTGCTGAATTTCGTTCCAACTGATACGGTGCTATTCCAGTATGACGTAAGCATCTATAATAAATTGGGCTTGATTTTATTAAATTCAATTCTAGTGCTATTATTGCATAACATTTTCTTAGCTTAAAGTACTAATCTAGGATTTAATGCCTTACTAGACTAGCAAATGTTTGTGGTAAAGTGCTTATCATGTTTCTCTAGTCGCCGGCTAAGCTTAGTTTTACCAAAAGAAATCGTCTGAAGGGTGTGAAAAGTTGCTTACAAATTTTGATCAAACGAAAAATAATATTAGGTAAAATTTCATTAAAAACCGCCAAAACACAAAAATTCCTAAACTAAAGTAGAAATATGGAAAAAATATTTAAAAAGGAAATAGTTAATTAACGATTAGGTATTACATGAATCAATAAATATGTAATTGAATAGCGTAGGTGTTTTCTATATGTACTTTTCCACTATAAAATGCAAAATTTTCGACTAAGTTCCTAAAAAAATAACGAACAAATCTTATATCCCTTTTATGAACTTTTTGAATGATTTTTCTTTGTACTATTGAGCAATTTTTGTCATGGTTATCGTATAAAACTTTACTTTTTCGGCAATTTTTTAAGGTAAAAATTTTTTAGTCGCTTTTCTGTTAATTTTTTAAGTGATTGTGTTTTAAGCTATTTTGTCCATAGAGACTTCTCTTACAAAAAATTAATACTCAGCATATATATGAGATTATATAACCTCGATATTATTTGACTGTCCAAATAATAAGGCGGTTTCCCTATGTACATAGTCTGATGTATAAAATGTAAAAAAATGAATATGTTCCAGTTTTTTTCTTCCATTTAAATACCGTTCATATCCTTTTGATTTTAAAAATGTTTGAAGATAAAGTAAATACAGGTGCTCCTTATGTTTCTAATTTCTAATAATACAATTTCTTTATTATAGGACGAAAAGGATCTCAGCGACTTACAGCGCAAGGAATGGGATCCTCTTATCGAATGGTTCAATAAACGCTATGAAACCAATCTCCAAAAAACGATGAATATAACGGCGCCACATGTCACGGCAGAGGATAAAATGAAAATATCAAAATTTCTGTTATCCTATAATGATGAAATATTGCATGGTGAGTAACTTGTCAAAAGATTTTTTTTGGCTACAGCAAGTTGATTTCTTTCAAGGTTTTGTTTTTGCTGTTGACACACTCAAATCCATTGTGCTAGCATGCGCCGTCATAGACCAGCGAATTTCGGTAGAAAAAGCTGTAACACTGGCACGTCTCGAAGAGGAATATCAAATTAAATTTTGGGGACGTGTCGAATGGGCGCATGATGTAAGTCAACAAGATTTACAAGCACGCTTAGCTGCTGCAGTGCTTTTTGTGCATCTGAATCGTACAGAGAATTATGTTAAAGAAAAATTAATTATTTAGGATTAGAAATTGTTAAAATAAATAGAATATTTATTGAAAAAAGAAATGCTACACAGTTATGTTCTCTAACTTGTTTGGTTTTTAAATCGAAATCGGAATACCAAATCGCATGATTTTTATATATGAAGGTGCTTTGAAAACCATACAAATTGATACCAATTACAAATCTATTTCGAACGACTGCTTTATTGTGAATAGCAGTACTGCCGCTCGTTTCTTTTTCTCTGTAAGGTAAATAATTCAATCAAGGTATGGTCATGATTCAATAACATAGATTGGCGCAAGTTGTCAAATTTCCGAAATGTCTGTTGTCTAAATCATAGCAAAACAAAAAACGTTTTGGAATATAGGAGTATTTATCACATTCTGTCTTGCTCAATTTTGCAGAAGAACAAATTATGGAGAAGGAGTCAATATTTGCAATTGTGCTACTTTTACTAATTGTGATACTAAGTTATTGGGCATCCAACTGTTTCGCAAATAGTACAGATGTGCTACTTCGGCAACACTGGTGAATAGATGTGTTTAACTTCTAAGTAGTAATATTTAAAAAATTTGTTCAAATGAGTATATTTTTCGAATTTGCTATTTATTTAGTGAAAAACAAACTACAAAAAGGAAAAATTAAAACGAAAGGATGTTCTTCGGAATCACCCAAACTTTTATGCCATTCCAGAATCAGTGTAAGTGTTCCACGTATTGTGAATTTAACATATTTTTATAAATATTTTATTTAGAATTATTCAATATCGTAATTAAAAAAGAGAACTTTTTAAATGGAATTAGTTAGAATTTTTAAACCGAACTGGATCCAACTCTTAATTTACCGCCGTATTATGTGAGGTGAAACAAGTGAGTGACTGAAAGTGGCACGTCCACCACAGCTGTTTGAAACTTTCAATTAAGGACTTGCTCCGACTTTTATGTTAACTTCGTACCATAGTTTGGAATAAAAACTCTCACTCACTTGCGTCGTCTTGCATAATACGGGGGTTAAAGAGAATGAGGCTTCTGAGAGATTTGTTGGAAAGAGCGTTAGAATTAGTACTTTTCCTCAATGAGGAACAGATTAACTTAATCCCATTCTCCAATCTTTTTTTGGGTAATAGGAGGTAAAAGGCAAAAAAAAAAAATTTGAAAAAAAGTGCAACACGGATCTGGCTTCGGAGATATAGAAATCGGAAGTTCCAGATATAGCTTTTGTAAAAATCCTTATAAGTTGGGAACCCCTAAGTGTATATCAAAAATATGGATTTCATAAGAAATATAATTTAATGGCATACAAAAATGGTCCGTAATGTTTTAAAATTGACCTATAATTTTGGAGGTATTACGATTTTCTAAAATTTTGACCAATTTTTTTTTAAAAACCGTAATTTTTTTCAAAAAATGTGTTAATAACGTGTAACTTTTTTAGCATGCTAAGAAAGCTTAATTTATTCCTTTTGAAATGGTATATAGCTTGCTGTAAATTTTTTTATACTTACACCATTTTTAAAGATAGAGATAAAAGAATGTATTAAATGAATTCTTAAGAAAACTATGTAATTATGGAAAAAACAACAACAACAACGACTAGTACAACAACAACAATTATTATCAGATGATTCTCATTATCCCATCCCGACTTATACCAATTTTTAAAAAGATATACATGTCTACAACTTCCGATAGCTAAATCTCCGCAGCCAGATCCGAGCGACACTTGTTTTTTAGATAAAATTTATTTAATTAATACTACTATTTGCCCTTAAAACAAATGCCAAATGCGAGCTAAAGTAAATCTGTCCCAAATTAAGTATCACCTTAAACCTTGTTTTCGTAATATAGGTAATACATATACATATGTACAGGGTTGTTCGGTTATGAGTAGTCATACACTAGGTTTCAATTCCCTGGTTCATTGTGAGACAAAAATTGTATGGGAAGAAGCTTAAAATTCACAAAACAGAAAAAATGCTTCGAGCATTTTATTGCTTGCTTTGTGAGCTAATTTATGTATATAACAATCTTTTTTTTCGATAGCTTATGTATTATTTTTCTGAAGAGCTCATAAAGCAACGAAGAAAGTTGCTTTAAATCATTTTTTGTTTAGCCGATTAGCTTTCCAGTAATAACATAAATTCATGAACCTTAACATAACATGCTCACTTTTGGTTAGAAGTTTTCTTTTTTAAGGTATGATGACAGTCCATTTTTATACCAACGTGTAGTTCCCAAACTCCGTGCTAGCAGTAATACGTGCATTTATTGTTAGCTAGACTTCAAAAGATAAACTTCAAGGCATTTCGTAATATTGGAGAAATAATAAGCAACATTCTATGCGCTATGTAAATTTACCCAATGAGAGTGCAACAACAGAGTCAACATCGGAGCATTACTGTGGTACAGCGTTGAAAAACTGCTGTGATTTGAATGAATGATTTGACCCTCGTGTGCACAACAAACGTGTGCATGATATGAGCGATTAATCGTTGTTGTTATTGTTAATGATAAAAGACAAAAATGAATTATAAAATTAAAAAAAAAAAACAAAAATCTTGCCTTCGTTTTTGCCTTTGGTTATTATCTTGTTTATTCTTGTTGTCGTTATTTCTCCAACATCACATAAACATCAGTAAAGTGACGAGTGCAGTTAAAATTTGAGATTTTTTTTAAACAAAGTACTCTGTTTTATAAAAGTAACCGAATATGATTTCTCTTTTGTAAAAGTAATATCACATTTTTATAAAAAAGTAAGGTTGAATATGTATATGATGTCAGTTTTATTAAAGATTTTTTTATAGTTTTTCTACTTTAATTCAATTTAATTAATCAATTTTCATTTTTGGATGAAAATTATTTTTGAGTTTTTAAGCGATTTTCGACTCTTGACGCATTTTTCCTGGTATTTAGGAAAAATTTACTTAAGAAAAATTGCCAAAATTAAAATAAAGCAAGACCTTCCATAAAACTTTATTTAATTAAAGTGATTATGTATTTTTTTTTTAAATTTGATCTACCAGTAAAATGATGTGTATAACTTATAACTTCTGAAACAAAAGTTGTGCCAAGAAAGGTTTTAAAGTTCAAATGTATATTTATTATTTTTGAACATCATTTCATTCGTTCAAATCAATCATCTCCTTTACCTTAAGTTTTGTGTGCGGTTCCTTTTAAAGTCCATTATTCTGTGTTAAATTTAGCGCACATTCGTAAATATCGGCCAAAATATAAGAATTGACCCAAAAATTAAAAGGACTAAAGTTCCAACAATCGCGTCTCATATTATTCGTTACAAAACCAAATACCGATTAAATTAATGAAGAAAACCTCTTGCTATAAGTTTTAGCAGCTAATAAAATTTTTTCATCTTAGGCCTATCCTTATCAGTCTGTATTACGTTTTTCCGCTACACTATTTACATTTCTTTTCTCTTCTTCTCGAGATTACTTATCTATTTGCACTCATGCCTTATACTTTTTGGTCCAATATATACGAAAATTTCCGTAGATGTGTTACCTACTTAATTTAAGTTTGTGCTTATAACAACGTGGTTTTAATAAAGTAACACCCCAAACTGAAAAACTTTCGTTTTATTTTTCTAAAATTATTCAACACTTAAATTCGGTATTAAAGAAAGCACATTTTTTGACATTCATTGGAATTGTCAGTTTTGTTGTCAAAAGTGCAATAATAAAAGTTATAATAAAAAAACAAAAGTAAAATAAAGAAACAAAGAAAAATATAAGTGAATATTTTGAAATTTAGTGGTTTTTTGAAAACTTCTTTGTTGTTTTTGTGTGTTTGAAAAGGTTTGAGTTTCGTTCTATGCAATCATTTTTATAAACGCTGCTTGCAAAAAATATCCGATCTAGTTCATCCAGTATGAGCAACACCGAAGACACACCGTTCGTTATGTAAGTTTCCACAGTTTCTTGAATATCTTGAAAGATTTTTAAATTTTTTTTCAGAAGTTCTTTTACTTGAAATGTTTTCGAGACTCTTTCCTTCTTTCATAGGGACTGATAAATATCTCGAATAGAACATTTGCTGATATCGGATATATCAGTATGTATTGAAATCAATTTGCAGCATAAAAAAAATTATGCTTGAGTATCGAATTCGGTGTGCAACTTCACAATACCTCAGGCGATATTTAGTTATAACACCAACTAAGCCCTTTCTTGTCAAGTGAGGTTATACCTAAATAAAGCCATATCGGAAACATTAGTTAGTACTTATTATCCAATTTATCAAAATCCAAGTACAACCAGATTTCTAAGATAACTAAGTAGCTGACCTAGCGACAGATTAAGACTGTGGGAATTTGTTTACTAAGCACAAAAACCATTGAAATGGCGGCGTTAAAGGGGATCACAGTAGGCTTTTGTGATGTATATTGACGGTGTGACCGAAAAAAAAAACAACTCACTTAGTTTCCCCTAAAATAATCGATCCTCCTTGAGCTTGGGGCACGAAAAGCTATAGCTCTTCTTAGCCTTA
Organism: Tricholauxania praeusta; assembly: GCA_949775025.1. Taxonomy (NCBI): domain Eukaryota; kingdom Metazoa; phylum Arthropoda; class Insecta; order Diptera; family Lauxaniidae; genus Tricholauxania; species Tricholauxania praeusta. The sequence goes on along the minus strand of OX459030.1, from coordinate 127,309,912 downwards.
CCACAATCCAGCGCTGAGCTGACCTTAATTTAATGTCGTCCATGTCATCAAATAAGAACGAACGAAGTGTTTTGTGCCGTTTCCTAGCAAGTGCGGTGCAACTGATTATTGTTCTCATTCTCTTTAACTTCTACTGAAGTCAAAGAGCTGAAGTTCTAGTCTATTCGCAGGTCTACCGACGAGACAGTGTCCGGTAACTACTGACGAAACACCACGTCTGGTGCGAAATTAAGGCTGATTATTTAGGCGTTTGGTTTTAAATACTAAAAGAAAAATAAAAAATTTGCAACAGTGAATGAAATATTTACTTGGAGCGATACACCAATACCTGCCATTTATTCTTTTTAAGATTATTTCATGTAAATATTGCCCACGGCTACGCCTAAGGTGGTCCATCCGTTAGCTTCAATTTTGGCATAATTTTTCCAGCATTTCGAGCGGTATCTCACCAATGGCAGTTTTAATGTTGTCTTTCAGGGCTGCAAATGTGGCTGGCTTGTCCCTGTACACTAGAGACTTCACATAGTTCCACAAAAAATAGCTTAGTGGTGTTAAATCGCATGATCTTGGCGGCCAATGGACTGCTCCAAACTGTGAGATTAATTGCTCACCAAACTCGACTCTCAATAGGTCAGTGGTATCGCGTGCCGTGTGGCATGTGGCACCGTCTTGTTGAAACCATATGTCAAACAAGTCAAATTCTTCCATTTTGGGCAAAAAAAAAGTCGGTAATTGACGCACGGTACCTTGCTCCATTGACTGTAACGTTGCGATTTTCATTATTTTTGAAAAAGTTCGGTCCAATGAAGTGCCGGCTCGGAAACCGCACGAAACAGTGCATTTTTCTGGGTGCATAGGTAGCTCTTGAACTGCCTCTGGCAGCTCTTCAGACGAAATTCGGCAATTCTGTTTGTTGACGTACCCATTAAGCCAAAAATGAGCTTCGTCGCTGAAGAAAATTTTTCGATGAAAAATTGGATCTTCACATTTCTCACAGAGCACGAATTTTGATACTATAGTAAAATTCAATGATTTACAAGCGCTATTCGTCTGTTAGTCTATTCTAAAATGGCAAACCTTACTGAACATTTTTGCTGTTGACATATGTTGCAAATCAAGCGTGAGGTGTTAACAAATTGACACTGAAAAAACAAATAGCAAAAAAATCACCCGTTATAAGCGCTGGAGAGCGCTTAGAATCTCTTTTCGGCCAGATTTACTTTGTTATACTGCATGTTGAACCTTGGGTCGATCTTGTGTCACCTATTTTTATCACATCGGCTTTCATTATCATCTTGAAAGTTGCAAGCCGACACCTGCACTGAGAAAACGGTTTCCTTGAATATCCAAAAACAATAAGCAATAATTTATTATATTCAAACATATCGTTTTCTCAGTGTAGCTTATCCTTAAATATGTCTGAAGTCCTCTGCCTAGCAAGCTTATCAGAATTGTAATTAGCATCAATGTTCCTAAGCCAAGTCATCGACATCTCCTTAGATTTTATAAAAGAAAAATGTCACATAACAGCTATATTCAGTGAACCAGATCCGAGCAGTTGGTAGACGCCGCAAGTCTAGTCAAAAAAGAACAATCGATTATAAGCGGAAAATCTCGATAAAACCTGAAAAAAGCGTATAAGTGATTGCCAAGAAAATGGAACTCAGCTGACATTAGTGGGGATTGATAAGTTTATACTCTATATTTGGTTACATTTACAGTATATGAACACGATGCATATAACATTTCAAATAAATATATGTAAATAACTTTCATCATCATCTTTCTTATGCAAGAATAAAACTTTGCCTTAAAGAAAAATTAAACTTTGTAATTAAAATTAGGCACCAAGAAAATCTATTTTAATTAGAAAGTTTCCGTCTGTTTTAAAGTTCTTAATTCTCGCTTGCTGTCACGCTCTCACGCGCGCGCTGTCAGCTTAGCCAAAGAGATTATGTCAATCAAAGGCGCTTAAAAAATGCAATACAACGAAGCCTGAGCATCATCAGCAGAAGCACTAGGATGTCGAGAGAAAAAGCCAAAGAAGAAGTGAATGAAAATTAAACTTAAAAATCAAGCCAACACCACGTGACTTTCTTCACACAAGCACTTACCCAGCAAACATTTTTAGATGCAAAAGAGTCTTATATCAATTACCGAAACGATGACATTTTTAGTAAAATTGTACTTTTTTTTCTACGCGCTTGATTTATGAAAAATACAATGGATTGTTTTTAGTGATAGTTTTTTTCCCTAAAATTTATTAAGTTAGCTGTTTGTTTAAGTGCCTAAAATTAAATTCTTTGGCCTTATCGGTTTACTCCAAAACGTTGTACAATAAACAGCAGAATTTCTATAGTTAGTTAATTTTTTTTTAGTGTTAAAAACGTAAGCAGTTGTCAAACAAAAAACAAATAAAAAATCCCTCTAAAATTTGTTAAAATTTGATAAAAAATTATTTCATAATAAAATATCGCTTTTAAGAATTAAAATTTGGTTTTGGGTTTTTTAAATTAGACGGTCGTAATAAAATATATTTTCCGCTTTTGATAGCTTAAGTTTTTTGACACTTCGCTAACTTAAACTAGTTTTGTTTGTTTACTTTTTATATATAAATCACTCTCTGAATTATTTAATAAGAACTTAATCAAAAATTAAGCTATAAAAGTAAGCAAACACAGCTAATGAGTAATTTTCCTTATACGTGGTGGTGCCCAGAGAACGAGCAGGTGCTCAAAGAGCGTGACAATGAGAAAAAAAAAGAAATTTAAAGAGCGTAAAAAAGCGTTTAAGAGCGTATAAAAGCTTTTACGTATACATAATCATGAACACCTGTTAATCGTGAGAGTGGAACTTTCGAATTGAAATAAAACACAAAAAATTGTTTCAAATGACCCGGTTCTATTAGCTAAATAATCTTTTAACATACATATATCATTTATATATGGTTTTGGGCATATAAACTCCACACTTTTATACATTATTTAATTGCCTAAAAGCATGCATTATAAATATATTAATTTGAAATTAACCCTTTTAGAAAAGTTATGAGTACATCCATCCGTTCATCTTCCAAATGTCGACTGGGCAAATTGTCTGCACTTGGAGTGTTGTTTGGACATTCGGTGGGCGTGTGCTCGTAAGAGCAGGCAAAGTATATGTGAGCTTAAATGTGCGTCTTTTTAAGTTAATCTTAAAGTAAAGTTTTTGCTTGCCATCGTGATTCGTGCTCAAGAAATTTGCATAAATAAGAAATTTTTCATTCGACGACGACGACGACTAGCAGAAAGGATTAAAAAAGCACTGCGGCACATAAAGTGTTAAGTGAAGCACAAACAAAGTGTTTGAGAGAGTGCGACTTGGTAAAGTCTCGTCACAAATGTCGTCAGTTGTGAATTTTTTATTACGGCATCTATGTCGATATTTTCTGTGTTTTTTTGCAAAATGCAAAAGATGCGATTGCTAGTCAATTTTACAGTGAAAAGTTTAAGGAAGAGCAGTAGTTCTACTACTGGATATGCTGTGTACATTTTTTGCACTTGCTTCGAGATCCTCAATTAAACTTTGCATTAATCACTGCAAGAAGTATGAGCAACATCAATAGCAATAACAGTGAGAAAACAATGCTCAGAGCAAAGTTTTACTTGTAATGGGTTAATTTTTTTCATTTCCTGTGATTTTCTAGAAAATTAAGTTGAACCTATAACTACTCTTTTTGGTATGTTGATGACTTAATTAACCTTTTGCTAAAAATGTATTTACTATAGAACTATTGTTCTGTACCTCATAGATGGGCAAAATTTTGGCAGCAAGAGCCACTTACAATAAAAGCAACAAAAACAAAAATTACAACAACAGAAAAAAATCCTATCATAACTTTGATCTCGAAAACAAAAAACAATAAGCAATACACCAAAAGCCCATTCTAACTGTAGAAATAAAAGTACACTAATCAAACGAAATGAGAGAAGCTGTCCTCAATGTGCGCATTGTTGTTTCCTTGTTCGCTCACTTCGGTTTTTTTGTTTTTTTTTTTTCTGAATGATGCAACAATAACTATAATACAAATGTCGTGCAAAGAGCCTATTAAAAATAAATGCAACGATAAAAAGGTGCGCAGCAGATGTGTTTGTTGTTTTGGTTATTTATCTTAAGAAAACGAAATGTTTGTTGTAATGAGCCACAAATGGCTCATTTTTAATTTTTAGCCCATCGCTGGACTACATAATAGTCACATATGATATGCATAAAAAATTCTAAAATTGCGCCTAAATGTAGGCAAAGCATTTGATTTATTTCCTTTCTTGAAGTGATTCATTGTTTTAGCAACTGGTAACATATTGTAATTTCGTTATCTTTCAATTACATACGTTCGTAAAAATATATAGCTATTACTTTTTTTCAACTTCCCGCCTTTGTATGGCTCGGTTTTTAAAATAAAATTTCTTTCTTTCCCCAAAAGTATGCAACATAATTTCTTAAAATATTTTTGAAATTATCGTTATTATTTCCATTGCAAATAATTTGCAAAAAATTATGCATCAAATGCACACTCCAGCACTTACAAACATTTTCTTTGAAAATATTGCAATTTTCATTGCAAAATTAAAGGAAAAAAGTACGGAAACTTAACGTTAAATTGTTTCGTTGTGGCAACCCACATGCTGACAGAAAAACACTTAAGCGCACACACACACACGCAAAAACGAAAAAATACATCAAGAAAGGTGCATTCAGCCAAAGAAATATGCGTCGCAAACAACAACAAAAGTAGTTGAAATTTTGTTTGGCATAAAAATTTGGTTGGCATTCGTTAGGCGCCTTTACAAAAGAAAGAAAAACTCTACGCGCCTCACACTTACAGTAAAAGAAAATAGATAAAAAACGTAGTAAGCAGCAGAAAACTTTTGAAAATTGCACTTGCATTTGCAGAAAAGTTTACGTTATAAATTTGTAGCAAATTGTTGTTATGTGCTAATTTTGCAATCAACAAACAGTCGAAGAATAGCTTCATTCAACTTCATTCTTAGAATTTGAGACAAATAATGCGAAAACTCGAATATACGACTGGTGCGGAAAAACTGCACCAAATGCGCAAAAGAGCTTATGTAATTTTGTTTCCGAGAAAAAATTTTATTTGAAAAGTTTTATTTGCAAGTTTTATACAGTTTCCTGCGGTAATAGCAGCAATTGTGCCAAATATTTGCTGCCATCAATGAGAATTCAAAAGAAGTAAATAATACGCTTTTACAGAAGTTGATAAGAGGACAATGTACATAGGTTTCATTCAAATAAAAATTGCTCAGAAACATTTCAAAGTCTTATGCTTTTTACCTAAGCTTTGTAATTTTAATTGAAAGATAATGCAAAAAATTTTAAAACAAACATTATTCACATTTTCCTACGTCTTATAGGCGATTTTCTTAAGAAAACGACATGTTTTTTGTAATGAGCCACAAATAGCTCATTTTTAGTTTTTTGCCCATCGCTAGTCTACATAATTTGAATGAAAGTTTCAAATATCATCTTGTTACACAACAAATATAAAAGTCTGACTTGCGAGTCAGTACTTTTATTAATATTTTTTTTAAACCAATATAGCTCTCAGTGTTTCAACTTTCTTTAAAAAATGTAAGACATAAATTTAAAGAGAAGATCATTACTGGGAAAAGTTTGATTGAGCTTTACGTTTCTTGTTTGAGCTATAGGGTACCACATGGCTTATGACTTGGTACTAAAAAAAACTTTGTGAGATGTCACGGTCTCGGAAATGAGTTCTACCAAAAAAACGCAACGTAAAAAACGTTGTGACCTGAAAAAGTGCTGTACCAAGATGGGTTTGAAATTGTCATTAAAGAATAATGAAAATAATTTTTGAAAAAATTTAAAAAAAAAAATATAAATGACATGAGATGAAATATCAAAAATCGTTTCACTATTTGTGCCAGACAAATTACGTTAATGTTTTGATACTTACTATTTATACAGCACAAATGAATTCTATGGAATCATACTTCACTATTTGCATTACAAACAAAAAGTTAAAATAAAAATACCTCGGATATCATTTTCACACTTCTTTTTTCTAGTTTTAATTTAATAAACTACTTTTGGAACCAAACGCCAGTTTTTATTTACTATATAATTAAAGATATATGATCAGATAAAAGATAAGATAACTATGTTTCTAAATAAACTATCAAGTAGAAACAAAATTTCTCAAAGTACATAGCTTCTTAGCTTACCAAACGTATTTCAATGGTTTTTATTTGAGTGGGTAAAAAAACTAATGTGAAAATTGTAACCACATGGCTCATTTATAATTGCAATAAAGATTAAGTTATCTGTTGAGATGATGATTTTTCATATCTTTATTTAATTTCTATCAGAAGTTATTTCTAATTATCAGAGCTGTGAAAGAGTGCATTCATTTTCAATTTAACTCGTGAGAAATTTCGCATTCAGAGTGAAGCTATTTAAAAATGAAGTCACCTGTAGACTTCAATGCCTTGAAAACTTGCGGCCAGAGGTTTTTGCTCTATTTGTTTTTTTTTCTACAAATTAGAGCACTTTTTCATAATCTAAAGTAAATAAAAATCAATTCTAAAATTGCATTGGTTTACAAAAAGCGGCCAAATTTTAGATCAAAGACGTTTTATGGGTAATTATATAAAAATATATATATATAAGGGTAGGTTTAGAAGATATCTGTGTAGATTTTCGAGTTAATTCAGTGCAGCTGACTTCAAGTGACTTCAGCGACTTCAAGTGACTTCAAGTGACTTCAATGACTTCAAGTGACTTCAACTTCTTCAAGTGACTTCAGCGAGTTCAAAGTGATTTGAATCACAATTCTTACAATTATGATTCTAATAAAAAAAATGTGACGTCACCAGAATAATTGCATACCTTTGTTATAGAAAAGGCTGCAAACTTATGGCATTGAAATCTACAGCTGACTTCATTTTTAAATAGCTGCACTCTGAATGCTGGCTGCATTTTTGGCAGTGACTTCAATAAATTTCAATTGAAAATAAATGCACTCTTTCACAGCTCTGATAATTATTGTTTTTAATTTTGAAGCATTGTCTTGCATGTTCTCCTCCGTCAAGTCACTCACATTTTATCAATTAAAAATTCGAGTAGGGTTTGATATATTTCCATAATGAAAATTTTTGTTGAGTTTGCAAAGTTTACTAAATATATCGTCTCTGGCATTGTTTATTTGAAATCTATATACTCTTTCTGTGCTTCAATGGGTAAAATATAAAAGTTTTCTTTTTTCTTACTTATGACTTTTTGCTAGCATAGCTTTAAACTTCTCTTAACCAATACCATGTGAAATATGAAGTTGCAACTCTACTGGAATCCATATCTATCTAATGTATTAAACTTACGAACTTTCAGCAGATGTTTCTTTCATCAAACTCATCGTCTATACGGGTATGCCAAAGTTGCTTTTCTTCTCAAAACTTGCATTTTCACTACTGCCAATTGAATTAAGTATAAAATAGCAGCTGAGCATAAAAAAAAGTCAAAAAATATATCGTAACTTTTTAACTTTTTAGACGAGCTTGTGAAAATTTCCTTTTACCATTTTTTTCTTGCTCCACATACTAATGCACTTTTAAAAAGCAGCACTTTTTCCATAGTACAGTTTAAAAAAAAAATTACTGATTTATAAAAAAGAACCCATTGACTGTAAATTTTGTACAACGGTTGGCTCATCAATCACGTTGAGTGCGCGTTGAGAGTTCGTTCGACCAATGCAACTTTAAAAACTATTCATTGCAGCTTTGCTTAAAAGTAAAGCATACTTTTAGGTTGTTTGCCTTTGGGTTTCACGAGTAAATTCTTAAAGTCGAAAAAATTGAATGTCATTAAAGCACATCAGTGAAATTTTCATTTAATAAAATTTCAGGTGAATCACTGCAAAATTTCCCAACCATAGCATCATTCATTCAAAATTTCAAGAATTTATGCTCAGCAACAATGGAAATCGTGCCATTTGCATTGAAAATGATACCAAGAATCAAGATACTTTTCTTATTTCAACACACAGTGGTCATGTTGTTTTGATTTTGGTTGCTATTCCTTGCTCTCTCTTTCTGGGGACATTAATAAACGTAAATATTATTTTTGTACCAAACTGCAAAACCACAAGAACGAATAGTACCACAATGGAAGAAAATTCTACAAAAAGAGATAAAAAGAAATACCGAAAAGATGAACATGCAACTGTCTCCTCTGCGCACGATGATCGACCACCAACAGTGTCATTAAGCACGTCATCATCAACTTCATCGGAATTGTCAATACCTTATCATCGTCATCACAAACATGGACCCAAATGCCGTTGGTACGTAAATGCAAATATTTTTTAACCATTTTTCAACGATTATGAAGAAGTAGTGATGATGAACTACAACGATAGAGTAGGATAGGTGAAGAAAGAAAAGAGAAGAAGAACTTTAATATTAAATGATATTTTATATTGCTGGCAATATGTTTTGCGATACTTTTATTGTTCATAGCTAAAAATTTCATTCATAACGATTCAATCAGATACAAATTAAATTGGAAAGAATGGGTGTAATTGAAAGATTTTCCGAATTAAATTGGAATTTCTGCTATATTATGCATGATACCCTATGCTATCCAATTCAATTTGTATCGAAATTCACCCTAAATGATTAGAAAAGTCAATGAACAATATAAAGTAAATGGCCAAGATTTATTAAAAAACTCAACTAAGGATAGTAAGGATATCTACATTCTGAAACGATTTTTCGGTGCATAGCACAAAAGTAAACACATTTTGACAGTGAAAGGACAAATTATCACTGGCAGATTTTTAAGCTTTCATTTTGAGAATAAGAGCCTTGATTACGTCAAGATTTGTTTACTTTTTGTGTGGAAAAAAGTTTTGAAACGCAAAATTGTTCCAGAGCGTATATATTCGATATTCCGAGCTTGAAACGTATACCATCCTAAAGCTTTCTGTGCAAAAAAGTAAAACCTATGGAGAAACAATTTAGTGGAATCGGTTTTTATTTTTTGATGAGGTACAACTAATACATTTTGGGATATTTAATAAATAAAGTTCCTTCTGCAATTTAACCTTATTGTGCATGATAAAAACAACACTTTTCCCAAGGTGAACCTGGTGCCTGAGTACCCCCATACAAATCGTCTGAAAATTTTAAGTTTTTTGGCTCAAACTGTACTAAATTATGACATCTGTCAAACTCAGTCATATGAAAATAAAATATTAATGTAATGTCAGGTTTTCTCGTGAAGTTTTAGAATTGTGGAGTATTTGCAAACATTAAAAAATTTTGAGTTGAAAATGTAATGGGTACCCGGGTACCCTGTCACACACAGAAGGGTTTAAAAAAAAGGATCCTTTCTGAATTATTTAATTTTACAGCGTAGCTTTGAGGTTGTTGCGCAAAAGCTTTTCGATCTTATACATTTCAAGCTCGGATTATTGTTTTTTAATCTACTTCATTGCTAATAATAATCCATGGTCGATCTTTTTGAGTTTTTTGATGGAATTGTGTTCATTACACTAAACTTCAAATAATTTCAATCGCAGGCACTTTAAAACTACACTAGATATCATTTTTTGATAGCAAAGTGAAGGTTTTTTTCTGTTTAAATCAGGGACATAAATAGTGTTTTGCGATATCTGGAAATGTTTAGCAACTGGACATGTGCTGTTTTGTAAAGTTAAGTATCAAACAGTAAGGTATGGAAACAAAGAACCCTTTGTAAATCATCTACCTTGTCGCCGTAGGTTCTATATTGCGGCACCAAAGCTTTACGATCTGAAACTTTCAAGCTCGGTATATCGTTCTTTATATGTACATACTTCATTGCTAACTGAGAAGTGGGCGAACAGAACGGCACATGTCCATGGTCGTTCGTTTGGAGTTTTTTGATGAAATTACACTAAACTTCAAGTAATTTCAATCTCAGACACTTCAAAAGGGCACTAGAGTCATACTTTTTTGATAGCAAAGTGAAGAGACCAAAACAGTGTTTTGCGATATCTGGAAATGTTTAGCAATTGGACATGTGCTGTTTTTTAAAGTTAAGTATCAAACAGTGAGGTATGGAAACATGGAATTACTTTTATGAAATTTTGAAGTCGTTTTGATGCTATCAATATTTGAACTGATTAGAAAGTTTTGCACATTAATTTTATAGCTCATTTAACTACCTATCAACTGATACTGATAATATATAAATTGTTTAAAATCGTTCTTACATATTGGGATTATCTTTATGTTTCTAACCCCTATTTTATTAAATTTTTTTTTCATATCTAATTTTTTTTTACTAATTTGAAGATGGTTTTCATAGCTTGATAAACTATCAACTGATACTCAATTTGTTCAATTCAATGGTACAAATTTCAAATTCTTATGATTTATTTTTCTTATCTCATGATGTTGAACAATAACTACACACCTTTTATGGAAAATTGTCTAGTTTTTAACTTTTGCGTTGACTTAGTTGCAGTCTGACTAATCGAGCTATAAGTAATGACTGATTCTTCCAACCTTGGCACTGACTATCTTGCCTTACTTCGCGCTGAACTAATGTAACCAATATAGCTCATGCTTACAGAGTGCAAGTTATGCAGTGGCTCCATCCCGCTATGTGAATTTGATATTTCTTTCGAAGACTTATTAAAAAAAAAACTTTATTTTATTTCATGGTTAACGTACTAGTTAAATAAAGTATCGATACAGTTTATTACAAAATGATAAATTAAGACACAAATTAAACGAGAAAAGGACAAAGTTCGAAAATGAGCCAATGAAAAAACGAAAAAAAGATTAACACAGAAAATATTTTGTGTTGCATAAATGTTGTTTCTCTGTCATCATTATTAGATTTGGTTGAGTTGATGGCATAAAGCTACTGGTTAGTTGGTTAGTTATGCTATGATATGGTTTAGTTGTTTGTTCTTCAACATTTTGATTGTTTTGGTTGACTATGAACAGAATCGAATTGTGCTTGTCTCTCAATTTTTATTAAAAGTTTCATTTTGCCAATGTCATTACTGTTTGAAAGCACAAAGGATGCTGTTGAAAATACCATAAATTAAGCATAAAAGTAAAAATGATTTGTCTCTTGATTGTAGCAAGTATTTCATCGACTTTTGCCTTAAGTACATACTATAACTGTTAATGCATTGATTTATGACCTAAGTAAGCTGAGTGCTGAATTTTGAGGAAACCAATATATTTGAGTTAAATTTTTGCTATTTATGATTTCTTTTACTTTCAAAATTATGCAGTCTTTTAACTACAAGCTTTTCAATTATACCCATTGAGGGTGGTTGGTAACACCTCTCCCTCCAATAGATTAAAGTAATTTATGTCGATTTCTCTAGAAATGTTCGCTATTTAGAGAAATCAAGCATGAGAATTTCGCAGCTACTGAAAATTTTCAGAAAAATAATGGGGCTTTTGTTAGGCACGATGTAATGTTAAATTGAAATAAAACAGAAAATACTTATGATGTATACTAAATATGTTTTTTTATTTTGAAGAAGCCAATTCGATCAACCTAATTTTTGCGTACTTCTTCACATGAAGCTGGGCGACTATCATGCAGTGCATCAAGTGTTCGTGGCTTACCTGCTTAAACTAATGACTTAACATACCCCCCCCCAAAAAAAAAAAATGTCTAAGCGCCACATTATGTATTAAGATTCTTTTCTTTTCGTCTCTAATTTTCAAGCCTGAAAATATGCTATCATATTGTACCTTTGTACACGGGACTGCACCGATGGTTGAGCATCTACTGTTGCTGGAACTACCAGGCTCTATCTGCTGGAGCACCTTCTGTGTGTGTGAGCTGGGTGTCTGTGTTTCCCTCTGCCGACGTCTGCTTTCGCACAAATAAAAAATGTCTTTTTTTTCACTTTAAACAATTTACTTTATTTAAGCACTATTTAGTTTTAAGTTATTTTAAGGTTTAAGAAATACCTTTAGTTTTAAGAAAATACGTTTAGATTTAAGAAATACATTTAGATTTAAGAAATGCGTGTTTCGCTGCTGCTGGTCAAAAAGAAGTAAAGTAAGAAAAATTCGCAATGTCAAACCAAAGGTTATTTTATGTATCGATGGTGACGTTCAGAGGGTTTGCATAGTTGACAGACGTTACAGCGGCTTATGAATGACAAGGCGCTATATTACGCCGCATTCACACATGCTATAGCGTTTGCTATGCAAACATATTGCCCGCCTTGCAGTACTGCTGCAAACAAAAAAAAGAACGCAGCAGCGAGCACCAATTCTGTTTTTTTTTTTTTAAATGATATGAAGAAATAATGTAAATAATAAAAATCTTAAGCTAAATATAAAAAAGTATGTAAGAAAAAACTTCAATTATTTAAATATGAAAAAGTGAAAATTTTTAAGAATGATATATGAAAAAAGTTGGAAATTTTTTTTGTTAGTATTAAAAACTTAAGGTTACTTATTTCACGTTAGAATTTTATCTCGAATTCAATGTTTATAATTCAGTTGTAAACAAAAAACAAATAAAAGTTTAATATGTGTAAGTCGTCCTAAGGACTTAATATAACGTCGGCGTGGCTCGTTTAACTTCACCGCAAAACGTCCATCCAAAAATGGTTGGGACTGCGGCTGGAGCTCCCTCGTTGCAACGCGGTTCACCGCGGATAGTCTGGGGAAAAAGGTCAGCGCCGATGATAAAATGGATTGGATACGCCCCCCAGTAGTACTTGTCAGCCAGAAGTAATAAAGGATAGTTTTTGGCAATTATTGTTTTGTCTGCTTGATGGAGAGGATGCCTCCCGTATTCGCCAGTGTCAATAAGTGCCGTGCCTCTCAGGACAGTATTGAGGTTGTGCCTTGACCGAACAACGAATGGACAATTAGGGTGCGTGTTGTGGTCGGTAATGTCCAAGCCGAGTTTTTGAACTTCCGAAAACAAAATTGTTGTCCGATCTTGGCCAGGGTTTATTAAGCCGCGGACCTCACATCCGCCGTAGGGTGTTTCAATTTCCACTAGAACTGTCATTTTAAGTGCCACATTTTGGTTCTGCGTTGGCGGCTGAGGGGGCATGATATTACTAACGGAGCCAGTCTCCAGGTGTAGCAAAGTATGATGTTTGCGGTAGCAGATGCGGCAAGACAACAGACTTGAGCATCTGGCCAGGTCATGGGACAAAGCCAGGCAGTTTGTACACCCATCCTCCTGGTGTACTACCCGCATCCGTTTTGCGACGCTTAAGGCGCTGAATCGGCGGCACGAATTCAGCGAGTGGTCATCGTGGCATATAGGGCATTGATATTCCCGATTAAACAAACGACGCATCATACTGTTGGAGAGATAAATGATTACATGTTGCAAATGAAATATGTGGATTGTGATTCTTGCAACCAGTAGTCTGAGGTGCAAAAAAACTGGGTGCGAGACAAGATATTGAATAGGTACCAGAAAAAAGACGGGTGAAGAGACAAATAGAGCCAAAAGCGTTATGGAATTTTTATTCATTTGGATTTTCAGGCAAGCTGACCAGTTTATGAACTGGTCGCGTAAGTACACCGTTTTGGGTTCTAATATCGGCTACGCGAACGCGGTTATCAGAGCCATAATAAACTTTTATGATGCGGCCTAAACGCCACTCAAAAGGGCCTACAAGCTCGTTGCGTATGATAACGATATCATCAATTTGAAGATTCCTCTGAGGGTGCTTCCACTTGTTTCGCTTGTGTAACTCTTTCAAATACTCGTCTTTCCATCGCCGACATAGTTCCTGCTGCATCGCTTTTAAACGTCGCCATCGATTATTGAAGTTTATTGAACCGATGTTTTCTTCCGGTTCTGCTGGAGCCAATAATGGTGACCCAACGAGAAAATGACCAGGAGTCAGAACTGCTAAGTCTGAAACATTTTCTGATGCAGGGCTAAGTGGCCTCGAGTTGAGGCAGGCTTCAATACGCGAGAGTAAGGTTGCAAATTCTTCAAAAGTGTATTTCATGTGACCCGCAATTTTTCTGAAATGTTGCTTGAAGCTTTTAACGCCAGCCTCCCAGAGTCCACCCATATGAGGTGCCGACGCTGGTATGAAGTGCCACGAGAGTTTTTGAATGCCGTATTTTGAGACGGATTCATCGCGTACGCGTTTGATTAAATTCTCGAGATCTTTGGCTAATTCTTTGGAGGCACCAACAAAATTTGTACCGTTGTCGGAATAGATACGACTGGGACAAGATCGTCGTGAGATAAAGCGAGATAAGGCTGCTAGAAATGCTTGGCTGGAGAGATCACTTACTGGTTCTAAGTGGATGGCTTTTGTTGCGAAACAAACAAAAAGACATACATATCCTTTGGTGATGCGACAATAACGACCAGTGAAACTTTTAATTTCAAAGGGCCCGGCAAAGTCGAGTCCTGTATTTGTGAACGGTCGATTTAAAGTTGTTCTTAAGGGGGGCAAGGCAGCCATTATTTGCCCGTGAAGCTTTTTTCGATGCACAACGCATATTTTACAATTGTGTATACATGTTTTTATTAAACTTTTGATGTTAGGGATCCAGAACTCTTGGCGAATGAGTCGCAGAACGAGCTGGTTTCCACCATGAAGAGATAGCTCATGTGTGAATTTTACATATAGTCGAGCTAGTCGGCTTTTGTACGCAAGAATGATGGGATGTCGTTCGTTGTACGTAAGCGATAAAGAGGATGCCAAGCGACCATTTGCCCTGATTATCTTGTGACTATCTAAGAATGGAGTCAAGGTCAGAATGGTGCTTTTTGAAGAAATCACTTTTTTGTTTAATAAATTCAAATATTCGTTCGGAAAACTTGACTGTTGTGAAAGTATAATCAGACGGATCTTGACTGCGTTTATTTCTGAAGCGACGATTTCTATCGAGGGATATGAAGTTTCAGTTCGAGTCGCTGGGTGAGTTCGTTTAAGGAAACGAAAAATGTGCGCCAAAGTTCGTAATGCTTTTGGTAACGATGAGAATCTGTCAAGAATATCTTCTGTCACTGCCGAGCTGGCAAAATGAGTTTTAATTTTTCTTATTTCAAGAGAGGTCTCTAACTCTCGATTTGTGGCAGATTTTGGCCATTGAGACTTAGGTAATCGAAGCCAAGAGGGTCCATGCCACCACAACTCATTATTTTTAAGATCCTCAGGATACACCCCCCGGGTTGCTAGATCGGCGGGATTTGAGTGTGTGTCAATATGGAACCAATTTTCGCTGCCGACCTTTTCAACTATTGTTGAAATTCTATTTGCCACAAAGGTTGCCCAAGTGCAAGGAGGCTTTTTGAGCCACGAAAGAACAATGGTCGAGTCTGACCAGCAGAATAATGAACTCGAGTCAACATTTAGTTTTGGAGTGACTGAGTTTATCATGTTTGCGAGCAGAACAGCTCCACAAAGCTCTAAACGTGGAAGCGACTGAGTTTTTATTGGAGCCACTTTTGTTTTTGAAACAAGAAGATTGCAGCTAATTTTTTTGTCGATTTCAGTACGAACGTAAAATGCCGCAGCATATGCCTTCTCTGAGGCATCGCAGAATCCATGAAATTCAATACTGCTTGTAGGACAGTATTGAACCCACCGTGGGATTGATATTGATTTAACTTTTATGTAGTTTAATACAAAATTTTGCCATTTTTGAAGAGAACCTGGTTTCAAATTATCGTCCCAGTCAATTTTATCGAGCCACAACTGCTGCATGATAATTTTCGCTGTTATAGTAACCGGCGAAAGCCAGCCAGCTGGGTCAAATAACCTAGCTATCATACTGAGGACTTCCCTTTTGGTGTACGATTGTTTAAGTTCAAAAGGTAATGCCTGAAAGTAAAATGAGTCAGAAGCGGCATTCCAAAAAATGCCAAGAGTTTTCGCTGTACTTTTATCTTCTAGGGACAAAAAATCTACGTCGAGTAGATGGTCACGAGGCAATTCTTTCAAAATATTTTTCGAATTTGATGTCCATTTTCTCAAATTGAAACCAGCACATTTAAGAATGTCAATTAACTGATTTCTAGCCTCAATAGCACCTGAGATATCATGCGAACCGGCCAAAACGTCATCCACATACATGGATTCTTTAAGTATTTCGGAGCCAATTGGGAAATTTACCTTTTCATCTTCGGCTAGTTGAAGCAACGTCCTTATCGCCAGGAAAGGAGCACAATTTACACCGAAGGTAACTGTGTTGAGCTCGAAGTCATTTACTTCATCACTCAAAGAGTCACGAAATACAATTCTCTGATATGGAGAGTGTTGAGGGTTAACCATGATTTGCCTATACATTTTTTGTATGTCAGCATTAAAGACAAATGCAAAAAATCTCCATTTAAGGATCAAAGTCATAAGATCGGCTTGAAGCACTGGACCTGTGTGGAGAATGTCGTTCAGACAAGTGCCATTTGATGACTTGCTTGAGGCGTTAAAGACTACTCTTATTTTCGTCGTTGTACTTTCGGGTTTTGAAATTCCATGGTGAGGAAGATAAAAGTGACGAGGACTTGGTTCAAAACGTGGTATATTTACCCTTTTCATGTGACCAAGTTCTAAATACTCATGAATGACTTTATCGTATTCAGCCTTGTAGTCAAGTTTTCGCATTAGGGACTTCTCATTTCGTAGAAACTGACGAAGTGCTATATGTCTTGAAGGGCCAAGACAATTTGAGTTCTGAAAAGATGATTTAAAGGGTAAATCCACCGTATAACGGCCGTCCAAACTTCTTTTGACAGTTTTACTAAAAAGATCTTCGCAATAAGTATCTGAATATGATACTATCTTTTTTTGAGGAATTTCTTCGATTTCCCAAAATTTGCTTATTTGCTCATCTAAAGAGACTTCAGTAACATACGAGACTATAGTCTGATTCTGATTTATGAGCTGTGGATTAGGAATTGGACCTGTAAGGATCCATCCAAAAACGGTTTCTTGAGCCACAAGAGAACCTAAAATTTCTTTATGAATCCCACCTAGTATTATAAGTGGGTACAAATCACCACCAATAAGCAGGTCTATGGTCGAGCTTTGAAAAAAACTGGCATCAGCAAAGTTGAGCTTAGGTAGCTCAGGATAAGAAGAGGGGTCAAAAGAATGCGAGGGCAAATTTCCAGTGACTTGCGGTACAATGAGTGCAGTTACTTCAATTTGTACATTTTGATCATATGGTGATCCAATATAAAATGATGAAACCTGAGTAGGTTTCGTGCTGATGGCGCCATTTAGTCCAGACACTTGAGCCGAGACAGCTTTGGTTGGTAGCTTCAAAAGATTTCGAATGCGTTCAGATACGAAAGTACCTTCTGAGGCTGGGTCAATAAGAGCCCTGGCTTTGTAAGTGGTTCCTAGATGAAAAACGTTAATAAGAGCTGTACCAAGTAAAACTTTTTTGGTGACAGAATTGAAACAGGTTTGCACTGTTTCTGTAGAGTTTTCATTTAAAGTAGTGGAATGTACAGTGGTAGCATGAGCTAGAGAAGAGTTATTTGCCGAAGAGTTTTGTTGCTTAGGTCTCGTGCCTGTTGCACTTCGAAAATGTTCAACTCTTTGCGGCGGTGTAGATTGTTGTGCATTTTCAGAGTCCCTATGTAATAGCGTATGATGTTGCTTTTTACATTTCATACAAGTGTTAGCGCTCTTGCAATCTCGTAGCTCATGAGCCGCCGAGAGGCAATTGAGACAGTGATGATATTGCTTTACAGTTGTGAATCGATCTTGAAAGCTCATGCTAAGAAACTTGGAGCAGGATCGTAATTGATGAGAGCCCTTGCACAACTTACATTGTGGAAAATCTACTTTGTTATGGTAACTGTTGTAAGGTTTTGACTTCTGAGCAGCATTCTGAGGTCTTGAAATACTAGGTTTCGAAGTAGTAGGACCACGAAAATCTGAGACAGTTTCAAGAGCTTGAAATCTGTCTGTGAGAAAAATATCTAATTCTTGCCATTTCGGAATTTCTGTTTTGTTTTTGACCGATTGTTCCCAGAGAGCTAGGCTATGCTCTGGGAGACGTGACGAACAAAGAAAAACAAAAATTGCATCCCAATTTTTAACATCGATTTTATATAACTGCAATGCGGAAATACAGTTATTAATGTCCCGTTGGAGTCGCTTGAGACAATTTCCGGACTCCTGATTGCACATCGGGAGATTGAATAAAACTTTCAATTGATTATTTATTAAGATTCTTTTGTTTTCGTATTGAGATTTCAGGTTTTCCCACGCAGTAAGAAAACCATCATTGGTCAGAGGAACTTTCTGCACAATCTCTTTTGCTTCACCACTTGTTTTTTGCAGCAAGTGGTAAAGTTTCTCAACTGGACTGAGCGACGTATTATTCCCATATATTGCCGTAAACATGTCTCTAAATGTTGGCCATGTTAAATAGCTTCCATGAAACACGTCTGTATCACATGGAGGAACTTTAAAGTTTGAGGCTGCAACACCTGAGACTTGTGGATTTGATATTTTTGCTCGAGTTAGAGACAAATCGCATAGTGCTGTGCTGATTGCAGTCATAGACCGAACATAACATTTGTGAGACTCAAGATATTTGGATTTTATAGTCGTTACATTGTCTTTAATTTTATCATCAGACGCCGTAGCAAGACATTTTTCGTAAGACTCTTTAAGTTTTGTCCAAATCTCTTTGAGTTCAGTTTGTTCAATTTCCAAAGAAATTATTGAGGTATCGCCAGTTATGGCATCGAAATAAGATTCATATTCGACCATGCGATCTGCAGCACGAATAAATAAATCCAGAGTAGTCATTTTGTTAAAAAAAATTTCCAAATTGTTCAAATTTCAAAAGAGACACGCAGAAAATGTTTGAAAAGGCAATAAAAAATGTTCCTATATTCAACCAACAATCGTCCAATGCTCGACTGAGACACGCAAAAAAATTTGCAAAGCAACAAAAAATGTTTCCAAATTAAACAACTAAGAGTCGTATGTGGTCGGCATACAGTTTTGCGAAACTGTTATTTGAAGTAATGTGAAAAATAAAAAAAACGTTGTCTTATCACGTGTTAGCTGCAAAATCGTATGACCGAACAACTCCGTTATTGCCGTAGCGGTGCCCCCAAAACGGTGTACTGTAATTTTTTTTTTTTTTTCAAACGAGTATGAGACACGCGGTTTTTTGACGCATTTGTTTTTTATTCCACACAAAATTTCATGCACTTTGTAGTTATATATAAAAATGTATTTTACACACCTGAGTCAAGACTGGTATAGATGTGGTTGAAGATTAAATTTCGCTCGCTGGGCCACAGAGGTTCGAAGGACCAAATTATGTACCTTTGTACACGGGACTGCACCGATGGTTGAGCATCTACTGTTGCTGGAACTACCAGGCTCTATCTGCTGGAGCACCTTCTGTGTGTGTGAGCTGGGTGTCTGTGTTTCCCTCTGCCGACGTCTGCTTTCGCACAAATAAAAAATGTCTTTTTTTTCACTTTAAACAATTTACTTTATTTAAGCACTATTTAGTTTTAAGTTATTTTAAGGTTTAAGAAATACCTTTAGTTTTAAGAAAATACGTTTAGATTTAAGAAATACATTTAGATTTAAGAAATGCGTGTTTCGCTGCTGCTGGTCAAAAAGAAGTAAAGTAAGAAAAATTCGCAATGTCAAACCAAAGGTTATTTTATGTATCGATGGTGACGTTCAGAGGGTTTGCATAGTTGACAGACGTTACAGCGGCTTATGAATGACAAGGCGCTATATTACGCCGCATTCACACATGCTATAGCGTTTGCTATGCAAACACATATCTTAAATGAAAACAAAAATATCTTGCATGTGTGACACGAATAATTTATTGCAAATATAAGAATTTTAGTAGCATATTTTTATATTAAATTAGAGACGAAACTTGACGGCCTTGAATTACCTTCGTTATGACAAAAGATTATGTGAATTTTGAGTGAATTTCGTGCTGAAATTTAAAGATGAGTTAATGCTGTTTCATTAAGTTAACTACTTAGTAAAGAAAATGTTAAAATAGCCGAGAAAAGTTGAATAAATTGAAAAATGTTGATCAATTGATAACTTTGGAAAAAATCGAATGATGTTGAAAAATGTTGGAAAAGTCAATAAACGTTGAAAAGTCACAAAGGTTGAAAAGTTGCCAAGGTTAAAAAAGCATCAAGATGTTGAGAAACAATGTTGCTGAGAAAGTTGAAAAATAGCGAAATGTCTAGGATCTAACGCTAGCGGCTTGCATCACTGTCATATTTGGGCCATTTCCTTCCATTTTAAATTTTCAATCCTACACTTTCATAACCGCCAGTAAATTTGATCGAATTTCAAACAATTTTGATTTACATTGAAAACAACATATTTTTTTTTATCCTAAAGTGGCAAAGAAATGAACTTCAAGCGATTATTTTCCAAACATAATTGAATTACGCAAATATGCAATGCGAATGAGGCAAATTTTTTAAGGCATTACATTTTTTTTTTTGGCAGCATTCATTGCCTTTTCAAGAACTCTGAAAAAAATTGCATCTAAGCAATCAAATTTTTGCAGCCTTGAAATGAAAAATTAAAAAAAAAAACACACAATTTCAAAGAATATCTACTGAAAATGAACTAGAGGCAAAATATGTTTTTTTTCGAATAATTTAAGGAAAAAATTCTTCTACTACATTTTTGCAATTTTTGCCAGTGAATTTTTGTACTCGTATGGCCAAAAATATGTGAAAACTATTGCAATGGCACATATGTATGTAGTAGTGTTTTTTTAGTTTGCATATTCATTCTTTTACTGCTGATGCACATGTAGACGCCATAGTAGACTCGAATGTGTTTGCAGTAAATCAAAGCATACTTTGAGGCGCCAGTTAGGCGTAGACATACACTACTCTTTCGCAATAAAATAAATAAATTTAATGCAAGTTTAGCGCAAGAGAAACCCAAGTGGGTGGTATAAAATCCTTAAGGAAAAAGAATGTAAAAAAATAAGCAAAATATGAAATAAAATTCGCAGGTTTCTTATTTTTAAGGAGCACCAGCATCATAAAATTCAAAATTCATATATAAGCTGTTGTTGTTGTTGGGTTTTCTTTTTTTGTTGCTTTATGCATATTTCATAACATGCAATTTGCATTATTTCATTTCATATATTTTCTTTCTTTAGTATTTTCTTGTTTGCTTATTTATTTGAAAGCTTTGATTGAGATGACACTTGCTTTATGTGATGTGTGGAAAAGGAAGCGAAGGCAGCCTTTTGGTTATAACTGTATTTTTGCATACCATCGCAAGAAATATGCTATAAAAAATAACCTTCAAAAATACTGCATATTTTTAAGGGCTTAAGGGCCATACATGAGAACAGATTCAACAAATTTACTGGAAAAGAGGAACGACAAGAAACTATTTTTGAGTTTTTTAGGCTGTTCTCAATTTGTCAAATAAAAGTTCGTAAAGATCTACATTTATGTCTATTAGAGCGACAGAAAAAATCGATTGCTTGAAATGTTTAAGTCTCCTGAAAGGTCTGAAACGGTTCTTTAACACCTTAAGTTAACCTCAGCAAAATTTAATTTTAAATGTTTTAAAAAATATTTATTATCTTCTGATGCTTGTAAAATCAAGTAAAATGTCCCAACGGCAAATATGTTGTACACAACATCAATGAATAGTTATACTCATTGTAGGCAGTAATGCTCACAACTCCAGCCACAGCTGTAAATTCTTTTTACAAAAAAAATGGCCGCTTTGTAGGCAGCTTGCCTACATGTCCATATACAATGTGTAATAAACGAAGCGCAGATTACCTTAAAATATCGCTTACTAAGTGCCTGTATAGTTTAGCGAGTTGCCTACAACTCCACATACAAAGCATGCAGCCAACAGGCAAGACCCCTTACATTTTCATATACAAAGCAAGCAGCCAGCAAGCTGACTACCTACAGCTTAATATACAAAACAGGCAGCCAGCAAGCAGACAGCCTTCAACTCCATATACAAAGCAAGCAAATACACAAAATATCACAGTAACGATTTCATTTGTGAAACATACAACATAAATAGTATAGCTTTTCATACATGAAAAATCAGAGTACTTCATTGATTTACCGCTGGGCAAATCGTTTTTCCTGTATTTTGAGTCGCTGAACGCTAATTGCATTGCATAGTCTTAGACGATCTTTGCAAATGTTTTTGAAAGTTTTCCCAATGTTTGTTTTAATATTTTTTCTTTTTTTTTACAGTGAATTCAAGCAGAGAAATCCAGCCAATTATGGTTCTGCCACCAGCACCACTACGGCTGCAACTAATGCCACCGGTGTAACCAACAACAACATAGATGGACATTCATCCGTTCTGTATTGCTTACATGGCAAAAAAAATGTTGAAGGTAAGTTTCGTTCATTCATTTAAAATCACACAAAATCCACTTAGAATAAATAAAAAATCTACGAATGGTTTCCACATTTTTACTTTGGCTTAACTTATAATTTGTACTCTACTAATTGAAAGATTAAAGCTTTTAATCGCATGACTTTCACTTTTAATTTCTGTAGTATTTTGTCACGATTTTGCTTAGGTTTTTTTTTTCTTCAACTTTTCAATTTAATTTAATTTTTCAAATTGAAATTATGAAGTCCTCTAAGCTTTCACTGCTTGTGTTGTGATTGCGCATCAAAGTTAATCCGCTTGGCATAAACCTTTGCTCTCGACCACGTGCGCTAAAGTTCCGAAAAATTCATCATCATCATTGTCTTTGTTGGAATTGAAATTTTTGCCATTGCGGTGTTAGTTTTGTGTTAGAATTTTTAATTAAAAATCGTGTTGCATAGTTTTAGGGGCAGAAATGTATGAGATTTGAAATAAGTTTAGTCATATCAATTTGAAAGCTTAATTTTTGTGTGAATGAAAAAAAAAAAAAGAATATTGCCTTTTTATGTATCACGATTCGTTGCGTTTCGTCTCTATTTTTTAAGCCTGAAAATATGCTATTATAATTTAAATTAAAACAAAAATACGTAGTCTGTTTTTAATGAATAATTAATTACAAATATTAGTATTGTACTTGCATGTTTTTGGCATGAAAATTAGAGACGAATCAAGGTATATAATTGTTAAAATATATTTTTGTTTGAAAAAAATATTGCATATATATAGGCAGCCTTTTAAGTACTTAATAATGAAATTAATTTTCCTTTAAAAATTAAATCTCTTTGTGCTTTTTCTGTAATTTTGTTTTCTTCCCATTTCTTGCATTGCATAAATGTCGAAATTTATTACAATAAAATTGATTTTTCTGCTTCAAACGTTCAACTGAAATTCCAAAATCCTTTGCTAGCCAAAAGTGCAAAAACACCATTATTGGTTTCGTGTTGATTTATAACAGAATTTGCGTTACCAACAAAGAACGTCGTGATTTCTTCTGCAAATTCTTTGCATGCCATATACCCCAAAACTACCACCACGACAGGCTCATGCCACTTCTACAAATTATTATAAAATATGAGCATTTCATTGCGATTTATGAGCAACCAAAAAATTAATGTCCTCTTAGCCTGGCTGACCGAGAATGTAAAAAAAAACACACCGTACCATATACTCGTCCACAGACGCGCCGACGATCTGTCTATAAACATAGCATCAGTACCGATTTAAATATGAAAAATTACCCTCACAGTGATTTTTGGTACAATTTTATGTGTTCGCACTTTGCATCAGTGGTCGCTGCATATCCTTTGAAGTTCGTTTTACCATTTCCTATACTATAAATTCAGATTAGTGGACGTTTAACAGCAGAGTCTCACTATTTGTCTGTCTGTCTATCTATCGTACATATTTCTGTCTGCATGTCGGTTGTGTGTCTGTCTACCACAACGTGCCACAAATTGGTCCTTGGCAGTTGGTTGCATAAAATCACAGATTGATGGCATTCAAAATTGAAATTTATTTTTGTTCCAAAAAAATATGCAATGCAGAAAAGTTTTATCCGTTTCCGTTTATCACCGTTGTGTACTCGTAGTAGTAATGAAAGTGCAGAAACATGTTGTGCAAATGGTCGGTGTGACCACATAAAAAACTAAATTTAAAAAATGTGACACTCAAGAATAATCCTGTGTGGACATTGTACATTTTATAAAAAAGGTGTTTTAATATTTTAACTAAGAAAACGTGTTCATTTCGCGGCTTATACACATTGATGTTGCTTTTCAAAGGTGCTGGTTCGGAAAAAAATTCGAATAAGTTATTGGAAGACAACAAAATAGAAAAACGGAGGAAGACTTGGCAAAAGTTGCATGGAAATATATATTAAATGATAAAGAAACTAAGGACTAACGTACAAAACAGTGCACAAAAAATTGCAAAATAAAAATCCAAGATAAATGGCAAAAGATTTGAAAGATTTGTACCATAAGAAATCTTTTTTTTTTTTTTTTTAAAGAATCATTTTATTTGCAATCTATTCAATAAATAATAAGCAAATATAATAACAATATTCATCTTAACTTAATTTATTGATCTCCAACGAAATCAATACAAATTATATACATTGAATTGACTTATACGTATTTTTTTTTTTTAAATATCAAAATATTTCTTAATACTGCCTGTAATTATTGCCTAAAAGGGAGATCAAGAACATGCAATCTTTTCAGTCTTCTAATTTCGTCTGTTTCATCGAGAAGAGTTATTGCTTAAAATTCGCAAGTAACTACGAAAGAACGCAAAATGATAAAAATGACCAATAATTTATTGAATCTATTTCGATTGTAAAATAATTTCAATTCAAAGCGATAGACAAAGTAACTTTTGTTGGAAGCACTTCAAATAACATGAATATCATTTTTATTTTTATTTTGAACCGAAAAGCGTATGTACTTCGATCAAGGCACTAGGGGTTGTTAGCACCCCAACATAAATATTTTCATATTTGCAAGTTAAAATAACATGTCGGTTATGGCAGCGTGTTTTAAAATTTTGATTTATTTTCCTTGTTAATTTTAAAGAAAATTTCATGTCTTACCTTTTAAAATTTGGTTTCTGTATTTTTTCACATGCCGATTCACTCCTAGTGATTAAATTATTCATATTTAATTTATTTAGGTGGTGACTTGCATTAAGTAATAATTTGTCTTAAATAAAGGTATTTCAAAATTTAAGTTGAAAATTTATTTATGATAAATAAAACCCCAAATGAAAAAATCCTGGCTCTAAACCAGCAATGGGTAAAATATGAAAAATGAGCCAGTTTTGGCTCTTTACAACAAACACGTCGTTTTACTTAAGAAAAATAACCAAAACATTTTTATCGTTGTTTTTTTCTTCTTTTTATACGCTCTATGCTCGGAACTTGCATTATTGTTAGGAGACGTCCATAAATTACGTGAGTCAAAATAGAGAGGTAGGGGGTCCGGAAAAATCTCACCAATTCTCGCCAAGGTGGAGGGGGGTCAATAAAAATCTCACGTCATCTTCTTAATGTAGAGACTTTACATTATTATACCAGATTTCATTTAAAAATTATAAAGCAAGTCTCATAGAAGCGAGAGTGTTGGGAGGGGGGGTTCCGTCAGAACTCACAAAATCTCACCAAGGGGAAGGGGGTGGTCCGAATTTTTAAAAAAACACCTCACGTAATTCATGGACGACCCCTTACTGTTGCATCATTCAGAAAAAAAAAAACGCAAAACGAGCGAACAAGGAAACAACAATGCGCACATTGAGGACAGCTTCTTTCGTTTCGTTTGATCAGTGTACTTTTATTTCTACACTCATGTTGTTCTTGCTTCATTCTTGGAATTAGCTTTTGGTATAATGCTGCATTTTTTTTGTCTATAGAGATGGGGGTTTTTCCGATTGTTGTAATAGTTGTTTTTGTTGTAAGTAGCTCCAGCTTCCAAAATTTTGCCCATCTATGCTCTAAATTAGTGATGGTCATTTCAGCACATATGGGAAAATTCGAAATATGATTTTAGCTGAGCACGTCGGCGCTTAATGAGAAGAATTTTTTTATTTTAATACTTAAAATAAATTGATGGAAATTATAGCATTATGGAAATTTTGGGTGAACATTACTCAGGGATTCCCAAAATAGCACAAATCAAAAGAATTGGTACAAAATTTCTTAGAGCTTTTAGACTATGTTCACGTTTGCGTTCTGAGGGAAGGAGTAGGTGTAGGTAAGGGAAGAAAAAAAGTATCTCTTTTAGTGAATGTTCACTTTGTCGAGCATTCACGATATGAATGCTAAACAACAACTTGATGGCCATAGAATGTTTACTTAAAAAATTTTTTATAAATTGAAAAAAATGTTGTTTTTTCATTCAAAGAATATCAAACTACTCTAATGAATACTAATGATACTTTTTAACATTTTTTGTGTTACTTGCGAGTACGAGATAAATTTTGACTCTAAATTCAATTGCAATTCAAAGCTCTTAAACTATTTTCATCAAATCACATTTTCATGCAATACAACCATAGCGCACACTACATCGCCATGCAAATTCATTTCATTTCAACACCCACAAAAATTTTTCACCCACAACTTCTGTAAGACAGCTCAATATATTAGAAACAATGAATAAGTCATTCGATTTAAAAATTGTCTTGAACAATTTATTGACAACTGCAAATTGTTTCATTGTTTGACGTGATTTAATTGTCATGCAACTACAGATAATTTATGCTGATTTGTTTATTCTTATAGTAATTTTTTAAGTGATTTATACTATAACGCGAGTGATTGCATATAATACGATAGTATCGCATAAAAATAATGCATGTGTTACTATAATTTATTCTAATTTGTTGTTTGTTTAGTTAACAAATTGTTTATAGCAATACTATTAAGACAGGTTTGTTTTTTTTTTGCAGAAATTTAAAAGGTTTTTGCTAGGGTGTCATGTCACAGAATATAGTTTGTTATTGTACCATTTTTGCTATCTTATAACATATTGTTGCATTCGCATTGTAACAAGAACGATTTAATTTATTCATAACATTTTTGTTAAATGTGTTAATTAGACAATGGAATCTGTTAGCATGCTCACATAAATTTAAAAAATAGTATAAAGTGATGCTGAATTACTTAAAAAATATGCTTTTTTCCAGCTGTAGTAAAAACATTGATTGTAAAGAATTGCAACTTATTATTTAAAAAAAAAAAAACAAAATTATACTTAGCAACATATCGCATTTAGCTAAAGAGGCACAACTCAAAATTTGTCATTTTTGAGTTTACTTGTTGAAACTGTTCATCATGCACATATCTATCAGCACAAAAAGGATTAGTTCATTTTTTGCTGTACTTTGGTGTCAGAAAACAGTTATGTCTCTCTTCATGTTGCAATGGAAATTAGTCTACAATATGCAAAAGTGTCCTATTTTTAGTGTTGGAAAGTTCAAGCTATTGTGATCGCGACGTGGCCTCCAACCATACTCTGTTAGTAACTTCATCTAAATAATCCACACTTTATTTATTAAAAATAATTACCAAGCTCAAAACAGTTTTTTGCGTTTTCTGAAAATTCCAAAACTTTGAGTTAAGCCTCTATAGCTAAATGTGTGTGATATATTTCCTACATTCTCGGGTAATTTCATTAAATAAAAAATTTGTAATTGTGTTCCCTCTTAAATAAAAAAGAAAAAAAAATAAAAAAATAAATAAAATACAATATAAAAATTAAAATATTTAAGAAAATGACTACTCGTCGAGTAAAAATGTAAAAGGCAGCAATTCTCTTACTCCCGGATGAGCTCTTGTCGAGGGCGTTATCTTGGTTCGGCTAAAAATGAGAAAAAGCCTACTCTGTATTAGGAACAAAAAATGTCTCTCTCTCGCTCTTTCGAAGTCAGTTAATTACGAATTTGAAAAAAAATTTAGAATTGGAACTTTCTGTTTTAATTGCCTTGACAGATAGTGTGTTGGAATTTTTTTCTCGACGTGAGAAAATTTTATTTTTGTAGAATAAAATTTTTTTGCAGTATTGCAAACCCCTACGACTGACTTCTTTACGCGCGTTAAATTTGGATTTAACTTTAACTTGAGCTTTTGTTTAACGTACAAGAAAATATGCCAAAAGTCCGATTTTTGGCCAACTTCATGTATATAGTAAGAGATTTTTTTGCAGCTTGTTTTTTCAGTGTAAATTTTTTGTCACCTCACGCATGATTCGTAGCCTGTGTCAACATCAAAAACGCTCAGTAAGGTTTGCCATTTCACCATGAACAGACTAATAAGCGAACAGCGCTAGCAAATTATTGAATTTTACTATCAAAATTCGTGCTCTGTGAGAAATGTGAAAATGAGAAAAATTTTCTTCAGCAACGAAGCTCATTTTTGGCTCAATGGGTACGTCAACAAACAGAAGAGTCTGAAGAGCAGCCAGAGGCATTTCAAGAGCTGCCAATGCACCCAAAAAAATGCATTTGGTGCAGTTTGTAGGCTGGCGGCATCATTGGACCGTACTTTTTCAAAAATAATGAAAATCGCAACCTTACAGTCAATGGAGCAAGGTACCGTGCGATGATTACCGACTTTTTTTTGCCCAAAATGGATGAATTGGACATATGGTTTCAACAAGACAGTGTCACATTGATTAAGTCTCTCGTATACAAGGACAAGCCAACTACAATTGCAGCCCTGAAAGACAATATTATAGCTGCTATTGGTGAGATACCGGCCAAAATGCTGCGAAAAGTATGCCAAAATTGAAGTTTACGGATGGACCACCTCAGACATAGCTGCAGGCAACATTTACATAAAATAATTTTCAAAAAGTAAATGGCTGGAATTGTTGCATCGATCTAAATAAATATTTCATTCCCTGTTGAAAATTTTCTGTTCTTTTTTCAATTTTCAAAAACCAAACGCTTAAAAAATCATCCTTTATTATACATGCATACATACATACATACATACATATGTTAGGATTGACTTTTTTTTTCAAATTTTCTTCACCAAGGCCGAAAATTAAGCAGCCGACAGTTTTGATTTGTGCAAATTTTTATAAGATTTAATAATTTTGATTCGGATTGTACGATATTTCTTCGCTTTTCAAGAGTTCAAACTCAGAATTATAATGCAATCAAAAAAAAAAAAATTTAAAACTGAGTTTACTGAAAAATGTTATCAAAAGAAAACTTAACTTAGTCAACGGAGAAAGCTATTTCATACAAGTAAATAGAATATCAGGAATATCAATTTTCTGCAACTTTCTCTCTTATTATCTGTCTTATATTCAATAAATTTAAGTTAAAATAAAATAAACTTTCGCAGATATTGCTGAACATAGAACAATAAATTTGTTAGCACGTGGGAAACTTTAAGAATTTTTATTTCAACACACGTTCACTTATGACTTT
Source organism: Tricholauxania praeusta (assembly GCA_949775025.1). NCBI lineage: Eukaryota > Metazoa > Arthropoda > Insecta > Diptera > Lauxaniidae > Tricholauxania > Tricholauxania praeusta. The sequence goes on along the minus strand of OX459030.1, from coordinate 127,280,538 downwards.
TCGTTAAGCGGCAACTTAAAAGGCACAGAAAACGATAGAAATGACATTAAAATATCTTTACAGCTTTTTTTCTAAAAAAACTAAACAATAATTCTTTAGAAGAAGACCTTTAAAATAAAAGCAAATAAAACAATAAAAATAACAACAACAACAATAATGGTATAGTAATAAGAAAAATCCATTACTTCAAAAAAGAAAAAAACCCACCCCTTAACGTAAAATTCTAAAGTAATTTGCATTAAAAAATGAAAATCATTTACCTAATGACCTTTTTGAGACAAAAAAAAAAGAAGAAAAAATGAATAAAATGCAAAAACAGAATAGAAGAGACTCAAAATATTATTGTAATTTTACAAAAATAACCCTGAGAAAGAGCAAGATACAAGAAACAACAGAACGTGGCTTTTCGTAACAACATTTATCATTCGCTCATTGTAAAAAGCAACACCATTCCTGATGACACTGAGCGCCATGCCGCATAGTGGGTCACAATCATATAAATAGTAGAGAAATTTCTCGGGATCTCACTTTGATTTCACTTTGAATTTGTTGACACACTGCAAGTATATTTTAGTCTGGAGTTGTGGAATTTCACAAGAATTATCGTTATCATTGTATGAATTTGAAGAAAAAAATAACACAAAAAAGGAAATAAAAACTGAATTTATTTTGTTAAAAACATTTTATTCTAAAAAATTTTTCTTAATCTTGAAAATAATGCATATTTTTCTGTTAATAAGCCACTGTTCGCCACTTTATACTATAACGCTACGAGAAATTTAAATAGCAACATCAAATTGATGCTGCCGCATCTCATCATATCATTCATGCTTTCATTTAACCCCCTCCCCTCCATTCTATGTAATTTTTTCTATTATTTGCTATTCACTAACATTTTAAATGAAAAACGAATTTTCTTTCAATTTTGCTTGAATTTTTTAGCTAACAAAGAGATGACATTCAATTTATATCATGATGCGACACTAGGAATTTCTTTATACATGTATTATATACAATTGTGTCTATGTTTGTGTGTGTGTGCCACTTTGTTAGTTTTGTGTCACTCCTTTATATATAACTAAACTCAAACCTCTTGTTGCCCCACTTGCTGTTGTCACGAAAAATGCAACATACTCTCTAATGGTCTAACGCTATCTCTCAATATGTTGAATCATGCTGCTGCCTCCAGCACTCTCTTTCATACAAACTTGCACATGTACTCTCACAAAAGTATTTCGCTTCCGTTTCCGGTAATGAAATTGATACTCTTTCTTTACTTCAAGCTGACAATGTATATGATTTTGTACAAAAGGTTTTGATGCTTGCTAACCCAGTAGAGAAATTTTATGTTGAAATCAAGTGGTGAAAAACTGCATATACTGAGTGATTTTTTAGGAGTTTGGTTTTTGAAATTTAAAAAAATAACGGAAAATTTGCAATAATGAATAAAATATTTACTTGGAGCGATACATCAATTTCTGCCATTTACTTTTTAAAGATTATTTCATCTAAATGTTTCCCGCGGCTACGCCTGAGGTGGTTCATCCGTAAGCTCAAGTCTTGGCATACTTTTTCTAGGAATTCGGAGGGTATCTTACCGATGACAGCTGTAATCATGTCTTCTTGGGCTGCAATAGTGACTGGCTTGTCCCTGTACACAAGAGACTTCACGTAGCCCCACAAAAAATTTTCTAATGGGGTCAAATCGTATGATCTCCAAAACGTGAGATTAATAGCTACCAAACTCGACTCTCAATAGATCCATGGTATCGCGTGCCGTGTGGCACTGGGCATGTGGCACCGTCTTGTTGAAAGCACATGTCAACCAAGCCCAATTCTTCCATTTTTGGCAAAAAAATGTCGGTTATCATCGCATGGTACCTTGCTCAATTGACTGTAACGTTGCGGCTCAGATTATTTTTGAAAAAGTATGGTCCAATGATGCCACCGGCCCACAAAACGCACCGAACAGTGAATTTTTCAGGGTGCATTGGCAGCTCTTCAACTGCCTCTGGCTGCTCTTCAGACCAAATTTCGCAATTGTGTTTGTTGGAGTACCCATTGAGCCAAAAATGAGCTTCGTCGTTGAAGAAAACTTTTCGATAAGAAACACATTTCACACAGAGCACGAATTTTGATAATAAAATTCAATGATTTGCAAGTGCTGTTCGTTTATTAGTTTATTCATGGCAAAATGGCAAACATTACTTAGCATTTTTGGCGTTGACACATGCTACGAATCACGCGTGAGGTGTCAAAAAACTTACACTCAAAAAGCAAAAATATCACCCGTTATACCGCTAAAGTTCTACTTAAGAAGATGCTAAATACTTATGTTATGTCAAGTGAAAGAGTAAGAAACTAGTTAACAAAATTTTTGACGAGATGAGCATTGCCAGATAGAAAAATTGGTAAATCTTAGAATTGAAGAAGAATGTTCTCGATTTTTGTATAAGCCAGCATCAGCTGATGTTAATGTAGATTTTAAACTGTGTTTGTTAACAAAGCGTCATGTCCATACGATGTTTTCTAGATAATGTTGCTATAACGCTGCGTATCAGTTTTAAAAATCGTGTTTTGAGAAAAAAGTTTCTAATACATTTTTTTTGGGCTTAAATTTTCTTTGCCTGAAAGTGCGATATTTCCATAAAAGTTTCCACCAACATTTTCCATTCTGGATTTTTTACCCTAACTTTGATCTATATACTATACGATATTTTTGTTAGGATTTTACTACACGGTTGAAAAAATCAGTATAAATTTTTATACGAATATCAGTTTAAGGGTCGTTTTATATGAATTTAGGTATAAATTCAATAACTTTTCAACATATAAAAACCAGCTATGCGGCCAGTTGTTTATGCTCAATTTTGTCTAATAAATCATCAACATTCTGTAGCCGAGCTAGCTAACGAACGGGGTCGAATTCAAACTATTCTAGAAATGAAGCAGGTTCAAATCTCTACCCATTCATGTTCTGTTATTCGAATCATTTTATAAATAAAAATTGTAAATAAAATTAAATTAAAAAGAAGTATCTGTTCCCGGACTCGAACCCATGAATTCTGCGTCCCAGTCAAACGTTCTAACAACCGACGCAAATATACATTTTTTTTTACTATTGTTAAAATTAAATATAAACTCTTTTTATAAAATAGAATTTATACGTCAACCTATTCTATACTTTTTAATATAGAAACATATATGATATTCATATAAAATTTTATAACTGCGGAACTTATAAAATCTATACGATTTTTTTATGGATTCATATGAATAACTAAAAGTTATTAATTTTATACTGATATTTTCAACCGTGTATATATTACCCTACTGGGTACTCATTTAAATATTTTTGTTCATATAACCAAGTTTTTGTGTGCTTTGATTTGTGACAGCAATTGACGGTCAAATTAAATGAAATGGCACAAGAATGCAAAAATAAATGAGTGTCAGTATTGGCTTGAGGCAGGGGTGGGAGCGCGAACAAACGAGCTGTACAACCGGAAGCTCTATAGCTGTTTTTTTTGTCCTTTTACAAAATAGAAATTCTATAGAGTGCGCGCTTTACTGCTGCAAGCGAATTGTCAATAAATTAGAAATTCCCTTCAATTTAGCAATGAAAGCATCGTCATTCGTTTATTAAAAGCTTTGTTCGCAATTTAATATTTTTTTTTTTTTGCAAACTGAAACTGAAGATATAACTATATCGAATGATTTCAATGATTTTAAGGTTTATTTTTTTTTCACTAAAATTTGCTTAAGTAATACCCTTGATGACATTTTAGCATTTTGTAATTTTCACAGGAGTCTAGACATTTTTAATTTAATTTCAACGTTTGCATATTTTAAATTTCTTTATTTCTGTTATTTTCAAAGCTCCTTTTTTGTTGCCATCATCTTAAGCCCTATGATTGTCAGGTAGAATCTATTAGATTCAATGAGCTGTGTTTAATTTAAATACGCGCCATTAATATGAAACTGCTGCAGAAGTTATCAGATGAGACATGAATTTTAATATGGTAATAGATAATAAAACGTTTAAGACTTTAGCTGAATTGTGCGTTTAAAAAATACACCGTTTTTAAATGATATTAAAAAAAAAAAAGTAATTCAGATGCTTGAAATTGCCAAACATAAAAATGTTTTGTGTTTCTCAGCTCAGTGAACATTTTCCCACAAGCTTATACTTATAGTAACTAGGCCTCAAGAGCTACATAGTTTTTAAATGATACTGTATTTTTGCCTCAACTTTATTCAGTGCCGTCTTTAGGCAAGAGCCTACGGGGCCCGACCTTTCAAACTGCTAGCGGGCCCTAATCAGCGTTAATTTAATTCATTGAAGAAGAGTTAGGCTACCTCGATACAGCTCGAGAGGCCCCAACATTTGTTTTTTTTTTTATTTTTAGTTACATTTACAGGCATTATTTTTATAACAAACTTTTTATTTCGATCATAGCATTTTTGTAGAAGGAGCCCTTTGCAGTTTTTCACCCTGAAGTCCGCAAAGTCTTAAGACTTCCCTAATAGTAACAGTATGGAATAGAAGCTTTTCGCGATAATGCTTGAAGTCAAAGTATTTATCCACATTAAATTGAAAGTGTGCATGAACAACTTTCCCAGCAGTTGCTTAATGGCGTGAGAGTTTTGGTCTGATGTAGTGACAAAAAATTCTACATTCCCTTTACGAAGAAGCTCTGCAACATAATTTTAAGGAGATATGCCCTACCATAAACAGATTTTAAAAACAACTAAACAAAATTATAATGAATCTGCCTTACTCACTAATTACATCAGAGGCGATAGCATCTTTCAAATGTTCTCGAGACTTGAGTCAAAGTAGCAACAGCGAAAAAATTCTTACTGCATCAATCGACGGGGAAAGATCTAGAATCAATTTTGAATATGAACAGGGGCAACGGAGGATTACGGTAGGGCTAGAAGAGGCTATAGCCCCGGGCTCCGAGCTCAAGAGAGCCTCTCAGTAGCGGAATATTAAGCTATTTTCTAGGAATGTAAGTGGCAAGGGCCTTGTGTGTTTGTAGGAGAAACAGGAAGACCCTTTTTAATTTTTTTAGTAATTTAAAGTTTTTGTGAGAAAAAGAGTGGTCGAATGAATTTTTAATTCAAAAATATGTGATTTTCGACATTTTTTTTTGCTTATCAGTATTTATCAGTATTTTTTGACTAAATTTAGTCAAAGAAATATAAGTTGTACGCTATTGGGGTCATATATATTTTTGTTGGGTGGAGGCCCACTTCTATTTTTTAGCACCGGGCGCCGCAAAGTCTTAATCCGCCGCTGATCATTCAACATTTTTCGAGGGCTTAAGTCAATATTATTTTAATATTTGCCGAATACGCAGACAATTTCATGATGCGTTGAAAAAGTTGAAAAAAATGTTGATAAATAGTGAAAACTGCGCGTTTTTTAAAAATAATATAATATACTATAATTCGCTATAATACTTAATAATTTGTTTTTTAAATTTATGACGTCTTTTTTTATTTTTCTGAATATTCCGACCAATTTTAAGAACTTTTAACTCAGTGCGACTTTTACAGAAAATTGATAGTTTAGTAGAAAAAATGCTAAAAAAGAATTTTTGACCAAAAATGTTTTTATCAATAATGGAAAAACTAAAAATCATGGAGAAAAAATGACACTAACAAAACTAATCTATTTTTTCCAATGAAATACAAATTTTCAATAAGCAATATGGGTTTGCATATAAAAAAACTTTTGAAATCGATTTGACCTTGAAAATTGGTTTAAGTTCTAAAGCAACATCTGCTATTTAACTCCTAGAAACCCTATAACTTTTGTTTAAAACATTTATTGCTATCTTACTTCGTTTTCGAGGTATTGGCTTTGGAAAATTAAAATGGGACACACTGTTGGTATGTACTATGTTTATGAAATGGACAAAAAATATTTGCAAAAAAACAATTTCTGGAATCACACTGCGTCAATATTTAACTACTTAGAAATGAAGTTTCATTAAACTCTGACAGCTTCTATATTTCTTTGTGATTTTTTGTGGGCGAAACCTTGGTCTCCTGTAATTAGAGTTTTCTTCCTTAAGGCTAGAAAAGTAAAATTTATAGGGAATGCTGAGTTCTTTTGATTAAAATTACTCGTAACATGAAAGTTTCTTGAATAAACTTTATCCAAGGGAATTTTTTTTTCAGTTTGTAACCGGTGTTGTCTTTTTTTTTTTTACTTGCGATATCTGAATCCAAACATTTTTTTGTATTATACTCAAGCAACACGTTGCTAAGCAAATCTACTTTCCAATTTATGCCTCTAATCTATTTAACATACCTCCTAATTACTTAATTTGCTACTATATAACTATATATTCAAAAACACATCAATTACCAACAAAATTGTGAGAAGCTCACAGCAGCAATTTTGAATATTAATTAGTACCACCTACCATTACCCTAAACGTAATTGAACACACCCTTTACAATAACAAAAACATGTAATTGTAACACTTACAATGCTGCTAGTTGACATGTGCGCATAAATAATTGCTGTTAACAGCAGTAGCAACAGCAGCAGCAATAACACCCAACAACATTTTGTCGGCGCAATTTTGCGCACGTTTCACAAGGGCCAAAGCATATAGACAGACAGACAGCTATAATAATAAATATCAAAAATACCATACATACCTAATGGAGATAGTAGCTGCAACAACAATAATAATAATAATAACAATTAAAAGAAAATAACTTATTATTTGCATTTAAGTGCAACGATTGCAAGTCAATTGCTGTGCAAGTTAAAAGCAAATTACTGGGACATTAACCCTTTTGCTGTTGAAGTGAATCCAATTCAAAGTAAAATGCTCTAAGCATGAAATATTCTTACACTTTTGAGTCTGAGTATTTTTATTTTTGAATATTTTCATAAATTAAAAGAAATAAAAATTCTGCAAAAAATTTAAACATTTGGGACTTAATTCATGTGATAAAGTGTCAGATTTTTTAAAGTTACTTTTTAACGATAGCATTTGAATTTTTTGTACATGAACTGAATTCAGACTTGGACTGTTTTTCTTGAAACAAAGAAATAAAATGCCATTTGCAATTGAGAGATGAGTTCGGTGAGCAATTCATCTCACGTTTTGGAGGAGTCCATTGGCCACCAAGATCATGCGAATTGACTCCACTAGACTATTTTTTGTGGGGCTACGTGAAGTCTTTCGTGTACAGGGTCAAACCAGCCACAATTGCAGCCCTGAAAGACAACATTACAGCTGCCGAAAGGCTGGAAGAAGGATGCCAAAATTGGATGGATCACCTCAGGCATAGCCACGGGCAACATTTGCATAAAATAATCTTTAAAAAGTAAATGGCAGGAATTGATGTATCGCTCCAAATAAATATTTAATTATTTTTTGCAAATTTTCTGTTCTTTTTTCAATTTTCAAAAAACAAACGCTTAAAAAATCACCCGTTATTAGAGATCATTTTGGGCAAAAAAACTTGGATGTATGTAAACAATTCAGTTGACGTTTCTCAAAAACAACTTCCTGAGAAATTTTGTACCGCAATGCTTAGTAATCCAATAGTTGGATACTGAATTTTTATTTATTCCACCGATTATTGGATGTTTTTCTCCTTTTTAGCTATTCAGCCGATAGTTGGAAGAAATAAAAATTAAATCGTTCGACTATCGTACTACTAGCCGATAGTTTGACGATCAATAGTCCAAAAACTAAATAGCAGTAATTGGCCAGATGTATGATTTTTTCTTGGGTAGTAAAGAAAAATTCAAAATAATGCAAATATATCTACAAAAAAAAAGAAAAAAAAACGCTTAAATGTCACATTTAATCGCGCGTGGATAAATAAATTAATCACCAGATGGCGCTAAGCACTTGTAAAGCGCTCTTTAGCCACATTATATCTTCACATTGACCCTTGCTGCCTGCCACTACCATTTCTCTTATACATCTTATTCATAACAATTCCACTCCCTTGCCGCTTGGTGTAAAGTGCGATTAACGCGCGCTTATCGTTCATCAACTTGCTGCGCTTTAATTGCTGTCGATTAATTGTATGTTGCTTTAATTTATTATGTGTACATATAGTACAAACATATTTATGTACGTATGCTTGTATGTACTATATAAACATTTCTCAGAAGGGGCAGTAACAATGTGGCAATTTTGCTGGTTGTTGTTGGTAGAAACTGAGTTTTCAGTGGACATTTCATGCAAGTTAAAAATAAGTTCAATTCAAACAACAATTTAAACAATAAATTTTAGACTTTAAAGTGTTAAAAATCATTTTTTATAATTCTGCTTCAGTGAAGATAGTGAAGAAGCATAAGAAAAACAGAAGAGCTGAACCAGAATTTTGTACGTATACAACAAAAAATACCTGCTAAATCAGCAGCTTTTTCCGATAATTATCTATTGGGCTAGGCAGCCAAGTGACATCAAAAAAGGTTAAAATTTCGCAAGTATTGATGAAGTTGAAAAGTTTTGAAAAATCCGAAAAATGTTGAAATAGTCCAAATAATATTCAAAAAAAAAAAAAAAAATATGGGATGTTTAATTATTCGAAAAATATTGGTACAGTCGGAATATTTCTATAAGTAGAAAATGTTGAAAATGTCGGTATCTATGCCCTTATCTCCTCACGAAGCATAGGGCCTCCTAAAAACTTTTCCAACGTGGACGATCAGTAGCTAGCGACCTTAAGTCTTTCCAACAGTTCCTCAAAAAATATTAAAAAAATGTTAACAATTTTTGAAAAGGTTGAAAAATTGAAGATAATGCAGAAAGAGTCAAAAAAACTTGTAACGGGTGATTTGTTTGCTATTTGTTTTTTCAGTGTACATTTTTTTGAAACCTCACGCGCGATTCGTAACATTTGTCAACTCCAAAAAAATTAGTAAGATTTGCCATTTTACCAAATCATTGAATTTAACTATCAAAATTCGTGCTCTATGAAAAATGTAAATACTTATGAGAATATGAGGCTGCCAAGATCATGCGATTTTACCCCACTAGACTAATTTTTGTGGTGCTACGTGAAGTCTTTCATGCACAGGAACAAGCCAGCTACAATTACAGCCCTGGAAGATAACATTACAGCTGCCATTGGTGAGATACCGGCCGAAATCCTAAAAAAAAATACGCCAAAATTAAAGCTTACGGATGAACCATCTCAGGCTAGGTAACTTAAAATAATATTTAAAAAGTAAATGGCAGGATTTGATGTATTGCCCTACGTAAATATTTCATTCACTTTTGCGAATTTTCTGTTCTTTTTATAATTTTCAAAAACAAAACGCTTAAAAAATCACCGTTTAGAAGTACAGTATTTTTCGAATTAATGTGAACACAAATGATAATTTGCAAAAAACAACATTTATTAGTTATAAACGAAGAAAAAAGAGAAAATAATGCAATTTAAATTGTTTTTATAAGAACCTTGGCTTTTATAACTTCCTTAACACGTTTTGGCATAGAATCCACAAGTCTTGTATACATTTCTGATGCTTGCTAGTCTCTAAATCATATCTGGATTACAGTCTCAATCATTTTTGTTTTTGTTGTGCAGTCTTTTTTACGAAGTCTAGTCTTTACAATAATTCAGAGATTTTCAATCGGACTAAGATCCGGACAGTTTCCTGGCCATTCAATGCATGATATCTTCTTGAGAAGCATTTTTTGGTACAAAGACAGCGATCTCGTTTCGTTAAAAATAGGACAACGAAAAACTTCCGATAGCTCATATTGACCAAATCCGTTAAACATGTTTTGGGACTGCTTTTCTTATAAAGGCACCAGATCCCTTGTACCGATCGAAGGCATGATGAGTTCTCAAAAATATAAAGACTTGCTAGAACAAAGATTGGAAGCTAAGTTGAAGTTTTGCAAAATTATCACTTGTGTTCGCATTAATTCGATTAATACTGTAGAGTTGAAATATTGAAAAAAATTTTTGATTTCCAAAATGTTGAAAAACGTTGAAAATTCGAGAAATTTTCAAAAAGTCATGAAATGTTGAAAAATTTAATTTAACGATGAGAAAGTTGAAAATTACGAAAAATAAAACAAAAAACGGTGAAAAATCGATTATCTAAAACTAAAGTTGAATCTGAAGTTCATTTTGATATAAAAAATTAAAATTCACTTTTTCTTTTGTTCTGTCGATATAGCACATGCTAAGACAACTTTATCTTTAGTTTCTTTAGTGTTCTATTCAATCAATGGTTTTACTGAGAAAATTCTGTGAAAAAAGAGAACGTAGTGAAAAGTGCTGCATGTGTGCATGAACAAAAAGTAAGGAAGTGTAAGAGCACTAACACATATCATATTTTTCTTATGAACCATGATTTTATAATAACATGTGAATACCCCAAAATTTTTTCTTAAACTACTCGTATTTTAGACACCATTTAGAAATTTTCTAAGGTAATCTTATAGTATTTTGAGTGGGCACCTTAAAAATCTTTAAGTGACGAGGAGTTTCGCACCAAAAGATTATGTTTGCTCTGCAATGATTATTTGTCCATTATTTGGACTTTTTTATACAAGCGCTGGAGTTTTAAATGTTAACTTTTGGTTTGCATATAATAATACATATAATTGAGAATATAATACTTATGATGAAGGTACCATGTTACATCATTCTTAATTTGCGTTATATGCCATAAATGTAGGCTTATTGTCTAAGTGCACCTTAGCACCAAAGCGTTTAATTTTATCTTAACAATTGAAGAAATAATCACTAAATAGTGTAACGCTGCATACTAAATTTATAAAGCACGAAAGCTTTAAAATTAATTTCTGTAAAATTTTAATTTGCTATCGTATCATCTACTTTTTGTCTTCAATTCTAATACCGATAATTTAAGTAGGAAATATTTTTGGGCACTTCAAGGGATGTTGGATAGCAACAAAAATAAAATGCTAAGGCAAAATTTTTTTCTTTTATAAAAAACCACATACTTACTTATAAATATAAACCGCTTACATATACGTTATAACCATAAATAATTTAAAATGAGCAAAGGAATTTTCCACGATATAAATAATTTCCCTTTCAATATTTATCTCTAAAAGAAATCATTTGAAAACACTATAATTTCCAAGCGATTAGGCGTAATGAATGCATCCATACCCCCGGCAGCAATGATGACACCCACCGACAGCAGCATTAAGACGAATGCACGTTTGTCCATTTAAAACGCTTATGACGTAGAATCCCAACACAGCGCATCAGAATTTGGCCCCTAAAGCAGAAGTAGATACAGCGGTAGCAGCAGCAGTAGCAGCTGCCACTTAAATGCAGTCGACGTTGACTTTTTTTTTTTGGTTGCTGACAACTACTACTACAACGATGAGCTGATGTTTTAGCCAACGGCGCGTTATTTGTACGTGCTGTAGCTTGGTGAGCTTTTAGAAATCAGTTGAGATGTGATAGCTGCGGGTGATAAGTCGTTATAGTGGAACTAAAAACAAAAAAAAAAAAAAAGCGAAACAGCGTGACGCGTAAAAGTTAACCTCTTGTGATGAGCGAAAAAATTTAAATTTTGGGAACTTAAGTAAAAAGTTTTAAGTTTTTCTTTTTAAGAATTTTGTATTCCCAAAAGCTTAAAATTGCAATTTGAAAAAAAAAATAGAAATCCAAAAATTCTTTGTAGTTTTCTCAATACGAGCCTGTATGGTCAATATTTTCATTTTAGCAGGTTAAACATTTCAAGTTTTGTTTCTTTTGCTCTCTTATCACACAACGGCACGGGTATCGGGCACTGCTCTACGGAAGGCAGTGATATGAGCTGCCGGAAGGATTTATAAAACGAGCAACTTTGAGCTCCACCTTTCGACGCTTCTGCATAGCAGAGTTCACTCTTTAGCTAAAGCGAAAAATTTAATGCGTTGACGGCCGACTTGAATCGAGAATACCATCAAAGCCGGAATCATTCAAGTGTAGGCGTAAATTGTGTGCGTGTAACGGTATAATTTATAGATATTCGCGTGTATTGTTGTTGTAAATTAAGCAATTTATTTTGCGCTTTGTTATTCGATTTATAGTGAAATCGCTTTAAGAAAATAGCATTGGTAGAAGAAAAACCCCAAACCCAAAACCCAAACCATGTTATATTCAAAGTAAGAAAAGTTCAATGGTTTTATGAGCGGCGGCATAAAAGTGGGCGTGTTTGTAGTGGTGCTTGTGTAGCCAAGCAAATTCAAAGCTCTGCGCTAATAACATTTAATTAGCTTGCGAAAATTATATGGCCTATGCGTAGGCGTTATGGAGATACGTATCGAGCTGAATTCATATGAAGGTAAAATGTTGTAACTGAAATTTTATTTTTTATTACAAATAAATACATATAATTTATAATCAAAGTTGATTGGAAGACTCATTAAATACATATTTATTTAATTTGACAATTCAATTAGTAGTGAAAAGCTATAAATTTGAATTTCCGAACTGAATTAATAAGCGAAGTGGTAAATGGGATAATAAATTATAGAGGTTCACTAAAAGACTTTCATTGTGTTCACAAATTATGCACTGTTGCTTTTAAAATTGATTTTTAAAAAACTTTACTCAGAGAAAAATGATTTCTTAGTAAAAAAAACTTTTTAGTAAATTTTTAAGAAATAAATAATACAATTTATTTCGGTAGATAATGCGGAAAAATCCAATTTTAGAATATTTTCACGTTTCAGCTGTAGAATATTTAACCAAAAAATATGGAAAAAAATTGGTCACGGGTAATCTGAAACGCCAAATATTTATTTAATTTATTTATATTTACTAGTAACACTAGCTTTTGCCAGTTTTTGTTATATAGCCGGCGTTTCTTTTTGTAGTGTTTTTTTGTGTTTCTTCTTTCTTTCACTATGCTGAACAGTAAGCACTGTAAGATAATGTGAATTGTTTTCAGTTCCACTAAAATACAAAAGAAATTTAAACTTATTTAACAAAAGGTTATTCTTAGGTTGTTGTGTGTAAAAGCTTTCGCTATTAGTTTGTTTCAACTGTAACTGTCAGATTTTATTTTATTATTAACTCTAATTTTATAGCTTCTAAATCTTATGACTCTGAAATTTGTCTATTTTTGAAGTGTTCTCATATGAATATACTTAACACTAGCTAATTCCCGCGACTTTGTGCACGTAGCATTCAATTCCCATTCAACGATTTGTTATGTTTACATGCTTGTTTCTATGTGTGAACTTAATTTTTTTAGCAATTTTCAAACTTAAATATTTTCATATTTAACAGGAATATCGTAAAAATTTTGATTGGAGATTGAGACTAAGTATCTAAGTAATAACCCTAAATAAATTTGATTGAAATTGAACAAGCAGTTTTTGCGCGATATGTGAATATCAAAAACAGCTATCGTTTTATTTATATAGATTAACTTCAATAGCAGTTAAATAGAGATACACCTCAGGGCAGAGTACTCTACCCTCTGCTCTGGCTGACTGTAATGAATAAAGTAATCAAACAGCTTAATCAAAATGGGGTAAAAGTCGTTGCATATGCGGATGCTGTGGTCGTGCTAGTATCAGAGCTGTTCCTCGACGTGATTAGTAATATCAAGGAAGGAGCTTTGACTAAAATTTTCTCTTGGGCCACTAGTTTTGGCCTGAGGGTAAACCCAGCAAAATCCGACTTGATGCTGTTCACAACAAAAAAAAAACCAAAATACCGCGATTTGACCTTTCCCGGCTGTTTCACTTTATAAAAAAACTAAATACCTAGGAGTCATTATAGATCCAAAACTCAATTGGAAAGACAACAGCGAGCAAAGATTGGGGGCTTCAACCAAGAATAGTATATTGGATGTACACAGCCGTGATGCGCCCAATTCTTACCTACGGCTGTTTAGTATGATGGCTGGCCATTAGCAAGGGTTACAACCAGAAAAAATTAGCAAGGGTGCAAGGAACTGCTTGCATGGTCGTCACGGAGGCTATGAGAAGCCCTAAATGTCCTCTAACACCTGGTGCCTCCTAATATACTCATTAAAGCAATTGCGTCCTGTAGTGCGATCCGAGTCAGAGAAACAATACGGGCATTGTTCCATCCTCGGCTCACTGCCAAACGAACTGGCTAACCTTTATCTGCCCCACACAAAACTTCGAGAAAAAAATTCAGTTGAAGTTTCCGGAGAGAGTTCGATGGTATGAGGGCACTCTCAATCTAAATTTTGAAACCACCATATACACCGATGGGTCAAAAATGGACTGCGGGATAGGTAGTGGGGTCTACTCAATAGACATAAATTTTTCAATCTTTTCGTTTACTGCAGGTTAGCTGCAGGTTAGTTGGCAATTCTAATATGGGAAATTTAAAAATCTTTTCCGACAGCCAGGCCGCCATGAACTCGAAGACGATATAATCTAAATAAGTAGAGCAATGCAAGAAGGAACTAGCTGGGTTGGGACATCAGCTCGACGTTATTCTCATATGGTTTCCAGGCTACAGGAACATTGAGGATAATGAAAGCGTGGACGAATTATAAGGGCATGGTTTCACTCTTGATGAAACTGTAGCTTCCGAGTGTGTGCACATTCCGCTAGGTATAGTTCAGAGAAAGATCTTCTCGCGTTTTCTTTCTGAGGCAGCAAAGAACTGGAGGACCCAAAAAACCTGTAAAACATTCAGAGAAATATGGCCAACCTATAACAATTCAAAAACCACTAACCTACTCTCCAAGAGACGCAGTGCTTGCTAGCTTTACCAAACGTTGCCGTATTGAATTTGGCACAGCTAGTTAAATAGCTTTCAGTATTGTGATCTTATGCTTTTCTTGAATGGGAAGTGCAAAGCCCTCTAAGCCCACATTTTGTCCGCATATTTGTATAAAATTTGATTGAATTATTTACATTAAACAACTCTCTTTAGTATTATATATATATATTTAAAAATATTCCCTTCTATCAGGGTTACCAAATCGTATAGAAGTAATTTACGGCCTTCTCAAAAAATAAATAATTTTTGCCCCAAATGATAAATTTTTTTTTTTTGGGAAAAAGTTGATGTCTCTTTTTTTGCTCGTTAAACAAAAATTTCAAGTCCAACTCACAAAAATCGTTGCAATTTCAGAAATTTTTGGAATCTTACCAAACTCCCCACTTTGACATAAAATTCCGGGCTTTCGCATCAATCGCTTGGTAACGCTACCCTATATGGAAAGTGACACGCTTTTTTTCAAAACCCGTCTCTTTTTTTTGTCTAATGCTTATCGTAGTCATATCTTTTGTAAATTTGATATTGAGTTATATTTCCTGCTCAACATAACGCTCAATAGTTTTTAAGCAATTCAAAATTTTCTATTCCATGAGCACTTAAAACTTTAACTGTCGCCTTGTACCATGTGGATAAAGATGGTGTGTTTGGTTTTATTGTCACTTTTTTTCTTATTTAAACTTGTTACCAGCACGCCGTGTATATTTAATTTAATAAGCGAAATAAATCAAGCGCAAATCTTTTGCTTATGACATTAACATTTTATTAAATATGTTTCCGAGAAAAGTTAAAAAAATTAAAGCTAAAAAAAAGCAAATTCAATTTGTTGCATATGTTTTACATCCGCTTCCCTTGTTGCGAGCACTTTTCGCGTACACCGACAAATGCAGCTGACTTCATAGCTTTTGCCAAATTTTTTTCAGAATTCCATTTATTTTATGCTTCATTTTGCAGTAAAAATAGCAAAGAATTCATAAAATTCCCTAGGGATAGCAAAAAAACTTAATTGATTTTCGTTTTCTTTGCATGCGCGAGTATGAAAATGTGGCTGCTTGTATAGGTGTGTGTGTGTGCGTGTGTGTGTGTGCTTGTGCGTGCAGCATGTCGAAATTGAATAAAAATTCGCACAAGTACAAAGTTTTTCTTTTTCCAGTGAAAAATCGAATTAAATTTATGGCAAAGGTAGAGTTAAAACAATTTTACTGTTGGCTGCGGCGGTACACAGAACTAAGTGACGATCATTTTATTTAAGCGTTGATGACGACATAGCACGCTCTCGTGCGGGGGTAACGTTTAAAGTAACACTACTTGGGAGCAATTGTTGCGTGTGCATATAAAATTTTATAAAGTTGATTTGCAGTTCGTGAGTTATTGCAACAAAATGCGTAGAAAAAATTGTATTTCGTATGTTTATCAAGCAAATATTTAAAAAAAAAACAAGAAATTATTTTAACATAGCTAAGCCGACTAAAAGGTGTAGTAACTAAAACCATTTAAAAAAAACATTACTTGGTATTGCGTTCAATTTTTCCTTACAAATTAATGTTTCCAAAACTTCAGTTCCATAAATTTTGCAAAATTGTTCAAAAAAACCTCGTTATAAATTTATATTTGATCGTTGCATGAGCTATTGTTATAAAATCTTTCCTTAATATATAGTTCTTGGTTTTTGGTATGAAAAATATTTCTATTAAATTTTCTAAATTATGATAGGAACAGTTTTTTATATGGAGAAGAATGTGATGTAGAACAAAATTTAGGACATTACTCTGTAATGCGATACGATAGCAATGCCATACGTCATTGTATACATTGTACTCTAAAATGCATTGAATTGCATTGTCTTTCACAACGGTTTACAGAGTAGAGCCCCTGTACTGGCGCAAATTTGCGAAAATCAAACACTTAAGACTTTGATAACTTAATAAAATTTATAATATTTTTCGAGTTTTTCAGCATTGTTTAATTTTCAATATTTCGACTATCTTAACATTTTTTGATTTTTTCTTTATTTTGTTGGCATTTCCAATACATTTTAAGATATTTCAATACATATCAACCATTCCAAAGTTGTGCGACTCTTACAACTTTCCGATTTGCTCAATATTCTTCAATTATTTTGAACTTTTCAAAATCTTTTTCAGATTTTTAAAAGTTTTTCGACGTTTACAACATTTTGGACTTGCTCAATATTTAACGACCTTTCCAACATTTATCATACATCTCTATATACAATGTGTAACAAACGAAAGGCACATTGCCTTAAAACATCGCTTACTAAGTGCCTGTAAAGTTTACCGAGTTGCCTACATCTCCACATACAGTGCATATAGCCAACAGGCAAGACCACTTACATCTCTATATACAAAGTTAGCAGATCATAGACACTCTGCCTACATTTCTATATGCAAAGTATGCGAAATGTTAGGTAAACAAAAAATTCTACTTATTACAAAAATTTGTTCAACAAATTAAAAAATTAAATGGGAATTTATATTTAATTTTGACGACAGTAAAAAAAATGTATATTTATGTCGGTTGTTAGAGCATTTCCTCGGGACGAGAACCCGGAACTGATAATTCTTTCTAATTAAATTTAATTTACAATTTTTATTTATAAATTGATTTGAATAACACAATTTGATTCGACTGAGACTTAAACCGTTTCTAGAATAGTTCGAGTTTGACCCCGTTCCTTAGCTAGGTTGGCTATAGAACGTTGATATTTAATTAGACAAAATTGAAGAGACAAAATCAAATAGTGAAATAGATGAAAATAAAAATAAAACGCATCGATGGAACGCAACATATAAGTGAGTGACTTTTCATCGATGACTTTTCGAAGTGGTAGGCTTTTTTGCCGCTGGGATGTAAGGCATTTTTTTTAAAAATATTTGTTATCTCTGTAAATTTTTCCACTGCGAAAATTATTTTCAGGGAATATGTTAAAATATAAAATAATAATAATTAGGTCTCTCGAAAACTTATATCTGCATTTTGTAAATGATATTTCAAATATAAATTTAAAGCTCTCCATGCATCATTGTATATGAAAATCATACAACGTTATATGTTAAAAAAGTTAAATTTTAAAACAAAAAGGACAAATATATAAAATTTATAGGTCCTAGTGCTGCTGGTCCCATTTTGGAACTTGCTAAACAATTTTTCATAATCTGAAGCTATTTTTTGGGAGTTTTGAAAAAATTAACCTCTTAACTTTCTTCAACTCTTTTGCACTCTTTAAACTTCAAATGTAGATTGAGAAAAACCAGAACGTGCTGAACTATAACTTTCTTTGCCAAAATGAATCTCGAAAACGTCCTCTTTCAGGTTTACACCATGTTCTCTATGTTGCAGAAACACTGTTGCACTGTGTTATTAAACTGTTTGTCAACATTTTGTGTTATGTTGTCATATTTTGAAGTCGATCAAATTAAATTAAAGAAAATAAAAAATCAATAATTGCATGATGGTAATAAATCCATTTTATAATTTTATACTTTAGCTATAAACTTTCTTATTTGCACGCATCTGTTATTTTATTGCATGACACAAACAAAAAGAAAAAAAGTATCACACCACAACAACGAACTCTTGTTGCTGCTGTTACTTATGATGCTACTTTTGTCACTTGCTCGTACGAGTAGTGCTCGAATGTGCGTGCTTTTGTGCATGCAACACACAGCTGCAATATTGCCATGGATTCTTTTTTAATGGCATGTAAACGCATACGTATGTAAAGGTTGTTTTTTTCACTCTTTTGCTGGCGGTATGTTTGCTTTAAATTTTCACTTCCACTTTTTATTTATAGCAACCTGGCGCATTTTTATGTTGCATACTTTTGTGCATACCATGGGTAAAAGCCATAAAAGCGGTTTTTACTTGTTTCGGTTTTTATTTTTATTTCGTTTTTTGAACAATCGTTTGTGAAAATTTATTAACTTGGCCAACAAGTTAAAGATTGGTTACTTGTAAAAACAGTGCACTTGACAGTCTCCAATTATGCATGCAGTAACATCTGCAGCATTTTTAAAGTGCTATTAATATGCATTTAATTTTCATGCATTATTCAAATCAATTGAATTTAGCACATTAATTAATTGATTTAATTAATCAGCGCTTAGTGCAGCTTAGTTGTTTTATATGACAGTGATGCCGTTGTCGTCGCTTTGCCAGAAGCTATGTTTCGCTAATGGACTTTCACACAGCTGTTTGATTACGTCTGATGCAAAAGGTGACCTAGATTTCATTTCAATCAGGTTTTCTGCTGATTACTTATTGAATTATTTTTAGTATCAAGACGGATGTTCATTAATTAATTGCATAATACGGTTTGCAATTAAAAAGTTTTTTTTTTTAAATATTTATTTATTTATTAAAATTATACAATTTAATTTAACAATTTTTTTTTGAAAACTAATATCACACCTACCTATGGCAATTCCATAAATTCCCTGAAACTGCCAACATGTATCCGTTAAAAACTGCCAAACATAATGGTAACTTGGTAATATACCAGTGGTGTAGGTATCCAATTTAACAAGTCCAAAGGCACAGCTCAATTTGCCAACTAAATATTCCCTAGGATTTGGTTTCAAGCAACAAATTTCTTAAATCGACCAAAACAGTAATTGCTCTCATATGTCCATGCACCTTTTCAGTCCATTTTTCTTGCTACTGTAATTTAAATTCGAAACTGTGCTCAGTTCAGAGGAACAAAAATGCCGCGGCCTCACTGGTACAAGGAATTTTTTTATAAATTTTAAAATTGAAAGAACTTGTCTGGCTTAAAGTGGTTTCAATGATTGCAATCAGGTTCAAAGGAAAGCGTTTTGAATGTAGTCATCCAATAAAAATACTGATTTCGAATGATTTAGAAATGTTACCGAAACTTAGCAAACACTATTGGCCTTTTACTAAGAGAGTGAAAGATCTGTCTTCATTGATTATTCCAATCCTGTGGGTAAACAACATTGATAAAAGAAATTTTTGACAGGCGTCTTTGCTCAGAATGCAACAATCACAGATGGCAATAAATCACTGACTTAAGTCGAGAGTAAATCTTCGATAATACGGACAAATCACTTTCGAATAAGGGCAGTGTAAAAAGTCCCTGTCGATTTTAACATTATCAAAGTCTCAGGGATAGTGTGCCTTCTTAACACTAGCTTGACCATTACATGATCTCTTCAACATTTTCTACACTTATAGGGATTCTTCATCTCGTTAGTGGTATGCTACTGTCTTGTCAGTTTTCTATCTGAAATGATCGCCAATATGGTTTCAACAGAGTACTCTCCACTGGAGATCTGACGACGTTCCTCATCGAGAAGTGAAACCAATAAATTAACTTACTCGGTCAATACTTACGTATTTCATCGGTAATTCATATGTCTGTTGAATAACTACCTTCTGCAATGGTCACCATAACTACCTTCATGTGGTCATGGAGGATTTCACATCAAATGAACAGTGAGTACATTAATTATGAAGTCTTTCAAATTTCTGTTCCATTTCTCATTTTAATTGAAGACCTTCTCTCACTAACTCTATCCATTTAAATATTTACCAGCGATGTTGAGATTTGTCATTTATGTTGCTTCAAAAAGCACCAAAGCTCTGTGTAGTGACATGTTCTTTAATGATCTAAAAATGACTTCGAGGTCGTACTAATCGGATCGAATTCAATGCTAGCAAGACTCAGCGTTTTATGTTGTTTTATGGAGGGTTAGATTGTTACTTCCCATCAAACAACTTTACTGAGGGAAATGTTATACTTATTCCACCATTTACGCTATGCACACACAACAAATGCAGAAAAATAGCATTTAGCTAAAATCAATGTTAAAATTTAACATAAATGAAAAAAAAAAAAATTTTATTTTTTCTAAAAAAAAAAAGTTATGGGTATTCATCTAAACGCGCAAAACCCTCGAAAGCTGTGCAAGTTGTGCAGTTTTGCGCCGTCGCAAGCGAACTGTCAAAAATCGTATTGAAAAAACTTACGCTGCTAATTGTGGAATTGTTGTCAATCTCTTTTCCCATACGATTCTCTCAGCAAAAATTTATTGTTTACACATTTTGAATATCTCACTCTCTTTTGCCATACGATTCTCTCACAAAAAAATGACATGCTCATCAACTGCCACAAATTGTACAAAATATTTAAAAGGGGCCTTCGTGAAATACACCGCGCAAAATTGCATATTTGCGCAAAATGGGGAACTTGCGCATTTAGATGAATACCACTTTTATATTTCTTAAAAAAAAAAAAAAAAATTTATTTTTTCCAAAAAAAAAAAATTTATTTTTTCCAAAAAAAAATTAAAAAAATTCATCTGCAAGTTTCTTAATACGGTCCTGGCCATGTGTCTGGATTACCTAAAGCGGTGCAAGAAATACTTCACCTACGCTGATTTCTGAACTGTTTATATCGCTTATATTAGACCAAAAAAGGAATACAATTTGCACATCTGAACCGAGACTCAAAAGACTACTTTCAAGCTGCACTATTGAACGTTTGCAACACTCATTAAGTTGTAGAGCAATCTTCTTGCGATTATTTAATCAATCAGCTGCAACATCTGCATGTCTCAGAGGAATTTTCACCAATATTTCTCAATTTAATCCTTGTCTCTTTAACCCACTTTCATTTGTTCTAAGTTTGAGTGATATGTGTTAAGAAAAAAAATCTTTTAAAATTTCATTTTATTTTCTTGAAATAATTAAAAAGCTGCAACTTCATCATCTGATAAGTTCTATTTTAATTTAATTTTTTTGCGGTTTTAAAAAGTTTTGTTTTTAATGATGTACTAAAAATTTCACCAACTTAATTTATGCACTTGCAAAGTTTATTAATTTAAATTTTTTTCTCAACTGTTTTTTCTTTTTGTGCTTCTTTTAGTGCGCGACCACTGTCATCAGCAAAGAACCGAGGGTGTCGATGTGAAGGCCAGAAAAAAACTTATAATCGCCAGCGTGCTGTGTTTGGTCTTTATGATTTGCGAAATTATTGGTAAGTTCATTAAAGAAATTGTGCAAGATTACCACAAAGCAGAACAAAGAAAATCAGTACATAAAAGAAAGTCATAAAAATTAAAGAAAATATGCAATTAAAATTTGTTATGTGCAACGGAAAATTTATGCTCTTACCATATCAATTACCCAAAGAGTTATTCTTCACCGCATTTTAATTTTTTAAAATTATTACAGTGTTATCTACATGCTGTAGCAATTAAATTTCCACTCTGTAAAATATACGTCAAAAAAAGTACCCCTTTAACTTTACAAAACTGCAGCATTTTATTTTATATTGCAAATTGATTTAAACCGTAGTGGTGCAAAATGCAAACTTCTTCAATTTCTAACTTGAAACTGCAAAATAATAGATAAACATGCTCCTGGGGGAAATTTTCAACAAGCGTGCAAATATGGCAGAGATTTTACATCTGCACGACTGAGTGACCAGAAATTTTGTTAAACCAACTATCAGATCAGTACGTCGTTAAAGTATGGGGGCCATAGCAGCACACATTGATAGCAATGGAGAATTACATGTGGGAAACAGTACCTAAAGTACTTGTAAAAACTCTGTTTGAGGGTAGAAAAACATAGTTTAATTTTCCAAACTGCAGCAATGTGAGAACTTTGAGCAAGGAGAGTAGAAAGGGAAAGGGTAGCGGAAGCGGAAAATTGACACAGTGACTGTCTCACATATGCGCCCGCATGCAGAGTTATCGACAACGAACGACTTCATGCTGATGCATAGCAATGTTGGAGAAGTGTGCGGAAACGGAAATAACATTCAATGAGAATTTCCGTGCGTCAGTATGACAGTGTATGATTGCCCAGCAGGACTCGCAGGCATTAGTAATTTGGGTCAAAAACAAAATAAGAAAAAAGGTGGGAGAAAACAAAATAAGATTAAATTAAGAGAGACAGTGAAGTCAACAATAAAAAAAAGACAATTCGAGAAAGGAGTAGAAAGGAAGAGCACAGGTAGAAATGAAACAAAACGTCATGAACTATCGTTTCAAAAATAAAATAGCATGATAAAGAATGGACGGTTAGAATCAGAAATTAGAGAGAAGAAAAAAATAAAACAGGATTAAATTAAGAGAGACAGTCAAGTCCGAAATAGAAAAAATTGGCAAAAGAAGAACAAACCGAAAAATGAGAACAGAAGCTTAGGAAGGGATGGGAATGAAACGAAAACATCATGATATTTTGTTGCGAAGAAGAAATAGCATGATAAAGAATCCACGGCTGGAATCAGAAAGCAGAGAATTGAAGAAAACAAAACAGGATTAAATTAAGAGAGAAATAGAAAAAAGAGGCAAAAGAAGACAAATCGAAAAAGGAGGAGAAAAGCAAAAGGGCGAATGGGATTGAAACAAAATGATCCTGATCTTATGTTTCAAAAAAGAAAAAATCATGAAAGAAAGGACAACAGGAATCAAAAAAAAAAGTAAAGCTCAGGCATCAACCGGAGGGAATAATAAATACAAAATGGATTAAGTTATTATCGGAGGTGGTTATGAGTTAGGATGTGGAAGGAAATCTGGCCATAGGTTCTGAAGTCACAAGACAAGAAACTCTTCCTTAAATGACAGGTCAAATATATTTCGGAAGTCAGCGGCAAGTGGACAATATGACTGATCCCTTTTATCGGACTATGTATACTTTCAGAAATATCTACATCATATCGGTAAAACAGACCACGCTTTCTGTATATATAGAGACGCTGATGAAGATGAAGTTTTTCAACTGCACTCGATGAAATAACGAACGCAAGTCCTTACGGGAATTAGTCGGCCAGTGCTCCGCTGACAATGTGATAGAAAATATGCTGCAGGCTGAAGGTAACTGGAATGCAGTTGCAGAATTTTCTGAGAAAGTTTTGAGGAAGTGGGATCTGGACGCAGGACAAATCATGGACCCTATCCCGAAGCAATGCTAACGTAGCCCCAGGGTACAAACGAAAATAGTGGGAGCTATAGGCAGAAATCATAAATTAAATCAATATAACATCACAAAGGAGAAATGATCATAAGACATGAAGCTTTGTTCGGCAATAGCTGCAGAATAGAAAAAAAAGGGAAGTGAGAGAAGAAAAGAAGAAAGAGGAAGAAACAGAAGAAAAATAGAAGAGGCAAAGAGATACGAAAAGACAAATGAGAATTGAAGCTATGAATTCCAGCTGAGAGCTATGCTGGAGATAACGTAGTACAGGCAAAATTAGAGCTAAAAATTAAGCCCACAAACTGGGAACGAAACTGACCAAGTTGTGGACAAAGCTGTTAAAACTGAAGATGCAGCTGCCTAAGTTGAAGTCAAAGCTGATTAAGTTGAAGATAAAGTTACATAAATTGAAGACAAAGCAGTCGACAACACTCAATGTAAAAAAAAACTATAAAAGATGAAGCTGCTTAAGATAAAATTGAATCTAATCAAGCTGTGAACCGTTGCGGCTAAGTGAGTTTTGAAGGACTTCCGTTGCCAGAACATAGCTTGCTCGTTGAAAAAGATTGCCTTTGTTCTTCAATTTTATTATTTGTTACTTGACTTTTACTACTGGTGGGGAATAAAAAAATAAATAAATCGATTACTTGATGAATCGCATGTCTCCTCAAAAAAAAAAAAAAAAAAAAAAAATAAAAAAACAACAAAATGTAGAAATATACCAAAGTAAACAGTAGTCATTAAGAAAAGATAAAATGTTCCAGAAAACGACAAAAACCAGAGAATGTAAGGAAAACAAGCAAATTATCAAAAAAAGTCGAATTGTGACGATAACTCATAGCATGATGACAAATTAATTAGGAAGCAGCAAGATTTTTGAGGTGACAGGATAATACTCTACCAATAATGTTTGTTGTAATACAACACCTTTCAATCTAAATATAACCGATATATAACCGTTAATACTACCAGAAAAGAAGGGCACATAGAATTGGGAAGTGACTGAATCTGATATAAAAAGAGGAGGTTTGAAATCTGAAGTTAAATAGATAGAGATGGATAAAGCTTGGAAAAAATCATGGCTATAAGAAATATAACTAAATAAATCCGGTTGTCACAAATTGACCGATATATAACCGTTAGTACTACCAGAAAAGAAGGGCTTATAGAATTGGGAAGTGACAGAATCTGACATAAAAAAGAGGAGGTTTTAAATCTTAGGTTAAATAGAAAGAGGTGGATAAAGCTTAGATAAAATCACGGTTATAAGAAACTTGAAAATTAATATTGAAAAAAGAAAAAAATGGCAAGAGATCGACATAAACTTGAGTGCTTTATTTATGCGATCCGCTTGATGACCTCCCATTTACTATTGAGTACTCCCATGCCTATCCACACAGTGATGCCTTAGCATTTTTAACTTTTTTTTTTTGGGGTTTCTTACTTTCAATTGTTGCTACTTCTGCTGCACAGGTGATGCGTTGCACAAAAAAAATCGATCCTTTGCAATTTTCAACATAAATAACAATACTTTTTTTCTTGCTCATTTTTACTGCCATGCACTTTTATTCAATTTACTACTATTTTTTTTAATACCGTTTTCTTTTAACGTTTATTTTTTCTTCACATATGAATACGTTGCTATTTTATTTTGGGCCAACATCACTTTTCACTTCAATTTTTTTTCGGCAACAAATGTTGATGCTGCTACTACTACTCCTCCTTTTCGTTGTTGTCGTCCGGCAATGAAATGACTTTGCATTGGTAACTATAATACTTTTTATTTTTGTTCATCATCATCGTCATCATCATCGCAACAAAAAAATGACTTCACTTCCGTGCTCTTTGTTGGCAATATCATGCTGTTGCTACTCTATTGCCCTGCTGCGTGACAACAACACATCATGATGATGATGATCATCAACATCAACATCATCAGGTGGCGTGGCATCGAACAGTTTGGCAATTGCAACAGATGCTGCCCATTTGCTCACAGATTTTGCCAGTTTTATGATATCATTGTTTGCCATTTGGATTGCAGGACGGCCATCGACACAGCGGTGAGTTATTTTTATATACTCGTACTACTAAAACTACTACTAGTTCTATTACTCCTTTTTCGACTAACGTAGGATTTATTTTTCCCATATGTGTGTGTTTTTGTGGTAAAATGCTTTTGCTGTTTGCAAATTGTGAATTGCAGTGCAGTAGCAATGGCAACATGTCCTTGTGCTCAATTATGTTGATGTGTTTTAGTGCTGGTTAAGTGCGCTAAAGAGTGAAAGAAGCACTAAAAGTGTAATTTTACTTTTTAGTTTATGCGTTTTTTAACTACTAGCTCTTATTTGCTAATGTTTGCTGACAACTTATGTGGATGACAGTCAGAAAAGAGATTTCATTTCATACATAAAATATTAAGTATTTAAAAAAAAAATTATGTATAAACTCTCAGCTCTTTCGATTTAAGGAATAAATTGAGGTGGAATACCTCATATTATATTTAATATTTA
Organism: Tricholauxania praeusta; assembly: GCA_949775025.1. Lineage (NCBI taxonomy): Eukaryota > Metazoa > Arthropoda > Insecta > Diptera > Lauxaniidae > Tricholauxania > Tricholauxania praeusta. The sequence continues at coordinate 127,254,319 of OX459030.1, read as the reverse complement.
ATACGAAAATAAAAAAAAGAAATTATGCCTATGACTATGCACCTAAATATAGCCTAAGCCATGACACACAATTAAAGAAAAGCTTATAAAAATATATTGCATAGTTTTAGGCTTGCCTTAGATTTTGCTTTGAAAACGATGATATTTTCAGTAAATGCAACTAAATTATGTTTTTGTTTGAATTCAGCCAAGGGGACGTCCATAAATTACGTGTGGTGTTTTTTTTGAAAATTCGGACCCCCCCTCCCCTTGGTGAGATTTGGTGTTTTCTGGTGGGACGCCCTCCCTTCCTTTCGTGTGACTTTCTTTATAAATTTTATATGTAATCTGCGATAATAATGTATACTCTCTGCATTAAAAAGTCGACGTGAGATTTTCCTAGACCCCCCCTTCCCATGGTGAGATTCGGTAAGATTTTGCCGGACCCCCTCCCCCCTATTTTGACTCACGTATTTTATGGACGGCCCCAAAATGTGCTTCAACTAAGAATATGGACTGATCTATTAAAAATATTATTAAATACGGTAATTCAAGCTTAAAGAACTAAATTCATCTCACAAACGACTATACTAAACTTGGAGTAATTTCAATCTCCGGCACTTCAAAAAAGTAATAGATGTCGATTTTTTTTGATAACGAAGACAATGTTTTCCTGCAAAAGGGCACATGTCCTACGAATATTTATATTTTTTGCCGATTTGTACGGGGACACAGCTTTTTACCAGTAGATAGAGTAGAATAGGTTTTTTAAGAGAAAAAAAAACGATAGTCACTAAGAAAGATCAATCTGAAGAAGTGTATGCTATGTTTGGCACTGTCAAAAAATTGGGTACGGACTGAGATATCTTCAATGTGAAGACTCTTTTGAACTGTTATAAAAAAATAAATGGTATACAGGACATAAAACGGGTAATATTACAAAAAAAATAATGACCACTGTAAATACAAGAAGTTTGCGGCCCATAGATTTCAGACTGGAATGTAACAACTTCAGGATATATTTAAACCCAGGCGATCTTTAATGCTATTTGAGCTAGAAAAAGTTTTCTTAGGAAAAACAATCAAGAAGAAAGATGTTGAAAACTTACTACAAAAACAGTTCGGAAATAATTGGCAACAGATTGACCAGCTTTCGTGGTATGTTTTATTATTGACATGAGAAATTAATGAGCAAAATGTAGAGGAAAATCATTCTGATAATGAGTGCAATTGCACCGAAGAAGAGCCGGAAATTTCAAGAATTCAACCATCAAAAATTTAACCATTTTAATACATAGTATATACATATGTAATTTATTGAACAATAATAATCTATATATTAATACGTGAACATCGAATCTTGTTAATATCATTATATAATAATCAGCGTTATTATTGGCACATTACCGGCACATGTTCATTATAGGATTCTACAAAAGGGCATTGTCCATTCAAGGGTTGAACAAAAAGGCACATGTCAATTCAAGGGTTTAGCAAAAAGGCACATGACCATTCAAGGGTTGAACAAATGGGCACATGCCCAGTTTGTCCCAGCAATAGGACACATCTCCAAAATTTTTTTGGGTCTGAATGAGTAAAAACAGTAGCACGAATTGACATAATTATATAAAGTTAATGTGATTAGTTCAGAGACCTAAACCATTTTTTACGATTTTTGAACATTTTTAGCAATTCGACATGTACCGTTTTGTCCGTCCACTCCTCAATTCAAACCGGTTGAATTTTCTTGTTTTTTCTGGTATTACTTTTCTTTCCACACATCTGTGATTGAGCGGCAGCCCAGTCTCCCGCATTTGGAAAGAAATATTTCCGTTTTTGACGACATTTTTGCTCATAAAAAAATTCCCAAAAATAACAATGCGTATTGAATACAAAAAAAGAGTGAATAAAAAAAAAATTAATTTATTCCTCTAATGAGCTAATATTATGAGAACAAATTTTTTTTTGAATGATTTGAGCGATTTACAGAAAAACTTAAATTTAAGTCTCAAACTGCAATGCTTTATTTATAAAAGAAATCTACAATTCTTGCTATTTCAACAAAAGCAATTAATTTTATTACATTTTGGAAAACTTTTAAACATAAACCAAATAAAATAATATTATCTTACTTTGCTTGAAAAAACAAAAAAATACTTGCAACAAAAAATAAAAATTTCTTCTCAAAAACAATGGGAAACGCAAACACTACTACTGCGCTGCTGCAAAGTAATTCAACTGCAATTTTAGCTTTTCAAGTTGTATGTCCTTTCATTTTTTGTTTTTGGCAATTCAACTGATATATTTTTGCAGCGCAGCAACTGAAGTTGCACTCAGATGGCTCATTTAATTTGGCAGTGAAGTGTTGCATACTTTGGGCGCACATGCATGCACGTATGTATGTGTATGTGTGTGCGTTTACGAGTAGATTGCTGCAAACTTTTGTTGATTTCGCTGAAGAATTTCAATTCTGACTACATTTTCGTTTCATTTCATTTAAATTTCACTTAAGAGCTTTGTTTACATCAACACCATACACACACTCACTTACGACAAGTGCTCTACATTGCACATATGCATGCATGGGCGTAAATGCACCTAAATGTATGCTATAGATTTTTTTTCCGTTTTTTGTTTTATTCATGCAAATTGTAGTAGTATAAGTTGATTACTTCTTTAAATAAATGTTGCCACATTCATTTTCCCCGAAAGTATTTCGTAATGTAGTAAGTGGCGGCAAACACTAAGGGGTGGTTGGCCGAAATAGGGCATCTGTGTGTGTGTTTGTTTGTTATGTTTCAAGTAGCTGGCAGGCACTGAATGCGCGATTGCATGTAAGCGTCCACTAGCTTGGAAAATCGGCACAGCAGTTAGTTGATTACTTTCGGTTTCTTGCTTGAAGATTGAATTGCAACAATTAGGCCAGGGTTTTGTAAGAAGTTTTGTGAAAGTACACTTAAAAAATTGCTGGTGCATAAAAATTTAAAATAGAGAAAAAAAAAAAGTTTCTTAATACGGTGAAAACACGGTGTGGGAAATATAGAGTAGTTTTTTTTTTTTTTGTATTATGATTCTTAAAAAGATGTGGGCTACGTTGGAGTTGTAAAACTTTTCTATGTTTTTCGATAAATTTCGATAGGTACTTATCGATAATTCTTTGGTTACTCAACAGCTATAAACTTTTTCAAAAACTCGATAAAAGTCGGAGGGCATCGAAATGCAACAGTCCGTTGGACTGGAAAAGAATCAAAAACATTGAATTAGCTGGCAAAAGGCGAAATTCATCGAATAACACCAAAAAAATCGATATCATTTGGGAAGTGTCGAAAAGTCAATAATAGTCAAAGGTACCCGAAAACATCGAAAAAGTTGCTGCGTGTGAAAAGTATCAAAAATTTTTGATAAGGTCCAAGAATATCAAAATCATTCGAAGAGCTAATAAAAGTCGAACAATATTGAAAGGCTGCGATAGTTTTGATCGATAAAAATTATAATCGAAAAAGCAATTATTTTGTATCTTAAGTACACAATAAAAATTAGTTTTAATCGAAAGTAATAATAAGATAAGATTTTGATAAAAAAATGAATAACGTCTATTTTCGATAAAAAAAATCTATTACTACCTCAGTAATTATTTTTTTTGACAAAAAGCCAGCCGTAACTGTCGCGGGTTCTCGTAATTGTATGAAGAACGCACAAAGCATTATCCCAAAAAAAATACAGTTTAGCTACCACAGCTGTTCACTTTCTTAGCTATTTAGCTTTTAACATTAAATGAAGTATACTTAGGCTTGGGCAAAATACATCGATTATCGATATTTCCGATGTATTTTTCGATAATTATCGGCGGTATTTTTTATTTCGATATATCGATATTCGATTTTATTTTTCGACTATCGAATTTCGATATTTTTGTTTAAGAGTAGCTCTGTATCCAATTGAATGGGTCAAATATATTGGATCTTCTTTTGTGTTTGTGTAATGACGTTAGCTAACGTTCGTTGAAAAACCACTCGTGTGGTCCCAGCCTAACAAGATAGAGTTTTTTTGTTATACTCAAATAAATGCACCCGTGATAAGTTACGCCATCGCCGCACAGTGTTATATTTTGAGAAAAAATGGACAAAATCAAATTCCCGTCGATAACAATGCCCAAAAAAAACGAGGTCGGTCTCATTCGAAAGGTGATTTCATGCTTTTTTTAGAAAAATTGTCCCGAATCGAGATCCCAGCTTTGGGCATTTCTCAGAAATGCCCAAAATATGGTCTTTTTCACTTTTAGACAGTTTTTCCCAATTTTAGTACAATTTTGACTCGTATACATATCCGATGATAATTTATTTTGAAAGTCGAGAGTATATATATATATATATATATGAAATATTATGAAAATATATTATGAAAAAAAAATTTTTTTTCGTATTATAATGACAAAAATGACAAAAATTGTCATTTTTGTCATTTTTTTAGTTATAATACGAAAAAAATTTTTTTTTTTATAACGAATTAGTTTTAAAAGATATATATGTATATATAAATATATATACTCTCGACTTTCAAAATAAATTATCATCGGATATGTATACGAGTCAGAATTGTACTAAAATTGGGAAAAACTGTCTAAAAGTGAAAAAGACCATATTTTGGGCATTTCTGAGAAATGCCCAAAGCTGGGATCTCGATTCGGGACAATTTTTCTAAAAAAAGCATGAAATCACCTTTCGAATGAGACCGACCTCGTTTTTTTGGGGCATTGTTATCGACGGGAATTTGATTTTGTCCATTTTTTCTCAAAATATAACACTGTGCGCCGGTAAGAATAGAACTTTTTCAGTAAAAATATCGGTTTTCGATTATCGATTATCGATTTATTCGATGATTTTTTCTCTATTCATTTCGATACTGTTTTGAAATATCGATCATCGATATTTCGATAATATTTTTTATTTGCCCAACCCTTATGAAGTATAAAAAGGTTTGCTTTTAAAATGTTGATTTTCCGAAAAAAGACAAACTGTGGATTTCATGAATTGCCTTCACTCCTTAATTTATGCTAAGCTAAAGGAGTGAACTTGCTGCTAACGAATGCTGCTATTGCTTTATGCGCTTTAAATTGGTCAACGTGGTAAATGGCGCATTTGAATATCATGCAAATATGTGAAAGGGAAACACAATGAAAATACGATATGAATTGCATATGAGTGCAACGACATCAAACAAGCTGTGTTGCAAACGACAAACAAACAATGCAAGCAACATGTGAACACAACACACTTACAGAAATGAACATACATATGTTTGCGCACTATAATGCGCCTGTTTATTTTGCAAATGCGTTTTGTTGTGTTTTTCTTATTGTTGTTTTTTTTTTTGATAAATTAAATTCACCGTCTTCTGTTCGACTAATGTTGCAACTCCAGCGTAGTGCAACAAAAACAAACAACAAATGCAAAAACAAAAATTCAACAGAGCATAGAAAGTTTTCTTTTTTGCGCAAATTGCAAAAGTTTTGCATTTTTCACTTTGTGGTTACTGGGCTAAGAAAAAAAAAAAAAAAAAAAACATCGAGGTTTGTTTGTGCCGTCTCTCTGCTTTTCACAAAATATGCATTGCACGAAAAGTCAAAATGTGCAACCGTGCAAGCAGCGACAACGTCGGGCACAAACCTTAGAAATAAAAAAGGAAACGGAAATGTGCAAAAATTTCCTACCAAATTAGATGGGTGGTCAGACATTAGGGAAATTTGAAGGAAATATTTGAATATAAAAAGATTCAACTTATTTTGATTTCCTTTCGTGCAAATGCAATTTTTGTTGCCTACTTTTTTGGGTTACTGCTGGTAGCGGTAGTACGTAATGGTTAGTTAGTGAAAAGTACAAAATGTAAACTGAAAAAATAATAAACTGTGGCTGGAAATTGCTATGTAACTTAGTGTTGAAGCAAAGTGTAAAGTGAGCTTGAGTTGTTTGTGTTGTTAAATTGAATTTGTTGTACTACAACTGACCATAATTCAAAATTTTTCGCAAATATTTACGCGCACTCAAAATTAAGTACAGCATTTTGTTGAAAAATTAATTATAAAGATTGATTTTTTAAGCGTTTGGTTTTTGAAAATTAAGAAACGAACAGAAAATTTACAAAAATGAATGATATATTTATTTGAAGCAATACATAAATTTCTGCCATTAATTTTTTAAAGATTATTTTATGTAAATCTTGCCCGTGGCTACGCCTGAGGTGGTGCATCCCTAAGCTCTAATTCTGGCATACTTTTTATTGCATTTCGGCCAATGGCAGTTGTAATGTTGTCTTGCAGGTCTGTAATTGTAGCTAGCTTGTCCCTGTATACGAAAGACTTCAGGTAGTCTTACAAAAAATAGTCTAGTGGGGTCAAAACGCATGATCTTGACGGGGCGGTCAATGTACTGCTCCAAAACGTGAGATTGATTGCTCACCAAACTCGCCTCTCAATAAGTCCATGGTATCGCGTGCCGTGTGGCATTTGGCACCGCTTTGTTGAAGCCACATGTCAACCAAGTCCAATTCTTCCATTTTAGGCAAAAAAAGTTAGTAATCATCGCACGGTACCTTGCTCCATTGACTGTGACTTTGCGATTTTCATTCTTTTTGAAAAAGTACGGACCAATGTTGCCGCCGGCCCACAAACAGTGCATTTTCCAGGGTGCATTGGCAGCTCTTGAACTGCCTCTGGCTGCTCTTCAGACCGAATTCGGCAATTCTGTTTGTTAGCGTATCCATTGAGCCAAAAATGAGCTTCGTCTCTGAAAAAAATTTTTCGATAAAAAATTGGATTTTGACATTTCTCACAGAGTACAAATTTCGATAGTAAAATTCAATTATTTGCAGGCACTGTATGTTTTTCAGTCTATTCGTAGTAAAATGGCAGAGCTTACTGAACATTTTTGGCGTAGACGCGTATTACAAATCACGCGTAAATTGTCAGAAAACTTACACTGAAAAAACAAATAGCAAAAAAAATCAGCCGATATATCGAGTTTAAGTAAGAAAAAAAAAGAAATAAATTTAAGCCATATAATTATATTGTACAATTTTGCATTTCATATATGTTTATCAAATGCAACAACAAACCTTATGTATGAACTACTTCCTGCAAAAAAAATCACACTGTTACCGCAGCACAACATTTGAAGTTTAGCAGCCTTTTAGGCGCACTTGCACACATGAACAAAAAGCAAAGAAAACAAAGCGCACAACATGGCAAAACAAGCCGAAGAGAGTAAAAACAAGTGAAAAAAGAATTCAAAATAAAATAAAGAGAAAATAAAAAAGTTAAAAAATCACATGAAAAGAGAACGTAATGAAAATTTTGGTAAAAACTTTGCAAAGTGCCACTGAATATTTCATGGAAATGAGATTGGTTTTCTAAGCCGACGACTCGAGATACAGCAATGGACGGTGACGCCGACATTGTAAAAATGTCCTAGCAGTTTTTTTTTTTAAATTGTTCTTTCCTCTATATTTCTATTGCTTTAATTTAAGGTTTTGATTTTAATACTTCGTGTTTATTTTATATAATATTTTTTTATATTTTTTTTTTTTTTAATTTTGACTTAATATTTTTTGCATCTTATGTATTTTTATGATGCAAAATTATTTTCATAAGCGCAGACATATTAAAAAAAATGTTCATTTGTTATGTTTTTTATTGTACTTATTTGCATTGTTTTCCATTTTCTTTGCTGATTCTCTTGTGATTTGTTGTTATTGTTTGTGCAAAAGAAACTTTGTAAATGATTTTGTAGTGGAAAATGTGGTTTTTTTGTTGCTGCGCTGCCATGTTTTAAAACCTACTTGAATGCTCATGGGAAATAGCGGTAAAATTATAACTTCAAAAATAAGCAAAATGTTGAGAAAGTGCTCCTTTAAGTATGCCACATTATTTTATGTAATATTTTAGTTATAACAGCACAGTGACTGTCAAAGTTTAGTTAGCCTTGAAAAAAGACGGCCTGATTGTAAATTGAAAATGGAATTTATTATTTTTCATTTCTTGCCCCTATAAGTATGCAATGGTTTTGCTTTTATTAGCTGCAATGGCTCTATTGGTGAAAAAAAGATTTTACTAATATTGTGTGTGTGACTAAAATGAGGATAAAAATGCATTGGAAAGAAAATGTGTATTTTGGTTGAATTTTGTAAAAAATGATTTCAATTAAAAGAAATTTTAAAAATTATTTAACATTTAAGCACTTCGTTTTTTTATTTTTTCTTTTCTTCTTTATTCCACAGTATGTCCTTTGGCTGGTATCGTGCGGAGGTTATTGGTGCTCTTGTATCTGTTCTTATGATTTGGGTTATCACTGCCATATTAGTCTGGCTGGCTATTGGGAGACTGATTAATGGCGACTTTGAACTGAATGCTGTAATTATGTTGATAACTTCGGGCTTGGCAATACTGGTGAATTTAATGTGAGTAGATTATAAATATTTTTACGGCATAAATCGAACATTTTAAGTTGAGAGCACAACCGAAACAATTGAATGGCTCATTTTATATAGTGAACATTTTTAAATTTTACAGGATATGTGAAGATTTCAGCAAAGAAAAATTCCCCATATTTATTATTTTTTATTTTGGTATTTTACGAAAAAAAAATAGAATTTTAAAAATTAAAATCCATACTGCTGCCAAAAACGTGACAAAAGTGTTGGCTATTCTACCATGAAGCAAAAAAAAAACTTTTAGCTACACTACAGCATCAGCAGCTTAAAAGTATGTGAAGAAAACCAACAAAAAAATTACAAAAATTTAGGTTTCAGTAAAAGAAAAGCGCGCAATCAAGGGACAATTTTATTTTTTTTTTCAAAATTTCTCGTTTTTACTGACGTTAGTGTTTTTAACGCTGTCTTTTGTTGCTTGTTGGATTGAAGGCCGTATGAGCGGAAGACATGACGACTTTAACCACACCGCCGTGGTTGACGTTGATGAGCGCACGACTATGCGTTTTATTTTATTTTCGTTTTTTGCAACGCTGCACATTTTTTTGGCGATGGATTTTTTTTTTTGCAACGTTCGTATTGTTTTAGGCAACCGTCCAGCTGGAAAAACACCAAGCCAAATTTTCGTTACAATTTGTTTTGTTAGCGAGAGAGAAAAAAAAATTCCAAATACAATAGAACTTGTGGAAAACGTGTGTCAAAGAGGAGTAACTAAATAGCACTGGAAAAAGTCATGTGTCTTTTGCTGTCAACGCGTTTGCTGATTGTGACAGATTGTGTGTGTGTGCGGTGTAAGCTGAGGTTGTTCGGATTCTTAGTTTAGTTGAATGGCTTGGCATATATTGTGTAAAAAAAAAAATTTATAAGACTAACGAATAATTGCATTGCTAACAAATCTTGAGCTGTGGAGCCTGGAATACGCAGAATATGAAAGTTTAACACTAAAAATTGTCGCTCAAATGAGTAGCATAAACTTAGCGCCACTTTATGTGTCACGATTCGACACGTTTCGTCTATAATTTTCAAGCCTGAAAATATGCTATTATATTTTAAAAGAAAACAAAGATATCTAGACATGTGCTTAATGTATAATTTATTATAAATTTAAGAATTTTACTAGCATATTTTTAGGCTCACAAATAAGAGACGAAACGAGAAGTAGCGGGATACGTACAAAGGCCCTTAATGTATGGTTTCCTTCCAGTGAGGCTAAAAACTTTTTTTGCTTTCTAACCTTTTTTTCGAGAAATCGATATGTTTACTTGACCATAATCTATAAGAGCTCCCCTATAATTCCACATATTAACTTTTTTTTTTGCCAAATAACCGAAATTCGTAGAGCACCATGTACAGTTCTAATTATTGCTGCTGAGAAAGTTTTTATGTTAGAAAATTCAAAAAAAAAAAAAGAAAAACTTCAAAAATAGTTAGTAATTTCAATTTCAAAATCACTTCGCATCAGTTTTCTCAGTTTTTTGCGATTGAAGTGACATAACTTGAAAGACAGTATGGCATTTTTTCTTTCGCTTTACTCAATATTAAGATTTATGCCTTGTGGCACAGGTTTCGACTGCAGCGGCAGCCTTCAGTGGAAAACCACAGTTTGCATTACGTGCGATTGTGATGTGATGCATTTTATTTTAACCCCAAAGTCATTGATGTTTTCTAAAAGCACAGCTTTTTCTGTTTTCAAAATTGTTCAACTATTTGAGTACAAGTTTAGAATTACTAGATGACCTGTCTACGAAAGTAGTTCACCTCAAAAATGTCAAATTTTTATAATCATAAACAAAAGTTTCCAGAATTTTCCCATTTCAACGAAAATATTTTTGATGAGCAAAGAGGAGTCTCCCAAAACGCTATTCACCGAAAAAGTTGTCCAACAATCGTTTGATAGAAATCACAGGTTTTTGATTAAAACTTGTAAATTTTTTATTAATTCATACAGTATAAGGTTATGTATAAAATAGCATATCGGATAAATGATCTCCACGTCTTTCAACTGTTTTGTCGAAATTTGCCATGAACGTTTTGAATAAATGTGGCATCTTCAAAGCGTATGTTGTCATAAGCATAAACTTTAGACTGCAAAAAAATTCTAAAGAAAATAGTCCAACTGCTTTAAGTCGCATTATCTGGATGTTCATTTTGATCATGCAGTAATTGAATTGTTTTTAAGGCTGTATGACATGTTACATTGTCTTGTTTAGACAATATATCGCTCACATTCATCTCATGCAATTTAGGCACAAAAAACTGAATTAACATGTCGTGATAACGAGCTCTATTAGCTATTATTGCCTGGCCAGTTGAGTTTTTTGAAGAAGAATCATCTGATGTTTTCTGCTGTCCGAAATCCTAAACAAACAATGATACGTTGAATATCAATAATCTCTCGTATATTTTCTGCATCACAAATGCGACAATTTGGGTAATGTTCAAACTTATTATGATGAAAATGAGTCTAATCGCTGAAGCTGATTTTGTGCGAAAAACTCGGCCGTCTTTACGAAACGTAACCTTTTTAGTCTTAGGACTCCATTGTTTTCGATCAAAATTTTCTTCAATGATGAAAGCCCCTTTCTGGCGTCAGGAAACAAAATTTTCATATCTTAGCTGAAGAGCAACCCAAAGAGGTTCAAGTGCAGCCATTTCATTCAGACCAGGCAACGGTTTGGTTCGGTTTATGTACTGGCGGAATCATTGCTCAATATCCCATCAAAAATGATATCGATCGGAACGTAACTGTGGATGATGCTAATTATTGCGCCATCATAATGGACTATTTGCTGTCCGAAAATAAAAACTCGTGATCTCGACGACATTTCACAGCCCGTGAGACCATGGCTTTATAGTGAGAATAATCCGTGAATAGTTGATTTCACGCTTTGGACCGGTGAATCGGCCTCGTACATCATGTGATGTCACACTTCTAGACTTTTTTCGTTGGGTATGTAAAGTTCAAAGTCTACATTTTTAACCCTCCAATGCATAAATTTTGATTTTAGCTCATAATTTTGTGGAAGGTAATACGGGTATGTAAATCATGAATATGAAGTCGAATTTTTATTGAAGTGAATTGAAGGTGAAGGTGAAGGTAGCACTTTGTACAGGTAAAAATCTGCGTAGGCCCGCCTATTGACGGTTACCAGCAAATGGATGCGACTTGAATCCAATTATTTCTCATTAAGTAAATCCATAATACATTTAGCTACTCACTAGTCAAATTATGGACTCGATCAAATAAGCAAGAATATTTTTTTCTACTAATTGAAAATTCAGAAAAAATAATTTCGTTTTTTTGCGATGAATTTTCACTTAAAACTGTCGTAACTGTGAAACGAAGCATGAGAAGTCACACGTAAGTTGAAACCTTGACTAAGGGCCGTACTGAGCTAATACTTCAAACAAATATTATGTGTGGAAACTTTACCAATTCAGCTATAGCCCGCCAAAAGGCGGCGGTATGCATTAGAGGGTTAAGCCAGCTATGAGTGAGGAATCTTAACATTACTCGTGCCATTCGCCAACTATCACTCGAAATGATAGAGCGCATCAGCAGAAATTGGAATTAAGAATGAAGCCGCAGCTTAAAAGAAATTATCTTTAAGAGACAAATGTAAAGAATTGTACAAAAGTACTCAAACCGGATTGGAGTTTGAAAAAATTCCCTCAAGCAGCAGAGAAAATACTTTATTTAATTAACACAAAGTTCCAAATTGTTGCTTACGAGCGTCCAAGGGTTAAGACCTTAAAAAGATTTAAAAATTCAAAAAATGATTTCAAACAATTCTAACGTGTGCAAGCAACTCCTGGCTTGCCAGCCTAAGGAATGTAATGGCAGCACAAGTGACCAAAAACAATCAACGACAAAAACATTTGCGACAAGCAGCAGCACAACAATGACAAATGAAAATACTTGCGACAGCGGCAGCTTTGGTGGAGCAAGACTGTAAACTTTTTACACAAATCCATCTTTCTTGTTTTCAATGCGCGACAGCAAAATGTTATTTTTGTCTTTCTTTGCTGAATTTCGAGTTATTTTTTGTTGAAAAAAAAAAAAATGGTTTTTTCCTGGAAGTTTTTTGTTGGTTTTTGACAAAAATCTATGTCAACAACAGTAACATTAGCAGTAGCAGCAGCTCGAATTGTTGCATTTTTACGCTGCTTGTGTTGAGGTATGTCAGAGCCAGCGCATTTCTTTTTGAAGATTTTTTTTTTCTTTCTCACAAGAGATAGTTTTGTCGCATAAATCGTTAGCATTAATTTTTCGCTTCCTGTTGACGTTGCTACATTTTCCGTTGGTTGGTTGTTTGCCACTTGAATTGTTTGCTTACGTGCAGAGATTGTGGAAATATTTTGCGGTTCGGTTGTTGTAACAATGCAGTTGCCAGCATACAGGCAAAATTTAAAAGTTTTAAAGAAATTAAACTTGTGAAGTTTTATTGAAGTGTTGCCGCATATATCAATTACTTGCTGTGAAGCACCTTAAATTGTTACGTTTTTTCTTCTATGAAATGAAATCTGTGGCCACATGGCAAAACATGAACAGTATGCGTAAGCATAGCAATTTTGCTGCTTTGCTTTAAGCATACTTATGCTATTTTATCTTGTGACCACAAAAGTATGCTATGAATAACCTTCTAAAAACTTATTGGATACTTAAGAATACTTTGGAACACTAACGACAACAACTAAGGACCGTGAACAATGAGATGTGTTATAGGCTTGAAATATTCCGTCATGACATTCAGCACATAAATTGTCGCAGTTATCCTTTTTCACATATTTCTTGCTCAAGGTAAACAAGCAAAAGAAAAAAAATAAAGGAAGCGTAAAATAAACAAAAAAAAAAAAAAACTATAACATAGCCAGGAACGTGATATAGCCATATCACGTTGAAAGTAGCAAACGAAAAAAATATCGTAATAAAATAACGCAAGCTTAACGAAGAAAGCCATTTGCTAATATTTATGTTGCTGTCAATTAAATCAGGACATTCAAGTCCTTAGCGCACGTCGACGTGTCCTTAGTATCCGGCAGCAGTAGCAGCATCAGCAGCCAGCCAGAGAGTCAGCGCCAGAACAGCTTGACCAATTCGCAATTTGATTGCACGACGCTGACGACGACGACACGACCCACAACTAACGAGCGAAAAAATTCCTGCACTACGTTTTAGTGTATGTGCGCTCATGCTGGTGAACTTTTTAAGCTTTAAGCCGTATAGTTACTCATATTACAAATTGCTTTTTATGTGCATGTGTGTATGTATGTGTGTTTCACATCCGACTTCATATCCGGTAACTTGTATATGACGCAGCGCACTGCGCTTTGAGTTGACTAATTTTACAAAAGTTGAATAACTTTTTTTTTTTTGAATAAAGATATTGTAAAAAAACTTTTATCTTGGAACGGGAACATTCTAGCTTTCTTGCAACAAATTTGTATCGTTTGAATTTTGTCTTAAAATCATGTGGAGTTTCCATTTTTCCTTTTTATTTGTCTTATCTGTACCATTTGTATAAAATCGCTTATATGGAAATGGTTTGTAACGCTTTGGCGCAAAATATACTGAACCGATTTTGATGATTTCTTTTTTAAAACTGCAAATTTGTGATAAGTGAGGTTATTGAGTACTTAATTTTTTATTTTTCAAAGTGAAATATTTTTTTTTTAAGTTTTACAAAACCTCACACAAAAATTGTAGCTTGATTTTGTTGCTTATGCTGTGTCTTAAATCCTGTGTTGTTATTGTTGTTGTATTTTTTTTTTCATTTGTACCTTTTATATTTCAATTGTTTTTTTTTTGTTACTTTTAAAGAGAGAAGATAGAAGGAAATGTTAAGAGAGTAATTTCACTATAAATAAAACTACGGGACATTCGCGTGCGAAGCCGTGGGTACCATGGTATAAATGTATTTTTATTTTATCTATCTAAATTCTTAGTTAATTAATTCAGCAAAGCTCTAAATTATACTTTTTGTACGGAATTCCATGCAGTTCCACCAAAAAAGAATTCAAAAAATAAATTTTTAGTTTTTTCTGATTCCTCAAAGCTCTATTAAACTTTTTTTTTTAAAGATATCTCATGAGAGCCCACAAAGTTCTGCAAATGCGGAACTTAAAATAAATTGAGAGACTTAAAAATTCTCGTGAGATTTTCAAAAATTTGGAAGATTAAGTTATGTTGAAAAACCTTTTAGAAATCTATAAAAAATTGTATGGTTAATGAAAATATCGTGTATTTACTGTGCTAAGCAATTCACAAAATGAGTTTTCATGTATGAGACATATTCCACTTTTGAAAAAATTAAATTTTTTGCACTATTAAATAAACAATGTTAATATTCACTAGATACGAGTGAGTAACTTAAATATTTCAGCTGGTCTAAAATTTTTAAAAAGAATGAGATGTAATATGGGGTTAATTGGATAATAACTTCGTTTTTTCCCAACACTGAACTTAATTGTTTTTTTTTTTTTCATTATATATTTTGGCAGCTGATAAAACTGCCAAAAAAAATAAAACTGTGAACAAGTTTTCTTCATTCTGCTTAATGTTTTTTTGGTCCCCCTATCAAATATGGAATGTCAAATTCAGCCTTTTCGCAGTATTTTGCACTTTTACTATCGAAAACGTGTGGAAAAGAAGTATTGACATATCACTAGTGCCAAAATTGGTTTGCAAAATTTTATTCCGGATATTTTTATGTTTAAAATACACTACAAGATTTGATCACATGAAGCGCCTTTGTTTAGTTGCAAAACTAGACATATGAGCTCCACATGTTCTTACAGAAAGAAATTCGCATCGTTGCATTAACGTCAAGAAAATTATTAATTTTTGAAGCGAATTATCACTGAATATAAGAAATTAACAATGTTAAACTCAAGACATCATGGGATATAAAAATTCAATCGGCTTAAAGCACTGATGCTGTCAGTTTGGTAAGATTTCAATAGAATTGTATTTTCTGAGTTTCTACCGGACAATTCCGCGATTAATGCTGAAATGTGCTGTCAGCAATTGAACAAATTGAATGATTTACTCAAACAAAAAACACCAGAATTAATCAATAGAAAAGTTGTAGTGATAGACCAAGATAATGGCATCTACAATATTATTTAGATGGCAGAATCCTTACTTCAAATAAAGACGTCAGAAATGACTTGGATTAGCTCAGATCAGAAGTGTTGCGTGTGTGAAATCAGGCTACGGCCAGAAAGATGGCAATGTATGTATTTATAAATAATTCAATAATTTACAAAAAAATCAAATTACTTTCTGAACTATTAAATAGAATTATCTAAAGACAACAATGAAAAATTGCCCTAACCCAAAAATATAACTTTAAATATTTCAACGACTGAAAAAAATCATCTGAGACATTTTGACAATTTTGACTTGATAGCGCATCACTGTGCAATGCCGTTGTTTACTTGATTTTTGTTGTTAAAAATGTTATGGTGGTTGACGCTGCTGTTGGTGTCACATATGGGTAATAATCGATAAAAAGTCTTTGGTAACAATTGTTGATGTTTTCCAAGTCAACGGATGTTGTATTGCGTGTGTGTGGATTTGGTATATATCTCGGCCATTAAAGCTTCACGCGCGCCGGAAGCGCACAAACATACATAAACACATATGAAGACTCGTTGCGGTCGTTATTTTTATAAAAAATAATTGAAGTCGTCAACAGAGACATAGTGCAACACACACACATATATATAGATGTATTAAAGATTTGACGCACACACACACACACACACACACACACAATCATATAAATTTAACTGTGCATAGTGAATCACAAAAGTCACGATTCGCATTGTGATGAACGAGTAAATACAGTCACAACATCGTGTGTACGCACATACACAGTCGCATTAATACACAAGTACATATATACTAATATACAGTATAGCATGAAATGCAGGCGCCTTTATGGCAATGCTATGAAAAAGAAAAGTTCCGAAAAAACCACAATGATGTTCAATCACAAGCCAACTGTAATGGAAAATTGTTATGGCGTTAAGAAAGCGCGTTCAAGGATAACAACAATTCGTTCCATTACTCCCCCTGCTGAGCTTGTGCTGCAAAATTAACGAAGCGGCAATCTTTTCTTTCTCAAAAGCATAACATTATTGTGAAATGAAAGGAAAAACAAAAAATTGCATCGATATTATTGGTAGCATTCGTCATACTTTTTAAGTGTGTGACAATTTGGTAAGAATTTTGCAAAAACCTCTAGGTTCTTAAATAAGCAGTAGCTACGAAGATCTTAGAGGTATTGAAGTATGATAAATATTTAAATAACAATCGTAACTAAAAGATTTGGAAAGCAAAAAAATTTAAAAAACTTAAAAAATTTGCAAAAATTAGAAAACTTAAAAAATTTGAAAAAAGCTCTAGAATGCAAAATTTCAAAAAAGTAACAAAAATGTGAAAAATTGCAAAAAATTCTAAAAATTTTCACAAGTTGAAAATATTGAAAAATTTTCAAAAATTTGAAACCTAAAAAAAAAAAATCAAAAATTGTAAAAAATTAAGAAAAGCTCTAATATTTTAAAAAAGTTATAAAAATTTCAATATTTTCTAAAAATTTTCACAATTTGAAAATACTGAAAATCTTCAAAAATTAAGAAACTTAAAAAAAATTGAAAAATTAAAAAAAAACCTAGAATTCAAAATCTTAAAAAAGTTGGAAACATTTCAAAAATTTCTAAAAATTTTTTAAATTTTCAAAATTTTCAGAAGTTCAAAAAACTGAAAAAATTTGCAAGAATTTGAAAACTTAAAAAATTTTTAAGAAATTAAAAAAAAAAAAACGTTAGAATTCAAAATTTTAAAAAAGTTATAAAAATTTCGAAAAATTTCTAAAAAATTTTTAAAATTTTCACAAGTTGAAAAAATTTAAAAACTTCAAGAATTTGCAAAATTTATAAAACTTAAAAAAAACTGAAAAAAGCTCTAGAACTCGAAATTTCAAAAAAGCTATTAAAGGGTCAAAACCTGCAAAATTTTTTAAAATTTCCAAAGTTTTTAGTAACCAAAAATTAGTAAATTTAGTTGCCAGCAGGTTTAGATTTTAACAGGTTACTTCAGCGTTTTCTTTTTCAAGCAATTATCATACGCATTTACAACTTATCCTGGCGTTTTTCACATCAAGTTTGCATTCTGCTACGTACTACAAAGCTCAAACCTTTGCTAGTTACACAAGGGAATGCTGCCAAGCTGTTAACAGTCTGCATTTTGTTGTATTCTGTTTATGTCGTGCTGTCCATTCGCTTGTTGCTGTTACTTTTTCATGACGCTTTCACATGTCGTTGCATTATAAATGCTAAATAAAATGCACAACTTTGTTTGCACTTTGCAGTGATTGCAGAAAAGTGAGCGAGAAGTTGCTGCAAGGGGTTGTGCATGGCATAGAAATGTAAATGATGAATTCTTTTTTTTCCAAGCAGAAGACTAAAACGATGCAAATATGTATGTATGTAGTACACCATTTGGTGATAACGACAACATAAAAAAGAAAGATTATGTTTATATGTATGCATGTACTTATAATGCCTTTGGCATACAAATAGTTCTTGGAAAAAGAACGTCAAAGCTAAAATCAGCATAAAAGAATTTGGTTAAATTTAGTTTGTCTGAAACTTTACATATAAGTAGCTCATGTTTAGATAATTTGATTCTTACAAAAATTTTGAGCACAAGTTACGGCCTCGGTCAAAAAATTTAAAATTTTACTTTCAACTAAATTTATAAATTTTGTAAGCAAATGTATGGCTATGATAAAAATTCGCTGAAATAAAAAATTTTTAGAATTTTTTCCTTAGAATAAATGGTGATTTTTTTGCTATTTGTTTTTTCAGTGCACATTTTTTGACACTTTATGCGTGATCTGTAACATGTGTCAGTACCAAAAATGCTCAGTAAAGTTTGCCATTTCACCATGAGTATATAAACAAATGAACAGCGCTTGCAAGTTATTGAATTTTATTATCAAAATTCGTGCTCTGTGAGAAATGTTTTTTTTTATCGAAAAATTTTCTTCAGCAACTCAGCTTATTTTTGGCTCAATGGGTAAGTCAAAAAACTGAATTGCCAAATTTGGTCTTTAGAACAGCCAGAGGCAGTTCAAAAGTTACCAATGCATCCTGAAAAATTCACTGTTTCGTGCGGTTTGTGAGCCGGTGGCATAATTGGACCGTACTTTTTCAAAAATAATGAAAATCGCAACGTTACAGTCAATGGAGCAAGGTACTGTGCGATGATTTGCTGCCCAAAATGCAAGAATTAGACTTGGTTGACGTGTGGTTTCAACAAGACAGTACCACACGGCACGCGATACCATGGACCTATTGAGATGCGAGTTTGGTGAGCCATTAATCTCACGTTTTAGAGCAGTCCATTAGTCGCCGAGATCATGCAATTCGACCCCACTGGACAAATTTTTGTGCGGCTACGTGAAGTCTCTCGTGTATAGAGAAAAGACAACCACAATTTTAGTCCTGGAAGACAACATTACAGCTCCCATTGGTGAGATACCGGTCGAAATGCTCGAAAAAGTATGCCAAAATTAAAGCTTACAAATCTACCACTTCAGGCGTAACCCCGGGCAACATTTACATGAAATAATCTTTAAAAAGTAAATGGTAGAAATTTATGTATTGCACCAAATAAATATTTCATTCACTATTGTAAATTTTCTGTTCTATTTTCAATTTTCTAAACCAAACGCTTAAAAAATCAACCTTTATTATAAAAATATTTTGAAATTTTTTTGCCGCGTTATAAATAGTTAAATTATTTTAATTTTTTCCGACGTATAGCTAAATTTATATTAATAATTTTTAGAACTTTTAAATCCTGGGATCGCATTTTCGAATCCTGAAAATCCCGGGATCGAAAAAATCTCTAAAATTGGCATCCCTAGTTCTA
Organism: Tricholauxania praeusta; assembly: GCA_949775025.1. Classification (NCBI taxonomy): domain Eukaryota; kingdom Metazoa; phylum Arthropoda; class Insecta; order Diptera; family Lauxaniidae; genus Tricholauxania; species Tricholauxania praeusta. The sequence continues at coordinate 127,234,914 of OX459030.1, read as the reverse complement.
ACTCTTTTTGATAGGTCTTCAATATTAAAAACCCTGATATCGGCTTATGCACTTTTGTAGAAAATAGAGCCATTACAATGTACACTGGCTTTTCGCAAAACCCATTCCATCACAAAGTTGAAGAGGTTGCAGGATAGATCGCCTTGTCTGAAACCTCGTTCGGTATCAAATGGTTCGGAGAGGTCCTTTCCTACCCTGACGGAGCTGGATGTGTTGCTCAACGTCATTCTGCAAAGTCGGACTAGCTTCGCAGTTATACCGAACTTAGACATGGTGGTATACAGGCAATCTTGTATGAGTCTGTCGAAAGCAGCTTTGTAATCGATAAAGTGATGATGGGTATCGATCTGTTTTTCGTGGGTTTTTTCCAGGATTTGACTTAGTGTGAAGATCTAGTCTATGGTGGACTTACCACGTCCAAAGCCGCACTGATAAGACCATTCAGTGTGTTGAGTGTGTTTACGAGTTTTTTTTTGCGAACGGCTTAAGTCTTTCACTCAGTACAGTCGACAGGACCTTGAATGAGATGGCGATCCTTAAATTGTGCAAGTTTAAAGTTATAGTTTCTATAATCTACATAAATATCGTTCAAACTTTCATTGGATTTTGCTTATTATACCAAAAATAAAAAACTTCAAAATATTTAAGATTTATTAAAAATTGAATTGTATAAATTGATTGACAACAACAACTAGTTTAGCAACGATCGATAAGTTGAAAACTTTACAAATTGTTTCATTGCTGACTACAAACACGACAACACCCAGTGTAACGCACTTTGAAAATTTTAACACTAATATTCTGTTTTAAGATTGATGACGTCAATGTAAATATCCAAACGCATGTTGATTTGCTGTCATATTTTTTAAATATTTGTTTTTGTGCAAAATAGATTACTGTTAAGAATCTGTGATTCAAGAATTCATGAGCTCTTGGAATTTTGAGCATGTTCGTCGAAAGCCGTCCAAGTATTTTTGAATAATTCACTGTTTTTCGATATCCAGTCATAATTATCATCAGCATATCTGCATTATTTCTTCACCATATTTATTAGATGTGTTACAAGTTTCATTGCTATTTCCACTATTGTTGTTTCTATCATCCATACACCACCTTCCAAACGTCCTCAAAACCATTCACTTCCACTACCACCACCAGCAACATCCTCAACCTTTCTAATTGTAATCGTAATTTCCATCACCGTTTCCTCCTCCTCCGCCTGGATTGTTGTTATTATAATCTTGATTTCCTCCCCCTCCTCCGCCTGGATTGTTATAATTATAATCTTGGTTTCCTCCACCTCCTCCGCCTGGATTGTTATAATTATAATCTTGGTTTCCTCCCCCTCCACCGCCTGGATTGTTATAATTATAATCTTGGTTTCCTCCTCCTCCTCCGCCTGGATTGTTATAATTATAATCTTGATTTCCTCCTCCTCCTCCGCCTGGATTGTTATAATTATAATCTTGGTTTCCTCCCCCTCCTCCGCCTTGATTGTTATTATCATAATCTTGGTTTCCTCCTCCTCCTCCGCCTTGATTGTTATAATCATAATCTTGGTTTCCTCCTCCTCCTCCTCCGCCTGGATTGTTATAATCATAACCTTGGTTTCCTCCTCCTCCTCCGCCTGGATTGTTATAATCATAATCTTGGTTTCCTCCCCCTCCTCCGCCTTGATTGTTATTATCATAATCTTGGTTTCCTCCTCCTCCTCCGCCTTGATTGTTATAGTCATAATCTTGGTTTCCTCCTCCTCCTCCTCCGCCTGGATTGTTATAATCATAATCTTGGTTTCCTCCTCCTCCTCCTCCACCTGGATTGTTATAATTTTCATAATCTGGTCCCCAAAAACCTTCATCATCATCATCATTACCACGACCACTGCCTTTCCTTCGTAATAAATTATCCTGTTTGATATTCTGACCACTACCGCCTTCGCCTGAACCTTCCGTGTTGTTGTGAGTTTTTTGATAAATTTCATAGTCTTTGGTCCAATAATCATCTTCATCAGCAGAAGTTTCATTACCACGACCACTGCCTTTGCGTCGCAATAAACTTAAATTATCCTTAACGCCACTACCTGTTGCTACACTTTTGATATTCTGACGACCACCGCCTTCGCCTGAACCGTCCCTTTTGTAGTGGTTTTTCTGATAAATTCCATAATCTGGACCCCAAAAATCATATTCACCAGCAAAAGTTTCATTATCACGACCACTGCCTTTGCGTTGTAAAAGACTTAAATTATCCTGTACACCACCGCTTTCGCCTTCGCCTGAACCTTCTCTGTTGTAGTTGTTTTCCTGATCATTTTCATAGTCTGGGCACCAAAAACCATTTTTATCAGCAGAAGTTCCATTATCACGACCACTGCCTTTGCGTCGTAATAAAATATCCTGTACATCACTACTTGGCGCTATATTTTTGATATTTTGACCACCACCGCTTTCGCCTGAACCTTCCCTGTTGTTGTGGGTTTTCTGATCATTTTCATAATCTGGGCACCAAAAACCATCTTTATCAGCAGGAGTTTCATTATCACGACCACTGCTTTTGCGTCGTAATAAAATATCCTGTACACCACTATTTGGCACTATATTTTTGATATTTTGACCACCATCTCCTTCGCCTGGAACTCCCCTGTTGTAGTAGTTTTTCTGATCATTTTCATAATCTGGGCCCCAAAAACCATCTTCATCAGCAGGAGTTTCATTATCACGACCACTGTCTATCCTTCGTAATAAATTATCCTGTACGCCACTACTTGGCGTTACATTTTTGATGTTCTGACCACCACCGCTTTCGCCTGAACCTTCTCTGTTGTAGTGGGTTTTCTGATCATTTTCATAATCTGGGCCCCAAAAACCATCATCATCAGCAGGAATTTCATTATCACGACCATTGACTTTCCTTCGTAATAAATTATCCTGTACGCCACTACTTGGCGTTACATTTTTGATGTTCTGACCACCACCGCTTTCGCCTGAACCTTCTCTGTTGTATTGGGTTTTCTGATCATTTTCATAATCTGGGCCCCAAAAACCATCATCATCAGCAGTAGTTTCATTATCACGACCACTGTCTTTCCTTCGTAATAAATTATCCTGTACGCCACTACTTGGCGTTACATTTTTGATGTTCTGACCACCACCGCTTTCGCCTGAACCTTCTCTGTTGTAGTGGGTTTTCTGATCATTTTGATAATCTGGGCCCCAAAAACCATCATCATCAGCAGGAGTTTCATTATCACGGCCACTGTCTTTCTTTCGTAATAAATTATCCAGTACGCCACTACTTGGCGTTACATTTTTGATATTCTGACCACCACCGCCTTCGCCTGACCCTTCCCTTTTGTAGTGGTTTTTCTGATAAATTTTAGCTTCAGCAGCAAGAATTTTACTACCACGACCACTACTTGACGTTACATTTTTAATATTCAGGCCAACACCGCCTTTACCTGAACCTTCGCTGTTGTAGTGGTTTTTCTGATGAATTTCAGCTTCAGCAGCAAGAATTTTACTACCATGGCCACTACTTGACGTTACATTTTTTATATTCTGTTTACCGCTTCCTTTTGCATCTAAACTGCTGCTGGTGTTATAAGCTAGAAGGTTAATTCAAAAATTATTGTCACTATACATCAGTTTCAAAAAAGGTTCTTCACTTACCAGAATTTATACATCCAAAAAGAATGCACAATGCGACCGCTGTTTTCATTTTCAAAAATCATTCTTTGCTTCGAAATGCAATCTGTCGTTTTTATATCAAGTTCTCAGTCAGCGAGTTAACGCATTAATTAAGGAATGTCGGTAAATATTAAACTAAAGTGAAGTGTTTCTGTAATATATTATATAATTAGATCAAAAGTATATTTTTAAATGGTCGTTATTATACCCCAAACTGCATAGTTGCGCTTTAGTTCAAAGAACGTTCGGATTGAAAATCGGTAAAGTCAAAGCTTAACAATGTTATTCGTCCCAGTTGATATTGACCTTGAATTAGTAAATTAGTTCGATGAATCGGTTGGTAAAATAATTGATAAGCCTTACAATTATTTCGCTCCAGGTGTATGCAAATGTTTTTTTTTGGCTTTTTTTTTTGGGGGGAAAAATACATACTTTTCTCGGGAAACTAATTTTTTTTTTATTCAAAATATTGGCCATCGGCTTCTACACATTTCGCTCATCTTTCAGGATATTTATGAATAGCTGCTTTGTGAGCGCGTGTCCCATTGATGTGAAGAAGTGATAGTAGGGAGATTTCGGTGGGCGATTTATTGGCATTTTGATAAGCTTTTATATAAAAAAAATTGTTCATATCGGACAAATTCTCTGGCCATTTTAAATTATAAACTCGATTTTTGACCACTGTGCAGCAGCGCGCTGCACTTTCAGAAGTGCGCGCAAAAATTCATTTTTTATTAAGGACAGTCTGTATTTTAATACCATTCGGGAAAAAATAAGTTTCTTACAAAAATTTCACAAGAAATTCAGTAGTATTTTTTTAATTTCGTATCGAATGGTGTTCGGTCTATAAACAAACTTTAAACAATTTAATTGTTATAAAAAACATTAATTTTTTATCTTGTGCCATATGCAAAAATTTAATAAGATAAGTGATCTTTTAAGCTTTAAAACGGTTTAAAAAAAATATTTTTTCGTTAAAATTTACCGGAGATATGGGCCAAAATTCTTTTTAATGCCTGAAATGACATGAGTGTTAAAAAAAAAATTAATTAGAGACAAAATTTTTTAGTTTTTAGTACTAATCCAGAATCATTATAATGTATTCTATAGTATACTCATATCTGCAGCGAACTTTTATTGATAATTATGTGATTTATGACAATTTATAATGGAAGTCAACTGCGTTACTCAACCTAAACTTGATATTTTCTTTTTAGGAATGTTTAATTAAGCTAACTTGTTTGGCTCTTTGAAACAATAGAGCTAATGTTATTCTCTCATTAAGGTAAACTTCAGAAATAATCAGTTTAGTAAAGTATTTTTAAAAAATTAGATCACTGCGTTACCAAAATCTTTGACAAATATCTTAAAATTTTCCAAAAAAAAAACCTTACTACATATATTAATACACAAACTTGCGAGAGAAGATTGGGATTATGGTGAACTTGTACTTATTGCTTATAAAAACTGGGGAAAAAAGTAACGCAGTGGTTGTGTTAGCAACACGGTAGTTGCTCATTCACTGTAATTTGTACTTATTTTAAAGAAGATTTAACAGACAATTATTCTTAACAAAAGATGAGCTTAAAGCAATATAGAATAACAAAGATAACTTCAATTTAACATGACATGACAAACACTAAAATATTTTTTTAAATATGCGTAATAAAAAACTCAACATCTTAAAAATTACTGAAGAGTTCTGATAAATCAAAATTTTTCCGTTAAATAAACCAACCCATGTACTGGTATCTTTGTTACAATTATGTAATTTACTTAAAAAAGTACTCTGCGTTACCAAAAAAAAAACAGTGTAGCAGTAACGCAGTTGTAAAAATATAACTATTTCACCAAATTTAGCAAATTTTTATCACAATTATAAGTATATACCTAAATATCTATGTTTGTTAATAATAATAATGCAAATATCGTCATTACTTACATTTCTCCAACGGCAACTTAGCGGACACACAATAAACACACGCACCTCTTACGATATTAGTCTGGTGAATTATTCGGTTAGCTATTTTCCCCCCCGTAAGTAACAATAAAACAATCGAAATTAGATTTACGGATATCAATTGTTTTATTTTAAAATTGATTTTCTATAGTAACTCAGTGTAGCTAAGATATTATTCATTGTCGGGGACACAGTGTAAAATATATTGTATTTAATTAGACGTTTTAGAAAAATGGTATATATTGGGGCTGTAACAAAGCTTAAGACTTTTAACATTTATCGTGATATTCAGCTGAGGCACCATCCAGTAAAAATTTTAGCATGCAGCTCTTTATAACATGACACTTATACTCCAGGACAGAAATATTTTATATGAAAAGCATCTGCGTTACTAAGAAAGTCAACTGAGTTACCGCATTTTTCGAAAGAATATAAAACTTTGTTATAATTTTATGCCTAAGATGATGAATTAAATGTATTTTAATTCCGAATGAGTGTATTTTTTAATAAATTTCCTGGTTTTCTTCATGAAAAGTGAAATTAATAAAAAGAGACCTAATCTAGGCAATAAAAAAAAATTTGGCCCATATGACAATTTGAATATGAAAATTAAACACCATAAAACGTTTGAACTTCACAACTCGATACCTCTCGATATCTTCGATAAAGAATTAATTCCCGAAACAAGTGTTCTCTATTATAATGAATAGAAAAATAAAAAACATATTAGAGCGATTTAAAATTGTGTCAGTCAGAAACTGTTCGGTTTGTAACAGAACATCTCGGATACTTATTGGACTTACGAGTACTTTGATAGATCCGATAGATCTCTCTCGACTAAAACGATGTCTCCCAATGAGAGTTTTATGTGCTAAGGGCATAATCATTAATTACGTGAGTCACAACATGCGGTAAAGGGGTCCGGAAAAAAGTGTGCATCAACCTAATTATATGAATATCCAAAGAAAGTTCGAGAATTTCGATTAAAAATTTACATAATTTACTATATCAAATATAACATTCGGCTAGTACAGACAAAACAAATCACGAACATCTTATGAACAACAACTCCCACCATTCCTTTCCATTTGGCAATTTAGCTCCTTTAGTTAATTTATCTCAACTTATATCACATAGTCCCATAGATTTTATTACCTTAAAACACAAATGCTTTAAAATATTGATCACTCAGCCTGACTTTTCATTCTCAATTTAGATGATGTTATTGAAATTATAAATTTTTTTACATAACATTATATAAAATATAATAATGATTATTTATGTCCTAAGAATTTTTTAAATAAAAAGAAAAAAATAACACTATTGCTATGAATGTATTTCATATATTTTAATTCCAAAAGCATTTATTTTCGCTAAAATATTTTTTTTTGACATTTATGAATACCTTGAGACAGTCTTTAAAGAAAGTATTAAATAATATCAATGCGATGGTATCGCTACCTACCAGTTACCGTCCACCAAAACTCGTCGTCATCGTTTTTATTGAAATCATAATCATTGGTGCCAGTACCAGGTGTGTTAGTATGTGGAGTTGTTGGTGAAATACCATTCCCGCCACTTGTTGTGTCACTACCTGGAGTTGTTGATGGACTACCATTTCCGTCTTCACCATTGCTTTCACTTGTTGTGACAACATCTGGAGTTGTTGATGGACTACCGTTGCTGCCTTCAACATTGCCACTACTTGTTGTGTCACTACCTGGAGTTGTTGATGGACTACCATTTCCGTCTTCACCATTGCTTTCACTTGTTGTGACACCATCTGGAGTTGTTGATGGACTACCATTGCCGCCTTCAACATTGCCACTACTTGTTGTGTCACTACCTGGAGTTGTTGATGGACTACCATTTCCGTCTTCACCATTGCTTTCACTTGTTGTGACAACATCTGGAGTTGTTGATGGACTACCGTTGCTGCCTTCAACATTGCCACTACTTGTTGTGTCACTACCTGGAGTTGTTGATGGACTACCATTTCCGTCTTCACCATTGCTTTCACTTGTTGTGACACCATCTGGAGTTGTTGATGGACTACCATTGCCGCCTTCAACATTGCCACTACTTGTTGTGTCACTACCTGGACTTGTTGATGGACTACCATTTCCGTCTTCACCATTGCTTTCACTTGTTGTGACAACATCTGGAGTTGTTGATGGACTACCGTTGCTGCCTTCAACATTGCCACTACTTGTTGTGTCACTACCTGGAGTTGTTGATGGACTACCATTGCCACCACTTGTTGTGTCACTACCTGAAGTTGTTGATGGACTACCATTGCCGTCTTCATCATTGCCACCACTTATTGTGACACTACCGGAAGTTGTTGATGGACTACCATTACCTCCAGTTCCACTACCGCCAGAACCGTCGCCTGGACCTCCATTGCCTCCTTGACCATTGCCACTTGGATCTCCGTTGCTTCCGCCATCGTTGTTTCGCGCCACGTTTTTGACATCTTGATCGCCGCTTCGTTCTGTATAAATATTGGTCCTGACGATATTTTCTAAATAAATAATTCAAAAGTCAGTGCCACTTTAAATTAAATTCTGAAAGCTTGATTATCACTTACCAGATTTAATAAAAACACATCCCAAGACAATGCACAGTGCGACCGCTGCTTTCATTTTCATAAAATAATCTGAGTTAAAATATGCAATATTTTTGTTCTTATATCAAAACTTGCTATTTTTTTAAAGAAATATTGGTAAATACTTAACTAAAGCGAAGTGTTTATGCAATCAACTATTAAATTAAATATATTTTGAAATGGTAAACTATATATTATTATATTTAAGTGAAGTTGGGATTGTAAATCGATAAAGTTATGGCATAAATATGCAATTTGTTCCGGTATTTATTGACATTGAATTAGTTCAACTTGCCAGTTGGTAAAATAATTGAAAGCTCCAATGTAGAAAATAAAGATATCTGTATTATCCGCGCTGTTTCTGTTGCTGCACAAAGTCTTCATACGTTAAAACTTCTAATGATCCTTATATCGAGAAAGGCTTAAAGGATCAATCAAATCAAATTTTAGCTTTTGAGGACGATATGGATCGTAGTTTTATGTTTTCTTTCTATCCTATCAACGTGATTTTATATAATGATGACCAAAATTGGTTATCGTACTATAAACTTTATACTTACTTACTTACTTGGGTGGCCATATCAACCCGTTACCGGGTTACGGCCGACCTCAAAAGCTCTCTCCAGGCGCCTCTGCTTCGCGCGCGCCTTCTCCAATCATTCACACCAAGCGTTGATAGGGTTTCCTTGGCTTGGTCTCTCCATCGGAGGCATGGTCTTCCTCTTTGTCGTCGCCCAGCGGCTTCCGCATCAAACACCTTTTTCGCCTTAGCTTCTTCGTCCATACGCACAACATGTCCCAGCCAGCGCAGACGTTGGATAGTGATGCGCTTGACTATGTCAATGTCAGCGTAGAGCTCGTACAGTTCGTGGTTCATTCGAATACGGTAGTCGTCGCCGACTTGAACAGGACCGAAGATTTTGCGAAGAATTTAATTTAAACTTTATACATTATTGCATAATATGAGGTAATCCTTCTTGTATCATCTATCTCCGATTCTCATATTTACTCCTCTACCGATCGTTTCTGCGATGATCTACGATGGCCGCATGCTGGCCGGCAACCGAGTGCCCAATCCGTTTCCTTTTTCGTCGTTTGATTTGAATTGAAACGGAATCTTGTAAATGATCCTAGGCCACTAAATTTTCAGAATTCTCCGAAGAAAATTGGTAGTAAATTGTGTAGCTGGGTAAGAACTGATTTCACGTTTGGCTCAAAGGCTTTGAGCATCGTTGTCTTTGACAAAAAGGAAGACTGCCTGACATGACGTAGCTGAGTGAATGAACCATCGCTTTATTGATTCTAGCGTAGATGTCCTTATTGCTAACAGCTGTTATTGCGCTGCCCTAGTACATAAGTAAAGTCATATTCTTCTTCTATGCTGGATCTATCAAAATCGCTTAAATTATTTTCGTCAAGATATTATTTTTTAGCAAATCTGTGCATTACTATTGGGAAATACTTTTGTAGCTTTTGACGGCAGACAAAAGTTTGTAAGTTTTGGGATTTTCACTCGGAAACTCTTTGTTCAAATTGTTTGTTAATCTCAGTATGTATGATAAGAATTGAAAATGTATTTTATTGATCAAATTTAAATTTTCGAATTTATTAATCGCCATATTCTAATTAGCATCAAACTTACTCAAAAGATAATACTCGTAGTGCCAAAAATTTCTTCGAACCAAAGTGCCCGTTTCGGAAGCGCTTTAATAGGTCTTGACCATAAAGATAATGATTTGGAAAAACTCAAATGGGAAGCGTGTTTTAAAGTAAAAATGTGTGCTATTTCGTTTCAAAAGAATCGATATGTAGATTTACAAGAATGTCAATGTTTGCTAAAGACTGTGTGCTGTGTACTTATACGAAAGTGTTTATTTCCACTAAACTTAAATATTTATTTATATTTTGACATTTATGAATACCTTCAGCAAGTTTCAAAAGTTAATAGTTGATATTAAACAAGAATGACCTGTATCAGCATATACGTCTATCCCTGTGCCTCTATCCACCGCCAAAAATTACAATCATCAGGATGAATATTGAAATCACCATTCTGTTCAAATTCTGTGCCAAATCCGCAATCAGTGTGGTTGCTACCCTCTCTGCCGTGCTTTCGCCGGTAGCTATTGCCATTCTGCCCGCCGTTAGACAGATGGTTTCGACCGCCATAAACTTCTGTTCCATTGCTGCGAATACCGCCGTTTCCCTTGCTCCCTTGCCCACCATTGTCACCTCGACCCAAACCATCACGGCCATTGTTTCTACCACGACGATATCCTTTTCTATTACTGGCAGCACCACCGTTTTGGGTCTCTCTACCGCCATTGCCGCTTTGACCGTCGTTTCCACCGACTGCACTTTTGACTCCACTGTCGCCTTGCCGCCCTAGACTGCCATTATCTACTGTATGAGCACTACCATCACTACCCTTACCACTTCTCCTGATCGTATATGCTAAAGGAATAATTCAAAACTCATTGACGCTATTAATCCGTTTCTGAAAGGTTAACTATTTGTTTCTTCACTTACCAGAACTTATAAAAATGCATCCATAGAGAATGTGCAGTGCGACCGCTGCTTTCATTTCCACAAAACAATCTGAGCTAAAAAATGTCCTTCTTGTCGTTCTTATAACGAACTCTTTGTCAACGAGTGATCGTATTAAAGACTAACTATTTCTTAAGAAGTGTTAGCAAATATTTAATTAAAGCGCAGTTTTTCCGTAATACAATATATAATTAAATCCGATACATTTTTAAATGATCGTTATTATACGCTAAGCTGTATGTTTGTGCTTTATTTTCAAAGGACGTTGAGATTGAAAATCGGTAAAGTCAAAGCTTAAATATGCAATTCGTCCCAGTAGCTATTGACCTTGAATTAGTCAATTAGTTCGATTAACCGGTTGGAAAAATAATTGATAAGTGTAACGATTATTCCTCTGGTTAGAGAAGAGAATATAGTTTGCGCTGTTTCTGTGTGGCACGTAATGCCGTCCCATTCAGGCCTAAAAAAATCGGTATTCGTCCATCGGTAGCACTATTCGTAAAGAATGATCTAAAAATAACCAAAATCGTCGTCATATTGTCAGACTTGTTATCTCTCCTAGACGCATTCCAAAACGCTTTTATTAAAAAGTTGTGTTGTGTATAAAAAATATTTGCAATCCGATAGAACTCACCGCATCAATTAATTTCAATCACCTTCTATCCCACAGTTGAAGATTTCATTACCTTAAAATACAAATGTTTGAAAAATACTAATCCCTTCTCCTTAATTCCTACTCCTAATTTAGATAATGTTGTCAAAATTAAAAATTTTCAAAAATTTGTCAATCTATATATATGTATTAAGCCTACATAACATTATATAAAATACAATAATAATTATTAATTTCTTAAATAAATAACATGACATATACTTTCATTAAATTTATTTTATTCCAAAATTGTTTATTTTAATTACAATATTTAATAAATTTTTTGACATTTCTAAATATGTGCAATAAGTTATTAAATATGATATTAAATGGAAAAAACTTTCACCACTATTCAGTTATTTTTATTATTAATCTTCATCACGGCAATTCACAGCCTACCCCCATATTGCGTTGTTACCGCTTTTAAAATCATAATCCATAATACAATAACATTTTTGCTTGGGTGGTTTTGGTCGCGGCTTTGGTTTCGGTTTGGGTTGTGGTTTTGGTGGCGGTTTTGGTCGTGGTGGTCGTGGTCGTAGTGTTGTTTCTTCAGATTCTTCACGGGATGGTGTTGGACGTGGCTTTGGCTTAGGCTTTGGCTTAGGCTTAGGCTCTTCAGATTCATAAGAATAATCACAGTCTTCACCACCATTGCCTCCTTGTCCATTACCACCATTACCTCCAGGACCACCTTTACCTCCTTGTCCATTACCACCGTTACCGCAAGGACCACCATCACCTCCTTGTCCATGACCGCCATTACCGCCACCTTTACCTTTACCGCGACCTTCACCAGATTCTTCATTGGATGGTTTTGGACGTGGCTTAGGCTTTGGTTTAGGCCTAGGCTCTTCAGATCCTTCACCAGATTCTTCATTGGATGGTTTTGGACGTGGCTTTGGCTTTGGTTTAGGCTTAGGCTCTTTAGATTCATCAGTATATTCTTCAAAGGATGGCTTTGGACGTGGCTTAGGCTTTGGTTTAGGCTTAGGCTCTTTAGATTCATCAGTATATTCTTCAGAGGATGGTGTTGGACGTGGTTTAGGCCTTGGTTTAGGCTTAGGCTCTTCAGATTCATAAGAATAATCACAGTCTTCACCACCATTGCCTCCTTGTCCATTACCACCATTACCTCCAGGACCACCTTTACCTCCTTGTCCATTACCACCGTTACCGCAAGGACCACCATCACCTCCTTGTCCATGACCGCCATTACCGCCACCTTTACCTTTACCGCGACCTTTACCTTTACCTTTACCTTTACCTTTACCGCGACCTTTACCTTTACCACGTCCTTTACCTTTACCGCGATCTTTACCACCATTACCTCCTTGTCCATGACCGCCATTACCGCCGGGACCACCTTTACCTCCTTTTCCATTACCGCCATTACCGCCGGGACCACCATCACCTCCTTGTCCATTGCCGCCAGCACCGCCTCCTTTACCGTTTTTTCTACGACCATTGCCGCCTCGACTATAACCACCTGGACCGCCTCCTCTAACACCACGACCGCCTCCTCCAACACCACGACCCCATCTTCCATAGCCGCCTGCACCGTCGTTTTCTAGCACAGTACCGCCTCGACCACCTCCACTATGATCTCGACCTCGACGTAATAAATTTAAAGTATCCTGTATGTCACCATTGCTTCGCGTTGAGTTTTTAATTTGCTGATCATCGTTTCTTTTTGTATCAATATCGGTATTTAAACTCTTCCTGATGATAGTATAAGCTAAAGGAATAATTCAAAATTCAGTGACGCTATGAACAAAATTTTGTTCTTCACTTACCAGAATTTAAAAAAACGTATCCCAAGAGCATGCACAGAGTGACCGCTGCTTTCATTTCTACAAAAATATCTGAGCTTAAAAATGCAATCTTTTCAATTTATACTAAATTCTCGGTCAGCGAGTGAACGCATTTATTAAGAATGTCGGCAATGATCTGACTAAATCGAAGTTTTTCTGTGATAAATAGTGTAATATAATTACGATTTTAAATGGTCGTTATTGTACTCCAAACTGCATAGTTGCGCTTTATTTTCAAAGAACTTTAGGATTGAAAATCGATAAGGTCACAGCTTTAATCTGCAATTCGTTCCGTTAAACGTTGACTTTGAGTTAGTTAATTAGTTCGATTAACCGGTTGGTAAAATAATTAATAACGGTTGCGACCATTTCTCTGGTTAGATTAAAAATGAACAGAATCTTAAAATTCTAAGTCACTTTACATTGATCATACGTACAGTACGATTCATTCAAAAGCACATTTTAGACTTCTTAGCTATGTGTTTGTAGTGTATTGTAGTGTGGAACATCCGTCTAAAACTCTATTTTGTTACTGAAATTAAGAAGTATCTTGTGTTAATGAATCGAAGAATTAACAAGACATAACTTAAGAAATTAAAATTTTGGAAAATTATTCTTACAGAATCTGGTGATTGCCGACCTATACGTATTTTACCTGTGTTAGGAAAAGCTTGTGGAAGGATAATGTCTGACCAGATCACAGCGTATTAAACTCAAAAAAACTTTGATCACCTTTGCAGACTGGGTTTCGTAATGATCATATAATGCTCTATTAAAAGTTATTGATGAGTTTCCTATGATCCAAAACTTTTAACTCCCGTTTTTTGTGTTTTAGAAATCTCTAAGGCTTATAACTCTGTCAGCCCTAAGAAATCAGGCGCTGGCTTGTACTACAGCTAATTGTAGCTTATACACCCTTGTGCAAATTAATGTGGACAAAACAATTTTTCTACTGTTTTTACAAATTTGATTCTGAAAACACTATTTAAAGCTAATGTATTGAGCTTATTGTTATTCTAAGCTTAAAACGTGCCCGTGATTGTATGTTTTGGGAAGTTTTATAAAAAAACTGTGAGTATTTTGCTTGTTTTATGTTAAACATATCGTTTTGACTGGTTTTGTTGAATTTTAAGTGACAGGTTGAATGCGTTCCAAAAAAGGATATCGCATTAGAGAAACGTTCTAAGGTAATTACACTGTCTGAACATTCTTATTTGACATAAAAACAGATTGCTAAAGAATGTAGCATTTCTAGAAGTGCAGTAAACAGGCTTATTAAGGTCTACTGGGAAACTGACTCAATTTCACCTCAGAGGGACGAAAAATTTCACCGTAAAAAAAACAATACGAAAGAAGATACTCTATTGTTGAGAAATAGTAAAATTAACCCCACAAGGATCAGTGACAACTTTTAGAAAGATCTAGCTATTGCCGGAACGATAGTGCATGCTTTAACAATATGGCGTCGATTGTTAGAAGTTGGCTGAAAGGCACGGAGACCCGTAAAGAAACCACTTTTAACCGTCGCAATGAAGAAAAAGAAGATGGCTTGAGCTGAGAAGTATGTATAAGAATTGGACTATGGAGTATTGGAAAAAGGTGTTGTTTTCCAATGAAAGCCATTTTTTCGTTCAGGGTATGTGCGACCAGTTCGTTCGACGGTCTGATACGGAATCGATTTCACATCCAGCAGTCAGTCAAACATCCTGTAAAACAAATGTTTTGGGGATGCTTCTTATTTTTTGATCCAGGATCATTGATATCCATAACAGGGATGATGAACGGTCAAAAATATATGACGATATTACAGCATAGACTGGCTGCTGAGTTGTCAAAGTTAAATTTGGAAAATCCTATTTTTCAGAATGATTTAGCACCTCACCAAAAATCAAACATAGTAAAAAAATTTTTCACTGAAAATAGAATTACAGTGTTGGATTGGCTTGGTGAATACTTGACTTCAATCCAATTGAGAATTTATTGTCTATATGCAAAATTAGTTTCATAAAAATGGATTGCACAACCAAACTTAACCTGATTGAGTCAGTTATTAAAGTATGGTACTGGAATCCCAAAATCCCTAATGACTACAAATAAATTATAAAATCCATGTCAAAATGCATTGAAATGGTGCTTAAAAAAACGGTGGACACATTGAATATTAATTTCTTAAGTTTTGTATTTTTTTCTTATTTTACATGAATAAAACACATTTTTTGAGTAAAAACTGGTTTGTCCACATTAATTTGCACAAGGGTGTATTTCCTCTTTTGATGTTAGTTTTAGTAAGCTATTTAGACTCACAATCTCGGCATAAGCTCCTTGTCGCACTCAACAATGTTGCGAGACATTTGTTTTTGTATTGGTTGGTATGAGCAAATCTCTGAAATAAGTTGAAGTATTATCAGTTGTAGTTTAGAAGAGTTTCTTAATTTACGTAACTTCATATATCTGCGTAAGCTTATTCAGTCTCTTTATCTTTATGAAAAACTTAAATTTTGCCAATCCTCTAGGCTTTAAGCTGACTTTTCCTAGGTTTAATTATCTTAACTCCAGTAGATTAATTTTTATTAGTGCCACTCGACTTGGAATTGGTATTGATTCAGAAAAGAAGTTAGCAATTCTCTCCGATAGCCAAACCGCAATCGAAGTTTTGAGCTCGGCATATATAAAATCGAAGCTAGTAGAACAAAGCATGTTTCCTCTCTTAATGAATCTGCACCGGAACGTGTTTTTTACTCCTCTCGGCTTAGTTAATAAGAGAATTTTTTTGCATTTTCTATCAGCAACCGGAAACCACTGGAAATCTTTCCAAACCTTTAAAACAGCCATATCAATCTGGATCTTTTATAATAAACTGAGAACCACCTACTTACTGTCTAGGAGCCGGTTTGAGATTGCAAGATTCACAGCGACCTGCACTGGATACTAGGCAATGAGCAAGCTTGCTGAAAGATTAGGTATCCCATTTAATTCATCTTGCCGCAGTTGTCAAAAATCTGAAAAAGTAAAAAGCGAACATTAGAATGCATCTAATAGGAATACCACTCACGAGAACTTGTGAGAATACAAAAAAACCTAACGCAGTACTATAACGCGAGATAAGTAAACGATTTTAATTCAAAACTTAATCCCTCAGCTCCTGTAGGTACATTATGGAACAATATTAGAGGACTGCATTAATGTAAAACTATTACACTTGGCATGTATAACATAATTCTTTTCAACCCTTTTTATAAGCAGTTTAGGGTTCATCCTTAAATTGTCAATAGTGTCATTTGATCTTGAGATAGCTTTCGAAAAAACTGCTGTTCAAACAATAAAAGCTCCTTGCTTAGAAACTAGATCCAAAAATAGTTTAATACCTACTGAATTATATGACGATAGAAGAATCATTAGCAGAGTTTGTAATCATTTTGAAAATACTCGGCCACTTGAAAATAGAATCCCACAATGATTCCCACTGACTGTCATTTATTTTTTGTAGCATAATTTTTTTTGATAAGATCACCAAAATTTCCAATCTACTGTACAGCTTAATATTTTCCACAGAAATTGTTGTTTTAAACGTGGCTGAAAAGCATCGTATGAAAGGCACCAAAATCGTCGTCCCTAGACACTATGTCCAACCTAATTACAAAACTCTTCATTGAAAAGTAAAAATTAGAAAGATATATTCCAGTACATTTCCTTACTGATGAAATCGAGTTCGTAAACCAATAAGCGAAGGATGCTACCGATGCTCCACTTATAAAAAATATTTACAATCTGATGGACATAACTCACCGTATCAAGTGCAAACAAAAAAAAATGAAACGCATCGAATTATCGCAATCTACATCCGACTGGTACTGACAAAATACCTCACGAAGAACAACTCCCGCCTCTTCTGTCCATTTTGCAATTCAGCAACTCCAACTAATTTTAATCACCTTGCATCCCACAGTAGAAGATTTCATTACCTTAAAATACAAATTATATGAAATACAATAATAATTATTAATGTCTTAAATAAATAGAAATAAATAACAAACATCCTTTTGTCAAATATATTTTATTCCAAAAGCGTTTATTTTGATTACAATATTTAATAAATTTTTGGACATTTCTGAATTGATATTAAATGAAAAAAAAAAAAAAACTTTCACTACTATTCAGCTACCATCTTCCGGCAGTTCACAGTCTAACCCCACATTATATTTTTAGCGCTTCGAAAATCATAATCCATTGTAAAAGGACCTATCTGCTTGATTGGTGTTGGTCGTGACCTTGTCTTTCTCTGAGGCTTTGGCTTAGGCTTTGGCCTAGGCTCTTCATATTCTTCAAAAGTTTCTTCATCGGACGGACATTCTTCACCACCATTGCCGCCTGTACCGTCACCACCGTTGCCGCCGGGGCCACCATGACCTCCGTTTCCATTACCACCATTACCGCAGGGACCACCATCACCTCCTTTTCCATGACCACCATTACCGCCGGGACGTGGTTTAGGTTTAGGCTTAGGTCTTGGCTTAGGCTCTTTAGATTCTTCAAAAGATTCTTCATAGGATGGCTTTGGGCGTGGACGTGGCTTAGGCTTTGGCTTAGGCCTAGTCTCTTCAGATCCTTCACCAGATTCTTCATTGGATGGTTTTGGGCGTGGACGTGGCTTAGGCTTTGGCTTAGGCCTAGGCTCTTCAGATACTTCACCAGATTCTTCATTGGATGGTTTTGGGCGTGGACGTGGCTTAGGCTTTGGCTTAGGCCTAGGCTCTTCAGATCCTTCACCAGATTCTTCATTGGATGGTTTTGGGCGTGGACGTGGCTTAGGTTTCGGCTTAGGCCTAGGCTCTTCAGATCCTTCAACATATTCTTCATTGGATGGTTTCGGACGTGGCTTAGGCTTTGGTCTAGGCCTAGGCTCTTCAGATACTTCATTGGATGGTTTTGGACG
Organism: Tricholauxania praeusta; assembly: GCA_949775025.1. Lineage (NCBI taxonomy): Eukaryota > Metazoa > Arthropoda > Insecta > Diptera > Lauxaniidae > Tricholauxania > Tricholauxania praeusta. Next base: position 127,216,714 of record OX459030.1, on the reverse strand, counting down.
TGGCTTAGGCTTTGGTCTAGACTCTTCAGATCCTTCAACATATTCTTCATTGGATAGTTTTGGACGTGGCTTAGGCTTAGGCTTTGGTTTAGGCCTAGGCTCTTCAGATCCTTCAACATATTCTTCATTGGATGGTTTTGGACGTGGCTTAGGCTTAGGCTTTGGCTTAGGCCTAGGCTCTTGAGATCCTTCAACATATTCTTCATTCGATGGTTTTGGACGTGGTTTAGGCTTAGGCTTTGGTTTAGGCCTAGGCTCTTCAGATCCTTCAACATATTCTTCATTGGATGGTTTTGGACGTGGCTTAGGCTTAGGCTTTGGTTTAGGCCTAGGCTCTTGAGATCCTTCAACATATTCTTCATTCGATGGTTTTGCACGTGGCTTAGGTTTGGGCTTTGGTCTAGGCTTAGGTCTACCGCCACTGCCGCTTCGACCATAACCACCTCGACTGCCTCCTCCAATACCACCACGACCCCCTCTTCCATAGTCGCCTGCACCTCCGTTTTCTTGCATACTACCGCCTCGACCACCTTCACCATGATCTCGACCTCGACGTAATAAGTTTAAAGTATCCTGTATGTCACCATTGCTTCGCGTTGAGTTTATAATTTGCTGATCATCGTTTCTTTTTGTATCAATATAGGTATTTGAACTTTTCCTGATGATATATGCTAAGAGAATAATTCAAAATTCAGTGCCACTATGAAAATAATTCTGAAAGGTTAACTATTTGGTTCTTTACTTACCAGAATTTAAAAAAACGTATCCCAAGAGCATGCACAGAGTGACCGCTGCTTTCATTTCTACAAAACAATCTGAGCTTAAAAATGCAATCTTTTCATTTTTATACCAAGTTCTCGGTCAGCGAGTGAACGCATTTATCAACAATGTCGGCAATTACTGAACCAAAGTAAAGTTTTTTTAGTTGCGCTTTATTTTCAAAGAACGTTAGGATTGAAAATCGGTAAAGTCTCAGCTTTAATATGCAATTCGTTCCGTTAGATGTTGACTTTGAATTATTTGATTAGTTCGATTAATCGGTTGGTAAAATAATTGTTAACGGTTGCGATTGGTTAGATTGAATATGAACATAATCTTAAATTTTTAGGTTACTTTACCTTGATCATAGGTATAATACAATTCGTTCAAAAGTACATTTATGACAACTTAGCTATGAGCTTGTAGTCTAACCGTTTAAGACCCTCTCTCAAAATGAAGCGTATGCTTTGGGAAGACTTACATTGCATAGGGACAACCAACGCATGTCATGACAGATAAAACATCCGAGATGAGAAGTTGTTTAATTAGATAAGAACTCACAGAGCACGCAAAACATATGTTATTCTTACAATATTGACGATAGTAAATTTTATTCTGGCTTTCAATTGCTTCGTTTTCATCATTCCACGGACTTTTTTTAGATATCAGAATATTCTACCACTGAGTACTATTCCACTCAATATTTTGAAAAACTAATGGAAAATAAAGTCACATGGACATAAGTTAAGGCTCTAAATCAATCAACATCTCCAATCATTCCTGTCCATTTTGCTACTCAGTGACTTCAATTAATTTCAATCACCTTCTATTCCACAGTGAAAAATTCAATTCAATTTTAAAGTACACATTTTTCAAATTCAAACAAACACTTACTTAATATATAAATTATAAAATATTTAATTATTTTTTTTGACACTAATGAATATCTGGGGCATGTACTGAAAGATAATATTATTAGAGAATAATTATCACCAACAATCAATTATTGATAATATTACTACCATTTGCACAACATTTCGTCAAGGCTCTGCCCCCCACATCCACCAAAAAAGATCCAAATCACCATAGTCTAAATCTGATGCACTTTCCTCGTTGCAATTGCCATTGGTTTCATTACCGCTTGCACCGCCATTAGTTTCTCTAAGAACACCCTTGCTTCTGAGCTTATATGCTAAAGATATAATTCAAAAGTCAGTGCTTTTATAAATCAGTTTCTGTTAGGTTTTGCACTTACCAGAAATTATAAAAACGCATCCAAAGAGAATGCACAGTGCGACCGCTGCTTTCATTTTGAAAAATCAATCTGAGCTAAAAAATGCACTCTTGTCTTGAGTGTTGGTAAATATTGAACTAAAGCGAAATTTTTCTGCAATAAATTATAAATTTAAATTAAGTATATTTTTAAATGGTCGTTATTATACCCCAAACAGCATAGTTGCGCTTTATTTTCAAAGAACGTTAGGATTGAAAATCGGAAAAGTCACAGTTTAAATATACAATTCGTTCCATTAGACTTTGAATTAGTTAATTATTTCGATTAACCGATTGGTAAAATAATTGAAAAGGGCTACAATTATATTTCTGGTTAGATTTTGAAAGAATATGTAGAAGATTACAAGCATTAGCATGAATACCGAAATAGTAGTTCTTTGACTAAATGAACACTAAAAAGTTTTTATTTTATTATCTTAATATCCTAAAATAAATAATAGGAATAGCAACCAATTGAAAACAGTGGATTCACCGTTGGCAGGTTTGATCTAAAGCTGCAGCTGAAATTTTGGGAGTCTTTTCTTCAAACCCGATTCGATAATATAGGCATATAGGATCGCAAATCTTAAAAAAAAAAAAAAAAAAAAAAACCCACTTTCGAGTGTATTTTGTCCACATTTTCAGTCACACGAAAAATATGAGACCCACAACAGTGGTACAACTAACATACCTAAGGCGCTATATCTTGGCACCCAAGGCAGACTTTTGCTTTGTTTTAGTAAGTTGGTTTTTTCGTAAAATTTTAACGAAATTGAACGTAAACTCTGTCCGCGCCGCTTACAGGTTTGAGCTAGGAGGGTCAAATGTTTGGATAGTTATTATTTTTCTTCAAGCTAAAATAAAATTAAAAAAAAAAAAAAATGCAGTTCATTGAGACTGAGACTAGTCCTTTTGCAAAATCTAAATCATCTGGCTTCGGAAACCTCCGAGCGCGTCAGCTACTTCAGATATTATTACCCGAAATTTGCCTAATTTCAAACATTTGAAAAGTTGCGAAAATGCTTGATCAGAGTAATTGATAATTTTCGAAAAAAAGTACTAGCCATAAGCTTATTCCCAAGCGGGCTTTCTTGTCACCATATAAATGCACTTTTTGAATTTGACTGAATTATTCTATCATAAATTTTTTTTATATAATTTTTTCATAAATTTTTTTTTTATAATTTTTTTATGTTTTTTTTTTTTATAAAACTTTTTTTATAAAATTTTTTCTTATAATTTTTTTTAATAATATTTTTTTTTATAAACTTTTTTGTTAAAATTTTTTTATATATATTTTTTTTATAATTTTTTTCTAATAAAATTTTTTTTATAATTTTTTTATAATTTTTTTTATAATTTTTTTATTAATTTTTTTTTTATACTTTTTTTTTTGTATTTTTGTTTATAATTTTTTTATTATTTTTTTTTTATTTTTTTGTATTTCTTTTATATTTTTTTATTTTTTTTATAATTTTTTTTTACATTTTTCTTATAATTTTTTTTTATAACAATTTTTTTTATCAAACTTTTTCTATATTTTTTTTTTATAAATTTTTTTTTTTTTATAATTTTTTTTTTTTATAAATAACTGAGTTAATAGAATTTGACTAATCAATTCTGATGCATCTTTCAGCGCTTAATAGAAGCCTCTGTGCTAATGCCGACTTGCTATATGAACTCTAATGATTGTTATGCTTCCAAATCGGCTGTTAAGAACAAACATCTTAATTTTTCAATATTATGCAAACAAAAAATTTGATAACATTTTGTCCCATGTGAAATACATACCTTCACTCTCAAAGCACAGAAAACATTTTTATAAGGAAAAACTTTACAAAATAAGAAATTTATTTTATTATAATTTTTTAAATGGGCATATTAAAACTTTTTTATGCATTTCGGTTGAAATTTTTTCCATGTTGTTTTTGGCATATGTTTATCGGTAACCCTTTTCTTCTTTTCTTTTTTAAATGGTTTCACACTGTTTTTCTAAATATTTGTCAGTTGCTGGTTGACTAACTGACCGTCTGACTGTGGGTTTGTGGGCACAACTGTCTCGATGTTTCATTTGCGCCATTTGGCATGCAATAAAGAACAAGTTTAATGTCATTAAATTGTGTTACCAACATAAATTTAATGCCAAATAAAAAAAAGAGAGATACAAGCAATAAAATAAAGTGGTACAAGGGAAGCGACGGTAACTATGGAACATCAACAACAACAACAACAACAACGACATGAAAAACAATAAAAGATATACGATGCAAAAGTTTTCAAGTGACGACGATAAAACATATTCACAGTCACTCAGCCAAAGAACACGACGAAAGGGACAAATATATCAAAAGTAAGAAAGACAAAAAAAACATAGAAATTTCACCCACGACACAAATAAATACAAAAAGTACAACCTGCATAAATATATTGAAGGAATGAGAAAAACAAAGAAATTGTCAAGTAAGTGAAAGACAACAAGAAAATATAGGAGCAGATATCGATGCTTTAAAGGATAGGAAAAAAAAAAAAAAAACACTGCTGGAGCTGTTACTGATACGCAGGCCAACGAGTTAGGCAGCACAAAACTTGTCCCTGAAATTGCAAACTGCAATAAATCTTTCCAACTACAGAGTTACGAATTTTTCCTACTTTCTTTATTCATTGCTTCCGTCCTCATTCTCCAAAATGCTGTTGTTCTTGCAAGTTTGGTTTTCCTTACACAAAGAGAATTTTCAACTTTATTCAGTTTTTAGGTTTTGAAATTGCTGTATTTAAGTTAAGCTTAAAAAATTGTTACACAAAGCAAATAATTTATTTGCATTTATTCAGATTTGGTAACAATTATCAAGCTATATATTTTAAAAAGTTAAAATGTTTTGGATTTGTTAACCCTAGATAGCTAACCTTTGATATTTTGGCGAACATCTGTCAGATATTCATCTGTCGCTCTAAATACTATGCGCCCAGCGTATCATTTTGACGAATGTTTAGCTTTAAAACAATAACGAATTTGTTCGTCGAAATGACGAATGCTTAGCTTTTAAGAAGTATTAAATAAAACTAGCCATCTAAGGTTAAATTTCATTAGATTTTTGCAATATCTCTGTAATTTTTGCAAATTTACATGTGCTTTTTTGTAAAAGTCATGAGACATATCAAGAGATTTTTGTAAAATATGCTTAAGCTGCATAACATTGTGACTTATATGCTGCTTATTTATGAGTTTTTTTTTTTAAATATTTATGTGAAATGTCAAGTGTTACGATTTATAAAACAAAAATGTTATACATTTTGTCAAAAGTAATAAATTCCACCTCCCAGCAATTAAAAACTTTAAAGTCTTTTAAGGTTGTCATGCGAACATTTTCTAAATTCTAATTTTGCTTTGATAGCTACGTAAGATTTTTAAAAATGTCATGAGATTTTTAAAATAGCATGAGAGTTTTGAAAATAGCATGAGCTTTTTGAAAATAACATGTGATTTTTGAAAATGTCATGAGATTTTTGAAAATATCATGAGATTTTCTAGATTATAGAATTTTGAAGCAATTTTTGTAAAGCCTAAGTTACTTAAGGCTTTTTCTTATAATTTTTTATGTTTTTCGTAAAATATTTTTTTAACTAAGCTTATTAAATTTTATTTCAGTTATTAAAAAATTTATCGATATTATTTGCCCTGTGTATCTACGTTTTCTCTGCAAGGCATATAACAGACAATAATTTTTTGAAAGTTTTTAAAAAATTGCTTTCCAATTATTTCCGAAGGCCTGTGATAAGCATGAACTTGCATTAGATTAGCACAACGACACCATTGGCTGCAGCAGGAGCAGAATAATATTGGGATAACAATATGTTGAAAGTGAAATGTGTAGCGTGAGAAATGACTTTGAGTTTTTGGTAGTAAAAAACTTTTACAACAAAATGTAAACTTTTGAAATGAAAAAAAGCTGCTCTTTTTTCCACTCACAAGGGTGTGTGACAAAACTGTCCGGAACACAAAATTTACAGCAAGAAAAATTTCCACTGTATGGGCAGCAACATCTACTGCAGCAGCTTATTCTCACAAGCAGCATCGATTTGCGGTTTTGTTTTTTTTTGTATTTTTGTTTTTAATTTATTTGTCAATTTCTTGCTTTTATGTAAAAATTTTTTTTTCTTTTAACTTTGTTGTGATAAATTTAAAAATCTAACGACCGTTGCGCGTCTGCTTACGAGCGCAGTGTTGACAAAGAACGTATGCGCCGGCAAGTATGCAACGACTTTTGCAAGAATATCATAGTTGTCGCATACAAGGCCAGCAAAAGACAGACAGATAGTCAGTCAAGCAGCAGCCAGCAACAACAAAAACTGAAAAAAAAAAAATAAAAAATAATTAAAAAAAAAAAAAAAATTTTAAAATTAAATAAAATAATTTAAAAATTAAATTTTGTATGCTAGAACAAAAACATTTTTTTCTTAAAAATGAGAGAACATTATAAAGCACTTTCTCTTGCATCCGGAAGTGATGCTATGTTTTTGATTGAATCACTGTTTTTTTGTTGTTTTTCGGTCACGTTGCGAGTCAACATTTTCAATGCATTTAATTTTTTAAAGCAATTTTAGAATTTTAGTAACGTGCTATTTAAAAAGAATATCGTGATAATTTGTATTGTAGATTGAGACCAAGTGTCTGGGGAATAAAACAAAACAAATTTGATCAAGATTGGTCCAGAAGTTTTTGCGTGATGCGCGAACATTCAATCATTTTATTTATATAAAAATACTTTTTTTATTTTAATAATAAATGTCACGTATGGTTTTGTCAAAACAAATTGATACATTTATTTTTTCTATTTTGCTTTCAAAAGCAAATAGTTTTGGTTACTGATTTTGTTTTGGCAATAAAATCCGAAATGGTTGGCTTTAATTTTGGTAACAAAACCCGAAATTGTTGATTGGAGAAATTCTTAAACTTTCATATCTTTAATTTTTTCTTTGCCAAAAATACTCAACTTTGTTGATATTATTTTTTTCATTCAAAAACTTATTGAAATTTTTATTTTTTATTTTAACTTTCTTTCATAGCATGGGCTGTCAATTGCACCATGGACACACTCACGGCGGCAGTGGTGGCGGCCATGGTCATAGCCACGGTATACCAATTGAAAAACTGCAATCACCAATTTCATTATCGAAAACATACGTATTACCAGTTAGTGAGACGCCAAAGTCCAGCAAAGCGGTTGCAACTATCGAACCGTGTGCAGCAAGTAATCATGTCTGTCCCGCCTCACCAACAGAACGTATTGAAGATGGTGCCGCTGATTTGGTTGCCGTCGATGCACAAATGCCAGGTGCTGGACTACAAAGATTTTCCTATCAAAATTCACGTTCCATTAGCGAAGTGAATGCAAACGATGTAGCAGCTGCGGCGGTAATGGCAGAAACTGCATCCGGTGCACATCATCATGGTGGTATTGCTGCCAAGCAAGCGGTGAATATGAATGTACGCGCAGCGTATATACATGTGATCGGTGATATGATACAAAGTGTTGGTGTATTCATTGCAGCATTGGTCATTTACTTCAAGCCCACCTGGGTGATTATTGATCCAATTTGTACGTTTTTCTTCTCAATCATTGTGCTCTTTACTACGTTCAGCATATTGAAAGATGCGCTATTGGTGAGTATATTATTAAACTTTTGTGTTGTGTATAATTGTAATTGAATATCATAAAAAAATTGAGATCAGCAACATTTTTCCCTCTTACCACAATGATATGTTGACATGCGAAATCACATTAAAAAGTAATGTTTTATATGCACATTTCTGATTTGGTTTGTGTTTTGTACGCAAATTCAATTTAATGTTGCGTTTCGTTGCTCTGTGCCAAGCTCTTTGCATTTTATATACATTTCAGCCAAAAGTTCATCTGCCGCTTTCCACAACAAGCTTATATTAAATCTCTCCCTACTCAACTCTAATGTCAGCATGCCAACCGCAAAACCAGCATGTACACCGCACTGCCGCATATCCCAACCGCATTTGCATATAACTCATTCATTGTCGACGTTGGCATTATAGTTGTTATTGTGCCTGCGTCCATTGCACCCGACATCGCCGCTCACTCCCGTCCCGGCTGTTAATGTTAACATAGCACTTTCAGCGTGTGTTCGTAACATCCTTCATCATACTTACTTGTACCGAATTCGTTGCCGCGTTGTTTCTTTTCTTTACCAACTTTTTTTTTATACTTCTCCGCACTCAAACGCTACGAAACAAATGTAATTTATCATTTCATGCTTTGCTTCGTTGTTCTACCCTCCTTTCTGCAGATTTTCAAAAAAATCTCTTTGGAATCAGATTCATCATTAGAGATGCGGAGGTTTTTTAGTCAAGACAAAAAAAAAAAACCTTAAAGTTTGAAGTAAACTTCAGGTTGTTGATAATAAGTGTAGCAAAAGGGCACAAGATATTCTATATAAAAATTTCAAGAACCAGATTCAGATCATGAAAAAATTTGGCTATCAAATTTAAATTAAGTAAATAACTGGTGGTTTTTTTGATATTTGCTTTTTCAGTGTAATTTTTTTGATATCTCACGCGTAATTCGTAACATGTGTTAGCACCAAAAATGCTCAGTAAGGTTTGCCATTTGCCCATAAATAGATTTAAAAACGAACAGCGCTTACAAATCATTCAATTTTATTATCAAAAACCGTGCTCTGTGAGCAATGTGAAGATCCAATTTTTTTTGAAAAATTTTCCCCAGCGACGAAACTCATTTTTAGCTCAATGGGTACGTCAACAAATAGAATTGCCGACTTTCGTCTGAAGAGCTGCCAGAGGTAGTTCAAAAACTACCAATGCACGCCTGAAAAATGCAGTGTTTGGTGCGGTTTGTGGGCCGGCGGTATCATTGGACCATAATTTTTCAAAAATAATGAAAATCGCAACGTTACAGTCTATGGACCAAGGTACCGTGCGATGATTACCGAAATTTTTTTTTGCCCAAAATGGAAGAATTGAACTTGGTTGACATGTGGTTTCAACAAAACGGTGCCACATGCCACACGGCACGCGATACCATGGACCTAATGAGAGGCGAGTTTGGTGTGCAATTAATCTCACGTTTTGGAGCAGTTCATTGGCCGCCAAGCTTTTGCAATTTGACCCTACTAGACTATTTTTTGTGAAGCTACGTGAAGTATCTCGTGTACGAAAACAAGCCAGCCACAATTGCTGCCCAGGAAGACAGCATTACAGTTACAATTGGTGAGATACCGGTCGAAAAGCTGGTAAAAGTATACCAAAAGTGAAGTTTACGGATGGATCGCCTCAGGCATAGCCGAGGGCAACTTTTATATGAAATAATCTTTAAAAAGTAAATGGCAGACATTAATGTATCGCTTTAAATAAATATTTCATTCACTGTTGCAAATTTTTTGTTCTTTTTTTGATTTTCAAAAACCAAACGCTTAAAAAATCACTAAAGAAATCGGGTCAAATGTACAATTCATTGTGTTTTATTACAATTTAAAATTACGACAGTATAAAAAAAACACCCTATAACAATGAAATATTATCATAGGTTTGATTGAATTCTAAAGTACCTATGTATAATAATCATATCTTATCAAGCTAAGTGTAATAATTCGACTAAATTAAAAAGTCCAACACTGTTGCTCTCATCTTTATTGCAAACAACATCGCTATTATGGTTTTCCCAAATTGTGGTTTTGCCTCTTTGCTCCTACATTTTTTTTTACATTTCTATATGAATTGTTTTTATTGTTGTTGATTTTGAATTTTGTTTTTATTTTATTATTTTAATGTTTGTTTGTTTTTATTTTTTGTTGTAGCAAAATTTGATTATTTTGTTAGCAATTGTGATTTAATTTCTCATGCTATCATTTTATATTCTTTCCTTTACCCATCGCATATGCCACATTTCTCTTGTGGCATGATAAATAGGTCCTCATGGAAGGTACCCCCAGTTTTACAAATTACACAGAGGTGCTTGAGATTTTCCAACAAATTGAGGGTGTGGAACGTGTACATAATCTGCGTATCTGGGCGTTGAGCATTAATAAAATTGCGTTATCTGTACACTTGGCAATTGGTGAGTATGACGATTTATTTTTGTAATTGTATACATATGTGTGCGCGTGGGTGTATGTACATATGCATGCAAGTGTGTAATTGTATTATGTGTGTTGCATGTACGTATGTTTAATTATCTTTATGGATTTGTGTTTTTTTTTTGTTTGTTTCTATTATTGTTGCTGTAGGTGATGTCGTTAGCTAACGTACATTTTAGCAGGGATTTTATTTTGTTATCAGTTTTAAGCTGTTTTTGGGCATTAGTAAACTGATAAAGTGTTTAAAAAAGGTCAAAAAATCTAGGGTCATACTTAGCTAGAAATTATTATACAAATGAAAAAAATTATTTATTTTGCTTATTGAAAAATATTGTATGATTAATCAAGATACTGAAGCGCCAATTTGTTGTGTGGTCTTAAAATTATTATGAGTTTTTGTTGTTAAATTTAGAAAAAAATAATTCTTTAAAATTTATTTTATATTTTTTATATTTCGTTCAGCTCAAATACTGCTCAATAAATGAGATTAAATTATTTGAATTTTTCCGATCTCCTGAAACTATGCAACTTAAAAAGCTACAAGTTTTGCCTTTCAGCTAAATTGTAAACTGTACTTCATCCACCGCATAGTTTTAGGCGCCAGCTTTAATCATATCAACTGGTTTTTCTGCAATTCCTTAAAACTATTTTTTGTGTTTTTATTTTCAACTTGTACTCATTGCATTTTGTTATAATTCGATAAAACTTTTAATGACAGCTTAACTGTAACTTCACTTGAAACTGATGTTAAACATAGCCAATAAAAATTGTTCAAGCGTCAATGCACAAAAACAAAACTCTACATACACTGGCAGAGATACACATGCACTCCACTCACTGCATGCACAGATGACACCGAGTGACACTCGAGACTGTGTTATGTCTCATTTGTGGGGCATATGGTAAAAACTTTTCCACTTTACTGTGAAATGTTTTTATCATTAACGCAAAATGCGCTTTAAAATATGCAACAAAACTTTGGCACACAAAAACAACAACAACGAAACATTAATGACAAAACTGTCAAATCAAAATCATAGTTATTGCGCTGTTGTGTCCATAGAGAGATTCCGCCCAATGTAAACAAACTTTTTGGTGGGTAGTAAAGCGTTGCGTTGCATGCCATGCGTTCAACTGCTGCCCAAAACACTTCCGTTTCCGTTAATTGTGTCGTCGACACACCTGCAGCAGTGATGCCACGATGTTGAATTTCAGGCGCATTGGGTTTCATGAATATTTGAATTTTGATGTGACGTGTGTGTGCAGCAAAAGTCTTTCAGTTTATTCTAAAATATGCAAATGTGCGTTTTGTATATGTGGGTTTTTTGAATTTGAAACGCTTTTAGAAACTTTAAATATTTGAATGGCAATGGCTTTAAGAAGTTGTTTTAGTTTTTTGTAAATTTAATTTAATATAATTGCTTTATTTTTCTTAATAATAATAGCGATAAGCTTCTTCTAAAATAAAGTAAAAATCTCTTTTAATTCCTATCGTAATTTAAAGCAACAGCTACCCTACAGCAAAAAGTTATAGTTATTGTTTGTTTCGTAATCTATGATATTTATTTTAAAAGGTCCCTTTAAAGTGCATTAATTACTTGACATAAGCCAATCAGTAGTGAACATCTGCATCTGTTTGAATAATCAAACGACAATATTCATGTGAGGTTTTGAAAAAACTTAATCCTGATAAAAAGGTTATTTAACTTAAAAAAATAAAAAAATATGTACGCCAAAATCTTCTTTAGCACAAATATGTTATTTTCATAAAAAAATTATCAAAATCGGTTCAGTTTTTGCGCCAAAGCGTTACAAACCATTTCCATTTGAGTAATTTTCTTTAAATAGTAAAGATAAAGATGCTCAACATTCAAAAATGGTTTTGGCATTAATATAACATAATTTGTAAATTATTATTATTTTTTCCTACGAAAGAATTCTCATTAAAGTCACCTCAAGATAACTTATATAAGTGAGATAAGTGGATTATTTTATGCCCATATTATTTTTTCAACAAAATTAACATTTTGAGATATTATAATTTTTTTTTTAAAATTAAATATAGCTTAGAATAAGATTTAGAAAACCATATCACAGTTTTTGTCTAATAAGCCTTAGCTCACGAGATATCGAGTTTGAGAAACTGAAACTTCGCCAAATGCACTGTTTTTCAAAAATTTACAAAAACAAACATCACAGTACAACTATTTTATCGTCATTAAAAGGAAAAACTTCAAATTTATATAATTTTGAGTGAAAATATTAAAAAAATTATGCAATAAAATCAAGCATAGCCAAAAATTTTTGTTATCCTTTTTATCTCAAAATCCATCCTTTTAGATTTCCTTAATTTTTTGATATGTTAATTATTGGTAAATTAGCTGCGTTTTGTTAAAGTTTTAGCCTGGCACTACAAAACCTTCTCCATCATATTTAAACATAAGTACTTTAAGCGACTTTGCTTATAAACCATCGCATTGTACTCGCAGTAAGATATTTTTTGTCCTATCTATAATCTATGCACTTGTAACTTGAAACTTAAAATTCTATAAAACTTATCAGAGATCTTTGAAATAATAAGAAAAATGAAAACAACAAAATTAACAACAGTTGGCAACAGCTTTTGGCAAGATTTTCAGCATATTTTCATGCAGCGTATCAGTAAGGATAGCAAACACACACAGCTGCTGCAGCACCGCTTGTATCCTTGTTTAAGTTTATCTGCTTATTTAAGTTTTGTTGCCGTGTTGCTGAGGATTTTGCACGTGCGAGAATGCAATTTGCATTTGCAGCAGTCTTTCTCCGCTCAGAAAGAATTACTGTTGTTCTTTTTATATTAAGTCTTAAAAATGATAGTCTGCAAGAAAATCTTAACTATAGTTGTCGCAGTAGTAGTGTCTCACTTTTGTTTGACTTTCATTGCTGCTTTTGATCCTATCGTGCTTTTTTGCCAATAGCACAAATGGGAAAGACTTATTTCGATAAAAGCAAGAAAATTTAAAAAAAAAATTTTATTATTTTGCTATAAGAAAACTTAAAAAATTTAGTAGATTTCGTACATTTTTATGTATAGCATGTAACTGGAAAATTTTTGCATAGCTACCTAATTTGAGTATTAATTTTCTGTTACAGCGAATTTTTGGTGCAAACATTTTCTTTTTGTTTAACACATTTTATTTTGTAAAATTCAATTTATTGTGAATTCCAAATTTTTTCACCCCAAACATTTTCATGTTAAATTCAAAAAATCATAGTGCTGCATAAAAGTATGCAACACATTTTATTACAAATTCTAATGCTTACCTTCAAATAAAAACTATTTTTTACAAAATTTGCAACCAAAAATTTTTTTTTTTTTTGCCAATTATTATTTTCTGCATTTTAACAAGCTCGACATTATTAGCACCAGTCACAGTAGCAGCAGCAGCAACTTTAAGCAAAAACTTTGCTCTTTGCATTTAAAAGCACAGACAAACTAAAACCAGCTGAACAGCAGGGACAGTTCCATGGACAGTCAAATACACTGACACATTTAGATAGACAAACAAAAAAACGTAACGGAATAAATTTTAAATTGTTGCACGCTTCGCTGAATTTACAAACGACGCGATGGCAACGCTGCTGAATATCATTCTCGGTAACTTACAGTCAGCGTGCAGTAGACGACAGTGAAAAAAGTTGTTAGCAATGTGGGGGCGGTTGTTGCTTGAATTGCATGCTATTGTGCTAAACTGCTACAGAAATTTACCCCTAGTTTTGTTGGGTTGTTTTAGGCGTTCGTTCTCGTTTTTTGAAACTTTTTTTTTTTGTTTGACAATTGTTTTTTAGTTTTATTGTTTTTTTGCACCAGTTTCTGAGATAATGAGTAGAAAATTTTGTTTGTAAAGCGCGCTCAACCATGGAGGTGGTAGAATTTAACCTTAAAAGTCATCATTAGACTATAAATGTAGGAGTTCAGTTGCTTGATTGTATACCTATGCATGTTGGGCAGTTTAGTTTTGGTAGAATTTGTTTGGACAGTCAAAAATAGACGAGATAATTTATTGGCGGCACAATGAACAACTTTTGAATAGTAAAAAAAAAAATTGAATGCTGAAAATATGTAATAAATTATACGATAGAACTTTAAATGAAGTTTGAAGTCTCATTGCACAGATTACGTGTTTTGCTTAGAGCACTTTTTATTGAGAAGGTTTTTTTAAAAAAACTTTTTTTTGATTTTTGATTTTTTAAGTCGCAGAGCAAAAGAGATTTTACCTTTAAATGCTGATTTGTCTTAAAAGCCAAAAAAAGATAGAAAACAAAAATTTAATTGCATATTACCTAAGGAATTCAGTAAAAATTTGAAATTTAAATTCTTAAACTTCTTCAAATTTTTACTGTTTTTAAAAGAAATTTGCCAATATTCTAACTTTGAATTAACCTAAAGTTCATGTAATATCTTCTTTGCAAATAAATCAAATCGTTAACATATGCGGATTCATCAGCAAAATTGAGCCAGTTAAGAGCTCACATTATAGTAATTATATTATTATCAGGAGTGGTCTAAGCTATTCGAAAAATAATTCGAAAATTTGACACTTCAATTTATATCCAAAATCATAATCGAGTTGTAAATAGTACAAAATTGTTTACTGAAAAAAGTCAAAATATAAGTCATTTAGAAAATTCGAAAATAACACGCTTTACAAAAAAAAAAAAAATAACATTATGTCGCATGATAGCTACTTTTTTGTTGCTGTTAGTTTAATATTTGCAAGTTGTCCATTGTTCATATGCAAACTTTTCCTAAAAAAATCAAAAAGTAAATTGAACTTTTTATGATATATTTCAAAATTTTATCTTGAAACAATGCGCAATCACAAGCTTCTTAAAATTTTCAAACGATAACTATTGCTGCAAATTTCAATTAAAACTAACATGTGCACTCTTTTTGTTTGTGAAATGCTTCAAGAGATTTTATAAGAATTCTTAGTTATTTAACAAAACATACAAATTTATAGATAAGCTAATAAAACGAGAAGACTTAAAAATCTCATGAGATTTTACAAGGCTATAGTGAAAATCTGACGAGAGTATCAAAATCTCAATAAATAACTATTAATTAAAACCTTTTTTTTTTAAGTTTAAATAATCTAACAACCACACCACTACAAACTCAAAACTCACATATAAGACATCGAAAAAATTTCATGGGATTTAATAACAAGTTTCATACAATTTTGTGGGAATAAATTTAATAATTTTTAATTGTAATTTTAGTATATCGAAATCGATTTAGAATTGATTTCGAAAAATTCTCATTAAGCTTAGCACACATTAATGATAGACTTACGAAAATTCAATATTTTTATAAATATTATTGCCTGTAAGAAATCTCATGGAATTTAAAAAAATTCCTATTAGAATTAATAGCACTTAAAAATTCAAATTTTTGGGACATCATACGAGATTAAATTTTTCTTTTAGTTGATGTTTTTATTTGTAAAAAATCTCAAGGAACTTTAAAAAAGCATTATTATATTTTGTAGTACTTCCAAATCCATAGATATGCTACTGACATAAAAATTCTCAATAAGTTCCTATCAGTTTTAAAAGCTTAAGTCCCAGCGGCAAATATGTTATAAACAACATCGATGAATAGTTATACACTTTGTAGGCAGTAATATTCACAACTCCAGTCACAACTGTAAATTCTTTTTACAAAGAGATGGCCGCTTTGTAAGCAGTTTTCCTACATCTCTATATACAATGTGTAGCAAATAAAAGGCCGATTGCCTTAAAACATCGCTTACTAAGTGCCTGCATAGTTTACCGAGTTGCCTACATCTCCACATACAAAGTATGCAGCCAACAAGCAAGGCCCCGTACATCTCCATATACAAATCAGACAGCAAATACACAGACTGCTTACAGCTCCATATACAAAGCAGGTAGATAATAAACAGACTGCCTACAGCTCCATATACAATGTAGACAGCCAGTAAACAAACTGTCTACAGCTCCATATACAAAGCAGGCAGCCAGCAAGCAAACTTCTTATAGCTCTAAAAGTCTGCAGTTTATTTCCGTTTGACTTTTTTTTCAAGTTTCCGTTTGACTTTTTTTTGATTCATAAACAAAACATCACAGTAACAATTTCATTTGTGAAACATGCAACACAAAGGGTGTAGCTTTTCATACATGAAAATTCAGAGTACTTCATCGATTTGCCGCTGGAATGTACTTGGAACTATTTTTTTCTTTTGAAAATATTGTCAGATTCTAAAAAAATTCTCTTGGAATTTTATAGCACTTAAAAGTTACTTACTTAACATAAAAAATTTCTAACATAAACGCGCATAAACTTTAAAAAGTCTCATGTGATTTTGTGAGAATCGCTAGTAAGTCCTTAAAAATGTTTGCATATAGTATTTTAAATTCTTTTCTTTTTAACGCTGGAACTGTAACTTAATTTTCCAATGTTTTGAGGAGACATTTTTTTTAACATATCTCTTTCAATTATAGTTCCATCAAAGTGAGCGTTGAAGAATTCAAATACGTTAATTTTAAGAAAAGTTTAAAGAAAAAGTTTAAGTTATATATATCATGTTTCAAAAGCAATGTTTCGTGAGACTTCTTTTCTGACGAAAATTCCATTACATTTTATTTTGTAAATTGGCTACTTTTCAATTTTAGCTTGAACATTTTTGAACATTATTTCTTATGTTTCCTACACTTATTCATAAATCTGATTTTCTTGGCATTTATAGCATACAGTTTTGAAACTTTATTATCCATTTCGGATTGTTTCCGCCAACAAATGCGGCTTAGCTTAGCTTGCAGTCTCTTAATTGCAGCGATAATATTTTTATTTTTTTTTTATATTTTGATTGCGCATTTTCATAAAAATATCATCTTGTAACTTTTACAGGGCCTGGTGCCAATCCAAAAGCCATATTGCAAGAAGCAAACAGAGCTGTACACTTGCGTTACAATTTCTTCGAGACAACTATACAAATTGAAGATTTCACACCGCAAATGGAGAGCTGCCAACAGTGCACGGTGCCAGAAACATAGACGATAGATAGACAGCCTGATTATGAGAATTAACGCAGTTGCGAGAATTTATTTTGCTGGAAAAATGCTGAAGAAACTTGAAAATAATGTTGGTGCTAAGTATTTCTTGCAATGGGAATGATTTGTTTTTCTTAATTTGTTAAGTAAAATTTACATCAAATATATAACAGTTCTATAAGAAAAATTGTGCGATTAAATATAAATTATTAATTTAATTTAAAATTTTTATGTGCATTTGTATTGTATGTGCAGTATTTGTTTGTATTGTATTTACTTTATTTATGACTTGTAAAGTATTTAAGTTTATGTTACATTTTGTTTTTTTGTTTCTTGCGAAATTTTGTAATTATTTTTAAGACGAATCAATAAAAATTAAAGTTATGAAAACTTAAATGCTTAAATTTTACATTAAAATTAATTTGCTTAGCTATTTGCTCAAAACTATGTTACAATTTTTTTTTTTTTTAATTTTCTTTGTACGAATAACGCCGCCAAGCAACGTAAATTGCACAGCATACTTTTCACATTTAATAACAATTTCAGCGCTTTGAACTAGCTCTTTGTTTTTGTACTTTCTTATTAATGAACAATTTTTTCATAATAAAGATTTCGCTTTGTTTTTTTTTCACTTTCATTTCATTATTTCCTCCACTTTGCTATTATTTTCTTTGAACAAGTTAAACAATGAGTTAGTTACGCTTACAGCAAAAGCAACAACAACAAAAACAATAGCAGCAACAACTAGAATTACAACAATAATGAAAGCATCAACAGCTACGTTCAACAATAAATCACAAATGCTGGACAGCAAGGATCAAAAGTGCGGCGAAATTGGATCAAAATGAATGGAGTCGACGAGGAGCAGCAGTAGAATATAGCTGGTTGGTTGGAGTTAGCAGCAAATACTGTGGATGTTTACCAACTCATTACCCGAAATTAAAAGCCAAAAGAGATTAAGTTGAAAATAGGAAAAAAAAAAAAAAATAGAAAACGATAAAACATTGTAGCGATGCATTGATAAGGTGAAGGAAAAATGTGCAGTAGTGATGAGCAACAAAAATGTTACCATTTCATACATGGTGTTGAGAAATGTGTAGAATAAGGCACTTAGAACTCTGAAAGCCAAAAAAAAAAAAATTATAAAATTTTTGTAAAGTAAGGAGTAAACGTAGAGTAAGTCACAAAATTGCCACTGTGATGCATTTTATCACTACACCAAATCGAAATTCGGAAGAAGCTCTTATAAAGGGGGATTTTTTTGCTATTTGTTTTTTCAGTGTAAGTTTTTTTGACAGCTCGCGTGTGATTCGTAACATGCGTCAACTCTAAAAATGCTCAATAAGGTTTGCCATTTCACTATAAATAGAGTAACAAACGAACAGAGCGTGCAAATCATTGAATTTTAGTATCAAAATTCGTACTCTGTGAGAAATAAAAAATGACAAAAACTTTCTTCAGCGACGAAGCTCATTTTTCACACAATGAGTACGGCAACAGACAGAAATGCCAAATTTGGTCTGAAG
The DNA here is from genome assembly GCA_949775025.1 of Tricholauxania praeusta. Lineage (NCBI taxonomy): Eukaryota > Metazoa > Arthropoda > Insecta > Diptera > Lauxaniidae > Tricholauxania > Tricholauxania praeusta. Next base: position 127,197,980 of record OX459030.1, on the reverse strand, counting down.
AATAGCCAGAGGCAGTTCAAGAGCTGCCAATGCACACTGAAAAATGCACTGTTTGGTGCAGTTTTTCAAAAATTATGAAAATCGCAACGTTTCAGTCAATGGAGCAAGGTAACGTGCGATGATTACCGACTTTTTTTTGTGTCCAAAATGGAAGAATTGGACTTGGTCGACATGTGGTTTCAACAAGACAGTGCCACATACTACGCGGCACGTGATACCATGTACCTATTGAGAGTCGAGATTGGTGATGAAATAATCTAACGTTTTGGAGCATTCGATTGACCGCCAAGATCATGCGATTTGAACCCACTAGACTATTTTTTGTGGAGCTACCTGAAGTCTCTCGTAAACAGGGACAAGCCAGCCACAATTGCAGCCCTGAAAGACAACATTACAGCTGCTATTGATGAGATACCGCTCGAAATGCTGGAAAAATTATGCCAAAAATGAAGCTTACGAATGGACCAACTCAGACGTAGCTACGGGCAACATTAACATGAAATAATCTTTAAAAAGTTAATGGCAGGAATTGATGTATTGTTCGAAATAAATATTTGATTAAATATTGCAAATTTTTGTTTCTTTTTTTAATTTTCAAAAACCAAACGCTTTAAAAATCAGACTTATGACCCAAATCTTAATCAATTTTCAAGTTTTTTACGCGATTTTTCCATAGTTTTGAAACAATAGCCAAATAAATTAGTTTTAAGTTCATTCCTATAGTATTTCTCGAGTCTTTTTTTAACAATATTAACTTATTTCTTAGCGCCAATTTACTTTAAGCGAATTTCCCAGCTTGCGCTATATATGCAAATAATTTTCTATATTTGTACATAATCAGGTACACCACTGTCATGTCACCACAAAAAAGTACTTTACAAACAAAAAAAATCTCTTATTTTTATTACAGTCCATTCGACTAAGTCAATTACATCCGCTTTGTAAGCGCTTTAGCATAGAGCCTTAATTTTTTAAGGTCCCTCTTTGTGCACAATTAATGCGCTCGTTTCATTATAAAATCCACGTGAAATGCAAAAAAAAAAAAACTTTTTATCATAAAAACACAATGAGATAATGACAACGGAAATAAATTTTTGAATTTCTATGTTAAAAAAATTTGGAGGAATGTGTGTTAAAAAATGTCTGCATTGCATTACAAAGTTTAATGGATTAATATAAAAAAATTCTATAGTGAACTTAACAGCAATGAGCCTTAAATACAAAAGCACTTTTCTACAGAGCTCTGAAAAGATAAAGTTTATTTGCGCTAATCGCTCACACTTCGCAAGCAGCGATGGTAAAATTTTTTAAAACCATCATAAAGTGCATGCACTTTTTCAAAAATCAAAAAAAAAAAAATGCACAAATTTTTGACATTTTTTGTTAGCATTAAAAATATTTACAATTTTTCTTTTTATATTATTTTATATTTTTTTCAAAAATTTCTGGACAAATTTGATATATCGATATCTAGAATTATTTTGTCCCTTTTCCCTCTAACATGTTATAAAATTTCTTTCTCTAATTTTTACTCAGTCCCAAAATAAGAATTTTTTCAAAACTTTTTTGGACTATATTTTTTTAATCGATATCCAGCTGCTTCCAGAAAAATAAGTCCTGCCAATGAAATTATTTTTTTTTTCTAAAACTTTGCACAGCACACCTAAATAGTGCTAAATTAAATGACACATTTTGAAATAAAATAACCAAAAAAAAACACAAAATATCAAAGCAAAACCATAAACAATAAACTTTACTCCAGTTGTACCGCAAACAATTAAAATATTTATTACCAACGCCTGTCAATATGCCATAAAAATTTTGCTAACGATTTGATGTGACGTAGCGTAGCACCGTGCACCGCAAGTCAACCGTAACGCATCGCATTACTATTATACATTAAATTTGTAGCGACGGCAATTTATGCAGTAAAGCCCAGTAAACATTTTTAAAAGCCAAAAAGTCATATATTAATCGGCAATAGGATCATTTTGATTCAACGTGAGTTTTTATGATGAAATCAAGAAATGATTTGTGAGTTAGAAATTTTATCGGGCAAAATATTACTGCTGAAGTTGAACTTTTTGATGAAGCTGTGACATTTTGATAATGACAAATAACTAATAACTTAACGTTTGAAAAAAAAGTGACAGAAAAGCTTTAGTGGAATCATAATGCAAAAAAAATAAGGTGCAGTAAAAAATGCCTCAAAGTATGCAATAAAAATAATGATTTTTCTTCTAAAAGAAATAAAACTTCAACGCCGCGAACTTTCAAAAATATCCTAAATCTTTTCGCTGGGAGTATGTGCGATTGTAAAATAATTTTAGTTTTATTTGTGTGCGTGTGTTTGCATGTACTTTTATATATAGTATATGCGTAAATGCGTTTTATAGTGTATGTGATATACGACGACATGTCACACATATTCACTAAATTCACGCATATGCTGATAGTTTAATATTTTGTTGTTGCCGTTGTATTAATTTTCATTTTAGTAACGCCGCAATGTATGTTAAATGATTGAGTTTAGTTTAGTGCGCCTAAAAGGTGATGTGTAATATTTGTTTTTTTTTGATTTTGGTATGCAAACAATTCTGTGCTTCAGCTGCACAAATATATATTTTTACTAAACCATGGAAAGTATATTAAAAATGAATTGGAATTTGGTTAAAATAAAATTAAATCTGCAAAGTAAAATATATGATGAGAAAGAGATAATGAATCAAGAGCGCGCAAACATAAAAGAAATATGTGAAAAGTCTTAAGTTTCCCAAACTAGAAATTAGAATCTCTAGAAAAATAGCATAAAAAGATGTGGCAAACATTACTGGAGACGCTGAAATTCGATGACGCGATATTGCTGAGAGCGTTGTACAACAACGATATGAATTTGTTAGAAACACAGTAGAAGTTACACAGTCTAATTACACTACTCAACAAGATTTTTCACAACGAATGGCGATAACATTTTCTATAGTGAAATTTTCCGTAGAGTCCGAATATTGCAATGGTTTTTTTCGATTGGCCCCAATTTTCCATATAAATGGCAAAACTCAAAAAAATGCACTTTTGAGAGCATATACTTCACATAAATGCTTGTAAAAACTTTAGTTGTCAGCCAACCAATTTTAAATTTTTCTATATTGCAGAATAGAGTCTTACAAACATTTTAAGGTACAAAATGTGCAAATAGTATTAATTATATGGCTGTTATGATCGAAAATGGGTAAAAAAATCCCTTTTTTTTCGTTTTTTTTTTTAACAAATTCTAACTTTGAAGCCTTCTATCTGGAATCAATTATATGGGTTACAAAAAGTTAGCCCTCCTATTTTATAGAAAATTTTATTACAAAAATTCTAAATATACATATGTTTATAGAAAAGTTATAACTATAGTACTTTATTAACATCAGCAAGCAATATTTTTTCCTACAAATGCACATTATTTTTCAAATCGATTAAAGCGGACCACATCAATGTCATCAATTTGCTTCAAACTTACAGGTATCATTCTATGCTCAATTTTAAGATACCCATATTTTTTATTTTGCTGAAAAGCCACAATTTTCAAAGTTCGTCATTTGAACTTTGTATGTCAAAATTACAAAATTCTGAAAGGACTTTTTTAAAATTTGTCGTTATTTTCTCAATACGTAATGGATTTTCATAAATTTTTTTTAAATTTCTTCATTATTGTGTGAGTTTTATGAAAAAGTGAGTTTTGCCATTTATATGGAAAATTGGGGCCAATTGAAAAAAGCGATATTCGGACTCTACGGAAAATTTCACTATAGAAAATGTTATCGCCATTCGTTGTGGTGTAAGTTTTTGTAAATTTGTAGAGTAGTGTTATTAAATAATTACAAAAAAGTACCACTACACTGCCGTACTAAGCAAAAAAGGCGAATCTAAAAAAAAAAAAAAAAAAAATTTAAAAATTCTTATGGCATCGGATAGTCTAATGAAATACTCCAAATGCAGGTATCTTAGCTCAAACATATAATAAATCTCCTAAAAGAATTTTCTCTATCTCAATTTTCCAACATATTTACTTGTACAAAAACTCAATAATCTCGATACGAATTTTTCTTAGATACGCCCTTTTCGCTTAGTACGACTGTACAGTTCCTAATGAGTTTCAGATTTCTTTATTCCGAAAGTGTTTAGTTCGATTAAAATCTTTACCTACTTTTATGAACATTTGTAATTATCTGCAGCAAGTACTAAAAGTTAATATTCAATAGTAATGACCATCAGCACTATTCAGTTACTGATGCTGTCGCCATCATCTTTAGCACGGCTATCAATAGCTTTACCCACTACCCTATCCACTTCCACAACTTAAAATCTGGTTCTGCAGCTCTTTTTTTACGTATATTGCTTTTGGGTGGTAGAATTACGACTTCTCTGCCGCTTTGGTCACTTGAAACGCCATTACCTCCTATAGCAACACCACCTTCACCAACAAATCCACCACCACCTTCATCACCTTTATCTCCATCACCACCGCCACCACCAGCTTCATCAGCACCCTTTGCGATACGTAATTTATTTAATATATCCTGGTCACCATTGCCTTCCGCAATCCGATAAAGGCTTCCTTTTGCGTCAATATCGGTATTCAAACTGTTGCTGATCTCATAAGCTAAAAGAATAATATTAAAGTCAGCGTCACAATACTATAAATCAAATTCTAAAATGTGAACTTTTTAGTCACTCACCAAAATTTATAGAAACACATCCTAAGAGAACATATAGTGCGACCACTGCCTTCATTTCCACGAAACACTCTGAGCTTAGAAATGCAAACTTGTCGTTTTTATACCAAGTCGTCAATCAACAAGTAAAATATTTAATAAAAGTGAAGATTTTCTCTAAAAAACTGTAACTGGGCCTTAACACTCTATATATGTATAATAATGCGCAATATTTTCAGTTTAAAATATAAATTGGCAATGGTAATTGCAACGAAAAACAATACGTTCCGGTATATATTGCAGGGACTGTTAATAATCGTTATTTACTATATTTAAAGTCAAAAAATCACAATGAAGGAAAACACGAAATGCGAGTTTGAGTATACAGATGAGTTTCTTTTGACGAGAAGCGTAGATAGTTAGATGACATGATTTTCAATTTTGTGATTTTTATTTTAAAAATCAAAAATAATCGAAATTTAAGATTTCTACACTTTCCGATCAAAAGCAATAGTTATTTTGAATTTCTATTTTTTCGATCAAAAGTAATCGTTATTTTGGATTTATATTTTTTCGATCAAATATAATCGTTATTTTGGATTTATATTTTTTTCGATCAAATATAATCGTTATTTTGGATTTTTATTTTTTTCGATCAAATGTAATCGTTATATTGGATTTATATTTTTTTCGATCAAAAATAATCGTTATATTAGATTTATACTTTTTTCGATCAAAAATAATCGCTATATTAGATATCCGATTTTGCTGATTTTTCTATTGTGTTAAGTAATTAATTAGAATATTATGGATAAGGAGAAGAGCTAAGCCCCCGCTTTAATGTAACAAGCTCTAAAGCAGGAAAAAGCCCTACTGCAACAAGTGTAAACAAGAAATCTACAACGACCTTACGGCCACAGCTTAAAAAGTCGCTGAAACTGAAAACTTTCGTATGGTTTACGAAATAACTTGCTAGATGACGAGCAAGAAATTCAGATAAAATTGGCAAAAAAAAAGCAAACACTGGGGAACCTATTGACTACTACAGATGACGAGCTTATCTATTGGAATAATTATTTTTTTGGAGACCTTCTATCGTGCATATATAATATTGTAATAAAATTGAAAAAAATTAAGATAAGAAAAAGAAATCTTCATTTTGTCCTACTGTCATACTTTATAATACTTATAAACATCAAAAAACTTTTCGACCAACTCAATGCAAAGGCCCCAAAAGTTGCATATAAAATAGTTAATAAAAGTAAAACTAAAATTTAATTATATTTTGAAAACCTTTCTATATATCTTGAAATGATGGAGCAGTTTTGCTTCCAGGGTATTGAACCTAATTCATTTACTCCTCCAGAACTTCGACAAATAAATGCTGTTATGAGAGGTCTTTATTACTTGACTGATTTGGACGAAATAAAAGAAGCCTTTGAAACCGAGCTTACTGCTTTCTCTATTAAAAACAATTACTACACGGGTGTCTTCCTCGTATCTCTCTTTCCTAAAAAAAAACTAATTGATATCCTAAGTCTATGTTATATATTGAACCAATCACACATTTAAAAAATTAAAAAACTTCCTCAATTAGTCGAGGGGTTTCTTACTATTGGAAAATATTTCGCAGACTCTGAGGTTCTGTCATTAGAAAATAAAATGAAAACATTTTTGCAAATTTTTAAGTCTATACTAAAAAGGACCAATACACGAATTTGTTTCGTGATGTTTTAGTGAAATATTGTCCATAAATTTTTAAATTTTTTGTCTATTAATGTTATATCTCTAATTGAGACAAGTAGGCGAATTGATTTACTAAAAATATTGATTGACTATAATATTGACATATGTTTTTTACAGGAAACACAACTTGCTAAAAATACCAAAGTTTTTTTGGAAGATTTTGATATTATAAGGGATTTATAGCTGCAGGGAGCGGCAGTAATAATTTAAAAACGAATTATATACTCAACTGTTCCAATTTCTGATATTAGATTTCCAAATTTATTCATTGAAATTCCTATTTAATTTTCTGGTCAAATTAAAAAATTTCTCTTAGGATGTATTTACGTACTTTGCGATTCCTGTCCCAACGATTTTTCCATTAGTCTTGATAAGATAAAACAACTATCGACTAACTATGACGGAGTTTTTATTGGTGGAGACCTTAACGCGACATGGGGAGATTTAGTTTATAATTTAAGTGATAAGACTTTTTATGATTGGCTTCATAATTCCGTAGATTTTTTTTTTAGAATATGATATATTTTTCCTTATTTTAGTTACCCACTTTTATGACCATTTAAAAATACCTGCAGCAAGTACCAAAAGTTAAAATTCAATTACTATCAGCACTATTCAGTTATTGATGCTGTTGACATCAACTTTAGCATGGCTATCAATAGCTCCACCTACTACTATATCAACCCCCACAACCAGCTATAATCCGTATCTGCAGCTCTTTTTTTACGTCTATTGCTTTTGGGTGGTAGAAGTGCGACTCCTTTGCCACCTTGGCCACTTGGAACGCCATTACCTTCTATAGCAAGACTATCTTCACCAACAAATCCACCACCTTCATCACCTTTATCTCCACCACCAGCAGCTTCATTACCACTTTTTGCGCTAAGTAATTTATTTAATATATCCTGGTCACCATTGCTTTCTGCTACACTTTTGAAAATCTGATAAAGACTTCCTTCTAAGTCAATGTTGGTATCTGAACTATTGCTGATCTCATAAGCTAAAAAAATAATTTAAAAGTCAGCATTACAATACTATAAATCAAATTCTAAAATGTGTACTTTATGGCCCCTCACTTACCAGAATTTATAAAAACGCATCCCAAAAGAACACACAGTGCGACCACTGCCTTCATTTTCACGAAACACTCTGAGCTTAAAAATACGAACTTGTCGTTTTTATATCAAGTTCTTAATCAACATGTAAAATATTTAATAAAAGCGAAGATTTTCTGTAAAAAACTGTAACGCGGCCTAAGCACTCTATATATGCGCAATATTTTCAAAGGTGGTTAGAAATAGAAATTGGCTATAGTAATTGCACCGAAAAGCAATGCGTTCCGGTATATATTGACTTTAAATTAGTTCGACTAACCGGTGGGTGTAATATTTCATGGGAATTGCTATTGATCTTCTGTTTTGTATAAAGAGTATATTAGCAATGCTTTGCCAAAACAAATAATATAGGACTTTGAAGTATCCGATTTTGCTGATTTTTTCTATTGTGTTAAGTTATTGATTGGAATACATAAAGTCCTAGATTAAAAAAAAGCCTATTGCAACAAGTACAGACGAGAAATCTACAACGAGCTTGTAGCCGATGCTTAACAAGAAATTAAAGATATTTACGAAATAACTTGCTAGATGGCGAGCAAAAAGTTCAAATAAAATAGGCCAATTAAAAGCAAACACAGGGGACAGCCACAGATGACGAGCTAATCCATTGGAAAAATTATTTTTTCGGAGACCATCAGTCTTACACCTCGCTTTGTGGAAAGACCACAGCGGTTGGCCTTGTACCCGCGAAGTTAACAAAGGTCATAAGATCTCCTTAAAACAGTAAAGCAGCGTGTGCAGATAGTGAAGCTGGCAAAATGTTCACTGGAACTCACCGCTGAACTACATGTCCTGTTCTTGTTTTAACTTGGGAGGAGCACGACTACTTGAAAAGTGGTTAGTAAGAACATTAGTAAAGTAACGAAAAAGGGGGGACGTATTATAAGGCCGAAACAATAGGGGCAGCATAATACTGTATTTCGTCAAAAAAAAAAAGTAACAAAAAAAAAAAAAATACTCCTCACCAAAATCAGCGAAAAAATAAGGCTTGAACATATCGTGTATTGAGCATCGCTTTTTATAGCTTCCATCGCAATTGCATCCGAGTTGCATTTAACAGACGAGATGTAGCATCGGAGTTCATAAAACTCATCAAAACTCAATACTCAAGTTTCAAATGTGCACACAATAAAAAAAAAAACATTGAAGAATTTAACCGAAAATAATTGTTAAATAAGATTTCAAAATAGTAAATTTAACCGTTGAGAGTTAGTAAATTTATATAAAAAACATGTTATCGAAAAACTTGTTTACCATTTTTTGGGTATATCTATCGAAAAGTTAGTTAAACTTAACCAATAACGTAGTTGAATTGAACCAAAAACGATAGTACGAAATGGTTATTTTAAACGGTGAGAGGTTCATTGTTTATTGTAATTTGTATGTGAACTTATTGTTAAAATATGTTATGCTACAAATTTGTTTTTAGTAAGAAAACCGCAAAAGCTGTTTTCATTACCTTACTTTTAGTTGACATACAAGATCATTAAAGTGGGAACCATTTCAACGCTACATGTAAAATTCAAATAAGTTCTGCACAGCTTTTGGAATTACTGTACAAAAAAATATGTTAATACATAGTTTTGTGGGTTAAAAATTTGCATTTTTTTCTTACAATTGTCGAAAATAATATGTAGAAAAATATAGAGTAGGAAACAGCAATTTTATCAATTTTTAGCGGTTACGTTACAAATTTTGTAGTTAAATTTTAAGAAAAAATTAAAATATTTTTTTTTGGCAAATTTAACCAAAAACGGTGGTAAGAACACCTATAATCTTTGTAACGGTAACAACTTTTTGGATCATTTGAACTATTTGTTGATAGCTTTCAAGATTGTATTTTATTTAATTTTTTCGGTATATTCTACCTTATATTGTTAATATAATTGAGGTCATAAACTTAGAAAATGGTAAGCTTACTATTTTTATTAGTTAATTTTACTAATTTTTTTTGTCTGTAGATTAATTCATAATGGGAAACTTTCTGTTCCTTTTGATTCGTCCGTCTCAGGTGTGCGCCAAGGTTGTATGCTGTTACCAATTTTGTATCTGATAATACCGAACGATGTTCTAACAAGACCTTTAACCCATATCGTACCTTTGATTTGTTAACGAGTCACGAAAATTGCTCATGTTTGAAAATTTTTTGATTATAATGTATCAAAAAATTCGAAGGTTTATATTTTTATATAAAAGTTTAATCTATTGGCTTTTTTTTAAAAATTTCCTTTCTTGAGCCACGCCCATTTCTTAGAATTATGTGTGAGTTTAAAAAAAAATTGTTTTGATTATTTTTTGAAAATTAATCAAAAATATGAAAATTGATCAAATATGGACAAAACCTATACAGAATAAATTTAAATGGACTCGTGGCATTCATTGGACTTGTTCAGTTTATTTGAAGTTCATTTCGGCTATATAAAATTTATTTTTGGACATTTTAAAAAAAAAAAAAAACCAATATATCAACATGAAATATAATTTGTTTTAAGTAATTTTTTATAAATTTTTGATAAATAAAAAGATATTTAAATAAAACAGATCCAACAGTGGATCTGAAATTGAACAAAATAGGAAAAAGTTGACAGAAAATGTAACTCAGCAGACATAAGAGACAGTAAAATAGTAAAGTGAAATGTAGATGAAAAACTGGAAAGCACAAAAAAAGTACTATTGAAAGTCTACATTAGAAGGTTTAAATTTAAAAAATAATTTAACACCAAATTAGCGAAAAATCAGTTCCAACATTTACTTCGTTGAAACATAATTTAAAGCAGAAAATCAATAATTTTAAAAGTACAAGTTAAAAGTACAAGTAAAAAAGAAAAAATTCTTCCTTTAAGTCCAAACTTAAAAGCATCGACAGCTTTGTGTTACTATTAGTTGCCACTTGGCGACAACCAACATCCCTGATCATGACACGCAAAAGCTTGAGAATTGCTATGTTTTATTTTTGCAGGTGATACACTATGGCACAGTAATATGTTGTTGTTGTTACTTTTGTTGCCATTTTTATGTTTAGCCACTTGACAGTTTCATGTTATTGCTTTACCGCTACCCTTTTTATTCACTTTTTTTTTGCAAATTTTTCGTGTTCTTTCTTTACAATTTGCGCAAACCAACACAACGTTAGTGCCCACACACATACATTCACAACTGTACTAAAATTCAAATTCAAATGCAAATGTTTAGACGTCACTTTCATCATCGTCGTTGTCGTTGGTCTTCTTTGTAGTTGGATTCGTCCTTTGCATCCTGCTCGCATTGTCAAAAATTCCACAAAAGCTCATAAATAATAAATTATTTGACTGCTACATTTGATGTGCATCAGTGTTGCCAATTCGGCTTATTGGTAGCAACATTTTATTACTTTTCTTTTGGATTTGAATACCAAAATTTTAGCTCTTAGCTACTTTTTAATTTGCAAAATATTTTTTTTTATAAAGATTGGAATGAAAATGTCAGCTGTTCTCTAATACTGAAAAAAATTTTTATCGAAAAATTTTGAGAAAAAAAATTATTCATAGTCAAACATATTAAATGTATTATGAATAAAGTTTTTTCTTTCTACATTTTAAGACCAAAAGTCAACAAGTTGCACGCATTCTGTCACATTAAAATGACTATAACTTTGCAAGGAAAAATCACAGATCACCACGTGAAAGCTCATTTTAAAGGGCAAGGATGGTACTAAATGATGCTTTTGTTAAAAGTAAGCTGATCACCTTTCTTTGAATCCTATACATGGCCTCGAAAGTGGACAAAAAGCAGCATGTTTTATGTAATTAACCTCAAATATTTCAGGATTCCGACATGATGGGTCAATTCTGAGACCAGACTCAGATTCAGCGCAAAAAATTACAACAACATTAATCACCTATTCATTTAGATACTTTATTAGTAAAAAATTAAATTGAGGTAAAGAGCTGAATTTTTGTGAACTTTTTTTTTATATCATAAACTTACTTTTTTAGTAAGAACACTTAAAAAAAAAAAAATTTTAACCACCCTAATGTAGTACATATGCAAGCTTGAGTATACTGAGAAAAAGATTTGGTTGTATTTAACAAATGTATATTTGATATAAAGCGATCAAATATTTATATGATTTATTTGACTTCGCGATAAAAAAAAGACGAGTGCAAGCTTCTAAAGCATGATTTGTGTACCTTGTGATGGATTTTTGAAAAAAAGAAAAACAAATAAAAATTTCGAAGAAGTTTAATAATAAGTCGAGAAACGTTGAACAAAGGTGGAAAAACATTGAAAAATCTGTGATATAATAAACATGTTGAATGAAACGAAAAATGTTGAAGAAGGCTAACTTTTTTGAATAACTAGAAAAATGTCGAATAATATTGAAAAAATTTAAATTAATATTGGAAATGTTGAAAATCGTGGGAAAAGTTTAAAAAATTTGTAAAACGCATTTTCTATATTTTTCAAAAGATCAATTTACTATATGTTATTTATGTGTATATAAGATATTTTAAAAACTTATGCTTTTATCATTCAAATGTGTTAAAAAATTTTAATTTTGATAAAGTAAAGTCAGCTCTCATTTTTCGCTACCAAAAAACTAATGTTCAAACACAATTTTTGCATTAATGCCACCGCCGTTACCTGGCTGCTGCCGGAAAGTAACACAGCAGCCAGGATTGTGTGAAAAAACAAAATGTTTGCATACATTTAGGAGCAAAATTTAGTACCTACCATATTTTCGGACAAATTACAAAAGCATGCTTACTAAAGTAACAAATAATGTGAATGGAGTGTGTTAAAGGTGTAAAACAACAGCAAGTAAAAAATTGAACAAAAAGAAAACTGACATAATCAAAAGAGAAAAGAAAAACTCAAGAATTTGTCTTCGAAAACTAACAAAAGCGCTCATACTCTCTAGTACTAAAAATATATTCAAACGTGAAAAGAGCACAAAAATATTTTTTGTCTTTGAAAAATGTTTGAGAGCGTTAAAATAAGGGAGCGCAAAAAACTTCGAAAGCGAATGGCATGCGCATTTTCAGTTTAGTACATAATTGTGAGCGAAGTATCGCAACACTAAATAGCATGAGAGTTAGTAAAAAAATTTCTAATAGAATATGTTTTTACCTTAACTTTTTCGAGAGAGTTTTCTTAAAAAAAAAAAGCAAAAGAATCAATGTAAGCAATTTATAAGAGATCATGCATTAAAAACGCATTGGTTCATCAATTTTGGCATTTACATATTCTTTTCATAACCATTTCTTATTGTAAATTTTAAAAGTTAATACTGCAAAATTAGAAGTCGGACTAGAAAACTAGATTTCATCCCAAATAGTTAAGAAATATTAAATTTTCAATCGTTCTTTGTTGAATTTTTTAACTTTCTGAACAGAAAATAATCGTAACCCTACACAAAATATGTCTCAGTATGAATTAAGTACTTCTCCAAAAATTTCGTCACTTAATTTTAGCAAGACAAATTGTGTTAGTCCTTGCTTACACCAGGAAATTCTTGTCTATTCTCTTTTGTGAATTATTTTTGCGCTAAGACAAGAAAACGTAAAATTAAAGCTTAATTTCAGCTACTGAAAAGAACGAAAGAGAGCTTCCAAGAAAGATAAATTATGTATTCGACACTCACGTTTTCCCCGCTTCCCAACAGACAAGCAGAATTTTTGAGAAGAATTGCTGTGTGTAAACGTTGAATAAACAAGTAAAGAGGACAATAGTAGTAAAACAACATGCAATTTTGTATATGCAGAGTGTCCCATAAAAAATAGATAACCTACTAACAACAGATGGGCGATCACAAGGTGGGTCAGCCAAAGTAATATAATGTGAAGTGCCAATGCAGCCTAAAAAATACACTGTTTGGTTTACTTTATAAGCCGGGGGTATCATTGGACTGCATTTTTTCAAAAATAATGAAAATCGCAACGCTACAGTCAATAGAGCAAGGTACCGTGCGATGATTACCGACCTTTTCATGCCCAAAATGGAAGAGTTGGACTTGGTTGACATGTTGTTTCAACAGGACGGATCCAAATACCACACGGTACGCGATACCGTGCACTTATTGAGAGGCGAGATAGGTGAGCAATTAATCTCTCGTTTTGGAGCAGTTCATTGGCCGCCAAGATCATGTGATTTGACCCCATTATACCATTTTTTGTGAGAGTACGTGAAGTCTCTCTTGTCAGGGGCCCAGCCACAATTTCAGCCCTGGAAGACAATATTACAACTACCATTGATGAGTTACCGGTCGAAATGCTGGAAAGAGTATGCCAAAATTGAAGCTTACAAATGGAACACTTCAGGCGTAGTCGAGCACAATATTAAGATGAAATAATCTTTAGGAATAAATGGCAATAATTGATGTATTGATTTAAATCAATATTTTATTCCATTTTGCAAGGTTTTTGTTCGTTTTTTAATTTTCAAAAAACAAACCTTTAAAAAATCACCCTTGGTATGGCCAGTTGGGTGGCCAGCTTGATTAAAAATTGTCTTTTAAATACAAATTCCATTGGAGTATACCTTTTTTTACCAGTTGTCTAAAGAAGACATAACAACGAGTAAGTGAGCTAAAAAAGAACTCCTTAGAAGGTGTAGTTTTAAGAGGAATCGCAGTTAAAAATTTCGGTTTTTTTGGTTTGAAAATTAAATTTAACAACAACCTCTAAATATATCGGTCTGGAAAAATTACTGCCTCTGTGTAACACTAAAAAGTATATTTTGCTCAGGTTTCAGCTTCATAGTGACTTTTTTGTCAAAGAAAAAAATTAAAAATAAAAAAAACTGGTTTTCAGCCAGAAGAAAATTAAATATGCAAAATCTGAAGAAATTTTTTTTTGTCTTTACAACTCTTTCTGATGATCACAAGTAATGAATTTCGAAGATTCGAACTTAATTTCGAAAATTCGAATTTAGTTCATAACATTACGCTTACATTTACGCTCAGTTGCTCTCCATGACCTACAATTAAAAATTTTCTACACTTCGGCAGCTTCGAATCGAGAGTTTCGAAAATTAAAAACAAAAAACCCCACATATTTTAATTTTCACCGGAAAGTACACAGTAAGCAATTCGCGTATTTATACAAATAAACAACGACAAACAAGCAAAGGAAACGTATGAAATCCTGCAAGCCGACACGCAATTTCTGTAGCGTGTCACATAGCCCCTTCATGCCCCCCCCGTACGCCAGCCATTATACGCTGCACTGGCACAAAACGGCACTTCATAGTCAGAATGCGGCACTTGAACTCAGCATAAATTTTTGATTTACGTGCGCAGTGAAAATGAAAACAAGTGGCGGCAATTTTTTTTCCACAAAGTTTTTGGGCATTTCATCTACTTTTTTTTACTTCTTTTTCATTCAACACATGTAAATTAAAGCTGCAGTAGCTCTACCAACGACACTGGATGGCAGACACGCGAAGGTCCACTTTATTAAAAGCGAATTAAATTGCCTTTGTTATTGCCAACTAATGTTGGAATTCATGCTACTACTGACTTTTTTGTTCTAAGTCGTTAGTAGACATCCTGAAGCCAACCACTTAAGTGGATATGCAAAGTTACGGATATGAGTGTCAGGGTGTTGATGGAAGAATTTGCTTTGGGGCTAACAGCATGTAAGGTGGGAGTGCGTTTAATATGTTAATTATAAATTGTCTAAGTTTTGAATTTTGGAAAAGCATTTTGCGTGCTTTATGTGCTACGAGCTAGGTTGTTGTTTTTTTTTATAAATTTTTTAATAAATATTTATTTAATATTTTTTTTTGTGTGATATTTTTTTATGTTTTATAATTTTTTTTTTTCATATTTACTTTGAACTAATTTTTATATATTTTTATTTATGTTATATAAATATTTTTTTTTTAATGACAATTCTAACATATATTTTTCTTAAAAAACAATTGTTCCTTTATATTTCCTAAATATTTAATTATTTCTCATGGATTGCCTGAAATTTTTTTAGGTATTTTTGGTAATTTTTATGTGATATAACTTATATTTTGTAAGAGTTTTCTTAAGTTTTCCTTTTATATATTTATTATAAAAGATTTTTCGTTTTAAGGTTTTTTTAAGTATTAAGAAAAGTTTTTATTTCTTTGAATATTGGCGTACCTTATCTTTTGAAGGACCTAAGGATCTCCACAAAACCCATCCAACGTGCACTATATGCAGCGAGTGCATGCAACTCTCTGTAATATTTTCCCGATTCACGTAGATTTAGGAAGGCCGCGTTTTTTTCTACACTGAGTGTTGCAATCTATTGCTTGCAAGCAAACTTCAGTGTGCCGAATTCATTTC
Organism: Tricholauxania praeusta; assembly: GCA_949775025.1. NCBI lineage: Eukaryota > Metazoa > Arthropoda > Insecta > Diptera > Lauxaniidae > Tricholauxania > Tricholauxania praeusta. The sequence goes on along the minus strand of OX459030.1, from coordinate 127,182,120 downwards.
CATTTTTCATTGTAGAATTTGTCCTAGGCTACCAAATTTTCGAAGACATATGTTGGTCAACACTTGTAAATTGTATAATCAATTACAAAGTTATACATACAAAAGTTGCAAGTTTGACTTAAATATGTTGGGAGTCAACATTTTCAATGCATTAATTTTTGATAGATCTAAGTACATAACTAAAGAAAAAAGTCAGTAGAATGAGTAATAGAACGTTCTTCGTTTTTGAAAAAAAGCACAAGCCTTTGACAGGCAGATGAGTTTTTAAGCGTTTGGTTTTTGAAAATTAAAAAAATAACTGAAAGTTTGTAAAACGGAATAAAATATTTATTTGAAGCAATACATCAACTTATGCCATTTATTTTTTTAAGACTATTTTATGTAAATAGTGCCCGCGGCTACATCTGAGGTGGTCCTTCCGAAAGCTTCAATTTTGGCATTCTCTTTTCAGCATCTTGACCGGTATCAAACCAATGGCAGCTGCTGTCGTCCAGGGCTGCAAATGTGGCTGGTTAGTCCCTGTACACTGAGACTTCATGTCGCCCCACAAAAATAGTATAGTGGGGTCAAATCGCATGATCTTGGCGGCCAATGGACTGCTCCGAAACGTATGAGATTTATTGCTCCCAAAACTCGCCTCTCAATAGGTCCATGGTATCACGTGCTGTGTGGCATGTGGGACCGTGTTGTTGAAACCACATATCAACCAAGTGCAATTCTTGCATTTTGGACACAAAAAAGTCGCACGGTAGTCATTGCGATTTAAATTATTTTTGAAAAAGTGCGGTCCAATGATACCGTGAATTTTTCAAGGTGTATTGGCAGCTCTTGAACTGCCTTTGGCTGCTCTTCAGTCCAAACTCGGCATTTCTGTTTGTTGACGTACCCATTGAGCTACAAATGAGCTTCGTCGCTGAAGAAAATTTTTTGAAAAAGAACATGAGAAACAAATTTCTCACAGAGCACGAATTGTGATACAAAAATTCAATAATTTGCAAGCACATTTCGTTTGTTATTTGATTAACAATAAAATGGCAAACTGTATTGAGCATTTGTGTTGTTAACAAGTGTTATGAATTACGCGTGAGGTGTCAAAGAGCTTACACTAAAAAACAAATGGCAAAAAAATCATATTCTTAAAAAAAATTTAATAAAACATTTAATATGTGGAAATCTGATATTATAGGGTGGGCCATTTATAATTTGATATTGCTTTAGATAAAAAACGAATAATTTTGTTTTCAGTGATATTTTTTACTCAAAAGTAAAATTCTTTTGGGTTATTACAGAAATGACTTTTTCGGCTGGCCTTGCAGTAGCACAAACATTAAGCTAGATTTTTCAGTACATTTTCAACTGTTAGAAGCTCTATTTGAACGATGGCTGCAACTATTTTTTACTTAAGAGCCTCAATCTTTGACTTTGAACTACCCTGAAACTTGCTCAAATTTGGAAAAACTTTTACTTTTACGATAATTTTTTATCTAACTTAATTTGCGGGCATTTGAATGTAATCATTACCAAATTTGCAGGTAGAAAAACAAAATGCTACGGCTGAATTGTGTGGTAAGTCTAACCAATTCCCACTGCAAGGTTTCCAATTTGATGGACGAAAAGACAAAACGTTAGTGGTGGATGTAGCTTATTCGAAAAGGTTCCGTAGAGTAAAAAGAGAAGAGCATCACACACAAGTTAAAGAACCTGGCTCAGTCTACATTGGCTGTGTTACTTCAACATCTCAAAGTTCTGCAGATGTTGGCACTCCTGTTATTTCTATTGAAAAAGTAGTTGTCATAGGATGGAAAAACGGTTTGATTCGCCTTTTTCCATTTTAGTAATTATTAGCAATATCTACCCGATATTTCCATGGCAATAAAGTTCGGAAAGTGCAAAGAGGATTTGGCAGTACGAGATCCTGGTCGCTTGTCACACTCGAAGTGGTTGACAACAGCAAATTGAACTCTCAGATTGTGAGTGCCATACCTGAGCTTAAAGAAATAGTTGTATTAATTTTGAATTCATACATGGCAAATACTTTACAGACGGACCAAAAAATTATAAAAATTATCATAAAAAATGGAATTTTCTTATAGTTTCGCTGGAAGATTCACCATTTTGCAAGTGAATTTTTATTATTTCCTAACATTCAAGCATATAGTATATCCTTAACCAAAGATATGAAATTAATTTTCTGTCATACGAATGACATTAGAGTTGCCACACTCAAAAAAAAAAAAACTCGTAGTTCAAATTCCAAACGATAGATGGACCCCATGCGCACTAAGGGAAATGACAGCAGTTAGTAACAGCTGTAGAGCGTAAGCTTGGTGATAATTAAAAGTCCAGAATTAAAGAAACCTTTTTTGGCAACACAGCTAATTAGTTTGACAGATTAAATTCAATTGATGATGATAAATATGAGTCGTTCTAAGTGTGCAAATTGTCTATATGTTGAAAATTATATCTGTTGAATTGCTGATAATGATATTTTTGCTACAGTAGCGTAGCTAATGAGAGAAAAGGGGGCTGCCGTTCCGGATAGTTTTATTGAAATATGTAAATAATATTTAATATTCATTGTTTCCAGAAAATTAAAAAAATTGGTCTTGCAACGCATGGTCAGCATATTGTTCACCCCAGATCACTGCATTAGTAATAGCTGCGATGAATATTTGATCGCTGACCGTAGCTGATGCAATTAACTCAGGTGAGTTGCAGTTGCCTCTAATCGAAGCTGACCGTATATTTTACATCTGCACAGTTAAAAAATAATCGTGCAAATTTAGGATCATTAAGTATGGTTATTAGTTGCCTCTCATTTTTACACGCGCAGTGATAGCAAAACTAATATGTGGAAACATTGAATTTTAATTGAGTTTTCTTAGATAAGGAGGTTAGCCTTGATAATACCAAATGATTGGAACATACAAATGTAAACTGAAGTCGCTTCGTTGGCCCTTGGCCTCTTACATTATAAAATATTGGATATAATGAAGTTAGCTGGGGACATTATTTATCAAGAGATCAATCCAATCAGTCGCACTAACAACAGCTGCAGCAATTACCTTAGTGGACTGATTCCTTTAATTGGCTACGAACGCCAATAAACGCAAAATATTAAGTGTCATGGAGGTGGTCTTTAAAAATTCGTTTGGCCCCACCTTTAGCACCCGAGCCACAAATTGAGCGCACCGCAATGAAACTGACAGAGTACTGATCGAAGGCAAGTGCCATGATTGACACCGTGCGGACAGGAAAATCCTGCAAAATTTACATTTTATATGATCAACCATAATTTTAGGAAAATTAAATAAGTAAAACTGATTTTATTGATATTTTATCTTAAAGCGAGTGCATTAATAACTTTTTTGATTTTTCCATTTGGTGCATAAAAGAACGTGAAATCAGCTCCTTTTATTGAGTTTAATTTGGTAAAAGTCCTTTTCAGATGAATGCAAAGACTTAAAAAAATTTTGGTCTCCTCTAATTTTGGAGGCGTGGCACTATCCATTTTTCATTGAATTTTACTTTTACCTCTTATTTTTATACATACATACCAAGCCCTATCATAAATAAACATTCGTTCGGACTTTTTTTCCAATCCCTGGTTTTGCGATCGTGGAAGATTTTTGAGGAATGGGAAAAAATTCCCTGAAAAATGAGGCTATCGGCAAGACTTTTTTGGAGAACAGTTTTTGACGTTTCACGCAAATTTTTTTCCCTAACTTTGTAGTAAGGATTTTAATTAGGAAAGAGTCAATGTTAGCAATATTTTGAAATTTTATTTGATAAAATATTTTCTTTACATATTTACAAGATCTAGCAACACAGACAAAAAACAATTATTGATATTGGTACAGTACATGGAATCCAATTCGGATACAGTAAAATGCTTCAGGAAAAGGAGTAGATGGCAAACTACCAAGCTATGCTTTACTATATTTAAGGTGATTTTTTTTTTTTTGTAATATAGATAAATGCACTTCATTTTTATTTATAAAATTGTTCAGCTGACAGATAAGCTTCTGTCAAATATGCAAAATTACTGATAAGATAATGTCAAATATGAAAAATGCAACTGTGATTTTGGTCTGATTGGAAGTCATTGGAAATATTTTGGCAGCACTAACTGGATATGAAGTTTTCCATTCCTCAATTATTTATGATCGGAAAATACTCCCCTCGAGAAAAAAGAAAATCCGAGAGAATCGTTTTCCTCCAGATATTCATGATAGGGATGACCATGTTTCAATTTTCTGCGTTGAACAGTTAAAAGATTATCATAGCTCAGTTCCTCTCTTATGCAGGAGGGCGTGGCATTACGCTTTTTTTCCAAACTAAATTAAGCTTTGATAAACTATAAAAAACATACGTACCAAAGCAACTGCTTCATAGTTGTTGAGATACAATATAGTTGATTTTTTTTCATATTGAAGGTGTGACACCGCCCATTTTTTCATTGAGTTTTACTTGTGCCTCTACATTTTATAACCAAATTTTTTTCACATGTGTCAAGTAGTTGATAAGATATGACAATTTTTTTCCCATTATATGGACATCGCCCATTTTATCCAAACCAAACTCTGTTACGAACTTTTCCCAAACTATATGTCTGTCAAATCTTTCGCAGATCGGTTGAACGGCTTAGAAGTCCGTAAGCAACACACATACCTGCCATATTGACCTTTTTACATATATATATATATCTTCTAATCGATAGCAAAATTGAAATTATCATCAATAACATTTTGAATCAAAAAGCTACAGTCAATATTTACCGAAACGAATTTCTTATCGATGCCATTAATTTACAACCCTAACGACCTGTGAAAATTAAGGTCAATTATCAGTTTGGGTCGGTTATAGTTACGACCATATAAAAAATCTACTAAATGTAATTATATAATTCTTACAGAAATACTTCGCTTTAATTAAATGTTTAACACATATTTATATACATAAAAAGTATGTACTAAATGCTTATAAGTATATTATGTGTTCATTTGGTGATTGCGAATTTGGTATAAATACGACAAGACGGCATTCTGAAGTTCAGAGTTTATTGTGAAAATGAAGACAACGGTCGTGGTGTGCATTCTCTTGGGAAGCGCTTTTATAAATTTTGGTAAGTGAAGAATTAATTCATCAATATTTTAGAAATTACTTTTGAATTATTCCTATTAGATACTGATGCGAAGATCATCAGTGAGCTCATTGGATTAGGAGGTAATGGCTTTGGAGGTAATGGCGGTTCGGGAGGTTTTGGCGGCTTTGGTGGTCTAGGTGGTGGTGGTCCTGGAGGTAATGGTGGCATAGGTATAGGAGGTAATGGTGGTTCAGGAGGCTACGTTGCTCCAAAAGGTCATGGTGGCAATGGTCAAGGAGGTTTTGGTGGTCCCCGTGATATTGGTGTAGGAGGTATTCGCTTTCCAGGAGGCTATGGCAGCAACCGTCTAATAGGCGTTAATGGCGGTGGTGCAGGTGGCCATGGTTCAGGAGGTAATGGTGGTGCAGGAGGCTCAGGAGGTTATGGCAGCTACGGTGTTCCAGGTGGCGTTAGTCAAGGAGGTCATGGTGGCGATGGTTCAGGAGGTAATGGAGGTGCAGGAGGTTCAGGAGGTTATGGCAGCTTCAGTGTTCCAGGTGGCATTAGCCAAGGAGGTCAGGGCGGCCATGGTTCAGGAGGTAATGGTGGTGAAGGAGGTATTGGCGGTTCAGGAGGCTATGGCATCCACCTTGGAAAAGGCATACACTCACAAGGTATTGGCGGTGGTTCAGGTGGCCATGGTTCAGGAGGTAATGGTGGTGCAGGAGGTTCAGGAGGTGCAGGAGGTTATGGCAGCTTCGGTGTTCCAGGTGGCGTTAGTCAAGGAGGTCATGGTGGCGATGGTTCAGGAGGTAATGGAGGTGCAGGAGGTTCAGGAGGTTATGGCAGCTTCGGTGTTCCAGGTGGCATTAGCCAAGGAGGTCATGGTGGCCATGGGTCAGGAGGTAATGGTGGTTCAGGAGGTTCAGTAGGTCATGGCAGTTACGGCTATCCAGTTGGCATTGGTTCAGGAGGTCAGGGCGGCCATGGTTCAGGAGGTAATGGTGGTGAAGGAGGTAGTGGCGGCTATGGTGGTGGAGGTAGCGGTGGCGATGGTTCTGGAGGTAATGGCGGTTCAGGAGGTAATGTCGGCTTCCGTTCAATAGGTTATGGTAGCGACGGTGGCAATGGTCACGGAGGAAATGCCGGTCCAGGAGGTCAGGCTGGCAACGGTGTAGGAGGTCAAGGAGGTTGGGAAGGTGACGGCGGAGATGGTTTTGGTGGCAATGGATGGATGCAACAACAATGTTGTGCCAGTAACAGACCATGTTGTCTATACGGAAAGTAATTCAATAATTTTATCCCACTGCTTATTTATATTCACATATTTATATCTATCAATATATTAAATTAATGTCTTAAGTAATTTACTACAAAGCAAAAACAAAAACTATACATTTTCTGAATTGTTTAAGTTTTCCACACTATTATTTTATTTTATTTCCATGGCTTATTGCATTCTGTTATTCCTCGCTATATTTCAGTAATTTCGAAAAACATTCACATCCCATGCTATTTTATTTCTAAAAATTTCAGAGTTTCGCTTTATAAATTAAAATTAAAAAAACCTTTTACATAAATTCGAAAATTTAATTGATCTTGAAATAAATTTATTTTTAGCACATAAGCAATGTGTTTTTAAAAACATATAAGAAATGGTTAAGGATGATGAATTTTGAAATGTATGGAATTAAAAGTAATTCATACGACATGTTATCTCGACAGAATTAATTTTTGAAGTTTTTTTACAATTTTCATACATAAATTTTTAAAATTTTTTTTTTTGTTAGCCACCATATATTTTTACAATAAACAAATTTATCTTACTGAATAACAGTTAAATATTTTTTTTTATTTTATTTTCCTCCTGCATCTTAAGTACCAAGAGTTTGATTATTTTTAATTATAGTCAGAAAATTGTCAACTTTTCTAATTTTCGCTTTTACAAATATTCACAAAAACACAACAAAAAGTAAATAGAATAGCGAAAGAGACAAAGAAAAAAAAATTAGCAAACAAATACATTCATACACGTACGCAAGTAGTTCAGACTCGTCTTGCTACTGCAGTTCGTATGATCTGCTTTTTTAAGGACTCTGCGCCGTTGTTTGGCCTCATTTTTCCGTTGTTTTACTGATTTTCAACATTTTTATATGCATTTCGCTAAAGAAAAATCGAAAAAAAGAGGCGCAAAATATACACGTTGTTCACTGGATGGACAACGCTGCAGTTGTGTTGGTGAATTTTATGTTTTGTGGCGGCAGCAAGCGTTACGCCGCAAAGCGGCACCAATTGTCAAGTGTTGTGTATGTTTGCATGTTGTTTGTTTTTAAAGTTAATGGGTTGCAGAGTAAGATATGCTGAAAAGCATGGAGTGAAACGCCTAGATCTACATCTGTTATCACAAAATCCGTTGATATAGTTGTATTTTCAATGGAGCTTAATTTTATTATTATTAAGCAGCCATTGACGAAAATTGTTATGTATGAAGTCAATTTAAGGCTAAGTTAAATTATAAGTACATTTGATTACTTATATGCATCGGAGCTTGAATGAAGTACAGTGGCGAACATCCGGACAAACAAAAAAGTTGAATAAAATTCTTTAGAATCTAAATTTTTAATCGAATCAAAAAACTGATGCAAGAATCAGAGAAGCAAATAATTTTTGCTAAAAATATTTTGCTGTTGGTCGGAAAATCACACTATAAACATATTTTTTTAGCAAAAAAGTGAAATATGTCCTTTATAAAAACAGTTTTTTTTGGTAAAATGTTAGAAAATTTTATTTTCATGGAAGTAATTCTAAAATATTTACAGCATTTATTTTGAGAACTAATATTGAGGATTAAACAAAAAACGGGTATCAATATTTTGTTGTTCCTCCTTTCGCTTTTATGACCTCCATAAGTCGCTGCGGCGTGGAAGTGATCAAATTTTTCAAAAGATCGTGCAAAATGCCTTCGTACCAAACATTTTGAATTATTCTGTCTAACTCGCGCAAATTAGTGGATTGCTATCTGTACTATAATAATGTGACTAGGAATCTCAATGAGGTTCAGATCGGGACTATTGCATGGCCACGATAAAGTTCAAATGCCAAGTTCATTCAAGTAATTGTTTACCTATAAAAGAAGAAGAAGAACAAAAGGATGAAAGTTGTAGATTATTATTGAGTATATAATTAGGTTCTACAAAATACTAATGCTTACCAATTGCGCTCTGTGACAAGGCACAGAATCAACTTGAAAATGCACGTTGTCTTCACGCGCAAAAATATTCTTCATTAGAAGGTTCCGAGTTTTCTTACAGGATGTTTTTATATTCAGCTGCTTTGATAGTTCCTTTAGTCATTGCCTGTTGTCTAAGTTGGTTATAAGAAAAGCATCCCCAGACCATTATACTTATCGGTTGCCTAAATCTCTTTTGGATGCACTCGTCGCTATAACGCTTTTTAGTGCTTCGATGCACATACAGCATTCCATCGAAGCAGGATATGTTGAACTTTGATTTATTTGAGAAGATCACATTTTTCCATTCAGATGCAGTCTACATATTGTGCTGGTCGGCCAACTCCAAACGTTTCCGACCCATTTGAGTGATCGAAATTGGCTTTTTATCGGGGCGATGTGCAGATAAACCAGCGTCATGGAGCCTTCGTCGCACAATCATTGAAGAAATTTCTATTCCTCCACATTCAACAAACTCTTTTCTAATTTCTGCAGCCGTTTTGGAGCGATTTTTAAGACTAATCCTTTTTAAAAGTCAATCATCAGCTTCTGTAGTCTTTTTTTCGCGCTCCTGCCTCTTCCTTTCGACTTGACGACCCAGTTTCAGAATACTTTTTCAAAAACTCTGCTATGGAGGACTTAATATAGCCTACTCTTATAGGTTATGACAACTTCATCATTCAACATTCTTTCTAAGAATTTCACCAGGATTTTTAATTTAGCGGCGGTGTGGATGGACTATTTTGTATGCAATATGATTATGAATAAGTAAAAGCATAAATTAATTTTAAATTTGTTTTAAAACTTGTGATATTATTTGTATTTGCTCATCCTACCCTATATTTTACACATTGAAATGAAATTGTGACGGCGGTGTGGCATATTTGCTATTTCACAAGGTTTGTGCATTTGTTTACTTATAATAAATGGAACTATTTGTTTTATAACAAGAGAGAAATTAGCATTTTTTTTTCTAAATTTTGGTACACCATTTTGGTATACCGATGAATATGTAGTCTTATAGAGATACACATTCATAAACCAGAAATTTTATGATATATAGCAGCTTTGAAATTTCCTTCACGATTGGCAATAGTTATTTTTCGCTTAATCTCTAAGATGTCGTTTTCAGTTGTGAAAGCAGAGTTAACGCAAGCAAAGTTTTGTACCATATTAGAGCTCTAGCAGTCGATTGTGACATACTGTTCAATTTTTGTATACATCATTTACCTGGTTTTGCTTTCGTTAATTGATTAACTTTTTTTTAGCCGCTTTTGTTTCTATACTGCCGAACCTTACGAGTGTTTTATGAATTACTACCGAAACCCGGCGATTGGTTATGCCTCAACAAATAAAATATACTGTGTGTTTTTATTTTAGTTCGTACAAATATTTTTATTGATATTTTATCTTAAAGCGAGTGGGTAATCAAAGTTTTTGGTTTTTCCAATAGCTGCATAAATGAACAATTGATTTGCTGAGAATCATTGGAATGCATAGAATCAGCACCGTTGAATGTATTTAATTTGATCATAGCTATTTTCTTCTATTTATGTACCGACTCTCATTCATATAATTTTTGGAGGCGTGGCACTACTTTTTCTTTAATTAAATCTTATTTTTGACTATCTTTTCTACATACATACCAAGTTTCATATGGCTGCGTTGAAAAGTTTATGATATATGATGAATTTATGTAATTCTTCTCTTATACAAGAGGGCGTGTCATTGCGCACTTTCTCCGAATTAAACCGAGCTAAGAACTTTAAATAAACTATAAGAAACATATGTACCAAAATATCTGCGTCAAATAGTTGCTAAGATATAAAATAGTTGATTTTTTATCATACTGAAGGTGTGACACCGCCCATTTTTCATTGAATTTACTTCTGCCTGTACTTTTTTTTTTATATGTACCAAGTTTTTTTCATATGCGCCAAGTAGTAAAATATGATAATATTTTTTTCTATTATATGGAGCGGCATGTCATCGCCCATTTTACTCAAAGCAAACTTTGCTACAAACCTTCCTCAAAATATATGTGCCAAATCTTTCGGTGATCGGTTGAACGGCTTAGAAGTGCATAATTTTTACTGAAATATTTCGCTTTAATTAAATATTTAACACATATTTATATATGTATATAAAAAGTTTGTACTAAATACTTTTATATTATATATAAATTTGGTGATTGCGAATTTGGTACAAATACGACAAGACGGCATTCTGAAGTTCAGAGTTTATTGTGACAATGAAAGCAGCAATCGTGGTGTGCATTCTCTTGGGAAGCGCTTTTATAAATTTTGGTAAGTGAAGAAAGAATTAGTTAATATTTCAGAAACTCATTTATAGTGGCACTGCTCTTTGAATTATTTCTATTAGATATTGATGCGAAGGAAATCAGTAAGGACGGCTACAATGGTGTTGGTAAAGGACACGGTGGCAATGGTCAAGAAGGAATTGGCGGCTTAGGAGGTAAGGGGACCTACGTTGATGTTGGTAAAGGACACGGTGGCTATGGTCAAGGGGGTATTGGCGGTTCAGGAGGTAATAACAAATATAGTATGTTCGCGGGATGGGATGCGAGATTGTTGTATCCCTAGACCTAAAAAACAATATTGTATTAAGACAAAAAAGTAATTAAATAATTTTATCCAAGTTTTTATTTATATTGACACATTTATATCTATCAATATTTTACATTGATGTCTTAATTTACTGCAAAGCAAAAACAAAAAAAAAAATAAACATTTTCTGAATTGTTTAAATTTTCCACACTTTTGTTTTATTTAATTTCCTTTGCTTATTGCATTTTGTTATTCCTCGATTTACTTCAGTAATTTCGAAAAACATTCACTTCGCATGCCAAACGTCCACTTGAGTGCCTTTTATATCCCATCCCTTTTATCCTTTTGCTGCCATAATGGGTTGCTTCTGCTGTTGTTGTTGTTGTCGTTGTTACAACCAGCGCCAGCGTTGAAGCGTAACGTCCTTGAAATTAATTGCATTTGGAAATTGAAAACGGAAATTACACGAGAGGCGGATAATCGAAAAATATTCTATTTACAAATGGATTTACCATGGAAATTCAAATTAAGGAAAACGTTTTCTTAACGATTTAAGGCTAAAGCAGATTTGTATATAGAAATCTTAAAACAAAATAAAAAAAAGCTACAAAAAGTTTGCGAAATCTGTTGCTTGTCTTATTGCCCGAACAAAAAGTAGTCTATTCTTTGAGAATGTAACCCTCATTTCTACACAAATATAGCGATTGTTTTGAAGTTTGAAATGAAACTGAAGCGAATGAAAAGGTTATTGTTTTTTACATATTGCAATATTTTTTTTCTTAAATTTTAAAGTCGGTACGAAGCCGAATCAAAATTTGTTCGCTAAGCCTTTAACGCAAACCAGAAGCTGGACATCTATTTGCAGCAATTTCTTTAGCTTTTTGTTGACTACTTGCATTCAATAGCAGCTGTCGTTCGTACGGTGAAGAAAAACCAGTTCAAAGAAAAAACAAAAAAAAAAGGCAAAAACAAAGAAAATCAATTACCTTTTCTAGCACACAAACTAAAAACAAAGCCAACACCAAATTTTGCACCATCAAAACAAAATGCTGTTGCCCAACACTCCGCACTCTGTCCTTTACGCTTTTGCTACCACTTGTCACACAACAAATAAAGTGTTTTGTGCGAAACTTTTTAGAAGGAAGTCAGTCGTTTTACCTTGTTGACGTCTTTGTTGACACTTTGATGAACTTTTTTAATTTTTGTTTACAAACAAAACGTTGGCAGCAACAGAAACACCAGTTGTCGCAGTAGCAGCCGTAGTGTGCTACGGCAACAACAACAACAGCGGTAGCAACAGCCGCTGTCAGAATGCCACAGCTGTTGTCAACGTAAAAACAAACAAAGCAACTTCCCACACAAGTGTACAGAGTGAAAGAAAATTTGCATGTTTCTACATTTTGGCTGCATTAACCCATTGGGAAATAAAGAAAAAAAAATGAGACCTTTTGTCAGCCAGTCTTAAAAAATGTGGTGCTAAAACGATATATTCTTTGAATATGAAATTGTGGTAAAAATCGCCCAAAAAATTTGTCAGAAATTGAAAAAGATATCATCGCCCGAGTTCACTTTAGCTCCATACGCCACTTTTTGACATTTTGACTTAAGACTTGTTCGATAGGTTTTGAAATATTATCTTTCCAAAAAAGACCATTATATGAAATTTTGAAGTTTTTATGCAGTTTTTACGTCTTCCTGTAAAATTGAAAAAACATGAGTTAGGGCCTTTCTACCCGAGAGCGATGATTTGCTCTATAAACATTACATGCACATGGTAGAAAAAAGGCAGAAAGAGATTTGGATCGTTCAAATATGGATATTAATCACGGTATGATTTGCTTTGATTTTCAAAATGTTTTCAGCATTCCCAAAGGAATCTTCGATATTTTTTTTACAAACGGAAGCTTTATATATACAATTCAACTGTGACGTCAATAACACCAGGGGACTTTTTTGTCATTTTTTTTTTGTTCCATGAACAAAAAAATTTAAAAAATTTTTTTAGTGTATTTTCAGTTTTTAGGCTATATCTCATCCAAATATGAACCGATTTGTTCATATAAATTTTGAAAAAAAGGTAATTTCCAACAACTTTGTAAAAAAAGTTTTGGTTTTAATGTACAGGTTACGAGATAAAAGCTGACACATTTGAAAAAATTGATTTTTTTTTAAAATTTGTATCCAATTAAAAATAATTTTAAAAATATAAATATTTCAAAATACATCATTAATGTGCTTTGATTACAAATAAGAAACTCTTCAAAAGGAAATAATATCAAGTTTTTGAAAATCCGTTCATAAATGCCAAAGTTATAGCCAATTTAGTATAAATTGTCATAATTTAATTTTACCAATTTTTCAGTTTTTTCTTATTTATAGGCTATTAGTCCAGTAGAATTGGTAGTGAAAATGAGAAAAAAAATAATTCGTTGCAGCACTCTGACATCGCAACATTGTTGAACAAGCTCTTGTAAAAGAGGACAAAATAAATCGAACCGACAGCAGCTATCCTGGGTAGAAAGGGGTGCATTTTTAGAGGTCGAACACAGATTTTGACGATTTCTGGCTAAATTGTGCATCCTATCAAAAAAAAATTTAAGTAAAAGTTGTAGGAAATAAAAAGATCTACAACTTTTGCATAAATCATTTTCACCTTAACCTCAAAATTTTTTGAAAAAATGGCTGAAAACCGGTTTTTTTTTTGAACTTAGGGGACCTAATTACATCATAAAAAATTAAGAAATATCATAGAATATTTTTGGTGTCGTCTAGTGTTATCTACATCAGCGGGATTATGCATCTTGGGTTAAGGTTGAAAGTAATTTGACATATATTATGGGAAAGAGGAGCCGAATTAAAATTAATCACAGCGAATTATTTCATGAGCTTTCGTGTATTAAAAATTTTGTGACTTATGAAAAACTTAAGGAATGGGCATTCGGTAGAAAGCTAGTCGAGAATAAATGGGTTGAAATATTTCAACATTTTAAAAGAAATTTCTTACCTTTTCAAAATATTTTAAATATAGTACAATTTATTTTGTGTTTACTGCGTTCAATGCCTCCATCAAAAGGGTAACAATAAGTAACATATAAAAATTGAGACTGTAAAATCTATTTTAATTAAAATTTTAACTGCTTGGAGTTTAAGAAATAATTACAAAGTCAGGAAAACATGATTAAAAAAACTCGAACTTTACAATTTAAATACAACTCAAAAAAAAAGAAACACAATTAAAATTTTTCTTATCGGATGGTTTTTGGGAGTAAAATTGCCTAGGTGGCGATACTTAAACATTCGTAACTTTTTTATTTATGAAACTTACTAAAATTTTTTTTAGGAAAAAGTTGTGTAGACTTAACAGAACAATTCCGTGGAAAAATTTTGTTTCTGAACTTATGAGAAGTTGGTTTAAATTCTATTTGTTTATTAAAAACTTAATTTTTTTAAGTAATAAATAATATTTTTACAAAAACTTTATTACATATAAATTGTAAAACATTTCTTGTCCTATCATGAAAATTTCATTAACTTTTTCTCAATATTTACTGAGAAATCGCAATTTAAAAAAACAACCACATAAAAGTTCACTTGTTCATAACTTTTTAAAAAATCCAAATTTTGCAAAAATAAGTATAAGGCCTTAATATTGATCACTATATCTTCAAAGTTATGCAATAAAAAGTTTAAGTTGAATTATTTTGGTTTTACTGTGCCCAGTTGAGAAAACTTTACTCAATAAGAAAATTAAATAAAAAAAAAGTGTGGAAAATTTAAACAATTTAGAAAATGTTTATTTTTTGATTTTGCTTTGCAGTCAATTAAGACATTAATATAATATATTGATAGATATAAATATGTGAATATAAATAAAAAGTTGGAAAAACTCATGGAATTACTTTTTCAAACGTCTGCAACATGGCCTGTTAAGGGCACAGCATTGACTTTGTGGTGGCTGGAAAGGTTGCGGCTGTGGCCGTGGCGGATATATTTGGCCAGGTCTTTGTGGATATGGTGGCCATACTTGTGGTTGCCATACTTGGCCAGGTGGTTGTGGTCGCCATGCTTGACCAGGTGGTTGTGGTCGCCATCCTTGGCCAGGTGGTTGTGGTTGTGGTTGTGGTGGCCATCCACCTGGTGATGGTGGTTGTTGATTACAACATGGTTGGTTATTGTTACAACATTGTTTTATCCATCCTTTGCCACCAATACCATCTCCGCCATTGCCATCTGAACCTCCTGGACCTCCTTCACCGTTGCCACCGTTACCTCCTGGACCAGCTGGACCTCCTTTGCCAGTACCACCGTTGCTACCATAAACTATTGAGCGGACATTACCTCCTTGACCATAGCCACCGTTTGGTAAACCATCATCACCCATACCTCCTATACTGTCAATACCTGATTGACCATAGCCACCGTGTGTTAAACCATCATCACCCTTACCTCCTACACCTCCAATACCTCCTTGACCATTGCCACCGTGTCCTTTAGCAACACCATCGTTTCCGCCCTTACTGATTTTCTTCGCATCAGTATCTAATGGGAATATTTCAAAAGTTAGTGAAACTATAAATCAGTTTCTGAAATATCCACAAATTCTTTCTACACTTACCAAAATTTATAAAAGCGCTTCCCAAGAGAATGCACACCACGACCGCTGTCTTCATTTCCAAAATAAACTCTGAACTTCAGAATGCCGTCTTGTCGTATTTATACCAAATTCGCAATCACCAAATGAATACATAATAATATTTAGTACATACTTTTTATATATAAATACTTATGTGTTAAATATTTAATTAAAGCGAAGTATTTCTGAAAAAATTATTTAATTGCATTAAGTAGATTTTTTACAGGGTCGAAGCTATGACCGACCCAAACTGTATATTTGCGCTTTATTTTCACAGATCGTTGAAATTGTAAATAGATAAAATAATGGCATCGATAAGAAATTCGTCTCGGTAAATATTGACTGTAGCTTTTTGATTCAAAATGTGTAATACATGATAATTGCAATTTTTCTATCGTTTAGTAGATATATACATATAGATATAAAGCTCAATGTAGCAGGTATGTATGTATGTGTGATTACCGAAGTTTGTTTTGAATAAAATGGGCGATGCCACGCCGCTCTATATAAAAGAAAAATAAAATTCATCATATCTCAGTAACTATTTAACGCTGAATTGGCAAATGGGGAAAATATTTCTCATAGCTTGTGAAAGGTTCTAAGCTTAGTTTAGTTTGGAAAAAGTGGGAATTGCCACGCCCTCTTGTATAGAAGAAGAAGAATTAAATTCATCATAACTCAAATGAAACTAAGTGCCTGAGCCACTGAGAACACAGGCACACAAAAGAAAAAAGTCTTGAAGTTTGAAGATGAGGTACCCGCACCATATGGTCGTGGTTGGGCTAGAACTCCTCCACCATGTTAGGTTCACAAGATATCTTGAAAGAATATCTTGACTTGAGTGAGCAATATTGAACCTAGCATCGTTTTCAGCATATCAAGAATCATTTTCCAATTTAAAGACCTTTTTTTTTTATTTTAATTTTAATTTTCATTAAAATCTTATACGTTCCGAAAAAAAAAAAAATTTGTTATAATGAATTTTTTACCTACAGGGTTTGATCAGAAGTCTTTATGTGCGGGTGTTTTACTCCATATGAAGGTGTAGCATACAGTAAGAAGTTGCTGCTGCAAGCACTCCGCAGAGCAAGAAATAATGCAGCAAAAGTGTGTAGATGCGCAGCAACTTAATAAAGAGGCAGCAATTTATAATGTGTGGCTTATTCACAGTCACGTTGTGGCAGGTCCAGGCAGGAAGCTGATACTTTGCTGCTTTTTACCAAAAAAAGCTTTCATTTAAATATTTGCATGTATTCGTTAAAGTGTGTGTGTATTAATTTTTTTGTGTGTCTGTTGTTGGCAATGCTTTAGCTAACTTAACATAGACACTCACATACACATACAAATATAAAAAGTGCCAGCACTTGGAAAAACGTCACACAAAAACGAGCCGCAAAACTTTCTAATTTACTAACGGACATATTAATTTTATTTTAATTCGTTTTTTTTTTTGGTGACTGTTCATTTCCTTGTTGTTATTTTCTTGCACCTTTCAACTAAAAGTTTCTTTTGCTGGTTGTTGTTTGCTTTATATTTTTGTGCTTTGTTTTTATACTCAGTATGTGTGTGCATTAAGGTGGTGCATTGTTTGAACTATATGAGTAAGTTTATAACAAAAATATTTTGTTTGACGTGCCGTATGAGTAACTTTTAAATTTATATTCAAAAAGTACAAAAATGTATCATACTCTTGTTCGTAATTACTTATGTTTGATATATCTTAGCATATAATTGGCTTAACAGTTTTATTGACTTTAAAGTAAATATATTTATTTCTAAATTTGATTCATGGCCGCTAAATAATAATGTTAGCTTGTATACAATTCTCAACAGCACTTAATAATTTTTGAAAATTTCACAATTTTTAGTGCAATCCACCCTTAGTTTTTTGCTTGCATGCATTGCAAATTTGTGTTGGCTTTTTGTTTTGCATTGAGTGTCTGTTTGTGATTTTTTTGTTGCCCACTTGTCATTCATTGGTTTGTGTTCTTTGTTTGCTGTATAACTTTGAAAAAATTGTCAACAGCCACGTTTTCGTACGCTTCAGTGTTTACAAAAAAATAGTAACACCAAAAGCAACAAAGAGATGACCAACAAATGTTTTGGCAACTTTTAGCTGCTATCACAAATTGTTGTATAGTGTGAACACCAATAAAACCACTACTGCCAAAAACCGCCAATGATTTTGGCTCTTTGAAATTTTTTGATAGCTTTAAAAAATCTTAGTTTCAATATTGTCACTTGCACTGGCATTTAACCAAATGCAAAGTTCGCCTTTTGTTTTTGTTTTTGTTAATAGTTTACGTTAAAGCAACTACTTATAACAAATTAAAGTGTCATTTTCTTTGTTAGATTTTTCGTAATGTTAAAAAAAACAAGCAGTGCAGGTTGCAACAAAAAATTAATTTTGAAATTCTTTTTATTTCAGTGTTAAAAAATGTTGCTAATTTGAATTAATCTGTTTACTACAGTGAAAATGTTACAACAAGTCTTTCATAATCAATAACATGTCGTATGAGTAACATTTAATTTTGTGAAGAATTGAATTCCCTTTTTTGGTGACGTCATTTTTAAAATATATTGTTGAGTTCGAAACAACTGACGACTTGAAGGTACATGAAGCATAGAAGCCATGCCTAGAGAAAGTAGTCTCCAAATCATAAAGTAAGATACTCTGAAACTGACGCTTTACGAACAAAACCAACGCCCCTATCTAGAGAAATGTTATTTTTGAATCGTTTGGGAAAACTTTGTCTTAAATGAAAATTCAAGACTTCATGTTACTTAAAGTAATACGAAGTGATACTCTATGATCTATGTTCCTTCAGAAAGACGCTGATCTTTAGGAAGTTTCCTGAATAGCCGTAGTTATAATGCAATGACATTTTTTTTTTTCAAAATATAAGCAAACAGTCAAATATCACCAATAGTTAAGAAACCTTTTTAATTAACTTTAAAATTTTCAATTTATACCCAATACATTGCATACTTTTAGGGGTTATTTTTTTTATAACATTTGCTGCAAATTTGCAATTAAATTTCGATTTACAGCTCGTTTCAAATATTGAACGAGAAAATAAAGTAAATAAAAACTACACCATATGCAATTTGATAAATTAAACAACTAACTGGCTGACGGGCCAACATAAAATAAAACACAAATGAAGTTTAGCAAAGCAAGTGAGGAAAAAAACAATTCATATTTTTAGGAAAATCACATAAAAATCCTTGCGCTTATGCAATACAAAATTAAAAAGTGAAACCGAAAATAAACAAATAAATTTGAAATTTGAATTTTTTTATAAAAAAATACTACATCAACAGTGTAAATAAATCCGATTTTTCATGGCATAGCTACAAAAAAAAAAAAAAATAAAAATCAGAACTCAAAACTTTCCCAACAATTTTCATTTAAACTTTTGCCAAAACCACTTAAATACCATAAAATTGCCTTACTTATGTACAAAAACACTCGACTGCATTTTAAGCATTGTCATAATTTTTTTTCTCTTGCTGTAATGCAATAAATTCTAACAACAATAACAAAAACAACAACTACTTAGTACCCCATTGCTAAAAGTTTTTCTATCTACATCCGTTGTACGTAGCAGTATTTTAGTTGACCAAACAAACAAATGAACGTAAACGATTGTGTTACGTTCGCAGTGTACATAGGCAGGGAGCAGGCCTCTATTTTAGCCTAAAAGTATGCACAAAAAGTTTTTTGAATTTAAGGGCTACACAGCAGCACAGGAAAAACTAATCTGCATTTTATTTGCTTCAACAACAGAAAAGGTCAACTATAATTTCATTTTCTCAAAAATTTTTATTTAACTTTATAGAAAGTACCTGCAAAAATTTCTACACTGGAACACAAAGTTTGAGTTTTTATAAAAAAAATCAAAAAAATTTAAGTGAGAGCAATTTTGTGAAGTCGTAATGTCGGAAATGGAAAAAATTTTTTAAATTTATTATAAGGGATGATTTCCGGACACAAATCCGGCCACAAAAGCATATAAGAAGCTGGTAATTATATTAAAGTCTGAGTATGCTGAGACTAAATTAAGTCACAGAACCTATATCTTTAGTATTTCATCATGAAGTTTGCCTTTTAGAACCAAAGTTTAATTATTACATTTTTGGAGCACATGAGATTTCTTTGATATTTAATCCAAATTGACATAAAAATAATGTCATTTTGCACCTTCGAAATATTCACAAGAAGTACATTTTACAACGATATCCAAAATCCCTGCTCTCAAGTGTAATATTTATTTTTTCAATTATTTTTTTTTCACAACAATAAACTACTAAAAAATTACGGTAGCGGAAGTCAGGGACAACATCGTTTTGCGGAAGAGAATTTGCAAAGTAGAGAATTAGCAGTGAAAAGGTAAAAAAATTGAAAAAAAAAAAATATCTACAAAACTGTAGCCCAGTTTTCGGGTTATCACAGTTGAAAGGGTCAACTTAGGCCTTTCGATGTAACACTTTGTAGTATATATTGTATTTGTAGTGCAAAAGTGAACATAGTCGATATGTCCAGTATATAATTTAGTTAAAATTTACTTTGTAAAATTTTAAACTGAACAACTTCTCACTGTTGAAACAATAGTTATAACTGAAGTGAACTAAAATCAGTGCGCTTGTTATTTGAACATTTCTATATTTTTGCTGATTAAGTCAAAAAAGTTAAAGGACATTTTGCACAAAAATAACACAAATTGACATATATTTTTGCATTGAAATAAAAAAGAGATTTTTTTGTCTTCGTGTCGGATTGACCATAGTAACTCTCCAAAGAACATGCAATACTGCGTTTGGCAGTATTTAAACAACAATTGCAACAGCAGAAACTTCAAAAAATTTCTCACTCGATTTCCTGAAGTTGTAACTTTGTGAATACAAATAATTGGTTTTGTATGTTGATTAAGTTTACTTAGACATTTAAATATTTTCCATTACATGATAAAATTAAAATCGGTCAAGTTATGATTGCCGTTGCTAAAATATATATGAGTTAGTTTCATAGCTTTTTAAAATTTTATTTTTCTCAAGACTTTTGGCTACATTTTGCCCATTTCTAGTCAAATGTTCGCAGTTTTAAAACTTTTTTACGCAATTTAGTGCAATACGTTGAACTTTTACTTCAGTCACACGTTACTCATACGACATGGTGGCAAACTAACATCTTGGGAGAGTAATCTTAAGCTAAACAAGTGGACTTATTCGATATGATTCGTGACTTCAAGAGATCCAAAAGAAATCAGAATGAAACGATCTCATATGGCGGGCTAGTACAAATCACCACAATGAGAGATTAAGTTACTCATACGACGTGGTGGGAAACTAATATCTTGGGGGAGCAATCTTAAGCTAAGCAAGATCCCAAAGAAAGCAGACTGAAACAATCACATTTGGGGGGATAGTACAAATCACCAAAATGACATATTAAGCGGCCGGACAATATTCGTCTATTTCCTGTGCTGTATTTATACAGTTGCTTCGTATTCGCATGTCTAATTTATCAATTTTCAGTAACAACAAGTCATTTTCCATGGCTCAGTAGTCATTATAACACTGATGATTACGCCGCCTTTGAAAAAATATGATCTTAAATCTTTTCCTCTCTAAATGTCATACTACCCAAGTAGCATTTTTGACAGAGGAAGCTTTTAGTGCGCATTTACAACGCTTCTACAGCTGTTTACACCTAAAACAGCTTTGAAAGCATTTACATGCGCATTAAAAGCTTTCTCTGCCAAAAATGCTACTTGGGTAATCACTACTTCGAGACAATCTAATAGTTGCTACAGTATTACCTATGAATTTTCTATACCCCAGAAGTTGCAATAATTTTAAGTAGAAATTTCACTGTAATTAGCTGCCAAATACATAACATTAACCCGTGATAATCTTACAAATGTCAAAGTCGCGATGATGAAATTGTTCAAAAACAGCATATGGTACTCTGATATTATATAGACTTGTGCGCTATCCTGTATACTTTGCAACAAACAGACTGCATCATCCAGAGTATGTCTTTATAATTTTGGACCAAGTTTTCCAAAGGATCGGAGGAGCATATTTTCTTTAAAACTCAGAGCACAACGAGCTATTTTTACAGCTGAGTAAGTCACAACAAAACTACTGTGGGAGCATTTAAATCACAACTGATTCTAAGCTCCTTTTTCAATCCTTTCAACCAGTTACCAATTGCAGTAGAGGGCATATTAACGTCTGTTCAGTGGAAGAATGAAAAATGCTAAAGTTGTTCCAACACTAAAAAGCCTTTTTTCAACGACATTTCTTAATATTGTACGATTCTATGTTTGAAACTGAGTGTTGGCATACGTTTTCCACCAAAAAAATAAGAACAATTTTTCATAATAAAGAATGATTAAGGTATGCTACTTTAAGCCAATATTTTTTTTCTTAAATTTCAACAATTTTAAATTAAATAAAAACATTATGCTTGAGCCTCCATCATTATCGTTATAACATTAACTTGTGCGCCTACTACTAAAGCTGCATATTATTTCGCTTTTTATTTTACCAATTTTGCCTAATTCAGCTTTGTTTATCTCTTTTCCATGAAGCGTCAAGCGTTTACACACATTAACTGTTCCCGCGGGAACACTTCGCATTTGCCAAAAAGCAAAAAAATACTCGTAATAATAATGAATGCACAACGTATCCTTATCATAATCAGCAACAGAGCAGTAGCGTTAAATGGACCCTTTAACAATAATAGCAGCAACGGCAGAAGTGCTGGCTAAACAACACAACTTTCCAATTTTCTAATATTTTTGATATTTATTTCGTTTGTTTATTTTTTCCAAGGGAATATCCGCTTTTTTCGTTGATTTTTTTCTTTCTGTATCGCTGCTGCATAAACATAAAACGTGTGAAAATCGGCCCAATTTTGGTAGCTGAGAGTTCTTATCAATTTGACGAAAAAAAAAAAAAAAAAAACAGCAAAGGAAACGTGATTAAACGCATAAAATGCCATGTTGTAGTAGATAGTTATAATCGTATGACCGAATTTTATAGACATTTTTATATAGCTATAGTGTAGGAAAAACTCCAATGGATGTTAAGAAAAAGCAACATAATGAACATGATAAAAAACAAACAAATAAAAACGTAGTTGACGTAATAAAAATCATAGCTATAAAATTGGTGGTACACACGAAGAAGAAAAACAATAGAGGGAGACATATTTTCTTTAATGGATTATTTTTTTGCACAAAGGACGCATTGAATTGCTATTGAGGGATTAAAATACCTAAAGAAAAAATATATAAAAAAAAATTAATCTATTGCTGCTTAGTAATGCTGAAGATGAAAAGTATTTTCTTTTAGATTTGCCTTACCTGTTTTCTGACGAAAATTTTTGACTTTAGTTTTGCTGAAACGGACGCTTAGGATTAAAAGTTGCCTAAGTTGTATTCCGCTGATTTTATTAATCCACAACTATTATTAAACTTTCAACATTAGTATTGATTTATCATAATTCAGCAATAAAAGCATTGTTTGCCATATCCTCATTTTGTATTCCTGTGTGAGAACAACAGGTCGTATGAGTGATCTTCATTTAATTATTTTTATATTGTTAAAACAAGAAATTTTCTGGTGTTTTTTCTGAGTCTCTTCTAATATTCAGCGTGTATTAGCTCTTCATTTATTTTATTTAAGCCATTTAGCTACCGATTTTTAATTTTTTTTTTCAGCTAACTTAAATGTCTTGGAACGATTTTAATTTAACTTGCTGTCAGTTCGCAAACACTTTTTTGTTTCAGCTTTGCTTGTCTTTCAGTTTGTGTTAAGTTTTTACTTATCATAGCATTCGTTAAAGTTTAAAGTTTAATGAAATTGTTGACAATTTTTACTTTTTCCAAAGATCTTCAGAAATTTTCACTTTCATCTCAATTTCAGTTTTTAAAATATTTGTTCGCCAGTTGTTTTATATCAACTTTATTTATGTTTTAGCCTTGATGATGGTCCAATTATTTACTTTCTTTAGGCACTTATTATGGAACGTAATTTATTTCTATAACTTCCACAGAGGTTTCCATAAAAAAATATCTGCAGCATGGAGGTTAGGAGTTTTTTTCAAAAGTCTATTTTTTTCGGAAAATGGGCGGATGCGTAATTCATTGCGGACGTAATTTTTTGAGAAAAAGAAATCAGACAAAAGTATGCAAATTTAATTTGTAAAAAAAAAGTTTCTAAAATTTCAAAAAGAACGCAAAGAACAAAATGATTTTTGAAATTTCTAAGACTAAGTTTCCGACGTTGCTAGCACCATTCAGAACTCTATATAGCGCATATTAGCTAACCTCAAATTGCATATTCGCAGAAGTTCTAATGAAAGCTTAAAAGTACATGTCGTAGTAGGCAATAAATTTTTTAATAAACGCATGAACTTTCAACTGTCGCATGTGCTGTGCAAATCTAAGCACTTAAGTTGTAAATTGCTTTCAACAGTTTTTTTTAAATAAATTTAATTGACTTCTGCTAAAGTGCCAATTTATGTAAAATACAAGCAAACAGCAATTAAGCACCTTTGTGCCATGTTTTTTTATTTACTATATAATTAATAATTTCTAGCGCCTAAAATGCGACAACTTGTTGAAAGAAATAAAGCATTTGCAAAACGTAGTAAATGAAAAATTGAAAACAGTCTACTTGCGGCTACCTTTCAATTTTTGTTGCCAACTTTGCGACGTTAATACTTCACAATGCTATAACAAAGTAGAATGTAATTTTTACAGTACTCCAATATGAGTATACATTTGTTGGTACACCTTAAAAATCCACATATACAAAAAACCACTGCGTGACACAAAATCCCCGGAAATTGCAGTGGCACATTTTGCTTGGGTGTCGCATTTTATGCGATTTCACTTGAATGACAATTGCAATTAAAAAATATAAACAACACTACATTCGAGTGGTGCATACTTTTCAGCGCACATACATAGTTGTCACAAACAAAATAACATGGCAAAAAATTAAAACAAAAACAAAGCACAGTATAGACCATTGAAAATAAATCCCTTTGTATTTTGTGTGCTTTGCATTTCTTTTTTTTTGCTTGATCACTGCAACAAAGTGTGTATAGCATACATTTAGGCATAACAACAACAACAATTGCAAATTAATTGTTTTTTTATGTATCGCTGACGTTGGGACAATTGTTTATTTCATTGTTGTTTTTTTTGTTGACAATGTTCAGCTGCATGCTGTAAGTGTAAAATGAAACTAAAATAAAAAAAAATAGTTGCATACTTTTATGCTGCAGTTGATTTTCAATTGTTGCCATTGGCGTTATTTGTTTTTTTTTTTTTTATTCAGACTTTAGACTTTGTTATTGACAAACAAATAGTACATGCAAGTATGTGTCAGTACAATTTCACACACAAATGAATTGGTGTTTTTAAGCTATGCATGTGTGGGTATGCGCCTAAAAGCGCACTTGACATGCAATTGAAATGTTTTGCCTAGTCATGCGTTCATTTCGTATTGCGATTGCAATCGTTATTGTGTATGGGCAACAGCAATAACAACAACAAAAAAATAACAAAAAACAACAACATTCATAGACATTGCTTGTGGCGTTTGTTGCATTAATAGCTGCGGTTACCCTTAAATGCGGGGATTTAAGTTGCCATTTGTGTAGGCGATGATGATGTCAAATAAGATTTCAAGCTATGTAAATTCTATTATAAGCATTATGTAGTTTTTTTGTATGTAATTTAAATTGTTCATTGTTGTTGTATTTGCATTTGTTACACTTGACATGCGATTTGTTATGTTTGCAAGGATTTGCCAATATTGAATTTTATGTTGAAAATGCAAGAGAAATGCATGTTTGTAGGGCTTAACTGAAAAACAATGAGCTAGACATAGATTAGCTTAAAATACTTAATGAGAAATAATGAAGGCTTATATTGAAAATGAGTTTCGATGGTAAATTGAAACATGAAAGTCTGTAGATATAACTTGATTGCGTACAAACAATAAATTGGGTTCTTTTTTACGAAAATATGGTATGGTCGTGATGGAATTTTGCTTTTTTGTTGCGTGAATTTTAAGACAACAGACTTATTAGAATTTTTACAGTAAAAATAATTTCTTAACAAAAAAAAAAAATTACTGGAAAATAACAAACAAATGTTAAAAGCATATTTTCAACTAAATTACTTATTTTGTATGAAAGTTTACATGCTCTATCTCAAACAGCCGCATATTAAATGCAAAGTTTTTTATAAAGCAAGAAATAATTAACTAAGTAACTTGAACATAAGAAATAAAATTTGCATCGAACATGAGTTAAACAACTTTTTTGTTTGTTTAAAATATTAATCATACGTCATGTTAAGTCAAATAAACTGAGTGCTTTAAGAAAAACAAAATTTGGGTGTGGTGTTTTCCAACAATCGCTAACATATTTTTTACTGTGTTTGGCGGAGCTATTATCCCACCCATAACAGATTTTGATTTCCTGGCATATTGGGCATACTTTATTTATATTTATTTTAAAATAGGCTGTCAGTTCGTTTGTTCTTCTTAATATGAATGTATGCAAAAAAGTGTAAAAAAATGATACAAAGTTTAATTTTTGCGCTATGAATTGGAAATTTAAAAAAGTACAGTTCTATTTAATTTAAATACACAAAATATTAACCTTTTTCCGAGGCTAAAAATAAATAATTTTTTAAAAATTTTATTGATACAACAGTAACAAGAAGTACAGAAAGAATTGAAATATCAACCAAAAAAAGCGTAGACAAATGCACTGTGGTAAAAAGTTTTTGTGTATATAAACGTTGCATATTTTTGATATTTTGTGAGCCAAAATGAAATTTTAATATAAATTGTAATATTAATTTTAATATTTAATAAAATCATCAACACGAAATGAACAAAAAAACGCTGCATTTGCTTATGCATATCTTCACATTTTTTTTGCATTTATTACACATAACACTGTTTCTGGATTAAGTGGTCAGCAAAAGCTTATAATATGACCGAACTTGTTGAATTTTTCATGTTGGCATATAGTTTTTCAGAAGCGTTTGCTTAGTTTTATTAAGGGATTTATACGACGTGGTTAGCCAAATTTTATAAAAAAATTAATTTTAGTCTATATTATTTTGCGGCCACTGCTAAAACTTTAACTTTTCCACAAATATGTATTGTGTGGAGCATAGCTTAAATTTGAAATCTCTAAAAGGCATCAAACTTGACGTAAATAGAGATAAAATTTGAGTTGAAATAATAAAATGTTTAATAAAAACTATGAAATATTAGCTTAAGAAAAATCAGAAAGCTTAATGCATGTGGGACTTAAGTTTTTTTAATGATTTGAAAATTAAGAAAATTTTTATAATGAAGTTTGAAATTCTACATCAGCAGATTATTCGCTACAAGTTTATTAATAAATTTTTAATTTTTATTGTATGAACGTTTTACTCTACTAAAGCAATGTTCGAAAGCATTCTGTTTTTACCACATACAGCTATTTGTGTTAATTTAATGCACATGCTGTGTTATTTAATGCAAATTAATGTTGCATGCAACAAAAAAGTCTATGATGTCATAAAAAACAGCTGTGTATTATTTTTTCAATTAATTGTCAAGTATTATGGTGAAGTTTCATATGTAGCGCTAAGTCCAACTTTTTTTTTCCCACAGATCCAACTATGATTGCAGCTGCAACTCATTGAAATCAACTTTTTTGTTACAATTTTATTGATTAAAGTAAATTTTCAATATTTATTGTAAAATTTTCGATTTATTTCAATTATGAATCAGAAAAAAGAATATTATGTTTTTATACCTATTATTAACTGCCATTTTTATTATTAAATAAAGCTATAGTATAGTAACGGGAAAATCTCTCAAAAAAAAATTATCAATAAGTTTTATTTAAAGTCCGAAAAATATCCAGTGATTTCTTGTTAATTAGAATTTTATTTACATGTGACTTCATTCGAGACACATTATTGCTAAGCATTCAATAATATGTAAAATAAACGCATGGACAATATTCAACTTCAATCAATTCAATTGTATCATATTTTTTATTAAAATTTTAATTCTTCCCTTGTAATTTAATAAAAAATGGAAAAAAAAAATGATGAGAAATTATTAATTTAAAATTCTTACTTATGAACCTTATGAGCTGCTTTATTTATTTTCAGCCATAGGTGAAATTCATAAATTTTAAGATAAAGGATATTATTCACAAAAATAATAGGTATATTTGATCACTAACCGCATCAAACTTAAAAAATTTGAGCTCAAAGTTTCAAAATATATTTAAAAAAAGCCTAAGTTAAATTATATGTTCCACATACGTCATGTTTATCACAATTAAATAGACATCAAAACAGATAGTAGAAAATTTGATTTTGGATCAGAAATTTTCGTATAATATCTGTGGCGCTTAAAAATACTTCCGAAAACGTTACAAACTAAATAATATAAATAGTTTGGAGTCCTTGAAATGCTTGAATTAGCTCTGAAAAATTAACAACACTTTCAGTTGCTTATCAAGTGTTTTATTAAAAAGTACAGAAATAGTTTATAAAAGTAATTTTTTTTATTAATGGTACGCTCTTAAACCTAAGCTGCTTCACAAAAATTGTTGAATTATCTAAAAAAAAAAAAATGAGTCAAATTTTCATTATTTTTGTAAAGTGCTACTATTTATAAACTTGCGTGAGTTTTTTTTCACGTACTTTTGCTGTCACGCAAGTAACATAAAACTAATTATTATTATGACAAGCAGTTGAAAATTGTGAAAAGAAATTAATATAACCAACGCTTACACGTTAATGCTGCCCCAGCAGAAAAACCAGTAATTCTGTGCAGCATATTGTATGAATGAAAAATGCTTTAGAAATTGGATTAGAAATCTCGTCTATATACACTGATAAACATAATTTTTTATTTTTTTTTTTGGATAACATATGATTCTTTGATAAAAAAGATCTAAGCTCAAAAGTATTCCATTATTTTTAAAAAATATTTTTGTTATACCTTACTCTAAAAATATCTACTGGCACGCTGCTAGATTTGTGCAACTATTTTAATGCAACAAAAGTGTTACAACATTTTCTACATTGTCAGGTGAATGGAGCTGCAGTTGCAGTGCAACAGTAGCAGCGATTTCAACATCTAAAAAAAAAATAAGCAACAATAATAACAATAGCATACTGTAATACGTACAAGCATTGTACTATTACGCTGCATATGCTGCATACAAGTAACAAAAGAGAAGTTGCGCACGCATACGCAGCACCACGTGTTGTGTATAGCAATAAAATATCATATAACATATTTTGCATATTGTGTTATATATGAGCGTACGTCACTGTAAGACATTTTATTGTACTTTTTTATGACACTCAATTTTTTAATTTCTTTTTTACTAGCTACCCGTTCCGGTTTCACACGGGTGGTAATATTTAAGTAGAATTTTATAGCTTTATATAAGAGATATTATCGTATATAGTAGGTGTCACGTCAGTTTTTTGTTTAATGCTTGGTAACATTGCTTGAGCAGCTTACTAAGAAATCAATTTTGCTTTTATGAGGAGTACAACAACCACTTGTTTAACACCGCAAAGTTTTCTTTAATTTAGTATTCTATCAAATGCTTTCTTGGCATTACCTATAAAGTCTTTGCTTGCAATTTTGGTAGATGTTGCACTGAAATACTGTTTGTACAATGTTATACAAAGTGCTGTGCATGGTGTGTCATTTTTGCTTGTATCACAGTTGCAACGCTTACTGGAAAAATCCCTTATACAGCTTATATAGCGCTCGTTTATTTCACTAAATGTTTTTGTACCAAGCTTAGTTAACATTACTTGAACGGTCTTACTAACAAAGCTCTATAAAGTTTTTGATTATACAGGAGATGCCATTCAGTCATTTTTTTTTATCCCAGTTTCAGTATTTGGACATTTTAAAAAATCATATGGAGGTTTCCATTCCATGCCAATTAAATAGAAATTTACGCAAGATAATACGCCCAAACACTCCTCCAAGGTAATAAAGAATTGGTGTTGTGCGGAGAAGTTCGACGTTTTAGATTGAACAGCCTTGAGCATTGACTTAAATTCTAAAAAGAAACTGCGGATTGAAGTCAATGTTGAAATTGCATAGAAAAACTTTAGCAATATAGATGATTTTTGGTCTGCCGCACAGAAAACTTGGTATGCCATACCCACAGCAAAATGCCAAAAGCTCGAGAGTATGAGTCGCAGCTGTGAAGCGGTCATCAAAAACCGCACAAAATGATTTTAATGTTACCAAACATCACAAATTCAACAAATGCAATTTTAGCACGCTTTTATTCGCTTTTTTCTTGTTTGTGCTATTTATGTGTCCAGATCATTTCAACAGTTTTCTTTGTGCTATTTATGTGTCCAGCTCATTAAATTGGTTTTCTTACATTTTTAGCATTTTTGTTTATTTATTTTTGATACATAAATTAAGTTTGTATTGCTATTGAATTTGAAGCATACATTTTTGCAAAAAAACCAAACCCTTGTCGCCTATTAATAACATTTATCTGTCATCAAAAACAGTGGCTTTCACACAAAATATTAATGATTTAAATGATACCACACATCACAAATTCAACAAATGCAACTTGCTTCAACATTTTTTTATAGATTGTGCTATTTATGTGTCCAGCTCATTTCTTTGTGCTATTTATGTGTCCAGCTCATTTCATCGGTTTCCTTACATTTTGATCATTTTTGTTTTTTTTTTATTAACGAGTTATAAATTAAGTTTGTCTTATTATTGAATATGAAGAATACATTTTTGTAAATAACCAAACCCTTGTTGCCTATTAATAATATTTACGATACTGAAGCATAAGAAAGAATACAGAAAATATTGTGCCATTTATATGACCATGGCTGCACAAATGAAGAAATGAAACTCAAAACAAACGCAGCTGTACTTTGAAGTCTGTGATTTTTTTTTCGAGTTGAATTTGACGACTTTTTGATAAGTCATACACTTTCAATTTTTAAAATTTATGTAAAATATAAATTTTTAAAAATATTTCTAAGCGTTTTTTTTTTGCTTGATATATAATATCGTCCTAGCTACCTATCTTGCATTAAATTTAATCCGCACAACTGTAAAAGCTTCAATAAAAGCAACCATTTTTCGACGCTAATGACAAGCTACATATCAATTAAAACCAATTAAAAGTGCAACACAATACGCAAGCCAAAAATATACAAATACACATCCAGACAACATTTTATACACTTGCTCACACACGCACAAGAGCCAGACGCATAAAGTTTATTTTTTCATCTACACGCATACAAAACACTACATACGAAAGCAGCGGCAACGTGTCATCATGGCATACAAACGACGGATATGGAGAGTACAACGACACGTATCGTAAGCAATACACACACACACACACATGCGTTGACTTCCCTGCAGTTGACTTAGCTGCAAGTGGTGGTACACCAGCGACAAACTACATGTTACAACAAACTACACAGAAAAGTGGAAAACTTTTGCACAAGTCAAGGAGTTAAGTTTTGTTGCTAGTGCAGTTTTAGTTGGTAAGAAGTTTACAAAAATGTTTACACGTTTTTGTATGCATGCATGAGGAAGAAAAAAAAAAAGCGCAACAGCAACAACAACGGATGTATCAGCGGCACACATACAATATTAACAACAAAAGCTACAATTCAAGCAACACTTGCAACAAAACAGTGGTGGGTTAGTGTGCAGTTTTGTTAAGGAAATGTTATGCATTTTTTAAGGATGTGATTGGAGTCTTAATGCAATCAAACATATGAAATTGGAATTTGCTAGAAAAACGTGAGAGTGGACTAAAAGTTGTTCGGAAATAAAATGTGTACAATATAAATCGTAGTTTCAAATTCCTGATTCTTGATTGCAAAGCGGTTTGATATATTTTTTTGTAGCAAACCGAAAAAGAACGACTGAAATATTCACTTTATATATGACAAGTGAAATATTTTATTTTTAATTTTAAATATTAAAAAATGCGGTGTATTTCGATAGCTGGTCATATACACATTATTGGACAGGGTGATACAAAATTGCATGAAATTCAACTTTTTATTCCAATGTTGTATTTTTAATTTTTGTTTCAGAATTTTGCAAACAACAATTTTTTGACTTTCAATTTTTTAATAAACTGGACAATTGTGCCAATTTTTCACTGTTCAGTACTTTTTGACCAGTCAATAGGAAATTTCTTTTTTTCCTTAATATTGGGACAACAAAGAGAAACCTTTAAAAAATCATCGAAGTTGTTTTTGAACGTTTGGTTATACCTAGGTTAAAAAAACTCGTCAAAGGTGTCACAAGTAAGCAGTGAAAATGTAGCTGAGGGTTAATAAATAAATTTAATTTACTTTGTAATGTAAATGAATATGTAATAATTAAGGTAGTGAAAATCTTTTTGCACTACCCTGTACTTGTAAAGTGAGACCAGAATATTTTGAGCTGGTTGCCGATGTTAATTTGCTTGGAATTCAATTAAAAACAATGAAATTTTTGCGTAAATCAATTTCCATCAGTGTTGGAAAAATTATAATTAATTTGTCAAGTAATTTTTCAAAATGAATTTTAAAAATTTTAAAACTGTTAGGAGAAATTTTTTTTTATATTTTAATTAAAGTAAGCATTAAGGGTTAAAAAATATAACTATAATAATGAAATCTAATGTTCAGGCAAAATTTCAGTGCATTATTC
Source organism: Tricholauxania praeusta (assembly GCA_949775025.1). Lineage (NCBI taxonomy): Eukaryota > Metazoa > Arthropoda > Insecta > Diptera > Lauxaniidae > Tricholauxania > Tricholauxania praeusta. The sequence continues at coordinate 127,149,820 of OX459030.1, read as the reverse complement.
CTCAAAATGTTGGTGCGTTAATGCAGAAGCACTAAATTTTGTGTCGTTCAGTTTCATTGCCATTAATCAGTCATTACCATTATATAAGGTACTAAAAAGATTACATTTATTTATTGATAGCATGAACAAAGTGTGCCAAAAAGAATTGCTAAGACTCTTCGAAACTTTTTCATTTTCCTTACGAAAATAATCACGCAAAGGCCAAAAAAATATTCTCGAATTTTTTGTTTAAAAATAAAACAAAAACACTTTATACATTAAATACTCAATATTTACAAAAAAAAAATATGTTGTATAAAAAGGAAAAAGAAAAAAATTTTATTCACTTCTATAATGTTTTCTTTGGATGCCTTTGGCAGTTATTATAGCGACCCATCTTCTTGGCATTGACTTCAGTTACAATTCGGTTGATTTTTTCCTATTCTTGTCTCATCATTGCTTTCAAATGACTAATATTTCAAGGATTTTTCCATGACAACCTGATTTTTTAAAATAAACCACAGATGCCCTATTAGGTTTAGGTATGGAGATTCGGCGTGCCAGTCAAAAACTCTAAGATCTTTACCTGCAAGCCATTTTGAAATGATTTTGGTCGTACGATTTGTATATCCAACTTCTTGGAACATAAAATCGAACTCAATTCCAGGATGTGGGAGCTCAGCGCAGTTTTAAGTTTGACATTTTTAACACTTTAAAAAATTGCCACTTATTTTACATACGAACATACTTATATTCTTTTCGATGTGTAATACACCTGCCAATATTAAGTATAACAAATATAATTACTATCATTTATTACGATTTTTGAGTATTTGATTTTAGGCAGTAACAATTTTTATAAAGAATGTTGAATAAGTTCCCTCTAGTAATATTTTAAATTTAGTTACTTAAGTTTCTTTAAGACTGATTATGGCATACAAATAGTATAGTGTCACTATTTTTAAAGAGTTCTTTCTTATATGCTCTCAAAAGTACATTGGTTCCTAATGATAACTAATACCAAATTTTCAAATGGTTCATGTTATGAGAAACAAGTAATCATACAGTTCTGTGCATTAATCAATAGAAAAATATTCAAATTATATTTTGGAAGCTAGCAGGAATGTCTTCAGTTTTTTTAACCCCATTCTGCGTAAAAAGTTTTATGGCACAAAAGTTGAGAATACAACAGAAATTTACCAAAAACTTACACTGTCGGCGAAAAAGTGAGACCTAAATGCTGGAGGAACATCGTTTAATATCGTTTAATATAGAGCAGAGCTCTAATCTGCCTTAAGATTATGGCCTGTACGTCATTTTTTATTCAGAGTCTGAAAGGCTTAATTCCTGAGGTAAAGTTATTTTCCACAAAAAAAAAAAGTATGTTTTACTTGCACAACTCTTCTAGCACCACTCCTTAACTTTCCTTTGAAGAAAATTTGTCAGAAATCGTATGAAAAAGTTCGAAGTCATCGTTCCCGTATGTAAATTTCTATGCTTTTCAGAAAATTTGACTAAAATGTTTCATATGGGGGTTAAAGAGTAGTGGGGTAGTGCAAATGAAAATCAATTTTTGTCTTCTCATTGGAAATATCAAACTTCTCAGAAGTGAAATTAACAAAGTCGTAGTATAGCGTTTGTCATTGTCTCAAAATAAACTTAATTTGCAGTTGTCTCAAAATGCCGACGTGTGGGCCAAAATCTGTACTTAGCGACCACATATTACCCCAAATTGACATAATATCGAAATTTCACTGCACTCAGTTTTATAAAAAAAATTAGATAAAACTTTTTTAAAATGAAAATTTAAAGAAAAAATTAGACCCGAAAAAACTATATAAGACTTTGTAAATTGAATTTAATGGAAAATGAAAATAAAATGGTAGAATTTTGGTTTTTGCATGATTTTTGGTGTCAATAATGTATGAATATTTTTCAAAATTTTTGGATCCATTTAAAAATTTTTTTAATTACTTGTAGAAGAACTTTAAAACTGAATTAGTACCAATCTTAGATCCTCCTAAGACCCACAATATATTTGAATTTTGCATGTTATTGTTGCAATTTTCCTTCACATTGCAAGGAATGTTTGAGTTTTTAAAACAGCGTGAAATTAAATCTATGAGAAGTGACTATACTTAGCATTCGCAAAAAAAAAAAATCATGAAACTCTGTATTTTCCAATATTCGCAAAAAACACTTCAGGGGAAAATAGTCTCCTTCTTCTCACTTTTCTTAAGTTAAGTCGACGAACAAAATTTAACGAGCCGGGTCGGTCGACTTTCCACTTGACGTCAAATGAGCGAGATATTTAATCAAAATCACACACTTGCGCGTGCAATAAACTGTTGTATGTACATCTATAAATTTTTAGATGTGTGTGCGTAAAGTTTTTTGTTTTTTTTTTCCTTCAAAAATTATGCTGCTCTCATAACTATTGTTATTTTTGTTGTTGTCGTTGTTCTCATTGTTGACAATGTCCCTTTTCCTTTTGTTTGTTGCTGCTTTTTATTTGATTTTTATTTGCTTTGTTAAAATTTTTACTGTTCAATGAGTTTTCCTTCTTGGCAACTTATGTACGTAGTCAAGAGAGTAAATTGAGTTGAAAAAAAAAAATAAAAAAAAAATTATTTCAAATAAAAATGTTGTAAAAGTTTTTCTTGTAGAAAAACTATTCGTTAGAAAAGTAAAAATAAAATATCATGAGCGTACAAATTGACAAAAAATATACTTGATGTGTCAATTTATTTCAAGGGTTATTTGTGACAGTTTATTGTTGTCGAAATTTCTTTTCTTTTTTTGTGTTTTGCAGTCAATTTTCTCTGTGTGCCATAAGTTGGGAAAAAGCTGAAAGGCATAAAATATAAGTGCCAACAAATTTTAGTGCAATATTTTTTTAATAACATACTCATAAGATATTTATGTTTCAGTTTTTTTGTTGAAAATATTTTCTATTATTTATATTTTCTGATAGAGGAAACTAAGAAACTAAACAGAAGAAGCAGCAGAGGCATACAATGGAACTACATGCTGTGTAAAAGGAGTATCCGGTAATGAGTTTTCTTCAATTACCACATTACATAAATAAATAATATTATTAAGGTGCGAGAATGCCTTCTGAATGCCAAAAAATTCTATGAATGTCAAGGACCAAGAACCTGATATGGCCCCATCTGGCTTCTTCCAGTTACCGAAGCTAAAATTACTACTTTGAAGAAGAAGCTTTGAGTCATTTGAAGCCATAAAAACAAATTCGCTGAAGGAGCTGATACCTTTTCCTTAAACAATCTACGACAAAGTTGTGGAGGACTCAAACAATCGCTGTCGTAGTTCTATTACAAGCAGTGGGGACTATTTTCAAGGCAACAAAATAAATTTTAATGACTATTTAGTTTTACAACGTTTTATTTTATAAATCTGTGTAATTTTCACATTTAATGTAAAATTTTTTTTTTAAATAAGCAAATATTTTTAAAAAAACCTCTAAAATAACAAGCAGCAACTGGTAGTCACAGTTAACTATCACTGCATAAAACATAATTTTATTAAAATAAAAAAACACGCAGTCATAGATACACACAACAAAATACATTATAAGTTACTTATATAACGCCACACAGTTCAATAACAACAAAAATTAAAGGTTTTTTTTTTTTACTTGTCAACAACAAACGTACGCTGCATGATATTAAATAGTTGCTGTGTGGGACATCGCACAGCTGCCGGTCGTCTTGCCAATATTAATGTCAGTTCTACAGTCAGTCAGCTATCATAACCACTGTGCTAACAGCGTTAAAACCACAGTTACCACCAGTGGCTTAAGCTGTTGGTCATTGCAGAGATAAGCGCAAAAAAATATGCTATAGATTTTTTGTTTGGCTTTAAGTATTTGCTGCTTCTTTGCATTACGCTATGAAGTTGCTTTCATCTATTGTTATTTTTATTACTAACTATGCTTACATGCTGCTTTGTGCGTGTGCTCACATAGAGCTTAGAAATTTCTATTTTTTGTTGGTTTGCATTAATTCATTGTTAGTTTATTCTTAGTTTTATTTTTTCATTTTTGTTGACTTTTCGACTTAATTTTTTTTTGTATTGTGATTAATTTTATATTAGATTGAAAAAGTGTTTTAAGAAACAAATTACAGCAACGCTTTTCACTAACAAAAATAATATGGATTTCTGCGCTTGAGCATTTCATGTGAAATGAATTTTTATATTAGATTTCAAGTAGAAATAAAACTCCTGAAAAGAAGCGGTTTCCGGGCTTTTAAAAAAAATATATTTGTATCTGAAATGGTAGATATAAAGTATAATTTTTTTTGCTCGTGAAACAAAAAAATTTAAGTACATGTCATTTCAGAAATTTCTATATCAAATGTATCTTTAAACTCCTACCAGGTCCCGGTTTTGACGTGAAACTAACATAAAGTTATGCGAGAACTAACATAAAATTGTCTTAGAATTAGACTTTTTTTATTCTATACACTAACCACACCCCAGAAAGTCACTAATTTATTCAGCCTACGCATATGCAAGAAAAATTTTACTTTCGACATCTAAGAGTGGATCTATGTTGGGGTTAGAGTCTATGACTCTACGTTTCAACCGTTGAAGCGGGTGATTTTTTGCTATTTGTTTTTGAAGCTTAGAAATGCTCAATATGATTTGCCATTTTACCGTAACTAGACCAACAAACGAACATCATTGAATTTTACTATCAAAAATCGTACTCTGTGAGCAATGTGTTTTTTTATCGAAACATTTTCTTTTGCGACGAAGCTCATTTTTGGTTCAATGGGTACGTCAACAAACAGAATTGCCAAATTTGGTCTTAAGAGCAGTCAGAGGCAGTTTAAGAACTGACAATGCACTCTTGTGAGCCGGCGGCATTATTGCACCGTACTTTTTCAAAAATAATGAAAATCGCAACGTTACAGTCAATAGAGCAAGGTACCGTGCTATGATTACCGATTTTTTTTTTGCGTAAAATGGAAGAATTAGACATGGTTGCCATGTGGTTTCAACAAGATGGTGCCACATGTCACACGGTACGCAATAGCATGGACCTAATGAGAGGCGAGCACTAAATCTCATGTTTTAAAGCAGTCCATTCACCGCCAAGATCATGAGATCGGTCCCCACTAGACTTTTTTTGTGGGGCTAAGTGAAGTCTCTCGTGTACAAGGACAAATAAGCTACAATTGCAGTTCTGGAAGACAAATTTACAGCTGTCATTGGTGAGATACCGCCGAAATGCTGGAAAAAGTATGCGAAAGTTGAAGGTTATGGTATTGCCTTCGGACATAGCCGCAGGCAATATGGACATAAAATAATCTTTAAAAAATAAATGGCAGAAATTGATATAGCGTTAAAGTTAAATATTTTATTTAGTTTTGCAAATATTTTATTCTTTTGTTAATTTTCAAAACCCAAGCGCTTAAAAAATCACTCATTAAATACGGATAATGCCTTTAGAAGCGAAAAGAGCGTATCTCAAAAAAATTAATATACGTCATTTTTATGGCATCGGTTAGCTTAATATATGACGCGTCTAATCAACTAGTACAAATGTCGTTACCTTAATTCAAATATATAAAAAATATACTTAGAGAACTTTCTCCATCTCAATTTTACAGGCAATACAACATTGACATAAACAAAACATAAACTCGAAACTCATTTTTTTGAGATACGCCCTTTTTGCTTCTAAGGGCAGTATAGTTATTCTAAATTTTTATTTTCAAAGAATAGAATTAATAATTAATTTGACAGCTTAGATCAATTTGAATTACCTCAAACTTAGAATTCCCAGAAAAATAATTTTGAGTAGCAAGACGCTGAAACTAATGTGACATTGAGATTTGACATTCTTAAAGTATTTTATTAATAGACGGCACTTTAATTGATTTTGATTGATTTAAAGGTTTTGTTCAACCCTAATGTTAATTGAATTATTTGCTGCCAACGTATTTCTTTCTGTAATCGCAATATATAATGCAGAGATATTGAAATTCAAACACATACACAACATGACGTATGAGCACTCTTTAATTTCTAAATGAAAAAAAAGAAGAAAAAAAAAATGTTTCACTTAAATGTAGCAGTTATTAATGTGATACAGCCATTTAAAAATATGCAAGAGATGGTGATAGAAGCAGTAAAAGTTTGGAGCAGTAAAAATTGGTTCGTGGAGTACTAAATATGTGAATTTTCTAACTAAAATTTTGGGGGATTAACTGCTGATCAGTTAATAAAACCTCTCCAGGATGTACCCTTCTTATTTTGTCATAAATATTGGTATGTAAACAACTCGTTTTGGAAAGAAGGAATGAAAAACTTTAGTGAGTTTGCTGAAATGTCTTCATTTGAGCATGACACTCAAAGGAAAATTCGAGTTGCAAAAATATTCACTGATTGCTACAAATAGAATTGCACTTGCCAACAACAATCGCTTTCTTACTGAGTTTCTTATTGATTGCTGCAATAAATTTACTCGAAAATTAAATCTTTTGTTATGTCGATTTTGAGAAACTAATAAACTGTAAGAACTAAACAAAATAGTCTTTGAAACTCCATTAGTGTTCAATGTACTTCTTGCACAATTTCACTTTGTGCATCAAACCAGTAAGAATCCTCCTAAAGAAACCGAAAATAGAAACCAAAGTAATTGCCAATTACGTGCAAATTACAAATGCTTTACCTCAACCCTGACAGCTAAAGCCCAATAACAAAGAGCAAATATTTTTAAAATTTTATTCTTAAAATTTTCATTTGTTGTTTTCTTTTAACGCATCAATTGCAGCAAAATCTGCAATGAAAATATAAATAGAAACGTACACACACATATATGTTTGTGTGTGTGCATTTTAAAACAAATACACACACATTGAATGATATTCACACACAAAGTCCAATTGCTAAAATCACTCAAGCGGGATATTTGCAATATTTCCAATGATTTGTTTGTTTGCCAGTTTAAGTCCTTGGGCAAACAGGACGCACAAACGGGATTTTTTTCTTTGCAAATATAAGCGTAGATATAAGAGTGGATCATTGTGGAGAAAATTGCATTTATTTTGGAAAAAGAAATAAATATAATATATATTTTGAAACCGTTTAAAAATGTTAATAAATAATATATTGTATTTTTAAAAATTTAAAATTTTTTAAACAGAAAATTGCTCTTTTCTTTACTGTCGGTCCGCCCCAATTTGTATGCAATTCAAGCATATGAGCGAAATAAACTTAGAAGGAAGCTGAAACTGTATGTGATTTTCTTTCATATTTTTCTTTTAGTTCTTGCAATTTTTCTTTTGTTTTTGCAACGGTTTTTTATTTGTTTTTTGTTTTATTCCTCAGCTTCATGGTATTGTCTTCTATGTTACAACGCTCTATCTGATTGTTTATCTCCCATTTGGGGCTGCTCATTCAGCTATGAAACTGCATTGCAACGGATGCAGCTCGGTTGCTTTTGGAGATCTCTGGTTACTGCTTGTGATTTTTCTTCGCCTTTATTTATTTGTGTATTTTGCAGCAGTTAAAAAGTAGAAAAAAAACGGAAGAACAAATCAATGCTTGCTTGTGTTGGCTCAAGGATAAAAGGATAACAATCGTTTGCTTAAGTTTTTCCGCTTTGCGCTTAAGTTGGCAAAAAAATAGAAAAAAAATTGAGTTAAAAAAATACTGCAGGAAGTTAAAGAAAAAATGGGCGTGGGAGCTTACAAAAATAAACTGTTCGCTCGAACAATACGACGAGTTAAAATTTATCACAACGACGGAAGCGGAAATTCGTAAAACGCTTGTAGTAACTTTTGTTTGGTGTTGAATTTGCTGTAGTACTTTGTCGTCGTTGCCTTTGCAAATCCCTAGCGTTTCTAGCGGCAAATATTGTTTTCAACTTTGTGTGTGATTTTTGCACGGCAATTGTTTGCAATACAAGAAATAATAACGAAAACAATGAAATAACTTAAAGAAAAGCTGGTTGTTTGTCTTGGAGTGCGTTTTTTTTATGTCTTCTTAGCAAGGATACTTGCTACACAGCGAGATATCTGCTGCAGTTATGAAATTTTAATGAAGCGCAGAATAATAATATATTTCTTGGAAATGGACTGAGACACCGTTGAGTTTAGTTGGGGAAGTCATATATACAATATCGGAGACTTAACCATCGAAAGTTTCGAATATATCTTTTAAAGTCTTTAATCCTTAAATTCATTAGGAATAAAAGGAATAAGAAGAGCATGCATATTATATGGCAGACAATTCAATAAACCATAGTCTTGCAGCTTGCAATTTTGAATTCCAGCAATCAAGAAATGAGAGTTATCAAAAAGCAAGGATTTTTCTGAAATTTTGACCATTTTTTGAAAAAAATATTATTTGATTCCAAAGAGCATACTACTGACCCGTAATCTTGCTGGCATATCAAGAAAGCACAATTTACTTCCTTGCATTAAATAAAAAAAATATTTGCTATTTTTCTTCAACAAACCTAGATATCCTTATTGAATACCACTTAAAAGCTAAACATTTGTCATTTTGACGAACACGTAAATTGTTGTTATTTTGATTGTGGAGTAGAATATGTTTATTAAGTTAACCTTCATAAGGTCTTCGGGTCAAATTTGACCCATTTTAGGAATAAAATAGTTTTTTTTTTTCCTAAAAATTAGTCATTTCCATTTGTGATATTTTTTGACTTTTATTTAATTTTAAGTCTAAATAAATATTTAGAGTTTCTGAATAAAAAATATGTTAAAAATTATTTCAGTTACAAATTTTTTTAAAACCTAAGGTCTTCGGGTTAAATTGGTTCATGAATGAAAAAGTTAATTTTGTGATGCTTTGATTGAAAATTTTGCGAAATATTTTTTATCGAAAAATGAATGATAGTGAAATAGAGACAATTTTGAATGAAGTAACAGATGAAGAAGAACCTAGTTCAGCAAATGAAGATCATTTGAAATATGCTGAGCCATATGATAGTTCTACTGAGAGTGATAATGGAGTTGCACCCGCTCAGACAGTGACATCAAAAAATGCCCGAATATGATACTACAAGGAAGCATGTACTACTAAATATGGAGAACATTATTAGGATAATGCCAAGTTCGACCCATTATTTTTGTTCAAGAATTACAGAGGAAGAAATATCTAGCTTCCAATTATGTTTTCCACCTCCTATAATGATCATTATTCTGAAATATACGAACAGTGTCTTTGGTAATGATTGAGTTGACATTGACGACATTTATCGGATTAATTTTGTTAGCTGGAGTGTTTCGATCAAATAATGAAAATACCGAAAATGTATGGAATTTTGAAAAAGGAAGACCCATATTTGGAGTAATCATATCAATAAAAAGGTTCAAATATCAATCGAGAGTAATAAGATTTGACAATAGAGACTCTTAATGCGCACGAAGATCGCTAGAAGAATTTGCACCAATTCGTGAATTGTGGAATCAATATGTTGATTATATACTTGAACTTTATAATCCTTTCCAAGATGTAAATGTTCTTGCCTGATGGCCTCAAGTGGTATTTAGCAATATATCAGCATAGAATGCTTTTATTTGATTAACATCCCCTTCAACATCTACTTCAACACAATATTAAGAATTAAATAGTGGACCGATCAAAATGCCAACGAAGACAAGTCGATGTCAATTATATCTCAAAACTTGTAGCAAAACAGCTTTAGTTTGCCTTCTTTGTGAAAAGTTTGTATGGAGGTAGCATTATAAAACGTTTGTTTTGTGTAGCCAACGTAACGATAATTAACTTGATAACACAAACTTTTAATAATTACATTTAATTTTTATGTCATTTATATGTTTCTTGCATTAATTTTATAAAATTGATATAAATCTGAAATAAATGCCTATAAAGGCACAGTTTTCTTGAGCATCGTAGGAATTAAACTTACACAAAAACTAACTAATCGTCAAAATGACGAACAACTGGCCTATATATCAAAATTTAAGACACCCAAGGATTGCGCACTTTTGCCACCACAGGTAAGGCGACGACTGAGTTAATGTACGACGGTCAGAGCACAAGAGGTAAATATCTGATTGATGTTCGTCAAAATGACGAAGGATAGCTATCAAGTATAAAACTTTGCTGAGCGAAAAGAATTTCACAAAATTTTTTAGATTTTTTTTATATCTCGAAAACCATGGGATTGGCTTTAATAATTTGCATGCCACTATTATAGCTCATAAGATTATCTTTGATATAATGCCAATTGACATTGGCTTCTAGATTTCCCAATTGTTAATGTTGTTCTTAAAATCAAACCCAAGATGTGGACCTCTATACCATAGATGAGCAAAATTTTGGAAGCCGGAGTTACTTACAACAAAAGCAACAAAGTAAAAAACAACAATTAAAACAACAGAAAAAACCCTACTTCAAATTCGATCATAAGCTAATTCAAAGGATCAAACTAGAACAACAGGAGTGTAGAAATGAAAATACACTGATTAGGTGGCAGTGTTACCTTTAAGGATCTATAAATTATGCTCTTTAGGTAATTTATCATAAATAGTCAAATTTACTATGACAATTTTTAATTTTTGTGCTTATGTACTTTTGATAACTCCTACTTTTACCCATTTTAAACATATGTTTTGTAAAAAGGTTTAACTATTTTTTCTTAAAAATCTTACGCAGCTGATTTCCGCTGTGTAGCAAGATCCATAGATTACCTGCAAACAAAAAAAGAAAAATAAAAGAGAAATTGATAAAGTAAGTGAATAAGCATGACTGAGTGTAAAAGAAATGCATTGCATCAGATGTTGTACGGCGAATTGTGGCACAGCTGTGGCAACAAATCTCTGCGCAGCAATCGAAATTACAACACAAATTGAAATTGAAACGCAACTTTGTTCAACTCGATTGTAAATGTTGCATGTTCAACGCATTTATTAAGGAACGAATGCAGGGATAAGCGAGCATAATATAAAATGTGTACGTGTGTATGCGTGCTATGATAATAAGTAAATAAATTTAAATTTGGCTACCATTTGTTGCACTTGTTGTTTATTGCGCTTACACGCAAAAGTGGCAGCATACGCTTATAAGGGAATTTGCAATGGAAAAACTCGACTACGTAAGAAAATCATTCATAAGCAGCCAAGTTTTCATATTAGAAAATTTAAAAAACAAAGTCTAACTCACATTTACCAAATTGCTAATTGTGCGCCTAAATGCATGCAACACTACATTTTCTTATTAGCACTGCTGTTATGCTGTAACGATAGTGGTAGTTTTGGTGTTACGACTCGTAATGTTATCTACCGCACTCTATGTGCAAAATTCCATGCAATCATTCCCATATTACCGTTGGGTCAAATTCTGTTATGATCACTTCAATGTCGTCGTCAGAGTGCCTGGGCGCTTTGAAGTTTCGAAGTTTCTTGCTTTTCCACTTGTCGTTCAGCATAAATGCAATGTAATGCCATGATAAGAATCTGCTTGATGGCACTACTACTGCTGCATTTATCTTTGCTTTTGATTGTGCAGGCGCCTGAATGTAGGCAACACATTAAATGCAAAATTCTATGTGTGTCACTGCGTTGCTGCTGCTGTAGTGTAATGAGTTAGGCACGTATGTCCACAAAATATTTGTGTATATGTTTGTGTGCATGTGTTTATGTATGCTTGTATGTTGTGTTATGTAAAAGCTGTTGTGTCTGTAGTTTCATTTAACCATTGTCTAACTGTCAGTTCGTTGCTTAAATGCTCTTTGTCTGTATATCTCACTGTCTATTAGATTGTATATTTTGCTGTCTATCGAACTGTCTATTGGGTACTACTGTATCTTGAATACTTAATGTCTGTTTAACTATAATTTCACTTTCTTTAGTTTTGTTTTATATTGAAATGATTACGTATGTGTATTTTAACAATTACTTGGTACTGGCTTTTTTCAGTTTACACCCAGTAGTAAATTAGTAACTGACTTAAACTAAATATCCAGATGATATTTGAAATTTCAGAAGTTTATGTAAAATAATATATCTCTCTTTCTTCTCTTGAAGTTGTGATCTATATCTATCTGATCTATATTTTCCTTTTATAGGTGATGGCAAAAACTCGCCGTTTCTTGTGCTTGGTGTCATTATTATTAACTAAAAGTAAATTTACACTTGAAACCAGTATTCCAACTACCTCACCTTAACAAAGTTCTCATTTTGCCTTAAGACTCCTCGGATGAATTTTTTAAACTAAAAATTCCTTTTCAGTTTCATGTCCCAAATGAAAAAAGTTGAGGAAAATTCCAAATAAAATTTTTCAGAGAGAATATCTGGTTAAAAATGTTTTGGCAATTTAATAGATTGAGTACAAAACTATATATTTATGTGTCAGCAACAAGATTTAAATACCTTAAACATTCGATAGCACGCCACATAAAATTGACCCATGGATTAATTAAAAAATTGATTTTTCCTTAAAAAATGGCTTTAAAAATTGTAAAACTGTGTTTGAAGGTGTAGGCTAGGAAGAAATATTTTTTTTTTGGGAAACGCATTATTCTAATTATTCGAAAATAAATGAACAAATTTGCTAGCTTTTGCCATGGTAAATTTTTGCAGGGTAACGTTGAAGGTAAATGTGATATATTTTCCCTTAAAATCTACAGTGGTGTGCAAAATAATAGGTGTGCAGTTCATATGTTTTTTTCTTTTTTTTTGAAAAAGCTTCATTTTCTTACCAAAATGGTTAAAACTTAAGTGGTTGGCTGTTCGTAAAACAAGATTACAAATGCCTTAAAATGGACCAAACGCCAAGAAACACGAGGAAGACCAAAGAAGACAACTGAGACCACAGATCGCCAAATCTTAAGGATGGCCAAAAGTTTCACCTCTATCCAAATAAAAAACGACCTAGACTTAAATTGAACAGCTCAACAATAAGGAGAAAGCTCCTGAAATGTGGTCTGCCCACCAGAAAGCCGAGGAAGTGCCATTATTGGCTACTTGGCATAGGCAAAGACGAAAACAGTTTACGGCGAAGCATCTTCTTTGGTCTAAAGAAAAATGGAGGAATATTTTATAGTCTGACAAGTCAAAATTTAATTTATTTGGACCAGATAGAAGAATAACACATGTAAGACCAAAATGTAAAGAATTATCACCATAGTACATAGTCAAGACTATCAAACATGGCGGCGGAAGTGTAATGGTTTGGGGATGATTTTATAGCACGCACCTATTATTTTGCATACCACTGTATGAAAATATTTGCTGAAAGGAAAAAAAAAACATTTTGGTATAATTAAGTTATTTTTATGTAAAGTGCCTTTACCGTGGCGAATATGTACATTGTTTTTTCGTTATTATTACAATATACCTGCATTTAAAGGGTGATTTTTTTGCTATTTATTTTTCAGTGTAATTTTTTTGACACCTCACGCGTGATTAGTAACATTTGTCAACGCCAAAAATGCGCACTAAGATTTGCCATTTTACCATAAATAGACCAATAAACGAACAACGCTTGCAAATCATTAAAATTTTATTATCAAAATTCATCCTCAGTGAGAAATGTTTTTCTCCAATTTTTTATCGAAAATTTTCCCCAGCGTCGAAGCTCATTTTTGTCTTATTGGGTACGTCAATAAACAGAATTACCGAATTTGGTCTGAAGAGCAGCCAGAGGCAGTTCAAGAGCTGCCAACGCACGCTGAAAAGTTAACTGCTTGGTGCGGCTTGTGGGCCAGCGGCATCATTGGACCTTACTTTTTTTACCCAAAATGGAAGAATTGAACTTGGTTGACATTTGATCTCAACGAGACGTTGCCACATGGCATGCGATACCATGGACCTATTTAGAGGCTAGTTTGGTGAGCAATAAATATCTCGTTTTGAAGCAGTCCATTAACCGCCAAAAAACATGTGATTTGCCCACATTAGAATATTTTTTTGTGGTGTTACGTGGTGTCTCTTGTATATAAGGACAAGCCAGTCACATTTTGAGACTTCGAAGACAACATTTCAGCTTTCATTGGCAAGATACCGGCCGAAATGCTGAAGAAGGTATGCCAAAATTGGAGCTTACGAATGGATCACCTCAGGCGTAGCCGCGGGTAACATTTACATAAAATTATCTTAAAAAAATAAATGGCAGAAATTGATGTATTGCGTGTGTGGCTTTAAATAAAGATTTTATTCACTTTTGCAAATTTTCTGTTCTTTTTTGAATTTTTAAAAACCAAACGCTTATAGGCATCATATAATCTCATAAGCATTAAAATTGTTTTCTATAGAAACAATGGGATTTTTTTACTATCACCTATATATCAGCCTCCTCGTTGGTAAAGCATTCAGCGATATTCTACTATCATGATAAAATTACACCTTCATGCTACTTTTTCTCAATAATATTAATAGTTTACAGGATTGAAATTCGTATCATTATTAAAGATTTTTTATTATTCTCTTAAATGTTACTGAAAATATTGCTCCAAAAAATATGTTACCATTTCTTGTCACAAATCAGCAATTTTTAAAAAATTTCTGGAAGAAAATTAAATTTTTTTAAAATAGGTTCTTAAGTTAAACGTATAAGATTAATGGTTCTCAAGATATATTTGTTTAAAAACAGCTTCTTAGTATGAAAATAAACTGAAACGTTTAAATATTTAAGGCAAAGACATAATATCACAAAGGGCACTTATGTGGTTAAATTTAAGTAAAAAAAGAAATTGATAAATTAAAACTCTCAAAATTCAAAAAAATTTTGTTTAATTGAAAATATATGAAGCATATCAAAAAGCGCTATTTTTATTACTTGGTTTTTCAATAAAAAATATATTAATTATTTATTATTATTTTTCTTTTTTATTTGATATTTATTTAAAATTTTTATACTTATAACTTACAACTTTTTTTTCGATCAAAACAAATCATATGATTTTATTTGATAGAAATATTCAAATCTGAATATACATAGTTAATATGGAATTAATTATTTTCTTATGGCCGGTAACCTTTGTTAAAAGAAGTAAATTAGGAATAATTGTAATTATTCAAAAGTTTTTTGCAATCCCCATATAAAACCCTCAGCTAATTCCTTCGTTACCAATTGGGTGCACAATTTATTTATGTGCCACCTATGTGACATGCACATATTAATTCTATTATGAGTTAAGTTTTGTCATGCTATCAGTTTTATGATACAACACTTAATCGCTAGAGGGCAAAATGATATGCATAAGTGTATGTATGAGTAAGTGCGTGTTGCGTTAAGTGTTATTGTTGCTTAGGCTTTTGTTAAAGTACAAGTTATTGTAGTAATGTATCACAGATAAATGCAACCACTAAAGTGCTCAATAGTGTGAAATATGCTTATGATATGAAATATAAAATACACCGGAATTTGGTTTGATATTTCACGGATGCCTTAAGCATCTAAAAATTGCTCTATTAGTAAGCACAATACGTATATTAGTAAAAATTCAGAATTGATCTAAAAATGAAGTTGAAACTTGCAGCATAAATAAAGATATTGAGTTGCCGCGACAACGATTTCTTTTCTTTTTTATTATTCCCAATGAGATCGCCAAAGTATTCACTGGGTTTGTTCTCGCGCGCATACCTTGGGAGTCGTTGCATTGGCGCCTTGCAGTCGAAGGACATACTAACAATCGCGCAACCAAATGAATGCATGAATGCATTGTTGCTTATGGTTCACACACAAAACACAAACGTACGTACTATAAAACGTAAAAAATTGCTAAAAATATGAAAAAATAGAAAAACAAAGAATACTCCCAAAAATATGCAATAAAACATTATGGTACAGCATAACTACAAAAACTTAGAAAAGAATAAAATTCACCGTAGTCAGCGGAAGCATTGAGAAAATATTTATTTCGTTAAAATATTGTTTGTTGTTTTTAATTTTTTTTTATAAAGTTTCCAAATATTTTTTTTTTTCGTTTTCATTTTCTTTTGCTGCGTCAAGTGAAACGGACTCGCGCTCGCTGGCCGACTGTAGCATCCGTTTGCAGCAAAACTTACTGCTTCCGGTCTGCCTTAGCTAAAGCCAATTTCAAAAATGGCTACCGCAGATTTTGACTGCATTTGCTTTGGCTGTTGTCGTTTACTTTTTTTTACGTTTGATTTTCTTACTTTTTTTTATGTTTTTTTTTGGCAAATTTTTTTCCCACAATCACTTTTTTTTCGTTTAGTTTTTTGTGCTCGTGTAGCCTCACTTTTCTATTAAGCCGGATGTTAGCTACTGCATGTGTGTGTGTGTGTGTTGTGTGCAGCGCTCACAAAAGTATGAGTTTATATATATTATTTATGATCTGCATATAAACTGCCCAGATACATTTGTGCTTCCTTTTGTGTTGTTGCGCCCTAGGGGCGTGGTGGTGAAGAGTGCAGATACCGAGCTGAGCTAATAAATTAAAAATGTGTAGTCATCGTTGTATTCACTAAAGCATAAAGTTTTTAATGGCATTCGAAAATTTATCATGTAGGTAATTTTTTGATATTTTACTTGAAGTTTTTTTTTTCTTTATATCCTAGACTTTTTTTTTAGGCTTCAGAGTGGACGGAAGTTTTCTTCAGCTAATGTAATGATTTAAATATTTGATGTTTTTGTGTGAGAGTAAAACATGTGCTTTTTTCAATTTGTGCAGTAAGTGGGTTAAAAAGTTATTTTTGCAGTTGCAATATTGTGTCCTTAGTGCTCGAAGTTTTTAACTAGCTAAGCTGCTTTATATATCTCATGTCGAATGGGACGGAAGTACACTTTTAAAGTGGAATATAAGTCAAAGTAAAACACTTTTCTTTACTTCTGTTACTTTAAGGAATAGCCCTTTGGTAGCACTATGTTTAGTGGTAAAGTTGATGCCAGACGTAGTACTGGTTCCAAGATAGAGGCAATAAAAAAGCTATTCGAACGGGACGAAAAACGGAAGTGTTTTTCATGACCATCTATAGAAAAGCAGAAGTCAGCATAACCTGCAAACATTTTTTAATGCGTTTTATTTTAAAATGTAATGGAATAATATAACTTTTTACTAGATTTTGTTTGATTGAAAAATCTTATTTATTTTTTTTTCTTACAAGGCATAATATCCATTCAAACGGGACATTTTGAACGGTACATATTTTTCCATTTTGGATCACTTGGGCAATTTTCCAAAGAGGAAGGAGTAGATATTTTTCTTAAAAGAATATAAGACTAGTCTTTTTGCAGTTAAAACCTTTTTCATGTAAGAGGGGTGACATTGCCCTACTAAAAAAACATTTTACTTCGCAGAAATCAGTTTGTCTTCATACCAGATTTGATCAAAATTGGTGTAGCGACTCATTCGTGGCTACATTTTTTCCCATTAGAGGCGCTGCCACACCCATTTAAAGGACTTAGAGTCTCTAGTAACCTTTTTTATGGTACAATCTATCTCCTAAGCAAATTTCATTAAAATCGGTTTATTAGATCAGCCATGGATAGGTATTTTCCTGTTAGGGGCGTGGCACCGCCAACTATTCAAAAGAAGATTATGTTGTGCACTGCCCTTTTTCCCAACTTTGCAAAAAAAAAAGAAGATTTGATTATGTTGTACTATGGCAATTAATACGTGGTTTAACCGTTTTGAACTGCCTATTTATTACACTTATGTTTGCGAACATGACCAACTTCAAATAACTCCAAAAATTTAAAACATTATTTTTTTTGCACTTGTTGTTTTTTTTTTTAATTACGTACTTGAAACTCTGTTAGAACAATTTTGACACACTTGCTGCTGCTATCAATCACGAAATTAGAACAAATGATGCTTTTCTATGTTATTTGTGACATTAGAACATGAACTTCAGCAAATTAAAAATTAACAGTTAATAGAGATTGGTTTGTTGTTTTTGCATTTTTTTTAGCTAATTGATGATGAAAGAGAGATTTTACGGAAATACTATCATCATGTATCATTTCTCTTACACACTTAAATATTTAATGCAAAATACTATTCAATATTACAAAAAAATCGAAACTGCATTTATGCAAGTTTGCAGGTGGTTTGCTCATCGACGTAAATTAATTCTTGTGTAAGTTGCTTAAATTTACAAAATTTGAATATTTTCTTTAAATAATATCAGAAGGTAACGCTATAATAGTAACTTTTAATTTTTCTGTCCCATGTGTATATCTCATAAATATTAAAACCAGTGTAAAAAATTATAAAATAAACTATTCAATAAGAAAAAATTTCAAGTGTCAATAGCGCACTTAATAATGTTAAAAAAATGTTCCGAAGCCACGTTTCTATTTCTCAACTTTGCCCAAATGACACCCGCAGCATTTGTACCCATTTGTGCTGCATTTGTTGTTTTTTTTTTATTATTTCTATTAAAAGCCTCTGTTTTGCCTCAGTATTTTTGTTTGTTATTTTTTTAAATTAAATTTTACGCAAAAATAGCAGTCAAACTTTAGCTGCAAGATTTTTTTTAATAATTTTTCTTTTATTAAATTTTTTTGTTATTTTTTTATATTTTAATATTTTTTGTAGTTGTGTTATTTTGCAAATTTTCTGCAGTTTTCATCAAAATTTTAGTTTTGCACATTTTTTGTTTTTAAACAATTTTTTTTGTTTTGTTTGAGCCAAATAGGTACATGAAGTAAATAATAAATAGAAAAAAAAAATTCGTTTAAGTGAAAAACTTTTCAACACGAATTGCCAGTTAAAAATAATTTTTCTGCGCGTTGAGTGCTGCCGTTGTTGCCGCTGTCAGTACGTGGTGTGGCGTAGACTCTGCTGCATTAATGATGGTGATAGCATTGATGTTGGTGCTGCTGTTGTTGCTGTTGCTGATGATGATGATAATGATAATGCGGATGGCCCGCCTACCCAATTGACTTACTAATGTAATGGTTTTGGCTCGAGCATGGTAAGCGAAATAAAACTTTTATTTAACGTCGTAAACTATACGAGTGCAGTGTTTATTGAATTGTGTTGTGCTGCGTTAAGTAGCACAAAATTATACTTTCAATAAAAGAAATGCTATTTAGTAAAATTATAGAATTTGCCCACATCCATTTCATTTTATTTTTTAAAATATAACCTGCTGACAGTTGAGTTTTGAATAAGTTTATAAGAGCAGATTGATTTTTAAAGAGCAAAAAAAAGCCATCCAGCGGAAACTAAGGGTTCAGAGAAACTCTTGAGAACAATTTCTGCATAATTTTTTTTTTCGATCGAAGAAAACTCAATGAAGCGGTTTTAGTTTTGAAACTTAAGAAAATATATGGTAATTTTCATGATGACTTTTAAAGTGGAATAAAAGCCAAACTAAAACAATTTGTTTCTTATGTTACTTTAAAAAATTCTGGCTCCAAGGTAAGGGCAATAAAGAGTAACTCGAACGTGACGAAAAGCGGAAGTACTTTTCAATTTTAAAATCATATGGAATAATCTCACTTTTTATTAGATTTCGTTTGATAAAAAATCCTATGAATATTTTTTATATAAAGGCATAATATTATTCGATACGTGACTTTGAAAACGTTACATATTTTTCCATTATGGTTCACTTGGACAATTTTTTATAAAGATTTTAATGTCTATGTAAACATACAAATTTATTAAAAAAACCAATTCAATTTTAACAAAGAAAATACGAAACAGTAGTAATTTTTTTTAAATATTTTTCTTGTAAGAAAATAAAAATTTTCTTTTTTCTATTAAAACATTTTTTTCCTGTAAGGGGCGTGACACCTTCCGACTAAAAAAAATTTTTCTTCTCAAGAATCAATTTGTCCCCATACCAAATTTGATTAAAATTGATGTAGCGACTCAGTCGTGGCTGCGTTTTTTTCCATTAGTGGCGGTATAACGCCCACTTAAAGAACTTAGAGTTTCTAATAACTTTTTTTATGATACAATATATTTCGTATCTAAATTTAATTAAACTCGGTTTATTAGATTAGCCGTGGAAACGCATTTTCCTGTTGAGGGCGTGGCACCACCTATTATTCGAAAGAAAATTAT
This sequence comes from Tricholauxania praeusta, assembly GCA_949775025.1. Taxonomy (NCBI): domain Eukaryota; kingdom Metazoa; phylum Arthropoda; class Insecta; order Diptera; family Lauxaniidae; genus Tricholauxania; species Tricholauxania praeusta. The sequence continues at coordinate 127,129,833 of OX459030.1, read as the reverse complement.
ATTTTGCACTGCCCCTCTTCACAAGTTTGCAAAAAAAAATTAAGCGATTATATTGTGTTGTAGCAGTAAATAAGTGGCTTAACCGTTCTGCAACTACCTATTTATTACACTAATATTTGCGAACGTGACCAACTTCAAACAGCTCTAAAAATTTAAAATTTTATTTTTTTGCGGTCGTTCTTTTTTTTATATTATTAACATGAAAGTCTGTTAGAACAAACATTTTGACACACTTGCTGCTGTTATCAAACACGAAATAAGAACAAATTATGTTTTTCAATGTCAAATGTGACATAAGAGCATGAACTAAAGCTAATTAAAAATTTACAGTTAATAGAAATTGGTTTGATATTTCTTACATTTTTTTTAGCTAATTGATGTTGGAAGAAAGATTTTGCGGCATGACTATCATCATGCATCACCTTTCTTACAGACTTAAGTATTTAAGGCAAAATACTATTCAATATTATAAAATAGGAGAAACTGCATTTATGCGAGTTTGCAGGTGGTTTGCTCATCGAGGCAAATGAATTTTATAAAAACCTTTTTATTTTTCTGTCACATTGGAACATTCTGCGGAAATGCCCATATATTGATTTTCGGGTTACTTCTTCAGTGGAAAATTTTATCAAAAATTAATTTTTTTAACTTTTAAATTATAAAAGTCGCACATAAAGTCTTCAATGACAAAAGGTGAAAAATTTATGGTGAACTTCGAGTATTAACATTGAACTTCAATATATTTGCTAGTTTAGCTATTTTTATTTTCAATTATAACTTTTGTGTGTACTATGTATTACATCTTCTTACAAATTCTTCACTTATTTTCTTTTACATTTTAATATCTGTACTATTTCAACTAAATATACTCTTACAATGAAAATACATAAGCTTTACTATTATTTTATCTTTAATACCTATGCTTCATTCATTATTTTAACTAACTTTGCTATCACCCGCAATCTTTATGATCTTCACTGTCTTATTAAAAATATTTTACGCTGCGCCAAAGTGACTTGGACATATTCTGAAGCATATTTTGTGTAAACATCCTTAAGGCAAACAACATTACGTTGACTTTTATTTAATACTTCGTTTAAGATGTTCGCGTGTTTGTTGTCATCGTGCTGTATAATGGCGCGGCGTTAAGAAACTACGTTGGAGGAGGAGGAGGAGGAGGGAGTGAATGTAAAACTTTGAACTGCTATTGTTTTTTGCAACATTATTGCTGTTGCTACTTTTTTTTGTATTTTTTTTTTCTTGTAAAATAATTTTTTTTTTTATTTTTAGTTGTAATTTTGTTATTGTCTTAAGCTTCCATACCATTCCAACTTTTACTTCGTAAGTTTCTGCTGCATGTTATGAATATTTATTTGCTGCAAACGCAGTTTGAATGTTTTCCTGCGCTATTTGTTACCCTTTGCTGCACTGCAGTTGTCTGCTTTCAGTACTTACTAAATTGATTAGTGAAAGAGTTAAGGACATTTTACTTACGAGAAAAGGGTTTTACTTTTTGTTGCACTCGTTTGCGTTCTGTTGCTATTATGCTGCTTAAACGTTTACGGCGCGAATGCTATTAAATTGAATTCATTTTTTACCACTGGACACAACACAGATTTTAGTCTTAAATTGACTTTTAAAGTTTCTTGCACTTTGTTGCTAAGTGCGCTCAAGTAAGACAATGTTGCATTATGTTGTCCAAGGTGCAATGTAGTGCTGCAGCATGTTTGATTGTTATTTTTGAAGTAATTTATATGAGTAGCATGTGAGAGGCGAAATAATTACTATCTAAGGCGTAGTAAACAAATTAAGTTACATACAATTTTTTAAATTTTTAACACGAAAATATGCCCCTATACGCTACTTAAACTTTCATTACTCTATGGTAAGAGCGCCGATTAGTCGTAGTACTGGAGTGTATTTTTTAAAAACACATATTAATTTACTAGCAAATAAATGTATAAGTTCGAAAAAAAAATCATTGCATACTTCTTGGGTAAACAGCGAAAAATTTTAAATTTTGTCAGCTCATTATTATTTTCACTGCACTTGACAATTGTGGTCCTTATGTGCATATATTTTTGGGCAAATATCTCTTTGTTTTTATACGTCTGTATTGCCAGCGCCGCAAAATGGGTTGAAGTACCGCATTTTCTTGGATAAAGCATTAAGAAAGCAAGGATTTTGAGTACCATTAACTTACTTAGCATTCAATAATACCTTTTTTCCTGCTCTGCATTTGCTAGAAAGCAACGCAAATTTATGGGATTATTCTTATTTGTTGGTAGTTTACGTCAGCTACTTAGTTTCCTTACAAAATCAGGTATTGTTTGGTAATCCCTCAGACTTTTCGTATGAAAAATTTATATTTAAAGATATGGTACGAGGCAATGTTCATTTAATTTTAATATATTTTTCATGGCATTTTTGCTAAACTGTAAGTATGTTTTGCCTTTGGAATTAAATATGATTCTTAAGCTAAACTTCCAAGGGAAAACTGCATCTGATTTGCCCTAATCACCTGATATTTAAACTAAGGCATGCTGGTGAATAATCTTCAGGCAGCCTTAGACTTATGTGGGTTGCAGGCATGTCCTAGTTCACTTACAATTACAATGTGAAATTTGGAAGACATTGTGCACCAAATTTCATTCAACACCTATCCTGTGTACATCAACTAAATAATTAATTAGTTTTGCTGCCATTCAACCCACTGTGCGCCATTGTAATTTTGTGTCAACACAAAAACGTTAAAAATAGTTTTTCCATTATGACACTTGCTCAAAGTGTAAATTAGCTGCTTGAATTTTGGGTTGTTTTGTTTTGTTTACTATGTGCTTCACAGCATGCAGTTTTTCCAAGTTTTTTCTTTTTTTACCACCATAGTAGGTATGTAAAAAGTTCGGTGGTAGTTTTTATGCGCTTTTGAGCTTATAAGCATATGCAGTGCAAGTCTAAAAGTATGCTATGTAAAATAGTTGAATAAAATTTAACAAAATTTTAGGAAAAAAAATTTCAAATTATATGCTTGGCAGTAAAGTTTTCCGCGCTGTTTTTTCAACATTTTTTCTTTTCTTTTTTACTACCGATGGTGTAGTAAAAACTTTTGAAATAAGTTTGAGGTTTCATTGCATTAAGCCTTAAAGTAGGCAAAACTAATTTTTTTTTCTACTTTTTTTGGGCTAATTGATTATTTAGTTGAATGCACAAATGTGCGTTTGCTTTATGGTGTGTACGATTTTTTACTTAAAAATATCTATTAATTTTTTGTACAAATTAGTTCTTAGCCGCAATTGAAACAAATATTTCAATTAAATTAATGTGACACAAACAAAACACAGTGGTTTTAGTGTTTAATTTATTTTTGCATTTGTCAACATTGCGTGAAAGCTCTTATTGTCTAATTTAATTTAAAAGTTTATAATTTATGCAGTTACCTCACACAACGTAGTGAATTTAGTTTGTTTTCTTTTTTTGTCCAAAAACTTATTTGTATTGAGTTTTTGTAGTCAACACAATAGTGTGGAAAATTTTTGGAAAGTAATTTGCATTTTATTTTTTCTGTTGAATAATTTCTCAAAGAAAAGATTATTCTAATTGAAAAGTTTTTGGCTGTAAACAATAGATATAGTTGGAGTATGGTTTTTTGGAAAGTTTTCATGCGCCGTTGAACATAACAAACATTGTAAAAAGTAATTTTTTGATAAAGCTTTTGGTTAACAACAGTTTTAATACAAAAAATTAATACTATTTTAGAGACTTTCGAATTCCCCGAAAAATGTGAGCTAGAAATTTGCAAGAAATCCCTCAGTTAGTGATTTAGGAACAATGGATTTCTGCCTATAAAAGAGAATATGGTGGCATCAATTTATGTTGAATGCTGCGGTTGCAGTAGAATTTTGAATCTGTTTTGTGGCATCAACCTATCTATAGTTGAAGGCATTTAAATTTACTGTATAGAAAGTTGCAGTATAATTTGATTGGAGCTTGAGTACATCACTTTGATTTTAGTGAATATTTAAATTTTTTAGTTTTCTTAAGACCATATCTCAAACACAAAACCCACATTAAATGTTTAACATTTAAAAAATAATACAATTTACAATGAATCAATTTTGTCTCACATGACGTATGATCAACTTTTTGCACATACAATAAAAATTTCTGAGTGCTTTATGTGATTATTATCAAATTTTGATGCAACGTAGGACTTTCATAGTTTCGAAGTTTTATTGTTTATTGTTTACTTCAGAAAACGTTTAAATTTAAAATATGGCTGCTCGCAAGTGCTTAGTTTATTTCACGTAAGAAAAATTATGCATTAAAGCTATATTTTTTTCTTCAAAACATTTCAAATTTTCTGTACCATGTAAGTCTATTTTCTTTTCTAAAAAATTTGTGTGTGCAAGCTTATTTTCCCAATGTATTCATGCATTAAAATTATGCTATTTTTCTTTTTAATTTCGTAGAAAACCTTTATATATTATATACGCGATTGCCCATTAAAATCAAAATTAATGCATAAGTTCTCATATCCGTGCCATTTTGTAAGCTTTTAAAAAAACCAAATAAAAACTTGCAAGATTTGCATAAATTTTATGATACAGCAGCTATTTTGATTTAATAGCACATACACTCACGTAGGTAGTAAGGAAGAGAGCAGTGAAAAATATTATTATTTATTAGCATTTCAATCAGAAAATATCACTGTAGCGACAATATCACTCCTGCCCTAGCGCACGCTGCTATGTATATTCTTGCTCGTATTTCGCAAATTAATCGCAAATTTCCACGTTAAGCTTGAAGGCGCTAAATGGAAATTTATGTTCAGGTATGTTAGGTTTTTTTTATAATATTTTTCTACTTAATTTGTTTGTGGCCATGAAGAATATGAAAAACATTTTATGTACTTGTATGTGTGACAGCTGTCATTTTTGTGTGGCTGCAAGTGATATAAAAAATGTGTGCCTTTATAGAAACGTGGATGCATAAATATATACAACGGCTTACAGCTGCCAAAAAAATTGTAATTTATTAAAATTATTTGTTTCATTTTTCAGATGTATGGTAATAAATATTTTCAAATGCATTGTAGATTTGATTAATTGAAAAATATTTTACGTGGGTGGAAAATGTTTTTTCAAAGCTTCTGGATACATTTTGCGTTTTTTATGTGATTTTCTGAGGAAAAAATTGCTGTTATACTTTTCAGATTTATAATATGGCCATTGAAAAAATTATGTTATGAATGTGAGAATTAAAAAAAAAAGTTTTCTAATTTCCTTCGTGTTATATTATATTAAGCTTAGTTGTTTCTTAATAGCCATCAGTTGAAATGCTTTGTCATATTGCTTACTTAAATATCAATAACTAGGGTGAATCTCAAAAGCCTCAGTTGCATCGTATTAAATATATCCAAATTTATTTTAAAATACTATGACAAAACTCCAGTGAATATAAAAAAAATGTTAATCATACGTCATGTTGTATGTTTAAACTTGCTGAAGAAGAAATCATAGAGAGCAAACGATGTTTTATTCCTTGATCCCAAAGCTAAAGTCTTGTATATATTATGCTTCAAATATTTGCTATTCTAAAAATCAAATTGATTGTTACAATTTAATATTCTATGATATTTACTATTGAAGTTATTTCCTTAAACGCCATGCAAAACCAAATTATTTAAGTAAATTAAAATCGAAATTTAGAAAAAAACACTTCCACTTCGAAACGACTCGTTAGCATAATAACAAGAACTTAAAAAAAAGTTGCATACTTTTGTGTTACTTTATTAAATTCACAAACAAGCAGCATTTTATGAACTTCTTATTTGAATTTTGTTTTCTTCACAAACATTCCTTTGCCAAGCTTTAAAACAGAGCACAAAAAAAAATGCACACTGAAGGTAATTTAAAAAGATTTAACCTTCAAATTTTTGATGCAAGGTTCTTGCAATGCATACTTTAACCAAAAAGTCTTCGAGTACACAAAATCTTACCTTCACCTACGCACTTAAAAATAATGTGTAAAAAATCGCAAAATTTTTCATCTTCAACAATAAAGTATACATTTTTGTTGCATATTTTTAGGAGTTATGTGTTGATTGGGGCTCTTAAACTATATATCGCTTTCAAATGATTGCATTGATTGAAAAATTGGTTATGTTTTAAAGTTATAAGATGATGAATGTTGACAAAATGCAAAATCCAAAATCAATTTAAGATTTATCTGGCGAACTGTATCCTTCAATTTATTGATAAATAGCATCAGATATTTCCTACAAAAAACTATTTAGTTTGTTTCCATCAAGAGCAAAAAATAAAGGAAAAATCCTGTAAGAGAAAACGTTTCAAGGTGATGAGAACCATTTCAGCTTCTATACTAAGTGATAATATATTTAAGAATCCTGATAAAAATTAAGTGAAGCTGAGTTAACTCAAACTATAAAGAAATTGCTAATTCTCTTAGTAATATTAATACCTTTTTGGTCACTGTTTAATTAAATGTTACTCATACGTCATGATAAAATATTAAACTAGCATTTGAAAAGTTTGATACCACTGCTTCGATAATTCGTAAGCCTACATATTTTCTATATTTTTGTTGATTTTAAATTGCTCTGTATTTATGTATAAGTTAAAAAACTGGCTGCTATATCAACAAAGAAGGAACCTTTAAGTAAAACAATAACGAAAATATAATAAAACAGTTAATATTTTGCAAGTTAAAAATGTTTGGTAATCGCTATTTTACTACATACGTAAGCAAAACCAAAAACGTATAAAGAGCCCTAGTTGCTAAAATATACTGCATGCTTAGGAACCGCACAAATAAACTTCAACAAAATAGCAACATTTTTTTGTGCAAGAGCGTACATATGAAAAAATTTTGTGCGAGCAAGCAAGTTTCAACTCTTTTTTTTTTGCAGCAACTAAGTCTATGCATGTAGTATGCAAAATATGCTGCTTCAAAGCAATTGTTAGCAAAAGTTGTTATTTTGCTGCATAAAAAACTTCATTGTCATAAAAGTTGCGCGACACGTGAAAAAGTTGTTTTTTGCTGCTGCCTTATTGCTTGCTACTGTATTGCAACAATAAAATATTTTTGTAAAGTGACACTTAAAAGTATTTTTTATTGCTTGTGTTTAATTTAAGGGAACGCATTTACTTGCTGATTATCTCGCCTACGTAAAGAAATGCTTACTTTGTTTTTTTTTGGGTCACGCAACAAAATACGCTTTCGTTATCGTCGCGCATAAATCAGCAACAGCAAAATTCTATGCTTTAGTCATAAAAATGTTTAGCGCTGCATTTTGCCTATGCTGACGCACTGTGGTATTGAAGGCTACAGGTAAATGTGACTGTTCGTTGAATAACATGACGTATGAGTAATATTTTCTATAGAAAACTGCAACTTTTTACAGTTTCAGCATTTAAATTTCAGATAATTTTTTTTTTTCGATGCAAATCTGGTTTATGACGTACAGTTTATATTTTATGCGTTAAAATATCTTCGAAGTATTTTAAGTTTCAAATTTGGCTGCAATGAGCTACTTGAATAACAAAACAATTTAGTTTTTTAATTTTTATAAACTTTTGTATCGCTCTTCTCACACAGTACTTCATTTAGCTTTTGCTGATTAACTGCTGAGCTGCGAATTGTGACTGATTTCATTTCGAAAAAAAAACGACTTTTGTGCGTTTCCGAAATCATGAAAATGTCAAAACATTCAAATGTTATGATAGCATAAAACGTTGTTAATAAAATCAAAAATATTGTTTTGCTTAAGCTGTGGCTATTAACCTCAAGCACCATGTGATCTTATGCGTAACATCCCCTGCCCCACCACTTCTTCAAACCACACGAATATACCATAAAACCAAACATACGTTGGTTGTTAATCCTTTACTTTCATCAACTCTCACCGCATCTTTGATTTAAAAGTCTTCTCGTTCTTCTGAAATGTGAAAATGCGTTCGCTCGTTCGTTAAATCTGCAGCGTTGTCACACAAAACTGGCAACAACTCGTTAACTTGAGCTTCATTTCGAAATTCGATTAACTGTTCTTTTTGTTGTTATTGCTTGCTGTGTTGTTTCCTTTTGTCAGAAAGTTGGTGGCGGTTTTGTCATAAAATTGAGTTGTTTGGTTGTTTTTTTTTTGTTTGTGCCCAGTACGCAGTCATTACACAGTAAAAAATGAATGAATTGAATGGTATGAAATTTTTGAGTTTTTTAAAAGCAAACTGGAAAAAACTAATTTTTACTACATGACCCATTGGTTCATTTCATTCTCTACTCAAATCCGGAAAGCACACGGTGAAAATCATAAAATTTTTCTATTTCGGTCATTTGGAAAGTTATATTTTTTTTCTCATGTAATTAAATGTTACTCATACGTCCCACGCAAAATGTTCGATTGCCCTTTAAGAAAATTTGCGATGTTATCAATTGCAGCCATGTACCAAAATAAACTTTTCTGTAAAGCACGAAATGCTAAAGCGAGTAGTAATAAGATACTGATCCCAACATGCATCACAACTGAGGTAATGAGTCTTAAGTTTGACAAATATGAAGAATATTGATAATATTTTATAAATGTTTACAATTTGGCATCGTTCGGATTTAATGCATATCATATTGTTCACATAACTGCAGTTTGCTAGCTCCTGAGATTTTTGTTGAGTAGTTAAGGCGCATCACCAAGACTTACCGCACAGTTCAACGTAAGCTAAACAGGCAATCTCACTAAGAAATTTTTGGCATCTAGCCACAGTAAGAGAATTATAAAAGGCAGAGCTGAAGGATTAAATACTGAAAGTATAAATATCAGTTACAATTTTTCCCTGTGCACTTTAGCCTACAGCATTTGCTGTGTGTTTCCTTTCTACTCTTCACCAACGGTATTAAGAAGGATGTCCTTTTGCCGCTGCTTATCCTGTTATTAACTTTGCAAGCACGCAGGCATAAAAGCTTTGCTGCTTCTCACCCTTTTTTGATATCTATTTTTGGCCTTTACGTGGCCTCCAGCAGGTTTTCATCATCATCGTAGTGAAGGGTTAATCCTTTTTATTGTTTTTCCTACTCATTGTTGTTGTTAAATGTTTGATGACGTCCACTTGTTTTGGTTTATGCTGCAAGTTTTTCATTTCGGCTTTTTGCTTATTACTTTTGATATAATAAAATAATATTGGATTGAAAAGTTTATAATTTGATTTGTTTGAAATTGTTAAATGATAAATAGGAGAATTGCTAAGATTTGATTTTTAATATTTTACAAACAAAAGCACAGCTCATGGAGCTATGTTGTATGGATTTCTAAGTTAGAATTGCGATTGTGTGTATATGTTTTTTGTTGTTTGAATAAAATATTAATTAAATATGCAAAAATGGTCATCAATACAAAAGTTAATTTTTTTAAAATAAATAATCCTTATTTTATTGAGCTTTTTACCTTGTGGCTATTATTGAAAAATGACTAAGGAAAATTTTCAAAAGGCTTTGTGTGCCCAAAGGCTTTGCGCAGCAATATTAATTTCGACTTCAGCCCTTTATCAGTTTTATTAATTGAAATATTTGTAAAAAGGATGCGTATCGTACGGCAATCCAAGTGTTATTTATGACTTACTAAAGTAGCTGTAGGTGTAGTTACTAGGCAATTTTGTTGAAGTAATGTTATGTAGCCCTTAAGTAAACCACATGAATTCTAATGGCAACCTTTTTTTGATAAGAAGTTGCATGAGTTATGACTGAAGGAGTAGAGATATTTTGAAAGTGAACTTCATCAATGCTGTGCAATAAATCAGTGAAATAAATGAGAAAAAATGAAATGTGAAAACGTTGGTTTTTAAGTTCTAGTAATTTGGAGTGTGCTATAAAAGTAATTCTAGTGAAATGGCAACCAATAAAGAAAAAAAATCTTAAAAATTAAATTGAATTTTTTACCTGATGCGATGATGATAAATTTAATTGATCTTTTGTATATTCGATACTGTCAATTGTGCAAACTTTTTCACATAAATTTTAATCAAAGTGATATAAACAACATAAGGCTTAAGTTTGGGATGTTTTTTTTTCATAAAAATCCTATGGGTGGCAAAAAAAATTGCTTGAGTTCGAGAGCATGAATAATGCAAAGTCTATGCAAAATGAGACTTTGAAAAACAATCAAATTTTTCAACTTTGTACAAATATTGTACAGATGCTCATCTCAGAGTTTTTGGTCAAAAATTTAGTGATGTGCAAATTAGATAGAGAAGCAATAAATGCGTTACTTTTGAAAAACAATCAAATTTTTCAACTTTGTACAAATATTGTACTGATGCTCATCTCAGAGTTTTTGGTCAAAAATTTAGTGATGTGCAAATTAGATAGAGAAGCAATAAATGCGTTACTTTTGAAAGAATCTGTATTGCTATTTTAACTAAGGGATCACATTGCGGTCATATATGCAATTTTTGTGATATAATTTTTATGATATTTTTATATAGGTTTTAGTTTATTGCTATTTGATAACTACGCGCAAGCATAGGCTTCTAAAAATATTAGTTCATAAAATTTGTCTAAGCAATCACATGTCATTCCATACCATAATACTCCTAAAGTTTTTCAAAAAATAATTAATAAGTTGAACTGCAGAAAAAATATATATGTTTTGCTTATGAAAAATGTCATAGCATTGTACGAAATTCTCTCTACAGCATTTCAAAAATCAAAAGTATTTTTTTTCCGAAAAGCCTAATGTAATTCTATTAAAACTCTCATGAGTTTTTAGTTAAAATAAAATAACTATATAAAGTTCTTCCTTTTGTGTGATATGTCTTAAGAAAACTTATGAAATTTAACAGCACTTCATGCGTTATGAGCAAATTTCTCACATGAATTAATAAATCCATAAGTTTTTTGAGACAAAGCTGCAATTCTTATGAGATTTTTTAACAATTTGCTACTAATTGGTTGTTTATTTTTTCCATTTTCCAAATTCATAACTATTTTTTTTCTGAAAAGTCTCATGTAATTTTATTAAAACTCTTATGAGTTTTTATGAAGAACTTGTAAGTAATAAATATAAAAAAACCTTTCTTTATTGTGACAACTCTCAAGAAATCTAATGAACCTTAACAGCACTTCACACGTTATGAGGAAATTACTGGCATGACGAAGTAAGCCTATAAATCACATGAGACTAAGCTAAGACTCTTATGAAATTTTTTAACGAATCGCTAGTAATTGGTTGTTATTTCTTTTTTTTTTAATTTTACTGTACTTTCATTTTATAAAATTTCTCATGAGATATTGCTAAGAATTGGTGGCAGAAAATTGAACTGCCGAAATATTATGTATATTTCATAAATGAAAAATCTCATAACATTATTTGAAACTCTCATAACATTTTTTGAAACCGTCTCTACAGCATTTCAAAATTCATAAAACCCTTCCATTTGTGTGACAACTCTCAAGAAATCTTATGAAATTTAACAGCACTTCAAACGCTTTGAGCAAATTACTGGCATGAGGATGTAAGCCTTTAAATCGCATGAGACTAAGTTGAAATTTTTATGAGATTTTATAACGAATTGCTTTTATGTAATTGGTTGTTTATTTTTTCATTTTGCAAAACTATCACTTTATATAATTTTTCAAGAGATATTGCAAAGTATTTGTGGTAGATTTTCAATATTTCCTTTTTCTTGTGAAAAATCTCATGAAACTTTAAAAAAACTGTTTTTTGTGCATATTTCAGTACAAAAAATATGCGTCAGTAAGTGTTTGCCAAATTCTCAAGTGCAAGCTTACGTCTAGCAAAGACAAATTAATTCATGTGATAAGGAAACAAAGGGTATACAACATACAATATAAAGCTTGTTTTGGCGGAAGCATAACTTGATGATGGTTTGATGATGTAGGGATTTAAATATAACACTGTGAAATACAATGCCCTTACTTAGTAGGCAGGATATTAGATTTTTCTACCAACTACTGAATATGTCCACGTTCAGCAAGAGCAAAAGCTGATAGCCGGGCTATAGATGAATATTTGAAGGCAATCATTATGTGATGTTGTTTTAACGGTGTGCTTACATTATAAAATCAGTTATAATTATATGCTTTTTTGGATTATCAAGTAAACCAATTCAAAAAAAAATCTAAAAACTTCAATGCTTTTCAGCAACTCTTTTTTTTTTCTTTCCTCCTCCTATATTTACCTTCCTCTTTCTCTATTTACCTTCCCACCTTGCCCAAAATTTTTCAACCTTCATTAAAACACCATAAAAAACGACTCTATAAAAATTGACCTAAGATTAAGGTTTTACTCCAACAATTCAAAAAAAAAAAAAAAAAGGCTGATAGTAATTTTTATTGCCAAAGCTGCTGCTACTAACAACCAAATAAAGAGGCAGCAGTAAACGATGAAAAAATAAAAATTGCAAACGAAATAAAATCCAATTAAACTTTAATGTTTTCCTTGGTCTATTTGCAATAACCTAAAGTGTTAAATCACCTGATGCCGTCAGCATGATTCTACGGTCATAAATCTTCTAACACCAAGAGCAAACGACAAGCAATTGAGAGGGTCAGCTTATCAGTCTAAAGGTTTGCGCTTAAGCTGCACCCCGCTTGTAGTGGTGCGGCGAAAAGCTGGCGACAAGCTGTGAAGTTTAAAAAAAAAAACGAAAAATATATTTTACAGTCATGTATTGGTTTTTAATATGAATTTCGGTACAAGTTTTGCACATTCATTCCATAGAGAAATCAAGTCGAGTGGCGGCGCAGCAGCAGCAGCATGGTACGTGGGGTTATACGTAGGCTCATTGGCACAGTCAACAAAAATGAAAGAAAGGAAAGACCGAACTGATAACATTTAAGATTATTTGGTACGCAAAAGCTACTTTGTGAAGGTACCACCACTATTGGGTGTTTAAGGCGAAAAAGTTTTATTGCTTCCTCTGCACAGAACTTATTATCAAGATTTGTTTGCATTGGTATTTCTGATTTCTCTTAAAAGAATTCCTGTAGTATTAATGTTGGTGTAAGTGTGTTGGTGCGCCAGTGAATGGTCAGTTTTGTTGGGTCATAAATTTTATTTTTTATACACCATTTTTTCCATTTTTGTTTATTTGTTTCTATTTGATTTTAGATAAATTGCTTTGTAAACAATTTTTATTATGCTACATTAAAAGGATGGATATATTCGTGTTATTTTAAGGTTGTGGGTATTTTGTGTTAAGCTGATAGCGCAATGAACAATATTTTTTTTTTTTTTGCCATAACATCAATCAAAATGTACATTTTGATTATTATAAAAAAATTCATATATTAGTTATAGCTTAAAAATTTCAAGCTCACATTAGAAATTGTTAATTAAAGATTTCCAAAAAATTGACATTTTTCTTTGTCCCAAATTTTTAAAGTTCCAAAGTATCACAGCAGTCACTCTTAAGTTTCAAAAATTACTGCAATCGAATTTAAACTCAAAATCTTCAACAAAATTTCATCTTAAACTGAGCACTACTGCTCAGATGCGACATTGTCTTGACCAATTTGTGGCTGTCTTTGGCAAAAAGGTTTGTTCTATCCTCTTATCGAACTAGTGATATTTCAATTAAATATTTAATGACCTCTTTTTGTGAGGTTTCTACATTGCTTGCTACATTTTAGTATACATAGTGCTCCTGTATGCCACACAAAAGACCCTATCCTACCTACCCTTTTTCTGTTGTCTTGATTTCCGAGTGGCTTTTAATCAATGTGAATTGGCTGCAAAAATTAGAAAGTGTGCCGGAAATAAATGGGTTTTTGTGGTCTTTGTGGTTGCTTTGTAGTTTAACATACTTGTAAGTTTCATCTCTGTGTGTGTGTTGATATCTTAGTTTTAAGTTTGTGGTGGTTGTTAACATAGTTAAACACCAAAAAAGGGTTGATTAATCGATGCATACAAAATACGCAAAAGAAAAAATGTTAGGGATTAATTCGGAAAGACCATCTATTTTCTAGGATTTTCATTCTGAGGATATTTGTGTTTATTAGTTGATGAAGTTCATTAAAATAAAACTTAAAGTTTTGAAACAAAAATTGCTATGATGTCTTCGAAGATTTTTGAAAATGCTTTAAGCGGAGATTGGATTAAATATTTGGCAAACAAAATGAAAATAAGCGAACAATTTCAGTGGAAAGTATGAGAAAAAATCACTGGTATGAATCAAAATGACACAACTTGATATTTTTCTAAAATAAAATACAACACAGCCATATAAGCTTTCACAGCAAGCGAATTTCCCTCACCCTTCACCTTGATTACAAATATTTTTTTCTAAAAAAACACACACAACTATGCATAATTTGCCAGCCTAATGTGAAAATTAAATGAAGCAACAAATGGCAAACGTAATCGACATGATGTGGACATGCATTTCATGCATACCATATAGTATATTGGTTTGGTTTTTGTGCTTGTATTACTAATTGCGTTATTTTGCACTCATAATTTATTCATTCAAAAAACAATTGAAAAACACTAAAATTTGATTTACGAATTAGCAGTGATAAAAAATTAATAAATTGATTAGTTGAAATGTACGTATAGTTTAATGGAACACACTTGACAAAAGTGAATAGTCCAATCAGTACAAAAACAAATTTTAATTAAGTTATTACGTTGAAATATACGCATAATTTATACAATTTATTTTTGAAACAAAACTTTTGAACGATGCGTTTCAATGAGAGCGATATAAAAATGTATATATTATGGAATTGAAAATGGTCTCAAATAAATGACACTTTTTTTTAAAACTTTAGTCTTAAAATGATTTTATTGCTTATAACTTTAGTTTTTATTTTGACTACAAAAATAATTTATGCAGATCACTGTGAAGAAATATCACTGTGATTAAATAGCAATGTGCTATATATATTATGGTATAACATCAGCGAGGTAGTAAATTATTATGGTTCAATATCACTCTTACAAGATATCACTGCCATAAAATATCACTGGGATAAAATATCAATGTGATAAAATACCACTGTTATTTCATATTAATTTACTATACATTATTTTAAGACATTAGTGATATAGTAAATTTGTGTGGATGAATATCACTCTAATAAGATATTGGTGTGAAGAAATCTCACCAAGGTAAAATATCACTATCACAAAATATCACAAAAAAAAAATACTGCGATAAGATGCGATGAAATATCACAGTGATAAAATGTCACTGTGATTAAATAACTATTTAACACACATTACGTTATAACATCAGTGAGATAGTAAATAATGTTAATTAATACCACTTTGATAAAATGTCACAGTGATAAAATATCACTTTGATAAATTTTCACTGTGTTGAAATATCATTGTGACAAAATATCACAATGGAAAATATCACTGTGATTATAAGTTAATGTGCTATGATGCCACGGATATAAACTAAAAATTACAAACTTAAATGTAACAAACTTATCACTGCTGATTATACACTTTATAATAAAAACTTTTGAGATAACTTTATGTGATAAAATATCACATGCAAAAAAAAAAAAAAAATTAAGCAAACGGTAGTGATATTGCACTGAAAAATGCGCAAACACGCTGGCGGAAACACAAAATATCACAAAAAATTCACTGCGACAAAAAAATCACTGCGATAAGATATCACAGTGATAAAATGTCACTGTGATAAAATAACTATTTAACACACATTGCGTTAGAACATCAGTAAGATAGTAAATAGTGTTAATTAATATCACTTTGATAAAATATCATTGTGATAAAATATTACTGTGATAAAATAACACGGTGATAAAATATCACTGTGATAAAATATCACTGTGCTAAAATATCACTGTGATAAATTGTCACTGTGTTGAAATATCATTGTGATAAAATATCGCCATGATAAAATATCACTAAACAATCTCAATTACAACAAATTTATCGCTGCTGACTATACAATTCATCATAAAAATAGTTGAGATAGATTTATGTGATAAAATATCACAGCAATATTTTATATGAAGAAAAAAACTCAGGCGCATATTCATAGTCGTATTTTAAAGTTGAAATTAACTAAACTCAAACTAAGCTCAAAATAAATTTAGTCATGACTAAAAATTGTTTTCTATTCATAGTCGATTTTTTAGTATTGACTAACTGGCATAAGCTAATGAATTCACCACACAAAAGCTTTCGTGGTAAACTTGTCAAATGTTGACTTTTTAATTTCAATTTAGTTAAATAAGAAAGAGAGTAATAAAAATTTTGAGCACACAAGTCACCGTGGCGCAATGGTTAGGACTGTGAACTCATAGCCCTCAGGACGTGGGTTCGAATCTCGTCAGTTAACATGTTTTTTTTTTTTAAAAAACATATACATATGTATATGAATATGTATAATTTTTTTTTTACCCTTCCGGTTTCTAAAGTGGCCTGCCATTATAAATTTTGACTTTTTAATTTTACACTAATAAATTAACAGAAAGAGTAATAAAAAACTGGATTTTACAAGGCAGCGTGACGAAATGGTTAGGACTGTGGACTTATAGCTCAAAGTGCGTGTGTTCGATTCTCATCAGAATAAAATTTTGGTCTCAGGAGGAAAAAAGTATGTTTCGGGAGCTAGTTTCGAAACATGTGGCGGTAGTGGACAGTAAACTAAACGAAATGAGCATGATTGTTAAGAAGAAAGAAGCCTGGAGCAATATTACTCGCAACATGGAGTCGGCAGGTTACAAAAGAACCGTCAGCTTTGGTGGACATTACGCCCCAAAAATCGTATGGTGCATAGCACTTGCAAATCCTTAGCAACAGGCAGTCCTCTACAAAGAGAATAAATAATCTAAAGAGATCTCGTCTGGTGGAACGGAACAAAAAATTATAGATTATTTATAGATTATAGAAATAGATTATTTATTCTCTTTGTTCTCATCAGTAAAAATGCTTTTTTTTTTAAAATCATATATGCATGTATATTTTTTTTAACACGCCAAATAAAAACAACTTATAATCCTCAAAATTATCAAAATTGAATTTTCTGATATGAAATGAATGAATTTTCTCCATATTTTCTTTTTGATATCGACTTAATATCAACTTCAGCTGAAACTATTTTTTTAGTTATAACTAAGCAGAAAAGCCGATGCTAAATCGACTATGAATGACTTAGTTATTGCTAAAATAAAGTTCTAACTTAAGCTGATGCTAAATATGACTATGAATATGCGCCTCAGTTTTTAACTCGATTGTTTCTGCTGTAAATGAATTGCGAAAAAAATAACAATGCAAACGGTAGTGATATTGCACTGAAAAATGCGCAGACATGCTGGCGGAAACACCCTGTTGACTGACCTACTGCACGTAGTAAAAAATGCAAATATTAACAGGAACATGTCAACTGCAAATAGAATAAAAATCTTGGGCTCTATTGTGCACTTTTTTTTTGGTGTGTTGGTCCTTTCTCTGTTGCTTGCCAAATGCAAACCAGTGTAGTGCAGCATTGTAAACAAAATTGCAGTTTGCTGTACTAATTTTTTTTTCTTTACATGCCAGCCTTGGCCAAAATGTGATACACAACCAAACAATTTTTTTTTTTGGAAAAAGTGCCACAAAAATCTACCGCGCTTATTTTATTTTTATGCCCCAATAAAATTTAACAAGAATTTTCACTACATTAAATTTTTACATTAAATTAACATAACAAAAATACTCTGCTCCTAACAGGCAACCCTGAAATATTATGCAAAATATGTACAAAACCGGTCACAAAGCATACTAATGTCCTTTTTATAGCCTTAAGTTTAGAGTAAAAATTTACTTGTAACTAAGCCTTGCCCAAAATTTGTTGCTGCTGCCCTGCGAGTGAAAGCATAATGGAGGTGGAGATGCACAAAAAAAAATGGCACAAAATATGAAAAACCCTACAAGAAGTTTGCATTAAAATTAAATGACATGGAAACTCTGCTTTGCATTTTTCTTCTTTTTTTTTCATCAGTTACTGCTGGCCATATTTACGTGTATTTATTGCGCTTTGTGGTTATGTTGCCTTCTTTTGTTGATCATAAATACATGAATGAGGACTTTTTTTGTCGGCTCCTTTTTGCAGCTTTTTTAATAATCTTTTGAGGTTCCTTTTAACCCCTTCCGCCGCAATGTAATGTTACTTATTTTTTAATAATTTAGCTGTCAAATGCATGCAAATATTTTCGCGTCGTAAAAAGGAAACCTGCGGAAATGTTTATTTTTTAACAAATGCCATTATTGTATACATTTTTTTTTGTGGAATTACCCTTCATCTCTTTGAAAAAAAAAAAAAATAAGTAGAAAAAAGGGGAAACGTTGGCAAGAAAAATGGCAGTTATGAGCTGTCAACCATTTTTTGTGGTTGACAGTTCGATCAAATGTTTTGTCGTTTGGTTTTCGATGGTTTTTTTTTTTTTGCAACCAACGTCCTCCATTTTCACATGCAATTCATTGAAATTTGCGGTTGTCAGTCAGTCAGTCAGCAAATTCAGTAGCAGTTTGTTATTTATATTATCATTGATTATATGTATTGTATTTGCAATAAACTTCTTGACATTATATGCAGGAAAGGCTAAAGTGTCAGAACTTGTCAGTATGATAACTGTTTTTGAATTGGTTTTTTAATTAGAATACAAATTAATTTATTTATGTCAATAGCAGTACTTGTGATATTATTTGTACTTGTGATATGTTTGCAAACAAACAACTAATTTTGTGGTAAATTGTTTTGACAATGTTTAAATTTTAAAGTCAAGAGGAAATTAATTAATACTAAAATTTTACATTGATATTATTGACTTTTAGAAAGAAAAATTCAAATATTCCAAGCTTTGATATTAAAAAAATATAAAAAAAATCATTTCTCAATTACAAAATAAATCACACAGCTAAATATCCTTTTTTCAGTTATAAATTGTGAATTTTGAATTTTCATGAAATAAAATTTTTCAAAACTGCAAGCTTTTCAAATCAGAGCACAATATGACGTATGACTGTTATTGAAAAACAAAAAGGTTTTTTTAAAAAAAGTTACTACCAAGCCATCGCAAATGGAAGTTCAAATTCAAATTTTTTTTTTTAATTTTTCATGCGCATCGAGTGAAAGTCAAATTTTTTCCTTGAAAAAAAAAAAAAAAAAAAAATCATAATAGAGAAAAGTTCATTTTGCGGTAGTCCACATGCAGTTTGACGGTCCACTGATTTTCGCGCAACAGACAGGATTTTGACTTGCACTCAAACGCATGCATAGTTTATCGTTGGGGAGATGCAGAAATGGATGGGTAACTGCGTTAGGTTTCTAGAACTCAATTTGACAATGAAATTGATTTTGCACAACCAAAAGCGGAAATCAAATTTGTATTTTTTCAGGAAGAAGTCAAGGGATAAAATAGACTATGTCAGAAGAATTCAAATGATTTAGAATATTTAGTATGATATTGTGAACCAATTAAGTTTTTAGCTGACTATAGCGGTTTAAGGACGATGAATACTTTTGTATAACTGAACGCATTAAGTACTGCTATTATCTTAGCATGCAATACTTATTTGGAATTAACTTGACTACCCATAAAATAGCGCTGTAAGATTTCCGCAATAATTTTAAAATTTAACAACGCACATCTGTTGCAATTACTGTCAGAAAATCTTTAAACAAAATGTAGAAACTCACGCGTGCAGTATTTTTTTTTGCCAATATTGCTGGCACTCATTTAGTCTGTGATTGGTTGCACATTTTTACTTCCGTTCCAATATTCTACCAGCAAACTTTGCCATGGCTGCATTCATCATTGAACAGCTTAGTTTTCAACACAAATAAGAGTAGAAAAACAACGACAAAAGCACATGGTATGGTTTAAGGCGCTCGATGGCAACACATTTTTGCTACACTCAGCTAGTTGTTGCAGCAGTATTTGTATGTTGTTTGTTGGTTGTTGAATAGCGCGGTTGAAATCAGCGCAATGAGCTTCAAAACATGCCACATGATTGGATTTTTTGTAAATTTGTGTGCGAGATTTTTTTGTCAGTTTCGTCGCAAATGTGCGCACAATAAAATTGAAAAGTTTTCGGAGAACTGATATTTTGTAGGTGGATTTTTGAGATTTTACACTAAATGACGGGTAAGTCGCTTATTTTGTGGCGGAAGTATTGAGCTGAGAGTTTGCTGCTTCGTTTTTCTTTTAAATGGTTAATGCATAAATTTTATTTACTTTAACTTCAAGCAAAAGATTTAAGAACTTTTTTTAGATTATCAGTAATAAGCGACAGACATAAAGTTTGGCTGAGTTTATTTTATTGAATGCCTTAAAGTATGCAAAGTACTATGTGAGAATTCTTAGCTGAAGAAACTGAGATATCATATATAGGCCATACGGGATTTTTCAATGAAGAACAAAATATTCTCGTTTCTTGATTTTTGTTGTATCAAAAATATAACTGTAAATAATCGTTATTTACTATAATTAAAGTCAAAAAAATCAAATTAAAGAAAACACGAAATCCGAGTTTGAGTATACAGCTGAGTTTCTTTTAACAAGAAGCGTAGATATCTGACATGATTTTTAATTTTGTGATTTTTATTTTAAAAATTAAAAATAATCGCAATTTCAGAATTCTATTCTTTCCGATCAAAAGTAAACGATATTTTGGATTACCATTTTTTGCGATCAAAAGTAATCGTTATATTGGATTTATATTTTTTTTTTGATTAAAAATAATAGTTATTTTGGATTTATAATATTTTTGATCAAAAATAATAGTTATTTTGGATTTCTATTTATTTTGATCCAAAATAATCATTATATTTGATTTCTATTATATTTGATCAAAAATAATCGTTATTTTGGACTTATTTTTTTTCGATCAAAAATAATCGATATTTTGGATTTCTATTTATTTTGATCCAAAATAAACATTATTTTGGATTTCTGTTTTATTCGATCAAAAATAATCGTTATTTTGGACTTCTTTTTTTCGATCAAATATAATCGTTACTTTAGATTTCTATTTCTTCCGATCAAAAATAATCGTTATTTTGTATTTCTACTTTTTTTTCGATCAAAAAAAAACTGTTATTATGAATTTTTGTATTTTAGATATGCTTTATACATACATAATTAAATCCAAAATAACGACCATTTTTGATCGAAAGGAATAAATTCCAAAATAACGATTATTTTTGATCGAACAGAAGTCTTTAACTTTATAATGTAACATAAGTTTTTATAAAAAATTTTAAGAAAGGCGATCATTACTTATTTTCAAAACAAGGAAATCTTACGGTAACATCACCTTAAAAAAGGTTTGATTGATAAGGTTATTTTGACTTCTCCCTTAATTTGTTTTGTCGGTGCCTGAAAGCATGTTGCTAAACTCACATATGTCAAATTTGCTTTTGCTATTAGCAATACTTTGCATACTTTTATGCTGATAAAAAATTAATTTGATTAAAAACAATTTTTTTGACGCTGTTAAGCGATCCACTTTAAGGATTTAATTCTCTGCAACCCTTCTACTTAAAAAATTGACAGCTGTCATATGACCAAATTGCTCACATACCCCACTACCGCCCCATTTTATGAGCCTGGCAAAATAAACGCTTAACAAAATATTATTAACTTGCATGGCGAACATTTCGAAACATCAAAATCATCGTTAATTTAGTTGTAAACCATAAAAGTGGCAAAAAAACCTATGGGGCGGGATTTACTACGTTTATCCTTTTTAAATGGCAGCTAATGTTGTTTTTGTTGTTATTTTTAGTATCATAAAAATTGTTGATTTCGTTTTTGTTGTTTTGTCACCGCTAACAAGCAAAGCATCGCATCGCATACATGAGACAAGAGTATGCTACGTGCGACTGTTGCTGGGGCATGCTAACTTAAATTGGTGTTGCTGTTGTTGTTGTTGCTATAACATGAGCTCATCAGCAATGCTAACGTTATGAGCGACGAATGGCAAAATGAACGAACGAGTGAGTGAATGAACGTCAAATATAATTAAAAAGCGCCTAAAAATGTGCTATAATTTTTTTTTTCGCTACGTTGTTTTCTCAACAATTTAATGATTTGATATAATGGCAAGCGTGATAGACAGTAGGTTGGTTTGTTTTTTTGTTTTTTTTGCTGAGGTATGAGTTACATACTTTTTATGAGTTTTGTTTTTATGGCACAACGATTTAATAAATGCGCAAAAGACAAAAAAAAAAATTAACTTCTGTTGTTATTGAGGTCTATTTTGGCATTATTGCATTTGACATTTTTTAAGGGTTTATTGAAAATTTGTGGCAAGTCACATTATAGAAAATAAACATTATTATGGTTAAATTTGAAAAATATAGATTTGATTTAATTGAAGTTTCATTCTCAAATTATGCCGTCAAATTTGACGCTTGATACTTTGAAATCAAAGCTTCGTGTCATTCATAATAAATTTTTTATCGTTGAAACTTATATCAGCTATCAGATGTGACTTTTGACTTTGACATTTGAGAATATATTCACTATGTGAAATTTTAATTTTATTTTCTTATATTTTTATGAAATCACAAAATAAACTGACAGCTTCATCACTAGAATTTTTTTATCATTTTATAAGTCAATCAAATTCCAAAGGTATGGCAAATGTTTTTCAATTTTCAAGCTAAACCCAACAAAGACTTAACATTTAAAGCTTCTAAAATAGTAGCACAACTGCTGGCTATACAAACCATATTTGTATTGCATAAAAAACCGATATCAGATCCTTGCATTAATTTAGTGAAATCTTTGCACAACGCAAATTCATGGACATAGCAGAAACATTAAAATCGAAATATAAATAAATAAATGGAAATCAATTTATTGGTTTAACTATAAAATGCAAACGGTATAATATTTGTGTAGCAAAAATTATCTGAACTACTGGTAGGAACAGAAATTTCTTTTGATGCAAAAATTCATAATATATCTTTGCGATAAATTAATTTAACTTTATGATCGAAAATTGGAAATAGATTAATCAAACGTTCAACTAAAAAGTGATTGTGAACAATTCTTTAATAGTCGCCGCATGAACTATTGCTATTAAATAGATTTTTAATCATTTCTTTGAAGAAATCTAAAATTTTTCGATAGAGGTTTACAATAAGTTTAAAACATAATTAAGAAGAATTTCATCTTAAGTCATAAAATAATATAGTGGAAATTAGCGATGATTAACTTATAAGAAGTCCTTGTAATCATCAAATCTGAACTTCTTCTTAGTAAACATTCACATAATAAGCCTTTTTTCGCGCTGGCATACTGCTAGCTATCAAAGTTTCTGATACATACGCTTTATATGTTTTTGTGTCAGTGTGTCCTTCACCAAAAATGGCAAATTGAAATGTATATATTTATATTTTTCTATATATCATATTTTTCAATTTACTGAGATTTTCCAAATGGTTGCGGTTATGCAGCCACAAAATTGAATTTGTGTTGAAATATTCAACTAAATATGCGGCACTGCTGCATAAATTTCAAATGCAATGTAAATGAACTCTGAGCTATAAAAAAAAAACTGTATGGCATATATTTTATAATTTTTTTTTTTAAAAAAATATAAATTTTTAATGTTTATTGATATGAATAAACGCATAATTTATGAGCTAGGCTGCGTGTGCATAAATAATTAGATAAAAATAGGTACTTCACAAGAGTAAATTAATAGATAGTTACACAATATGAAAAAAAAAAAATAAATAAAAAAAAAAAAATCAAAGCATAATTATAGGCGTACACCAAAATGTAATTAAGGTAAATGAGTGAAATTGTGTAAAACAAAAGTGAACGTAAAATATTAATGTTATTTTAGTGCAGTTAATTTTGGTTAACTTGATGTGAACGAACAGATGTTGAATATTGAATGGTGTGAGACTTCACATATGTTGGATTTTACACAAAATTTTGTGAAAGGATTGAAGTCAATGTTGACATTTGTACTATTTTAGTACTACTATGAAATTGCGGTTTTAAAGTGTTGGCGAGAGAAAAGATTTATTGCCTCATACTCAAATTTGTAGAACCTACACGAGTAAATAATTCAGTTTTCATTTGTCAATAGTACGGCGAGTTTTCATCAAAACTGAAAATGTTTTGTTATCAAATATCAAATATTGGAGAAAATTTCCGGAAAAAATGGGTTTTCAATGCAATATTTCTTACTTTTCAAAATTAAAATTTTTTCTTATGTCGTAAATTATTTTTACTTACCTTTGGTCGATACATGAAAATACATATTTTTTAGTATTTATCGTAATATTATGTCAATGTAGTCATCTGAAAAGATTAAAATATAAACAAAAAATTAGACAGATAAACACATATTTGTAATGCCAAAAAATTCATACTATGTGCATTGCCAAAAAATAAATATATAAATTTGTGCGAATTTTAGGAATGCAACACTTAAGAAACTTGCCAGACTCCCCCGAAATGAAATTCCTATCCAAAGTTGGCTTCAAACTCAAGAAATTTTAAGTCGATTTTGCTCTTGGACGCGGTATTTTTTACAGCTGCAATGGTTTCAAGTGATATGAACTAAATGCTATGAAATAAATGTTACTCATACGACCCGTTTCATTTAGCAATAGTGATGGAATTTTCGGTACATTTGTGATATTTTTTAGTACAGTTACTCCCTGAAAAATATGCGTCAGTACATTCGTCAAATTTTTAGTACATTGGACGAATGTTCTGTACGTTTGGGGCATTTTTAGTACAATTTTGGTATATTTGGACTAATAACACAGGACCACAAAAAAAAGTCTTGTAGTTGAAAGTTGAGGTACCTACCATACGGTATGTATTTTGGTGTGCTAAAAACGAATCCGGGGTCAGAATTTATCCATCACCCTTAGATTTTGACATAATCTCAAAATCACACTTTGAAATACGTTATGTCAAAATCTAGGGTGATGTGTACATTCTGACCGCGGATTCGTTTTTAGTACATCAAAATACATACCGTATGGTACCACAACTTTCACTTATATGCCTTTTTTTTCTTTTTTTGTGATCCTGCGTAATTAGCCCTTTTATTATGTATTTTTTTTTTAAAAAAAACTTTGCTAAAATTTGTGTAATATATTTCTTTCGTAAACTAAGTCGGAGATATGCGTAAAAAAAACAGCGAATGACACCTTTTTTTAGGAATTTTTAAAAACTTTTTGTAAACTTAGTTGGCTATGACAAAAAAAAAAGTATAATACGCCCTCTAAAAGGTATATTCCAGCTCTTGTTGCAGTACATTTTTATATGATACAAATGGCATCATTGATTTACTATACTTAAAAATTTTATTTCAAATAAATTCGGGATGGATTTGTGAATGTAGTTTAATCAATACTGACAATCTTCATATAAAAAATATTTACATTTTTCATTTGCTGCTCTCCCATCATATTTAGATGTCTTAACTGTCAGGCAAAAATGTTGATGAGCTGCAACAAAAATAAACAATGCACATTCTTACAACAATCATTTACGTTTTGAGTATTGTGTTGCAACTGCAGCAAATTACCAGTAGCATGCAACAAAGCTAAGGCATGGGTTTGTTTTGCTATTTACTGCTGTGGTGTTCTTGCTATTTGCAATTACTTGCACTTTTGCTATTTAGCGTTGCCAATTTTTCAACATTTTGCCACACAATTTGTATTGACATTTTATTTAGGAAGAAGCCACGCTGCTTGTACACTTAAGTTATGTAGCCAATTTTGATACATTTAATGTAAAGTACACTTAACATTCAACATACCTTCATGCGCTGTAGTTCATTTGTTTATTTATTTTGATTAAATTCCATTTAAATTGTGAAAATCACAACAGACACGAAAGACAATAAAGCCAAGCAAGCATTGCTAACAAAATCAATATTGTATTAGTTGTCTATAATGTTTAGAAACACGTCATTTGTCTTCTTGGCACATCACGTCAATAATTGGCCACAAATTACCCAATGGTATGCAAGTGATTTTATTGTTAGTTTTTGCGGCACCTTTTAAGTTTTACTGCAATCATGTGAATCATTTTTTCCAGTCTTTAGTAATGTTAACAAGCAAGTGTTGTATGTTATATGAGTTTTGTAATTTATAATAATTGCTTTCACTTTTAAGAACATTACAGTTCAATACTGTATCCTTAGATTTTTGATAAAAATATTAATAAAAACAAAAAATATATAGCAAAACTATAAAGTTGGTAATAATTTTGCTCAAACTATTTTGTTTCTATTTAATTTCCTTAAGTTTAACGGGTCGTATGAGTAATGTCTTATACCGTCGTAAGTCTTTGCTGTTTTAAATCTTCCCCACATTGAAAGTTGACTTAAACTCTGAAACATTTCCCAGCAAACTTTTAAATAAGTTTTTTACGAATGTCGTATGAGTGACCTAAAATGTATAGTGATTATTTTCTTTTTTAGAAACATTTATATCAAATATTAATAAAAAAGTTGAATAATTGCTGCTATTACATTTATCTTTCCAACATTAGTTCACAACTACCCAAATTTTGCGTCATCAGCATTAGTCAGACCAAAATAATTTTATATAAAATAAGTTAAACTTTGTTTCTCTAATTCTAATTTAATTAAATAATTCCAAGAAATAAATACAGTTTTAAATCGACTAAAGAAAAAACCAAAAATTAATTGCTACATCAAATGCATTGTTAAAAGTAAAAATTTCATTTTCGTAAAAAACCCACGTCGTATGATTAATGCTAACTCAAAAACCGCTCGTCAGATTTATACAATTTTTATCATAAATGTTCACATAACACCACAGCAGCTGTTCAGCATATCACAATTCAATTGGTTCACAGCTTCTTCAGTTACAAGCCAACAAATGTAACGACACAAAAATAATGTCATATAAAAAAAAGTTACAATTTAAGTTTCCTCTTTCTAATTTTGCTAAATAATTTAAAATAACAGAAAACATTGTCAAACTGCTTCAAGATAATATAAAAAATAAAGCATTATTCTTGCAACATTGAACAGCATCTTGTTGGGAAATGAAAAAGTAAAATGTACGTAGTGAACATAAATTGTTCTCATATCATGTATTTTTCTATTTTATTTCCTTAAGAAAAGTTCGTAAACTTGACCGTAACACTTCAATTGTGTTTGTTGTGCAAAGACGCAACACAGCGGAACGCACTCAACCAAAAAGCGCAACGAGATATCGGTTACGCTTAGTTGAGCTGCTTTAGCACAACTCTATTTTGCACTCATTCGTTTAGTTCTTCTTCTTTTTTCAGCTCTAAGCTGAACTCCCACAAATTTAAAAGTTTTTTTGGTGAATGGATTTTGTGCTGCGTTTTCTTTTTTTTTCGTTTATTTCGTAATGTCTGACCAGCGTTTGGGAAGTGGTCGTTATCCTTTGACGATATCACTTTAAAAAGCATGCACACACTAACGCGCATATGTGTGCATAGCACATTTTAAGCATTACAGTATTTCATTTTTATTTTGTGCAGCATTTTGTTGATTTTGTTTTGGTATATTAAGCGTAAAGTTACTTTTGTTTGCTTGCATTGTTTTTTTTTTGTTTTTGCTTTGTTGTTGTGCAACTTTCTGCTGTTGTTGTTGATTTTATTGTGCTGTTACACCTGCAGCTGTAGTTGTGCACTTTTTTTAAAAAGCTTAACTAAGTTGGTGATTATGTGAAATGCTCAGATTGTTGTTTAGTACAGTGGTTAGGAGAAGTTGCTTTCTCTTGGATTGTTTATCAAATTGGATCATCTTCAAAATCTATATTATGCTTTCTCATCAATTAGTTAATAAAATGTTTTCAAGTTTCCTTTTAGATAGTGGAAAGCTAATCTCTTTTACAGAACTAAAAAAACAGTAAAATAATTCTGAAAATATCCAAAATTTTTCTATAAATTTTTCAATCGATTAAGGCAATGTATAGTTTTTTGCAATTGTATACTTTTAGATGGAGTTGACAGCAAAATTGTGATATTAAAAGAATATTTGTTGCCCTTTTTGCATTGACTAATGCTACAAAATTTTGTAAATCATTGTTGCAAAAAAGTTTTCGACAAAAAGTTGTAATAAAAAATCATCCTACAGACTGCTAGCAAAGGTATTACCTTATTTTTGTTCAAAGTGAACATTAATAGAAGTTTTTTGATCAACTGAAGTGCCAAAAGTATGCGTTTTCCTTTGCTATGAAACCGTCGTCAATAAGGTTTGGAAATGTAACACGGCCAATGACGTGGGGTGTGCAATACCCCAACATTTTTTAAACACGTTTTTTTAAAAATGGCTATCGAATTATTTTTATATTTATTTTGACGTTTTGAACAAATCTAAATATATCACCACCAGCAAAATAAATAAATAGAGTAATTTACAGTTCGTTAAAATTCAGATTACTGAATACAATTAAAGTTTTACAAGAAAATTTATATTCTAGAGTAACGTAAAGTATATAATTCCATGCTCCATAAAAATAGATTGTAGTCAGCGCAAGCATACTTTCTTATCTTTGTTCCGGGAACACTCATAACATCTCCTGGAGTATTCCGATTGCCTTATTTTGTAGTTTCTCAAACATTTCATCAGAAATTCTTCCTATTATTTGCAAATTTTCCTAGTAAAGCGGTTAATGAGGTGGGGTGTGACACATCGCAAATGTATTTTCCTGTGTGCTGCTCTCTCAATGTGTTACGTTGGACTTGGAATGCTCGCTGTGTCAGTTTTAGGTATTTTATCTTCAGCAACAGTGCGCGGACAAAGCCGCTGGTTCAGCTAGAATTAAATACAGCGCCATATATATATAGTTTGCTTCTTCGTTTTGAGCTTGAAAAGCCGAAAAAATGTGCGAAATGTTGAAAATGTTGAATAAAGTTAAATAAGTCGAACTAATATCGAAAATATTTAAGAAGTTGAATGAGGTAAGAGGTTGAAACAGTTGAAAGAGGTTGAAAAACACAAAAAACAAAAAAATGTGTAAAATATTAAAAACAGTTGATAGATGTTTAAACAGTTCAAAAAGGTTAAAAAACTCCGAAAAATTTGAATGAGGTTGAAAGAGTCGAAAATAAATAATAAAGTGTAAAATGTCAAAAAAAATTGAATAATGTTGAAGCAGTTGAAAGATGTTAAAAAACTCAAAAAAGGGTTGAAAAAGTTGATAACAGTTGATAAAAGTTGAATGAGGTTGAAAAAGTGGAGAATTGGAAAATGCTGAAATAAGTTGAATCAGTTGAAAGAGGTTAAGAAACTCGGCAAAAGTTGAATCAGTTGAAAGAGATCAAGAAACCCGGAAGAAAATGAATGAGGTTGAAAAATGTTGAAACAATTGAAAGAGGTTGAAAAACTAAAAAAAAATATGTAAAATATTAAAAACAGTTGAAAGATGTTGCAACAGTTGAAAAGGGTTGAAAAACTTGAAAAAATTTGAGTGAGGTTGAAAGAGTCAAAATACATTGAGAGAGTTTGAAAAGTCGAAAAAAAGTTGAAAAAAGTTGAAACAGTTAAAAGATGTTAAAAAACTCGAGAAAAGTTGAATGAGGTTAAAAAAGTTGATAAAAGTTGAATTAGGTTGAAAAAGTGGAGAATTGGAAAATGTTGAAAAAAGTTGAATCAGTTGAAAGAAGTTAAGAAACTCGGGAAAAAAATGAAAAAGTTAAAAAAAAATTGAAAGAGCTTGAGAAAATCCAAAAAAATATGGACGATGTTAAAAAAATTGAAACAGGATGAACAGTTGGAATGGGCAGATAAAATATGGAAAATTTTGATAAAAGGTGAATGAGATTGAAATAGTAAAAAATCTATAAACATTTTTTGAAATCCAACACCAAAATATAGAGAGTTGAAAAGGATGAAAAGTCCAAAAAATATGGATAATATTGAAAAGATTCAAAGCAGATTGAAAATTTTTGGTATATATTAAACACATCGAAAACTTTTGAAAAAGTCGAAGATCTTTGAAAAAGTCGAAAAAAGTTGAGAAAGGCGAAAAAAATGTTGAAAAAAACAGTTGAAAGTCTAAATAAATCGATAAAATGACGAAAAAAGTTGAGTAAAATTGAAAAAAAGGTGAAAAATATTGAAATAGTTGACGCTGAAACGTTGAAAAAAACTCAAAAAATTTTGAAACAGATTGAAAAGTCGTGTCGATATCTTAAAAAATCTTGGTGAGTTCAATGAAGTTAAAGGATGAAAATGCCAAAATGTAGGGAATGACTAAATACATTTCGATTGTACTGAAGATGATTTTTCAGGAGGCAAGAGTACTGAAAAAAGTTCAAATGTATCGAAAACACCATCACTGATCAGAATTGACCAAAAAGTCTCCGGGTGTATTTGCTTTTAAGCAGCAATCAGCCTTTTTCACCTATTTCAATAATTATGAATTGACCAATTTGAAATTTTTCTGAGAAAATCATCCACTTAAACTTGTACATAATTTCAAAAAATTATAAGATTTAATTTAACAGCTATGGCTATAACATATTTAACATTATAATATTGTGTACAGTTATTATACCTTTTTTGCTCCACTGTTTTGTTGTTAACACTTTAATGCAGCCAATACTTAAAACTCAAGCACAAATAACAGAACACTTTCTTAACTCTTACAGCAAAGTTTTTCATCAAAACAACAGCAACAAACTTTGCTTTTTAACAAGAAATCTAACAAAGTTTCCATTGTTAAAAATTGCTGAAGGACTCGATGACGATGTTAGTCAACGGACATTGCAGCAATAAAAACAATAACAGCAAGGGAACAATGCACAGCAACAATATAAAAGCAATGAATTATTTTTTTTTTTTAAAAATATTTAAAGAAATTTTCTAAAAGCATTGATGTGCTCTTTAAGCAACAAAATTTCATTAAATCAAGAGGTGGCACCAATGCAATCAAAGCAGTTTTTTAAGTACTAAAATGGTATATGTTGAAAACTATTTCAGTTGAATTCGGCTATCTAAATAAATTGCTTATTTATTTGAAAATTTTTTGCTTAGAAAATTTTCAATGCTAGATGGCGCTTTAAGCCCAATGACTTTTTTGTTCCTGTTGTTATTATTGTTGCGCACATCAGTAACTGCCACAAGTTGTGCTGTTGTATGTACGTACGCTGTACTTGAGTGGGCAGCCGACGTTTAGTTCACTTTGTGGCCATTGAAGTGCATCCTTTTAAAGTGGCACCAAAAAATAAACCAAAACACAACAACAACAAAGCAGCATACTATCAACTCGATCCACATAAGTTGTGCTGTAAGAACATGAAGAGCTTTTTACTACAGCAGCGACTTGAGTGTTTGGAAGTTAACGCACAGACGTTTTTTAATTTCGCCATGTGGCCAAAGTGCATTTGTGTGCATCTGTATGTGTGTTGTGTGTTTGGCTGCTAACTTGGCTAACATTTCCGTCAACAAAAAAACTTTGAAATTTTAGATCTGTAACTTTAGCTCTTGTTGGCGCTGCTTAATTTTTTCATTGAACTTTATATAGTATCTGCTGCATGTTGGCTCCTTAAAGACCAATTGCTTGAATATTTGCTTTGTGTTTTGCAAAGTTTTTTGCTAGTCCAATTTTTTTTTTGACTTTAGTGCATGTAAAATTTTGTGCGGAAATGCGATTATATAGAATGTTGTTGATTTCAATTATTATTATTATGCTGGTACAACTTTTGGCTAACATAATAAAGTTACAATAAATGTTCAGAGCAGCAAAGAATATGGTTCACTTTTAATTTGCATGCTGATTGAGTAAATTTATGTTATAAAAACCTTTTGTAATATTATCACATAATTAAAAGTTTTCTTTTATACATGAGCCTTTATTTAAAACAAGTTGCAACAAGGATTGTTTCCCATAGAAAAGTCAAGGTGAAAATAGAATGAAAATTGAACATTTTGACGTCTACCTTTCCTAAAGATCAATTTCATATTCATTAGAATTAATTTTAAGTTTTGCTCAAATTGTGCTCAGTAAAGTATGCATTTTTTTTTATATACTTTGTGAAATTGCTGTTTGCTTTAATTTTTATTTTTAATGGCAACCATTTTCAACAATGTTGCTGATTTAGTCATAAGTTTTGCTGTATAAAATGCGTGCTAAAAAATCCAACCTTGCGAACCTTGTTGGTCATCGTCGACATATTTGTCTTCGAGCTGACGAATATGATGAAAAATTTTACGGTATCGTATCATAATTGATAATTCTAAACTTTACATATGGGCATTTCTCTCATGTTAAACGGAACGGAAGTACATTTTTAAAGTGAAATAAAAGTCAAAGTAAATCACTTTTATTTTTTTCTGTTACTTTAAGGAATAGCCCTTTGGTAGCACTATATTGAGTGGTAAAGTTGATGCCAGAAGACGTAATACTGGTTCCAAGATATAGGCAATAAAAAAGCCATTCGAACTAGACAAAAAACGAAAGTGTTTTTCAAGGCCATTTATAGAAAAGCACAAGTCAGCGAAACCTAGCAACATTTTTTAATGCGACTAATTTTCAAATGTTATGGAATTTGATTTGAAACATCTTATTTACTTTTTTTCTTACAAGGCATAATAATCCATTCAAACGGATCATATTTTTCCATTTTGGTTCACTTGGGCAATTTTTCAAAACGACTTTAATATTTATATAAATGACAATATTTAAGATATATAAATACAGTAATTAAAAAAACAAACTTAATGTTTATATGTATGTATCAAATTAATTAGTGAGATCAATTTTAGCAAAGAAAAGAGGAAGGAGTAGATATTTTTCTTAAAAGAATATAAAACTTATCTTTTTGCTATTTAAATGTTTTTTCTGTAAGAGGCGTGGCATCGCCCACTAAAAAAAATATTTCTACTCAAGTTTCAATCTATCTACATACCAAATTTCATCAAAATCGGTGTAGTGGCACAGCCTTGATACCGTTTTTTCCCATGTGGAGCGATGCCACGCCCCTTTAAAGAATCAGAGTTTCTAATAATCTTTATTAGGATTCAATCTATTTTTAAGCAAAATTTCATCAACAGCGGTCTATTAGCTAAGCCGTTGAAACGCTTTTTCCCGTTAAGGGCGTGGCACCGCCTACTATTGAAAAAAAGTATGCATGACCCTCTCCTTCACTTCACAACCTTTCCAACAAAAAAAAAAAATAATAATAATGCGATTATGTTGTGCTATGGCTGTAAAAAAGTGGTTTAACCGTTCTGTACTGCCTATTTATTACTCTTATGTTTGCGAACATGACCAACTTCAAACAGCTAAAAAAATTTTAAATTTAATATTTTTCCACTCGCTTTTTTTTTTTTTAATTATGTACATGAAACTCTGTTCGTGCAAAAATTTTGACACACTTGTTGCTGTTATCAATTTCGAAATGAGAACATATGATGTTTTTCTACGTTATTTGTGACTTAAGAACATGAACTTAAGCAAATTAAAATTTTACAGTTAGTAGAGATTGGTTTGATGTTTTTGCATTGTTTTTAGCTAATTGACGTTGGAAGAGAGATTTTTCGGAAAGACTATCATCATGTATCACATCTCTTACTCACTTAAATACTAAAGGCAAAATACTATTTAATATTACAAAAAAAAAGAGAAACTGCATTTATGCAAGTTTGCAGGTTGTTTGCTCAATGTGATAAATGAGTTCTGGTGTAAATTGTTTAAATTAACAAAATTTGAATATTTGGCGGAAATGCCCATATCTGCTCAAGCTGTGTCGTTGAACCGTTTTGAAGTCGCACTTGGGGAACTTGTTGGTCATCGATGGGTTAAGATTGCAATGGGCCTTTAAGCTTTTCGAGTGTAGTACATGACATTTGAACATATTTCTACTTCTTAATCATTACTTAATAAAATGATTAAGTTTTAAGATATGCGAATCAAAGTTTTGAATGCTTGATATTCCGAAAGAGGTTCGTAAGAAAGTGGTAGATAGTCAAAACTTAGCAGAGCTTTATGTACAACAATGTCGCTTAGCATAAACCCTCAATGTAATTGATTTTGAGCACTGTACCATAGTAAACATTTAAAAAACATTTTGTCAAAACTGCTTAAATTGTTTGTACTTTTAGTAAAAGAATCTTATTTACATGCAGCATAAGATCGTGTTAACGAATTTTTTAAATTAAAATTTTTTTCTAAAAAAATGTATTTTTTTTAGTATTTTTTTCAAAGTAATAGTACTTTAAGAAATATTTGCCTATACCTCTTCAAAAGTTTACCTAGTAAAATGATACAGAAATTATTTCAAGCGAACATCTGCAGCTACCAATAGTCATCATTTTTATCCTAACTTTACAGCTGAAAAAATAAATAAAAATTACGTGCTATAAATGAACTGTCATCAAAGCTGTCTGGCCGTAATTTGATGCTTATCAATCAGAATACAAAAAAAAAAAAAAAAAACAAAACATAAAAGAAATGATAAAATTTATGCAAACTCATCAAAGAGCAATTTTATTGTTTGTTTTCATTTATTAGGTGTAAAATTTACTATCGAAAAAAAAAGAAAAAAATCTGACGTCAAATTGTCAATTATATTGATAATAACAACAACAACAAAAACCATAAATTATTTTCCACTTCTTTGCACTAATTAGACAGACAAGTGATTCGTTTGTGTTGTTATGTCCGCATAATGGCGCATTGTCTTAATGTGTAACAATGTGTATGTGGCTGTGCATGTATATTGCGTGAGCTTATGCATATATTAGTGTGTGTTTATTTGTTTGTGTCTGCATTTAGTGTTGATCAATGACTTTGATTGTCAATTGTTATGCGACTTCATTACTCGCAATTTAAGTGTCAACTTTTAGGCGCGTCGACATCACTGCAGCACAATCAGTGTGTGTATTGCTTTCGTGTTAATTTCAATGGGACATCGTTATACTCGGGGAGCATTTGACTAACGTCGTCCTATTCATTGCTAGACTGTTTATTTATTGATGCGTTGTTTCGTGCAGTAATAATGAATTACTATTTACTGAGTGATATCATTAAAATGTATTTATTTAAGTGTCTTAAGCATCTGGGTCAACATGTGGTATGCGTAATATTTAAATATATAATTATATAGTTCATAAGAAAGTGTGAAGGACCAATATGTTGAAAGGGATAGAAACCAAATGACACGCAGTATTGGTTTTAACGGGGAAATTATTAATATTTAATTTATATATTTTTTTATAAATTAAAATTAAAAAAAAGAATTATGTAAAGTCACTCAGTAAAAAATAAATCACCCAAAAATCCCAAAAAAAAATTTGTAATATAACAATATTTTTGGCGTTTCAGTTAAATTTTCCAAGGAAAAGTTTATCAAAAGCTTTTGGGCTCAAAGGATTATCTTTACAAAAATGTTTTCTTAGCAAATAAAGCTCAAAGTTCATTACACATTTTCTGGAAAGTTATTTGAAAAATTTTTTTTTTTGCAATTTTTTGTTATTTTTTTTTGTTTCTCTTCGTTTTTCAGTGATTAATAATTAAAATGTGGGTCTTATACTTAAGCAACGTATCATTTTATTATTATATATGATTTTGCTGCAATATTTTGCTTTCATTGAGAATACCATTCTCCATGAAATTTTTTCCTTATGCTCCTTAGCGAAATTTTGCTTTTATAACCAAAATGACTTATTATAATACGACTTTAATCCCTCGAAATTTTTAATATCAGCCAAATCATTAATGTAAATATGCTATTAAATATCTTAGAAAATAACCTCAATCAATAAGTCTGCGTTAGATGTGTGTCAACCTAGAGGTATAAATATTTGTTGTAGTTCATCGAACTTTCACACACTTTTTTCGTTCTATTGCACAAAACTATTTACCTCTGCATTCTATCCCAATTGTTGTTGTTCTGTTATTTATCTATAAAACTTTGTTTTGTTTGCCTTCCTATTGACAGCTGCTTGTCATGTTGACAAATGCGACACGTTGTGCTGCTCAAAGTATAGTCTCACTATTAGAGGCCAAATTATACCATTACCATGAGGATTTCAAATAATTCAACCTGCTGCTGGCAGTAACCACCAGCATTACATTCCTGCGTTTTGGTCATTCAGGTAGTTCATCTTCATCGTTGATGTCGCTGCTGTCTAAGGTGCAAGTGGTGCTCATTATTTATTGTGACTGCGCAATATTTCTTATTGCAGTACATCACGGAATGTAGGTATCACATTGTGTTCAGCATGAGCATATAGTTAGAGGTAAATAATTATCTTTTTGTAGATGAGATGTTACTTTGTAAAATAAGAGACAACAAAAATTTAATTTTGATAGACTTGTGTCTTTGATATTCAATATTTTATGCGAAATATTGGATTAAGCTTTGCATTGAAAGATTGGAGTTGAATGTTGACTTAGTTGTGTTTCCTAAAGATAGACGAGTGCCTGTAATTGATATGTGCCTCATATAATCTCGTTCTTAAATGTAGAACTTGAGCAGTGTTTGGCTTTTGTTTTACAATTAAACTAGCTAGCAGTTTTTGTTCTACTTACTTTGATAATTCAGCTAGAGACCTAGATATCGTGAAGAATAAAATGATCTATGTTTTTTGCTCTAACAACATCAGCAAATGTTATAATGATTGAAGTAATTATTCTAGTTAATGGTTGGTGCTCTAGACAAGTTGGTGAATTATATAATGAATGGTTTAAGTACTTAAAAATTGATAAATCAACTGATGAGTGATCTTGTCCTTAAAGCTGAGAAAAATGAAATTTACCAGTAATACAAATTTATTTTCTAAATACTTCGACAATAAGCAGATGGGCCGTCTTGAAAGATTTGTATGCCATCGTTTTGCATTTCGACACTTTAAATGGCCAACGAATTTATTTGAATGTTCTCGATTTGTATCCTTGACACCTTAAAACAATTTTTTGCGAATAATGCTCTGTGCTTGACTTCTTATTCACTGATAATCACTTGTGCATGTGAGAGTTTCTTATAAGAATTTTTTTAATTGAATTAGAGCATAAAGGTTAATAGCTAAGAAGACTAATAAGTGTAGTAGCTAAACTATATTATTCTTATAATTAAAAAAAAAAAATTTTTTATAATTTCGTAAATAAGCAAATAAATGTCTCAGAATACCTCGCAAATAGTTTAAAAAAAGTTTGTGTCCTAGATAATTTGCTTCATGCAAGTAAGGTGGAATATGGTTGGTGTTCTAAATACATTAAAAAAATATTAGTGGTATTCTTCTAAGCGAGCGAGTTCCCCATTTTGTGCAAATAGGTAATTTTGCGCTGTGTGTTTCATAGGCGACACTTCGAATATTTTGCCCAATTTGTGGCAGTTGATGGCATGCCACTTTTTTGTGAGAGAATCGTATGGAAAAAGAGAAAGAGAAATACAAAATGTGCAAACAATTAATTTTGGCTGAGAGGATCGTATGGGAAAAGAGAATGGCAACAATTGATCAATTAGCAGCCCAAGTTTGCGCTAACAACTTGTCGCGCAAACTTTTCTAATTTGTTCAAAAAAATTTCCATACAATTTTTGACAGTTCATTTACGACGGCGCAAAACTGCACAACTTGCACAGCTTGCGAGGATTATACGCGCTTAGATGAATACCCATATTGTAGTATATGAGTGGTATTATTGAAGCATCACAGTACTGAGATTGGTTTGTATTCAAGATATCTTGAAAAATATGAAAAAAATTTGACATTTGTTTTCCTTGCCAAAGTACTACATATATCAAAGAATAATATTTCGGGCTTGATACGTATTTGATACCAATACTTTCTCCGCTTAAAAGTAAAACCTACAATCAAACGGAATTCTCACTACAATTTCTGATGTAATATGTTATTTATCCTATGGAATATTAACTAAATAAAATTCCTACTCCAATTTTAAATAACGAAATCCTTTAGCAATTACTTAATTATTCGCCGTTGATTTTACTTTAAAGCACATTAAGCCTTAAGATCCAATATGTGTTAACCACGGAATATCCTTCCATTTAACTACTTCTTTGTCCTTGTAAGCATTTCTTAACCTGCTCCAAAATATAGCTGTAATGAAACTATTAAACTCCTCTACCTAAAAACTGCATAATTAAGGTTCAAATCAGATAACCACTACTTAATGTATTAGTTGACTTTAAATGATATTTGAATGGCAATAAATCATTTCTCAATTGCTACTACACTTTTCACATCAAATTCTGGCGTGCCGTGTTGGCTCACTTAATTTCCTTCTTCCCGGTCTTATTTCGAAATCAATGCCTTATTCCACTTATTATCCTTTATGAAGAAGCTTGGTATTGAATGACTTTATGACAGCGTGCTAAGTTTGCTCTTGGCGCGCGCATTTTACTTTCCACTTTTGATTTGTTATTACTCGCCATCAATTTTATATCATTCCCTCAGTTTGACTTTTTTTCTTATGCTATGTCTTGCGTATTCATAGCTATGCGCTAGAAAACCACAAGTACGCTCAGCAACGTTGGAATACAGTGTGGCGAATTTGCCAAAATGTTGTTGAAAATAGTAATAAATTGTCATTTTATTTCCAAAGACGTATGAGTAACCTTTAATGTTTTTATTTTTTTATATATTTAGTCTTCCATATCTTCAATTCGATATTAAATAAAATAAAAATGTGCTTGCAACATTTGTTTGTTATTACTAAGGTTTAAAATACTCAGAGTTGTTACTTGGCCGTCATGAGATAGACTACTTATTATCAGTTTTACTCAGTAGTCATTTTTGCTTCACTGTTTGTTTTGTCTCAATTTACTTACAATTGGCTTAAAATGTCTGTCACGCGTCATTTGTTGCTGATATTGTTTTTATTGTTGTTGAATTAGTTGCTATTATGGTGGCTGTCGTCGTAATCAATTGAGCTTACATTTACAGGGCAATTAATATTTTGTGCATGATTTCTGTTGGCTGACTATTTTTTTTCCATTTACTATTTCTTGAATTGAATCGATTATATTGACAAATTGATTTGACCCCTCTTTACTATTTGACCACACACACATACATATTCACCAATGCTGTCACTTATACTGAATGATTGATGTTATTTGTTTCTCAATTTATTTTATTATTGCTGCTTTGTGGTGTTTTTCTTCACTTAAGTGATTGTTGTGATTTTTTTTTGTTTTTGCAATTGATTTTTCTAGCACGTTACATAAATGAGACTAAGCGCTCAATGTTGTTGCTTCGTCTGTAGTGAAGTAAATATAACTTAATTTATTTTTGCAAAGTACTGTTGATTTCAGTCAAAAGTTTTTATATGTTTATGAAATTAAAGAAAATCGTAATCTTTTTGACTTGACTTAAACTTAAATGCCTTTAAGACTTGACAGTATTAGGGGAATTTGCGTCAAAAATTGTGCTATAAGGAATATCGATTTAATACAATAGGTTTTAAGCTGATTTGACTTATAAGAATTCATGTAAAAAATTTTTTAAATTAATTTATGCTAAATTTTTACAACAGTAAGACTCAAGTATGCTTTTACAGACTTAAAGATAATTTCATTGAATTTTAACAAACTCACAATAACCAAAGAATAAAAAATATGCCAAAATGCATTCATGAGAAACGCAATGAAGTCGAAATATACCTACCAACTCTATGCATAAATAAAAAAGAGACAGCTTTTTCTGCTTTGTTAAGCTATACGCATACATATTTTTTTTTTCTTTATATTTCTTTTTTTTTTGCATGAACTGATGAATTTTCATTTCAAGTTTCATTTTGTTCGCTTGCCATTCTTATTCGCATTTGCCGCAAATAACCAACATCCCCATATATCAACTTACGACATTCAGGTTGTCTACAGCATATCCGCTTCCGGTAAAAACTTCGTGCAGTCAATGTATACCGACTGGACATTCAAATTGATTTCCGTGCAAAAGCGAAACGTAGAGATTTTGGCCTACCAGTAAATATCGATTACAGGAAATTCAAAAAAAAAAAAAATAAATGAGATGGAGATGGCTGCAAAAATAAGAAAAACTCTCAAAAGTGGCTAAATAATTTTTTAAGGAATTTAATGTTGACAAAAAAAAAAAATTGAACATAGCCAATACTCAACGAGCAAGCCTGTCTATATAAAGGCATATCGAAGATAAACATAAGGTGGCATTTAAAAAGAAATGAACTTGAAGAAAAAACGCATTTAAAACACGAAAAAGTCATTGAAAAAAGATTTAAAACATGACGTATGAGTGACCTTTAATTTGATATAAATTTATTTTCAAAACATTTTACGTTTTAATTAAAAGTCGATGTGACTTAAAGCACAAGTGTAAGCAGCACACTAATTTATATATATTTAGCTGAAAGATATATAGTTTTTATAAACGGCCGCAAATAAGTTTTTCCAATAAGAGCGAATGATTTCATTTAATTAAAAATTTTTATTTTTTCTTAGATTTTTTTAACAGTGTATTGCGGTTACCGTGAAAAAAAAAATCCAAATAAAATTTCGACACACGATTGATGAATGACATGCAAGTGAATGAACAGGCGACAGGAACGTATAAAAAATACAGACAAAACAAAACAAATACAATCAGAGGGACGCAGCAAAGGACACGCAATATTGAGCATAAATTTTTGGCCCACAATATTGGCAACAGCAGCTTAAGCCGCAACAGATTTTTCAATATATTTTTTTTTTTTTGCTGGCATTATTTACAATCATTGAGTAAAGTACTCGTAGCATTGCCCACTTTTGTGTTCACTTACAGCGAAATTACGGAATTTAATTTGATTCAATTTCAATTGGGTTGGCGGCGATGCTGTTTTTGTTGTTGTCACTGTTGTCAATTTCATACGCTTTTTTTTCAATTATTTTGTTATGCCCGTCCTTTGTTTTGTGTTATTTCCCTTTTTATATTATTTACTAAGTTTTTTTATATCATTTTTTAAAAGATTTTTTTCTACGCATATCCTGCAGTACAATTCCTTTGAGTTCAATAAACGTTGAATGTAATTTAATGTGTGCAGTGTGGTGCGTATTGAAGAGGGTGCAGAAAATCAAACAAAACTATTACATCAAGCGCTGTGTATGGCCACAGCTACATGTTGTATTATGTAGCATATTTTTTTGGTGCTCAACAACTGGGATTTTTTACTGTGAAACAGAGGTTTTGATTTCATTTTTAATTAAAAGAAATGGTTTTTTTTTTAATTTTTTTTTTATTTTTTGTAGGAATCTTTAATTAAATAGAGACAAAAAAAAGAGAAGAAATGGTTAAATTGTGCATAAAATGATAGAAGGCAAAACTAGTAATTGAATTTCAAATATGCTTATATGAAGTTATTCCCGTTATGGAAGATGCAACGCCCTCTTGTCGAAAAATATTTGCTTTTTATCATAGAATTTTTAGATCATGCTCTTATGTTCGGTGTTTTGCTTATAAAACTTTTAATATGATATTTGAAGCATTTTTCTTTTAAGAAAGATGTCAGTCGCCAAAATCTTGCTGAGTCTGATTGAAAGAAATCTACATTATAGTCTCAAGTTTCATTGTAATTCCTCGGCAAACCACTTATGACTTAAAACTTTTACTACTTTACTACTAAGAATTCTATTATCATAAAGTGTACTAAATTTAAGATCTGACTGTCGATGCTACTGTTATGGGAGTTGTCACGATCTCTTCTTCAAACCTGGCCGCCATTTTTCCAAAAAACGTGTCATTCATATTGTGCTCTTGTCTAAGTTTCTGTTACATGTCCTTGGCACATTTGCAAGGATTTTGCTTCTCCAAGTGAGACACTGCAGCTACTTTTCTCAACCAACATTCCTTATATTCAAAAAACTTTTCTATCATATATTCCATTTGTCAAAAGTTCCTTTGTACTCCTTCATGATAACATAATTTGAAATTATCAAACCAAAAATTTTTTTCGTTGAGAAAATGTTTCTTGTGCATAATGTTGTAATCTGAAGTTGTGAAGGTTTCTCCTGGAAAATATTCATGATTAAAATTAAAATTTATTTTTTTTTGGTGGCCACACGAAAATATTGTCAAGATTTCGACAATTTTCCGCAAATTTTTTGATAATTTTCGGCTTAACTCCATTTTCATCGGTGAGACATTTGATTGCATACTATAGCCAGCAGAAAAGGCGTGAAACAGAGAAATGTTGTAAAGAATTGAAAGCACAAGCTACTGATCCTGCATGTTGAAAAAGTTTTGTGGAAAAAAAATGGTCCGTGGTCCTATGGTTATTTCCAAAAACTTTTTTATGGACGCTTTTGTTTTAGAGCAATAATTGAGCACCATTTTTTTTACGTTTCTAATCCTAAACTTTTTTTACATTTTTTTTATCAAGCTTTTTTTTAATAGATATAAATTTTTGGAAACTATCGTTTTAGACTTTAATTTTGTTAATGCTCATGAGTCCAGCCAAATTGCATGATTTTTGTTTCAGAACTTCTGTTGTTAACTGTGAATATGCCAAAGTTTGATCTGATGATCAGAGTTGAACCTAGGCTAACTTAAAGTAGCATAAATACCACTGCGAGATTTTACAAAATTTTAATTTATTTTATTTTGTACTGCAAAGTTATATCCGAAATAGAAAAATGTATTTTACGATAATTTCCTTTAATTGCAAATGCCAAAACGATTATTTGTATGAAGTTCTTCTTGCACACTGACAACTATAATAGTACAGTCGCTTAAGACCTATCTAGCGTTAGTAATTAAAAACGAAATGATATAAAAAACCTTGTCATAATTGCCTTAAGGAACTACTACTTCTTTTAAGTTTGTACTAACACTTCAGGCGGCTATTTCAGCTAGAAAAAAAGCTCAAATAATTATTAGCTATATGTACTATGGCATTTATTTCAAACGATCGGCACTACTTCAGCCCCACTTGCGATAAGCAACGTGATGAAAGTTCAACATATAAATACTCTAATAATAATTGCGGCTAAAAACCCACAACATAACTTGTTAACTCTGTTTCATTCATTAACTGCAATAGTGTTGCCAACATAAAATTTTAAAAAAATATGCTTAAAGATATATGAATTGCTCCTCAGCTCTCATGAGATTTTGTTTATTTGCAATGAGAAATTCTCTCACATGATATTTTTTGTTTTGCGCTCATACTACATATTTCTCGCTCTCTTTTAGTATTACTTTTAATAGCTACTGCGCACTCTTTACGTATTCTTTAAGTTTTTTTTTCTCTCACGCTCACATTCGACTTCGAAGCATACTCTCTATATGTTGCGCTCTCCACAAACTTTCTGTCTAACACTCACTATATTAGCGCACAAGAATAACCGGGACTAGGACAACATTTTTGCCATTGATTAACCGAAGTTAAAGGACATGCGCAATTTTCACATCGATTTCGAACATCAAAGCAATTTTTCGTACATTTTGTACTAAAAAAACGAATTGCCGAATTTTCCACATACGCCGAATAAAATGCGACAATTAACGTTCGGTGATTTCAGTATTCGTAGGTAATTCGCTGTTGTAGCACAAGCGAGACGGTCAGGATGTGCGTTGTCTGCGTCGTCGGTAAGCACACACGGCTAAAGTATAATTAATTCAGTGAAGGAATATTAAATGAGTTCATTGTAATAAATTAAGAAAGCTGCATAAATTAAGAGGCAGCCAATTAAATATAAAATATGCCAGTGTTAAAAAAAAAATAATAATAATTTTTGGTGTGCAGAATTTGCTAAAAATAAATCGGAAAATTTAAAATGCAAACAAAGCAGAAAATGTGAGGAAAAATTTGTGAAATTCTTAAACGTAATTGTGTAGTGTAAAGAATTATGGATAAAGTTAATTAAAATATTTGAAACTGTGGATAACACAAAGTAAAAAGAAAACAAAATGTTGCGCGACTTAGGCCATTACTGTCAGTACGCTTTCGGCATGATATGCTGAGTGTAGTGGGAATGAACTGTAATTACATTAAAATAAAAAATATACGAATTTGTATTGCTGAGCTTACTAAAAAATAGTAATTTGGAACTATTTCTTGAATAAGATTGTATTATTAAAGCTTAAAAGTATGCAACGACTTATGATTATGACTGTGTATAGAGGATATATGAACAAATGCCACTTGGTCGGAAGTTATAGATATTAAAATAGCAGCTGCAGCATTGAATTGATATATTATTAAAGACAAAAGGTAAATAATTTTCTTACATATTATTTATTTACTTTGTTTGCTAACATTTACGTTTGTATAAAACGAAAATAGACGGATAAATGTTAAAAGAACCCAAAAATTTTTTTTATGGGTAAGGCTGTTCGATCAAACAAGCTGAAATTTTGCGAATAAAAAGTTTTGTGATGCTGATAAAAAGTATGAATGTGCACGAAAAATCCATAGGAGCTTAGCATTATTTACCGACTAACTTATTTACAACCATTGTACCTGCTTG
Source organism: Tricholauxania praeusta (assembly GCA_949775025.1). NCBI lineage: Eukaryota > Metazoa > Arthropoda > Insecta > Diptera > Lauxaniidae > Tricholauxania > Tricholauxania praeusta. The sequence continues at coordinate 127,085,406 of OX459030.1, read as the reverse complement.
GGTACAGAACATTTAAATAGCTGTAAGTTCAATAAAAAAAAAAAAATTGTACAAAGTTTATTGCGCAATTTCATCATACACAAGGTGCTTAAAAAACACACGTAGATAATGTAGGGAAAACGAATGACGTTTTTCAATATTTTGCTTTGTTTTGATACTGCCTTTTCAATTTTGCGTACTTTGAGGAGATCAGCGTTCATAAAGCTTTTGAAAATTATAAATTAAAATTAAATTGAAAAAGTTATCACTTGATTTGCAATGCAAAACACTTGTGTTTTTCTAGTTTTAACGAAATGAATCAAAAAAATTACAAAAAATTTAAAGAATTCTCATATATTCTGTCATTGTACCCCTTAGAGAACAGGCTCAAAAATCTACTGATTAATTTTGAGTGATCGATTCAATTCTAAGTTTCAATAGAATTGTTTTTTTTTTTTATATTGTATAAGCTATATTATCAGTCTCAAACTTAACATTAGCTTACATTGAATAGGGGTGGATTGCATATGTAGGTTTTAAGACTGAGTCAGAATCTCAGTTTTTTTAACGAAACTAAATGAATAATTACAAAAATACTCCTATATATCATATAAAAGAAATATCTTTAACATACTTTAAGGCAAAAATTTGAATCAGAAATATATAAATATATAAATATAAATATATATAATAAATCTTGTGGCTGGTTTTGTGTTGCTTAAGAAATTTGACGTTAAGAAACCGTCGCAAGACAACCACATTCGATTAATAAAATTAAAAATATATAAGGACTATATTAGCACTTTGTTTAATATTACAAGGATCAATTATTAAAGCTTTAAATTGATCCACTATGTGGCAAATTTCAAAAAAAAAAAAAAATCTAATTTTTTTCATAAATCTAAATAATTCTAAAAAGCTATTTATTTCCCGCCGTAGACTTTTATATAATTTTGGTTTTAATTTACCAAATCTTGCCTTACATTCTTAGTTTTCTTTTTAAATAGTTGATAGTGAATTAAGCTTGAGTTAAAAAAAATTTTCTTTTAAAAAAAATGTGCATTACAATTACCTTTTTTAGCTGCATTTAAAGACTAGAATAATGAGTACTGGACAAAACTAACTTGGAATGCTGATTTTCTGAAAAGTATCCAAACATAGTTTTTTTTTTTTTTTTTTTGAAGATCGGGAAACCAATCAAATTGAAAAATTTACACCTTATATAAATAATGTAGGTACGGAAATTTTACATATTTTTTTTTGTTATCTGCCACGACAAGTAATAAGTGGGATTTTTAAGATCTTATGATCTTTGGTCGAACTGGTGAAATTAAACACCCAGTTCCTCTGAACCGCTGCTAGTAAAATTTTCTATTTCATTTTTATTTAGACTGAAAAAGACCATAGCTCTGGCAAATTATTAAAAAATCGTCATTAAAATGTAATAAAATGATTTCTCATAAGAAAATTGTTAAATTTTCAAAAAATTTTATTAACTTTTTTTGACAGGATTAATCTTGGCTTAAAAAAATCTGATATACCATATCATGTGCTTTTTATTTTAGAAAATTAATGAAGTTCTCTTAAGAGGTGTTTAAAGTCCGCCCTAATAAGATTTGTACACTTGTTGTATAACATGTACAAAAAAATTTAAAAGATGTAGTGGTTATTGATTTCAATTCCAAAAGAAAACCATCACTTTTTTATTTTGTATGTTGATGAAAAAATATTTTCGCTAAAAGTTTGACATATAAAGCTTTGTTGTCATTATCACATTAAGTACTTATAATTAAAGCCAGATTACCTTACTGCCACTTTAATAAATACTTTCAAGTATGCCTAGTCACTGAACGAGAAAAAAAAAGATGTAAGAAACTCCATACTTATTATTAAAATCACATTTATCATTGGAAAGTCATAAGAATGTTTTCAAGTTATGTTTCAATTAAGCAATAAATCAAAAATCTCGCCACAATGAAAACTCTAAACGCACAAATTAATCAGCGACAAAAGACACAAATTAAATTGTCAATGTCATTGCTCATTGCTCATTGCCACAACTTAACTAAACTCAAGTAAGTACCTACTACTGCCACAAAATTGAATTCAACTACCAATTAAAAATCAATCATACGACATGTTGTACGCTTTAATTGATTTCTAAGTATTTCGTTAAATGTTTTGGCTTTGTTTTTGCTACTTCGGCTTTGCGTTGCTTCAAATTTACTTTGATTTGATTTGATTTGCATTATTGACAGTTGAAATGCAAACAAGCTCAAGTTTGAAACTACTTAGCAGATAAACACACACATAGCACACTCACACACACACACACACACAGAGATGTCAAGACTGCTAGCAACTACAACAAGGTCGTTTACCCTGGCGCTTATCGCCTACTTCCTGCCATGGCCTTAACATGCAAATTAGGTCTAGTTGTTTTTTTTTTGTCGATATTTGTTGTTGTTATTGCTTTTGTGGCAACAGCAGCAGCAGCAGTTTGTAGCTGTTAGCCTCGTCGTCGGCGTCGTAGCATAACGTATTTCATTTTGCGTTTTATTTATTTGCTAATTTTCGACGATTTACGTGCCAATAAAAACAAACAAGCGAAAGAAAGTTAAGTCTGTTGGTATGTAGTAAAGTTAAGCGCGCAGCAAATCAACTTGGCCAAAAAAGAAAAAGAAGAAGAAGAATTTATACCAAGAAAATTTGTTTTTTTTGGAAAAAGTCGGAAAAGTGATTTGAACTTTGTTTTTCATTTCTTATGCTTTCATTGCTTTTTAGCTTTTTCTCCCCTTTTTACTTTAAGCTTTTTTGTTTTCTTTTATTTTTTTTTTGATATTTCGTGCCTTAAGTTGTCAACAATAACAACAGCAAAATTCCTGCGATATAAAAACTAGGTTAGTTTCAGTTTGCAATGTTTATCATGCCATGCTAAGTTCATATGAGATGTTGCACAATGGCGCAATATTTCTGATTTAGGTTGAATTTTTAAAGTTTTCTATTTATTCCCGCATCTTTAAAAGGCAAATCTACAAACGCTGCTGTTGAGAAAAAAGTAATTTTTTTATAATAAAACATTGAACTTTAGTAAAATATTGTTTGTTTTGATCTCAACGACGTATACTTTGAACATGAACATGAATATCGGTGTTTAAAATGACTGTGAAGTTCGATTTAATAATGTTCAATTATAATTTGTATTATCAGCCGATAAGACATATAAATAATTCTATTATAAAATTGCGATGGAAAACTTCTTTGATAAAATTTGGTTTCTGGGCTGCACGAGAGAGACTCGGAGAAACTAGGGCTAAAACAATGAAAGAAACTCATATTACCAAATTTAAGTAAACCATTTTCTTTCACAACATTTTGCTTTTCTTAAAAATTTGCATTTATTTGTTCATCGTTCCAAGAGAGAGCACTTGAATCCAGACCTTTGAGAAAAATACAAAGTTTCTTAAATTTGTATAGCTAAGACTCTCATCGTAGGAAACGTTCCTTTAGCTATGTTCACATATGTCTCATAGGTCTTGAAATTATATAAAAATAATAAGTCCCGACTCACGTTACATTTCAAATCCACTTTTTCCGAAGATTTCTTGTGTTTGTATAGGTAATAAGTTTTTCTGCAAATTCGTTCACGTTTGATATAAATATTTTCAGAGCAAATCTTTATAAATAAAATTATAGCCTTTATTGATGTTCGTGCATCACGCAAAATCGAATGAACCACTTTTGTTTAAATTTGTTTAGATTTATTCCTTAAACGCTTGTTCTTAATTTTCAATAAAAATAATTACGACATTCCTTTTAAATATCAAGTTTCTAAAGTTTTAAAAATGCTCAAAAAAATAAATTGCTCATAAGCTAGCAATCATGTTAGTATAACAAACTGTTTAATGGCAATGCATTGGAATATTTATGGAAGAGAAACAATGCAATATTCAAATCTTACTATTTTACTCTCATTCTCAATTTTTCAATATAAATTGACAAACAAAAACAACTCGGGATTTGTGAAGAATAATCAAAAAGTACAGTCTACTTAAAAAACTTAAAATGTTTGGCTTCACAGAAAAAACTAAAAAACAGGCTACGCGTAAAAAGTCAAGGGCATCACCTAGTCATTGATAAGGGCGTTTAGGCCAGATTTAATATGATCTCATTCGCAAATTGTTCATCATTTTGACGTTGGCAATTGCCTTGAGATACGTATTTTTACGTTAAAAATACTTATACGTTTGAAAGATTTTTCGATTTTATTTTTAGTGTTACTGATCTAAATTTAACGACATGTCAAAAAGGAGAATAAAAAAAAAATTTAGTTAGTACGAAAAAAAAATATAAAACTAAGTTCTTCATCAAATGTTAGCACATATTTATTGTTATTTAGATAATAAAAAAAATAACAAAAATTTCCAAAACTTTAAGTTAATTTTAAATTATTAGCTAATGTTCTTATAAGTTAATAACCTATGTACAATTAAGAAAATATCAGTAGCTAGCAATAAACTCATTGAAATTTAAGAATGTATACCACTTAATATTTGTAACGACAAAAATGTGTTCGTAAAAATGACGAATAGTTACCTTTTAGGGATTATAAGGATACCTGTCCAGATATAAAATTCAGTGTTTTCTCCGTTTTTTCCCCACATACAGTACATAATTTTCTTATTACTTAACGTTTATAACAACAACAATTTAAGTGTTCGTCAAAACGACGAATGCTTAGCTTTAAGGGATTATTAAATAAAAATATCTGTCTAGTGTTAATGAATATAAAATTCAATGTTTTTTCCGTTTTTTGCCCCACACACACAATTAATTTATTCGTCAAAACGACGAATGGTTAGCTTTTAGCGATTAATAAATAAGAATACCAGTCTAGATATAAAAGTCAGTGTTTTTTTTCCGTATTTGCCCCATTTACAGTACATAATTTTCTAATAACTTAAAGTTTATAAGAACAAAAATTTATGTGTTCTTCAAAATGACGAATAGTTAGATTATTAAATAAGGATACCTGACTAGATATAAAATTCAGAGTTTTTCCGTTTTTTCCCCACATACAGTACATAATTTTTTAATAACTTAAAGCTTATAACAACAACAATTTATGTGTTCGTCAAATCGACGAATGGTTAGCTTTTAGAGATTAATAAATTAGAATACCAGTCTAGACATAAAATTCAGTATTTTTGTCCGTATTTGCCCCATATACAGTACATAATTTTCTTATAACTTAAAGTTTATAACAACAACAATTTATGTGTTCGTCAAAACGACGAATGCTTAGCTTTAAGGGATTATTAAATAAAAATATCTGTCTAGTGTTAATGAATATAAAATTCAATGTTTTTTCCGTTTTTTGCCCCACACACTGGGCACAATTTTTCTGAAAAGCCAGATCTTATCGTCGGAAAGTTTTGAATGGTCGCGGCTAAGAGTAAAATAGTGCTAAAATTTTCAAACATTCCAAGCAGAGTATTTAAGCAATACTAGAGCACTTACAGCATAGAATATTGGATGCAGTATGCACCTACATAATCAGCAGCTTTGATCGCAATAATAACAGTTTAACAATTTAAAATTGTTTTTTAGATATTTCATGCCTGAAAATCTACACTTTATTTTATTATTTTATGTTTGAAATTATATATAATATTTATTATATTTAATTTATTATTTAAACAATATTATGGAATAAATCCTTACGCTAAAGATAACAAGAATCTTATAGGACAGCATAAGTCACTTCAAATTAAATTTAAAGTAGGGACAAACCTGTCTGACATTCGATTCTTTAGAAGGTGGACATATTACTTTGACAATTTCTTTCAAATTTATATATATAAGATTTTATTGGCAAAAGGCCGGCAGTCGAGTTGAGTTTCAAAATTCTGTTTCTTAAATTTTGTATGTGCTTTCAAAATTATTCGAAATATACGTAAAAATAGTTATATTTGAAAAGTCCTGACCCTGCAATCTTGCACATTAAAAAATTATCCAACCGCGTTATATCGAGATCATACATTTTTTGTTATTCTTTAAGTCAAATTATGCGGAATTCTGGAAAAATCAATGCTTATATTTTTTCAATTAAATATTATTTTTTTATTATATATTTTTTATATTATATATATTACACATACTTTCAAACTGATACACTGTGCATGCAAAAAATCGAAAGAAAAACTTGACATACACATTGGAAAAAAAAAAATATTCCGAAGCAAAGAAAAAACTTGTTTGGTCACATAAACAACACTGACAGACAGACTAACGTGACACACGTGACTGACACACGTGAGCGTCACACAAACAGCAAGCAAAGCAGACTGGAAAAAGCAAATTTTATCACATTTTCATAGCAATGCGAAAAAAAAGTAACAGCAATACTATGACAAGAAGAAGAACTTCACAAAAAGGTTGTGCAAAAATAGAGAAAAAGTAGTAAAATAATAAACAACAGCAAACGAAATAAACAAACAAAGCGAAAAAAAAAAACGGGAATGGCAAAAGCAGTAACGAGCTATAAACGTAAACCATGTTGTGTACTAAAAACTAGTTAACTTCCGGCTTTTGTTTGTGTATTTATGTATTTGCAAGTCTTTGTGTGTGTGTGTGTGTGTATGCTTTTAAGCGACATACACCATGTGTATTGCATTTTAAATACAAAATTGTTTACGGAAATCCTTTAGCACTTTGGTTGTTTGTATTAGAGGTATTTCAAATTATCGTATAGCACTAAGTGCAATGACCTTATTGCAAGCAATTTGCTAATTTAATGCAAAAAAGCAAAAAAAAACTGAATGAAAGTATTTAATTACCTTTGTTATGTTTAACGTAGCAACGTAGCACTTTGATGGACGTTAAAATGCATTTCCGGTATGAAAAGTTATCTAATGCAAACAGAATTATACAAAGTTGGAAGTGGGTTAAGTGATATTGATATCGACTGAAAAATCAGATGAAATTACATATTGAAACTTTGCTTTTTATGATAAAATTTGCTAATGTAATTTTATGTGACGTATATTTATTATTGAACTAAATGTTGTGGATTTTGCTGCAGCATATAAATTTAATAACTTTAAAAGTAAGAAATTATGCCATGATATTAACCTAAAAATATTCAGTGAATTAAAAATAAAACTGAACAGTTTTTAGTTTCAGATGCTTCAGAAAATTGTAAAAATATTTTGTATAAGAAGTTGTCTTTTTTAAAACTTTTCTAAAGAAATAAGTCCAACAAATATTTAACGCCTAGCAAAATACATAACTAAACTTTAAATTTATATGCAATTGTTGAATTTCTAAAAAACTCTCTACCAAGAGAGCCTTGGTCGCTTTGCAAAATTTTTTTAAATAAATCCATAGCACCTTTTCATGTTTTTTGTCATTTTTAAATTTACTAGTCAAATTTCTTTTGCATATAAATAAAGATATGTCCACTGTCAAACATATTTCCGTATTAAATTCTTGTTTTCATTTAGATCAATCAGTCCTATGAATCATTTAATGCTCACCTGTGATCATATATTGATTTCGGTTGCTTGTCACATTCGTAAGACGTGAGTCAGAGGAATTTGTTCTGTAGTGGCTTTTAAAATAAATAAATAAATAAATAATAATAAATAAATAAATGCATGATTTAAACTTATAGGAAAAAACTTGGCACTTATTTTCTCACTTTAAAAATTAAAACAAACCGATATAACAAGTGAGTTTTTTGCAATTTGTTTTTTTAGTGTAAAATTTTTTGACAATTACAGCGTAATTTATAACAGAAATAAACGTTAAAAATGCTTAATAAGATTTTCCATTTTACCATAATATAATTTACGAACGATCAGCGCTTAAAAATTATAGAATTTTACTATAAAAGCTTATGCTATGTGAGAAATGTGAAAATGAGAAAAATATAATTCAGCGACGAAGCTCATTTTTGGATCATTGAGTACGTCAACAAACAGAATTGCCAACTTCGAGGCAGTTCAAGAGCTGCCAATTCACCCTGAAAATCCGCTGTTTGGTACGGTTTGTGTGCCGGCGGCATCATTGGACCGTACTTTTTCAAGAATAATGAAAATTCCAATGTTACAGTCAATGCAACAAGGTACCGTGTGACTATTATCGACCTTCTCTTTTGGCTAAAAATTAAATGGTACCACTTACCATACGGAACGTTATACAAAGGACCTATGGAGAGGCGAGTTTGGTGAGCAATTAATCTCACGTTTTGTAGCAGTCCATTGGCCGCCAAGATCATATGATTTGACCCCACTAGGACGACGTAAAATCTCTCGTGAAAAGGGATAAGCCAGCCACAATTGCAGCCCTGAAAGACAACATTTCAGCTGCCTTTGAGATAGAGATAGCGGCCGAAATGCTAGAAAAAGTATGCCAAAAAAAGAGCTTACAAATGGATTACCTCAGGCGTAGCCGCAAGCATTATTTTTCATTAAATAATCCGTAATAAGTAAATGGAAAAGATTGTTGTACTGCTTTAAATAAATGTTTTATTCATTTTTACAAATTTCTTGTTCTTTTTTCAATTTTCGAAAACCAAACGCTTAAGAAATCACCCATTCTGAAGACAAATTTTGTATAAATAAACGTTTCCATCGACATGTTTGTAAGTAGGTGAAGCAATTAAATCACGAACTTTGTTTACTCTTTTTTTTAAAGAAATATTATTTTAACTTCAATTTAAAAAAATTATCGAAAAATTGAACTATTCACTTGAAACTCATCCAATATTTTATGTTATTTTAATGTTGTTTGATAAGTTGCGCCAGACTAAAATAAATGTTTCAAACTATTTTAATCTTGCCTTGCTATCTGAATTCTAAGAATTTTAATGTTTTCGTTACGGCTTAAATACTTTTTCTGTAAGAAAAAGTTTACAATTTGATCAAGTTACTTTCAGAATTTTTCCCCAACTTATCAAATGAATTTAAAATTAACATTCTGTAGGTAAGAGCAAAGAAAATGATAGCGTCTTCAAAAAAGTGATTCAAATCACAATAATTCAATTTTATCTTTAAAGCTCAAAAATGTGTGATAATTTTAAAATCAATGTTACTAAAAAAATTATCAAAGAAATTTCAAAATCAATAGATATTTTTACGTGCCAAAGTAAAGGTCATTCTAACAAGTAGCTTACTGTTAAAAGAAAGTGAATAACTTCAAATTGAAAAGCACAAGAAATGCTTAACAAAACGACAATGCTGACGATGACGACAACGATGACTAAGATGATAATGATGATGATGATGATAGCAAATAAATAACAGCACTTCAAATAGGATATCTTAAGGATTCAACTGGATTGAAAAATCATTTTCACTTAAATCCTAAAATGCATTGACGCGCAAGGGATGATGAAGAAATACATAAAGTTGAAGCAAGCAAAATAAAAAAATCTATAAAAACTTGATAAAAATATTGAATGGAGGATAACACAAAAAGCAAGAGAAAAGCAGAAAAGCAAATAATACGCCTTTTAATAAATGAAAAACGATAAAAATGCAAGACGAAAAAAAAGAAAAATGATGGGCTGAAATAAGCGCGCAGAAGGAGCAATGTTACAGTTATAGAAGTATAGAACTGGATTGAAGTTTAAGCATAGCAGAGCATGATAATGGCAGCAATAAAAACCGATAAGCAAAAATTGAAAACATAATCAATTTTCATTTGATAATAGTGGAGAAAATTTCAAAAAATATGAGCTATATTAATAAAGCATGGTAAGTTTTGAAGACGGCGAATAGAAAATAAAGCAAAAAAACGATGACGATAATGTTAAGCTACAGCTGATTGATTTACTTTTAAAAAAGAAAAGAAAACAGTACACATTTTTGCTTGAAAAAAGTTAAGGTCAATAGAGAAAAGCAGCCTAGTGAAAGATAACTCAACAAAAAGTAGAAAATGTGTAAAAGGAAATCCACTGAAAGTGAAGTGCTTTGTAAACTTTTTCAACTGTAATTGATTTGATTTTGCTGCCAGTTCGCTGCTTTGTTTGCTTACAAATTAATTTGCAATTGTTGCGCAGCAGCTGCAGTTTTTGCAGGTTTACTTTTTGAAATTTGCAAATAAGACACTTTATTTTAATTTAAATTTAATTAAAGTGCATTTTGGTTATGCGAACTTGCACCAAAAGAAAAAAAAAGAAATTAAATACATTACAATTTCGTTGAAAAAAAAGTGCTCAGCTGTTTTTTTTTTCAGAGAATAGCTGTTGTTGTTGTAGCTGTTTTAAAACTTTTTTTCGGTATTAAAATAAAAAAACTGGGCACATGATCCTTTCATACTTAACTCAAGCCGTTTTTGATGTCATTTGCAGGGATAACTTCTATTGAACCAATTACTGCACTAACAATATTTCAACCCCCCCACCCCCGCCCCATCAAAAGTTACCAAATGTATCTTTTTTCGTACAGTATTCGTCGATGCATATTCTATGTTTTTTAGGGGAAGTTGCTATTTGATGGGGGAAATTGAAGATAAAAACAATTTAGTCAAATTTAATTGGCTGTTGTCGTTATTAAATATTCATAAGAGGTTTTATAAAAGGTTTCCAAAGAAAGAAAAAGGATGTAATTTATTTATGGGCTATGCACATGTAAATGGTGGTTTTTATTTCATTTCATTTCATTTCATTTCATTTCATTTCATTTCATTTCATTTCATTTCATTTCATTTCATTTCATTTCATTTCATTTTATTTATTTAAGTCAAATGAAACAATATCCTTACAGACTAGATTAACAATAAGAAATAAAAAGTATTCCTTTAATATAAGTAATATAATATAATAATATTTAGAAAATTAGGTAGTATATACAGAACTCAATAAGGACATAAATACATATTTAGGAAGATTAAAATCTAAACCAAACGCATCATATATTGAGTTGAATTCGATTAAAGCTCTTGTAATGGGAGCATTTACACCAAAGTTAGTTCTACTCAAGCCAATATGAAAAAACTCATAGTTTCGTAAGTTTCTAGCAGGAATGTTGAACCCAATAGCTTCTAGAAGAATTGGACAATCGATAGAGCCACCAATAATATCGAATACAAATAATAATGAAAGTAAACTCCTCTTACTTTCAAGACTTTTTAGATTTAAGAGCATACACCGTGACCTATAGGGTGGAACAGGTTCAGAAAAGTTCAAAGAACGCAGTGCAAAACGTAAGAAAACTTTTTGTATTCGTTCTAATCGATTTATATGATTAGAGTAATATCGCCTCCAGTGAAAAGCAGCATACTCCAGTTTAGACCGAACGATTGAAGTATATACTTAGCAGTTTTAACGTGTAAGGATCAGAAAACTCTGCACTGTTTCTTCTCACGAAAGCCAATAAAGCATACGATTTAGAAACTAAAAGATTATAATGAGAACTAAAGGTGAACTTAGTGTCAAAGATAACACCCAAATCAGTAACTTCAGTTCCTTTTTTTAAATGAGAATTACCAACATAACAATCCGTTTCCAGAATTAAATTAGTTTTATGAAAAGTTAGCTGAGAGCATTTACTTGTATTTAGATATAAACGGTTGTTTTGACACCATGTACGTAAACGGTCCAAATCATCCTGTAAATTGGAGGAGTCTGAAGTATCCTTAATAACTGAATAGATCTTTAGATCATCTGCATACAAAAGATATTTTGCATTATGAAAGCATTTGCCGACATCATTTATGAAAATTATAAATAAAAAAGGTCTCAAAATACTCCCTTGAGGAACGCCCGAAGATGCAATAAAAGGTTGCGATTTATTATTATCTATCTAACTTGATTGATTCTGCTTGTATTATATTTACAAAAATATATTCTCATTGAAACGAACACAAACATAACAAAAGATATGGGGTTTTACTTAAACTTTGGAGAGGCTCTTGTGGAGTCACACATACGAAAAAATGCGGTGTGCAAAATATGTGCGATAGGCAACGCAGGTGGCTTTAAGGACAATGGTACCCCAAGAGATCATTCCTCAGCCGACTGATACTTGTGCCTGGAAAAGTAAACGCAGTCATATTTGTCCAATAAAGACTGCCAAAATTGGGAAATAAGCTTGTGATAAATGCAATAAAAATTTTTGCAATGACCATTCACTACCAACAAAGATCTGCCAAAAATGTGAAAATTAAAATTTATTATTAACGTTTTTGTTTAGCCAAAGGATCATTGATTCTCGTGTTTGCAAATCTTTCATGAAAATTGAAAAATATCATGACCAAATCCATTTCAAACCATGCAGTCGGACTATTTCATATTATATTATTATATAATTATATATATTGTTTTTTAAAGGATACTCATATTTCCCCTATTTGATTAAAAAAAATGTTTTTACGAAGTTATGAACATTTTAAATTTTGGTGTCAACTTTAAGAAAAAACGCAAATTTTTTCAAATTTAGAAATTTTTTTTTTTTATGGATTTGGTCTCAATTTAAATCTTTTAATTACGTACTAGATATTAAATGTGATAAAATAATTAAGTGTTTTAGTATTTACCTCATATGTGCCTGATTTCTGGGTTTTCGTTATTTTTAAAATTTTGGGCATTAGGGTTAACAATGTTTTCATCTAAATGAAAAAGTTCATGATATGTAACTTTTAAGGACCACTTAATAAAGAGGGATAATTTTTAATTTTTTTCTCCCTAAAATAATCAAGAGTGCATGTACTGCCAACAGTCTATATAACGTTTACTTTTTTTTATATGCTCTTAATAAGAAAATATTATTATTGCTACATTTACACCAATTTTTTGCACTCTTTTCAGCTACAACCAACTCGAAGAAATCCTTTTAACAGACAACAAAAGTAACATGAAAACTTTTAACAAGCAAGCAATTCAGCCGAAATGAATTTATTTATATAACAACAAACGCAAATAAAATCATGTGAAATCTAAGTGCTAATAACAAAAAAAAAAAAAAGACGTGGTGAAAACTCCTAACTTTATTAAGTGCACATGTGAGTACGTAGTATTCAAAAATTCGTGCAAAATTAGCAATCATTGAATATTTGCGCCCACACCGATGAAAGTATTCAACATAATGGAGGTATTTCTGGTCGCAAATCATATGATGTAAGTATACCAAATTAATGAAGATGATATATTTTACTCTGAGCTGTCTCAGATACGGTGTATTTTCAAAGCTGAGAGTAAGCACTGAAACATTGCCTAATATTTACATGCATGTAATTTTATTATTTTGCAATAATTTTTTGACAAGAAAACTCACAGCATTCAGGAAAGTGTACTCTATCAAAAATTTAACTTTATTAAATTCATGGTTCGCAAAAAAAAAAATATAAAAATCAAACTTTTTAAATCACAGCATTCAAAACGTCAAAATGTGTTGGCCTTCACTCTCAAGTAAATTGTATATGACTTTTGTGAAGGGCACCAAAAACGTGCGCAGCTGTGTTTAATTTTGCCTAATTTTATTCTAATCGCATTGTTGTCAAAACAAAGGACAACAGCAGCGCGCAAAACAACAACAGGCTGCAACACTAAAAAACACAAATAGATTTGGACTTCAGAAGTTGCAAAATAGCTAGAAACAATACACTTCAATTCAATTTCCCATTTCAGTGCAGTTAAACTTTATATACCGAAAGCGTTGCGGAGTTTTCCACTTAATGTTTTCTTCATTTTTGTATTTTCTTTTGGCTTTCTGTACTGATCCCTGGACTTTGCAAGTCCCAGTTGAGTGAAACGCAGCAGCAGCAGAAACACAAAGTCGTATCGAAACTTTTACGCACAGAAAGTTGGCAGGTTTTTTTTTTCTTTTCGGTTTTAAAGCTTAAAACCAGCACGCGCTTTACGCTAAATAACGCACTCTGTGTTGGAGATTAGAGCAAAAAAAAAAAAATTCGAAAAGAAAGTGAAAAATAAATAAATGAAGCTCTTGTAAGCCTTAAAGCAGACAACATAACTTTACAAATTAGTGGAAACATTAAAAAAAGGAAAACAAATGATTTTTCCAAGAATTCAAGAAAGTTTTACATACGCGATTTATGTCACTCATACGACATGGTGAACTGGATGAGTTAATTTAAATCTGAAGCAATTTAAAATATTACACTTGATTTCATTCTGACCCATACTCCGCCACGAAAAACCCTAGCAAAAGGCATTACTCTAAATGAAAGCACTGACAATGCCACTCCCCCTGATCCATTTTATGAAACCAAATGGAAAAAGTTTCATAATTTTCTAAATTTCAATCACAAATTTATTTGTAGATTTTTATTTGGATGCATAAAACAGCATTTGCAAAAAAAAAAAATCTTTGCATACTTTTCAGCATTTTAATGTAAAATGTTTGTTGCCTTTTGTTTTTTGTCTCATATTTTGTTGCTGTCATGAACTCTTTTCTCATGCTGCTGCTATTGTTTGTGTTTGCACGCCAGCTACATGCAATATCGTCTTGCTAATGAGACTTGCAACAAATGTTTCCTTTTCCAGCTCTCTTTCATTTCTTTACTATTTTCTTTAGTTTGACTTTTTAGCTATATAGCAGCAAACCTGGCACTTAAGGCACAAAAATAGTGCAATAAGAAAAATGTTACATTCATAGGCGAAAGTATCATTAGCAACTACAATTTAAGTTGTTGTTTTTGAAATTGCTGGCACGTAATAAGCGCAAATATGTCACACACAGCATGTGCTGCTACTTTTTGTGCTCGTGTCTGCGTTCTCAAGTAATGCAACGTAGTTGTTGACTGCAGTCAGTTGTTTGTTTGTTGCTATGTGTTAATGTGCATTTGTATAGTCTGTATGCTGGAACGTTTCTCTTTGCTAATTGCCATTGCTGTGATTTGGGGTGCAAGTTACATCCATTTTTTTTTTATTTAAATATAAAAATATGCAAACATTGTTTATGCACGTAGGCATCCCCTTACTTTTTTTTTTGTTTTGAAGAATGTATTTGTTTTTTTATTTATTTTTCGTCCGGTCTTAAGCTTAATGAGTTTTGTTTAATTGCATATGGTTAGGCACATAATATATGCAAATGAAAAAGTTCTTAAATAATATTTATTTAATATGTGCTCCTTTCGTGTTCGCATGTTTTGGGATAATTTTTTAAAAATTAACTGGAATTTGCAAATATGTTTGCTATATATGCTACTGTTTTGAATTGTGCAGTTTTAGTACGAAAAATAGTATAGTATATAATAGTATAGATCTTAGGATCGAACTTTGTAATCAACCATTTTGTTACTAATTTTATTATTAAGTTTAAAAATATTTTGAAACGAATAAATTCAAATCAAGAATAGTGTCTTAAGAATAACATATTTCTAAGGAAATTAAAATAAAAAAAGGAACTTTTTCTAAATACTTATGACGTTTCTTACTAAGCTATTTTTAAATAGCAATTTTCCCAAATAGCATGATCATATGTGCATTTCTGCAGAAATTGTCATTTTAGCCAGCTACGGTTTCGATGATTTTTTTTTTTGGAGCACACCTTTCAACCATGGTTTTTCTTGAAGTTGAGACTATTTTGAGTTTATATTCAAGGTAGTGCAGTTAAAATTCAAAGGGAGAAATAGTTAAAATTCCACTTAAGTTAAAAAAAAATAAAAAATGTGGCTGGCTAAAAGGATATTTTTGGTGGAAATGCACATATGCTGAAGAAAACTTATTTTCAAAATGACTGTAACGATATTGATAAAACTAAGAGAGCTGTATTGCTTATAATAACAAAGGTCAAGAAAGTTTTTCAAAAGGGGCAGTGCTGAGTACAATTTTTCTTTCAATAGTAGGTTGCGACACGTCTCTTACAGGAAAATGCGTCTCGACGGTTTAAACTACAGGGACGTCCATAAATTACGTAAGGTGTTTTTTTGAAAATTTAACCCCCCCTCCCCTTGGTGAGATTTGGTGAGTTCTGGCAGATCCAACCCCCCCCCGCCCCCTTCCTTCGGTGAGACTTGCCTTATAATTTTTAGATGTAATCTGCTATAATAATGAATACTCTCTGCATAAAGTTGACGTGAGATTTTCGTAGACCCCTCTCCCCTTTGGTTAGATTTGATGAGACTTTGCCGGACCCCATGTCCCCTTTTTCAACTCAGGTAATTTATAGATGGCCCCTACTGAACGAATTTCGATTAAATTTGGTATGAGAATAGACTGATTTCTTATAGAGATATTTCTTTTGAAAAGGCGAATTTCACAGTTAAAATTATGAAATTTTGTCAGAAGATAGAATCAAACCTGAAAAAAGGTATGTGTTTTTAATTGCTTGGCGTCAAGCTCTTTACTGAAAAATATCAAAGCCCGAAACTGGAAAGTGTATTTTCACAGCTAAAATTATGGACCAACTTTTGTGAAACTTAGTATGGAGATAGAATGAAGATCAATTTCTAGTAAGAAGAAAAGTTGTTATGTTTTCAATTTAATTTCAATTAGCTTGAACAAAAAGTTGCCTGTCGACTCACTCATTAAGTAAAAAATATCATTGCATTACTTTGTATGGTTTACGAGATATCCTGAATGTAAATTTAAGAGTTTTATTGATACCACGAATAGGAAATTTTTTCAAGTTTTATCAAAGTTAGTTCAAGGATAAGATTTGCTTTCAGAACATATCAGTCTCAAAAATACGAACGAAAAAGTTTTGATAATTTTTATTCATGGATATCAAATTAATATTAGAAAAAACTACTGACACTTTCAGAGAAGTCGCTCATCAAACTTAAGTGTTTTAATATAAAATGTTGTATGTGAATTTTTCACTTTTATGCAAATTTGGTCAAAATTTTGATAATTTCTATACATCAATCTATATTTAAATGCATTGTTAACGCTACTGAGCAATGTCTTAAACTACGTTCTTAAAAAAATAGTTAAAAATAGAGACATACTAATATGACACAACAAATCTTTTTGATAAACAATTTTGAGTAATACTTAACGACATTAAAAGCACTCCAACTTTCATTTTGATTTCTTGAAATTTAGGGAAATAAAAATCTTTGGCTCAAAGATAAAGAAACTCATATATTTCATATGAAATCTAAGTCACCTCTGAGCAAGCTCTAAAAATCATAGCTAAAATTGACTTTTAGCAGTCTAATTCGATAGAATTTGTAATAGAAGAATGAACCTTAAATATACACAATTAAAGAAAAAGTAATCAAGTACTTACTCGCTTATTGAAGTCACCAATCAATCCCATTGAGGCATCTTCAGTAAATACTGAAAACAAATTTAAATTTTTATTAACTTATGAAATAGTAGAAAAATTTTAAACTATGAATATATATCTTATGTGCCAAAAATAAAATATGAATTGCAAATACTTAGTATCAATTTAAAATCGGAATTGCCTTCTTATTTGTCGATTGTTGGTTAACTGCTTTTGTTATAATTACAAATATTAAAGAATAGCAACAATCAAATTTTTTTGTTAGGAGTACTGCTGTAGTATACTATTGTAAAATGTCTTTAACATTTTATTAAACTAAGATAAATATTGCATCAAAAATGGATTTATTTTCTAAAATAAATTGTGTGCCAATAAAAAATTATTTAAAGTCTTATAGCAAAATTTTTGCTATTTCAATTAGACTCACTATACGTTTTAATATTTTTCATATGTAAATTTTATGCTATAAAAAATTGCAAAAAACTTAAAATCACTTGCAGCTTAAAATCACTGACACGCAATCTGATACGATAGTATTCTTAAAAAGATTTTTTATTGAAAAATGAAACCATTGAAATTTTACTCAGGTAAACAAAATCATATAATAATATGCTAATCGTGTTAAGTTTTTCCATTATTATTCTTTTTCAATACCTCTAAAGTGTCACACCACTAGCACTACTGCTGCAAAGAAAGCAGCTCAGTTTCTTGCGTCTTTGCATCTAATATGTGTCAAATGCAAATTTACGTCTTATTGAATGAAACCAAAGCAGACATAATATAAAATAAAAAATAAATATATATGTGGGTTATTTCATAAGTAACCAGAAACATTAAAAAATATATTTCATGAAATAATAATGAATTATATAAAGATAAAATATGACTTTTTTGTAGAAGACACGATATCCTTGCCATAAGTTAGGCATTTGTCTTTTTCTAAACTTAAATGTAGCAGCTCTAATGATGATGGTGTTAAAATTCATAAAATTTAGTTTGATATAAAAAAATTAGGCTGAAGAAGTTGCCATTTGTATATTTATTAGATATTTATAAAAAAAAATGTTCTACATATTTTATATAATAAATTGCTGCTTAGCATTTAAATTTAACACAAGATTTTTGTGGAATCATCCATAAATTTTACTATCGTAAATGATAAAAGGAAATAAAAAAAAAAAAACGACATGAATTCAACTCAGTATATATCGATGTACCTATAAAATACCTAGTTTTTTCTGAATAGATATTTTCCAAAATTATATTAAAGTCTTTATATTAACAAAAGTAGAATGGGAGTGTGCAAAAGGGCGTAAGTGGTACTCCATTTATTTTGCATTGACTGAAGGTGTGAATAACTTAAGTATATTGTGTGCATGTTAGATGGGACGTGCAGTTTTATCTTCACTGCAGGGCAAATGACAACAATGACAGCAGCATCGACAACTAAGGCGTAAGTTTTTTATCTATGAAAAAGTAAGGGATTTTGTATAAATTTTTTTTATTGCAAGGAGATAAACATGCAAAGAAAAAGTAAATTTTTTATATTTTGTTTAAAACTTCATTTAAGTAATATCGGCTTATTTTCCAATATTTTGAGTGTAAATGTTTTGAGAAATAGAAAGTCAAACAAATTTTTGAATAGTTCTCTTATTTATTAAGAAACTGCAATTTTCAGTGTGTTACTCAAATCACAAAAGATGACAAAAAGTAAAAAAAAATGTTCTCAAAGGTTACTGTGTAATTTTGTAACTAGCCTGATCCAAAACACTCCGTCGCAGAGTGGAATATTGTGGCCATAAATAAGAAGAAATTGAAAGTGTTAGTGATAGAAAAAATTTCTAAAAAAATCGTCATATAATACTTAGGGGATAAAAAAAAAAAAATTGTAATATTTTTGGGTTTAGCGGCACATTGGGCTCAGAGTTAAACTTTATACACCAAAGATGTTCTATGAAATTTTTAATATAAGAAACTATAAGATAGGGATCTCTAGGTAACTTGTTTAGGGAAAAACACATAAATGTAGCATATAGGTGGAAAGTATATTGTATCTGCTTTATAAAAATAAATTTAATTTTTCTTTCATCGCCTTTATGTGAATTGTACGGATTTTTATAAAGTTTAAATGACATTTGGTAAAAGTGAAAAATTTGCGAACTTTAACAAAAAAAAAAAAATAATTTCCTCGGATTTAAACAATTTTTTAATATATTGAGTCCGAAGGTATAATGATCCAAAACTCAAACTTACAGCTACTGTTTTTTACAAGTTTTGTTTTTTATCAAGTTTTTCCTAATGCACTTTTAGAAGGAACAAAATGTATCGACTTTTGTAAAATGCTCTTATTAATTGATTTGTATCGAAATTTACAAAAATTGCACATAAACAAAAAGTCCATAGATTATATATTATAGATTTTCAAAAAATGTTTCTTTAAAGTGTTGTGTTCTATGTGTGAATTATGATGATTTGTTTAAAATTAAGACTTAAAAAGTCAAAAATTCAGAAATTTCGCAATACTTAACCGTACAAAAATATATATCTTTGGATATCCTCAGATTTTATATACCTATATTTTGTAATAATGTATTATTAACCAAAAACCAAAGTTTCTGATAATTTTTTTCTTAACTTCTTTTTTTATGATTTTTTTTCTATTGCAATATTTGAAGGAAAAAATATTTTTTTTTTCATATTTTGCAACTTCTTACAAGAATTGTATCAGTTGTAAAAGCTAACAGCGTGAGGGGATGTGCGTAAATTCAAAAATGAGTTTCCTTAAGGGAAGGGGATTAGGTAAGGGGTATTTTTTACCCTTTCATTCACTTTGCAATAAAAGATGTTCGAATGGTTTTCAATATCAGAAGAGATAAGCTTCCGAAACTGTTTTTTTTTTTCAATATCTCGCAAACTTAAAGAGATACCGCCAATTTTTTTCCATTTTCGATATCAACATTGCCAACCTAATGGAAATTAATACCCATTTTGAGATAAAGATCTCAACCACATACTAACTTTTCTTATGAAACAGGCGTGTCCATGAACCAATTTCTTTCAAATTCACAAATTTTTGTTGTCTTTATCTTAAAAACATCAGTACCAAATTTCAAGAGTCTATCGAAATTATTATGTATGGCCGCCGTTCCATAAGAACCCATCCACTGTGCGTTGAAGTTGAAGAAGGCTTTAGCCAGAACTTTTTTGATTTCAATTTAATATATTTCGAATTGAGCCAGCGACTTGGAGTTCCTTAACTTTGTTATTCATTAACTCAGATGGTCAAACGTGGTCTGGCCATCCCCTATACACTTACAGGTATTTGTATCTGGTTCACTAAGTCGCTGAATGTGATTCTGAACTCAGAATTACTCCTTTACATTATAGTTTTGAGATATGAACCTTAAAATGCAAGACTAAGATTTTTTTTTTTTTTTGACTGAGTTGTTACCAAATATTTTTCTAGTTTTGCTATCAAAAGGGCTCGTATCAAGTTTTCATCATAGCTTCGACCTTTAATATATGATAGTCAAATTCAAAAAATTTTGAAAAGTACTCGAAAATCATTACATTCAATTGACATGCAATTTATATAAATAAAATTAGAGCCGTTTTTGATGTTCGCACATCACACAAAATTTAATAGATCAATTTTGATTAAACTTATTTAGTTTTATTCCTTAGACGTTTGGTCTCAATCTTCAATTAAAATTATTCCGATATTCTTGTTTAATATCAATATATAAAAGTTTTAAGATTGCTTAAAAAACTAATATCACACAAAGAAACAAGCATGCAAGCATAACAAATCGTTTGATGGGAAGTTAATGTGGTGAGTTGTGTTTTTGTCTTTCCTATGGCAGTACAATGGAATATTTATGGAAGAGAAAGAACGGACTATTCACATTTTACTCTCGATCTCATTCTTATTTCATATTGGAAACAACAACAAAGCGGGATTTGTGAAGAATGGTCAAAAATTACAGAAGTTCTACTAGCAAGGATACACGTACAAAGTCGCGGGCATCAGCTAGTATAATCTAAAAAATTTGATAAAAAATTGATCTTGCTTATTTTTGGCGGGTTGATAAGAAAAGCATTTTTTTTGCAGCGCTAAGACTCCATCATAGTAATATCTAAAATAAAGCTATGAAATCTTAAAATTTAATTTTTCTTAGGGTTCAAGATCCACAGTTGGAATTTCACATTTGCGCTTATTTTGTTCAAGTGTTAGACAAAACATTAATGCGGTTACCACAAAGTTCATGAAATACATTGCGAATGCTTGCGCCAACATAGACAATAATAAACCTAGCGGGTTAAGTAGTTAGGAAAGCGCTACAAGTTAAGCCAAGTTATTTGTGTGGATTTTCTTGGCTGACTGAGTTCAAGGCTTTGCCAACTTGACTGTGACTTTTTTCCAATTCCATTTGGTTGATATTTGCAGCAATTGATGTAAAGTATGAAGAAGGGAATTGTATGCAAAAGAATATTAGTTCTATACGTTTCAATGAACTGTAGTAAGCCAAGTTTATTTTTCATTCAATGCAAATAGAAAATTTACGAAAATTATATGGTAGTTCAGACTGTAAATAAATTTCTTTTTTATTAAAAATCATCATTCACAAAAAAATAAATCTTATGCTTTTTAATATCTATTTTTCATTTCATAATCGAAAATATGCTCGTTTTTTATTTTTCCAAAAATTATAGCATCTATGCAACAAAGAAAATAAATCATTCTCACTGCCAAAGATAATATAAATCCATAAATAAATACCTTGTTTTTTTTTAACTAAACGCCGAAGCACACAATAGACAACATGCGATTTTCAATGCCAATGGAGCTCAGTTTCACACAAAAAAAAATCTCATCTTAGTAATGGTTTTATGATTTACCTATAACACAAAGCAACATTACAATACATAAATACAACGCACAAATACACAATACATAGATATGTATAATAATGTGAAAATATCACCACTAACTTTTTTTTCGTTTTCTTTTTTTCTATTTTGCATTGTTATTGCTATTCTACTATTGTCTGCTTTGTATGTTAGAAATCGATTATCCTTTTGATTGTGCCTGTGTTTGTGCGCCCTCTTGATAGAGCCTTCAGCTTCATCTTTAAATTTTGCTTGCATGTGTGTGCGTGTGAGGGCTTTCATTTGATAGATTTTTGTGAACATTATTATTTCGTTTGCATGCCATTCATCAACAAAATAGTCCATTTTTTTATTATCTGATTATATTTTATGGAATAAAGTTTTTGTGCAAACGAATGTGAGAATGTAAAGAATTTAAATTTTATTGCCTGTATTTATGTGTGTATTTTGTGATCTTTTTTTACTTTTCAATGGGTACTATAAATTATTGGTATCAGCAGAAACTAAATATTTTATTTTGGGATGAGCTTCAAAAAATAAACTTTTAGAAATTAATTATAATACACCTCAATTACACTAAAAGTCTCAAATTTTTATAAAAAATTTATTTTTTCATGGCTGATTTTATCAAACGTGTCCATTTTAAATTTTGCAACATTTCCTGGAAGAACCTACAGTATATTCAGTATACTGCTTATTTGAAAGTTGAGTTCACGACCTAAAAGATTTCTCTCAGTCTAATGCTTTCAAGTTTCAGTTTGAATGGGAGGTACCACGCTCTCTTGTCAAAGTTCGTCAACATCTTGTCAAGCATATCCTAGTCTTCATGACATTTTAAAGAATTCATATGATTTTTTTTAACAAAATGAATAAGTTTGGAATTGAAAAGGTACAGAAATCCTTTGCAAAACTCGCGTTGCGCTCACTTAACTTTGAAAATTATGATATTTTCCTCCATATTTTGTCCGTTGTATTTTGATAGGTTTTAAAACATAAGAAAGTAGAATAAATATTTTGTCATAATAATTCCTATATAACATTATCCCATATGCACATGATAGCCGTGAATTATCAGGTCTGGCTCTTTTTAGAGTTGCAACAAGAGCTCTAAGAAATCATGTTAATTTTTATTTTGTAACTCCCCGCACTAATCGATGTTAATACGACAATTTGTAGAGTAGTGAGTATGTATGTTTAATCTAATAAGTGTTGCGTATAAGATATTAAATTTCTCGGCTACCTAAAACCACCAGCAAGCATATTCTAAGCCATAAATGGGCAAAAATTTGGAAGTAAGAGCTACTTAGAACAACAGAAAAAAAAAATCCACCATGAATTCGACCTCGATAGCAAAAAATAAAGCAAAAAAGATGAACCAAAACCCAATCCCAAAATCAAGTGAGAACAACATGAGCGTAGATATAAAAGTACACTGATCAAAAAAAAAAAAACGACAGCAGCTGTCCTCAATGTGCGCATTGTTGTTTTCTTGAGGCAGGCTTTGTTTTTTTTTTTCGTTTTTTTTCTGAATGATCAACGAAACAAATCCTTTACTAACTAAACATTTTTTTTGCGATTGCTCCCAGTGATGGCATTTGAGTTTTGTGGAAATGTACTGAATCGAGACTTCAACTGTACTTTTTAGAGGCCGAATGTACTTTTCCGGTTTTATGTCTTCTTTTGGCAAATTTTAATAAAATGTCTACCAATAAAAAGGGTCATCCCTTCTGGGTGATAATAAAAGTAAAAAAAAAAAAAAAAAAAAAAAAAAAATTAAACTTCAAGGTTCGAATAGATTAAAGTTATAGCAACATTTACTCTTAGAATTTTAAAAAATTCTTGCTTGTATCAAAGAAGATACTGTTATCGATAATTGATACTTGTAATCGATTCCTTATTTTAGTTTCGATTAAATTTTGCACTGAAATTATTTAAAAGTGTTGCCAGCTACTGGAATGTTGAGGTGTTATGTGACGGAAATGTACCGAAAAAAGTACAAATGTACCGGAAATGCCATCACTGATTGCTTCTTGTGGTCCCACTTACCCGTCTAATCCGTACGAATCGGTGACTGTCTAGCGACAGCCCGGACAGGTTTGTTCATATTATTATGCAAGACCGTACGTAAGGCACATCCGTCTGTGTACAGAAGGTGGAACCTTACTGCCGGATGCAGAACGTCTCGAAAAACGTGGCCTACACTGAAGCTAGGAATGACACAAACTCCCTTAAAGTTCAGTAAAGTAGAGCTAAGAACTGTTGTAGGAGTGCTGACGGGACAGTGTTATTGGCCCCATAGACCGCCAGATATGGTTTCCCTTTCAGAGATTTTTGCAGGAGTTGTGGAGACGAAGAAGCAGATGAGACGGTTACGCAACTACTCTGCGAATGCCCGAGGGTAATGAGGAAGCGAACCAAATATTTTGGTACTGCGTTCTTTGTTGGTCTTGAGGAACAAGCCGAGTTGGAACTTACTAAGTAGAACCCTAAAATTCACCAAGGCTTCTCGGTGGTTAACGAACAAATAATGAGATTTCTGAGAGGAAAGGAGGAGACCCTACATTTATATGTAGGGTTTCACAATGGGCTAACTGCTTTAAAGTGAAACTTTTAATATGCAAGTGACCCTTTTAATCTAACCTTCATCCTGGAACAAATTTTTCCTAATTTTTTTTTTTTTGCTATGTTATGTCGCAAAATTATTGTTTATTTTTTTTCTTTATTTAAAGGCTTTCATTCCTTTGATTCAAAAAATTTAAATTAATAAATCCGAAATTTTCTTTTTTCTTAGATTATATTTTTTTTTTAAATCACCTATACGAGTCATTTTTGACTACTTTTTATGACCAAAAAGTCATTACTAAGAAAAAAAATAAAAAAAAAATCCAAAAATCACAATCCGATCTACCCAATGATCTAAAACTGATTGCACAGGAAAACAGTAACAATATTATCACTTTTTGATCAACTTACGTAGAGTAAGTGATTCGAATATGACTTTAGAACTTATTCTTGAAAATGTATTTTGAATTGTGTTCTGTTTTGTAGTTCATAATAACTTTAATAGAAGTAGAAAGTATAAAAATAAGTAAAACTATACATATAGGGCTGATGGTGATGAAAAGAACGGTAAGGACACGTGAAGGAACGTGAATGCGAAAAAATTAAGTCATATGACTCGCAAATGATTAGAGAGAGATATGACTCAAAAAAGACTCGCAAATGCTTAGAAATATGACTAAAATATGACTCGAAAAAGACTCGCAAATGATTAGAAATATGACTCGAAAATGAGTCGTAAAAGACTCGCATATGACTCGAAAAAGACTCGCATATGATTCGAAAAAGACTCGCAAATGATTAGAAATATGACTTAAATATGACTCGAAAGGTCTCGCAAATGACTCGAAAAAGACTCGCAAGTAATAAGATATATGACTAAAATATGACTCGAAAAAGACTGGCAAATGATTAGAAATGTAACTCGAAAATGAGTCGAAACTTATCAGAAAAACGGGTCATAAACGACTCTTCAAGAAGAGTCGTGGATAGGGTACCATTTTCTCCCGACAAAAGTATTATTTATGATCAAAAAATGAGCGCATTTATAATAATTTTAATCAGACAGAGGACTCGAAAAAGACTCGAATGTGATCGGAAATTTCATAAAATGCTGGCTGGGTCATATTTTGTTCGAAACTAATTGTTTTCATATATTTTAAAATGATTGGACTAATTTCATCTTTGAGAATAAAATAACTTAAACGAAAAAAATTGAATTAAATAAAATTAATCAAAAACGATTTCTCAAAAGTTTTTAATATTTTTTCTTAGTTCTGACAAATTTTGTTACGTCAACAGAGACATATTGAGTTAAGAACCAGAGGAAACAATAACACAGGTTTCCATAAATAAAAATCGTGCCACCCAGCATTATTCCATTACCTTATCCCGAAGGTTTTTGACGTGCTAAACATGATGGCATAGTCCGTTTTGCGCCGTCACTTTAGGCATTTGAGAAAGCTTAGCCTAAAAATGCTTTAAGTGATTTTTTCTTCTACATTCATGCGTGAATTATTTCACTCAGTAAATTGACCTGAATTTTGTTTGTTTCTCGAGAATTTTGAGTCTACAATCA
Source organism: Tricholauxania praeusta (assembly GCA_949775025.1). Classification (NCBI taxonomy): domain Eukaryota; kingdom Metazoa; phylum Arthropoda; class Insecta; order Diptera; family Lauxaniidae; genus Tricholauxania; species Tricholauxania praeusta. The sequence goes on along the minus strand of OX459030.1, from coordinate 127,059,198 downwards.
CGAATGATCTGATGTCAGAATTTGACAATCTCTTAAGCCAAGACAGCGAATCCAATATGGCATTTCCTTCTAAAGCCAACAATTTGTATTACAGTCTTTTATATAACGAATTTGTTACTTGGCGGTTTTTGGGATCGCTGAACACAAATATGAAACCAGAAAGCTTAAACTTTGTTAGATTTTCTATTTTTAATTGGATAAATTATTAATGCAAAAAAAAGAAATAGAACATAGCAAAATATGAATCATTTTTTCAACTATCATCCAATGAAATATTGTATGCTATTGGGAAATTTTTAACACCACAATTGTTTAAGCTTTAATTTGATTTTAATATTGATTGCATAGTACTAGCTGAAATTCAAAATGATTGATTTGATTGAAGCACACGCAACGTGTGATGTTCTGTATGTAATTTTGTAAATAGCAGCAAATAGTAAACAAAATAGCAATTATTATTTGAGTGTTTTTTTTATGTAGATAAAATATGACAAGCAATAGGAAAAAAATCGAAATGAAATACATATCAATAGCATATTTAATAATTAACACTTGCTGTTGTTATTTCAAAATAAAAAAAAAATTCTATAAATTATTGATCAGCAAATAGTTGTATCCTGCTGCATGCATGTGTTAGAATATTGTTTTTTTTTTTGGGCATACATTTTTTGACGCTGTCAATTATTTATTTATCGTGGCAAAATGTGTGGATTTAACAGCACAAACTAATAATCTAGGGTGGTTTGAAAACGTTTTTTGAAGAGTTGCGAAATGAATTTTCGAACAATATTAAATTAAATGTCAGAAACTGTTAGCATCTACTTTGGTTAAATGAAGTCCTTAAAATTTTATCTCAGAAATTGGTAGCTGGTGTATGCGATCTTTTTTTGCAGACTGTCACACATAAAATCTAGGGTTTTTAAAATGAGCACCACCTCATACTCTATTTATAACTTGGCCTAATATTTTTATTTTAAGTATTTTTTTTTGTTTTTTCATTTTCCATTTTGTATTTTATTTAATTTTACTTTTCATAAATAACACCAGCTGTGACAATTTTTAAAATATTTCCTTTTCAGCATGCGTATGCTGTGCAAGTGACGTGCCTTTTCAATTATTCAAAATTCATTTATTTAGGACATTGAAATACACATTCACCCACGCAGTGTATGTACATAAAATAATTGACATTTTTGTGTGTATTTAACATGTGTATTTGAATTTTGTTTATTTTTTAATTTAAATTTTTGCTTGATTGCGTGTTTAATTTTAGTTAAATATTTAAGATTTACAAAAAAAAAAAAAAAATAACTTAGCAGTGGTGTTATTTTCAACAAGCGGTATAGTTTAAAATCAATAAAAAAAAAGAACACAATATCTAACTAAAAAGTGGTAATAAAGTGTGATTTCTTAAATGTTTAGTTTTTAAAAATTAAAGTAAAAACAAAAAGTTTAAAAAAATGAATAAATTATTTACTGTAAATAACACATAATTTTTTGCCATTTATTTTTTAAAAATAATCTTATGTAAATATTGCACGCGGCTATGCCTGAGGTGATCCATCCGTAAACTCTAATTTTGGACATACCTTTTCCAGCATTTCGGCTGCTATCTCACCAATGGCAGCTGTAATGTTGTCTTACAGGGCTGCAATTGTGGCTGGCTTGTCCTTGCATACGAGAAATTTTAGGTAGTCCCACAAACAATAGTCTAGTGGAGTCAAATCGCATGATCTTGGCGGCCAATGTGCTGCTACAAAACGTGAGATTAATTGCTCACCAAACTCGGCTCTCAATAAGTCTATGGTATCGCGTGCCTTGTTGCATGTGGCACCATCTTGTTGAAACTATATGTCAACCAAGTTCAATTCTTTCTTTTTGGGCAAAAAAAAAGTCGGTTATGATCGCGCGGTACCTTGCTCCATTGATTGCGACGTTGCGATTTTCATTATTTTTGAAAGAGTATGGTCCAATGATGCCGTCGGCCAACAAACCGCACCAAACTGTGCATTTTTCAGTGTGCATTGGCAGCAATTGAACTGCCTCTGGCTGCTCTTCAGAACAAATTCAACAATTCTGTTTGTTGACGTGCCCCCATTAAGCCAAAAATTAACTTTGTTGCTGAAGAAAACTTTTCTCATTTATCACAGAGCACGAATTTCGATAATGAAATTCAATAATTTATAAGAATTGTTTGCTTTAAAATTTATTTATGATAAAATGTAAGACTTTATTGAACATTTCTGTTATAAACACATGTTTAAAATCAGGCGTAAAATGTCAAAAAGTTTCCACTAAAAAAACAACTAGCAAAAAAATCACATACATAAATCTTTTCATTTGAATATTTTATATAGAAAATATCACATTCTATATTTTAATACTTCTTTGCATTAAATAATATATAATTTTATGTCTTTTTTTAATTTTTTAATTGAATTTATGATGTAAATGAAAACTTTTTTCTCTAGTAAAATCTAAGTCACATCAATCTGGCGTGAAATTTTTCTCTTTAATTATCAATAAAAAAATTTGCCATCTCTCGACTGTTCAAAATTTGTCCCTTTTGCCACAGAATCGCACGATTTTTCCATGATATTGATATCCTCGCACACTTAAATGTTTTCCCCACTTTAATTGCTTTTAACAAAATCTCATATTAAACGAATTTTAAATGCAAATTTCTACATGTTTTCGAAATTTCTTGCATATTTAAGTTTTTCATTCCGTTTGAGATTTCCCCCGCAGGAAGTTAACTCACAATTTTCAGCTTAAATTCAATAAATAAAGCATAAATTGTCAGCAACAACAACAAAAACAATGAGAAAACCATCTGCTACAATAAACACGATGCCAAATACAATTACCACGTCTAGTCAGGAGTAAAATCCGCATTTATCGCACTGCAAATCCTTAAGTCAAAAGGCGCGCGCTTAAAGCCGACAACAACAGCATCAAGGCCAGCAAGTCAAAAGAATGAAAAATCAAAAAAACAAAAGAAAAGACACAGCAACAAGGCGCGTTCAACAACAACAACAATAGCGGAAATTGGCGCGGGAAATAAGTAAACGTTTTTTTTTGTTGTTTTTGTGTTTAAAGCCATGAGTTATTGTGACAACGGCAAAGACTAACGAGCCGAAGACAACGACAACAATGTTGCTGGTGTAGGGGGTGAGCATATCAACAACAACAGCAACAACGACTACAAGAACAAAGCTAACGACAACACGCCAGAATATATGGCTATGTGAAAGCGCGCACGCCTAAAATTATGCTCTAAATGATTCACACAGTTAAGGCGACAACAAAAATTCATAACGCGTCCTTTTTATTACGCGTTTAGCTCATGCAGCAAACGCAGACAAAGCAAGCAAGCAAGCGAGCCGTCAGGCTACAACCAGGCAGCAGGCAAACGACACTCTGGCTCATGTTACTGCTGTAGCGTTTGTGAAATTTATTTTATTAAAACCGTTTCATAATCTGTAAATCACGCGAGAATTTATTATTGTACTCGCTGAAAGTATGGGTTGCACATAATTTTTCTCAGTTACATTCTAAGAGTGTAGAGCAAAAATATTAAAACTAGCAAGAAATGTGTGGTAATTAAATTTTAAAGAAAGATTTTGAAATTCAAGCAAATTCAGACACAACTTGAAGCTGTAAAAGCTTTACACGTAAAGTTTTCAACAGACAACTGATTTGATTTTTTCGAAATTTAAAGACATTTCTGATGTTAGATGACACAAATGTTTCGTAAAACTCTGGCTTACTACGAAATCGCATCTTAAAACCTGTAGCGCAAGTAGGAACTGCAACGTACTGCAATAATTCAATAATTAATTGGAAAAAGTTCATAAACGACTTTACCATAACTAGTATTTTCTCACAGCTGTAAGAAGAACGTGCTATTTGTGTGACCATATAAAGAAAAATTTGAAAAAATTGAATTTCGGGACCAAATATTATATCCAACAGAAAAAAATTCAAACATTTTTAACGTCAAAGTTTTTGCAAGAACGCGTTCTTTATTTTTCGAGTAAATTCGGGTATCCATTCTGTGAAAAAATTAAAGTTGCGAGCAAAAAACAAGTTTTTTTTTAGCCAAGAAGGACCTTCAGGAGAAACAAAAGTGCTTCATTGGGTTTTCTCGGAACGAAAAAAAAAAAAAAATTACGCAGATGTCGTTTTAGAGAGTATTTCTAACTTTTGAGTCGATGTCAGGATGAATCTAAATTTCAACCCAGTCTACCGACCATTCTAATAAACATAACTATTGACGCAAGTAAAAAACAGGATTGCTCGCCAAAAAAATTTTGTAACTCCTACTTTTTTTTTGTATAAAATGAAATATTTCCTGCAATATTTTTATTCATAAACGAAATGTTTTGTCAACACTATTCCCATACGTTACTTTCACATTTATCCTCCTGTTCGCACAAAAATTGAAAACCTTAAAAACCAAAAATGACAGCAAAATAAAAATTCTGACAACTTTTATTTATAACATTTTATATTTATTTATTTATGTTCAATATTATACAATAGGCAGCGCTGTGTTAGAACATTTTTATTTATGTGCAATTATATTACGTGTGCCTTAGAGATTAAGCTACGCAATATATAAAGTATTGCCAGCAACAGAAACAACGAAACAAAATCGTGTAAATAAATTTATATGGAAATATTTACTCGTTGAATTTTAATGAAAGGTATACAATTTTATGATGATTTTAAATCAAACAACTGTCAATTTTTAGAGATTATTTCATACTATTTGGTGCTTATTTTATTTATGCTTATTAAGTGTTACTTAAGTTTAAAGTAATTCCACAATAGAGTGAAACAAAATTTTGCAATTTAATCGCCTTTGGAAATTCTTTGATTTCAGTAAAAATTCAGTTTTTGACCAATTTTTTTTTCAAGTAACTGAAAACATTGTAGAATTTTTTTAAAAATTTTTGAGATATACAGTAGGTTTTGTCTATTTCTCGAAGAATTTTAGTTGTACGAAATATGTACGAAAACATTTTCTACAATAAAATTTTATTTTGTGTAAAACATTAACCTTACGCAACATGTGTTCAATTTGCGAAATATTTCCGAAAATAATTTGTATAAGAAAAATGATTATTATTAATCAAAATATTTTATCAGGTGTAAAAAAAAGTTTTAAAGGATTTTTTTGAGATGCCGTCACAGGTATTAAATCGAATCAGACAATGCTTCAGCCAACTTCATTTTGGAGCCTCATCATTTAGGTTTTCTTTTTCAGTATGTGCCGTTTTGCTGAAGTGTAAGCAACATAGTTTTTGTGTGCTTCGAATATGCCAACAAAACACAATTTGCAGGAAAGTTTACTTTTCTGCTCAAGCAGTAAAAAAGAAAGGAATTTTCGCATCGTATTGTGGCTGGTGATGGGAAATGGGTTCATTACAATATCTCCTATACGCTATCGACGCCAAAGCCGAATATTCACAGTGGCAAGGTCATGCTCTGTATTTGGTGGAACTAAGTGGCTGTAGTGTACTTTGAGCTTTCAGAAGGCAACTTTCGCTCTTTTGAAGAACTCCAAAATTGGATCGATTCGTGGATTGCATCAAAAGATGTTCCGTTTTTTCGAATTGGAGTCCAAAAATTGGCAGAAAGATAATAAAAAGTAGTGGCTAGTGATGGAAAATACTTTGAAAAATAAATTTGTAACAAATTTTTCACAATAAAGCGTCAAACTTGAAAAAAATCCTTTGAAACTTTCTTGTAATACTTCTTTAAAATGTGACCGTAAAAGTTTGAGCCAAAAATATCTGCACAGAACGTAACCAAAAACATGGTGTATATTGCAAACTACTATTATTTTCATTATGAAAAATATTTCTCTTGTACAGAATTTGTTGAAAAACAAAACAAAAATCAGTCAAATTATAATTTAAGCCATTACTTAAAATATATCTTAAATATATACTTAAAATATGTCAAATTTTCCTTCCAGCGGCTCTCCATATTTTTTGTGTTTCCAAAGGATTAGAGGTGTTTTGTGCGTGCTTATCACATCTTTAAATTTTTTTGGTTTTGGGCAGGGTTTCGGCAGGCTTATTTCGGCCATAACAGTGCAAAATATTAATTCAGGGAAAGCCGATATAAGCTTTAGTGCCTTCATTTGTAAACCGGCTATTTGTTCTTGTTTATCCCTTTCAACACAGAAGTTTATCTTGGAGCTGATGTCGTTCTCCATTTTCTCAGCAACGTTGAGGCCTCCATGCGTCACATAGTATTTTTCGACAGTTTCTTCACAAGTTATCATCTCCTGTGTTTGCTATCAGAAAAGGGATTCTGTGTCATAAAAACTTATCGCTGTAATCGTGTAGCTACTGGTAGACTAATACTGAGAATCGAAAAGTATATACCTTGCTGGGCACATTATTATATGTGCAACGCTAAGGGCCAGACCACTGGTTATCGCTAGCAAGATTATAAAGTCACCATTGCTTCAAAATACAATAAGATTCTGCCACTCCACCCAATTTGGCGTTGAAATGAAAACCCTTAAATATTCTAAGAACGAACACATTTTTCAACGTCGATCAGCCTGTTATGCTTCGCAGCAATAATCTTGATCTTGATCTATACGACTACACTATTCAAAATTATTGAGTCAACATCCGTGGAAAGAGAAGTCAATGAGCCAGAAACAATTCAAGTTGTCTGTCACTGAGTCCCTTCTGTTGGCCGATGTTGAAGAAGGAATGGAAGTAGATGCTGACCTGGAGTCTCAGAGACCCACAATTTACTTCGATTCCAGTTGAAAAGCTCTGGCGACCCAGCAATTTCCAAGTTTTCCATGAAAATAATTTTTTGTGTGGGGATGGGGGGGTTGGTTAATATTATTTTTGAATAGCTAATACTTCAAATTAAGATTTGATACTAACTGTTTTGCCAATATCACTTATCTCCATAGTGTAAAAAACTATTGAAAATAAACAAATTTCGTGTTCGATTAAACGAACACCGGTAGAAAATGGGTTGAGTAGCTGTCGTGTAAAAAGAATAATTCTTATTTCATAGTTGTTAGGAGGAATTTTATAATTTTTTAAAATATTTTGTAAAATTATCCTCAAATATTGGGAGGCAATTTCATATTTTTTGTTAGTGAAAATTTCAGGATTTCTATTATTTTACCAAGGATTTTATTAAAGGATTTTGCCTTTATTCCATTAGAGGTTATTGTTTTGTTCGGGGCACAAAACATAGCAACATAAACCCACTCACACACTCACAAAGACAGACACTTGCTTATGTATGTATAATTTTTCAGCGATTGATTTCGTAATACGCTCTAGAGTATTGCTTACGTGTTGTACGGAAAAATTGGAAATAAATAAAAGTTATGTGTATGCAGCATTTGCATGGTGTGAGTGTGTGAAGGCTTTCACTTGCACCGTGTAGTCGTTCTCGCATTTTATTGGCTGAAGTGACTACAGCAACGCACATGTGTGTCACGCTTCTATGCGTGTGACTTTATTGCAAAATTCATTCAATTGTGCTGCTTTTTAATAAATTTTCATGTGAGAATAAGTTGAAAATTTTATTACATACATTTTGGCGCGTACGAAACAATTGAAATAATTTTTTTCCAATATATGCAGACATTTATTTTTTATTTTTGCTCAGAAATATGAATATAAAATAAATTTTTGTTCGTTCTATTGTAAAGAATTTACAACGGGTTCAATAATTCAAAGAAATTTTTTGTTGCAAAAAATTAATTCAAGTATTTAAACTTTTTATTCTGTAGACATTTCATTTAAACCTACATATTTTGTGAGACTACCCAAAGGTCTTTTAAATAAACCATACAGTTTATCGGTATTGTAATCTTTTTCATTGAATTAAAGGCCTTGTAAGAGCAGCTTTATAAGGCCAGTAAATAAAATACAAAATTCCAGCACAACAGCAATAATACAAACACAACCTCAACACTACGACAGCATAAATTTTCTTTTATATAAAAATAAACAACTAATTTATGACTTAACGAAATCGTTGCCAAATAGAATATTTATGAGACAGCGTGTGAAGCTGTATTATATGTTTATCTATGTATGTTCCTTTTCGAAATGTATTTGATTGTATTGGGATATAAAATAGAAAACGTAGTCATGTGAGAAGAATAAATGTACATATCAATAGTATTTCATTTATATATGAAAAACAAAACCAACCGAAAATTATACAAGTCTACAAAAAACGTTCTAGGATTTACGCAGATATCGCCGCAGTAAGGTTCGAAATGTTTTCGTGCTCCTAATGTATAGCATGTTCAATCTTGCAATTTTTTTTTATAACACTGCTTGAAAGTGCCAAAAAAAACGCTATCTGAAGCAGGATTGACAATAGTTCGCTAAAGCTGCGTTTTCATGTTATCTTTCTTGATCTTATACTATCCCATATCACAGCGGATATCACATGCTATAAAAATAGCACATATATGCCAATTCACTCTCGCATTCTCCAAGCGCATTCGGCTCAGCTCGCATGTTTTTTTTTTTCTTACAAAAATTTGATAGTAGAAGATCAAGAAACATAACATGAAAACGCTGCTTCAGAGTTCAACACTTAAATGTTGATCATACGTCATGTTAACCCAAAAACGTTACATATAACATTTTTTCAGGTTGTGAAAAAAATGTTAAAAATTCTCTTAGAAAAAAACGTAATATCAAATTATTACTTTAATTTCAGAAGCTAATTATTTTCTAATATTTAAAGTATTTTTAAGTCAGTGATATCAAATTAAATGACAAAGCTTTAGTGTGTGTATTTATTCTAACTTTAACCAAAATTGTTCGTAAAGTTTGACTGCGCAGGTGATAATTTTTCGAATTTTAAGCCTGCATATAGTAAATTTATTATAAACCATATATAATTTATATGTTTCCTTCTAAGTTTTAGTCCCACCCAACCGACATTAGCGTCGAAATACTAAAGAGAAATAAAATGCCGAAATTTTTTGGTAAAATTAAGGTGCACACAATATGTTAGGTTACTTTTATGTATGCTCAGGTATTATTTTAAATTTGTATTTATCTTGCTTTAGACTTTTATTGTGCTTATAAATTGGGTTTTTTTACTGTTTACTAAATGACAAAAATAGAAATAAAAAAAATGTTGCCATGTGCTAACTTTCACAAAGCAAAATGATGATGTTTTGTTTCTGTATAAGAAATAAATCTAAAATTAACAACTGTTGTTTTGTATTTATTTATACATGAGCATATATTATTTATGCAACAATCAACTTAATGTAGAGAAAAACTCATAAGAAATGTATTTTTTTATACTTTTTTTTTTTCAGTTTATCATCAAGTTTCATGAAATTGTAGTTGTTAAAAATGCCTTAGGTCCAGAAGTTGAGTGCTGCTTGTAAACTATTAAATATATACCTTGCTAGCTTATACCTTGACTTAAATTTAAGAGTATTGCATAAATTTCTTTTGCAAATTTCATTTACAAATTCAAATTAAAAAAAAAAATGTTATTTAAAAATATTTTATAATAAAAATCAAATATCTTACAGCCTTTTGCTAATAAAAACAAATTACGCCTAAAAATATGCTACAACAAATTGCCCTATTTTTGTGCAAACGACTAGCTATTGTGTCATTTTTATTAGGCTATAGTAGGCTTAACTTACTTAAGCATATAATTTTGCCTAAAGTGGCAAAAAAATGAACCCTTTTGAAACCGTAAATACATATACACAGAGCGTCACACACACACTCACGCGCTCTGCCAACAAGTGAATAAATGCAAGATTTTTTTGGCCTACACAACAAATTGACCAATTTTTCCAAATGAAAAGTTTCAAAGCGCCAGCAACGACATGTAAATAAATGCAAATTTACGCACAAATCCACATAAACATACATAGATTATATACAAATACACCTCTCATACTAACGTAGCATATGTTTGCATCAAGAGTTGTAGGCTCGTATTTTTCTATGCCGTTTATTTTCATAAAAATTTATTGAAATGTTTTTGAGACCTTTTACATTTGTTCATGTATGCGTATCTGCGTCTACTTTACATTTATTTGCTTTGTTAAATTACAAATAAACATTGAAAGGCTGACACACACACACACACACACAAACAACTATAATATACATACACACTGGTACAAACGCGCAGTCATGCAAACCAAACAGAAAATATGTTAAATAACAAACTACTTTGCATATTTAAAAGTCGCAACACAAAATGGTGAAGGCAATATGAAAAAAAATACTGAAATCATCTTCAGAAGGACTCTCAAAGGAATGTGCTGCAGAAATGCCAAAAAGCCCTTAATTTTCTTTGACGTTTTTTTTTTCTTATTTGCTTTCTTCGACATGTCCTTTTTAACCCTGTCAAAATCTTTGCTTTCATAAATGTATGCAAAAACATTGTTGTGCCATAAAAATGTGCGCACTGAGCGCAAATACTGCATGATTTTTTTGATTATTTTTTAAGGTTTTTTGTAAATATAAAATGTAAGAAGTTAAAATTGTAATAAAAAAATGTTTTCTTTCTATTTTCAGGTGAGTACTTCCGTTATGGTATTGGTAAAATTTTTTTAAAATTTAGGAGTAAATTTAAATAACTAAAAGTAGATGGCTCATCAAGACAGTGCAAATTCTATGGCACAGGTAAAATTTCAAAAAAAAAAAAATTTCCAAAATTTGGGCAGATTTCATGGGAAAATGGACTCGAAGTTTATATCCACATTATAAAAAAAAGGAAATCCGTCAAGTTATCGGAACTATAGCAGCAAAAATTCAAAGTTAAAAAAAATTCCATAACGAACTCCGTACATGAGATTAAGAAGAGCTATTGACATTCAACTTCTGACTTCAATTCCATTTCCGAAATTGTAATCAGAACAGTCCTGACTATTTCACATTAGCAAAATATTTCAAAAAATTGTGCCTTAATCAATAACTAGAAATCTTCTTAGCAAAAAAAATACATGACCTTGATGAATTTGTCAATTTCAGTGTAACTTTTTATAGCAACTCGTGTTTCTCATTTTAAAGGACATTTCAATTTATATGTCAGTACCGTTTGCATTTTTAAGCTGCCATCGGAAATGCGTATGTTTTCACATGTGTGTATGTGTGCAAACGTTCCAATAAATTCAATAAATACATATGTTTTGCGGCTAAAAGGATATATGTGAAAAAAAAAACGATACAAATTGAAAAAGATGAACCAAAAAAAAAAAAGGAAAGAATCCATTCAATCTTCAAGCATTGAAAATGGAATCTGCTTAGCAAATTGGGTTGCCATCAAATTTGTATGTAAATTTTTTGTATTTTTTACATAAGTGTGTGTTCATACGCTTAAGTGTATTTGTAAGTTTCTGACTGGTTTTCAATCGGTGTACCCATACATACATATAAATAAATAAATTTTAAACTTTGAAATTTTGTTAACTTTTTATTATTTTGCTTGCGGCTTAGCTGCTGTAATCCGAGTATTTAATGATAATTTAATTTAACAAATTGGGCTATTGATGGTGGTAATTTAATATTTTTGATTGTAATTCTTGGAAGAATATTATATGGTATATGTTTGTTTTCAAGAAAAAAGTAAAACTCAGAAAATAAACGTAATTTTTAATGCATAGAAATTATAATAAAAAAACAATGGGCAGAATATGAAGTGGGAAAATATTGGATGTTTACTCTTTCGCAGAATTCAATGTTGCATACAAGAGGCCTTATGTTCGCAATATTTCGGTTTAACCTTTTCGTAGAAAAAATTACAAAAATATTATTTAATTTTTCTTGTACCACTAGGTGGTTTTTCAATTATAGAAAAACATCGGGCAATTATATCGCTTTAAACGCAGCTCTATTTGCAAAAATTTGATGCAAAACAAATAAAAAATTGACAGTGGAGCAATATAGTCAGTTCTTCAGATAAGGCAGAAACTTTGATAAGCAGATCGATATTTTACATATATTCAAATGATTTTGTTATAACTGTCCTTTTACGAAATTGATGTTTATGGGCAAATTCTACGATATTCAAAATTTTTTGCTTCGCAATTAACCGAGTTCAACGATAGTAAAATTATAGTATTCCACATATTGACATATAACTCCTTACGGTGTAGAACTTAACATAAATTTTTCTTCAATTACCTCACCTTAGAGCCTCGGCTGCTTTATTTCGTACTCAAAAACTTGTAAGTTTTTTGAAAAATGGTCAGAAGACATTCCTTTTTGACATCCAATAAGCATTTTTGGACTTTACCAGTTTGCTTTTTTAATGAAAATTGTTCTTAAAAAAGTCGCACTACTGTTAAGTTTAAAAAAGTTTCATAAACTTATAATAAAATAGCGGTACCCGCTATATACGACACGATACTGTACAAATGAAAATAATCGAAAAACAAACACCAACATCTTAGAATTCAAGAAGCAGCATATGATACGAAATATCAATCAACAATTTTTGTCTAAACTTTTGCAAAAAAGACTTAATCCTAAAAACAGGATATTTAATTTTAAAAATTAATTCAATAACCTTTATTAGCACTAATATGTTGTTTTAAGAAATAAAATATTAAAATCGGATCAGTATATTTTGCTTCAAAGCGTTACAAACCATTTTATATCCGCAATCTTATATAAAAAGTTTAGATTAAACAAGTCAAAATACTTTAAAGCTTTCGATAGAAGTCCATGTATGCTAAGGACTTAAGTTTTCAGAAAAAAAATGGTGGAAAAGTTATTTTTTTTATATAAATCGTTCCAAATTCAATATCTGAAAAACTCTTCGATATTTTCTTCATAAAACTTAAGACATTTTTTCTGAAAAAAAAAAATGCGCTAAAATTAAAATGGAACAATTATACACGATATGATGAAAAATTATCAAAATTTTTGTATTATTTTGTATAATTTCTTTTTCTTACAACCATTCATTCGGAGCACTTATTTTTACTGAATTTTTTAAATAAATAAAATATGAGCTCATAAAGCTTAGTATAAAAATATTAATATTTTGTAAACCTATTCTTATATATGACGGATTTTATGTCAAATGTCCTTAGCCAAATATCGAACATAACCGATTAACCGCATACTTGGGCAAAGTGTGTTTCTATTGAATGCACTGTAAAAATCTTGATTCAAGTCCTTTTGATAAATTTATTAATGGTCTTTTGAATGATCGTAAATATTTTTCGAAAATTTTTACAAATTGAACTTGATTTTGTAAAATCTAAAACGCTCTAAGTCCCTCCTTTGAAGATGTATATTCGACCGGGTCGAAATTTAAATTCATCCAAACACTGACGCAAAAGTTAGAACGACCCTTAAAAGCAATATTTGCGTAATTTTTTTTCGTTCCGAGAAAAACCAATAGAGCACTTTTGATTCCCCTGAAGGTCCTTTTCGGCTAAAAAAACGTGTTTTTTGTTCGTAACTTTTATTCCTTCGCCATATGGAAACCCGAATTCAATCGAAAATTAAAAATTGCGTTCTTGCAAAAAATGCAACGTTAAAAAATTTTAAATTTTTTCTCTGTTATAGATACCTAATATTTAGTCCCAAAATTTGATTTTTTCACATTTTGTGTATGGAAAAATCGAATCGAATCTCACATTATTTATAACAGAAAAAATTTTAAATTAAATGTTTTGCAAGAACGCAATCCTTATTTTTCGAGCAAATTCAGGTATCCATTCTGTGTTGAAAATAAAAATTACGAGCAAAAAACACATTTTTTTTTAGCCAAAAAGGATTTTCATGAGCATCAAAAGTGCTCCATTGGTTTTTCTCAGAACCAAAAAAAAAAAAAAATGATGTAGATATCATTTTTAAATGTCCATCTAACTTTTGAGTCGGTATCTGGCTGACTTTATATTTTTTCTTCATACAAATCGACCCGGTCTAATGTGTTATTTTATTTATTTTTTTTTAAATGCGTTAAGTTCCCGAGAGAGTTTCTTCATATTTCCTATACATTTCAAAGCGAATTTCGTTGTGACCACTGCTACTTTTGCATTTTTGCTCAAGTGATGACTTTATTGCACCACTCTATATAAACCATAACTCAGTCTGCATATAAATTATCACAATTGAAGTGCGTAATTTCATAAAAATCAAATATGTAATATATACAGCAAAAGGAGCTAAAAAGGAAGTTCTAGCAAAAAAGCATGAAAGGGAAATCCAAAAGAAAAAAAGCCAACCAAATTCGTTTTTTATTACCCGCTGGCATAACATGTTGGCAACAAAAAAAAGTAGTGTAGCTATGAAACAGAAATCACAAATAAGCTGCAGGTAGCAGTTCTTATCAAAAAAGAAACTTAATCTACAAACTGCTGCTATATATCCTTGGCATATTCGCAACGTCTTTTTGTGACTTTTGTTAGGAAAGTTTTGTTTTATTTTACCAAATTTTATTTTTTGTACTTTTGTCTGTTTTCGCATGTTTTATTTCAATTGCTTCATTTTTTATTGTTGTTTTATTTTTTTGGCTTTGTTTTTACAAGGATATGCGTTGCTGCTTATGAATTTTTTATGTAGGAAAAAGGAAAAAAAAACTAAATTATGGCGCCTAAAGGCGTACTAAATTACATTATTTACGCATAAATTTTGTGAAAGCAAAAATGTACGTTACAAGCTGTAATACATGCGAAATACGAATTTTTTCGCCAACTTGATGACTTAGTTATCAAGAAAAAAATATTCAAATCTTTATTTATAAAATCATATTTTTTTTAAATTTTAATACGCCTATCCGCTTGAGCAGTTTTCTTTTTTTACATTCTTTTTGAATTCCAACACAAATTCTAATTTTGCATTTTTTTCCACATTTATCTAAAAATCAAATATGACATCCTTCCGCACTGTTAATCTTTTACACTTTTGCTGTAAGCCAATTTTTTTCTGCTTTCATGCTTCATTTCGTCACCACTTGACTTGACACCGCTGTAACCGTCATAGCACGGAAAGCAACCAACTCAACCCAGCGCCACTCAAAGCCCATATGGACATTTGTCACTTTTGCCAACCAGACGCTGTGTTGTGATTGTTGCTACATATTGCTGCTGCTGATGCTGCTGCTGCTGTGGGTAGTTTGTTCCGCTTCATCAGCATTGCTGGCAGTAAAGCCATCGCCCACTAGAAAAGTAAAAATAAACAAAATCATCAACAACATTCAGCTGTCATGTTAACAAGCAACAGCAGCAACAGCAGCAACAGCAGCAGCAGCAGTGTTGTAGAAAAAATATCTCTGATGCTTTATCATAATAGCATTTGGTTTATTATTGTTGTTGTTTTTGTTTTGGACAGCAGCATACGTATGCTTTCGTGCTGTTTGCTGCCAACATCTTTTACTGACTTTAAGCAGCATTACAAATATCATAGTTTGCACTCTGATGATGTCGGTTGAAATTATTGTCATTTGTCGTCATATTATTAAGTGAGTACTTTTTCATTTTGATTTTGGTTTTCTTTTTGTATATGTTTTTCCTTACTTTTTTTCTCAGAAAGTATAGACAAATATCAAAGGAAGAGTATGTAAAAATGGGTACTTTATGGGAAAAAAATCATTTTCTCCTACTATTCGTGATATGACTTTAAAAAGAGTTTATAAAACTTTTTCTCAAAAAAAAGAAAACGCTCAGTCAATAAGTTTTGAAATCGTTTTTTCTAAGGTCTTAGAATTTTCCAAAAAGGTTGGTAATATTATGCTTTTCTTAAGACAAGATAAATACGATTAATAACAAAATTTAAAAGTTTTTAAGGTAAATCTATCTATTTTCTGAAAATTATAATAATTGCAAATATATAGTCCTATGTATTATACTTTCTAAAAGACTTCAGAACCATTTAGGAAAATTGCTCTACATTAAAAATTAATGTGACTTAGGCTAATACCAGCATTTAAGCTTGTTTTAAAGGTTCATGAGTTGAACTTTTACTAAGAATTTGGCTTCTCAATTACAAAAAAAATCTCTTGCATTTATAAATTCGGAAAAAAAAAATCCAAAAATTATGTTGTAAAAATTATAAACTAACGCAACCTTAACTCTTTTTTTGAATTGGTTAGTAGACCGGGTCGAAATTTAGCCAGACAACGACTCAAAAGTTAGAAGGACTCTTAAAAACGATACCTGCAACATTTTCTTTTTTCGTTCCGAGAAAAACCAATGTAGCACTTTTGATTCTCCAGAAGGTCCTTTTTGGCTAAAAAAAAACGTGTTTTTTGCCCTTAACTTTTTTTCCTTCACAGAATAGATATCTGAATTTGCTCGAAAAAAAAAAGATTGCATTCTTGCAAAAAATTTGTCTTTATAAAGTTTAAAATTTTTTTTCTATTATTCGGTCCCATAGATCGATTTTTTCACATCTTTTATATGGAAAGATCGAATTTTGGGACTTAATATTACTTATAACAGCAAATAAATTTTAAATTTCTTGCAAGAACGATTTTTTATTAATCAAGCAAATTAAGGTATCCATTTTGTGAAGAAAACAAGTTACGAACAAAAAACACGTTTTTTTTTTAACCAAAAAGGACCTTCAAGAGAATCAAAAGTGCTCAATTGGTTTTTTTCGGAACGAAAAAAAATGATGCAGTTTTTAAGGGTCATTCTAACTTTCGAGTCGGTGTCTGGCTGACTTTTTTTGCTTCATACAAATCGACCCGGTCTATTGTTTAATTAAAATATTTTTATAATAGAATTATTTTTACCACTGAAGGCATTTGGGTTTTGTGGAAGTGTAATGAATCAATAATTGGAATGTACTTTTTAGAGGACGTATTTCCTTTTTTTTTGGTAGACACCAAAATTTACTAAAATTTAAAAATATTTTCTAAAATTTATTACAAAAAAAAAAAAAACAAAGAAACTCGATTGATTTCTTTCTCTTACGCATATTTCGGCAAAGCTCACTAAAAAAAAGTAATTTCAGTACAGTTTCTTACGCATAGCAAAGTTCGCTAATAAAATAAAAAAAAATCAATTTCAATTTCTTAATTGGGTAATTTTCTTTTAATATATAACAATAATGTTTTGTAAATGTTTTTTCTGTGTTTTGTAATATTTTCAGTTCCTGATGATGGGTTGGAAAATCTAACCGAAATATCGGAAAAAAATAAAAAAATTGAAACAAAAAACAAACAGTTTTTTCTTTTTGATAATAACGGCCAAAGCCCAAAAATTTAATTCAAATAAAAAAAAGTCTGTAAATAAAATATGTACCGAATATACTAAAAATGTCTCCAATGTACTGACGCATATTTTTCACACTGCAAATGGCATCACTGCTTTTTACATACAGCTGCATTGTATTAAATGTCACTCATACGCCCCAGTGTTCTATTTTACTTTTTATTAAATAATTAAAAAGCAGCTATACTTGTGATAGCATGTTAGTTTTTTTTTCTGTTATATTTAGTTAAATTAATTACTGATAATTTTGAAATTGTAATTGCCTTGAAATCGATTCTACTTTAGGGGGTATTTAGCATTCGTTGCATTTTAATTGAAACGCTTTGCTTATCGTTGCAATTACTTTTGTAATTAAATACAAATATACATTCGCTGGCAAATGCATATAATATGTGTTAGCTATTTTTAATATGTATCTATGTGTATGTATTTGTGTAATTACAACTGTATGTTAAATAAACGAATGTGAAACCATAAACAAACATTTGCTAAAATTATGCAAATTAGTTAGCTTAGAGAGGGAAAAATTGTTATTTGATATAATCAATGTTTAATAATTAATTAATTTTCATTTGTTTAATTTTAAAGCAAAGCTTAAGCACATAAATTTTATTATCAGTTTCCTCATTGCTATTCAACCCTTAGCGGCATCACTTCAATTTTATAACAATTCGGGACATTGAGGTCTTTCACGATCCCATGTTCAAAAAAAATCCATACAAAGTCAAATTTATAAAGAAATGAACTATGAAATTCAATGATTATTAGGGATATTTTTTAAAAAATGTCTGTGCTACATAAGGCTTAATTTGAGTATTTATTAATTTGAAAAATGATTCCAAAAATTCTCATGGGGTTGTGAACGCTAAGGGTTAAAAGTTTGACTTTATTGAAATTTTCGATTTAAATAAAGCTCTCTTTTATGAAAAATGATTAATTTAGAGTTGCTGTTTTCAGTAGGGATTTTATGACACATCGCCCTTGAATTGTATCAAACACTCATGGTGTTTTTATGCAGTAATGTTTGACATTTTATAATGAAAAAATTTCAACCGACGCAGCTTCTAAAAATTATTCAGCTGTTACGGTAACTTGGAAGAATGTGTTTCGCGCGCTAAATCGTAAAATTTGAAACTATTTTTTCATTATTACGAAAACAATTTGTTGAAAAATTAATTTCAACCATTTGACTCGTAAAATGGCTGCCCCTACAATGTTATATCACAATCCTATACTTTTTTTTCTGAAGCTATGTAAATTCAAAAGCCTACGTGGTTATTCCTCTCACCACCATATTGTTGTTCATTCAGCAATAGCTTTAGTTTTATTTGAATCACCCTAGATTGTATACTTATAAACTCACATAAAAACCTACATCTTCAGCTGTAAAAATGACGTATTTCAGCATTCAACCAACTAATAAATCACATATGAAACAAGTTGTGACTTTTATGCTTAAAGTGTTAGTTGTTGTGTAAGTTTGTCAGCCTGTGTGTTGTCCATGCACATATAACACAATCATCCATCACAATGGCAGCACAAATACAACAGAAGAAAATTTTAACAACATTGTAACTTTTCATACAAGTATGTATGCATGCATGCTACATGTGTATGAAAGCTATAAGGCAACATATTGCAAAAAAAACTTAATTAATCAGCAGCAAAACCTCATGACAGACACTCACTCATACATTAACTCACACATGCATGAATGCCATGCATTACATGTATTAAGGAGCAACAATAGCATTACCAAGCACATAAGCTGGAAGTGAAAAGCTATGAACTTTTCTGGCACTTCATCAACATCAATGTTATTGCAAATAGGTTTCTTATATTTTATATAGCTTACACTCAGTGAAAAAATTAATAATTTTTATATATAATAAAAAATAAGGAATTACTGAGCGCTACATTAATGAAGTAGAGAAAAAAAAAATGCTCCATAAAAGAGTAAAAGTACTATTTTGAGTAATAAAGTGTGATTTTTTAAACGTTTGGTTTTTGAAAGTTAATAAAAAAATAGAAAATTTTCAAAACTAAATAAAATATTTATTTGAAACAATACATCAATTTTTGCAATTTACTTTTTTAAGATTATCTTATGTAAATGTTGCCCGCAGTTAAACCCAAAATTGTAAAATGGCATACCTTATTAAGCATTTTTGGCATTGACAATTATTACAAATAATGCGCAATGTGTGAAAAAATTTACAGTGAAAAAACAATTAGCTAAAAAATCAACCCATATATAAAATTTATTTTTTAATTAAACTTTTTTTTTTACTAAAATATGATATTAATAACCTGTGTGATCTAGAACTGTTGCAGTGCTGCAAGCTTCTCTTCCCTTGTGGAGGTAAACAATACTATCTCATATTAAATATTTCCTATTGTTTTTCACATAATTAGTAGTAAAATCTTAAGTTTATAGTACATAATTAAAAATAGAATTTGTAGCAATCACAGTTTGCGCTGTGAGCTTTATTAAATTTTCAGTAAAAACTACAGAGCTGAAACAATAACATACAGAGCAACAACTTTAAGTCGCAGCTACATTCTTTCACGCAATGCTCCACTTTTATGTAACCCATTTTTACTTTTGTTTTTCTTTACCAACGTAGCTTGGATTTTTTGCTTTAAGTTTTTTTTTAAGAAAAATATATATATACTGTGTCCTTTTTCTAATGTTTTCGTCCATTGTTTCCTTGGTGAAAAGAAAACTTGAAGAAGCTTTAAAAAAGAAAAAAAAAATAAAAACAGCAGCAAAGGACATAAAAAATTCTTATTTCCATAACAGAACACAGGCATATTCCTACGCAATTACCGCTGCTTGGCCAGGTAGACCAAGTGGACTTGAGAGCATCTGAAGTCCTGCAGCTGACCTAATAACAGGCAAACAAAAAAAAGGGGAAATTTGTAATAAAAGAAATGCGGAAGATGTAGTAGCATACAAAAGAGAAAAGAAATCGTTGCTACAAAAAAAAAAAGGAAACCAAGAAGAGCGTAAGGAAGTGGTACAAAATTTCCATGTCGCTTTATATTATTTTCAATTTTGTTTTTCTGTCAAGTGACACAAAAGGATATTTTTTACTAAAAACATGTTTTCAGTTCAGTTCAAAGTTTAGTGAATTTGATATTTTTTTTTAAAATGTTGTGCGTGGGAAATTCATACAAATTAAGAAAAATACAACAACTAATAATAATAAGGGAACTAACTTTTGCCTAAAATATCATCTATCAAGCTAATGTCTCTTTTTAGATTACAAATGAACCTTTCTGTTGCATTTAATTTAATATCTAATCAAAATTTAATCCAACCTTAAGCAATTTATAAGACATATTTTTTTTATCTCACTTAAATGAGCTATTATTTAAACTTTAGTCTACAATTCGCATGCATAATCCTTATGTTAGCTTGAGCAGCATATTATTAAGATAATAACTCTAATTCATCATACTTGAAATAATTTTATGCTCATTTCATAGACCCACTACTATACCCAGTTTATAGACAGCAAGCCACTTACTCACTTACTCATTTTGACATTCATGCGGCTCCATTATCTTGACATGAAATCAACTACAGCTGCCACAGCATTACAAGGATGTTTTTATCCATGCGTTTTATTTAAAGGTTACGCAAATTTAGAAAAAATAAAAAATTCAAAAGGAAAATGAAAAGAAAATCTTAAAAAAGATAAAGAAGAGGCATAAAAAAAATAAAAAGGAAATAATATAAAATAAGTAATAATAAAGTCATGCCAGGCATAGAAGGAGGCATATTTTAATAAATTTAGTAGCTTAGTTGTCTAAGATATTCTGCGAAAGATTTTCTTTTAAAATTAACTTAAAAGAAAAATTGTATTATCAGAGTGGGTGTATAATTTAATGAAGCAGATATTTGTTTCGAAATTATTTAATAATCCTACCAGCATATTTGGTGATTTGACATTTTCCACACGGCAGGAAAGTTCTTATAGACTGAGAGTTATATGTGGATTTTTCATTAATATTTGTGGTTAGTAACCTGTGTGTAAACAAATGATACGGGTGCTACTTTGAGACACTATACACACTTGGTATCATTGTATAATGTTACCCCATTCCTAACTCTTTGCGATCCTTAGGGTTCAATCTAACCCCATACCAAATTTCACCAAAATTGGTATGGGGTTGATGTAAAAACATGTTTTTCTGCTTGAGGCGTGGTAAAACCCACTTAAAAATATATGCTTCACCTCAAGGCTCACTTTACCTCTCCATCAAATTTCATGAAATCGGTCCATTAGTTTAAAAGTGAAAACATATTTTCTGGATGGGGCTTTTTTCCATGAGGGGCGTTGCGACGCCCAACAAGATGTACAAGAGTTTTAAATACCCTGCTTTAGAGTTTAATCTATCACAAAGTCTTATATCATTAAAATCGGTCCATTAGCTTAGCCGTGCAAATGCATTTTCATTTCATTCTATCTCAATTATCAAATTTTATAAAATTTGTTCATTAGTTTAGCTGTGAAAACATATTTTCTGGTCAGGTGCGTAAAACCACCCATTAACTTTTTTTTTATCTATCTCTTGACAAAGTTTCTTCAAAATCGTTAAAGCAGCTGTGCCCTGGCAGCGCTTTTTTCCATTTTCGAATTAAGACGCACTCGCTTCTTTGCATATTTTATCCGAAAGGATTCCGCTTTGGATACGCTTCGAACTCATTTTCGTAAGAAATTCCTTTCTAAAAATCCGTATTCCGTTTTGGATCCGTTTCGAACAGGTATGAAATTTCTCTCAAAAAAGCAGAAGGATCGTCGGCTTTGTCGGATCCGTCTTGAACTCGGAACAAACCTCAAATACAAAACCTTTTAATTTACAAAAAAACAAATCTGGAACGGAACCGTTTTATTACCAGAAAAAAGAATCCAAAACAGAACTGTTTTATTTAAAAAAAAACGAGTCCGGAACGAATCCGTTTTAATACAAAAAACAATTTCGGAACGGATTCGATTTATTTACAAAAAACAAATCGGGACCGATTTATTTACAAAAAACAAATCCGGAACGAATCCATTTCATTTACAAGAAACGAGTCCGGAACGGATCCGTTTTATTTACAAAAAATTAACCCGGTACGGATCCGTATATGAGGTCCGTTTCAAGTTCGAGGCGGGTCCGTCGGAGCAAAAAAAAAACGAAATCCGCAACTTTTTTGTCTTATGCTTTTCCGAAGCATTCGTGATATTTATCTGAATATGGTGACAATAACTTGAATAACTTTCACAGCTAAGCTTGTAAGAAAGTTTCAACGAACTCTTCTTAAAATTTGTCCATTTTTCGTCAGCTGCTTTCTAAGCGATTTTAAATATAACTATACCTGCAAATCAAGCAGACGTTGTGCGGCTCTTACCGGTAAGTGGGGCGATGAGTTTTATTCGATTGTAATCATCCTCTATGTATCAAGTTTCATGCATGTGCGTTAAATAGTTGGTGAGATATACAAAATATGAATTTTTCTAATATGGTGGGAGTGGTACCGCCCCCTTTTTTCATTGAAAATTTGTTTTACCCGTACCTTTTATACATATATGTATGTATGTCACAAGTCTCATTCATCTGCGTCAAATACTTGGTGAGATATAATAAATTTGATTTTGGAGGGCGTGTCATTGCCCAGTTTTCTAAACAAAACTTTGCTAAAAGCGTTTCACAGATCTTAAGAAGTATTTAAAAAAGAATTATGAAAGTCCGTTTAGTATATGCGACAGGCGTTTTCGGTTTTGCCCATATGAAAGGTGTGACACTGCCCATTTTTTTTATAGAAAAACTACTTCTAATCGCACCCTTTATATATGTACTAAGTTTCATTCATTAGCATCAAGTAGTTGATAAGATATGATGAATTTAATTTATTTTTAAATAAAGGGGCGTGTCATCTCAGTTTCTTTCCAAACCAAACTATGCATGGCATCTTCCGCAGACCATAATAAATGTTTTAAAAATATGAACTTAATCAGTCAAGTCGCTTAGAAGTTACACGATTACTAACAGACGCAGATTTGAAATTTGGTTTAATTTTCATAAATCACCCAGTAGACAGAAATAGGAGTAAATAGCATTAAAAGAGTACAGTTTTTGTAAAGAGGAGCGCATACAAAGCTCCTTTGCAATCACTTAAAATACCGGGTATACAACTTCGTTGTAAACCTATTGGGAAATTTTCATTCAAAATGGATTTTGAACGTTTTTAAGCGATGCCAATAAGAGAGTCAATGAAGTCACTTTCGTATACTTCACTTTGCCAGCGCTGGGCACTCACAAAGATAATGAAAGACAGACTCTTTGACGTCAGAGTTTTTACGACTTCTGCAAACTTCCTCTACGTTAGTAAGTCCAAGTCATGCTTACCTATAAAATAGTGTCCTGTATTGAGACCTAAGAGTTTTGTAGAATAAACCCAATATTCTGGAAATCCATGTAAAGCAAAAGTTTTGAAAAAATTCGCAAAATTTGGCTTTATGCTACTCTTACGGGTATGACAAGAACAGTTTGTAAAGAAGAATTGCTGGACTCAGCGTATGATTTCGAAAAATATTTTTTTTAGATTAAAGGACTTAAGGACTGCTAAATTCGTATGGGATTGAATTATAAGTGAATAAAAGACTAAACTGACTGATAAGCGGATAAAATGATATACAACTGGATATAAAAATTGTTATAAGATTTTCTATAGCTTATTAAAGCTCACCCTAGACTTATAGCGATGTTCCAAAACAAATTGTGGAACAATATTAAGCGTAACTGCAGGAGTTGCCGTGATAGTAGAAAAGAAAAAAAAATATTTTTTACAGCAATTGTTCCCCAGTATTTTTTTCTCTGGTATCTTAACAAAACAAAAGAAGCAGCAAATGAAAGCAAAACATGTAGTCCTTCTTAAGGACATGAAAAAAGAAAACTGGCACAAAACAGCAACTTCAAACAATAGATAAAGATATAAAAAATAAATAAAATAAAAAATGCACAAAGATGAAATAAAAGTAAATAAAACAAAGCTGAGCAGAACAAAAAAAAAACACGGAACCGATTCATTGCTTTTGTGTTTCTCTGGTATCTCTTGTTAGCTGAAAATTTTTTCGTAGGTTATTTTTAGCAACCATTTGTTAGCGTTTGCCTTTTTGCCTGCTGTCATTTTTAGGGCATCACAAGAACTCTGTTATTTTATTTTTTGTTTTGATTTTCCAAAAAAACCTGCGGGAAATTATTTTCCGCCTGTGTTGCTTTTTTCACTCCTGCTGCTATTTGCTGTTTTTGGCAAATAATTTGCTCAACTCAAATACATTAGACAGGTGTAGTCCTTGAAAAAAGAAGACTGGAGCAATATATAACGATTCTTTTCTTTTTATCTTGTTAGTTGGCAACTCTGTCAAAATCATGTAACTGTCAACTGATAATTGCCTGACAAACAACAGTGACATCAACTTACAGCATATGTTGACAAAATTCCCAGTTCGAAAGGACGAAAAAGTAAAAAATAAATAAATAAATATAAGCAAACTTGAGACGTGCGTGTGTGTAGCATCTTTTTGTGCTGTTTTTTTTTTGTTTACACGAAAACCCACATGAAAGAAGCACACACACAAAAAGTAACTCACATACAGAGTAGTGGTGGCAACAGTCTTAAGCTTCCTTTGACGTCAAGTGTGTTGGCTGCTGCAGCGCATGGTGGTCTACGAACGATTAAATGTTTCAGTTTCGTAGTAAAAAAAAGTGAGTATGCCTAATTTTAGAGGAGGCCTAACAGGTGAAAAGTCAAACAACCGCAAAATTTCTAGAGCTTCGTATTTCTAAGGAGAGTACATAAGGCAAAAAAAGGTAGATAGGCCAAGCAAAAAATCAACTTACGTTTCGAATAGAGTTGCCAAGTAGCTGATTTTGACACAGCAAAGTCCGGAATTGAAGGACATAGCCGGAAGCTCTGTAGGAATTAAAAAATTTCTAAAAAATCCGAGAATTGAATATTTTTTGTTTTTAATAAGCAAAAACTGGTCATCAAGATTTTTGCAAAAATTTTTAATTTCTGAATAATGACGACAAAAAAAAAATAAAATATTTTGTCAAATTGCTGATAAAAAAAAATGGTTCTCAACTTTTTTTCCCAAAAAAAATAAACTTTTTACCATATCAATTACAAATAATTCGCACACATTCTGCTAAAGAGACACAACTCAAAATTTTGGAATTTTCAGAAAATGGAAAAATTTATTTTGAGCTTGTGAACTATTTTTCATAAATAAAGTGTGGATTGATTAAAAGAAGGTAATCACAGAATATGGTTTGAAATCACAACACGATCACAACATTTTGAACGCTCCAAAACTAAAAATAGGACAATTTTCCGTATTGTAGTCTAATTTCCATTGCAACATGAAAAGAGACATAACAGTTTTTTGACAGAAAAGTGCAGCAAAAAATTACCTTACCTCTTTTGTGCTGTTAGATATGTGTATGATGAACACTTTTGACTAGTAAACTCGAAAATAGAAAATTTTGAGTTGTGACGCTTTAGTAGAATGTGTGCGAATTGTATTTTGGGAAGGGCGGGAGTTTCTTCTTATCAACTTGACAACCCTGGTTTGGCATCCCAGTATCGATACCTAAAATAAAGGTATTACAAGCTGATATACATATA
Source organism: Tricholauxania praeusta (assembly GCA_949775025.1). NCBI lineage: Eukaryota > Metazoa > Arthropoda > Insecta > Diptera > Lauxaniidae > Tricholauxania > Tricholauxania praeusta. The sequence goes on along the minus strand of OX459030.1, from coordinate 127,033,282 downwards.
TAAATATGCAATAATACTGAACACAGCATTCAAATTTAGTTTACAGTTTTTGAGATATGACGATTTTTTTGAAATTTTGACTCATTTTCTTAAGAAAAAAAGTACTTTATTCTTTAAAATGTATTAATAACCCACAAATTTAGCTAGTCTGCTTATAAAGCTTAAATCTTTCAGTTTAAAATTATGTGTCAAATGTACACCGTTTTTTATACCGAAAAAATTGCTAAAAAAATTCTTCTAAAAAGTTTAAATTTTTAGACAGGAACAACTACTACTATACAACAAAAAAACAAGGACGTAAACAAAAACAAAACAGAAACGAAAACAAAAGTAAAAGCAAAAAAAAACCCAAACCCAAAAACAAAAAGTAAAAACAAAAACAAAAACTAAAAAAAAACTAAAACAATAATAAAAACAAAACAAGAACAAAAAAACAACAAAAACAATAAAAAAGAAACAAAAAAGCAACAAAAAAAATAAAATCAAAAGAACAAATACAATATTAATATTAATAGCAATAACAATAACAAAAATAAAAACAAAAATAAAAATAAAAACAAAAACAACAACAAAAACAAAAAAAAACAAAAGCAAAAACAAAAACATAAACAAAAAAAAACATAAACAAATATAAAAACAAAAAACAATAACGATAGCGATAACGATAACGATAACGATAACGGTAACGATAACGATAATGATAACGATAACGAAAACGAAAACGAAAACGAAAACGAAAACGATAACGATAACGATATCGATAACGATAACGATAACGATAACGATAACGATAACGAAAACGAAAACAAAAACAAAAATAAAAACAAATACAAAAACAAAAGTGAAAACAAAAAATAAAAAACAAAAAAAATAAAAAACAAAACAAAAACTGCAACAAAACAAAAACAACAAAATAAAACAAAAACAACAATAACACAAACAACTACAATAACATATCTTTAGCATGCGGTGCTATTTCTCATAAAAAAAGTTGTATTTATAAAAAAGATTAGATTGAAAAATTTTTATTAAACAACGCGCGTTCGATTTGATATTTTAGACCTGTGAATACGTCTCAATTTTGCTATTTTTCGTGTCACTGTGCAACATTAGTTGCTTCATCAGTTTGTAATCTTTGGTATTTTTGGTATTTTAATGTTGTTGGTTTGTCTTTGTTAATTCACTGGCCAAAAAATTCATACGCTTAAGTGTGTTGTAATGTTTACTTTGTTGTATATCATACCCCAACAGGAAAATGGATCATTTGGTGAATAATGCTAGATCGTTAGGTTTAAACCAAATGATCGCACCACACAAATATTTAAATTGCGTGACATTGTTTTGTCAGTCTACGTTAAATATTATGGACATAAAAAATTTTTTGTAACAAAATCGAAAATTTTCTGCACACATGAGTATACTATCGAATACAAATTAGAAATCGGTATTACAGTTTTGTCGAATGAGTCTTAGTTGATGAAAGATCCAGTGGTTGTTCTGGTGTGTTTTGTATGATTTTTCGAAAAATAGTGCAGTTGGCGAAGTTTTAGTTTTTGAGCAACAATATTTCAGAAACTAAGACTCAATTTCAGCCTTCTTTATTAAGGTGCAACGATCCTATTAATTGCGCTAAAGTATATCACTGCTAGGTGCAGTTTAAACTTTAGCAGTTGATCTTCTCTAACTGTCGTATAGACATTTGTATATTTACCCATACCATAAAAATCGCACGCTTGATTGTGGCTTCAATTTATTTCAACTCTGCACTTTCGCATTGGGATGTGCCTTCACTGTTAGCGTATTGGTGTTGCTGAAAGTATGTCAATGACTCTCGTGGGAAATGCGTTCATTCCGTCAGTCGTTTATTTCCCATTCAGCGATGTACGTTAATGCCAACGTGTTTTGCAATAAAATTAATGAACGCGTATTAAATTTACGCCGAGCTACGCTAACTAGTTTCCGTTTCCTTCCACTAAAGCGATATTTTTTCATTTTCATTTTTTTTTTCTATTGCTGTCGTTGCCGACTTGTTGTTCCTGTTGTCGGTCGCTCCTGCTATCCGACGCGACGCACTCTTGTGCTCAACAGCTAAAATAATTAATGAGCAAATGGAATTATTTTGAAGTTGCCAAATAATTTGGGGATTTGCTTGCTGTTCACTGATGTGTGAGCGTCACTCATTTTGTTGGCATTTTGTCTTTGAATTATTTGCGTGCGTGAGTGTGTGCGTATGTTTGTGTTTATTTACGTGTGAGAAAATAGACAAATGTAATTATTTATAAATACTCAAGGTACTTAGGAATTCACAAAAAGAGAAGTATCTTTTAATTAAAAGTAAATAAATTATTATTTTTTGTTAAGAACATATTTTTACATACCAATCTTTCCAAAAACCTCAATTAAACTTTATTTGAGAACCTAACAAGATAACGTAATAAAAGAAAAATATTAATGTCATAGTAAATTTATTGACTAAATGGGTCAGCGTGGGTATTTTATAAGAAGAATAACTTAAGAATATCAAACTATTGAAATAAATTATGTATGTGTATTACTTTTTTGTATTTTCTAGTGCATAAATTTGCAACACTCTGATTAACTTTTCTACTCTTTGGGGCTCCAATTTGCTTCGAAAGTTTTCTAGGCTTCCGTAAGCTTTGCTTTATACACATTCTTTTCGAAGCTCAAAAATCATCGTGGCTTACATAGTTTTCAAGGCATACTACAGTGATTTGGTTGGAGAGCTATGCCTATTTGGAGATAATGTGGCATGTGAAAACTGGAATGGAAATTTATATAAAATCACTTTTACAACACAATCAATCACAATTTTATTTCGAGTTATGAATTAAAAATTGACTTCAAACAAAAAAAAAAGGCTTTATAGAAAATTATTAAATTGGTCATAAGGGGTAGCATATTATATACCATTTATATAAAATTGCTACTTTAGAAATGTTTTGTAACGCTTTGCCGCAAAATACACTGAACTGATTTTAATAACATTTTTTCTTAAAATAACAAATTTGTGCTAATAAAGGTTATTGCATACTTATTTTGTTTATTTTGAAAATTTACATATCCTTTTTTTTTAGGATAAGGTTTCTTCACTAAAGTTATCGTTTGACTTTTCGTTGCTTGAATTTTTCTTTGTCTTTATTGTATTTTTTTTTTTTTACTTCTCATCTGTACAGTTTGTATTTGTCTTTATTGTTTTTTTGCTTCTCATTTGCACCGTTTGTAATTGTTTTCGTGGATCAAAGAACAAACTCTCTTTCGAGTGATTTTTTTTTTAATGCTTTTGAAGAGAGAATGTATGAATATATGAGATGTTAAGGGAATAACTTCACTATCAAGAGAATCGCGGACATGCACGCGCAAGGCCTGTAATTAATATTAATCTCAAATAAAAAACCTGGATGTTGCTTATTATGAATTTTCGGAACAATATTTAGCTAAAAATGATTAGAATAATTTCAATATTTCACATTTACACAATAATACTTCAATGGAAATGATTTGTAACGCTTTGGCGCAAAATATATTGAGCTGATTTTAATAATTTCTTTTTAAAACAACAAAATTGTGCTATTTAACGTTACTGCATACTTATTTTGCTTATTTTTAAAAGTACTTGCAAAACTTCACACAAAAATTATCATTTGATTTTTCACTGGTTATGATGTTTCTTGAATTCTGTGGCTTTATTGTAGATTTTTTGTGCTTCTCACTTGTACCGTTTGTATTTGTTTTTGAAGTTCAAAGAAGGTACTCTCTTTCAATTTTTTTTTTTTTTTTGATAGTTTTGAAGAGGGAATATAGAATGAGATTATAAGAGAGTAATTTTTTATGAAAAGCAGGGCGTGCGCGTGCAAAACCGTGGATACGACTAGTAAAAAATAAAAATTTAGAATAAAACTGCTAGACACTATTTATTTGTAGCTTCTGACCGTTTTAATTATTTAACAAAAACTTTTCATTGTCATCATTTGAAAAAAAAATCCATTTCGTAAAACCAGAATAAAGTCTAAGGAAAGTCAAAAAAATTCATAAACTAAACGATTGAAAATATAGTCCATTGAGTATCTGAAAATACTCTGCTGCTTTTTGAAGCAATAGCTAGTCTCACGCAGTGATGACATTTGGGTTTTGTGAAAATGTACTGAATCGAGACATCAAATGTACTTTTCAGAGGCCGAATTTACTTTTTTGTCTTCAAATTCCAATTTGACTAAACTGTAAATAAAAAAAGGTCCTCACTTTTAACATCTCAAAAACTCTGCCAAAATGATATATATTTCACATTAAATTATAAAGTTCACACATTGCGATTATTTTAGTTTGATTTTATCATTTACTAAATAAAAGAAATGATAATTATTATTAAAGGTAATTATTATAACTAAACATTACGATTATTTATTATTTTTAATTTTTTCCATTTACTAAAATGTAACGAAAATGTACTGAAAACTTTCCAAATGTACTAAAAATGGGGCAAATATACCGAATGTACTGAAAACTTGTCGAATGTACTGACGAAGACTTTTCAGGACGAAAATGTACCGCAAAAAGTACAAATGTACCGAAAATGCCACCATTGGTCTCAAGACAATTGTCAAACATGACTTATATTTCAAGACAATCCTATCATTGATGTACTTGGCGAAGTCACAATGAAGGGTAAATTTTAATGAAATCGTGATGTCCTTAAAAAAAAATTTAAGTAAATCTGCGATATTATTTTTCAAATAATATAAAATCGACGGAACAGTTTTACTTGTGTACTTTTCCAGAGACTTAAGATTGTAACCAAAAGCTAACAACAAATTTTGTTCTTAAATTCCAACGTTTCATCAAAATAATAATAATGATAAAAATATTGATAAAATAATGACGATAAAAAAATGTATTCGTATAAAATTGAGCAGATGTTTTCAAAGCACATTTTATTTTGTATTTGCACATAATCTCGAATAACATTTTATAAGATATTTCTTGTTAAAATTTTGTTGACTATTTACTTAAATAATTTTTTTTAAATTTTTATGTGCAATTGAAAATAATTATTTTATCAAATTTACTTTAAGTTTTTTCACTAATATTAATTGGATTAAACCAGTTAATTATTATAACTAGTGTTGCTTTGCAATTGCCTCCTATCAGTTTGAAGTTAAATATTATTAAACAATTCATATCCATATATACATAATGGTAGAAAAGCAAATAATATTGCATTATTATTGCAATTGAAACTGCTGCAGCTGCAAAAATCTTAGAACTAACAACAAAACAGTTGACAGGCTGATAAGTACAAGCCAAGCACTAATCAAATACTCATATTTCAACCAACACAATTAAACACTAGAATGATCTGTACCAAGACAGGCAAATGGTAAGCATTAGGGTATACCATATTTTAAGGAAATTAAATAAAATTTCTGAGGAGGAAAGTCCTATAAAATTTCCAATTATCAAGATTATTAAAAATGAAAATTAAACCTTAAACCTAAAATTGTTTTCGCATATACATATGTCAAAAAAGTATACAATTATGATTTGGTGTAACATATGAGAGTTATCAATAAACGTTATGTTATATCCTTCTATTGACTTTTATCGCTCAGAATGCTTTATTTACCCTCAAGGCTTTTTATCACCGCTCATTTAAATTGTTTCACCACACAGCTGATTTATAACCGTTCAAATGATTTTTTGCCGTTCTGAGTTGTAAGCAATTCTATATATACGTATATATATATATTTTTTTGTTGCTCATTTGAAAAATCAAAATATTAAGTTTTTAAAATAAAATTTCATAGCACACCCCAGTCATGCTCTTGGTGTAAATTACATTTCAAGACTATCTGTACTTTAAGTTGCAACCAAGCATGAAAGAGTTAAGCTTATCATGTTGTAATTCAGTTTCATTGCTGTTGTTATTCTGTTGAAATTGTTGTTTTTGTTGTTGTTGCATATTTGTGCGCACTTAATTGGATTTTATGTCAGCTGCTACAGTTTGCATGTGCAAATGTATGCGTGTGTATGCATGCATGTATTTATGTTGCTTTTGTTAATATTATTACTACTGTTGCTTTTGCATTACTATTGTTGCTGATGATGTTGCTATCATTATTATCAACAACATTGTTAATATTAACATAACTTTAGCAGGCATCAGCAGCAGCAGCAGCATCATGCACATGAGGAAGGATAATAACACAGGAGGATATTTTTTTTTTTTTAAATTGATGAAATGTATTTATGAAATGATGTTTTATTTTCATGCACTTGAATTCTTTTTTAATAATTTTGTATTCAAAGTTTTGAATTTTTCACGCATTGCAGTACAAACTTATGAAAATGTTCATATCCTTCCATCGCATGCCTCAAATTTTGAAAAAAAAATTAGAGTTTTATATGAACAATTTAAAACTTTGAGAACGTTCAAAAAAAGTCACGTGATAGGAATACAATTTTTGAAATTCTTGTTAGCCTTAAAAAGCAATTCCTTGATTCACGCAAAATAATTCCTTAATGATTTTTATAATTAAATTTTTTGCAAAATATGATTTTTAAAAAATATCGAGGCTCCAAATAAATTAATTTTTCAGACTCGTTTATCTCAAAATATTTTAGAATGTAAAAATATAGCAATAATACACATTATGCTGTTTGGCAAAGAATTATAAAAAATTATTTCTTAAAAAAATTTAAAAATTAAATGCATACCCCAAAAATATATTTTTTGTCTCCATTAATAAGAAATTGTTTTTAAGTGACTGATTATTACTTATCGATTAATATTTATTTACTGCAAATTATTCTACAGTGTAATTTTTCTTTTCATTATTTTTCAGTTGAAAAATAATATTTTATGCTGTTGAGCTCTAAAGTATGCAATATTTTTCAATATTATTGATATGCAACCATGGTGGTTGCACACAATCAATTGTCATTATGCTTGCTACTGCTGCAGCTGACAATCTTTTTCATGTTTATGGTTTTTTTTTTTAATATGTAAAGTATTAACAATATTTGCAAAAATAAGTTATTTAAATTTAAAATTTACATTAACATATTCACGGGATTCCTTCCATCAGGCATTATTTTTTTAATATTAAAAATATTATTACGGTCACATGGTTGTGTTAACAGAAGTAAAAGTTAATTGATGCTTTAAAAAAGGTAATATTATGGGCAATATATCGTAAAGCGCCACTTATTTCAGTTGAAGAAGTTTGCTATCAGTTTAACTCATATAATTAAAGTAAACTGATTCCCAAAAAACCTACAGTTTCATCTTTTTTGCACTACTAAACTATTCAGAGGTCCGCGTTAAAAAGTACTTTCACGACGGTGTCACAGGTCTCACAGTACTTTTAAGCTGGAATACTTATAGCTTTAAAAATGCAAGTGTTTAATGTTCAGCGTATTGACAAGAAACAATTGATACAAAAGTTCATCAATTATGTCAGCTGAAGAAAATAAATAATTGCATACTTTTTTTCTGTGCGTCATAAAATTTGTTAAATGCCAATTGAAAATTTTCTTTGTTCTAATTGAATGTATTTCTAATTTTTTTTTTGTCTTCGATGTCTATTTGAACTTGAGTGCTACACTAAACTTATTATATGTTATATACTCTGAAATTTCGTTAAGTTTGCAGCATGGCCGCAAGCATTAAATGTCAAATTTTATCATAAGAAAAACCTGACAAAAAATTTCATGAGCTTTTCTAAGCTGTCATAGTTAAAAATGCTGCTATTTTCTTAATTCTTGCGCCATGATACATTAATGATAGAAAATATACTAAGTTGCTAAGATATGCAAAATTAAGTGAGTATAGAACTAACAGTAACAAAGTTCTCATTCAAAAATTATTAACTTAACGACAGTAGAACCCGCAGAGATCATCATTAAATTGCGCATAAAATATACTTTCGTTTGAATAGCCATTTAAATTGCACAAAAAAAAATCCAAAGGAAATTTTATTTGAAATTCATCCAGCAATGACTCGAATAATTAATGAATATTCATAAAGTTGCTGAGCAATGAAGTGGACATTAAAGACACTTAAGACAACATAAACATTTGCAATACAAAGAACACAGACAGCGATGACTGCTTGCATTTATGGCTCTCTGTCTAATAGCTTAATCGGGACATTAAAATTATGTAGACGGAACAATTGATGAAATAAACAGCAAACAATAAAGTGATAGAGAAAGAGTGCAAGGCAACAGCACAAAATTTGTGTATCTTTGCAATAATCTACTAAATATTTACCAAAATTTAATTGAAATTCATGCGCTTAAGCTGCTGTCAAACAGAGTTCAGTATGTCAATGATGGCAAGACATCAATAAAGACTTGGAAATTAAGCAAAGGTTTGACTTTATTAAATATGCAATATTCATCATGGAAAGCAACGTAAGACATACGTACTTATAAATAGACGCATGTTATTGTGACTTATTATTTAATCCCAATAATTTGCGTATAATGCTCATGCTTGGCTTTTTTGCTACCATGTTGTCATTTGTGTTTATGAATTGAACATTCAATTAGAGAAAATGTTAGCTTGCATTAAACAGAAACACATTTTAGTTTTATGGAAAAGTTTGCAACTTCAGTATAAATCATGCTGCTCTACAAATTGTTCTAACGTAATTTCCTACTTCCGATGCCACTTCAAGCCAAAATATTTCATTAAGTTTTTGCGGCTTCATTGAATCAATTATAATTTAAAGTTTGATATGTGGCCGCTTGGTTAAATAACAAAAAAAAAAATTCAAAATTCAACATCTTTTTTGTATATATAATAAAATAAGTTTCTTTTTAAGTTTCAAATTTTGATATTTCTGTTACGATATATTCTTGGGATTATATTAATTGTAAAATTTATTTATCACCAAGTGGTGCCCAAAAAATTCAACTTTGATTGCTGGCAGCCAATGATTAGTGGTGTTATTTTTAGTAATCTCTGATAAGTTTGGTGATTTTTTAAGCACATTTTCTTTAGAATATTTGGAACAATAATTTTGGTAAGGTGAATTTTTGGAAGAAATTGAATAACCTGACTTCTTATAATAATGGTTTTAAACGATGTCTGTTCATACAAAATTTATAAAAATTTGTTTGTTACCTTAAATCAAATGAACACTCATTATCATTCATCCTAAATTTTTGTAAACATCCTTTGAAACTTAAATTTTAATATTTTCATTCCGATGTCACTTAGAATACAAGTTCTACGTGGTATTTATCAAGCTCCAAGCATTGCTTGATAAATAAGAGTTTAATTCGTGGCCGCATATTGGAAGTAACAAAAAGTTCTACTAAGAAATATCATTTAAATTATTTTTGTTGAGAATTAGACATAAATGTTATTCAGGCAATTTGTTTTCTCTTTGTTATTAAGTTTTGTACTCATTAGAACTCTTAATTTCTATAAACATTGCTGAACATCATATATCAAACTTATGGCACATTGTTTCAATTAAATCTCACTAAATTGATGTAAAATGTGGCTCTTGCCAAAACAAAACAAAAACTACACCTAATTTTTGCTACTAATTAGACCAAAATGTTTACCTTGTAATTTTGCAATAATTAGTGTCTACGTAAATTAGAGCAATGTTAATAGTTTTGTTGGAAAAAAAAAAAACAGATAAAAATGGGCAGTTTAATGAGACTCGACGAAAAAAAGAACGCCAACTTGCTAGACACGCCAAGTTGACAGCGTGCATCAAATACTCTCATTTAAATTATAAACAAGTTAATGGGCCACAAATTCACGGAAACAAAAATTTAGTACGTGTTTAAAGTCATAAAAAAGCAAAAAATAAATTAAGATGAAAAATTGCAAAGCAACAAAAAATTTTATGAAAATATTATAAACAAACCTCAAAAATGCTACGACTTTTAAGTCATGCATGCAAATTGTAATTTATTACGATGTATTTAGTATCAAGTTGAAATTTAACTACGAGGCACGCAGTATTTTCCTTTTGCCGTATTTTAAATGTGTAGTATGCAAATCACGCACACAAAATTTTGTGCTCATTACTCGATTGAGAAAATGGTAAGGCGCATAGAAATTTTATGAAAAAATCAAACGATGAAAGTAGGCGCCAAAAAATACAAAAAGTAATGTTTAAAATCCAGGCAACTGTTTGCTTTTTCATGGTGTGAATGCTTAGTGAATACACTGGGAAAAAAAATTTAAAGTTGCACTAAGTTCGAAAATTAAGTTAATTTCAAGTTGTAGCTGGTGCAAAGTTGGATTTAACATAAAACATTTTTGGGGTCAACATGACGTGTGAGCAACTTCTAATTGCCAGCACGTTTTAAAAGAACTTTATATCTCCAATTGCTATCGCTAACAAACGTTTGACTTCTGGCCTCATTTTAAATATAAACTTGCACCTTAAGTATATTTTTGTGAAATATATTTCCGCTTGTGTCAGCTTAAGCTCTTTGCTGTGTAAAACACTTTGAGCCAAATATAAATGAAAGCTTATTTGAGAATGTATTTGTGAACATACGTTTTGCTCCACATACATTCGCATACAAACACATATACATTTTTACAACATTTTTAGGTGGCAGTTATTTATGCGCGCCTTCAGACGCAATTAGCATTTTTTCGCTAATATTTATTACCTTGTATTGCGCAATTTTTTCTTTGCAATTTTTTGTATATTTCCCCATTGACATTTGGGTATACGAGTGAGAATGTATATGCGTATGTTTTGTTATGTTCTTATACTTTTATGGCTGCCAATAAATTTAAGGTTATGTCACATTTGTATGTCGTTTTTATGTTAACTTATTACGCTATGGCTTCATTTGATAGCAACAAGAAATGTTAAGAAAGTTCAAATTTTAGTTCATAAATTCATATTTTTATAGCATACTTTTAAGCAATCAGTGTTACTGCTAACTTAAAATTTCAGTTTTTAATTTCCATTGAAGATCCAAATTTTGTTTAACTACAATTTACATATAATGCATAAATTGAACTCATTTTGACCATAAAGGTAATGTAACACTAGCCAGTAGTTCCACCCACTGATAACCACACTACTACAAGCTTTATACATTTATTTACACACTCATTATGTATGCATGTTGGTGGTATGTTAAATTTATTGCTTGTAAAACACTACAACATATGGCACAATTTGCATTGATTACTGTTGATTAATTGAACATATCACCTTCGAACTAAACTGAATTGACCTTTGCGTTGGTTAAATGTTAAATCTGCATAAATTAAAATACAAAAAATGCTTGGGTTAGCAATAGGAAGACAGCATGGTGAAATAAAGTGTAAATAAATGTCTTAAGTTTTTTTAAAAAAGCTCAATTGAATAAAATTCAAGCTTAAATGAAGTAAAATCGGGTAATACATTTTTTTAAGGTCGATTTCTAAAGTGTAAAGCCTTTTTTAAATGAATCAATTATTTATAAAAGGCCTTAAGTCACTTTTTTACCAATAAACTTTTAAACAAAAATCGATAAGTTCTATGTTTATTCATTGTTTGCTTATGAAAGGAGTCACGTCTGGCTTGAGCTTAAATAGAATTTTGTCCTTTGATTTCTCTGTTCATTTTTGAATAATGAGGAGAAATAAGTAGTATTTTTTTGTAAGAATTTCTGACAGTAGGCTCTTCAAAGACAATCGTTTCAAATACTGCTCTTCCATGAATCAACTGAAAATGGATTAAATTACAATTTTTTGTAATAAACAAACGTAACTATTACTATTTTTTTGTCAACCTATGCATAGCCTTGAATATAACACATATCTCTTTCACATATCACCCACACTCTCTCCACAAAACACGAACATTATTATATATATCACTTGCTCAAAATACACTATGCATGTAATGCTTACACATTGTATATCCACATGTAATAAATATTAATTACAAAATAAGCAAGCAATGGTTTTTGTTGTGTAAATTATTGCATGACATATGCGTGATATAAATCTAATTAAATGTTACGTATATGACAGCAGCTGCTGCATAGCAAAGTAAAGTGCAGTGGAGCATGCTTAAAAAAAAGGACTCGTATTAAGGACAGAGTGCAAAAGTCAAAATATACTATTTCGTTGAGGTCTCAACTTAATTATGTTTACATTTAAAGTAAATTAGAGCAGCTAAATGTCAACAAACTCAAAGGTTGCGCATACGACATGTTATACAAATACAATATATTTTATTAAGCTGTGATAATTTAAGGTTATATTTATTACTATCCTATGATATAAATCACATATTAAATTATGTGTTGTAGAAGCCATACTGCAAATTATCATTTCACCTTTGATTTTTGCACTTATTGATACGAGAAATATTTGCGTAAGTTTTTCAGTTCGATTATCAGTCTAGCTATCAAATGAATAGCAAATATTTTAGGCAATCATTGTAAACCAAAATTGTGCCAAAAATGAACATTTAAAATTGTTAAACCATAGAGCTGCACTCAAAATGAAAATCTTAAAATATATGCATATTCACTGTATACTGAAATTGGAAATTGAAATTAAATTCCATTGAATTGAATGATTTGTGGAAGTAAAACCACACAGCATATATGTATGTACGTGCTGCATTTATCGGTTATGCAATTTACTGCTGCAGCATTTGAGGCCAACTTTTGATTTGACATTTTTAATGCTATACCGCAGCATGCAAACTGCTGCAATGCCAGTCAACAGTAGCGACAATGATGATGTATTTTTCAGTTTACATTTTATATTGGCGAATGCCAAGTGCCTAACGTATGCAAAACACATTTTGCATGCCTTGATATAAATTGTTGTCGCATCGGAATGTAGTAAAAAATTACCTTAAAAATATGGCATCGAGTATCAAAATTGATTGATAATAAATCTTGAATTATAGAAGTCTCAAATTTTGGAAAAAAAAAAAATCGAGAAAAGAAACTAAAATTGTCAAAAATCAAAGCAAAGTTACATATGATAAAGTTATTTTTAAAATGTCACTCATACGCCATGTTGGTTTAAGAAAATTTAAATTATTCAATGCTCTTATCAGCTTGCGGCCACTTTTTAAAATTGAAGTTTTTTCAAGTTATTGCTTTGCCTAGCGGTTAGCTTAGAGAAAGATGTTCAAAGAAGCATCGACTTTGTTTCATCAATGAATTATATCTTCTTAATTTAAAAAAAAAATAGTGAATAACCATTCAAAAAAGTTTTTTAATTGTTTACATTTCTTATAAGCTTTTGCCTGATAATTTATTGCTTAAGTTTGTGTTGCTTTTTAACAACACAATACGTGAACGTAAATCTAGTAGTTCAAACATTTTGAAAGGCTTTCTGATTTTATGGAAACATTTTTATAATAAACTTTATCCCTTTAATATTACAAAAAAAAACTTATGACGCACTTAGTAGTAACACGATGAAATTCAATAACGTTTTCCCGTACTGTCATATTAAAAAATAGAAAAAATCATAAAAAAACAAACAACTCATCCCGCACGCATAAAAAAATATATTTCCAAAGCAGTTAAAAAATTTCCAATAAGCTGAAAATCAGTGGCGTAACTGTAAGCTTACAATAATATTGAAGTGAGGCTTACCACAAACGTGATCCTATATCCTTGTCAAAAGTTGAGAAAGGGTTAAAAACGCAATGTGACCTTTTCCTACAGTGAGACTTAAATATAAAACAATTATTCCAATATAAATAAATAATAAGTTAAACTGTCAACATAAAGGAGGCTCAAGTTTGTGTTTAGAATATTTTGATTTATTTCTTTATTTTCAAACCAAATTTCATTCTGAACATACAAAAATAAAACCCTTTTGATAAATTCAACCGCTTGCTTTTGATCATATTGTTCAGTTACACATGGCGTATGATTAACATAAATTTGTGTCAACAGTACATCATTAAATGTTACTCACATGTTAATATAATACAATATTTAATTATAACATTTTCCATTTTTCAAGATATAAACACCAACAAAATCTATTTTCCAGTTCCACCTTAATATTAACTTTAAATTCACTGCATTGGCAAATGTAGGCAATTTAACAATTTTAATTTCAGCTGGATAAATTCCTATTTGATTGTCATCGTCGTTATCAAGCAAAACCAACAAAAATAAGACAACAAAAAAAAAATTACACAAACAACTTAAAAACAGCAAAAGTGTTGCATTGTTTTTTGCTGTTGTTGTCATTTCAATTGCCGTCCAATTTAACGCTCATATCGCGATCTCACACTAAATAATTCATTCGTGCTCATGCAATATCTGCGTTCGATAATCGCTATTTGCATATTGTAGTAACGTCACATAGATATACAGACAGATATACAGACAATATACATATACACAAACTTTTAACATACACTTAAAAAAGCTTAAAATAATAAACAGACACGCAAAAAATTACAAATTACAAGAGAAGCAGCAGAAGGGTACGACCTGCGTATTAATTGATTTACAAATGATAGGCGGTCTTTTGTTTGTTCTTATGTTATTGACACTTTGGTTTTTTAATTAAAAAATCATTAAATTTCTTGTTAAAAAGCATTCAAATGACATGAAAACAAATTGAAAATTGCGGGTTAATTTTCAAAGGAAAAACCTTTTGCTAAGATCTTGTTATATTTTAATTAAAAGTATATTTTTAACCACAATGAAAGTCAATCACAGTGTTGTAAATAATTGAAAATTATAATTAAAATCTCAGATCGTTTGAAAAAGCCAAAAATTGAATTTATTGTACCGAAATGAGGAGGTCTGTATCAAAGTTTCGATGCAGCTAAAAAACTTTTACTAAATTCTGACTTTTTGAGCAAACTATGCTCTTCAAAAGTGTTAAAATTAATAAAAGGCCGCTAGTAATTTTTTTTTTTTTGAAAGACGTCAAGTTTTGTCAAAATTGAAAAAAAATCACTGCTGTTTGAATCATTTTTATTGAAGCAGCTCTAAGAACGTATTTTGTTTGATATATAAGCGTTTAGTAGTTATAAATAATCTACGTTTTATGTTCTTTTATTAACTGTAAAGTTTTGTCTTTACCAAAGATGAGCTCAGCAACGATGTGACTTAGAGCCTAAAACTATACAGCATTTCACAAACATAAGCTATTCAGCACAAATGTAAACTTTTATAAATGGCCATGCCTTTTTATTTGCAAAATAACAAAAGGTCCTCTTATAAATAGAAAAGAAAATTGTTCAGTCCATATATTATTAATTCCTTAAATTAAATGTGATCATAAGCATTGTAATGTGAGCTTTAAGTTTTAGTGTCTTTTCTTATTTCAAAACACATAAATTTTACATATCTAATATAAACAAAATCTAAATCTTATAAGTGCTGCCTGACAAATTGCAAGAAAATTATGCATTTAATTTGAAATGGACAGCTGATCTTTCGAAATTCAAAGACTTTTATTTAAGTTTCGATATAACTCTCAGCGAACGTGTGATTCGTTACAACTGCTTGATAAGAATTTGTTGAATGAAAAGTTGTAGCTTTCAATAATTCAGAGAATAATCTGTGTTGAACGTTGACAGCAAAAAGTTTTTTGTAGTTTCATTATTTTTAGCTGAACTTCGATGTATGTCGAATCGAAATGCTTATGATGTTTTGATTCATTAACGCTTTCCCTAAAAAGAACTTGAGTTTGATAAATGGCCATTCACTAAATTATTGAATTTTTCTTTAAAGATCAAGATCAGATATTATAAAAAAAAGAAAAATTGTATAAATGGCCGCTCATCCTTTGTATAAGCTTTTGAACAGACAATTTTACATAAATTTCACATATTTTACAATTTGGCTGTATATTTAGTTATTGCAAATATCAATTTTTTATATCTTTTTCTGAGAATTCTGAGAAAGGAGCATACTTTTAGCCGTTCGGTGCTTGGTTATGGAAAATATTTCTATGAAATGTCATCAAAACCTTGTGTATAAAAACAACAGCTGTAATAACATACTTATATGGCGTCCCCCATATTAAACTGATTTGGAAAAACTAAATTGTTTTATTTTTTAGAAACTCAAAGTTTTAACCTTAGCATCGATACTGCACAGAACGAAAAAATCATTATATACAATAAAATAAATATTTTTTTCAATATTTTCGTGAACCTAAAGAAATTTTTCAAATACTACCTATCATAAATAATTTCATTTTTTCTATGGCACAGCTAAGATTTTATGCTTCGCTGCTTACAAAACTGACAAGTAAAGCCGCGAAAAAACTACAAAAAGACACATTGAAATGAATAGGAAATCTTGCAGCCATAGAAATGCTGTTGCGTGTAAAATATGTTAATAAAAATGTCACAATGTGTGTCAGCTAGATATCATGATATTAAAATATGGCAAAAGGTATCAAAAGGTGTCACTTTGAAAAAAAGAAGAAAGAAAAAGTGAAGAAAAGTGTTACAAACTACTTATAAAAAAGAGTGAAAATACGATATATCGTATATTTTCTTTGCTTATTTTTGTATGATTTTATTTTAATAAAAATTTATCGCAACTGCTTTGCATAAAATAATATTTCTGCTTCTTTTTTTGTGGGTTTTGTTAGGTTTCATAATAGCTGTTGGTGTTATTTACACGTACGCAGTCAAACATATCAATACGCTATAGAGTGGAGTTAAAAGATTTTTTTTTTGAAAATAAATTTATTTGCACAACATTGTAATTTTTGGATATTAATTTATTTTATTTATTTTGTAAAAAAAAGTACAATAAGATAAGCAGCAATGACAACGGAAGTTTGAATTCAAGGAGGACTTTTAGTTTCTTTGTCTTAGATCTATAATTTCTCGAAAGGTTCTGTATCCCAAGAAATCAATAAGAAATCTTTTTTTTTTTTTTTTTTTTTGTTCGGACTGACAAAGGTACATATATGCAACAAAAGCTTATAGTAGAAGATCGAATATTCAAATCTCACAGTGACTACGTTTCCCAAAATCTGATAATAGACTAGGTCATAAGGGGGTTAATAGCAAGACATCTCAATATAAATTTTCTATTGTATATGCCATTTAGCTTACTTTGGTTATGGCAGAAGTCAATAGATTTTAAAAATTGGAAGCAGCTGTCACTACACAATTAATTTTTAGTTTTGGTTTAATTTTTCTTCTCAGTTTTTTACCTATAGAGAAAGCATCCATATTGAAATAGCCTTACCATTTCAGAAATTTTTAAGACAAAAAAAAAATATTTAAAATTTAGGCCAACTGTATTAAATTATTATTTTATACTTTATCAAAAATATATCAGAAATTTTCTAAAAAATGTTTTAAACTTTCTTAAAATCATTTTAAGCTTAAAGAAATGTGAAATAGTCTAATGGATTTTGCAAAAGTCTATGAGACTTTATTTTTCAATTCGAAGGAATATTCAACTCAATGTACCACTAATGCTGTGACTATAAACATGATATTTTAGTGTTAGGTGAGGGAAAGTCTCTAGTAGTTATAGAGGCAATTAACGTAAAAAAAATCCAAAAAAGTAATATTAATCAACCAAACTACTAACTCAATTGATATTAAAATAGTTGATTCTTACGAAAAATTTTCTCAGTTAAGGATAAGCCGATTTTGGGACTTTGCACTTTGTCAAATAGAGCTTAAGTCTTTTACTGTTGATAAAAAAAAATTTAATGAAAAAAATGTAAGCACTTTAAAACTTTTTTGATTTGCGAAAAAATGCTCCTTTATGGCTTATGAAGTGGGCATTCCTCTGCGACGGAAGTACACTGTTAAAGTGAAATAAAAGTCAAAGTTAAACACTTTTATTTTCTTCTGTTACTTTAAGGAATAGACCTTTGGTAGCACTATACTAAGTGGTAAAGTTGATGCCAGACGTAATACTGGTTCCAAAGTAGAGGCAATAAGAAAGCAATTAGAACGTGACAAAAAACGGAAGTGTTTTTCATGGCCATCTATAGAAAAGCAGAATACAGCGAGACCTGCCAACATTTTTTAACCCTATAAGTAGGACCTTGACTCTTTGAGACTCATTTTGATTTTACGCTGTTTTCCTGTTCAATTTTTTCTTATACAATTGAGGCTTCTTTTATTTTAAACTGTAGAAGTTCTTAAAAGAATTACGATAAAAATAATGAAATCATATTTTTCTTTCTATTTTTTAACAAAATTAATTTATAAAGTTAACAGAAAGTATTGAAATGAGTTTTAGAGACTAGTGCAGTAGAGCTGAATCTGAACGCATACAATTTTTGAAAGTGATAACGAAGTTGACAGTCAATGCACAGATAGTGAGGATTGTCATGTGGAATCTGATTCGGACATTAGATGAGCAACTAATGTCTGGAAGTGATGAGAATTTGGAATTATTTGCTGAAACTCAGAAGATCAGTCGATTTTTGGGAAGGATGGTATAGAATGGAAATCAAATCCTTTTGTAAAAAGATAATCCCGTTGTCACAACATCATTAGTGGTGGTATTCATAAAGTTCCATTGCTGTCCTGCAAGCATGTTGCAAGCGCAACGTACACTTGGTGAACGATGGAAACTAATGTATGAAATTGGACTGGTTATATTGGACTTCTAAGAAATGCTGGCATAAACTAGGAAAGACTTCTGGGGGAGACTACGTATCCGTGGCGACGTAATCTGGCAAAGACTTTCGATAGAATACATCAAAATAAAGCGAAAATGTTAATAAAAAATCGATATCTCGTTTGGGTTTTAAGATATCAATTGATTTTGCTGAGAACTATTAGAATATATCAACATATAGGCAGAATAAATCTTAAATTTTTAAGTCTTCATACTTTAAATTATCAATCAATTCATATAATCTAAAATTTTTGCACCACCCTATATTACACATACTCAAAAATTAGTACATTACCAAAACGCACACGCACTTCTTCAGCAGCTGACATTGAATGAAGGAAGCAGTTGAAGTCTCACACAAATCAATGAAGTTGTTTTTTGACGTGGTTTATTTTTTGACACTCGCACATTTATTTTTTTATTTTGTTTTTTTTTTTTTTATATATCAAAACCAACACGTTACACAACATGTAAGCTAAGAAAATTGAAAAGTTAAGCTGTTTGTTGTGTATGTATTGTGCGTGCGTGTGGGTGTGGTTATTTGCTAGTGCGTTTGTAAATGTTTTTGTTATGGCACTTTTAGTAAAATTGAAATGTCTGTCATTTTGTTGTTATTTACAGTAAAGTTTCATTCAATGTTTTTTGTTATTATTTTGATTGTTATTTTGGGTGTATTTGATTATATGTATGTAGTGGATCTTGTGTAAGAAATTCCATAGTCAATTTTTTGATTAACATTTCACTTGACAGATAAGTTCAGCAAGTGTTGAGCATTTGTAAGCGATTCCAAAGCAATTCATCTTTTGAATTCAAATATTATTAAATTCATTTTTTGTGTTTCTTAAAAAATTATAAAAGGTTCTTTCAAAGACCAAATGAAGATAAGTCGAAATTGTGTTTCAATTCAGACAAGTTAGCGTGTATTCAAAATTTTTAGAACAAGATTAATTTGTATAGCCCCGGCTGATTCAAATTTGATAGACTTTAAAATCATAAAGTGTTAGGGATTGCATTTTGACGACATAAAATAATAAAATGAATTGCTTTCCAAAAACGAAGCAGTTGAAAATTTCTTAAATGTTTTTTTTGTGTTTCATAACTTAATTTAGTTTCGCCATATTTATACAATTTTAAAATATTTATTTTATTTAAAACAAAAATCAATAAACATCTTTTCACCTAAGCTGTCAATTTTCAATTAAACCATCAATATAAAGCAGCAGCGTAAAATCAAATATTTACTTCAACTAATAACAAATATAACGCATTTAGCATGCACAAACACACTAACACACAAATACTTTGACAAGCTTGATAAAAACATATTGAAAACCTATAAAATTTGCTAATGAAAAGTAAAACTAAAATCAGATTATATTGCAACGTGTCAAGCGTATGCAATTAAATTTTTGTATTAAAATGTTTGCATGTTTTGTTGCATGTTATATTGCGCACTTACACAAACGTACAGCCGCCGCGAACATATAACCCGCATAAGAGTTGCTGTTTTTCAGCTATTAACACAATTAAATATTTATATAATAAGCATAAATAACAACAGCTTATATTTAAAGTAAATTAAAAATTATTGCGTGCAGGCTGGTAATGTGAAAAATGCCCTTATATAAAATCATAAGCAAATACAACACAACAATTTCAATTATTTGCAATTACACGCAAAACAACTTTTACTGCACGCAAGCAGTAAACATTGGAGTATTTGCCTTAATGATTGGTATTGATTGTAACTAAAAATTTGCTTGAACTTTGTAAGGTTCTTTTTGTAACTTATATATTATGTTTTTTTTAAAAATAGAAAATATGACAATTAAAATTGAAAATATTTAGGTCGAGCTCGTTATATCAATTCTACTTCTGTTAACCAATTTTCACACTAATTCCTCTGCTTGAGTTTAGTTTAAGAGAAAAAAGTTAACAAGGAAATATCCTTAACATTTGACGCTGAAAATAAAGGTCGAGTTCATATCCTCTCTCATATCATGTGCTTTTTAAATTTTTAAGATTGGTATATCACTGTTTTTTTAGTTTGAGCCTTTCTGTAGCAAATCTAAGAAACATATACGCATTTCCATGGTTCCCGTTCGACCGTCAAACACATTTAAAGTAAAAAAAACATAATAAAACGGATTTTTATTTTGACATTTATATTTGATTTTTCCGTTTTCGTGGAGTTGCTCATATAGAAAGAGTTTTCCGTAAAATACTTTATGAAAAATGCACAGTCAATAGACTTGATTAAAGTCACTTAAAACAGAGTATTAATGTAAGAAATTTAATAATAGGGAAAATCGTCTGTAGAAAACATAGTCATTGCTAAAGATCGCATTCCATGCAGATGCTAGTTTTTGGTGTTATGCTCCCCATGGAGCCCAAGAACAGAAAAAGAAGAAGTTATAACGAGTGATTTTTTTGCTATTTGTTTTTTCAGTGTAACTTACAAGAAAAAAAAATTATGTGTGAACTTCACACGTGGTATGAGTGAAACCTTTAGAAAACTAAATTGCGATATAGGTTAGGAAAGGTAGGAGTGGCATTCAGTTGCGAACCGACTCAGTTAGACCAAATGCTGGTCCATTGTGATGCCTCAGGATATTTTATTATACCCCCTCATAAAACCAACCGAATGTCGTAATAAAACTAAATAGCTGACCTATGCTAATTGCGATATAATGAGACGAAAATGTTTTATTAAAATGATAAAAATAGACGTGATCAAATAAAGCTACAGCAATAAGTGATATATCAAATAAAAGTACTAATTGAGCAGAGTGCCCGAAAACTATCAGCTTCTAGATCGGTTAATCAAAAGCTGAGATGTAAGCGTAGAAAGTTTTTCTATTTTTTCAAAGCATTTCACTGACTAACCAGAGCCTTGCCATAGCGAGTAGAAAACATCTACTTCGCTCTTTCTCTCTCATTGAATTTTGCTATTGCTTTTGTTATTTTAGTTAATTGAGAAAAAATGATAATTTGCAATGAGTAAGATTAATACATTTTTTTTCTCCTCGCTATGGCAAGACCTTGGTAGCTTATCAGTGTATTGCTTGAAAAAATATGTAAATTTTCCACGCTTAAATCTCAGCTTTTGGTTAACCAATCTCGAAATTGATATCTTTCGGGTGCTCTTCTTGATGAGTACTTTTATTTGATGTATTATTTATTGCTGATGCTATTCTAGATCTTAGCAGATTTTATAATTTTAATGAAATATTTTCGTCTATGCTGTTCAGTTTTCTAAGGATTTCACTTCTACCACGTGTGGTAGAAGTGAAAAAAGTTCTTTTTTTGAAGTTGTTGAGAAAAAATTATTTTTATCGGCCTCTCACGACCATACTTATCACTACTTAAGCAGCTGAAGCTAATATCATCACAATTCTACCTGAAACGAATAGTTTTCAACGGGAATCAAAAGGTAAAAAATGCTTTTGTCATTTGCAGCGCTGTCTGCAGGATTATTAGCGATAGCCAACTAAGTACGTGAGCTTGATTTCTTAGAAATATATGATGTCCACATATATGAGGCATATATAAAGCATGAAAAGATCAATTTAATTTACAAGTAAAGCGTTTTTGTTTCAAAATCAACAGAAGAATTTTTTTCGTTTACTACTACTACGTCAAAAACAAACAAAAAAAAAATTTCAAAAAAATATAGAAAATATACAAATAAATGCATTTGTATGGTAGTAAATATTTCATTTAATTGTAAGCTGTTATACCAAAGTAAAAATTTTGTACGATTTAAGTGTTGTCTGTATAATTGCAAATGCTTTTGTAGCTGCTGATAGTAGGATTTGTAAGGATATTATAACAGGTTTAAGTTCCGTACATGTGTATGCACATGACACCGGTATGTGCTCGAGGTACAGCGAAAAATAGCTAGCAGCAATCAATTAAATTGAGTGCTTAAAATTTTGCTTTTTGCTTTTCGTATCGGTTGCGCTTATATTGTAATCTTCTTAATTTTGATACAAATAAATTGGCTTAGCATTGCTATGTGGGATTTTAGCTTTGTTAGAATTATATATTTAATATTTTTAGCAATTTGGCCATATTTTGTGTTTGAAATTTTAAATTATTTAAATAGTTTTTTGAAGAAAAACGAGCTGTACATAAAAAATATTTTAGATTTTTGATTGTGAGGCATTCTTAGTTAACTGTCTTCTTTTATGAAAGTGCCCGCATGATAGTATAAAGCTGTTAAAAAATGAACAGTAATGAATTCTTAACTGGTGTTGCTCAGAAATAATTAAGTTTAAGAAAACGTTTCCGGGAGCTTCTCAAAAAGAGCTATAAGTTTTATGTCTTACATGAGATTTTTGAATATTGCATGTGATTTAATAATGTTACATGCGTCTCTGGAACGCGTTCTTTTCTGAAGCAATATTAAGCATTTTTAAAAGGTGTGTCTTAGCACAGCTTGAAAACGTACAGTAGGGGCTCCAGAAGTCTAAGTGAAACATTGATTTAATGGGCAAAAACAAATCCTCTATTTGGTGCCTCTACCACATTTTGTTTTCTTTTTTTTTTTTAAGAACAAACAATATAACATTTCAATAAGCTGAGGTGTAGCTTCCTTAAGCATTATACATTTATATTCAAATTCATAAAAAATAATAAGACGACATCATCATTTAAAAGCAACTCATGTGAGAATTTGAAAGAAAAGTTCAATAGAATCACAAGTACAAAGTAGCATTTTTTAAGCCTAAAAGAAAAAAAGGAAGTGAATGAATATTTAAATAGAATTGACGAAATTTTTCAAAGGATAAACACTAAATAAAGCTGAATTGAAAATAATATTTCTTCGAAGATTTTCTAAAGAAATTCATTGTGTTTAAACATAAATTTTTATTTTATTTCATATGTTATGTATTCTTACAAACTCAAACAATTTTTTCTTGCTTCTTACAAACATACAAAGAATAATATGAAAAGGGTAATGTCGCATTAACAAAATAATTCTTTTCAACTTGACTTGCAGCACACAGTAATGCTATTAAATTGAAGACATACAGTTGAATTTAATATCCTTGAGACCAGTTTTCTTTTCTCCGTATAATGCAATTCAAAAAAATTTGTAACAAAAATAAGCAAAGAATAGAAACTAAAAATTATTTACTTCTTTTTTTCACCCGAAAAGCAAAAGCAACTAACTGCAGAGTTTTTGCTACGCATTTCGTATATTGTACTTTTGAAAACAACAACAATCATCAGTGCAAATAATGTTAATAGCAACCAAACACTGAAAAAAATATAACAAAAAGTTATAATTTTACTTTTAGCTTAGACACCAGCGCAGCATAGTAAACATGTCGTATGCGTAACATTTCATTATGAGGCTTAGATTTCCATGTTTTTGTCACAATTATCATATCTTGCTAGGTTTTTACAGGAGTCTTCCTAAGGAAATCATCTAATAGCATTTTAAGTTTTGCGAAGTTTTATAAAAAAGATATCTAGTTAAACTGAATATTTATTTGTGCGAGAAATACGCGTAACCAATTTTCTGTTAGTGTCTAAGCAAACCTTAACTACACAGCTGTTATTTTTTTATATTCTGTGCACAGGATAATTCATTATAAATGCTAAACGAGCTGCAATTATGAGGGACTAAACTCTGGGGTGTCATAAAATAGAAAAAGTTGAAAAAAAAGACGCACAGTGGTGAAAGACTTGACTTTTTTAGAAAAAAATTCTCATGACAATGCAATTTTATTTAATACGAATAATTTTTTTCTATGAGTTCCTTGACATGAATCATTATTTAAAGTACAACTGTGTCATTTTAAGTAAATTTTATATTCCCGGAAATTTAAATCAAAACCTGCGGTAAAATTGCACAGGTCTACATTTGACAAAAATTCTATGCAAGTGTTTCCAAACATCAAAATAAGCTAATCTAAGTTTCTTTTCACAAAAGTCAAATTTTTTCCCACTGTGCAACGTCAAAGCTACGACAGCGACTAGGATACGTATAATGTCGTTGTTGGTGTTGATGTTGCCGCTTGCAAGGGACCTTCGCCAGTCAGTGGTCTTTTGTTTTAACTTTATGTTGCTGTTTTGTTGGTCACTTTGAGGTGTTCACCAAAGGGCTTTCTATGAGTGAACGTTGACGTACGATGACAGCAACAACGATTACACTGATGATGACATTATTTGTAATGGCATAATTGCTGTTGTTGTTTTTTTTTTATATTTTTACTTTTTAAGAGAAAAAAAAATTAATGTTAATTTTTTGTCGACCGTAATGAATTTTTTTAAGCAGCTTGTTTTTTACATTAACATTTAGTAGAAAAAAACAAGAAGTCACTGAAAAAAAACTGTTTATGGAAAATAAGTTGAAAAGATCAACGGGTGAGAGTAAAAGGAATATTTTTGACTTAGCTCGAACAAAACAGTCATCATTTCTTTCAATTGTTACAGCACAATTTAAAAAGTGCTTACAAAACAGCTTTAACTACAAAAAACTCAATATTTAGCCTTAAATTTATTTGAGTCAACATGACGTATGCATAACATTTTAAGCAATTATTTGATTTCTTCTTAATAATAGTGTTATTTGTCTAATGAAATTATGAAATTTGATAAAACTTAGCTTTTCATACCTAATAAACCCAATTAGTGTACCATCATTTATTTTGTTCAAATCAGTTCAGCGAAATTTCGTATGCAGCTGAATGTATGTACATTAAAATTTGTGAACTTTAAGACATCTTCGATTTTAAATCTGTAAATTTTAAGCTTCGAATATCTTTAACAGGAAAATGGTTTTATTTACAATATCGAAAAATAATTGAAAAATCCACTTAAGTTCCAACTTTAAGAGTTTTAACCACTTTCAACTTTTTGATGGCTTTTTGATGGCAGCATACCTGCGTTGGCTCTTCTTGTGGCAAATTGAAAACTTTGTTTGTAAAAAATTCATCTACTTGCTTACTCTCTTTTGCTTCTTACACAGTGTCTTATTTTTTTTTTTGTATTTTTGTCAGCATGCGCAACCTTTGTTGCTTTAAAGGACTAAAGTTGCACAAAAAGGTTGGATAAGTTAAACATCAACAACTTTTCGTAAAATGTCAAACTTTATATATTGGCATTATTTGTTTAACTTTCGTTTGATATATTTTATTTTAGTTTTTTTTTTGAAATTTTTTTTCTTGTTGATCTTAAAATAGATTTTGAAAATATTTGCTGTGATTTTTTCCCCCTAATTTTTTTGCTTATAATATAATTAGGTCAATTATTTAATGTTTTCTTTAAAGAATTATGTTTTACTCATTTCGTAATTATGTAATATTTATAAGTTAACAGTAAATTGCATCAAAAAAAAGATACTCGATATACTTCTTACCACTATATCGCTTCAGTAAGCATGACGTATGTGCAACATTTATATAAAAATGTAACTACTTACGCCATATAGGTAAATATACATTTAACAACTCGACAAATTGTTTGTAAACTAATTATTTCTTGTAATTCATAATTTAACAAAATAAACTAATTAGATTTTTTCTGAATTGATTCAGCAGTTTTTGCGTACGATTCTTTGAATATTTGCTTTTAATTTCTTATAGCAAAAATGGTATTAAACAATAGAGTCAAAGCCAACGTGTTTCGCTATATTTTTGTTATTTTTTTTGGAAATCACCGCTCAATCAAAATAAATAGACATGCTGCTATTCATTTGCTATATACTAACTTTTAAGGAAAAGTAAAAAAAAAATAAATAAACAAATTAATGACGAAGCCTTGTTTCTTTCAAGTGACTCTTAAAATGCGAAAGACGAAATAATTTATCAAATCTGAGAAGTTTTAAGATAGCTATACGTATGCTTTTGTCTATTGCAATAACTAAGATCCTTATCAATATAAATATTCAATATCATTTCAAAAAGTAAACCGATGTCTAAGAAAAAATTAAACATGCAGCTCATCAACTTATTCTTCTCTGCACACAATTCTATTAAAGTTTATTTAATAATTTTAAAAATTTAATAAAAATAAAATGTATGCTGCTGCTTTACAAAAGTAAAAAAAAATTTCAATTGTTTGGCTACATTTTTATTTGCTTACCTGCTGCTTCTAACATAACGTAGCAGGTCAAAGCACCCCTCTTGAGTGGCTTGTTCTAAAACAAGCTTTTTTTTGTTAACAAATTTCTTAGGCAACTCCACTGACATACTGACACAAAATGTCAACGCAATACAAGCATTAAAGTCGACAAAGAAGTAGTCGAATAAAAAAGAAATTTAAATATTCAAAGGATAAAACTGAGTTTTGTAAAAAAAAAAATAAACACAAACAGACATCCTAGTAAATACCGGAAATACATATAAACATGGCCGAAGGAGCTTGAAGCGTAAGTTTTTTCTTTCTTTGAGTGCAATGGTAGTCTAAGCGCACCAGCAGCAAAAGTTTCTGTTTGTAAGAAGGCGTACAAGTTGACAACACTTGTGTCAAAGTAAAACTCTGCGTCTGAGCCTGACAAATTGCGGTTGCGAATTTCAAGTGGCAGCAGCAGAAAGTAAGAGCAAATGTTAAGCACGATGCATTGGATTCAAGAAGGCGTCAAAGAAATCGCAATAGTTGTGAAAGATATGCTTATGAGAAAGTTGAGACACAAAAAATTAATGCAATTTGTGATAAACACAGCAAGGGTTTATAAGACTTAGAAAAATTCTCATTGACAAAATTTTACTTTTTAAAGTTTTTTTACAAAAATTTTGACGGATATATGATGACATTATTCATTTGCGAGCTGCTTCTTTATTAATATTGTTCTACTGACAGTGGACGTAATAACTATTTTTGTAAGTTTACTTAAAAGCGATTGACAATTTGCTAAAATAAAATTATATCGCAAGCTGTCTTTAAAACAAACATATCTTAAATCAATAGAATGCGTTACTTTTACTTTTGCGAACAACTAAAAGTTCTGTTAAATAAACTTTAAATAGCGCAGCCACAAACCGTTTTTGGAATTAATAATAAGAACTCTTCCACAAGCTTAAAGATTTTAAAAAAAGTGGGCTAGATCGTATCGGAAATTAAATTTTGGTTGGCGAACTATATAGAATGTGTAAATATAATTTTACAAAATTCAGTTTATTGCCTTAATTTTATGGAAATAATTAAATCAGTCTTAAGATATTGAATTATTTAAGGTAATAGCTAAAGTTTTATGCTGTTTGCTTTATCAGCACCAACAAAATAATATCATCACACATGCTTACAAAACCAACGATAAAAAAAAAACTTATAACATGAAGCATATAATTGTGTTGGCAACCAACTTGAAGATAAATTATGGCAAGTCAAACCTTTGACCCAACGTTGCTTACAGCAGAAGAAGATTAATGATAAATACGCTTGCCGCGAGTAGTTTTTGCTACCAGCAAGCAGTCATAGCATAATAACTATAAACATATACACCAACTATATGGTTTTTATCTTTTACTATTATTATGTGCTATATATAAATATATAAATGTACATAAAATTTAGCTCAAAAACTCATATACAAATAAATTCATGCTTATGTAATATGAGGTAGGCAAGTGTAGTTGCTCAATATTAAACCTATAAGGATTGCTAATCATGTACGCACGTATATGTAGTGGAAAGGTAGTTGGCAAAAAACAAGCAGCAAAAACACTGCATCGCATAATGCCATGGTTTGAGGTGCTAAAAATAGCATAAACATGACGTTGCCACTAGCAATAAACTCGCAAACTTGCGAAGCTAAGTCAATTTGAGCGCATAAAAGTATACAACGATTTTGTATTTAACTGATTAGCTGTAAGCATCAACGCTGATGCTGCTATATACTGTGCTTTTGCTGGTACTTTTTTTACACGTAGTCATGTCAGCTGTAAAGTGAAACAAATGGTACGTTTGCAAGCAGCAAAAAATTTCATACCTTTAGGCGCATACATTTGTGCGTGTAACCAGCAAGCAGCTGCCACGTTGTAGTGTAAAATTTATTTTGGCAAATCACATTTTTGTCGTTGTCGCTGTGAAAATCTACCTTTTGACATGTGTTTGCAATCATTTTCTAATACTTATTGTTTCACCCGCGGCTTTGACAGCTTACGTTGACTTGCTTAAGCCTAAAAGTATGCAAGTTAAGCAAAAGTTTGATATGGGTAAATTAGATAGCAGACTCTTTTTGTTCTTATTGACTTTTACAAAATGCTTTAACTTGAAACTCTTATATTGCAATAAGCTTAATTTAGCTTAACTGAACTTAATTTTTCTTGACTTTTTGCCCCATAAGCTGCCCCCCCCCCCCGACATGTTTATATTTTCTATGGTGTTTAACATAATTTTGGTATGCAAAAAATGTAACCGCTCTCTACGAAGTTTTTTTTTTTTTCACTTTAATGCTAATGTAATAGGCTCTTGTGCTTCTTTCCTTTTGAATAACTCCTTTAACCTTTCTACAGGCATTTTCTGTCAAAGTCTTTTGAGTATGCGAAGTTTTTTTTCTGTTAAAGAGTTTCCTTTATGAAACACCAACAAATTAACCCATTATGCATTGAAGTTGTTTCCTTTGAATTTTTGTCAAATTGCTACTAAGTATTGCAGCTTTAGTTCTTTAAATAATTTTAAGACTTATATAAACAACTTAATGCTATTTTTTTAAAAAAAAATAAGTCAACAAATAAATACCGAAGACTTCCGAAACACAAGTTTTAAACAAAACTTAAAGGCTTTTGAAAAAACTGCGAACCAAAATATGTGGAACAAAATCAGCCTTAAGCCTTTAACAGGCAACCTATAGAAAATATTTCAATATTCTGCAAAAATTCATGCTAGTTTCAGAGGATGTATAAAACAATGTTCTAGAAGAAGGATGATTTTTAAAAAACCTTTCTTTTTCTATCTCAACATGTCCCTGCACCAAGCACTTCGAAAGGTGTTCTCGACATGATGATGGGTGTTCTGAGCCGCATAAGTGGGTGCTACGACTCAATCTATAAAAAAAAATTTCAAGAGATCTGTGAAAGTTTCAAAAATCACGCAATAAAATATTCTCACAGCGAAAAATAAATCACTGTACTTAAGTTTGGAAAAAATTGCGTCAAAGGCTCAACAAATTTGATTTGATCTTTAACTGAAAAAGTTGATGAAATTCTTTTAGAAGAATTAAATTCTAAATATTTACCAGAACATTTTTTCGATATCCTTCACATGATATGGCTTAATTTAAAAGACGCATTGGCTTGGAAATGGATGATTTGACAAATGGAGATTGGATAGGTGGTTACGACCGACAGTAGTCTTCGATAAATTTTACGGTAAAACGTAGGTAAAGTTTAACAAATAGGAAGCAATAACACTCACTAGAAGTTGTTATAAGCATGCAGCATAAAAAAGATATCCAATAGAGATAAAAATCCCGCATAAAATTATCAAACTCCCAAAAATTACCATGGGCTTTTGTGAATTTGTGCAATTCTTCAGAGTAAAGAATTGCCCACAAAGAACAATGATTGCTGGGATACTCTTCATCGGGTGATTATCTGTTTTACACAATTATTTACAATTATCTACATATAAAAAGACTTTGTTGCTATGGTGAACAAAAACAATGTTTAAGATCAATAAACAGTCACATGCTGTTCGCAAAACAATGTGGGGCTTCCATAAAACTGTCTATGGTTTTGCGTTTATATCATTACAGAAACAGCAATCAATTAACATTTCACACATGCAACCACTAAATTAATCAAAACATAAATGATTTTATGATTTTGTTAAAAAAGAAAATTTTGCACAAAAACACTAAACACTTTTTCAAAATGCATCAAACTTAAGAAAATAAGCAACCCGTTTAATTTCACTTTATTAAAGTTTCAAAACCAAATAGTTTTTCATATAGATTTTATGATAAGCTTAAAAAAATTTGCGTACTTCAAAAATTTCGTGAAAGAAAAAAAATTATTTTTAATATGTACATTAAAAATAGAAAACTTGAACCGATACATAATGTGTTAAACAGTTTTAAGCTAAAGATGAAGCAAAATTTTAATACAAAAAGTTACGCAAGTTTTGCACATCTTGAAGCCAGTCTACTTATCCGCATATAAAATTGTGTCTTTTTAACTTTTTATAGAACTTTAATGTAGAATAAAAATTTACACAGGTATAACACAAGCAACAAAAACCATCAACATTGTATGGGATAACAACTACACACACACACAGCCACATACAAATGCGCACACCTTACTCCCCAGCACGCACAGTTAACAAACTCACATTATGATCTCATTACCGTAATCCTAATGAAATTAAATTTCCTGTATTTGCCGCTTAATTTGGAAAATTTACTTGAATTCTTTATACGCTATATTACATGCGTATGTGTGTGTGTGTGTGTGTGTTTGTGCGCTATTTAGTATGCTGCCTTTAGTACACAATATACTCCTCGTATGTTTGTTGATTTCATGCTGTGTGTTGTGTGCGTGCGTGCTGTGCCAATGTAGACAGACGACAATAACACACTTACGTAGATAATTTTGTTTATTCCTTTAAAGCGTTAGTGTTGAGATTACGTTTGTTAAGGTGTTTTAGTTTTTTCTGGCTGTTGTTGTTGCTGTTTCATTGGGGTTAATCTCATTTTATACCGCTGCTTTTGAAATTTGTGGTTTTTGTAAATGTCAGGCGTGCGTGCGGCTTTGTAAATTACAAAGCTGTTTTATATTGTATTTGTTGTGGTTTCTTCGCATAAGTTGTCAAAGTTACAATTATGTTTAAAATTTAAATTTTCTTAATGATGAGTAGTAGTACTCCAAATATCTTAAGACAGACTTAAGAGAAAAAAATTTTAAAATTTTTTTTTTTGACTTAACAAAAATTTATTGCAGATTGCTGTTAAGCCACATTTTTTTTTTACTACAAAATTCACAAATCAAGCATTTTCGTTCTGGTTTAGCATATACTTTCCCGTTTTTTTCTCTAACAGCCAGAATTGTCAAATTTATTCTATAACGCAAGTTTTATAAAAAACTATATATGTAACATAAATAGCTTCTAATGTGCATCGATTGGCAATTATTGCAGTCTGAATAGTGGCACTTATACATAATGATTAACATGGCGTATGAGTAACACTTAATTGTATTAACTTAAAAAATTAAAAATTTCAGTGAAGGCTAAGAAATTAAATATTAAAGCTTACAATAAGATATTCTCAAAGACCAGTATGAATATTACTCAATCGCATTGCTTTCCATGTTAGAAACAAACTGGCTTTATCTACGACTGTAATTTTTAATTATATGATATAGAAAGTATCCAGCGAATCAGTGCTATGAGTGCTCTCAGTTCAAAGCTAATGTTTCAAAAGCCAAAAGATGTTTTTTATTATTCTATCTATAGTTTGGTTTACAATTTTTTATGGATTTCAAAAGTAGACCATTTCAAATACATGGTGCTAAAATTTCATAAAAATCAAAGCTATCCTAGTACATTTTTCGCCACGTTATTTGAGTGTGGTCTCCGGCTAAATAAAAAAAAAACTTTGAACGCATTTCTCTCGAAATAACTTTTTTCATACGGTGCCAGTTCTTTCTCTGAAACCACTGAGCCTATTCTAAGATCCGATTTTAGAATAAATGAGGCAAACAAATTAACTTTACTTCAGCAATGTTGTCACGCTGTATATTGAGAAAATGAAAATGCTTCCCCGATAGTATCACGATTTATAAATTCATTGAATTTTTTGAAAAATTTTTGAGAAGTTGTAAAATAATTTCAAAAATTGACACATGAAACTAAAAAAAAATAAAATATCACATTCAAGTATATGCGACTCCTCAAAATAAGATTTTCATTAGTTCGCCAATTTTTAATTCATAAAACTAAAGTTTTTTAAGTAAACTTAAAATGAAATATTTACATTTATGCATGTCATATAATAAAATTAATTTACATTCAACAATTTAATATAATTTTCCACACCTAACGATAAGATTGTATTTAACCGTAGTACCCACTATTTAAAACTGAAAAAAATTATATATAGTATGAAACAATTAATGACAAAAAATATCAGAAGCATGTGAAGAGCTCATTAAAACAAAGCAGCAATGAAATGTCTACAAAATTTGTGGTTCTTTATATGAGTAAATACAATATACAAATATAATTCCTAAAAGTATGCAGTGTTTTTTAGCTAAAATAAAACAAACAAAAAAATAATTATGCAAATATGACTCTAGTGACTGACGTGCTGGCTGTCGAAGTGTATGAAAATGCCAATGCTTTCCACTTCAAGCAGCAAAAGCTGCCGTTAAATGAAACGCTTACGTGTATATGGTAAGTTTGAGAGGCTTATTATAACAATAACAAGCACGCGCATATTCATACAAACACACACACATGTGTTGTAAAGTTGCAGTTGTGTAACAAAAAAGTATAACAATAACAAAACAACAACAACAACAAATAGAAAACCAGCAATGAGAAGAGTGTCAGTAGCCATTAACATGATTGCGACGCCAACAAATACATTAAAAAAAAGACCTTAGGTATATGTGTAAATAAAAAATTTATAAAAAAACAAAAGGTGTTTTACTTATTAATGTGCGGTATGTGTGAGTGTTGGTATTTTATTGTCCCACGTGCTTTTGGAGGTCACGAAAGTTTTGTGACTCTGTAATATTTTTTATGATTTCACTTTTTCGCTGTCACCAACAGTAGGTCATATTTTGATGTGTGGGACTATTTATGCAAAAGTTTCAAGATCAAGTCATTCATTATTGAAGAAGCTTATATATTTTAATGTTATAAAATTTTAATATTTCTTTAAGTTTTCCGTTTAATTTTATAATTTAACGTAATACAATTTTGTATAAATTGCGTTGCTCATACGTCATGTTAAACAAATAATTAAAAAGAGATTGAGAGTATTGATGGGCATTTGGGTTTTGTGAATATGCACTGACATGGAATATAATTTTTAGAGGGCGTATGTAATTTTTCTTCTCATGGACATAATTTTTACGATTTTAACGAAAATTTCAGCAATGTTTACTAAATAAGAAGGTATTACTTAAAAATAGCTCAAGTCTTCAGAAAATGTACTGAAAATACGCCAAATGTACGCCGGATATACTAAAAATTTGCAGAGTGTATTTACGAATATTTTTCACGAGACAATTGTACGGAAAAAAGGGCAAATGTAAAGAAAATTTGATCACTGAATTAGACTATTTTTTTAAATTTATATTAAGATGGAACAATCAGTGGCACATAAAATATTAAATGAATGTAGATGCTTTACTCAAACGCATACTTTATATGACGGCTGATTTAGGGTGTTCAAATTTAAACCATCTTTTTAAATATGTCGCCATTTTTTTACAATCACTAAGCTACACCCACGATTTTTCAGGTCTAAAATAAATACATTCAGGTTAGTCAAAATGGATTGCTATACGAGGAGACAAAGTGTCTTCATTACTAACCCTTATAGGCACCATTGGGTCGTGAACGATCTCACAGCAATTTTGCAGTCATATTTGTAAGAAATAAATACCCAAGTTTAGCCCAAATGAAAAAGAGAATTTTTTCAAGGAAAGTTTTGAAATTAACCACCAAGCTCATGCAATAACACCATTATATTTGCTTTATGGGATTTTATGAAAAATAAAATTGATGCGGATAATCCTCTAACTATTCTAAGCCCCAAAGTGCAAACATCACAAATTGAACCATCAGCTTTGCAAACTTTTCTTGTTTTTCAAAAAATAAGTAATGCCCAAGTTGCTGAAAAAGACTTACCTTCAAATATTTCTTCAGAATATCTTTCAAGGGAAAGTTTTAATCACAGTTTTGTAGTTCTTTTACTTCAGCAATAAATTGGCATATACTACAAAAGTATCTGTAGCATACCTAGTGGTGGGGAGCAAGGGTCGTCCACCCCGGTTGCTTGCACTTTGGGGCGAAAAAATGATCCTCCTAATACAATAAGCAATTACGTCTCTGCCCCGGGCGCTCAATGTCCACGGTACGCTACTGAAGAGGATTTTAAAAATTAGCCAACAACAACCAAACATTTATCAAATACTTACACACAAAAATCTTAAACAATTAAATTTATAATAATAATATATGTGTAACCTAGAGCTTTGCTCAGCCAATAATAGTTCAAAAAACAACTAAAAACTGCCTTCAGCTCATGCGTTTCAATTAGTTTTACCCTTTTTTTCAATCAATTGACTAAAATTGTACCATCATTCACGTATGGAATTCCCCGCAACATTCTCTCTCTCTCAATTTTTTCTTATTTTTAATAGCAGTCTCTGAAGTAGTTTGCGCTGCGCCTAAAGGTATGCATTGTTATTTTATGATTACCTTGGCTTTAAATTGAAACTGTAACTGCGTCGCTGTCGCTATTGTTGTTGCGCTTGTTTCATTTTGCGCAATTGTTGTTGTTGTTGCTGCTGCTGCTGCTGTTATTATTGTTGTTGTAGTAGTTGGTTTTTTTTTTGTTGCTTTCCAAGAGTACCTCTTGTTGATTGCGTGAAAGTGAAATTGTTGTTGAACACGCACACATATGCATAAATATGTACTTTAGCTGGCGTTATTTTAAGTATTTGTATATGTGTGTGTCTGTGTATTTGTTATGCATATATTAACATGCATACATGTATGTATTTGGGTTTGCTAAGCACAGTGTTTATAATGGCATATAAGTGAAATATGCGACAGTAGCGCAGCAAAGACGCGCGCATATTAAAATTTTTATAACTCCAAAACATGCAGAGTTGGGGTTTTTTTTTTGCTCACCCCGATTTTATGACTATGTGACTTTAAGTTATGCAGCGCAAAATTGACAGTATGTACTAACAGTAAGACGTAAAAATTGAAGTTTTAGTAATTTTTGTGTGTTTACTTTTTCAGAGAAAAAAAAAAATATGGTTTTAATTTTAGAGCCTTTTTTGAAGTAAAGAATTAAATTTATGTTATTCTTCAAATTTTTTTTTATGGAAAATCTCTAACTAACACTCACTAATATGTAAAAAAAAATTTTTAAAAATCCAAATTTAATCCATTTGGAATTTTCGGTGTCATTTTTTGGTTTTTTCTATAGAAGACCTAAAAAAAATGTTTCAAGAAATTTTGCGTAATTTGTTACATATGTATATTGACTGACTTCAAACCTTCTTCGCAGGCTTCTCTTAAAGCCTTATGCATAATTTCTTACGTTCTTCCAACCCATACTCGATTTCACACACACACATACACTACATATTCCATGTCCAATGTGCACTTACTTCAACAGGATGTTGATTACAAATTGCCTCATTTCCTGCTGCTAAAGTAGAAGCAGCTAAAATGTATGAAAATTTGTTTGGTTTCATTTGCATTTTAACGCTCAATAAAAACCGAGAAAAAAAATTAATCAAAATTAAATTTAATAGAAAAATAAAATTAAGCAAATGTTTGCATTAAATGTTTAAGTAAAAAAAAAAAAAAGAATAAAGAATTTTTATTAAAGTTTTATTTTTTCACCACGTTATGGTTATCGTTATTTGTCATGCAGAGCGATAAGTACGTTGATTATTCTTATTTGCAGCGATGTAGTAAAATTTTATATACTCGCACTTACAATACACTTGCACTCATACGTCGTGCTTAATTTTTCCACAAGCATACAAAAGAAAATTATACTTTGATTAAGTCTGCTCTCATATCCTTTTTATGACTATCAAACATGTTGGCTATACTACGTTCCACATTTATTTGCAGTTGCTGTTGAAGGTATTTGAGTTCTTAGAACTTTTTGTTGTATTTTGTTTGAGTCGTTTTGAACATTATATATATTTGTATATCTTTATGTAAGTCTTTGATTTAATATAAATTTATAGGATCTCGGCATAGTTTGGTATTGCAATTTATTTAATTGTGTGATAAAAAAATATCACTGATAGATAATCCTCATTTTTATTCATTGAAATAGGTATGAAACACATCTGGTTTCAACAGAATGACGCGATATGCTACAATGCGCGCTCCACAATTGACTTTTTCCGTTTGAAATTTACATTGACCAGATTGAAATGGAGTACCCGTTATACAACTCAAGAGGGTATATACAATATTTATTCGATACGATACAAGACTCTGAACCTATTTCCGGTAAAGCCAAGCCAAGCGAAGAATCTTGTTTGTCTGCGGAGGCCTAGTGGGTCTAAGCGAGCGGAAAATAATATGCCTTGGAAGTCTCAATTTAATTTTGCTTAGTAATAAAAACAGCTATACTTGTAAGCAATTACAGCAGCTGTATTGAGAATATGACTGAAGAGATGCCATCACCAATAATTTCCAAGACAGCCAACTCGATAAATTGCCATGGCATTATCATGCGAATCGACGCCACTCATATAGCGATTGTAAAAGTAGTTGCAGCACTGTTATTTTGGTCTTACGATCGTACCGGCGGGTGCTTTGCATTGGCTTTCATCGAACCAGTAATATTTCATTCATTTTGTTGAATTGATAGTCTAACTCACCGCGTTTCATTTTCTTGCGTCTTTCATTACGACATCGCTTAAGCTATTTTTGCGAACAAGCAAAAAATCAACACTCATTCAGCAGATAGTACAATGTGAAAAGTGATCGAAGTAGACTCTTTGGTTGTGACGATTTTTTATGAAGTAGCCACAATATCTAGTTTTTTGTGCATCGGGTCCGATTATTTTATCCTATGCCTTATGTTGACGCCTCACTTTACGAATCAGCTGAATAGAGATAACCAGCGCTGGAACACAAGCACCAATACTTACAGCTGTTGCCAACTAATTGGAAACGAAATCATTCAATGTTTGATTAGTAGCTTTTCTCATTTAATTTGCTTTGTGTATCAGAAAATTTGTACATAATATAAATTTTGGACACATAATTTTAAAAAATAGACGTAGTTGAATTCAAATTCTTAGCATAAAAAATTTTTATGACAGATTTTCTGCTCAAACCTCAGATTTGGCCGAGTCAACTAATTGGCAACAAAAAAAATAATAATTTGCAAAAAATAAAAGCAAAACTTGATAAAAGATTCCAGAAACGATATTGTGAATTTGCTTAACAGAATATTCTTAATCATTGGTAGTGGCCAAAAGTTGCACACCGGCCATTCGTAAGTCAATTGTTGAGCTTCGGAAGACGGCCATGAGATATCAGGCGATGGCAACACAGCTAAATTGTTCCAAAAAGTTGGTATTCAGTGCACTTGATAATTTCGATAAGTGTGATATACCAAAAAGTGTACCTTGCAAAAAGGGACCTCGTAAGACTTCTGGGTACAAGAATCGCCAAATTGTGCGCAAGGCGAAATTCGATTCTCGTAAAACTGCTGAAGACATTCAACGCGATATGATTGATCGATGCGATGCATAAATATGCAAACGAACAGTCGCTTGTCGATTGGTTGAGGCTGGACTCCATGGACGAATTTCACGCAAGAGCCCATTGGTGACAGTTCAGCATAGAAAAAGTAGCCGATTGGCCGCTCATTAAATGGAAGTATGTGGTATGGAGCGACAAAACGAAGATCAAACACCTAGCTAGGCCTAGATGGTGGAAGATATGTAAAATGTCCAAAAGGGGCATCTTTTATGTTTTGCAAATTATTTTATTTTTTTTTTTTTTTTTTCAATTAGTTGACTCAGTCAAATATGAGGTTTGAGCAAAAAATCTCTCATAAAACTTTTTTATGCTATGAATTTAAATTCAATTATCTTTTATTTTTTAAGCTCCTATATCTTACATTTATATTATGCATAAATTTTCTAGTACACACAGAAAAATAAATGAGAAAAACTACCAATAACACAACGAATGTTTCGTTTCCAATTAGTTGTCAACAGCTGTAAATCCAAAATGTATTGGTTGGCGATTAATAAAAGATATTTAGATATACGTCTGAAAAAGTAGGGTACAATTTGCTAATCGACTGCATGCATCACCTATTCAAGATGGTTAATAAAGAAAGTACCTTGGCCAAGCGATGAATTGTATAAAGCTCATTGTAGTTGCATAGATGTAGGAGTAAATTGATCGTTTTAAATTCTTCTCGGCTCAGAACATGTTTGACAATTGGAATGCCAATAGCCGCTTTAACTACCCAATGCAAACACAACGTCTGGTTATGCCCTGATAAAAGTCAAGTGCCAAGAAATCGTTTTATTTCGAACAAATCGGCTATGTAGAGATTGGTGAACTCGACGATTTGTTGAATGATTTCGTCCTGACGAAACGTTGAAAACGGCCACTACATAAATAATGCAAAATATTACTTTGGTATTTGCCAAATTAAACACTTAGATAGCTTTACCAAATGTTGGATTAACATTATTTTTAAGCAAATATTTTGTTTCCTTTCTAATTGCAATTATGGAATCCATTGCAAAAAAGGACACTTTTTCTGCTTTACGAAACTTAACCATTTTTTTATTTCGTCGCTTTTTACTTATTAAAATCCAATGTAGTCCTTTTAAATTGAGTGGCCCCAAAAAATACTGGCACATATAAATTTTTCCTGTTGTGGTTTTGCCAATAACAAAGTATGCAATATTGATGAGCACACAATAAATTGATGACTGGCAAAGAAATACAAAAATAAAGTTTTTTTTTTTTAAAAAAAAGCATTTTTTAGCTTTACACTCGTAAACATTTGTAATTTATTCATGACTGCATAAGTTTTGCAACTAACCAGCGTAAACTTTTTCTCTTTTGCAGGATGGAACACCAACGTCCGAATCTCATCATCATATCCATATCGATGCTTTACTGGTTTAAAACCTCCACGGTCGTTTGTTGGAAATTTGATGCACGTTTTGCATCGGACAGTGGAGGTGAAAGTGGCGGTGCTGGTGGTGGTGTTAATGGTCCTGGTGGACCTATTGGTAGACCTGGGCTCATTGATGGTGCACTGGGTCCTGGTGTAGCGTCTGCGCCGCCAGCACATGCACGTGTGCCAAAAAGTGTGAATAGCGGCGCAGCTGCTGCAACTGGTGGTGGTGGTGCAACCTCTACACAGCATCGTTTACCACCACCTGCAATACCCGTATCGGGTAGCAGCAGCTTTGCGGCGCTGCTGAATGCACAACAGCAGGATATGCTGTATGCGTGTCCTTTGAATAGTATGTGCCAGTGTGCTGGAATGCCGAACGAGACTTCAACGCTGATTGAAATTAATTGCAACGAGGTGGCGCTATACAAGTTTCCAGGTGAGTCAATCAATATTTAAATGGGTTGGTGTGTGTGTGCGTGTGTGTGACTTTGCATAAAGGTTAATAATTAATTAATAGCTGAACGCACGGCAGCGTTTGTGCGCTTTTTTTGTTGTGCAATGTGGACTGTATGCCCCACTTTTTTTGTTGCCTACTTTAAGGCTGTTTTTCGATGGACTTGGTCCTTTTGATACGCGGTTTTCGCGTTTTTTTCACTTTGTGGTCACGTGGTCCATATGTGGCTTCAAGCAGCAGATAATGGCGTTTGAATGTTTAACCAAAGCGCTTGGATGGTTAAACACACGTCGCTTGCGTAGTAAATGGATTTAATATTGATGTTGTTGACGAAAAGCTGAGCTGTTGCTGACGAGTACGTTGGTGTAGGTTGCTGTTTTGTTTTACGAAACTGGACGCTGTAATGTGCTTGCCGTGTAAGCCAAAACTGCGTGCCGTTAAATGGTTTTGTGGTTGATTGCGGTGGGAAAATACTTTTCGTTTTTTGTATAGGAGACGTTTAAAAAATGCAGAAATCTGCGTGAAAAAATCGGTATTATTTGATTGGGTAACTTTTTTGAAAGATTGTTTGCTGCTCACATCTGTGCTTGGAAGATATTTGTTCATATTCCTAGGAGATTTATTTTTCTTGGCTGAAATAGTAACAATTAAATTTTCTTGCAAACATTTTTCTTAAACAATTTTTTTTTTAAATAACAATTTCTTTAAGTTTTTATGAGAAAGTTTTAAGAAAAAATACCAATCAATTTTCTTTTTTTCTTTCATTCGCCAATAAATTTCTTAAGTATCCTTGAAATTGCAATTTTAAATTAAGTCCCAATCTCTACTATGGTGGCGGCAAACTTTTTACCATTTTCCTGCTACTCATTTTGTTGTAACGTCTTTTGCGCTGCAAATTTTTAATGAAGCTGTAAATACAAAATGTACACGAATGCACGAAAGCAATCGAAGGCAAAAAGGACTAAAATGTCCTTTTCGTTAACATGGCAGTGGCTTAAGCGAATTTCTTTCTTTATATTTGGGTGCGGCAATTGCCACACAAATTGCAAGCAAAAAGAAATTGAAAGAAAATGACAGCAACAACAACAACGACATGCACCAAACTAAATTAGGTTTCAAATTTAAGTTTGCCAATTAGTTACGAAATAAAGTTTTCTTGTGCGCTGCTGTTTTTTTTTCGGCCCACTCCCATTTCATAGTACTGCACTTTGGCTTTGTATTTGTTATGCGATTTTTTTTACTTTTTTCTTTTTCTTTGTTAATACTTTTCTTTAATTTATTTGTTGGTTTTTCTTTGTTAAGTAATGAACAATCGTAAAAGTAGTAAAGGAAAAGTCTCTTATTGCATTATAGAAAAAAACAGAAAGGAAGCGAAAAAAATCTCTCTCATTGAGCTGCTAGCAAATAATTGCATTTGACATTTTGTACATTGACTTTGAGAAGAAAGAAATAACGGCGACTGTCATTGACTCTTGCATTCTCGGCAAAAAAACTTTCTTCACTTTTAAAAAAAAAAAAAATCAACATGGCGTATGATTAATATTTAATTGCACTTGTCTTTGCCATACAATTTACTATTAAGAAACTAAAACTTTTTAATTATTTATTTTGTTTATCATAAGATTATCGCACTCTTGTATATGCAACTTTATATAAGGTACTATGTTTAAGGAATTAATTATAATTTAAATTCAAAATTGGTCCATTTAAATGTCAATGTTTCAAAAATTAAAGAAATGATTTTTTAGCTTTGTTCAGAGTTGTAAGAGTTGATTCCTCAAACTTTTATTACTTATTAATTTATTTAAGTTTTACTTTTTATATGCACAAGTTATCCTAATAAGAGAGGCGAAGAAATATACTTTAGTATTTTAATTAAAATTAACCTTTACTATAGAATATAAAATATAAAATTCAGCAAACCCCAAAAAATATTTTAGAAGCAGAAAAATAAATTTCAATTTAATTAGAGATATTAATTAATTACATATAAATTCTCATAATGGGAGCATTTAGTGCACAAGTTGATGAAGCAAAAAATCTATCGAAATATCGAAGATATCTGGCAGGAACATTTGAAGAGAGCTTTCTAGAAGAACAACTACAACTCGGATAGTAACAAAAACAAAAGCTAAAAGTTTTTACGACAGAATAAATCCAAAGAATAGTCGTCGGCATACAGATTAATTTCAGCAAAAGCAAGCTGCTACTATCATTGACAAAAAATACAAAAAGTAAAGGACTCAGAATGCCAAATTTTACCAGGTTGAACAATTGAAGATATGAAAAAAATCGACCCTTATCGAACGATTGACACGATACCCTCATGATGTTTTGTTCAATATTCTTCCATGCTGGGGTCAAGTCTTTCTTCAGCAACTCCTTACTTATGTGTGTTTTTTGGAGTTACCGGACAAAGTGCTCACGGCCATAATCCCTATTTCGCAAATGGGGCTTATGTCCGCAAAAAATTTAATTAATGTCAGCAATTTTTGGTCTTCCGTCTTTTTCGGTCATATCCCAGTTTACGAAATGGGCTTATGTTCGTGGGAACTATGCACGGTCACGACAGCGTTTTTTTGGCACATGTCCTAACCTGCAAGAAGCTCCCAAACACAGTACTCAAGTGGGCTTAGGTCGGGAGAAGACGACCGCTATGTTTCGTGCTTCATGAACAATGAAACGTTCCCTTCAAGCCATTTTTGCGTTCTTCTGGCCTTGTGCGATGGCACTGAGTTCTGCTGAAATGCCTAGCACCTGAAGTTTCACTGTTTGCGTGCCAATGCTAGCAGACCAAAATCTTACACATCCGACAAATTTGTTGATTTAATTTAACTTTTTAGAGCCCCATCGGTAGAAAAACGAGAGAAAACTTGCCATTTTCGCTCAATGCCGCCCATACGATAATTTTTTCAGCTCCTTGCCTTTGAGTGATTTGTAACACAGCTGAATGTTTGCTGAAACGTCCACTTCAATTTTTTAAATTTCCAGGGTTATAAATTCATCCAAGAATTTTTCATATAAATCAGTAACTTTTAAGCAGTCTTCTTTTTTAAAATAACGTCAAAAAACCTTAAGTCTTTATTTAAATAAAAAATGTGAGAGGATGTGTCACAGCAAAATAAAAATAACTTTCGTCCTAGAGAGCTAAAAAGCACTCTAACGTATATTTTATAGTAAAATTGCTGCAAGGTCAAAGGTTTTAAGTTGAGTTCAGTATTTGCAAAGTGAACAAAATTTTAGCATAATCTTGTGTTGTAATCAGCTTTAACAAAACTGACACCAGCATTTCAAAATTTTTACTGCAATGATTAATAACTATTTTTCTCTTTCCATTAACACAAAAATTGTTCATTTTTTTGGTTCATTTAAAAGCCTCTATATTTGAGTATCAAATTTTTAAATAGAAAAACTTTTTCAATAAAATTAAATTTCCAAGAAGTTCACATAATCAACTTTTTGCAATGAGCACCACAAAGAACATAAATTTATCCATAGCAACTCAAAAGTATTTATTGCCTGCAAACCGAAATTTTCTTGGAAAAGGTTCAATGTCCATCATTTATATGTATTTCCGTTCAATCCACAGTTCATATTTATGTGTATCCTTGCTGTCTGGCATTCAATTGACATGTCCTTAAATTAACTTTTCTTCTTTTGTGGCAAAAGTGTGAAGTATTTTGTAATAAATAATTCAGATAAAAAAGAATTGTGTCAGACAAAACACTTCGGATACGTAGTAGGGCAGCAGTAAGGAAGGAAATGAATTATGAGTTATTTATAACTGATTGATTTATTGACAGTTTGTTAAATGAAATTGAAACAGCATTGGTCATGGAATATGACGATTTGATACGGGGTTTATTTTGCTTGCTTTTTCCTTTTGTTTTTTTAAGTCTTTTCGGCTTAAAGTCTTTACTTTTAATGCATTTTCTTTAAGTTTTTTGTATATTCCTTACACACTTCTTAAAAATATATTGCTGTGAGTTTCTCTTCTTTTGCATATTATTGTATTTTCTTTTCTTTTTCATTTTTATAAAACAATAATATTAACACATTTAGCTGCTAACAAATATCCTACGTAATTTCCGCTTGCTTTTCGTTTGCAGCCAAAATATTTGTTTTTCCTCATTTTTCCACTGTATCCTTTTTGCTTTGCTTGCTAGCATGTACGACTCACATTCCATATTAAGCGTTGTGCATTAAAATATGCAAAACAATTATTATGTTTATTTTTTATGCTGATTACAATACTTGCAACACAAACAAGGCAACCAGTTTTTTTCTAATAACAATAGTCATCATAATAATCGTCAAAGTAATAATCATTATCAACATGGCAGTAGCAGGAAGAAAATTTTTTATTGCTTAAATTTGCTCCCAATTCATCTAGCAACAGTGACCCTAGTGAACAGTGAATCAAAGGTATAGGAAAATAGAAGATA
The DNA here is from genome assembly GCA_949775025.1 of Tricholauxania praeusta. Classification (NCBI taxonomy): domain Eukaryota; kingdom Metazoa; phylum Arthropoda; class Insecta; order Diptera; family Lauxaniidae; genus Tricholauxania; species Tricholauxania praeusta. The sequence continues at coordinate 126,988,944 of OX459030.1, read as the reverse complement.
GTGCTGAAATCAAATATGAACATTTTTGATATAAAAATTGAATATCAGCAAAATTTTAATATCAATTTTCAGATCAAATCGTCAACATCAGTTATATATCTTAGAGTCAATATTACTTTTAATCATTTATTTACTTTTGATTGCTCCTCTATTTGGTTGTAGCCACGACATGTTGCATAAAATTAAGTCTTTTTAATTAAAATTTCTTACAAATAGACTGTATGTTTGATGTAAATCGGTTTTTTTTTAAATGTCGTATGAGTAACCTATAGTTTTCAACTTTTGCAGAAACAAAAAGTTTCTAAAAATTATAACTCACTTCGGATGCCACATTAAAACAAATATTGAAATTGTAAATTTGAGCTAATGTGTGTTTTATCAATTTTGTAAGTTTAAATTGTGGCTGCTTGAAATTGCACCATATAAGAGAATTATCGGAACAAAAAAAAATTTAGCATTTTTGTCAACATTTTGCTTATACTATTCTCACTGTGCAGAGAAGACAACGCGCTAAAAATGCATTACTGTAACTTTTTTATGATTATTGTTATTTTATTTGCATAGCAGCGCAAGCGTTTCGCTGTATTGTAAGCATTCTTATATCACTTTACAGTGCCACCCAAAAATAGCAATAGTTTTTTCCATTTTACTGTAAAAGAAGTAAAAACCTTTAAAAAAAAATGCATATTTTTATACACAAAAAAAGAAAACAACAACATGCAAGAAACAGCATATTTTGTTTTTATTTTAGTTACTTTCTTGTATTTTTTTTCATTTCACTCATTTTCTGTTTTTATCATTTTCTCTACTCTTTATATTGTTGCTTTTTAATTTATTTTTGTTTTCATTCATTTGCACACAAATGGCGCATTAGAAAATTTTCTGTTGCATTTTCCATTTCCATTGCCATTTCCGTTGCATACTTTTGTGTGTTAATGCCTTCCTTTAACTGCTGTTGCTGTTGCTTGCTTTCTTGTATTACGATTTTGTTTTGCTTTACTTTGCAACGCTCTTTCAAGGACATTTACAGCAGTCGTAGTAGAATGATGATTTTGTTTTTGTTTGCAGTAATGGATTACCACAGTACGTAGAGCTGTATGCAGCAGCAATTTAAGCAACAACTGCAACTAAAACTAACAAGCAGCACTTTAAGCGTCTACTAGTTCGCGCTTTTGCCTAAGTGGATACTTTATTTTCACGCTCTACTTCAGCATTATGGTATTTTATTTTTTTCTTATTTTATTTATTTATTTTTTGTGTAGTTTTTATAAAGTTTTTTTTTTTGTTTCGTTATATTGTTTGTGAAAAAAGTGTGCTTCTTTTTATTTATTTTATTTTTGTGCTCGAATATTTGTGTGCAATTTGGTTCAAGCACATGCAATTTGATTTGCTTTAAATTGCTGTTAAATTAAAGTTGGTTTTTACTAAGGTCTTTGCTTTTTTTTCCTACAATTTCTTAAATTGTGAACTAGGCAATTTTTCGTTTAAGGTCATGCTATATATGAAAACTAAGATTTTTGAAGTTGATACAGCATTACTTTTGTGGCTGGGATGTACGCCAAAAGATGACACAAGTATTAAAGAACAATTAGTTTAAATAATGAGCTTCAAAAAGTTTGTACTGCAGCGGCATCATTGCTTAATTCATCAATTTTAGGTTACTCATACGACATGTTAGACAAAGTGTCTTAAACCAATGTGGGTTTTAAATTCTATGCTCCAGTTGCGTCTTAGAGTTAGATTATTGTAAGTCTCTCGCAAGGCTTATATCTTTAACTATGCAGTGGCACTCACAAGGTGAGTACATGACATTTGAAGAATGGTACTCATGTTTCCATTCAATGTTTGTATTCAAGTTTTAAATCTGATTTTAGTCGAACTCAAACTAAATCAAATACTGAATAAATTTTTGAGGAAAAATTTATCACAAAATTTTAAGCCAAATTGAAATGAGCAACTGCAATGTGTGGGAAAACCAATATTTTTTTCAATGCATTAAAAGTAAGCCATGCAATTTTTGCGCTCTGATGAAACTTTTCAATTAATTAAAACTTTATGCCATCAAGTGTATACAGCAAGAGATGATATGACAAGAGGGCTTTAAAAAAAATATTCAAAATCACTACTAAAATTTTTGGCAAATTTGTTTACCTGTTAATGTTGCAAAATTTTGTATACACATATACATATATACAACGAAATAAGTAGACGTGTAGATGGCTGGTTTTTTTTTTGCAAAATTCGCACTTGCTCACGTTCGCTTACTTGCATTTAACTTATGATTTATTCAAGTGAAAATTTCAATCAATTTTCTCACTTAAGTGTTTGTTGGTAGTGTAAGCTTTCGACAGCCGCAACTTTGCTCTATTCGCTTTTAAAAAAAAAATTAAAAAATATTTTAGTAGAATTTTGCTGATATTTTTTATGGCAAATCGCAATTACAGCAGTAGTGCAAAGTAGATTTCGCAGAACCAAGACAAAAGTATTGCTATGAATAAAAATTATGAAATAGAAACCGTCTTTGGATTCAACATCAAAAATTCCTTTGAAATTATTCAAAAATAATAATTTTAAAAATACATGTTTCAAGCAAAATTACATTTTTACGAAAACGTTGCTTTTAAAAAAAAAATCTCCTAGAGTATTTCTTTATCAGCACTCAGATTTTAGTATAAAATTTTGATGCAAAACACTGAAACAATAAATGGGATCGAGGTGAGTGTGTCTCCTCACTAAAACTTTTACAATAAGATGGTTGAAATGATAAAAAAAAATTATTTTTGCTTTTTCAGTGTAAATTTTTTGACATTTTTCGAGTGATTTGTAACATGTGTTAACGTTGAAAATGCTTAAAAAGGCATGCCATTTTACCATAAATAGACTTACAAGCTAACAAGGCTTATAAAATATTGAAATTTATTCTCAAAATTATTGCTATTGTGAGAAATTAAAAATTTTCTTCAACGACGAAGCTCATTTTTGGCTCAATGGGTATATCAACAAGCAGTATTGCCAAATGTGGTCTGAAGAGCAGCCAGAGGTAGCTCAAGAGCTGCCAATGTACAATGAAAAATATACCATTGTTTGGTGCGGTTTGTAGGCCGACGGCATCATTGGACCGTACTTTTTGAAAAATAATGAAAATCGCAACGTTACAGTCAATGGAGCAAGGTACCGTGCTTTGATTAACGATATTTTTTCTGCCCAAAATGGAAGAATTGGACTTGGTTGACATGTGGTTTCAACAAGACGGTACCACATGCCACACGCACGCGATACCATAAAGCTATTAAGGTGTGAATTTGGTGAGCAATTAATCTCACTGTTCACGCACCTGACGGGAATCGGGGGTGAGCACCTTATGCGCTAAGCAATGGAATTGCTGTTGCTCCGTGATGTCACGTTAATCTGTGATGGTTTCCAGGAATCACAAAACTCAATTCCTTATTTAATGTTTTTTAACAAACTTCACTTTATTACTTATTTATACTAGTTTTAAGTTATTTCTAAGATTATTTTAATGTAATTGTAAGTTATTTTTAGGTTTAGATTTTAAGTCAAAGGAAAAACGGGTGTTCGCTGCTGCTGCGGTCAAAATGCAAGTGAAGGAATAGTATGGAAAATGAAAAATTTGTACTCATGTTCATACCGCAAACTTGGCATCACCGCACTTAGAGCCAGAACGCATGAACGCTGTAAGGGTCAGTGCGCATGCATACCGAAAATGCGCCGATGCACAGCTTGCGGCGTGAACACTCACATATAGGAGCAGTGCATTGGCCGCCAATATCATGTGATTTAACCCCACTTATAAATATTTTGTGGGGTAACGTGAAGTCATTTGTGTACAGGGACAAGCCAGCCATAATTGAAGCTCTGGAAGACAACATTACAGCTGCCATTGGTGACATACCAGCCGAAAAGCTGGAAAAAGTATACCAAAATTGGAGCTTACGAATGGACCACCTCACACGTTGCCGCGGGCAACATTTACAAAAAATTATCATTAAAAAATAAATGGCAGGAATTGATGTATTGCTACAAATAACTATTTTATTCAATATTGCAAATTTTTAGTTCTGTTTTTTATTTTCACAAACCAAACACTTAAAAAATCACCCATAAATATAAATCAGTAACTACATATTAAATTAATAATTTCGAGAAAAAAATTTTTTTTAAGAGCGTATTTTATAAAAAGCGTAAAGAGCAAAAAATTTTAAAGTTTTTTTTTTGGGATTATGCTTATTTCTACTAAAAAAATTCCACGTTTCTTTACTTTTTATTCAAAATAATATCTATTACTTTAAATACATTCATTATCCGTTCATTTATACTCAAGTTAAACACAATGTCCATATATGCATGCCACATATTTCATTAATTCATTTTCGTACACACATTACTCATCTACAACCACATAATGCCATTGTTTGTCGGAATGTAAATATTCCTTATCTTATCGCTAACATGTACTCGTAGGTATTCACACTCTCATGCAATGTGTCAGTCAGTCTCTTGAGTCCATGTTTTTTGCTATTAATTAACACATGCTTAACGAAACGTAATTTAATTGTTTTTTTTTTTTTTTTGTTTTCTTGTAAATGTTGCTAGTGCAGTTGTGTTGATGTTTCCCTAGGGAAAACATAAAGTATAACAATGTTAACTATAAAAAGTATGACATAGCGACAATAAAAGCAACTGTTGTAATAAAGTAACCCTAATATATATAAGAAAAATAAACACACATTATGCACACATACTATAGTTTAAGTGCTGAAAAAAACTTTTCAAATAGCAGCCAACGATATTATTTTTTTAGTGTAAATTAAATTATTTTTTAATGCTAAAAATAAGCAAAGAGTTTTGGAACACATGCATTTAAAAAAGAGATACTTTTAATTTTTGGTGTTTTTTTAAGGACATTGCACTTTTTTTCTAATTCAAATATCAATAAAATTCTTAGCTCCAAGCAAACTTCATTTCTAAGCTTAATTACCGTTCCGCTAATTAAGTCTCGGTGTTAATTTTATGTTAATTGTAGTCATTATTATTTATGTCGCTATTTTTGCTCATTTGCCTTTTATGTCTTCTAGTATCTTTTTTTTCCTTTTTTTTTATAAATTTTTTATATCTGTCAATACAATTAAAAATAAATTAACTTAATTTGCAGCCGGAACTGAATAGTTAATTAAATATTGTACATTTTGTTAGCATTATTGCTGCTTTTGTTGATTACCGCTAAACCTTAATTAAGTTGCTGACTAATAAAAAGGAAAAAAGGTTTTTTGTGAGGTCATCGTCATCGTCATTGTGTTAGCTTTATACAAAATGCCCCAATGCTGTCATTGAATAAACAATAACACATAACAAATTGATTTAATTTTATTTTTCAAAATATTGTAATTGAAAATATTTGACATAGTTACAATATTTAATTATATTAGTACTTGATATAAATAAGAGTTATACGTAGTACAATAATTAAGCTGAATGAGTAAAGTGCACTCTAAAATTTTTTTTTTAAGGATAATCTTTAAACTAATCAACAGCTTCGTTACTCATCCATATGATTTCTTAAAGAGCTTTTGATAATTATTCTATTTTCCCGTTTTTTTAAAAAAAAAAAAAAAAAAACCTTCAAACTATCTTTTTTGAAATCATTTATAATACGATGCATTAGACATTTTTTTTTTGTGTGCTATTTTTTTACATAACTTTCTCATCGTCACAGTAATCGATGATTTATTTCCATAAAATATTTTATAGAATATTTTTTCATCATAAATTTGTCACACCTTTATTCAACGACTGTCAAATGTGAACTATCAAAACTTATATTTACCAAAATGGCTTCATAGCCAAGAAATTAGTATAATTAGTATACGATCCCGGTTGACCTTCTTAGTTTGTAAAAATTATGAAAAAATTTTACAATATTTAAAGAAAAACACAAATTTAGAATTTTATTGATATTCCGAAGTAATACGAAAAAATGTATAAAAGAGGCAATTTTTTTACATCAACTCCAAGAACAAATAAGAAAGTTTTTACTCGACTTCATAAATTTGATCAATAAATAATTCTTCATAGCGATAACAAAAAATTTAGGACAAAAAAGACCGGTCTGACTATATTTTCAGAAGCTGAGTTAGAAATGACATTTTTCTCCAATATGAAATCATTTATATCATGTTAGATCATGGAACTTTGTCGCATTTCTCCGAGTCTGTATGAAAACTAGCAGAGAGTAAAGAGCCTTGATAGGCAGAAAGTTAGCATAGCCATGAAAATACGCAATTTTTCTTGTTTTTTAGTAAATGAAAACAGTAGTTTTTGAATTTTTGTATTGCTTTTACACTTCAATATTTCAAAACCGATGTCAATATGAACATATTCAAAGATAAATAAAACTAACAATTTCGTTACACCTTCAAATGTTCTATCTGGCAATCGATTTGCACCATTAAGCGAACTTAATGAAAACAATGCTAGTGAACCACCCAAAACTTTTAAGCCGCCTCCAATTTATTTGCGTGAGCGAAGCTCAAACGCTTTAGTAGCAAAGCTAACACAGCTTATAGGGAAAGATACCTTTTTTATTGTTCCCTTAACTAGAGGTAATCTTCATGAAACGAAGATTCAAGTAAAAAGCGAGGAATATTTCCGCATTATTGCGAAAAACTTTAACGACAGTAATAAATCTTATTACACATACCAGCTTAAAAGCAGTAAAGGTATTACAGTTGTTATTAAGGGTATTGAATCCTCTGTTGACCCTGCTGAAATCAAAGAAGCTTTAGGTCTGAAAAATTTCGATGCTAAAGCTGTAATAAATATAGTAAACAAGGATAAGGTTCCACAACCTATGTTTAAGGTTGATCTTTATCCTGATTCTACTAAATTAAAAAAGAATGAGGTCCACCCAATTTATAAACTTGAATATTTGCTTCACCGTCGTGTGGTGGTAGAGGAACCTCATAAAAGAAACGGTCCGGTACAGTGTACTAACTGCCAAGAGTATGGGCATACAAAAACATACTGTACCCTTCAATCTGTCTGTGTCGCTTGTGGAGAACTTCACCACATTTCTAAGTGTTCAAACAAGTTGAAAAAAGATATAAATTTAAAGAAGTGCGCTAACTGCCAAGGGGATCACACTGCAAACTACAGGGGTTGTCCTATTTATAAAGAGCTAAAAGCTAGAATCTCTGAAAAAAGGAAAGTAATCCGAAACCCAACTCAAAATATATTCCCAACCCATAACTTTGTCCAGCAACAAAGCACTGCGCATCCAGTTAATCCAGCTATTTCATATGCAAATGCGCTCAAATCAGGAGCAACGAACCCTCAACAAAGTAGCTTGGAAAAACAGATCACAAACTTAACTCAAACCCTGAATCAATTTATGGTTTCAATGCAATCAACTCTACAAGATCTAGTTAAAACGCAAAACCAGCTACTTCAAATTTTGATTGCGCAAAAATAAGTCAGCTAAAAATTTGTGCTTGGAATGCAAACGGCATCAGCCAAAATAAAAATGAAATTTTTCATTATGTAACCCATGCAAAAATTGATTTAATGCTTGTTTCAGAGACTCATCTGACAGACAAGCATAATTTTCATATACCAGGATACAAATTCTACAAAACCAATCATCCTGATGGCAAAGCTCACGGGGGCTCAGGAATTTTAGTTCGAAATCGCCTTAAACACTACTGCTTAGAACCCTTTTCCAAAAATTATCTTCAGGCTACCTCTATTTGTCTACAAAACCATTCCAAAAACCTTACTGTTTCGGCAGTCTACTGCCCACCTCGATTCGCAATCAGTGAGGAAAAATTCAAAGAATTTTTCGATACCTTGGGAACTAGATTTTTAGCTGCTGGAGACTATAACTCCAAACATACATACTGGGGATCTCGTCTTATAAACCCTAAAGGCAAACAATTATATAATATGTTAATGAAACATCGCACCACGTTCGACTATGCTTCTTCTGGTCAACCAACATATTGGCCAGCCGACCGAAGCAAAATCCCAGACCTCATTGATTTCGCCATCACAAGAGGTATCGATAGAACCTTATTAACAGCCGAGACAAATTTTGAACTCTCTTCAGATCATTCTCCAATCATTTTTTGCCTTTTAGAGAAATCAGTTGACCGTAAGCCCCCTATGAGACTAACATCGCATAAGACTGACTGGCTAAAGTATAAAAAATACATAAGCTCACACATCCACTCAACTTATTCGATAGAACACAACGAGCATATTGACGATGCTGTTGCCGTTTTTAATACAATACTGTATTCAGCTGCTGAGCACTCAACACCTGATCAGGCTGAGAAAAATACAAAAACCCGTTTCCTTACTAACAGAGAAATTGAAATTCTTGTAGCAGATAAGCGTAGGTTAAGGCGAGAGTGGCAGGTCCATAGATCCCCAACTTCTAAAGCAAACCTAAAAATTGCTACATACAAACTTAGGTCTGCGTTAAAAAACAAGGAAGACGTGGAACAGCAAAAATATGTCTCAAAACTTGCCCCAAATGCTAATGGACTAAAATCCTTGTGGAAAGCCACCAAAAAAATTAGAGCACCCACTGAAAGTGAATCTCCGATAAGAGACCTACATGGAAATTGGGCTAGAAGTGATGCAGAAAAAGCTGAGGCTTTTGCCAATCACTTAAGTACAGTTTTTCAACCAAATCCGTATATTCAAGGTTTCATGCCTTCCCAACTGTCAATAAACACCGATACTATCCAAATGAGTTTCCATAGCAGTAATTTAATCAGTTTAATTCAAGAAATGTGTCCTAAAAAAGCCCCTGGGTGTGATAACATCACTCCCAAAATGATTAAGGAACTGCCTCACTCAGGTGTCATCTTTCTGACCAGGCTTTTTAATGCTATAATTCATTACGGATATTACCCAAAAGAATGGAAAAACTCGTTGATAACCATGATACCAAAACATGGGAAAGATCGTACACTACCGTCATCGTATAGACCCATAAGCCTTTTACCTTGCTTGTCAAAATTATTTGAAAAATTAATTCTAGCAAAATTAATGCCATATATTACTGATAAAAACTTATTACCGCCTCACCAATTCGGCTTCCGAAAACAACACGGCACAATCGAACAGGTTAATAGGATCACAAATGAAATAAGAAAGGCTTATGAGCGCAGTGAATACTGCACTGCAATTTTTCTCGATGTCGCACAGGCGTTTGATAAAGTATGGCATGAAGGCCTTATCAAAAAAATTGAACACCTATTGCCTCTTAATGTTCATAAAATATTTACTTCTTACCTCGAAAGTAGGCTTTTTAAAATAAAATACAAGAATTTTATTTCAACTCACTTCAATATAAGAGCAGGTGTCCCTCAAGGTAGCGTACTAGGACCGTTTCTATATGTATTGTATACCTCAGACTTACCAATCAGTGCCAACACTACCATCTCAACATTCGCAGATGATACCGCAGTCTTAAGTTGTAACCGTTGCCCTTTGGAAGCTTCTCGATACCTCCAGTTTCATTTGAAATCAATTGAAAAATGGTTATCGCTATGGCGCATAAAAATAAATGAGCAAAAATGCAAGCAAGTTACTTTTACTCTTAGGCGTGGTGAATGCCCTGCAATTGTACTAAATAATATTTCAGTCCCACAGGGTGAAATTGTTACATATCTAGGTATTCAATTAGATCGACGATTAACATGGCGTAAGCATATTGAAGCCAAAAAAACGCAGTTAAAGTTAAAAACCGCCAGTCTTCACTGGTTAATTAATCATCGTTCCCATTTGAAGCTTGAATATAAAATCCTTTTGTACAAAACAATCATTAAGCCAATTTGGTTATATGGTATCCAATTATGGGGTAACGCCAGCTCCTCAAACATTGAACTAATACAACGGGCTCAGTCCAAAATCTTAAGAATATTTACAGGTGCCCCATGGTATATACGGAATGAAAACATTCACAGAGATCTATGCATCCCCATGGTAAAAGATGAAATTAACAGAATCAAACAAACCTACGCCATAAGGATGCTGCATCATCCGAATCCATTGGCTCGTAATTTAACAAACATAGAAAGTCGCTCCAGATTAAAAAGAAAGGATCGCCCTTCTATGCAAGTCACTTACACCGAACCAAACTAAACAGCTCAAACGTTTACCCTTCCCCCGAGGCACTACACGTAATCATCAAGAATCATATGAGGACTTTGTACCGGGACCTAGCTCGTCTTGGGCACACTTGGCAACTTATCGCCGCCAGCTCCCCTTCCGTTGAGGGTGTAAGACCGGGACCTAGTTCGTCTCGGCCACTTTCCGGTGAATTGGAGAGAGTAGCAGGAAGAGAGTTGAAACAGTGTCTTCTCGGTCTTTTTTGGGTGCTAAACCGGGACCTAGTTCGTCTCGGCTACCACCTCAAGAACGTCCTGGAGGCACTAATCACTCCCAAAGTGGTCGACCGGGACCAAGTTCGTCTCGGCGACCACGAAGACAATCGTTTTGTGGTACTCAAAACCTCCATTCGGGTAGACTGAGGCCTAGTTCGTCTCAGCTACCAAGCCAAGACCGGGACCTCGGTCGTCTCGGGTGGCAAATAATATGGGGAGAAGCGATCGTCAGCTGCATCCACACCGATGCTCCAATGAGGTATTCGATCTTGTGCACTCGCTGTGCTGAGCCATAATCAAGCTGCACCTACTACACAAGAAGTATAAGTCCCTGCTAACTTTTGTTTCTGGAGACAAGTTCATTATTAAATTATATATTCATTATTCACAATAATAATGTATAATAATGTTACCTAGTTTAAGATTTTAAAACTTATTGTTAGTCTCTTAAGAGAAGATACAATAAAAGAAAAAGAAGTTTAAAAAAAAAAAAAAAAAAAAAATATGAACATATTTACATATATAACATATTTTTTATTGGCTTGGTTTATATAAAAATAATTTCAAATTTGAGCAATGGCCGCATAAGGAAAATGAAATTGATGTTCAAAAATTATATAAAGGATATTAAGCTAAAAAGTTTGCAAGACAATATAAGCCTCTTTTTCGTTTATTTTTAAATTTGGAATACTTAGCATCTTAACTTAATAATACTGTTACGATAGGTGTCATTGCTCAATCTTCTACATTTGTTGACTTAAAATAATTTTTCTTCAATGAAATATGTAACTTAAATCAGTTATGTTAATAACGTAAATTACAATTTTATTATTATCTGCGAAATTATATCTTCATTTTAATATCAGCAAGTTATTATTAACCATATGTATGTCATGTGATATATTTTCATAATCATTAGTAGAAATCAAAATTTTTAATTTTTTAATGTGACCGTCATAAACATATAATAGCCGATTTCAATCTTCCACTAATGGCAAAATGTGCAATTTAGTCTATAATGAGGCAAACAATTTATAAAATAATTTGAATAATGAAATGAAAGCTGCAGCTTTTTACCACTTATGTGTGTAACACACCATAAACTTTCTAGCAGCTTACGATAAAGTTACACAACACATAGGCAAATAAATCATTGACTGTTTATCGGCTGCTTAATTTTCACGGCTTAACGCGGTAATATCATTTTATATATCCTCATATTACAGCAGCTCGTTACTTTTATTACCAAAATGTACTTGAGCTGCCAAAAAGAGAAAAAAATTGATTGAAAATTATTACCATAGAAACTTGCATGAGTGCCACTTCAGCATTTTGGAGGGGAAAAAAACAATAGCAACAACATTAAATCAACCCAAATATATAAAAAAAAGTTATATAACTAAACGAGGTCAAGCTTTCAAAACAAATAAACGACGCATAGTCGAACTAACTTGAAGCATTTGTTAGGGGTGAGGCTGCTCCATAAAACAAACAACAATCAACCCAAAAAAAAATTGGCTCACTTGCTACTACAAAAATCAATCGAGTATAATGGTAAAAAGTGGCGCAGATTTATTAACATTTGAAATATTGAAATGTAGGCGGTACTCAAGCAATGCTGCATAGTATAGTGAATTTGAATTCAATGGAGCAAAATGTGTCGTAATTTATTTAATACGTTTGCATAAGGCATTCTTTTTTTAAAAATTGGCTATTCATGTTAAAATTTCATCATACTTGATGGACAAAATAAAAAGTAAAATGAAAAAGTAAAAAATGTAATAGTAGTGAAACTACATATTTTTTGTTAAGACAATATCAATTTGAAATATTGATAGTTTAGCTCTCTTTTGTGCTATTAACTGCATTATATCAAAATTCGATATCTCAGCTTCGATGTCACTTGTAGCTGTTAAACATTAGTCATAGTTTTACAATTTTGATAATATAAAATAATGTAAGATTTGAAAGTTGGCCGCTAAGGCATTAGATCAAAACTCGATATCTCAGCTTCGATATAACTTGGAGCTGTTAAACATAAGTGATTTTTGTACACTTTTGATAACATAAAATATGGATGATTTGAAAGTTGGCCGCCATAGATATGTGGAAAAAATATCACTTAAAGCTTACGATTGTTAAGAAAACAAATTAAAAAAAAAATATTTCTTAGTTAGACTTGATAAATCGAATATGTTTCTAAACTTTATTGTGCTTCAAAATGCCTTGGAAAAAAGGATATGCGACAACATTTGTATTAAAAGAGCATAAGCAAATAAATAAGTTGATAAGACAACAAGCTTAAAGTAACAACAAATTTCTTTCAACTAAAAACATCTTTTGCTTTAGATTATAAATTCATTCGCTTAATAAAAATTATTTTGTCCCACTGTACAGCCTACAAAAATAATATAAAAACAAATGATTGATCATTAAATAAGGCAAGCTTCACTTAACTTTGCTGCCGCTGCTGCTGATGCTCATAAATTTAACTGATAATACATAAATGAACTTCAAGCATGATATAATGAAGAAGCTAAAAATTGTTGGCAGCAAAAGCAAACAAAAAATGCTTAAACCATTGTTTTTTAAGCATAGTAAGTGGCTGTATAATTTTTGTTTATTCATTTTTGTTATTTGTTGATTTGATGAAAGTGTTCAAGTGAAATTTGTTGTGGTAACTTTTATGAGTTTCAGCTTTTATAGCAGCATAATTTTTTGAAGATTAACTAGGGATTTTTTTAAATTTTTGTTTAAAAATTACAAACCATAGTTTCAAAAGTTGATCTTTTCATGTCGATGTAACTAAGAGCTTTCAGTATTCCGTCATTTTTGTTGAAGTTAGTTGCTCTAACAAAATTTCTAATTTGATAAATGGCCATTGAAAATACATTACAAAGTTTCCTTTTTCAAAATTATATTTCTATCAAAAAATAACTAATTTTTTTACGAAAATTTTAATATCATACAAAAACACAGCTGAGTCACAGTGTTATTATGGTTGAAAGTATATGCTATACTATCATAGGGGCTTAAGCGTTTGAAACTTATTTCTATCGAGCCATTGTTCATTCTACTAATATGTCATTAATCCCCATTTATTTTGAAAACGTGCTCATTATTGTTATAAAACCACTAAAAAGGAACTACTTATGTAAAAAAAAAACAACTAGTTATGATGGTTTCATTCACCCCAGCGACGTTATCATAGCTTCACCAGTTATGCAATGAAGGATACCCAATTGTTTCCAAGCTTTTGTTTTAAAATGGCTAATGCTTCGTTTTCGCCTACACAAGTAAGCTCTTTAAGTGCTTATCATCCAAATGTCACATATAATGTGACTGTCACTAATTTTTCGGCCATCACAAGATAATGTCAATAGAAATTTAAAATCAATTTACGATTCTAACGAATGCACTCGTTTGTGCAGCAACAATGCTTTAAAATGAACAAAGAGCGACACATACATACATACGTATACATTAGTATGTATTGTATTTTGAAGAGTGGTTCTTATAAATTTAACACACATGAGCTTTCAATCTGATTAACTTGAAATTAGATATTACTCATACGTCATGGGTGAGCGAATTTATTAAACGAAATTCTCTTTGGTAAACTTTTTTAATTTGAATTTTATTTGAAGGAGCATATCGTCGAATTAAAAGGAACAGTTGATTTAAAAATAGCAAAATGTGATAAATTGAAACGAACATTTTTTAGTTGGGAGTGTTAAAAACTACTTAATTTATATAAGTTCGATACAGTCTGAAACTGAAACAGTTAACTTGTTTTTATAATACAATAATGCTACATAATAGTATAAGTTTTAACCAATGGCCGTTAAGTAACTAAGCAGCATTTGTCTTTCAAAGTCTTGCATAGCTAAAAACATAATGGATTTTTTGAACGAAAATCGAAACAAAAAAAATTCACAGCATTAAACAATTAAGTGTTTGCTCTTTTTTTCAATTATTCACTCTCAGTGCTTTTCTTTATTGTGTATACGGTTAAAGCTTATTTCCAAACTAGTTTCGTTTCAGTAATTTTCATGAATAAATAAATCTAAACATTCCATTTTCATACTGCTTTTATGTAAAGATGCACCCTAAAACATATACCTACATATGTATTTCATGCAAATAATGGCAAATAGTGATCAAACGTCGGACAGACCAATTGAACAAAGCACAATCAAAACCTAATGAAAATTGCTTTAATGAAAAGCACCATGGTGATTGGGTAACGTGTGGGCTCCCCTAACCAACAGTCCGAGTGTTTAGGTAACCAAGGAAAGAAACGATGCCAACATAGGTTTTAAATAGAATTTTGTAAGCTAATTGCAATTTAAAACTGTTGGCTTTTACGTATGCGTTACTTGTTTCACAAAGGCGATGCGCGCCACAGCTCGTTGGAGTTGCGAGTGTATCATTTAGTACTACATTATTACATATTTATAACAGAAATAAAAACGAAAACCAAGAATTTTTGGTTCGAAATAGAATTTTAAATTGCATGTTAATCATACGTCATGTTGCTCATTTTTAATTTTAATCATATTACATAGCAATTCCAATTATTGAGTCAATAGTGAAATGCTGACTCCGATATGTTGCAAAAAATATTAATAATTATGAACGCTGCTGTATATCGTGTTGTCGAAATGATGACTTAATTGAAAAATTTTAAAAAATATTACAAAATAACGATAACATTTAATTGCAGCATATATAACAAATAATGCTGCCGTGTATAAATTTTGTGGTTCAGCATATAAATATAGAGATGAAAATATTCCAGCAGTACTTAGAGTCTGTAAAGAAGGGTTAAAAACAATATACGCATACAAAATAAATTATGGTCATATTTGATGTGAAGCCGAAATCTTAATATGTTGAAATTTTGGCCAATAAATATTTTATTTACACATTAAGGTGAAATTTATTTTAACATATTTAAAATGATTAAGTTTTGCCCACATTTTTCTTCTCTCAATCTTTCAAAAATATCAGCATCTCTGAAAATTCGCACGCTGAGAGACAAAAGACCAAGAAATACACTAGATGAGTAGCCTTTTTTAACTTTCAAATTAAAATTTTCGACTAAGTAGAATAATAACGTTACTAAGCAATAGCTCACCTTCGATGTATTCTACTTAGCATATGACTTTGGACTAATTTCTCTATTTAATATAAGCTAAAGAAATGTACAATCTGGTTAATGGCTGTTTAGAGCTTAAGCACTAATTTAAGTATAAACATAAGCATATTTTCAAAAAGTTTAAGATTACAACGTATAAGATACATTTAAGTATAACTATAATTAGGAAAGTATAAATTTAACTCTAATAATAAAGCCGAGTTTTTTTTATTCACTTAAATATGTAATTTCATTGCCAATTTTTGTATTTCAAAGCAATTTGCAACAACACTCAGAACAAATAATGAAGGTAATATGAATATTAAATTGTGTGCTGTTAATTGGATTATTCTGATTACGTACTTGTAACAAAAGGATGTTAATTGCATATGACTTGCAAGTGCGGCGCAAAATAAAGGCGAAAAGCCACAAATTCAATCGCAACAACAATATATACAAAA
This sequence comes from Tricholauxania praeusta, assembly GCA_949775025.1. Classification (NCBI taxonomy): domain Eukaryota; kingdom Metazoa; phylum Arthropoda; class Insecta; order Diptera; family Lauxaniidae; genus Tricholauxania; species Tricholauxania praeusta. Next base: position 126,972,931 of record OX459030.1, on the reverse strand, counting down.
AAATCAGGCAACAAGCAGCTTAAGCTATTAAAGTGGCAACAACAACAACAATAACCAAAAAAAAAAGCAACACTTACAATAACAATAATTTTTTAAGCGACTTTTCCCCACAGCATAGCTTAATTTATTGCAATTTAACTTGCTTTTTGCACCTGTATAAAATTTTTCACTGTACACTCGCCACAAGGTTTGCTGCCACAGGCAATGCTACCACCGCTGCATTTTGTTGCTTTTAATTTGCACTCGACACTCTAGACTGATTTAATGCTATGTTAAGCTGTTATTGCTACTGACACAGCGGTGCTTTAATTTTTTTTTTTTTTTTCCTTTTTTGTAAGGATCCACAATCAAAAGCTTGCAAGTTTTATTACAAGCAGGTTCAGCTTTAATCTGTGTAAAGTATACGTGGCATACAAGGGTATTCGGAATTGGAGCAAAAAAAAATTACACACATTTTTGTGCATAAAAAATTAATTGAACGAAAAAAAATTTTTGTATGGTTTTTAAGATACAAAAGTTAAAAAAATTAAAAATAATTGCAATCCTGAAACGAAAGTAATGATACAACTGGCATATTTTTTGTTTCATTTCATTCAATATTTTAATTAAATGTTACTCATACGACCGCTAACTCAAAAAAGATGTCATTTTAAAATAACAAAGCTTTGATGCGATTTGGCGTACTTTTGTCTTGAGAGTTTTTTAAAATAAAGTGCGAAATCGTATAGAGCAACATTTAAATAAAACTAACAATGCATTGAACAAAAAAATTCAAATTTTTTAAGCTTTTCCCACACAAATTACATTGATGCTACAAAATTGTTTCAGGCAAATTGTTATTAATTTTATAAATTTTTTAAGTCACTTTGGTTTTAATGCATTTTTTTTATTATTTAAATGAATTTAGATCAAAGAGCTACCTTTTCTTAATATAACCTCAAGTGCACTTAATTCCTTCAATCTTCTTGTATCCTTAAGCGAAAGCTAAGGATACAAAACATGTATGTGCCTGATATTTTGCCAAATTTCCACTCAATCAGTTCATTTGCTTTTACTCATCTACTTAGCTATAAAATTTTCTAATTTCATGTGGTTTTTCTCCAAGCAGATTTTCTTTTGGACTGCATCTTTTGATTTATAATTAAATAAAACAAAAATAAATCAGATAAAAAAAAAATATCGGAAATTATCTAAAAAAAATACTAATGAAAGGTTTAACTGATACTTTTTCATTTACAAGCTCAGGAAACTTCGATAAGTTCGATATACTCCAGAGCATTATTTTCACACTAGAACTCAAAAGCTATCTATGAACTTTTAAAGTCTTTCTCAACATACACAAACTGCTGGAATTTCGTACGCAATATTTGTCTCTATCTGTATCAAAGTTAAAGCTAGGGAGCCGGTGGCATAAATTTCTATATAACTTTTTCATGCGGCAGATGCTGAAAATCATGTAGTTCTAAGTAGTATAGATAATACGAACAATATATGCCACTGCGTTATTAATTGCGAACACTTTGAAATTGCAAAAACAACGTACCATAAGCAAATTGGACGCGTCTGCCGAAATTAAAAAATCGATTTACCAAAAAAAAGTACATAAGTGCAGAGGGCAGACGTTTTTATTTTCACATTTTTTTCAAAATTTTATGGTATTTACAGGCAGATTGTGATTATTATAAAGATTATGTCATTAGCAACGAGAAAAATTACATCTGCCACTTACATATTGCCGCATTTTATAGTTGCAATGTAACAAACACATGAAAAAAGAGGGAGTAATAATTCATTTTATCACCAGTAAGCTGGCTATTTATAAGAAAAAAAAACATATATTTAAATAAGGCAGACGACTTCAGCACTAATTTTTTTGCTGGCAGATATGTTTGAGTATTTAATGTGCATTTTATTAAGGAGTTGTCTATATACAACTAGTACCATACAAATTTCGTTATGCAAAATTTACTATTCTACATATTTTCTTGTTCATTTATATTATTTTTTTATTTTGCTGGCTGTGTATATGTGGGTGGCATTCTACGCAAAATCGAACAAAATTTTGCTTTTGCATCTCCAATTTTTGTGAAATTAACGATTGATATCAAAGGCAGACGCGATAAAATAATTTTGTATAGCTTTTAATAAAAAGCCTTTTATTTTTTAATTTCAAATTAATTTAAAAAAAGAAGCGCAATCTGCACTTAACACTTAGATTTTCCATTTTGCTTAAGTTTGAACTTTAAATATATTTATCATCGACAGTAAAATCACATGTCAAAAATGTTCACCGGCTCCCTAGCTATAAGCTATCGTATTTATCTTATAAAATTATACCCGCAATATCTCTAAGGATATCAAACAAATAATTTTATATTATTACTGCCTAAGGCATCAACGTATATTTTCCTTTACATGCAACTGTATGTATGTATGTGTGCATCATTACAGAACTCAAGTAACATAGCAATCGTAAAGCAAATGCTGCATAGCAATAAGACAACTGCGTGAAACAGAAAGAAAGCAAATACATTTACTAAAATAGCAAACAATAATATTGGGTCAAGCATGATCTTCATTAACACTTTCTGTGCTGTGCTGTGCTGTTGTTGTTTTCTTTGTTGTGCTGCTTCATGCTTTTGTTTTTCCCTCCTGGGGCATGTTTAAATAAATACTTGATGAACGTATGCAGACAATGCGAGTGTTGAGTGTCCAGTGAAAACAGCAGCAACAGCAGCAGACAACAATTGCAAGTGGCATGTTAATAAATACAGAATAATAATTTTCAACTTAAACAAAAGGAAATAAATAAATAAATAGATAAGTAAATTTTTTAGTAATATGCTCAGACGCAATTGACTGCAGGCATTTTTTTACAATTTTTTGTAATATAAACTGAGTTGGAATTTCATAGTTGAAATTTAAATAAATTTATATATTAAAGAAATTATTTTTGAAATTAATTAAACATCACTCATACGACCAGTTAACCTTATAGTAATTTATGTGTAAGCAAAACTTATGGTTATTTACTCATAGCAATTTAAGAATTTAGTAAATCAAAATAATACACGAAATTAAACATTTTCATGAGAGTTTTTTTGTGGTCAAATGAGCTATTTTTCAAAGTATATTAACTAATTTGGATGCATCTTCGCGGTATTATGTAAGGGCTTAAAATAATTCGTAAAAGATTTGATTAGATCAGTGTGGTTTTAGGCACCGCAAGTTTTATACTGACCAAGTATTCTAACTTAAATAGGCATGTAAGTAAAAAATATTAAATTAGTCATGCTTCCCAAAATTTTGATTTTAATATTTAAAATTTCTAAAAAGAGTTGAAAATTTTAAAATATTTTTATCGTTTTCTATGAGAAAAATGCTACAAATTTTCTAATATTTCGATTTTTTATCACTGCCGTCCATTTACCTGCAAAATTTATATGTTTGAAGTCAATGCAAAATTTTCAATTTTTTGGCCATTTTGACATCGACTGTGACTTGGGTCCTAAAATTTTTTAAAATCAAATTTTATACCATGAGCTTCTAATATACAAATTTTCAGACAATGTAATTTTTTTTTTTTTTTGTATGACATTTAGTACCCTTTCAATAATTAACTTCAGAGCAAGTTAAAACTATAGCTTATCAACATTATTGCACAAATTTTTGAAATATTTTCAATTGAAGTTTTCATACGTATTTTCTTCAAAAATTTTTTAAAGCATAATTTTGCACATGAAACACAAATCGTAAAGGAAATTTTAAGTCTTCTATCATATAACTTCCAGTTTGTGATTTTTTTTTATAAAAATGCACATTCATCAGTAAAAGAATAAAAGGAAAAGTTTTTTTTTTGCCCAAAACGTTAGATTTTTTCTCACTATTGTTTATTAGCTAAACATTGAACAAATAGTTCCTTTTAACATTAGCAAACAAATACTCAAACCTTGTAAAACAGCAAATATGCTACAACACTGTAACAATTGCATTATAAAGCATCAGGCATAGGGTAGAATGAGCAATTACAAACAATATCACAAGGACTTAAATAAATTTAAATCCAATTTTTACATTTCCGAAATCATAATCATATTGCATAAAGCATAGTTTAACCACAGCATGAAGCCGCTAAATTAAAATTCCTTGTGAAGACCTTAGAAAAAATTTTAAAATGAAATTGTTATAACCTATGCTCAAAAATTTGTACCTTGGCTCTGATATAATTTAGTAGCTATATAATCTTGTGATTTTGTTAAACTATAAATAATCTTCGAAAATTTTTATTTTTATTAATGGCTGCTTAGTAACAAATAAAGGGAGAACAAATAAATAAGTGACAACTTTTTCTTTTCTTTTCACAAAACAGCAGTCAAGAAAGCATGTTATTCTATTTGAATTCAGTCAGCACCTTGCATTGCTTCTCAGAATACCCTTAGTTCATTTGAAAACAATTTTTTACGAAGCAGAAACGAAAAAAAACATAATTATTTATTAAAAAAAAAATCTTTATTGAAGCTCCGATGCATTTTAAAAGTCATGAGTCCTTCTGATTTTGTTAAGTTTAAATAAGACAACAAATATTCCAATTTTCGCCAACGGCTGTTTAGTAACAACAAAATTATTCATCATTGAAACTACAACAATTTCTATAGATTTTGTGATAATTGATAAATATTTAAGCATTTCACTCTATGCTTTTAGCACATCTTACCATATAACCTATAAATTTAAAAAACAAACAACATGCAAACATACACAACACTCGACAATTGTAGCCGCTTTGCGGCGTAACGCTTGCTGCCGCCACAAAACATAAAATTCACCAACGCAACTACTACGATGTCCATCCAGTGAACAACTTGTACATGTTGGGCCTCCTTTTTTTTTTTTTGTTTTTTCTTTAGCGAAATGCAAATAAAAATGGTGAAAACCAGTAAAACAACGGAAAAATGAGGCCAAACAACGCCACAAAGTCCTTAAAAAAGCAGATCATACGAACAACAGCAGCAAGTAGCATCTGTACTATTTGCGTATGTGTGTATAGATGTATGTGTTTGTTTGTTTGTTTTATTTTATTTGTCCCTTTCGCTATTCTATGTGTTGTATAGTATTTACTTTTTGGTGTGCTTTTGTGAATATTTGTAAAAGTTTAAAATGTAGCACACAAAAGAGAAATTAAACAAGTCAAGGGAAACTTCCACGAAAAATTAAAAAATCCTTGATGTTTTTCTGACTACAATTAAAAATAATCAAACTCTTGTTACTTAAGATGCTGGAAGAAAATAAAAAAAAAATATTCAATTGTTATTCAATAAGATAAATTTGTCTACTGTCCAAATATATGGTGCTAAAAAATAATTTAAAAAATGCATATAAGAAAATTAAGAAAAGTTCTTCGAAAACTATTTCTTTCGTGATAACATGTCGTATGAATAACTTTAAATTACATGCATTTCAATGAAATAGGCAACTTGTTACGTTGGTTTCTTTGCAACTGAGGTATTCACAAACGCAAAACTGATCATTCTTAACCATTTACTAAATATTTTTAAGAACATATAGGTAGTGTGCTAGGAATAAATTAATTTCAATTAAAATTTTGAATTTAAAAGAATATTTTCATACAAATTAATAAAAATACAATCTTTAGCGAAAACATGAAACCTATCAACTTATGGATATGCCCATAAGTAAAACTCAAAGCATTGCAAATAGTTAAGGTGACAGCAATGGTCGCGCTTACAGCATCATAGCCAACAGAAGCAACAACAACAACAACACCAGCATGTTTGTAAAATTTTATTTGTTATGCAGTTCGGATCACAGCTACTACAGTAACAGCAGGTGACATTGAGCGCATTTTTGCATATTTGCATTGCGCATTGCTGTGCTCCTTTTTTTACTTTTTTATTTTAGTTGTGCATTTTAAGCAGCAATGACGTGTAGCTTGCAAAAATACCAGAGGCACTTTGAAAAAATTTTACTTTTACTTTAACTTTGACATAAATTTCCACTACGAAATTTTATATTATTTTTTATTGATTTATTAAAGGTCACCTTAAATCAACATCTTTTTTTGTATTTTTAAACTGTAACGGTAACATTTTTTGTTTACATATTACAAAAAAATTATTATTTCATTAAAAATAATTGAAAGTTTTTCATACGATAGGTAAACTCATATCAACTTAATTTCGAAGTTTGATATTTCGGTACCGATATCGCTAAAGGCGTTAAACATAAAGCAATTCTTGTTAAGAATAAAGTTATCTTTTTAAATTCACATTTTGACTGGTGGCTGCTCAGATTGTAGGAAAAAATATAAGATACATTTTTCCACTATACTGAAATTTTTGAAACACCCAACTTTAGTAATTTTATCTTTTTATTAAAATTTCAAAAATATTTCATAATTATTGTAGCTTACACATAATAATTATGTACAAAAACAATTCAGAAAACTTAAGCATTTTTAATTTTTGAAATCTACAACAAATTTAAAAATTCAATGACTGCAGTTATTTGAAATTCTAATCAAGTTACTCATAAGCTTACTCATTCTTTAAAAAGCATTCATTTTTGAAAATCAAAATTTCAGCTAAAATGCACTTTGTGCTTATAGAATTTAACAATGTCTTTTAAGAAAAACTGATCCTTCATCGTACATATTTTGATTTGTGACTGCGTAAATTTCAAAAGAGTTCATATATATGAAGTTCAAAAATTTTATAAGACTTAAAAGTTACTTCCTTCAAATGCAATTTATTAAAATATTAATTTTTTTTAAAGCTGCATCAATTCAATTTACATATTTAATGAAACTTGAACACAAACTCTTTAAAAGGACAACAAAATTGCGTGATGAAATTTAAAATTTATTAAATTTCGTTAAAATAACTTTATATCACTCAGAAAAAGTTCAAAGTTTTCTCAACAGTTTTAACAAAAAAAACATTTATTTTCCTAAGATATCTGGCAAATGTTATCCTTGAACTTTTGTCCTTATACGAATATACGAATTGTAGCATTTGCATAGAAATGTTTTTGGTTGTTGCCTTTCTTTTTTGGTTCTTTATTGGCAAGCTGCTTTAACTACATAAATCGCATCAAATCACAAAATTTATGCACAAATCCATATAAGAAGTTGCTAGAGACATGTTTTTTTTTTGTCAACTTACACACACATTTACAAATACTGCAAAATGTAAATTTTCAAAATGTTTGTTTCTGTGAACTTATGCGACATTAAAAAAGCAACAATGAAGTGAACAAAATAACAAAAAAACTTAATAAAAAACAAAGTTCAAGTTATATGACAATGAGCTGCCAAAAGATGCTGTTGAAGTAAATAATTTAATGTTGCTAGCGCCAATAAAAATCATACATATGCACATGCAGAGAAAGTAAGAAATCCAATAACTCTATAAATTCAATTTTTGCATTGTTTTGGAAAAAAAATTGGCAAAAAATTTGATATCCTCTTTGCGAATTGTACTTCAGTTTTGGTCTAATATAGGTGAAATAGACAGTTTGAAAGTCAACAGAGGTGAAGAATTTCCTACACCGTTTTAAGAAACCTAGGCACTTGGCCACTTCTTTCGACACATCGAACACATGAATTGTTCACCTCAGATCTGATTGAATCGACATGCTCGGAACGTCAATAGTTGTTGATCTCGTAATGTCTACGAAAGCCATATTGAGAGGTGGGGGAGCATAATCCTTTTGCCTGTGAGACAGCAGACAACATTGGGTCTTGCCAGCATTAAAATCAATCCGATAAGCACGACACCACTTAAAAATTGTTTTTAGGTCATTTGAGAGTGTGTCATTCATAGAACGCCTTTCTCTCTCAATCATCACAGAGCTAGTGTGCTTTTTAAAGAAATATGAATAACTGTCAAGGAAGAGTGTTGGAGATAGGACAGAAACCTGTGGAGCTCCAGCATTGATGTAGTATTCTTTAGAAGTAAAACCGTTTGTGGCTACACGGCCATTGCAGAAGTTCGTCATCCAACGAGCGAAGAAACTACTGACACCATATGCAATTAGCTTTGACAGGAAAGCGCGTTGCCACACTCAGTTAAGTGCCTTAGAAATATCAAGAGCGACAACCATACCTTTCACCGAGAGGATGAACACATTGGTTGACCTTTCAGTAAGGAACGCCATCAGCGCTCCAGATAGTTCATAAGGTGAAAGCTTATTACGATCTCCATTACTTTTGAGAGCGCAGAAAATATCGCAATGGGGATGGTAATTTTTATAGTTGGTAACATCACAATTTTTTGGAACTGGCTGGATATTAGCAACCTTCCAACCTTATGGAAATTCACCTCAAGTGTAGGAGATGTTGATAAGATTGCGCAATGGTCGAGCCAGTGTTGAGGCTCACTTTCTCAATACATAGGCTGATATACCAACTGGCTTTGTTGATCTTAAGATTCGCAAGGACTCTTTTCACTGCTCTAGTTCAAAAGTAAATGGTCGACATTGGGAGTATTGCATTTTTAGCAAAGATGCTTGTCAAAAGCTAAACTTTATTAACAGGGTCAGTGAAAATTGGGTCATTCTTTAAAAGAGTTGGAATAGACGATACTGTCTGATTTTTCACTCTTTTAAAGCCCAAAAGTTTTTGATACCTTTCGGTAACAAAAGGATTCTTTTGCACATGTCAGTCTCGTGCAGAAACTTTTCGCGCTGAATCGTGGCATTACAGCGATTTCTATCCTCATAGTGAAGTCTTTCAGTAACAGCATTTCTGTCAAGACACCAATTCTGAAACGCTAACTCTTTGGACCTGACTGCAATCCTGTGAGACTCATTAAACGAAAAGTGGACCCGTTTAAATAAAAGTACTTAAAATTATTTGGTCAATTCCCTACATATTTTTGGTTTGCACTTCGTTTTGACAATTTGCTAAGTAATTTCTAAATCAAAAACGCATAAATATTGAAATAAGAAAATCATTAGAAAATAATTTATTGAATCAAAATAGAATACTTACATACACTGCAACGGAAACATGTACATTAGACTGGGTTAATTTGTATGAAGCAAAATAAAGTCAGTCAGACACCAACTCAAAAGTTTGAAGGACCCTTTAAAACAAAATCTGCATCATTCTTTTTGCTTGTTACGAGCAAAAAACACCTTTATTTGCCAAAAAAGGAACTTCAGAAGAATCAAAAGTGCTCAGTTGGTTTTTCCCGGAACGAAAAGAAAACTACGCAGATATCGTTTTTAAGGGTTCTTCTAGCTTTTTAGTCTTTGTCGGGATGAATCTAAATTTGACCCATTATTATTGAAATTATTGCTTAAAATTCAATGTCACAAAATCACTAAAAACAAGCGCATGTGTACAAAATTTACAGCTTCAAGTTTTATAACTCAATTGTTGCAGTCTTTAGCTTTTATTAACTTTTATGACAATTTAATGCAAACTTCACACAAACACAAAAACACACACAAATATTACCGAAAAAAAAAAATTTCATTTATATCCTTTTTATTGCTAAAATTTTTATCATCTTTTCTGTTTTCAAAGTTGAAATTTTGCATAATAAATTTACTTTATAAGAAAATTTGCAAATTTTCTGCAAGCAATCAAGACGATCTTCAAAATTTACGCAAACACACACACACACACATAATTTTATACAAGAACGTTTTGTCCTTGTTGCAGTTTAAAGTGTTATTTTAATTGCTGCTTGTTGCAATTGTTGTTGTTTCTGTAGCAAACTTTCTTACATTCAAAAGTTTATTTTGTCTAAGTAAAACTTAAGAAAATACACGCTGCTGCTGTAATTTAGCAAAAACTCTTTTGCTTTTCTTAGCTTTATTTTTTTATACTTTTTCTTTACTTTTGCCTCGTTTGTAATTCAATTTTCGAATTCAATTTAAGTTGAGATTTATTTGTTTTACAAAAAGTTTTATTCGCTCATGCATATTGTTTTTTTTTTTTTTTTTTGTAAGAAAGTCGCAGCTGTGCTGGACTCTATATTGTATGCATGGTTTTAATCCGGTCAATTATATTAAATGCATTTCTTAGTTATTTGACATAAAAATTTCTTTATTCTATGTAATTTTTAATTGGATTTATGCTAAGTGAGTGGTATTAATATCTTAGTCTTATAATTGAAAAATTGCTTAGATCTAATATATCAAGTCAAAACAAATGTGACCAAGATTTTTGACAAATGTCGTTATTATTGTCTTTTTATGAGTTTAATATAGTAGTTTTTATTAAGGATATAAAATAATTCAACATAAATGTATTACTTTCAGTTAAGTCGAATTACTTAAGAAAGAGTCACCTGGAGTAGAAGACGTTGGGCAGCAGATTTAAGAAAGATTGTAGTCAATTCAAAGGCTTGTTTTAATTACATTCAATGTTGGCCTAAATATTTCAAAAAATAGCTAATAAATTGCAGAAAAATAAGTTTTACGTCATTGGTATTTTTTCAGCAAAATTTAAGATTTTAATAGCTGATTTATAGCTCTCTCTTGAGCACTGCGCATCAGTATAGAGAAAAGAAATGTGTGTGGAATTTTTTTAGCAATAATTTGAAGTACGCATGCAAAATAAAAGCTTTAAAATGTTGCCATTACTTTTACTGTAGATTAACTTTAAATGAGCTTTAATAAGAGCCATGAATCTGTGCTATGCTCTGTGATTTCTTTTATCCATAAATGCCAAATCAAAACAATAAATATAGATGCTTTTGCTAATCTGTAACCTTTTCGTTAAAGTATGGTTCATAGCTAAAAAAAATAGCAACGAAGTTCTAAACATCTAGTTTGGCTGTAAAAGTGCTTCTAGGTCAGGTTAAGAAAATATTTTGAAGCAATGCTAATATTAAGCTAGACACAAGCTTTTAAAAGCGTTTTTAAGGAATAAAAATTTTCTTTTAAGTAAAATTTAAAAAAGAGCTAATAAATGACTTGCCAATTGCATTAAAAGTGTTATTACAGTTAACTCCTAGCAATTATTTCACAGTAGTATCTTAATGCTACTTGGTTATGTAAGCTTTTAGTTAGATAAAATTTAAAAGTATTATTTTCAAATTTTGTAAGGTCTGATATATTTTTAAACTGAGTTGCTTTCTTTAGTTTTATTACTCAAAACTTATATTTGTTTCAGCATACTATTACAAGCATCCAAAAAATTAACTTTTCCAATAAATAAAATTCCCAAGCCAAAATTGCAAACAAATTTTAATGAAAACCACCTCCAGTGCTCTTGTGCAGAAATTAAATTATAAGATTTAATTATTTTTAGGTAACATGCAATGAATTTTGATGATAGCACCCACCTAATTCATTTAATTTGAATAATGTCTTTTAAAAGTAAAATAAATCAAAGTTACTCATACTAGCAGTGGCACAAATTTGCGACAGTTACAACTTCTTGCAAACTCAATTCACCCTATTTCAATCATTACAGCAGCTGCCGCAACTTGACACACTAAAGTAAACACTTGCATGTTAGAGTGGTTCTTATTTTTCAAGATTTAAACGTTAAAGACGCAACGGCCTATGTTGCGAACTTACGAAACCCATAAAAAAATCGTTGCATAATAACAATGTCAATTTATGATAATGATAAGTAAAAAAAAAATATTAAATGAAGGCCTTTTTTATTGTTACAAAAATGAAAATACTTTGAATTAGGCACAAAATTGATGGTTTTTTAAAAGACACAATACGCACATTTTCACTCTAATCCTTAATTTCTTGTGTCTTAAGCCTATCGCTGTAGGAATTTTTGCTTACTTAGCATTTTTTGTAAATTTAGCTTTCAACATCTTAAAACGTGTCATCATATAGCTAAGAATCACTCTATTCACAACTCATTAACCTCGACACATTTTTCAATTTTTATACGTACACAGCATATCAAATTGTTTGCTATTTATTTTTCTTTGAATGTCACGTTAAGGAGAGAGTGATTGCGTAATTTTGCAATTATTTGTCAAGCGAAAGTAGAAAACGAAATACTTTATCACCTGACATTGCAATGTTGTTACGCATATTTGCCATGTTTACGCTTTGCCATTTATGCTCAGCATATCGTACGCCATTCGTTTATTAATTCATTGAATTCATTTAATTCAAAATTCATTTGCACTCGAATTAATTCAATGCTGAATGCAACGAGTACACAAATCAGGTCATACATTCGTGTATGAAAAACTTGACATATGCATTAAGGTTGCGTGGCAACGCAATGCTGCATCTTTTGCAATGCCATGATTGATTTTACAGCATGTATTCAGTGATGATTAATACAAGTGGTATTTTTGTTTCATGCAGCAATTTCAAAGAAACCTAAGAACGCTTTTAAGCAATTACACACACTTTAGTTCAACATGACGTATGAGTATCCACTAATTTAAATGAAATTCTTTAAAATATCTCTGACTTCTTAAATAAATTCTATGCTAAAAAATCTTATTTTTCCTTAAACATTGAGTTCTTTGAACAAGTTACTTCCATTAAAACTTAATAAAAAATGCATTTGAAAAAACCTTGAATTTTCAACGTACGGCAAATTTGCTTATTTTTTTAACCAAAGTTTAATGAAAATTGACAGCATTGACAGCAGCGTTGCAGCTGCTGTGTTGTAAGTCGATTGCTGCCTAAAAGCCTGCAAGCCTTGAATGTCTGTTGCCCTGTCAAAATTTCAATTAGGTCAATTTACTGTTTAAACACGCAAAGTGCAACTGTAGCAAAAATTTTGCATTTACCCAAATGACATTGACATAAAAGTAATGTGAGAGAAAATAGATTTTCACTTAATGACAGAAATATTAATCGGTATAGTCTTCTACACAAGTAAGTGCAAATCAAAGCAAATTTTGAAAATTAAAGACTTTAGATGTCCTTAGAGAGTAGCCATTAGTATTAGCAATGAAAGTCCAAAGCACTTGCTAATGAAAATTGCAAGCGATCTAAATAAATATTAACAAAAAAAATTGTTTTGCTTCGCTTTTCAATATCATTCTTTAAAGCGTTAGCACAGCAAATATACACACAGTGGCAGCAGACTGCAAAATTTGTTATCAAAATAAATTAAATTTTTTTTTATATAAGATAAAATAGTTTTCTTTGTCAGATCATTCGCGTATTATGAAAATAAAATGATTAAAATGATTAAAATGATTATAAGAATAAAAAAAATTTCATTGCATATTTTTAGTTGTTGAAATAATAGAAAAATTTCATTGCATACTTTTAGTTATTAGAGAAAGTTAGAATTATGTTGTCATCTATGAGAAGAAACAAAAATTCTAAAAAGTGTGCGACACCCCCCACAAACGAAGCGAACTCTGGAGGTTAATGAGCGAGATAAGCAGTGGGCAGTTTAGGTTAGGTAGGAGTGGCAGTCACCTTACGAGCTGATTCACTTTGAACAATTGTTAATCGATTGTGATGCCACAGCGTATTAAACTATACCCACTCATTGTACCAACTACATGGATTTCGTAGTAACACTAAGCAGGGGGCTAGAGCCCCATTGTAAATTTTCTAATAATTCTATTGTTTAATATGACAGTTTCTTATATCAACCAAAGGCTATAGCAGCAATCAAATATATTTCAATATTTGCATTTTTATGCGTCAATTGCATCGACTTTCAAATATGGATTTTTAATACACAAAAATTGTGTTCACCATGACGTATGAGTAACATTAAATATTATGTTCCAGAGATATTTGAGTGCCCTAAACAAATTTATTTAAGTTTAAGATGTATTCAACCGTAAATGGAACTACCACATTTTGGACTTTGAAACAATTTTAATTTTCAACTAAAAACCATTTTAACAAATTTACCAAGCAAATAAGTTTAAGTCTCAAATATCTATTTATAAAATGATTTTTAAACTGTTTTAGCTTTCGATCAGGCTAATTTTTTATTAAGCAAAGAGCTATATTTATCTAAGGCTTAACTATATAATTGCAAAAGCTTAGTCTTGAATTGAGTAATTATCCAAGTCTTAAGTTACTTATGCTGAATTCTGTTCCTATATAACTGGTCATATATAATCTAATTTTCATATAGCACATAAAATGCTGAGTATTTAAAATAATGCTTTTATAATGATCACATTTTTTAAAACTTTAAATGAAATGCTGATTTCCCCCCCCCCTCAGATCAAAAACATTCTACCGTCTATCCAATGGCAGTTGCAATTGACATTTAACACTACAATCGTATAGACAGGCAGACAATCCAAAATAGATAAAAAGACAAAAACCAAAAAAATTGAGATAGAAAGCAAAGCACTTAAATTGCAGGATAACAACTAACCCAGGCCAGGATAACGTTTATTACAAAACAGAATGGCATATAGCAAGGAAGCGGCGACTCACTCCTGCACTGTACTGTGTATAACGTCACATTAGAGCACGACAGACCAACCAGCACACACACAAAAGGGTTTTAACGTAAAACAGCGACTAAAATGCGGATACAGCAAAATGACAGTCAACCATAAACACAAGTGCATTGACATACATTTTCATATACAAACACACAAGCACACAAGCACACACAAACATACACAAACACACAATTACATAGCCAGCGCAACATAAGCTCAAAATCGCATGCAGCAGAGGTTAAAAATCCATTGTCATGGTATAATGACTGTCAAATGGTAGACGTTTATAAAATCCAGCTGAAGTGATCAAAAAAAAAAATAGCAACATTGTGATTTTTGCAGCAGATAATGATAGCAAAGCATTGTCCTTTGGTTGGAAGGCACACAATCAAAAGTGTTGCACATTGTTTTGGGTTGGACTGTTGTTGGTTAAATTTGATTTCAATAAAGCAATGTAACGTCTAATTAGCGCTAAGTGCAGTGAAGTAATTTCCACTATTGCTATCGATTATTTTAGAGTTTAGGGAATATTTTATAACTTAATTTTATTTTTCATTTCAATGCAAAATTAAAATATTTTTTTTTTCTTTCTTCTCTTTTGCAGAATTCATACACAGCTCAGTGCGTTATATCGAAATGTCACATACACATCTGCAAAGCGTTGACGATGAAACATTTCAAGGACTACGTTTGAAAACTTTAAAGCTAATTGACAACGAATTGCAAGATATTTCCGAAAGAAGTTTCAGGTGAGTTGAGTCCGTTCAAAGTTTCAATTTCAATTTAGCACACTTCCGTAAATGAAAAAAAAACTTGCCACCACCATTAGCTAACGTATGAGTATGCAATTGCATGCAGTTATAAAAGAAAAGAAAATGTGGTTAGAAAATAAAGAATTATAGAGCAGTAGAAGAGATAAAACTTAAAAAAAGTAGAAGAATAAATATCAAAGAAAATAGCTAGAGAGAAAGTACAACGAGCCCCCACACAGTAAAGTTTTAATGGTCATAAGATAAGAAAGTAAACTTTTGTAGCATACTTTTCAGTGCTCGATATGCGAGATTTTTTCGCTACTCTACTTTTTATCATGTAGGAATTACTTCAACCTTAAAATCTATTTTGTGTAGAACTTGTGTATGCATGGCAGCGTATGTTTGTATATCGCATGATATGAGGTGAAGGATAAGCTACAAAAAATTACAAATATATGATTTATTACCGTGGTTTTCCTGAAGTGCAACAAGAAGATAGCTAGTACTTGCTAGCAATACCAAAAGGAAAAGGATAACATATAAAGTACAATTTTTTCTCTACTATGCTTAAAAGAGGCGGTAGGTGGTGTCAGCAGCATGAGAAAGTGGATATATATAGAATGAAATAAAGTAATTGAAAATAAAATTAATGATGTGTATTCAGTTTATTAAGCAGAATTGGCATGAGAGTTGCAAGAAAAAAAAAATCAAAAGAAAAAAAAGATTGAGAATTTTAATGCATAAATTAAGGAATTCAATTTATGCAGATAAAATGATTTCATTGAATTTTTCTTTTAATTCGCTTCAGTTAAATTGTAAATTTCGCAAAAAATTTTATATTTTTGAAAAAAAATTTATCAATTTTCTCAATGGCACTTCAGAAAATCATTCTCATAATTCCATCAATATAATATGCCTCTTTCTATTGCTAATACAGAAGTCCACATATACACACATACAAGCACTTATATCAAAAACACACACACACATGCAATTAGTTGTGATGACTCCCAATTATATTTCCGCTTGAGCGACAATAATTGACTCATATAGCAAAGTTTTCGTAGTTATTGTAGCCATTAGTGCAACTACCGCCGTTGCTGATTATTTTGCAGTTGATGACGTTCATGATGGCCAAACAGCATTGACCACTTACAAACAACAGACTTTCCGTTACACTAAACACAACACAACAACACAAACAAACAGACAATACTGTGTGCTGTCATATTAAATGCAACAAACGAAATCACATTCTGCAACGGATGTTGTGTGTTGCAACAATAACGGATGCGGATGTTGCTGATAATGATGATGACAACGACGACGAAAGCAATAATGATAATGTTAATAATGAGTAGATGCACTAATGTGCAGTAACAGCAGAAAAATACACAATTGTACGCGTACATGTGTTCTAAATCAGGAGTTGCCAACACTGTGTGTGTGCGCGCTGCAGCAGACAAAATAACTGAACCGTTTGCAATTCAATCACAAATTCAGCAAAAGAAAAAATTTTAGTTTTCCGCACGAATGAAGACATTGTAAGTCAGCAGAAATTTGAAGGAGCTAATGAGAGGTTAGACCATGACTTAACAAAGCAAATGAGGGTAAAACAAAATTTGGCAGCACAATCCCAATTGAAAATGTTGTTAAGTATGTGTTGCAAGGATCAGCACAATAGATTTGTGTGCTTACTGGATATTTTTTTATTTTTATTTTGAGATAATAAAAGGAAGTAACCTTATAGGGCAATGCTTGCTAATTAAGAAGCTAGAGAAATGATTTTAAAAAGTCATTTTTAAAATGTATATTGACACTGAAGAGTTATGTATTTAGACAGAACTTTATATGAAGAAATATAAGAAAATATGTTATATATAATAAATGAAAGAAAAAACCCCCAAAAAATTATAGTAAGCAAATAAAAATTGAAAAAAAAGGGACTCAAGCTATTCACACTAATTTCAACCATTGCTAAGCGGAATTATCAGTGACTCTTAAGCCTATTATAGAGAATTTTTCGCTTCGCACTGATTTCTTGTGAACCCAAACCAGAAGTGAAATTAAGCAAAGAATAAATTCACTTTCCTGTTTTTTATCCTTTTTTTTGTAACTCAGTTGATATTACATTTTTTTTGCAACCGCTCCATTGCAAGCTTTCTTGGCGAGTCAAATTTTAATCAATTTTAATAAAATTCAACTTTTTTTCTTTGATTTGAAACTTCAAGCTTAATAGCTAAGAAGGCTAATAGCTGTAGTAGCTAAGCTCTATTATTATAATTTAAAGAAAATAGCTAAAAAATAAAATTTTAACAAAAATTTTATGGAATCTTAAGATAGATCTTTAAGTAGCTCTTAAAAATTTTAAGATCTTCAAAGTCATCTAATTGTTAGATTTTTAATAAATCGCTTTTTTTGAGTTGTAAATTTTTTCGGAATTATATAAACAATGCTCAAAAATTTTTACAAGCATATTGAATTTAAGCTTCTCTTATTATTTTTTAATAAATTATTTTTAATTTTTTTATAAACAAAGCTTACGAGCGATGTTTTAAAGCAATATTCTAAAGAGTTAATGAAAAAAATATTAAAAACAATATTTCGAAACAATAGAACAAATATTGGATCAATATTTAGATCAATATTTGGAAATAATGCTTGAAACAAATATGAAGCATTAATACTTTGAAAGAATTTTTGAAAGAAATTTTTTCAATGTTAAGAAATTACTGATTCCAATATTGCCTATAAAATAATGCCACGAAACATGATGAGAAAGGGACTGTTTGGAGTGTTTGCACCAAAACCATTATTGGACCATTCTTTTTCGGAATTAGTGACACAGAACGTCGTAACCGATATTGGTTAATATGGGCAAACTTTGTGTCTGAAAGACTTCTGATTCCATCAAAATAACGCGACAGGTCACACTGCCTGCTCAACAATGAAACTTTTGCGTTGGAAGTTTCCATTGGCCAGATTTAGACAGCGCTAGAAATATTAACTTTATTCCATTGCTCTTGAATTGCACGAACTATTTTTCATCACACTTTCTACTTGTAGCTATTAAAATTTGAGAAGGTTTTTGACCAGTGAATTTGAATTGCACTAAAAAATCATTTAGTCAATTTTGTCCCAGCGTCTCGTCACTTTTTTGGTGACTTCTTCAGGGGAGTTTATTAAAATAATAACTATTTTAATACATTAAGTTTGATTAAAATTAAAAACACTGAAAACAAAAACACTAAAACATTAAGAACACGGCTTTTTACACTGTCTCACGGTTGTATGGCGACTGTCGCCAAAAGGAGGAGAAATCACAAAAAATGTGACGAAACTTAGGGACAATATTAACTAAATGATTTTTTAGTGGAATTCAAATCCACATGCCAAAAACTTCCAAAAACCTAAATAAGATTAAGCAAAATATTGACCAACAAATTCGAAACATAAATTAATTCTGCGATATCTGTGCAAGAGATAAAAAGAATGGGAATTTGATGATAGAGTGTTTAATCTAAATTTCCAATAACCAATAACCAATCAAACGGACGTTCTTTTTAAATACTGGCAATCGACCGCAAGGTATTTGAAAATGCTGCCCAAGTATTTTATGGCCAATAGAGTCATTTATTGCTTAAATAACAGAGCTGAAACTATACTGTTGAAGATATTTAAAAATTTGAGTGCATCACTGATCAGTACAACTGCAACTGCAACTGAGCTCCTTTAAGGAATTACCTTTTACTAAATAACGATTTTTTAAGTGTTTGGTTTTTGAAACTTTAGAAAAAACAACAAAAATTTTCAAAAATGAATAAAATGAATAAAATATTTGCTTAAGGCAATATAACAGTTCTTGTCATTTATTTTTTAAAGATTATTTTATATAAATATTGCCTGGGGTGTTCATCAATAAGCTCCAATTTTGGCATACTTGATCTAGCATTTCGGTCGGTATCTCACTAATGGCAGCTGTAATGTTGTCTTTCAGGGCTCCAATTTTGCCTTGCTTGTCCCTGTACAAGAAATATTTCACATAGCTCTACAAAAAATAGTCAAGTGGGATCTAAACGCATGATCTTGGCGACCAATGAACTGCTCCAGAACGTGAGATTAATTGCTTACCAAATTCGCCTTCATATAGGTTCATGGTATCACGTGATGTGTGGCACCGTCTTGTTGAAACCATATATCAACCAAGTCCAATTCTTCCATTTTGTGCAAAAACATCGGTAATATCGCAACTTGCTTGCACCTTTCATTATTTTTGAAAAAAAAAAACGATCCAACGATGGCGCCGGCCCACAAACCGCACCAAACAGTGCATTTTTCAGGGGGCATTGTCAGCTCTTAAGCTGACTCTGGCTACTCTACAGACCAAAATCGGCACTTCTTTCTGTTGACGTACGCATTGAGCCAAAAAAAAGCTTCGTTGCTGAAGAGAATTTTTCCGACGTAATTTCCGAATTACATTTCTCACAGAGCTCGCCTTTTGATAGTAAAATGTAATGATTTGCAAATGCTATTTGTTTGTTAGTCTATTTATGGTAAAATGGCAAACTTTATTGAGCATTTTTTGAGTTAACATATTTTACGAATCATGCGTAAAGTTTCAAAAAATTTACACTAAAAAAACAAATAGCAAAGAAATCATCTGTAATAACAAAATTGGAACAGAATTCGGCAGATATTTGTATGAGAGGTAAACTGATTTAAAAAAAAAAAATATAAATAATATTGGGAAGCATTTTCAAGTATCCACCTATCGATATCCCTACTTTAAAGTAATCAACAAAATAAGTAATGATGATTAGATCTCATTTTGGGTCACCTCAAATCTAAAGATGTATGCAGCAAATGCGTCAGATTGAAATTATTACAGATAAGTGAATTATACATTGATTCATATATTGTCTACAAAATTTGTCGGCAATATTGCATTTGAAATAAATTTGCATTGAGTTTTGAGATATCACCACCCTCTCAATGAAAACGATTTTACTCTGCCAAAGTAACTAGAACTTATTATGTTTATTTCTTTCCAATTAACACTATATTCTCATTGCTTTTCAAAAGGTATTTTAATGAAATTCAAAGCTTCTCAGGCTTCCAAGAAATTTAAAGCAAATTCTACAAAACAAACATCAAAAAATTAAATATTTTGCCTTAAAAAACGTTCCTTGATCTGTATACAAACAAAAAACAGGTTGTTGAAATTCTTGTAAAATATATCAAAAATCACATAGGAAAAGAAAGGAAATCAGCTTTTCAACTGTTTATAAAAATTAATATCAATTGATTTTAATGTTCTACTGAATTAATCAACGCTAAAATCTTTGTAAATATTAATTTAAAATCTGTTTTTAAACAAAATATTTTACATAAAAAACAAAGATTCTTTTATGTATTTTTCCACTTATTTGTTCCTTTCTTAAGCTTTAAAAAATTAATATTTTCAATTTAAAAAAAATAAGAAGTAATACTGCAATGCAACCTTGATCAATTTGCCCAAAGCAATAAACTCATAAACTTTTTAATACATTTTATCAAAATAAATTAAATTCTAAAAACAATTTGGCTGCAGCATGCAGAGAATATCATCAAAAGAGAGAGCAAAAAAAAAAAAGTTTAAAAACTTTTCTCATTTTGTTGATTCTTCATGGCCAACTCTTTAGAAAATTGTCAATATTGAAAGGAAAAATAACGGAAAATAAAACTCACAAACACACACACACACAAGCAAACGCTGTACCACTGCAAAGCAAACATTTCCGTTTAGTTGCACATGTCAGTCAAACAGTCATAAGTCTGCCAAAATCCTTCGAAAAAATCCAATTTAATGGCGAAAAGCTCGTTGGCCTGCTGTTGTTGTCAAGGCAGTAATGGCAACAGAAAAAAAAAAGAGAGCGAAAAGAAAATTCAGCCACACAAACAAGTTCAAAACACACACGCACACATACATATACATAAAGACAAACATACGCTGTGTACCAAATTGAACCACAACGAGAAAACGAGTGCAGTATCTCTGTTTGTATGATGGTCTCAATACTCGGTCAATTGGTCACAAAAACTTGGCAAATATGAAAGGAGGACAACGATTTGTTATTGCAGGAAATAACTTGAATGAAATGGCGTAGTTGAAGGTCAATCTTATTTGTATGTGTGTATACTTAAAGTACCTTAAGTGTGGAGCGGATATACAGATTTATGCCCCAGTGAATTTGCTTTGGCATATAATGGAAATTTTAATTAAAATTATTTTTTTTTTGCAATTTTAAAATTTAAATATCTTGATATTTAACAGGAATATCGTCATATTTTTAATTGTCTAAGAAATAACTCTAAATAAATTTAATTGAAATTGATCAAGCAGTTTTGCATGATATGCGAACATCGAAAAAAATTTTAAGAAATAATATTAAAAATTTCATTAAATTTAATTTATTTCATTTTCTAGTAATTTTATTAAAGTAACTAACTAACACTGCAGCACAAGCCACACGTAAATTAATAATAAATGTAATAATTTTCCGACAGTCCAGTAAAAAATTCTTAAATTTGTAAAATATCAACTAAAAATTTGAACTCAGTCATTCAAAAACACACACATGCAGCTGTGCAATTACAAAAACCCATCAAGTTTTACAACCAAATTCAACATAATAAAACAACCTAATATTTGTGGCGTTTTGCTCAATTACGTTAAAAATGAAGGCCAACACAATGGTGGTGCATCATAAGAGGAGCAGGTTAAAGTTTGTTGAGTAAACGTGTGCATAACACAACCACAAAACACATGAGTATACTAACGCTTTCAATGACACAATGCATATGCACCTCTATTGGCTAACATATACAGTTGTTAATGGGCGTTTTCAAGAGTGACCTACAATGTTTTCCTAAAACTAGCAAACCATTTACATTAAAAATATATACTGCTGTTGACAACTAATTGGAAACGAAATCATTCGTTGTGTCAATGGTAGTTTTTCTCTCTTTGTACCAGAAAATTTATATACAATATAAATTTGGAATACATAAGCTTAAAGCAAGGAATATAATTGAATTCAAATTCATAGCATAAAAAAGATTTATGAGAGATTTTCTACTCAAACCTCAGATTTGACTGAGTCAACTAATTGGAAACAAAAGTTATTAGCAAAAATTAAAGCAAAAAATTAATAAAATTCTACAGTAACATATTGTGAAACTGTCATTGCTAAAAAGAACACTCTTTGACTTTGCTTATTAGCATATTCATGGGTAGTAGCCAAGAGTTGTACACCGGCCATGCGTAAGTCAATTGTTAAGCTTCCAAATACGGCCATGAGATATCAGGCGATGGCAACGCAACTAAATTGCTCCAAAAAGATAGTATCCAATGCACTTGATCATTTCGACAAGTATAACACAACAAAAAATGTTCCTCTCCAAAAAGGACCTCGTAAGACTTCTGAGCAGAAGGATCACCAGATTTTGCGCAAGACGAAATTGAATCCTCGTAAGACTGCTGCAGACATCCAATGCAAAATAATTGAACAATACAGATATCCAAATAAACTGTTGCTTGTCGATTGGTTGAGGCTGGACTCCATAGACTAATCTCTCACAAGAAACCATTGCTGGCAGTTAAGCAGATGAAAATCCGCATACAATGGCACCCCAACCCCCCTCCCCCCCCCCCCCCAAACAAAAGAAAATAAAATTCATTATATCTTATCAACTACTTGACACAGATATGTACATATATAAAAGGTAGAGGCAAAATTAAGGTTCAATAAAAATATGGGCGGTGCCACACCCCCAATAAGAGAAAAAATCAACTATTTTATATCTCAGCATTTATTTGACGCAGATGGATAAGATTTGGTACACATCTTTCTTTAAGCTTTTGAAAGGTTCTAAGCTTTTTTAGTTTGGAAAAAGTGACTATTGCCACGCCCTCTTACATAAGAGAAAAATTCAATTTATCATATCTCATAAACTATTTGAGGCAGATAAATGAAACTTGATATGTATATATGTTACCGACCAACTAAAACTAGTAACCGTTCTGTTTAAAGATATGCAATCAAATCTTAGTGAAAAAGCAATGTGGCTAGTGAAATCTTAGTAAAAGCAAAAACGCAAAGCAAAACCACTAAACTAGCAATTTTGTTGTGTGCTTATCATGGTTAATGGCGGCTTTTGTCGCGGCTCAAGACCTACATCCTCTAATAAGTCCAAGCAATATAAATCATATTCAACATCGGCTTCGCTTTCCACAATGATTTTGCATTAAAATTGAATTGCATATTTTTAGGCATGCAAATCAACTAGTTTGGTCTAGGAAAAACTAGTTTGTCCTAAAAACTAGTTTGGCCGGTAACATATATAAACTGAATCGCTGAAATGCTTAGTGCATATGTTTCTAATAGTTTGTGTAAGGTTCTTAGCATATTTCGGTTCTGAAAAAACTGGGTAATGCCACGCCCCCACCATCAAATTCATCATACCTTATTACTATTTAATTTTTCTTCATTCAATTAACCTATATTTTTCAGCGCTTGATCATTGGCACGGAAATTTTTCGTTTCTCTTGCCTATCCTCTAATCGTGGCAACGACCTCTTCTGTCCATATATTTTCATGTATAGACTTTCTTTTTTTTACTTTGCAAATAAGCTTTCTTAACATTGCATTGGCTTATCTAAACTCATCCATTTCAGCGCTTTGCTTAAAATTTATCATTAGAAGTTTGAATAAACTTAAATTTTCAAAAAAATTTTATTTTACTACTCATCAGCTTCTTTGTGGAATAACCCACGCACATGCAACCATAAATGTCCTTGCATGTGACCAACTGAACATATGTGCATTCGTTTGTGTTTGAATTAAGTTTTGCATCAAAATTTAACATGAATTTATTAATAAACGTTGAAAATTTTATAAATATTTACAGAAATATGCAAACGCACCCACGTTCCTATTTACTTTGCATAGTTGTGTGCATGTGTAATTTTTATTAAATATTTATGAATATTTTTCCAGTTACATAAAAATGTTCTACTCATTTCGTTTTCTCTTAGTTTATTGAATATTATGACAGCATTGTTTTCATCAGACACGTCCCCATTCTTGAAATGATGACATATTTACGTCAGTGTGCATTGCATATTTAAATGGGCATGCAGGCAAGCGTATTTGTGTTAGTATATTTTTTGACGCAGTATGGTATCCAAGTTATAGGTCAAATTTTTACTTTAAAATTTTCATGCTGTGTTTATTTTGGATTTTTTTTTTTTGCAACTTTATTCAATAAGCACAAATTGAACCCAATTTTGTACTTAACATCAATAACTGCCCTAACAATGCTCGGGCATAGTCACTGTATGCTAAAATTATTTTTTAATAGAACTTCAGCTTAGTTTGACTTAAGTTTTATGTATTAAATATTTGAGCTTACCCTTCGAAAACCTTCCGCATTACCTAAACTTCATATGACTTTTGTCAAATGTGCTCGCATTAATATTTTCTTAATTTTTTTCATTTCAGCACAATGACACATTCGCTCATGACGCTCGATATATCAGGGAACAAAATGCAACATATACCACTGGATGCGTTGCAGAAGCTACACTCTTTGACCAGACTAGTTGCACAACGGTAGGTTTCATTCTTGCATGAGTTCATCAAATTCCTGCTGCATATTTTTCTAACTTACTAACTTCTTCCCACTATTTCTACTTAACTTTCCTCCTTCAAGCAATCACATCTCATCACTGGAAGGCAATTGGGAATCACTTTTTGACACCTTACGTTCACTGCATCTTTCGGGTAATGACATCACTGAGATATCGCCCAGTCCAATACCCCATGATGTGACAGCTGGCAGCAGTGGGACACATCCGTCCAGTTTGGCAGCAATACAAACAATAACACGCGATGATCCGCCCAAAGGTAGTCACGCTGGTGCACCCAGCGGTGGCACTAGCACACATTCGACCAACAATAACTATATGACCAGCAAACCTTTTAATCGCCTGCAAAAGTTGCTGTGGCTGGATTTGTCCAATAACCGCATTTACCATATAGCAGCAAACTTTTTGCCACGTTCTCTGGTGACCATTGATCTTTCGGGTAATTTACTCGCCACATTTCCACAGCAGATTTTTGAACATCTCTACGATGTACGCATCATAAGTCTGCGCGATAATCTGCTACATAGCGTGCAGTCGAAGGAGCTGCGTTTGGTGCGCATGCATTTGGAAAAATTGGATCTGGGACAGAATTTAATAGAAACAATCGAGACAGACTGGTTCCAAAATAACTATTCAGATGTACATGTGCGTGCGTTGAATCTGGAGAAAAACTTTATACGCCAGCTGCCACCAGCAGCCTTCAAAGGTACTGGAATACGTCATTTGGTGTTGTCCTTTAATGCCATCGAACGCATACATGTGCAGGCTTTTGATGGCATCATTGATACACTGGAGTATCTGGACTTGGAGCGTAATAACTTGGCAGCAGTACCTGGAGCTATACGTGGACTGCACAAACTTAAGTATCTTTACTTGACCTCAAATCATATCAATCAGCTGAGTAACTTACCAGAGTTATCGAAGAATTTACGCGTGCTATCGTTGAGTGGGAACAATTTTAGCTCAATACCAGTGCTCGCATTACGCAACTACACACAGTTGTCTTATCTTAATATGGGCTATAATACTATCGCTGAAATTCCCGAGGGCATCTTTAGCTTTGAAGGCTGGGGTGCACAGCTGCAGACGATTTTGTTGCGTAACAATAAAATCACACACCTGCACTTGGGCTCCTTCGATGGTCTGCAGCAGATACAGGAAATCAGTTTAAGCTTTAATGATATCACCATTACCAATCCATTTGTATTCGAAAATGTTTCACGTACCTTGAAAATACTTGAGCTCTCATTTGCTGTCTTTCCTGCGCGCAGTTTGGAATCTGTTGATCCATTGGAGGCATTACAACCGCTTTCACAGCTGATGTGGCTGGGGCTGGACAATAATAATCTCAAGCATTTATCCAATGAGAGCTTTGCCAATATGCGTGAGTTGAGCTACATTAATTTGGGCTTTAATCAACTTAAATTACTGCCACGTGGACTCTTTATACCAGACGTACATCGTCATCTGGTAGAGATCGATCTCTCGTATAACTCGCTGGAACGCATTGCCAGTCGTGATTTCTTCAATTTGGGTGATCTGCAGACGCTCAATTTGCAGTCAAACAAATTGCGCACACTTGAGCAGCAGGCCTTTTACAATCTGGAATTTCTCCGCTACATTGACCTGTCCTACAATCGGTTACAGAATATCACACATGGCGCTTTCACTGTATTGCCGAATCTTGCCGCACTGGATATGATGCACAATGCATTGTGCACGCTATCATTGCGCATGTTTCATTTTGTTTCCAATACTTCGACGCCGTTGAAGCTGAATGTCTCACACAACTTTATCTCACACTTTGAGGACGAACTCTCCGCCTATATGTATATCTATCATCTGGACATCAGTCATAATTTGATTGCTAAGGCCGATAGTTTTTCTAACTTAGGGAATACGTTGCGTTTCCTGAATCTCATGCATAACAGCCTGCATTCGTTGAGCAATCACGCTTTTGGTGATTTGGAATTTCTTGAAATTTTAAATATCTCACACAACAATATAACATCGTTACGTCGTCGTAGCTTTCAGGGCTTAAACTCACTACAAGAATTGGATCTCAGCCATAATCATCTTGATCAACTGCAAGTGGAGCAATTTTCAAATCTTCGCAAGTTGCGCATTCTCCGCATACGCGACAATCGACTACGCGCCTTACCGCGTGAGGTCTTCATGAATACTCGTCTCGAGTATCTTGATATTTCCGAGAATCAACTTTCAGTTTGGCCCGTGCCTGCCTTTTCCGATGTGGGCTTCACATTGCGCAGCATACAAATGTCTGGCAATGCCTTGGAATATCTAGACTCCAGCATGTTTATAAACTCGCAGTTCCTGTATGACCTGAATTTGGCACACAATCGCATAACCGTGTTGCCCGATAGCACTTTTACGTTCCTGAATAATCTCACCAACCTAGATCTCTCTGCCAATCCGCTTGTGACGAGCAATTTAAAAGAGGTCTTCCTGCATACGCCACGTTTACGTCGTCTTGTTATTGAAAATATGGGTCTCTATGTGCTGCCGCAACTCTACCTGCCACTGTTGTCACAACTCATTGTCAGCGGCAATCATTTGCAAGAGTTGTCACCGCTGCATGAAATGCGTCAACTGCGGCTCGTCAATGTCTCCCACAATAAGGTCATTAACGCCAGCTGCGTTGTAGAACAACTACCCAGCTCAGTACGCGTGCTTGATCTGGCACACAATCCATTGCGTCGCATTACGGCGCATGATATGCTTGGGCTGCGTCATCTGGCAGAGTTAAATTTGCTTGATGTAAAAATTGCCAATCCTCAAGCATTTGGCAAATTGCGTTCTTTGCGACGGCTACATCTGACATCATCACAAAATCTGGGAGAAATTGTATCACGCATACCAGGT
Organism: Tricholauxania praeusta; assembly: GCA_949775025.1. NCBI lineage: Eukaryota > Metazoa > Arthropoda > Insecta > Diptera > Lauxaniidae > Tricholauxania > Tricholauxania praeusta. The sequence goes on along the minus strand of OX459030.1, from coordinate 126,945,215 downwards.
CTGCAGGAGTTGCGTGTGCACTGCATTGAGTCCAATATTGGTGCGCAGCTCTTTTCCAAATTGGTCAACAACACAAAGCTGCAGCTATTGGAGATTTATGGTGCAAATGTGCAAACAATTTCAACGGATGCATTTACTGGACTGGGGCGCAGTCAGCATTTGATGGTGCAGCTAAGGCATACGAAAATTTCGGATCTACCACCGGGAATATTTTACACACTGCGCTCGGTGCCAAGTCTTTCGATAGATATTTCACATAACAAAATCAATGCACTAGCGGCGGATAGCTTCTATCCGAACAAAACCTATTGGGATACTGTGGGAACACGCAGTATAATAGGTGGTTTGGATACATCGTATAATCCATTGGAATGTGAGTGTGGTCTCGTTTGGTTTGGTCATTGGCTGCGACGATGGCTGCGAGAGTCAGCACAGATAAAAGTCATACAAAAGGATGACTTGAAGCGAATGGTGCAGGTGAGTTAAATGGAAATATGATATTTCTTATGATTAACTAGGAGGTCTGAACAGATATTGAAATTTTTAGATATTAAAATAGATTTAAAAGACTCAATTTCATCAAAATCAATCGATGAATTTTGATCAAAAGTGAATTGATTTTTCGCACCTTTCGCTGTTTTTCATACTTTTTCATGACTGTTTCGATGTTGTCAATACAATTCGATATATTTTAAAGTTTTCGACATAATCAAGTTTTGCGATTTTTTCGATATTTATCGATTGATTTTTTCGATAAGTTTTAGTTTTCTCCAAATTTTTCAATGTTTTTCGATATTTGTTCGAATTAAATCAATTTTTTCACGCCATTTCGGTTGCTTTTAATTTTATCAGTTACTTAAATCGTTTTTGATAAGTAACAATTAATCGATGCTTTTATACAGTTTCCGAAATAAATCGATTTTTTAGATTATTTGCGATAGCTTCTGACACATTTTCAATATTTTTTAATAGTTTCAATTTTTATCGTTCTTTCGATAGTTTTCGACTATCGATTTCGATTTCGAAATAATTTTTTACAATTTTTTGACTTTAGTAAACATATCGTCTAGTTTTTCAATAGTTATATTATTTTTTATCAGCTTTTCCATCGTCTTGTAGAAATTATTCAAGCCATTTCGAAAAGCATCAAACTTTGAAAGTCAAAACTTATCGATAAAAGTCAAAACGATTTTATATGTCGGATTCCTCTAAAAATCAAGTCAAAATATATACTAAAACAATCGATAGAAATTGAAAAAAGTGAAGCTTATCGGAACACAACGAAAAAGGTTTAACTGAGAAAACAAAACTTATCCAATTAGTCGAAGAATATAAAAAATTTCGAAAAAAATCGTACATCATGTAGCATGCATCGTTTTGTAAGAGACGACTACGGCACGATCAACTTCTATACACGGCTCGTCGCTACATCGCCTATACTGAACGAATTCTATACCACGACGCCTGCAAGTATAAAATTATATGAGTGCTTGCTGCATCAAAGCCGCAACGACTGTACGCTTGTCGTCATACCGCACAGTAACGACAAAGCGAAGTTGTTCACGAACTTATTACGACTTGTATGCGTTCGGCACGCTCTCATACTGCGTGCAGTATACGATCAGTGTACGCTACAATGACGCGACAACCAAGGATAAGCATTGTAAAATTTCAAACAAATCGTTAGAAGTCGAAAATAATAGCATTTTTTTCCATTTTTGCTAAGCAAAAGCATAAGAAGTTCAAAATTATATTTTTCATAATTTAAATTCAAAGTTATCCGATTTTAATGGAAATATCCGTTCAAAATTTAAGAGATTAAAGAAATTGTAGAGATAATAATATTCTAATTTTTTCATAAATGAAATTTTTTCATGAAATTTTGTCGGGAAGTTACTTTTTTATGTAATTTTTTCCGCCAAATTCGAAAAAAATATTAAAATTTTTTTAATGATACAGTTTTCGAGATATTGCGTTATATTTTATTTTCTGTACCTCCGATTTTTTTATAACTAATACAAAATTAAAAGATTTCAAAATCGAACAAAACTTTTTTCATGATATTTATTAGCACAAAATATGCATTTTTTAGTTAAGGAAAAAAGTTTATATATTAAAACCATTATCTCTCTTTATTTTGTATTGTTTTCTGTTTTTTTTTTCCTTTTACATTTTGTTTCAACCAAAAGCTACCACTTTCTCCAAGTGATATGAGTGTAAGCTTATTATTTTATACTTACAAAAAAGTAATTTTTCAGTTATTGATTACTCTAATCAGAAAATACCATCTCTTTTCTTCACTGCAGCGCGCACGTGCCAACACTTGTCAGGATCCCACCACAGGACGTAAACTGCCAATATTAGAAATTTTCCCAGAAGATTTACTCTGTCAAGCGAGTGCGCTTAGCAGTTCCAGTGAGAAATTGTTCCTGCTGTCATTTGCGGCGATCGTTTTGCCGCTCTTTACTATGTCACTCTGATGGTTGGATATGACGTCATAGGTGTAAGTAAGCAAATAAATGTGAAAATCTCATAAACTAAAGAAGAGTGCGCGTGTAATTGAGAGTGCGAATTCGAGTGTAAATTTACAATGCAAATAGTTTTTAAAATGTAATAAATAGTTAATTGTTTTAAGTTGTAAATGCAAATTTAAAAAAAAAGTAAAAATTACGAATAAATCAATTTAGCGTAAGTGGATTTAGGGCGAAATAAAATGAAAACAAAAAATTTAAAAAAACTTATGAAAAAATTGTTGCTGTTAATTTTGTAAATATATGAGTGATGAATTGTAAATAAAATTTCAATTTAAGCAAAAAACCAAATTTAATGACTCACAACAATGCAAATTTTTTTTGGGAGTTCGCAGAAAAAATTTGTTTTCAGAATTAATAAAAAATTTTAATTGAGCAGCTCTAGTCAATAAAACTGCGGCGCTATGATTCCTAGGAAAAATTTTTAAGTTCCAACAGAATTATTGCAACATTTATAACAATAAATGTTGAAATATATAGTTAAATTAAAAAAAAAAACAAAAATCGTCTAATATGCGTGCAGTGAAAATTGTATATAGTAACTTTAGTAATAGTGTTACGAAAATATTTTACTTTGAATGCATTAACAGCAACTTAATGAAACTTAACAAATCACATAAAATTAGTTGAACACATAATTTGATTGCTTCGGTTTGACAGCTTTTACTACAAAAAGTAGTTTTTTACGGTATAAGCGTTACTAAGAACGAATGTTCAGAAGATTGTTTTCGAAACTTTTTAGTATGTTTAAGCTCATTTATAAGTCAAAAAGAAGGTAACAGAACCTAAAAGCCGTATATATCTTGCTGTTGCAGTCTGTGACTAAATGGTGGATTACTTTGAATGATTTCGCCATAAGTTGCACAAATTTTGCACAAAAATTTTTGAAGAGTTTGTTGTCAAACTATTTTTAAGCAAATCGTTCCTTGGAAAGAAAGTTTCATAATTTAATAATAATCTCAAAAATTTTGAAAATTCGAAGCGTAACTTAAGATGAAAAAATTTCTGTTTTTCCATTGACTAATCAAATAAAATTTTCAAAAAAAAACGCAAACCGTTGAACTCAAGGCTTAGTTCTATTCGTTTTGGCTTGTTATGCCCGATATATTCATTAAATATTTATCGACAAAATATGTACAATTTAGTAGTAGAAGTTATAAATTTAGTTGTACAAAGAAACTCAGTGACGAAAAATCCCACAAAATTAACATAGTTTTTCCAACTCATTGGTAGATCCTTGAAACTATTGGCTCCAAATATTGCCACTACGCCCTCATAGTCAAACAAAACTTATTATTTGGAAGTGAAAAAAGTTCAGCAAAGTTTTCTCCAAACAGTAAATTTGCTTAAAAAATGTTAGCTTTTGGAAATTGTCGAATTGTTCCGAAAAAGTGCCGAAAATTTACTGAAAATGCGTCGGTCTAATGACAATTTTTCATGACGCAAATGTGCTGAAAAAAGTACAAATGTTCCGAAAATTTCATCATTGATCCTATATAGCTTCCATTTTAACTTTAAAAATTGACTTATTTGTACCCATTTTAAATTATAAGAGTTTTTTCAGGCCAAAAATTCTTCTTTTGCCTGGGACTCTTCTGTATACTAAATATTATATCCAGCCTTCTATAAGTCTTGATCCATCCAATCCTTTTTGTTCACTCCATTTGTGTATAATTACTTAAGACTCTGGTAAAAGTAGTTTTGGGGATGACATGCACAAGTTAGTTGTTGAACTTTATTGAATGTTGTCTATGAGCCTTGGTCGGAAAACTAAACCCACTTATTCTTGTGTAAAATTCTTCGTGACTTCGGAAAAAAAAAGTTTGTCAAGCCAATTCCCCTCACTCCATATTTCCTATAATCTTCTCACCAATATATTTAAAAATCCAATATTTGTAACATTCCTATCCTATGTAGAATTCTTCGCTGAGTTTTAAGAAAATAAAAATAAAAATTTTACTGAACCAATTACCCCCATATCCATCACTTTTTTCACCAAAATGCTTAAAAAATTCAATTTTTGTTTCTAAATATACCTTTGTAAAATTTTTGAGGCGAATTGGCTCGAAAAAAATTTTTTTTTTCGAACTCAGCGAAGAATTTTACACAAGAATAAGTGGGTTTAGTTTTCCGACCAAAATTTTTTTTTTTGTTATCACTGAAAATAAATTTTCATTCCAAAATAGACCATTTCAACTGAGTCTTATGAAGAGACATTTTTTTTTTTTTGAACTTTTAAATAAGCGTAAAAACAATCTTCTTGATATTCATTCTTTCATATGAAAACTGAAACATTATTTAGCGGGCACTGTTATATAGAACAAAAAAGTAAATGGCACATTTAAGAAATAAATTTCCTTTTACACCAAATATGAACAGGGAATATTCATAGATCTATTCATAAACACAATTTATTTCATTTATTTAATATTTCATTCCTAATCATATGTAATGCGACTTAAAAAACTTATATCTTATATTTGATTTTAGTTTTTGTACAAAAATATTTAATTTGGAACACTTTTAAGCTAAAAATTTTTTAGTTTATTTGACCATTGCTCATATTATTTAACTGAATAGAGTTTGCTTGCATACTACTTTGACATCAAGCTATGCCGAAATTTAACCGAATAGCTCAAAATTTGACAAGCTTTTTGGTGCTTAAAAATTGTGCAATTTCATGTGATGCAATCATTCCCTCATCATACTTTTTGATGACTTTTATTGATTTGAGAGATTTTTTTTTAATATTTATCAAAAATATTAACTAAGTTAGTACACTTAATCCTAAAAGTTTTATTTTATTTTACTTTATCAAACTCAAAAATTTAACAAACATTCTTCCGTCTAGCATTATATATTGATTTTTGTAAAAAAAAACGACAATCGTGATACTAATTCTAGAAGAAACAAAATAAGCCCCCCAAAAAAAATATACAACATTTTTGCAAAAGGACATTGTAAGAATGAAATTTAGAATTGCGATAATTTTTATTATTAAAACTATCAATTTAGACAAATTTAGTTTGGTAAAAATGCACTGTAAATTTAAAATTATATTTAATAAAATTATAGAAAAAAGAAAATAGTCTTAACAATAACATATAGTAAAAACAAATAGATTATTGTAAAAAAAATGTTAAGTTTCTATACGAAAACAAAAAGTGAACTGACGATGCATTTTTATGATAAACATATTACAAAAAAGTTTATGAATAGCAAAAGAACCATTTAAAAATTTATAAAAAAAAATTAAATAATTTTTAAAAAAACAAACTGCCCAAAGATTTACAATGCAAATAACAGCAAATGAAATACGCTCGTTTTTTTGAAGAAAAAAAAAACTATGCAATTACTAAAATAGGAGAATTATAAAATAAACTTTCCTCAGACTATTTTGTTATTTTATACTTAAATGCGTTTGTAAAATTTATAATAAGTTAAATATTTTTTAAATTAAAAAAGTTAACGACTAAGTTTGGAGAGCAATTATTAAGTTTACAATAAAACAAAAAAAAACAGAAGGAAAAATATGTAACTATGCAGTAACAAAAGATTTAAGACAAAAAACAACAATAAGAATTACAACACGAATTTTTAACAAAAACAAAAACAAGCAAGAAGAATTATAAATAAAAAATTTTAAAAATAAAATTATTGTGTTTTACTGAAGTTATGAATAAGAAAGAGTTATGTTAAGCTGAAAAACTTATTAAAAGCAAACAATTTTGACGTTAATCATTGTGAAACTGCGGTAGAGTAAGCTACCGGGCAACAAAAACTGCTTAAATTTGCAATATATTTCTGGACTTTAAAATATATTGGGTAAGTATTTCATGAACTTGATTGAAATGATAAAATTTTAATCCAAAAATGTAAATTCCAGAAACAAAATTTCAAAACATTTAATATTCCGTTTACTCCAGGAGCTAAATAGCCCAAGAGCCCACTGTCGAAAGTCGAAAGATTACAGAATGGAATGTACGGAAACAAACCAACCAGGATTGCTTTGCCAAAGGCCGTCCCGATCTCCGAAAATGCCCGAATTTTGGCCAATTTTGTGAATTTTAATTAAAAATGTCTTAGATTACAGCTTGAAATGTATGCCAAATGATAGAACTCGAAGAGCCTTAATATAATATATAGGGTTGTCTCTTAGAATTCTGTTCTAAACATGTGTTTCCAACCATTTTTTGTGCCAATTTTTATTAAATGGTTGGCAACTCATGTTTGGGACAGAGTTCGACAAGAACTCAGTTATGCTGCATCACAAATCTATCACCCCTATCATGAATAAGCATTCCTTCGGATTTTTTCTTCAATCCCCTGTTTTGCGATAGTGGAAGATTTTTGGGGAATGGGAAAAAATTCCCTGGAAAATAAAGTCATCGGCAATACTTTTTTGGGGAAAATTTTATTGACGTTTCACACAAATTTTGTTCCCTGACTTTTTGGCGAGGAATTTAATGAGGAATGAGTCAATGCTAGCAATATTTTGTAATTTTATTTGATAAAAAGAGCAATTATTGATATTGGTTCAGTACATGGAATCCGATTTGGATACAATGAAAGACTTAATTAACATGACTAGATGGTAAACCATCAAGCTTTGATATACTATCTTTTAGGTAATTTATTTTTGTAATATAGATAAATGCACTTAATTTTTATTTATAAAATTGTTCAGCTGACAGATAAGCTACCCACTAGGCATTTTTGCATTTATTAGGCTCTTCAATAGTTCTATATAACCATTCTTTAAGAGCAGAACTCTTGGAAATATTCGCTAAAGAGGTTTTAAAACACAGAATAAATGCTACTTAAGACCAAAAGGGCACCTTCTATGGGGACCTTCAAGAGGTTTATGTAAGAGTTAGCTATGACGTTTTCAAAACCTATTCAAGAGTTTAATGAATTAATACACCTAGAGGTCTATAAATATTTTGTGCTCTTGGAAATATTTATACACAATTTTTTTTCGAACGGAATTTTAATTAGGTTTATTTTATTTTGACGAAGTTTTAATAAAGATTTTGTTTTTGGTATACATACTTTTTGCAGTATTACAAAGTTAAATAGATAAAAAGAGAATAGCAAATGGAATTATAAAATGGCAATATGAAAATGATGCAACGAATAATTATGATTTTCGGCACAATTATTGACCAAAATTTACGTGCGAGCAAAGATTTATCGTGAAGTTTGGGGTTTTGCTTCGAAAAACTTAGCGCGCTTCTGAAATATTACATATTAGAAAAATAAAATATTTGGGCTAAAATTAATTTTTAGGTTTTTCTTTAATATTTATGTCTCAAAATACGTTTAAGTGATTTTTTAGGTAAAAGCAAATCGAAATAAAATGATTTACTGCACAAAAAATCATTATTTAGGCAAAAAAAAAAAAGAAACGCATTTATTTTTTTGTTGTTGTTGCTATTTCGTCGGCATGTATATTAAAAAAGATGGCCGACGACGCCAAGTTTTTAAAATTCCTCGATAAGTGGCATATAAAACTTAAGGATTATCTCTAAAGCTTCATAAGAGGTACTTTAAACTTAAGGATTATATTAAGGGCTTAATAAAACTTGACAGTTTTAATTTGCTAAAATTGTTTATTTAAAATAATTTTGTGTCCATTGTTAGGGTTACCATATGAACAAGTGGCAAATTAAGAAAGAGATGTTTTATGAGCTATTTTCTTTATAGAAATACGAATTATAACCCAAATTCGAATAAACATATTTTGGGCCATCTTGCGTTTATTTTTGTTTTCTCAATTTAGTTTTGGTAATTTGTGCCTCATATTTTTTTATTGTCCAATGCCAAGATCTGGATAATTAAAGAGGGCGAGAAACGAGTTTTGCTTAATATCTCGGAAAGTAAGCTGCAACAGAAAAATATATTAATATTATATATTATCGATTTCATATCAAGTCTTTGTATCACAAGATTTGACCCTCCTTTCATAGCTTCCGAAAACTAAATTTTTCGCCGTAAATAATTATTTCTGTTCAAAATTAAAGTATTTATTGTAAGTTTTAATCAAAGTTGGGTCACTTGTCACATGGAGATTTTTCGAGCATGAAACCGATGTGTTTTGATCTGCTCCTCTACAACAGTGGCCTCAAGTAAAACTTGTTTCTCGGCGTCTTTAATTGATCAGATCTTGCCATTGGACAACCAGTGTACGGGTAGGCGGCCATTTTTATGATGTACTAGCATTGTTGAATGAAATAATATTTAACTTTGCGAAAATGTGAAAACGGAGTAAACAAGTCAAAAAAACGGTACTACTTTTGGAGACTTGAATCAAGAATTTATCAAATTCCAAAACTTTAATTTTTAAGAAAATGTTTAAGTTATAAGCTATTTACTATTTTTATAAGAGTACTGGTCATTTAAATTTTTTTATTGAATTGCGGACGTTTGGTAACCCTACTTTTCGATAAAAAGTTTTATGGAGCTCTTGTGAAGAGTTCTATAAATAAATGAAACCAAATAAAGTTTTATAAAGCTCTTGCGAAGAGTTCTATAAATGCATGAAACCAAAAAAAGTTTTATTGAGCTCTTGGAAAGAGTTCGCGTAAGAGTTGAAGCTTATATTGGCACTTATATAGAACTTAAAAACTCAGAAATTGAAGAGCTCAATAAAATGTATGGCTCTTAAAGTAAAAAATAAATTTTATTCATTAAAAAGCTTTTATCAAACATTTTTTAAAGATCTTGATAAATATTAAAATGTTTGAATACAAAAATATTTATAAGCGTTTTATGAAGATCTTCCGAATCCTTCTTAAGACCTTATAAATACCTTAGCTCTACTTAAAAAATAAACTTTTACAGACGATTTAAGAACCTCTCACAAGACGTTGTTAAAACTTTGATAAATACTTTTAAAATTTTGAGTATTTTTTGTATTTGTAAACATCTTAATTGGGAGTTTTGAAATGCTTTATAAATAATTTTGATCGCAAGATTTAATTTTATTTTTTTAAGAGGCGAATAAATACTCTGGTATAAGTTAAGAGCCCTATAAATGTTTATTAAATGCTTTCGAAAATTCACAAGAGCTGTGGATTATTTTAATGCCCAGTGGGTAGTGTCAAATATCCAAAAATTACAGATACACTAATGTCAGATATGAAAAATCCAACTGTGAGTTTTGGCTGATTGGAAGAAATTGGAAATATCTTGGCAGCACTGACTGGTTATGAAGTTTTCCATTCCTCAACTATTTATGATCGAAAAAAATACTCCTCTTGAGAAAAAAATATCCGAAAGAATCGTTTTCCTCCCCTTATTCATGATAGGGATGTATATGAGTTATTTCCTTAAGAGTTCTTAATTTAATATCAAGAAACTGCTGTTAAGTACAAGGTGAATTCCCACAAATGGGCACAAAGGCTTGAAGTGATTCAGTTAACCTTTCGAAACGCAATGCTTCCCTTAGTATAATAATTATTTTAGCATTATGTTCCATCAAATTAACATATTTTTAAATACAGTAGGATCATGCATACAAATAAAACATTTTTCGCCAATTTATTCGATTTTGTGCACTTTGTACATTGATGCTGTGGGTGTCCCTGATCATACAAAAATTTAACTTTTTTTTCCTGAGGCAACATCATTCTTATTGCGAAAAATGACCCAGAACATGGCTTTGGTTTCATATTCAAAATCAATTTTTCACATATAAAATGCACCTTAATACTGTGGACAAGCCTTTTCATATTCGACACAAATTGAACAATTTGAACACCATGTATGAACCACAATTTTCAATCGTTGAATATTTTAATTTAAAATAAATATAATACTTATTTTACTATTAAATTAATAAATAAAGCCACATCCATACAATCATTCTTTATTAAGCTGGTAATTAATATTTACAACCATAAAGCTTTTATTTGTAACCGCAAATCTTAATTGCGCACTTTATAAAAACACCGCAAATTCATAGCAAGCTCAGCAATAAAATTTTAATTAAGTTAAATCGGAGCAATTTAAATATTTTTTTTTTTTTAATATAATTGAACAAAGGACATACATATGTATGTATGTATATGGCAAGTGCTTTATATTTAGCAGGATGACTTGTTGTGATAAAAAAACATAAGCTAGAAGAAATTAATAGTTTTTAAAAGACATATCTCACTAACAGTTGAGAGGCCAGTGAATTTTTAAAGTGTCATATTTGCCAATCAACCCACAAATAAAATAAAGTGCCCAATTGCAAAACCGTCCAAGTCCAAAAAAAAAATCAAATTTTGAGATATTCTCATATATCAAAATCTAGACCATGCTCCTCCATCTTTCTACTATGGTTTCAGATTAAAAAAAAAAATTTTTTGACTGAAATACTACACATTTTAGTTTATTTTTGATGCATGGATTTCAAAACCGGCCAAGTCCAGTTCATTAGTATCAAAACCAGCCAAGTCCGAAATTGTTATCTCAAAAGCATACGCAAATAAAACTTGAATAGTCTGATCTGACGTGCTTTGAATAAGAAATTTTATAAGCTATTATGTGGGAATTACTTTTTAATTTTCCAATGAACAAAGATGAATTTAAACGTTTTTTGTTGTTTGTCCAAAAGTATGAAAATGGGACTTAGCCAGTTTTGCAACTGGGCGCCTCAAATATTGCTTAGAATTTACTTTTATTGATAAAGTAGAAGCGCACTAATTACGTTTATCAATTAAACTTGCAAAAGTGAAGAAATGTTGAATACTGCCGAAAAATGCTTCATCGAACTATGTCCAGAGATCAATTGATGTTGAGTAAATTGAAATATATCACCAAATATTGCAAGATGTTGAAGGGATTGTAACCAGTGATAGCATTTTGGTTTTTTGGAAATGTTCCGATTGGAGAAAAAAAAAGCAATTGCAGCAAAGTTTACTCCATGAATATTTCGCGGTAAATTCACTGGTAACACAGGCCGACGTCAGTGACCAGTTCATACATTTCCAAAGGCGTTTTTCACGCCAAGTTCAAATCCAGACTCATAATTGCTCCATCATCTCAGATCTTTGAGATATCCGTACCAAAAAGTGCATATCTCGAAAATAAAAAATCGGATCAAAACAATGGAAAATTAATTTTGAAGGGAAGGACTAATACTTTCAGATGCTGCTAGTAATTTTTTTGTGAAAAATCAATTTGAGGTGTAACATAACCTCCGAAATTGCAGAAAACGGTGATTTTTTTCTTTTAAGTTAAGATATCTTAAAAACGTGAGGTGATGTAGCAATTCTGAGCTCGGGATTGGTATGTATGCCGTCTTTGGATTATTAAAACAATAGCATAGCGTACATTTTTATAATTTAGTAATCTATACTGTAAAGTGTATTATTTGGACATATACTTTCGGTAAGGATTAAAAAAAAAACCTACAGCTCCATAAGTTTGCTCACATGAGGCAGTGTTGGCGAAATAATTTTGCTTTCTTCCTTCTGTGTAGAGGCAGTTTTAAATTCATTTGCTAAATTCACATTCACATTCAAAAAGTTCTGAGTTTTCTATAAATAGCGTATATAATGTAAATATTTATCTACAGCTCAATCACAAATAAACCGATTTTATAAATGTTTTTTTTTTTTTTGCTGAAAAACCAAGAATTGTTGTAAAAGACTTCAATGATCTTAACGATTCGCGCAAAAATGGAGCTTCTTGTGCTATGAAATGATTGCCATTGATAATTTTTAGATGTCGAAATATACTGAAAAAGTACCAAAAACGTAAATTGTAATTAAATAATTCAACTCCCTCAAGGACTTTGAAATAAAGTTTAAGTTTATCTGTTGCTTAAAAATTATGTTTTATTACAACTTTGATCAGTTAGTTTACGTGATATAGCTCCTGTTTCATAAATTTTTAAGACAAACGTTTGTATTTAAAATTTCACCGCTTTGATCTTAGGGTTCATAGAATTTTAGGGCAGATTGCTACACATTTCCTATAAGTGATTTTCAGAATTGGAAATCTTGTCTTGTAGCCTTCTTTTAAATATTCTTCAGATATTGCTGAAGTTTCACTAAATTGGCATGCTATCATCAATAGGATATCGTTTTAGCTTTCGCTTAAATTACTTTGAGGCGCCGCTTAAGCATCGATCTGATGTATATGTCACCGGTCAAACTAGTTCTTAGGACAAACTAGTTTATCCTAGGACAAACTAGTTAATTTGAAAGCCTGGAAGTATGCAATTTATTTTAATGCAAATTCAATTTGAATAGTGAAGTCAGTGTTGCACATATTATAGACTGAACCTCGGCCGAAGTCCGCCGCGAAGCTGAAATATGGCATACTATAGAATGTAAATCCTGAGCTGCAACCGAAGGCCGCCCAATTATATAATGAAATTGACAAAATTTACTTTCTTACTTTGCTATTGTCGTAGACTTCACTAATCACAGTGCTTTTGCATAAAAATGTCATTGCACATCTTTAGGCTTAACCTAACTAGTTTGGCCTAAAAACTAGTTTGGCCTGAAAACTAGTTTGGCCGGTAACATACATATATATAATGTTATTCGAGTGTTAAGCGTCATTTTGTTATTTATGTCAGCATCACCAGTGTACAATTTTAATAAATTGAATGTTTCTTCAACCTTATTTTGATATTTATGTGAAATAAATTGGCTTGAATATAATTTGATTAAATATTTTTATAAATAATTTGTATTCTTTCTCCAAAAAACACTAGAAAAGACTACTAATAAATACAAAAATTACCTCCTAACGATATAATAATAACATAGATATAATACAGAAACTTTTATAATTTGATAAAAAATCGACTCAATAGAGCATTTCTCTTCTTCTCAGTTATGCCCCATTTCTTATGAGCCCTTATGCTCAAGGACTGTCACTATTTTTGTGGTCACCGTGTTTTCATTTTCCATACAACCAAAATTACTTCTTTTAAATAATTGTTAAAGTTCAACTTAGCAAAATTCCTAGCAAAACACTTGCTACATCATATTATTTTCAATTTAATATATTTTAATTACTCAAATTTTACAAAACTCTCAAAAGTATGCTACAGCTCTCACAACTTAGTAATTTGCCTAAAAAAGCACCATTAAATACTTTGTTAAGGACCAGTACTACTACTTGAGCGAAGCCACATATTTGCAGTTTTCTTGTTCACATTTCTGCTACATTTCCCATACAAAGGAAACTTTAAAAAAATATTATATAAAGAAAACCATAAAGAGAAAATGAAAACACGTGCACAAACGAAACACTTGCTTTATATTTAAAAGCACAAACTAAAAACTGAAATTTTCTAATGATTTTATTTTCATTTTTGCATTACGACCACATAAAAAAAAACTACATACAAATAGCATTTTTGAGCTTAAAAGCAACAGAGCAAAACAGCAACTGATGTGAGTGTCAATGTTAGGCTTGGCAACCCCGTGCCAAACAGCTGCCTATGGTAGCACCTTGAACTTCCAGGGCTGGGTTTCGTTTGTTATTTGTGCACCAACTACTCGTCAAAGTTGGCATTTTTTTTCGTTTGTATGGGCTTCAGGCGTACTAAGGCCATGAAAAAAAAATGCCACTGAAACTGAAGTAGAGAAATACAAAAAAAAATACCGCAAAGTATGAATACAGCAGATAATAAAAGAAATATTCAAATGCAAAATGTAGTAAAAGATCACAGGTAGAGAGAAATTAATAAAAACTGAGACTCAAGCAAAAACAGCAGATTTGTATTTTATCTATTAAGCCTAATTTCCATGCTATCTTTCTTGATCTCATATCAGAGATATCAAATCAAATTTTTGTGAGAAAGAAAATAAATGCGAACAGAAGCTAATGCGCTTGGAGAATGCGAGAGTGAATAGTATACATTTGCTATCTTTATAGCATGTGATGTCCTCCCTGATATTTGATAAGATAAGTTCAAGAAAGATCACATGGAAATTAGGCTTTATGCAGTTTGAAATGAAAAGATGAAGAGCTATTTCGTGGAAAATCTATTGTTTAAAACGTCAGGCGGCAAAAATCAGATATTTGATATGAAAAAAGTGGAAAAAACAACAAACGAGTACTCATAAAAACAACGAGTAGGCAACTTGACGAATAAAACACGGATTTAATTCTAAAACAAGCAACATCATATACACCGAAGACACCAATATGAACAATGCGGTCGGTGTGGGAGCTTATCATAATATCAAACCTTGTGTTAAATTTGTTCAAATACCGTCGTTCAGGCTGAGTAGTCAGTAGTTTACAGAGTAATATATAAACTTGAATTCTGAAGCTAGTTATATTAACTGGTACTCAGGCCGTCATTAAAGTTTTGAAGTCAGTGATAATAAATTCACAGACGGTGGAACAATACATAAAGAAATTAGTCAGACTAAGGCAGCAGTTGGGTGTAACTATTGTTTTGGTTGTAGGATGTATAACATTACAACATAAGGGCTCATAAAGTAGCAAGTTGCGACTCATCTTTAACAGCGGCGAGTACATGTTATAAAGCAATCTTACAATTATTGTAAAGCTTTTAGAATTATTAAGCATTTTTTGTAAAATCTTGCCCCCATATAATGGACCGAAAACTCCTGCATACCTTCCAAAAGACGTCGTGATATCACAGAAATAACTGTGACTTGAATTGCATATTAAATTAAAAGCAACCAAGCTGAAAAATTCGGTTTTCTATGCATTTATTTCGTTCATAGTTCTAAGGAAGCATATGGTACCAGAAAGACGCAAACTTTCTTTGCCAAGGCCCTTCCTTAGCAAGACTAAGGCATGTACATGCCTTTGAAATAAATTTTTTATATTAATCATGTTTTAAGAGATTTTTCATGTTTCAAGTGTCAAAATTGCGCAAATTTTTTCATATTGTAGCGAAATTTGGTTTATGCCAGAAAATTCTCGAAATAAAAACCAACAAAAGAAAACTAACAATACTAGCTAGCATCACTGGCTGTATAAAAATACTTGTACTTGTGGCCAAGTGTAGTTTTTGTACTAAAAATGAAAAACCGAAAAGGCGTTGCAGTACACTATGAAAGTCGACAACCGAGAGAAATTATCTCCGTCGTAAAACGCCATCTAGAAGGTATTGGTAACATTCTGGTTAAATGTGGATTCCACGTCTATAAACTAGAAGTTACTGGATTATTCGAGAAAGTGATGACTGTAGTATAAAAAAGTTGAGGGCAGTTGAATTTAAGCAAAAAAAGTAACACAGTTGACTTTAAGTTGTAAAGTAAGACATTTGATTTTAACACAGTGGATTTTAAGTAAAACAGTTGTCTATACAGTGCCACTTTTGTGATTTAAATAAACCATTTTATAATTAAATAAGCTTGTGTGTTTTTGATTGCTACACAATCCAGTGATCGATCTCAGAAAAGTGTAGGAGCTCGAAATTATCGTCTAAGAGACAGGAATTTCGGACAATATGAATTAAGCTCAATACTAGCAATTTTATGGGAGATTTTAAAAATATTGTTTTTTTCAAGCGATAATTTTTAATACGAATTTTCCTGCAATTGCAAGAAATGAAAACCAAAATTTCCCAAAATTGTTGAAAACAGCTTTTAGAAAAAACTTAAAATACTTTGTTATATTTTTTCTATTAATATATGTAATAAATTTTTGCTCTTTGATTTTTAAACAATTTAAGAAAAAAAACTTTTACAAAACGATGACAGTTTCTACAAGAAACATCAATATTTTATGTTTTTCAAATTAAGTTTGCTGCAAGGATTCAAATGCCCTTCTTAAAAATGTATATTGTGTCGCCACACAGAAAAGCCTCTAACTTTTACTCACTCTTCATATGACATTAAATTACTGTGCACAGTTGTGGTCTTTCTTGCATACTTTTCGGTTGGTTGGTCGGTCATTCAATGTACCTGTGTGTAACGTTGTGTATTTGGTTTGCTTTGCCTTTTGTACGCTCATCTTCGTTGTATGTTGTAACCTTTTTTTTTGCGTTTATGCGCAACATTGCTGTGGTTTCTTAAATAAAACACAACATAGAATCCGTTTATTCCGGTTAGAGCACCTGAGCCTGAACTGAAGTGAACAGCAAATGCTACCCCCAAAAGGTAACCTTGAATTAGCAGGGATTTCTGCTAGCAGCCGTAAAATGACCTTTACGTGCGCTTTCAAATTGGTATTTTAAGTTTCCGTATAGGAAGTGATACATATGGGGCATTCCTTGCCAAAACAAAAGGTGGTGTTCCCTAAGGTCTCCAATTATGGTAATTTTTTTCTTTACGTTTTTTTGTGGATAGTCTTAGAACAACTTATGATTTATCATTTCGTCATTTTTTCATAAGTTTTAAAAAATTATGGCGCTTTCAACTTAACTTAACCACAAAAAAAACAGCTTATTCTACAACTCCCCTGGTTTTGTCAAAGAATGCCCCATATGCGCATGGACAAAAATCAAACGGCGCAAATCCTAAAAGTGTGCTATGTAATAGTGCTTATTTAACATACGTTTTTATGCTTTCATTTTTGTTAGTCTTTTTTTATGTCTTAAGCTACAAGAGATATTGTGGAAATAAGAGTGGTGTAAATAACACAATACATGGGATATTGTATTCGATTTCAAAGCTTACGAATTCAAGTAGAAAGGATATTTTGTTAACGACTGAAGAATCCTTATTTATTAAGTTGCTCACATTTAAAGGCCGCAAAAGGGGCAAACAGTCTGGTTAAAAGGTATGAGGTTTCTTTCATTTTTTTTTTTATTCTTTCTGTGGTTTTGCTTTTTACTACAACATGATCTTAAAGGAAATATGGCAATGAAAAAATTAGCAGAAAATTAAATTTTTTTAAATTGCAACCAATGAGTATTTACTTTACGCTCTTGGTGGTAACATAATTTCTAAATCAACTTAGCCCCTTCAACAGGAATAACCTTAGGCAAGGGTTGTTTTATTTATTTGCCTTGTTAATTGATTTAAGGCGTATTAATTTTCAGTGAAGCTATTTCTGCTAACAATCACATTTTCTTATATTTTGTTAACATTATAAGTGTATGTGTGACAAAAAGGAATAAGAATCTATTTTAGGATAAATAGATTTGAAGCCTACTTTCTACTAACCCTGGGAGAAGTTCAGAATAGCTCGAACTGAAACGTTTTGTAATATTTATTATTTATGCCTCTCAATTATGTTTCTCGATTTGCCTCGTTTCGTCTCATAATTTCCATACCTAAAAGTATGCTAGTAAAATTTTTACATTTGTAGTTTAACATTTACTAAGCATAGGCTAGATATTTTTGTTTTCATTTAAAATATAATAGCATATTTTAAGCCTTGAAAATAAGAGACGAAACGAGACGAATCGTGATACATAACGCATTCATAGCATTCACAAAATATGCTGTAAGAAAATCCACAAGCCTCTACGTTTAACGAGGTATGTTTTTCGTTATATTGTGGAGAGTTGCAATATAGCAACTTACTGCAAATTTTAATTTTGAACTTATCCCTTGAAAACATGCTAATAGTAATATCTCATTTGGTTCTAATAACTTTTGCCAAAATATTTTATAATTTATATTTATATTATATATTTGAAAATATAAAAAATTGGAAAAAGACTCAACCTCCCTAGCTGGTTAAAACAACATTTCAGATTTCATGATTTTAACTAAATTATTTAATATGCGCTTCTTTGCAATTTTATTTTTTTTTTTTTTTGTTATGAAGAGAAATTCAACTCAACATGCTGAAAATAAACACTCCTTCATTAGATTGAATTATTCAAAAGGATTTTAAAATTTAAATGCAACACTGCACACATATATTGCTAAGAAAACAACTTAATTATATACATTAGGGTGGTTAAAAAAGTCGAACAACTATACTTCTTTTGTATATAGAAAGAAAAACGGCTGTTTTGATCAAATTTGAATTTTATGTGAGTAAAGCAATAATATTATTACCAAAACAGCCATTTTTCATTCTACATACAGTCAAACTTCCATATAGCGAATACGCAATGGACCAGAAAAAAAATTCGTTATATTGAAAATTCGTTACATGGATATTTTATTTTTTTATACTCTTCTATTTTTCTCCTTCAATAAAATCTTCAAATACATTAAGAGTGGACCAGAGATTGGAAAATTCTTACATCGTTAGGCGGTTATCCATTTTAGCATCGCTTCATCGACATCCTCAATGGTAAAAGTTTATGAGTTTAGTCGAGAATTTTGTGTATTCTACATCAAGTGTCTTCTTTAAAATTACTGCCTTAGTCTTCAAAATTTTTGAGAAACTGCTGCCTGAAATCCCAAACTCCCTAGTAATATCTTTCTTTTTGTCACGCCTTCAGCTTTTTTTATTATCAATAACTTTTTCGAGAGAAAGGCTACTTCGTTGCAACATTTTCACTTTATCACTGAACACTGACTGAACTATTGTCACCATTAATAGTTAAGGAACTTTTTTCGATTGTTGTTATTTTCATATTTTGGGGATCCCCTTAAAATGTTTTCTTTTTTCTCCGTATGTAGTTTCATTGACTTGCGTATTAGAAAATGATTTGAAAAAATTCGCTTTAAGGAGATCAGAAACGCATAAAAGTTTGATTTTCAGCAGCAAAATTTCTTCGTTTTAAAGAAAATTTCGCTATAAGGAAATTCGTTGTATGGAGATCAAAATACACTGAAAATAGAACGAAAAAGCTGTGTACCTGAACTCAGTTCGTAGTAGGGAGAACTTCGTTGCATAGAAGTTCGTTATCAGGAAGTTTGACTGTATATACAAATTGAACTAACTTGGTCTTAAACTATTTTTTAATTAAGATCTTAAGAACTTTACTTGTGATAGAGAACTTAAATTCTCAAAACTCGCTTAACATTTAGAGATAGATCAAAAGAGTTTTCTACAAATTAGTTATCTACGTATAGGAAATCCATTTTAAGTAAAATTAAAAAAGAAACTGAGATGACATGAAATATAAAAAATTACGTAAAAAAGGAAAATATTTAATTAGTTTTATAAGAATTTTTTTTTTTCATATAAAAATTAAACTACATTCTGGGAAACAAAATTTAAAAAAAAAATGTATTAATTAAAATTTTGTTTATTGTTGATTGCCGAATCTGTTGCCCCATATCTTTAATTTACTTTCCAAAATATTTTCAATCACACAAATTGAAGTTATCGCTCATGATGCTCGAGTGTTGAGCAATTATGCACATTTTTGTTGAACATTACTTTTTTTGACTACCCTAATATATATGGACACGTGAACGTATACACATATATGAGCAATGCTAGGGAAAATATAGTAAGAAATGCAGTTTGTAACGAACGAGTAAGCTCAGGATGCTGAAACACAACATACACAACTCGCACTACCAACAATACCACCAACGCGGCATAGAGCAAATGAATTTGCTTGACTTTAGTGAGCGTAAGAAAAATCCAACATAATGCAATAATAATAAGACACACTTTTATACTACCATAGCACATATTTATATCACATACATATGAATATATATACACTAACATATCAGAGTTGTAAAAGCCAAAAATTTTAAAAAAAAATCTCCTTTTTTTAAAAACATTGACAAGATATGTGCATGTGCTTATTTGTTCATTAGTGCTTGGAACAAATTTAGTTAAATTATTTTTACTTTTGTTAACAAATGAAATAATTGGTTTCCACTTTTTTTTACGAATAAAAATCTCATGAGAGTACAATCGTTTACAAATTAAATTTGAATATTCATGTTCAAGTTTGAATTTGGTGGGAAATTTTTCAAAATTAATAATGCAAAATTAAACTTTACGCCAACACGCGACTTTATTGAAAAACTCAATCGCCAAGTTTTATAGAAAAAATCTCATGAGACTTCAGTTGCTTAATACATTGTTATGAATGTTGATTTTCGACCATATTTGCATCAAAAAATCTCCCATGAGAATTAAGCTATTTATTTATTTAATATTATTAAATGTTTTTATTAATGTACTAAGTTTCCAGAACCTGTTTGGAAATATTTCTGAGAGCTTAATCGATTGATAAGTATTATTATTATATTAGTACTTGTGCAAACTTTGCACTAGATTTTATGAATGAACTCAATTATTGTTTTTCGACAAGATATTTTTAAAAAACTGTACTCTCAGTCGCTATAGGAGAAAAATCTCATGAGAATTCGATCGATCGATCGATATTAAATCAGCGCTTATAAAGGGTGATTTTTTTTTGCTATTAGGTGTTTCAGTGTAAGTTTTTTGACACCTCAGGCGTGACTCGTAACATGTGTTGTTGTTAGAAATTCTCAGTAGGACTTGCCATTTTGCTATAAATAGTCCAAAAAACGAACAGCACTTACAAATCATTAAATTTTATTGTCCAATTTCGTGCTCTGTGAGAAATCCAATTTTTTATCAAAAAAGTTTCAACAAGACGGTGCCACATGCCACACGGCACGCGATACCATAGACCTATTGAGAGGCGAGTTTGTTGAGCAATTAATCTCACGTTTTGAAGTTGTTCATTGGTCGCAATGATCCTGCGATTTGACCCCACTACACAATTTTTGTGTAAGGCTACGTGAAGCCTCTCGAGTGCAGGGACAAACCAGCTACAATTGCAGCCCTGGAAGACAATATAACAGCTGATATTAGTGAGATGACGACCGAAAAGCTGGAAAAAGTATGCCAAAATTAAAGCTTACGGATAGACCACCCCAGGTTTAGTTGCGGGCAACATTTACTTAAAATAATCTTAAAAAAGTAAATGACAAGAATTGAGCTATTGCTCCAAAGAAAAATTTTATTCATTATTGCAAATTTGTTGTTCTTTTTTAATTTTCGAAAACCATACGCTTAAGAAATCCGCTTTATAAGTAAATATTAATTCTTATGCAAACTTTGCACTAGATTTTATGAAAGAACTACTCCCAAACTCATTTGGGTAAAATATCATGTTTACTATCATGTTTACTAATTTAATCGCTTATTTATTCAATGTAGCTATTTCAGCTATTGTTCGACAAATATTCCTACAAAAAATTTTATTCTCTGCTGCTATAGGAAAAAAAATTTCATGAGAATTCCATCGCATCGTGTGTCTAAAAATTTAATTAATGCCTGTTATATAAAATCAGCGCTAATATTTGACGTTATTTTTCTTAAAAATCTTATTTTCTGTGTTTAATGAGGAAAAAATTTTAAGCAACTTCAAATGTATAATACTTTTTATTTAATATTTGAGTTAATATTTAACTTTGTTTTCTTTGAATGACTTTATTCTCAAACATTATTGTCAAAAATCTCTTAAGAGTTCTCTCATTTACTTATTTTAGAAAATATTGCATGACACTTCAGTCGATTCAAAAATTTTTCAAAGTCTTAGAGCCTTTTAACATAAATTAAGACCTCAACTTTTCCTGTTTATTTGCTTGCGATTTTTTCTTTCTTCGCTATTTGACTTCATTTTACAACTCTGACTTGGCATATTGCATGCTATAAATTAATAACAATAGCATGTAAAAGTCAACATTTTTGTGTACAAGTTTTTGTGCGCGTATGCACTTTGTTTGCACAACTTTATTAAGTTTACTATTACAACTATGACGACTATTTCTCCTACAACTCGTATGCATTTTCTTTTTTTCTTCTCTTTTTATATTGTTTTCTTTTTGCCTTGTAATTGTATATGTTTCAAGTTTTTTAATGTGTGTGTGTATAAGAGTATATTGCTCCAAGACCGTAGCACAAAAGTCATTAACAATTTATTAATTAACCTTGTTTCCTGGATTATTATGATGACGATGACGACGACGACAATGTTCAGCATGTGCACCATAGCACATTTTTGCTCCAATTTTTCTTATTTTAGTTACTTAATTTGTACACTCTTTTCCTTTTCATATTTTTTACTTGACAGCAATAGTAAATGTAGTAACAAAATTGCATTCTTTATGATTTCAGGTCACTATGGTGACATAATTAATAAAACATGGCGTATGAAGAGCGCTGCATGAAAAATAATTCAGCGTGAAAATAATGAAAATCATACATTGCTCTTGCTGTTAGTGGTGCTTGCAACATATAATGTTTGGGCAACGCGAGAGTATATTAAAAATGTTTTCATAAATTATGCATTAGCATTTATTTTCTATAGTTAATTGTTACTAATACATAACGTAATTAATTTGAAATTTTTCATCATAATATTTTGTAATAAGTTAGGTGATTTATTAACATGGTTGGTAAAGGTATCACTCATATGTTATGCATACTTTTAAGATTGATGATGTTTATTCATTACACTCTGGCTTGGGCGCATATGATTTCATTTCAAAATTAATGAAGGCAAAAGAAAATCTTAAAGCAAATACTTATTATAAGAAAATTTCAAAAATATTCTAATATAATTCAATTAAATATTAGTCAAATTATAAATTGATAGTTTACCTAAGAAGTAAAGAATTTGATGCTTTTTGCAACAAAATAATGTTTTAGTTTTTTTCATATTCAAAGCTTTATCATTTAAATTTTTCTGAGTTCGAAAACAAAAATCGTCTGGCAAAAGTTCTCACATAAATTAACTCCATCCTCTTTTCTTTTAAGGGGGCAGGGGCAGTGGCAGTTAGAATTTTCAAGAAATCGATTTTTTTACATTTTCTTAAAGTATAATATCTTGAAAATATATCTTGAGAATTTGAAGTCAACCCGACAATTATTTTTAGAGTTATTCAGCAATAACCGAAAGGCTCCCTCTCTCTCTTATTCATGTGTTTCTCGTCAGTATGTGTGCGGTAGTTGAACTTTAAATGCGTTTTTCTCAAAACTTTGTTTTCGGAACTGGTAATCACTGTTACTCGAAAACCACTCGATAGATTTCAATGAAATTTACACAGTTTTTGAAAAACATAAAATGATAGAATGATTTTTTTTTTTTTTAATATCGATTTTTTATACCAACAATTAATTGTTGGTATTTTCCCGAAAATCTGCAGGTAAATTTCCTGAGGCCGCAATTTTTTTGATTTAAAAAAAAACCATCGGTCAGGCACTAGATTATTAATGCCTTTGCAGATGATTTGACATTGATTGCTAGTGGTCTGATTTTCAGTACATTGCCAGAGTTCATTCAGAACAAGTTAAAAAAAACTCTTCTCAATAGCAAATACGGCTGGCTTAGACAATTTTGATATATAACACAACTTTTCTGATATTTTGAGCGATTTCTTTTCAATAAACCGTTGTTT
Source organism: Tricholauxania praeusta (assembly GCA_949775025.1). NCBI lineage: Eukaryota > Metazoa > Arthropoda > Insecta > Diptera > Lauxaniidae > Tricholauxania > Tricholauxania praeusta. Next base: position 126,921,439 of record OX459030.1, on the reverse strand, counting down.
CACATAATTTTATTACACAACTCAACACCAATTTTGTCTCTGGGTTCTATGTAGTAGTCAAATTTTGATTTCTTTCACATAACTAATACTAGAAAAACTAGTCTTATTAGTTGAAGTTTGCTTTTTTAGGAACTAGAACGACCTAAAAATGCGAAAATCATGGCTTACTAACATATTTCTGGCAAAGTTACATCGAAAGGTTACATTTTCCAACAAAACCTTTATTGAGGTCAACAAAAAACTACTCTTTCTCTTCAAACCATGTTTTGAGTTATATCGATATCTTTATTTTTTTCTCAGAAACATCGTCAATTGAAATTTATTGTCCAGGTCTCCATACAAATCTTTAGAAGTTTCAGTAATGCAAATTTGTAATAAGCTTCAATTTACGACATTTCGGAGAAATAAAAATGATATAAATAAAATTTAAAGTGAATTTTGAAGAAAAAGAGTTGATCTTTCGAACCCCGTTAATGGTCTTACAAAAAAAAATCGCCTTTCAATGTAACACAACCTCAAATATTTCGAAAAACAGTGATTTTCGCACTTGCAGGTCAGAATATCTCGAAAGCCAGAATGGTCAGAGAATTTCTGATCTTGGATTCGAACTCATCGCCACAAAAATATTAAGAAAAGTATATTTTGATTTTAGAGCTAGAGATTTTACCAAATTTTGTCGCCTTTTGTTATTAATTTCTGCCCTCTACAATTTCTTAAGCTTCACACTAGTCTATGATGTTTTTAAATTTTTGTTATCGAAACATTTAAATTTAAAACGCACAATAGAAAATAAAGAAATTTTCAAAAGAAAGTGAAATTGGATCTTTTATTGTGAGCCAAACGATTGAGAGCGCATTTTGCGAATGTTCGGCGTTTTTTTTTTTTTTTCATAAATCAAACAAACTTCGCCTGCAAAGCTTGTTTGATATATGCCTAAAAATATGCTCTATATAAATGGTACCACTTCAGTTATTTATATTTCCCATGAGATGTCGCTTTGAGCAATATGATATTTAGCTAAGTCAACAACCACATGAGCGCTCTCTTTCTATTGTTCATTAAAGCTTTTGTTTTTTTATTTTTTTTTTGCAAAATGGCGATAGCGCAATGAAATGCAGAAATTTTATGTGATTTTTGGTCGCAGAATAACTGCATAATTATTGTAAATAGTTGTAATTTATGATAAACATTGCACAAATCTAACAATATATATTTAAATAAGCAATAGATTCAATGGAAAATAACTCACCAGTCTTCAAGAATTGCTGTGCCTCGACATGTGGTATTTTGCACTATAATTACTTTGACTGCCACTTTTTTAACTTTTCACATTCACTTTCATATTTTGCAACACTTTCTACACATTTTTCACTTGTTTTATTAATTACTTTATCACTTTATTATCATTTAATTCAAAAAAACCGGCAGACCTTAATTATTGCGACTGCTACAAATAGGAAATGAATGACATTTAGTATGTGAGTTGCCATCGTATTAAAAAATTCGTTTACACACTACTATTTTAAAAGTACTTTATTGGGAAAGTAAAAGTAGTTTTACTTCATTGTAATGTAAATATGTAGCAATTACGTATGGAAGACAACTGCGGTCAACGCAACTGCTGACAACTCTTGCCCTTTTAATGAATTTTTTGATTACTTATATGAGACTTCTTTGGAACTTCTATGTCCCGCTTTTGTCAAATTATTTTCATGTCTGTCAGTAACTCATTGATAAAAGGGAGGATGCTTTTTTTCACTAATCCGTTGTCGGTTTTACAGCAAATACAACTATATCTACTAATTATTCTTCAATCGATCAAGGCTCACAAGTTCTTGATACGGCCTGATTACGCTCATGCCTCTAAAAACTGCAAAAATTTCTAATTGATATTGATTCGACATTTTCAACAAACTCTTCCTATAATAGCAAATGTCATTGAGTTTCCGTTTACTGCACGCATTTGTGAGTGTCCTCAATCCTACTGGTTGAATTTATGCCTCTTTTGATCCCCTAATTCGATTCATGAAGCTGAACGCTTTTTGTTTTTTTTTTTTTTTGACCAAGTTGGATAATTCATAGCCTATATGAGATTGTTAACGACTAATTTAAAGTCATTTAGTTGGTTGGATAAAAAATTTGCGACTCACATCACGAACTGTGCCCATATTTGTGTGGATTTGTTTCAGTTTGAATCAGTGGTGCTATGTCACCAAAAGCTTGGGGGGGAGGGGGCAGAGTTTAAATAACATATCGAATCGATGATATTTTGAATTGAATCGATGTATTTATATTGGACGTCCCCTTGTCCACAAATAACGTTAGGTGTTTTTTTGAAAATTCGAAAACCTTTGTGAGATTTGGTGAGTTCTGGCAGGACCCCCCCCCCTCCCCCCTTTCTTTCCGTGAGACTTGTCTCATAATTCTTAGATGTAATCTGCTATAATAATGTAAACTCTCTGCATTAAAAAGTTGACGTGAGATTTTCGTTGAGCCCCCCCCCCCCCCCCTCTCTCTTGGTGATATTTGGTGACACTTTGCTGGACCTCCTTCACCCGATTTTTTCTTACGTAATTTATGGACGGACTCTAATAATAATATCAGACATGGGCCTCCTGCAGCCCTACCCAATTGACGCCTACGCCTCTGGTTTGAATAACAGCGTCAAAGAAAAAAGGAAGATACTCCATTTGCAATGATAACGCAATGCATGACATATAACTGTAAACCCAGCCAAAAGCATTTTTATTCCTTTTTTTTACGCAATGGCAACCCACTTACTTAAACTGTTTCGTTTCGCATCGTTCTCAGTCAAAATGCATGCGAACTTCCGCCGGTACGTTGAATAATATTTTAGAAAATAAAGTGTTAAATAAAAGTGAAATAATTAAGAAAACAAGTGATTAAAGTGAAAAAAGTGATAATTAATATGAAAGTGAATGTGAAGAGTTAGAAAAGGGCAGTCAAAGCAATTACAGTGCATATCGCCATACACCACATGTCGAGGCACAGCATTAACGAGATTGCTTGAAGAAGGGTAAGTTATTGTAGCATTCAATTGTTTTCATAGCTTAATTCAATAAATATGTGTAGATTGGTGAAAGGTTCATCATAAAATGCAGCTAATTACAATAATAACTTATTCTGCGACCAAAAATCTAATAAAATTTATGCATTTCATTGCGCTATCGCCATTTTGCAAAGAAAACAAAAAAAAAACTTTAATGAACCACGGAAAGAGAGCGCTCAGGTGGTTTATGTCTAAGCTAAATATCATATTTCTATTGCAAAATATAAATATTTAAGGTATTGCCATCACTGATTTTTTGTGCAATGGTCAATCCGTACAAGAGAAGACATTTTCGGTACATTTGTACTTTTTTTAGTACAATTGCGTTGTGAAAAATATGCGTCAATTTGTTAAACAAATTTTTAGTACATTCGATATAATGGACGAATTTTAAGTGCAGTCGGCGCATTTTCTGTACATTTAACGGGACATGAAAACTTCAAAAAATTTTGTCTTATGTGTTTTAAAATGCGTATAACTTTTATAAAAAACAAGATATCATTTTGAAACTTTACACACATATTTTTAAACAAAACAATATTTTTAAAATTTTTTTTTTTTCATTTTTCTATGAAATTTATGACTACTAGAATTTTTAAAAAAAAACACTAAAAATCACGGCGGGCATGATTGCAAATCACTGGAACATCTTAAAGAGAAAAAAAATATGAGGTTTTAATCAGCATCAAAGCCGCCAAGGAATGAACTACAGGCAATAATTTTGGCCCAAAAATAACAAAATGGCGTCGTTTTTTCCAAAATTTTGAATTTTTCGGGTCAAAATCATGCCAGAAATCAATAACTATAATACCGATCTTTCTGTTCGTAGTTCATTTCTTGCATTAATATGTGCACAGCAACATATTAAAATTTCAGAAAGATCGGTCAAGTAGTTTTTTGTTATCATGCCCGCCAACTCGAAAAACGTGGTTTCGAGAAAAACGCGTTTAAGGTTCTTTAACTATAGCTTTTCCAGTACTATAACTTTAACACGATGTTACTAAAATGCTCGCTATATATTTTGTAAGCCGAATTTGAGGTTTATTTTATTAAAAACGTATTTTTCATTATTTTTTAAACAAGACACAAACAAAAAAAAAAATTTTGATTTCGTGAAAAGTTGAAGGTGTCATGTCCCTTTAAGGCATTTTTAGTACATATAAACTATTTGTAATAAATAACTTATTTCTTAGTACAATACTGCCGTACTCAGCGTTAAGGACGTTTCTCAAAAAAAGAAATATCCGAAATTCTTACGACATCGGATAGCTTAAGAAATTACGCGTCTAATGAAATACTCCAAATGCTGGAATCTTAATTCAAACTTATAAACAAATCTCTTAAGAGAACTTTTTCTATCCCAATTTTACAGGTACATATTTCAGCAAAACATCAATTATCTCGAAACAAAACATCAATTATCTCGAAATATAATTTTTTGAGGTACGTCCTTTTCGTTTAGTACATCAGAATATGTGTTTAAAAAATCGAAAGGTTTTTTTTTTTTCTTAATGAATTTTAGAAAATTTTTGTAAATTGATAACATGACTTTAAAAAGTACATTCCGATTCAGTATACTTTCAAAAAAACCCGATTGAAATCCAATCCAATCCAATATTTTGGAATAAAGTCTTATAATAAGCGTAGAGCTCTGAAACTTTGCATGTGTTGCTCTGATCTTTTCCAAATATTCAGTTGGTCTTTTTCGAAAAAAAAGAGCGATCGCACCAATACCACGCATACCACTTAACTAACTGAAATATATGAACCGTCATAACTTTTTAGTCTTTCAACTTGATTTCTGAAACAGGAAGACATTTGAAAGATTGACAAAAAACTGGGGTAAGTTCTTATGTAGCACATCGAATAACGCATTAAAATTATCAATACGACATATAAAATTTACACAAATATGGTTTTTATATTTCGTTGAAAAATTTCACTCATTTGAACAATCAATTTTTAATATAAATCAATAAAAATTAAAAAGTTTTAAGAAGCCATCAGTATTAAGGTATTAGGGCTGTTATTTTCTATATTTTATTTTTTTGATTGATTTGCTTGTCAAACTGAATGAGTTAATACTTGAAAAATTATATTTTCATTTTACATAATTCTAAATATATTGCACGTATTCTGCAAACTTTTCTTAAAAAATATTTTTGGGAATATTTCAACTTTATGCCAAAAAGAATTATTTTCAGGCCACTGAGCAATGACACTTTTGGTAATTTTTTTGCTAATAGGTTAGTGAAGACAATATTCAAAAATTCCAGGAGAAAACTTAATCAAAGCAGAAAATCATTTTTAAAATTCATTTTCATTTTCAAATTTTGACAATTCTTCATGAGATAATAGAGCAATAATTTAATTCAGATTTTTCCGTAGAGTTTTCCCTCAATTTGGCTCATTAATTTTTTAGTTAGAAGCAAACCATTTTGATGCCAAATGCCCATATCTCTTTTAAACATAATAGACTTTTGAAACAAAGATTTTTATAAAATACTCGTATTTCATGTCAAATGCCCTAAGCTACATATCGAACATTACCGATTGACCTCAAACTTGGGTAAAGTACTGTCCTATTGAATGACAATTATATCCCAAATTATTTTTTTGTTTCTTCAAAAACTGCCTGAAGTTGGGGGAATGATAATATGAATGTTTTAGCTTACACCCTACCCTGAGAATCTTTGTCGGTGTCATTACAGAACACTTTTTTATAGGAAAACATGCCTCAAGACTAGGGGTTTCTGATGTAGGGGATCTTTGCAGAGCTGTAAGGATTCTGACGTCGAAGAGTCAGTCTTTCATTATCTTTGTGAATGCCCAGCGCTGAAAAATCGGCGTTTTAATGTATTCGATAGCCGCTTCTTCGACTCTCTTGAAAACATCGCTCAAAAGTGTTCAAAATCCATTTTTAAGTTTATAAAAATTTGGAAATGGTTTGAATAGGTTGAAAACGAAGTTATAAACAGGGTATATAATGGGTTATGATGACAATTGTCATTACGCGTGCTAAGCTAACCTAACCTTAACTAGTTTACACCCTCTGTCTCGTATAGATTTTTTGTTTCCTGCACTAACTATAAAACTCTTAGTCCAAGTGTCTTCGAAAGATTTTTTAATGGCCTTTTGAATGGTCGCAACGATTTTATTCATATATTCAAGAGAAAAAGCTGCGGTTACATCATTTTAAATACATATGTTAGCTTTCCGAAGGAGTTTTTTTAGTTTTCGAGAAAAAACTCATTGAACATTTCGTCATTACCTACTTTTTGAATCGCCAAATAAAAGTTTAATTTATTTTTGATTTTGAAAAATCAAGCTTGAGTTTTAAAGCTTTCGAAAAATCGTGACGGCCATTCAAAAGGCAATTAAAAAATCTATCAATAGCACTTAAACTAAGATTTTCACAGCCCACAAAACAGGACAACACTTTGACAAAATTTGAGGTCAATCAGTGTTTGATTTTTGGCTTAGGAAACTTGACACTAAATGCGTCTTATGTAAAGTAATAATATTTTTTTTTACTTCTAGTTGTTGTTCACTTATCATTTAATTATTTTTTCAATTATCATGAAATTTAGAAAGAAATTTCTTAAGTTTCAATCTTTTTGCATTTATCCAAATACACAAATTCTTCAACCCATAATGCAAAAGCAAACTTCCAGCATGTACCCACAACGCATAATTCATTTTAATTTCAGCTGCACTTCGAAAGTGGAATGCATTTTTGCCACTCGTCATTGCACACGCACAATGTGTGCATTTTCGTATTTTTTTGTTGTATTTGAAATTGAGTTTTTGGTATGTGTTCACACGTTCAACACATACCAAAATAGTTACCCACATATACCTAGCAGCAGCAAAAAACAAAAAGAACTAGAAATTCCGGCATAACAACATGCAGTTGCCTACATGCGTTGTTCTTTCGCGCATTGTTTTCCTTGCATAATTTTAGGCGCACGGTGAAAGTTTTTTTCCATTTTTTTTTTTCGTTTCTAAGTTTTGTGCTGTTTTTCCATTTTTTTACAATTTTTTTTTGTTTTTGTTCCGGAAGGAAACATCAACATTCAACTCATCAATCAGCAATTTGTGAACATGAAAAGGAAACAATTGTGTGTGTTGGCAACGGAAGCGCGAAAAATTCTAGTAAAGGGATTGCGTGTGGATACTGTGGTTGTGTAGGCATGTGAGTCTGTGTGTGTGTGCGAGTGTGCATGTGCAATTCTCTTGACGACGCTTTGTTTGCCAGCAGTTGCAATAGTACTTGCATGTTTTATGTATGAACAATTTCTGAGCGGGGAATGCGCAAAACAAAAAAAAAAATTGAACGTAAATTTAATGCGAATGTGCAGCAAAATGATGCCAAGTGAGAAAATGCGGTTGTTAGTAAACAGCAGAAATATTGTGTTGTTCAAAATGTGGGTCACATTTGCACGTGTTGTAGCTACGCTGCGCTGGGTATGAATAAGTCAAGAATCTTTGAGAAGTTGTCATAACAATCTAAGAACCGACATAGAGTATTAAAGATTTTGCTGTTACGGAAAATTCAATGGTGTTGCTGAGAACAAATTTTTTTTTTTTTTCTCGACTATGAAAATAATTCTCACTGTGCTAACTATGCGCTAAAAATTTAAAATCTTTCCATTTGTCACCAATTCTTGCACGTTTTTTCAACACTCGTACGCTATCACGTGCCTTACTCGCTGGCATAACACACACATGCAAGCGTAATTCTAGTGGTACACTTAAGAACGCTTATATATTCCACCTTCATCATCTTTCATCCTCTCAGCTTTTTCGACTTTACACATGTTGATGATGTCCTTATCATCATCATTATGTCGACACAACTTAACGTTCAACTTTTGCGGCATGTTGGTTGAAAAGAGAAAACTCTTCTCAATTTCATCTAACTTTTTATCCTTTCAGTTTTTGAAGTGAATGGATGCTGTTGGCCTGAAGTTCACTCGCTTAATTGCGGATAATCGTGTGAATTTTTATTACCAACATCAGCAGTGCAGTTGTGGGTTCATGGCTTGTTGATGGCAATCCTAGGTATGTGTGTTTTGTAACTAAAGCCAAGCAAAATCATAGCAAAATTTCAATCATAATTTAAGCTGATTAGTACTAAGCTGCTTGCGTATCAGTGGTTGCCATCAATAGGAATTGCGTTGATTTTCGAAGTAAACTTAAACGGCGGCCATGCAAGGATATTAAATTAAATTATGTCTAGCCGGTAGTTTAATGAGAGCATTTCAGTAAACTGTGTTTTCCATTTCAATTAATATTCATTGGTAAAATTGATTAGAAACGCGAATATAATGGCGGCATATATTTAGCAAAATCTGTCAGCTCAGCAGTGATTCGACTATAAATTAATAGTTTTTAAGATTATATATGTTTTTCAAAAAAAATGCTAGTCCTTTGCCGTTTAAGCAAATTTATTCCCAGAGTTTGAGCTAGTATATGCCTATATGCTTAAATTTTAATCGAAATATAATGATAATATTCCTTAAGGTATGCGTCACAAGACATGTAAAATTTGCGAACTTTTCTCATATACTTAATTAGAAATCTCATGATCAATTGAATACCATGCATTCGATTTGCATTTTGTTTTTCTATTTGGTGCATAAACGAACAATTGATTTGGTGTTTCCGAACATACAGTTGACCATAAGAAAAACATGCATTTTCTAAACATAATCCAGCAACAGTTAGGCATTGTCTTTGGGCTTTGTAGATTGTGATGGCATAGGCAAAGTGCACTGGTAACTGAAGCCACTTGAAATATAATTATCGTTATAGTCCTTGGCTTTATAGTTGTACCGAGTCTCATTCATGTACGTCAAATAATTGCTGAGATATGAAAAAGTTTAGCTTTTTATCATTTTAGAGGCGTGGTATGACCCATTTTTTCAATGAAGCTTCTCTTTTGTATATATTAACGAGGTTTCAGTCATTTGTGTCAAATAGTTGATAAGATATGATGAACTTAGTTCTACTCTAATATGAAAGGGCGTAACGTTACCCATTTTTTCCAAAACGCACTTAGCTAAGAACCAACTTTTATTCATCTGTGTCAAATAGTTAGTTGCTGAGATATGAAAAAGTATTTTTTAACATATTGGAGGCGTGGCACCGCCTATTTTGTCATTAAATCTTACTTTGGTTTTTACTTTTAATATATCTACCAAGATGCATTCATTTGCGTCATATTTTTGATAAGATATGATGAATATTATATTTTTTTAGGGGGCGTGGCATTGCTCATTTTATCCAAACCATATAAAATACAAGTACTTAGTCTTTCGGTGATTGCTTGAATGGCTTAGGAGTCCATAAGCAACACACATACATACATACACACATTGAGCACTATATATGTTACCGGCCAAACTAGTTTTAGGCCAAACTAGTTACCGTTAAGCCTAAAGAGATACAATGAAATCTTAATGGCAAAGCACTATGGCTAGGGAAAACTAAGGCAGTAGCGAAGTAAGATAACAAAACTTATCAATTTTATTGAATAATTGGCAAGTGGTTAGTAATGATAGGTGGGCGGCTTTCGGCCACGGCTCAGGACTTACATCCTCCAATATATCTAACACTGGCTTCGCGGAGGCCTTCGCCGCGGCTCAGTCTATAACATGTGCAATACCGGCTTTGCTATATGCAGCTTTTTTGTGTTAAAATTAAATTGCATACTTTAAGGCATTCAAATAAACTAGTTTTGCCTAGCAAAAACTAATTTGGCCTAGGAAAAACTAGTTTGGCCTACGGAAAACTAGTTTGACCTAGGAAAAACTAGTTTGGCCTAGGAAAAGCTACTTTGTCCTAAAAACTAGTTTAGCCGATAACATACATATATACGAGTTTAGATAGTTTTCCTACTGAAGCCTGTACTCAAAAACTAAAAATTGCAAAATATACAAAATTTCTCAGAGTATTGCACAAAATTGTTGCATAAATTTTCAAACGATGTGGTGCACAAAATACATGAGTTTTTTTTTTTTGAAAATTATTTTTTGTCATTAAATCTCCACAAAATATATAATTAGAAATGCTGCAAAATGTTATATTTTTAGCTTGACATCAACTGTTATATTTTGCTTCTTTTTTTTCTATCAAAGCAACTGCTGTCATCCTGAGAGCACTACAACAAGAAACTTAGAAGAGTAGCAGCTACAGCAGTGAAACTTTCATTATAATACAACAACAACGACAACATCAGCATTCTTAATTACAATACCTCATTAATTTTTAATAAGTTCATAACTTTACATTAAACATGGTGTTGCTTCAGTGTTGCGGCACACACATACTCGTGTGCACACATAAAAATATGAATTACTAAATACTGTGTATGAGCCTTCCCTACTATGTATGTATTTGTCACTGTTACCATAGGTAGTTTTACCTGGCAATAAGAAGCACAAGTTTTTTAATGAGCTTTTGAGTAGTAGCGCAAACTAGCGTATGCATTTTTTGTTGCATACTTTTAGGTACAACAAAAAAAAAACCAATTTTATTGCAGAAAATTAAAAAATCTACTTATTTTTTTTTTGCTGCAAACAATTTTTGTAAGCGCACACTACATAAAACTCAATTGTGCAATTTTAATTGCGCCTAAAACTATGCAATTTAAATTAGAAAAACATATTGTTACGAAATTTCTGTCCCTTTGACGATAATTTCGATCTCTCACACTTTTCTGAGTTCGATCACTGGATTGTGTAACAATTAAAAACACACAAACTTATTTAGTTATAAAATGGTTTATTTTATTAACGTTCAAATTCTAATATTAATTTAACACTGTATAGAAAATTGTTTTGTTCTACTACGGATCACACTGTATTCACTTTATTGCTTACTGCTTCGCTGGTTTAATTCTACTGTAAGTTCAGCTCAGATGACAACCCTTTTTATACTGCAGTCATCACTCTCTCGAATAATCCAGTACCTTCTAAGTGGCGTACATTCTACCATTATCTACAACCCACCAGTGCTACTTTGTAGCGTGCATTCTACTACTATCCACATTTCACCACAACACCAGCATGGCGCACTGACGTTGAGCTAACTATTATGCTAGATGTTAGATGGCGTTGTACGTTGTACGACGGCGATAATTTCTCTCGGTTGTTGACTTTTTATTGTTTACTGCAGCGTCTGTTCGGTTTATTATTTTTAGCATTTTGCGCTAGATGGTGCTAATATCGTTTAGTTTATTTCGTTGGTATTTATTTCAAGAGTCTTCTAGCATAAACCAAATTTCGCTACACTGCCCTCCGCTTAAACTTGTTCGTCCCGAACAAGAGTCTCTCCGTCCCTAGTATAAGGTGCCAGCCTTTCGATGTGGACTACCTTTAATTTACTTTTGTTCCCGGGGTATTTTTGGATTCGATACACAACATCATTAATCCTTGTGACGATCCGGTAAGGTCCCTCCCAATGAGTCTGTAATTTAGGAGACAAGCCTCGTTTTCGTTGTGGGTTATGTAGCAGCACTAGTTGACCTTCTTTGAACCCTTCAGTATTTGCTCGCAGGTCATACCGAGCTTTCATCTTGTCGCTAGCCAATTGAGTACGTCTTCTAATAAGCTCGTGTATATCTGCTAATTCTTCTCTTTTCCGCGACATGTAATCGTCAGCTTGGGTCGTTTCTGGGACAACGCTTACTCCGTACTTCAAATCTGCTGGAAGCCTTAAGTCCGTACCAAAAATGGCTTTTGCTGGCGTAACTGTAGTGGTATCGTGTATTGCCGACCGATAAGCCATCAGAAACATTGGTAGATGCTCATCCCAATCTTTTTGTTCTTTATCGACAACCTTTTTTAAATGTTCCTCTAGAGTACGGTTGAACCTTTCGACCATGCCATCGGACTGAGGATGCAAAGCTGTGGTGCGTGTCTTCTGTATTCCAAGCATGTCACAAACCTCCTTAAAAAGTGTCGACTCAAAATTTCGTCCTTGGTCGGAATGCAACTCAAGTGGAGCTCCATATCGGCAAATCCAATTTTTGATGAAAATGTCTGCCACTGTTTTTGCTTCTTGATTGGGAATGGGATATACTTCTGGCCACTTACTGAAATAATCAATTACCACAAGGATGTATTTATTTCCTGCATTGCTGATTGGAAAAGGTCCCGCTATATCCATGGCTATCCTCTCAAAGGGAGCTCCAACGTTATACTGATGCATTTTTCCCCGAGTGCGTTGCCTTGGTCCTTTAGCAATTGCACATTGGTCACAACGGCGGATCCAGTCAGCAACTGATTCTTGACATCCTACCCAATAAAACCGTTTCTTTATTTTCTCTGTGGTTTTCGTTATGCCCAGATGTCCACCACTCGATCCATTGTGATAATCCTCGATTATTTCCTTAAATTTGGCCTTTGGAATAACCAGCAGTTTTGAGCGAGTTTTACCATCCTCGCTTTCCCAGATTCGGTAGAGACAACCATCATGCAACTCCAAACTTTGCCATTGCGCCCAGTATGCTTTACAGATTTGGCTTTCATTTGAAATTTCTTGCCACGCCGGTTTCCTACCCAGCTCCTTAAACTTAATTATAATTGCCAAATCTGTATCATTGCGCTGGTCCCGTTTTACCTCCTCTTTTGTCCACTTTTCTTCAGGCAAAACGTTCAAAAGGCGCACATCAATTGTTCCAGCTTTATTTTCTGTTCGCGAACAATGACCGCATTCAATTTTACATGGACGACGGGAAAGTGCATCCGCATTTCCATGCTGGCTTCCTTTGCGATGCTCTATGGTGAAATCATAGCTCTGCAAGCGTTCTATCCACCGTGCGATTTGACCTTCAGGATCCTTGAATTGAAGTAGCCACCTTAATGCCGCATGGTCTGTCCTCAGGAGAAAGTGCTGTCCATATAAGTACTTATGGAAGTGTTTCACGCATTCCATTACTGCCAGTAACTCTCTCCGAGTTACACAATAATTCCGCTCAGGTTTCGACAGAATTTTGCTGAAATATGCGACGACTTTTTCTTGTCCATTGATGATTTGGGACAAAACTCCTCCAATACCATGGCCACTCGCATCGGTGTCCAATACAAATTCTTTGCCGGGTATTGGGTACGCGAGTATTGGCGCTGTAGACAGTAATTCTTTCAGCTTTTGGAATGCAGTTTCCTGTGCCCCACTCCATTCGAATTTTCGATTTTTCTGTGTCAGCTCATGTAGACTGCCTGCAACATTTGCGAAACCAGGAACAAAGCGTCTGTAATAAGTGCACAGACCCAGAAAACTTCGCAACTCATGAAGATTAGATGGTCGTGGCCAATTTTTCACAGCTTTTATTTTATCTTCATCTGTGTGTATTCCTTCTGACGTAACCTTGTGCCCCAGATATTTGACTTCACGCTGGAAAAGTGAGCACTTTTTCGCACTTAATTTTAGTCCAGCTGTCTCCAAGCGCTCAAACACTTCCTCCAGATTTTTCAAGTGGTCATCAAAATCTTTACCCATGATGATTATGTCATCGAGATACACTAGACAAGTCTTCCAATGTAGTCCTTTGAGAACTCGTTCCATTAACCGTTCAAACGTAGCTGGAGCGTTACAAAGACCAAACGGCATGACGTTGAACTGCCATAGACCATTCCCAATACTAAAGGCAGTTTTCTCTTTGTCTTTTTCATCTATTTCCACCTGCCAATATCCACTTTGTAAGTCCAGGGTGGAAAACCATGTTGCTCCAGATAACGTATCCAGTGTATCATCGATTCTGGGTAACGGGTAGCTGTCTTTTTTGGTGACGTCATTCAGTTTTCTGTAATCCACACAGAATCGCATACTTCCATCCTTTTTCTTCACAAGTACGACCGGTGAACTCCATGGGCTTTCTGATGGTGCAATGACATTTTCTCGCGCCATATCTTCTATAAGGCCCGTCACTTCTTCTCTCTTAGCGAGTGCTAGCCTCCTTGGAGGTTGACGAATCGGCTGAAAATCACCTGTATCAATACGATGTTTGACAACTGATGTTCGGCCATTATTTTCTCCTTTGGACGCAAATATCCGCCAATGTTTTTGCAGAAACCTTTTTGCTTTATTTTTGTTCTGGGCAGACAACTCCTTCGTCCATTCTTTCGTCAATACTTCCATGGCCGACGATTTCGTTAAAGTTGGGCCTTGTGTGTTCTGCTGGTTATTTTCACAATTTATCACAGCCGTAACTTTCTCACATTGCGCTATAAGTTCACCTTTTTGCATCCATTTCGGCTTATTTGTTGGATTCAAAATTCGCACCGGTATTTTTCTGTCTATTCTTGTGTTTACTAGGGTCTTTCCAATAATCAGGTCTTTCTTAAAATTTTTCTTATCTGCTTCCACTACCCATAGATGGCTTGTCCCACAGTCTTCATTTGTTGTGGCCCAAATAATTTCTTCGGTGTTAGGTTCGATTCGACAGCGCTCACTTATGTAGACTCTTGCAATTGTTAATTTTTGTCCACAGCCAATGTCTAAAGGTAACTCTACATTGGCATACCTTAACGTTTTTTTTTTAAGATCCAAAGTGAACCCGTGTCGAATCATGAAGTCCACGCCAATGATAACCTCATCGGTGATGTTTGCAACAATGAAATCATGTTCCACAGTTTTGTTGCCGATAAGAATACTCGCTGTAACTTTTCCTACTATTTGCGCAATTTCTCCTGTCGCTGTTCTCAATTGGATCCCATTTAATGGCGTTACTCGTCGTCTATCAAATAAGTCTTTCCTCACAATTGAATGCGATGCGCCTGTATCCAAAGTAAGCTCACATGGTCTTCCGTTGATTTTTCCACCGATGGTAAGGCTGTTGGAATTTCGGCAGAGCTTCGAAACCAAGACTATGGGGCAATCATCTGTAAGAGTCAGCTCACGCCCCGCTGTACTGACTCTCTTTAGTTTAACGACTGCTGATCGCTAACATTTTCGCCATCGTTCACCCTATTTCCAATTCTTCTTTTTGGTGAGCGTGATGCAGATCGTTTACGACGTGATTTGCAGTCACGTGCCATGTGTCCCTGCTTACCACAATTGTAGCATTTTCCGCTGAAGCTACCGCTGGCGAACGATGAATTTTTCTTTTCAGCCTCCACCTCCATCCGACGAGTTTTCAGTGATGGGCGGCATGTCAACGCAATCGTCTCCTGCGTGAGGGCAACCGTTACTGTTTCATTAAATGTCGTCTTCGGGCTCCTCATTGTCTCGCGTTTTGTTTCTGAGTCACGTATGCCGTCAATAAACGCCTCTATTTTGAATTTTTCAGCTACGACACTTAACTCGTCAGGATAGGAAAGGTGTGCCAATCGCTCAATATCCGCAGCATACTCCTGCAAGGACTCACCAGATTTTTGGATACGACTTTTCAACTCCAATCTGTGAATCTGCTTCATGTGGTCACTGCCATATTTTCGCTGTAAGGCATCCATCACCGCCTTGTAATTTTTCTGCTCTGCCACTGGAACCGTTTGCAATACTTCTGCAGCTGCGCCTTTTAATGCCACAATTAGCGCTGCAGCTGCGCTTTCGTTATCCCAACGGTTGTGACCAGATGTTGTTTCGAACTGGAGCTTGAAAACACTGAATGGCGTTGTTCCATCGAATGAGGGTGCCTTAAGCCTCTCTGCGCTGATTTCTCTTATAACTTGAGTGGTTGGTTCACTTATTTCCAACTGTTGAATCCTTTTAGTAACGTCTTCAAAATTATTTTGAACTTTTTCAAGATTATTTTGAACTTCTTCCTTGAATGATTCAACGTCATCTCGTAACTCAGTCATTTTTGCATCGAGGCCATCTACCATTTTGGCAACCTCCGTTCGAACAGCTTCAATGTTTTGATTCATTGCGTGGATCTGCGTCGCGTTCCGACTTAACTTTTGGTCTATTTGCAGTGCATTTTGACTTAACTTTTCGTCTATTTGCAGTGCATTTTGACTTAACTTTTCGTCTATTTGCAGTGCATTTTGACTTAACTTCTCGTCTATTTGCAGTGCATTTTGACTTAAGCTCTGACCAATTTCTTCCCGAACGGCCTGGATACTGCTTGTCATCGCCATTAACATTTTCTCGAATTTTGACATATCTACAACTTCACCACTTGCCGCTGGTCCAGAAGTTTCTTCCACTTTCGCTGCTGATTCTGATACATCACTATAAAATTCATGCTCTTCCAGGTTTACACCTTGAGCCTCAAGAGCCTGCCGTAAGCGTTTCTGTAACTCCACCTTTCCACCAGTAGATTGCAGACTCAGCTGCTGCAACTCCTTCTTCAGTTGATCCACTTTTAGTTCGTCAAACTTAACCATTTTTATTTATTTATTTTTATTTTTTTTTTTTAAATTGATTGTTAATTCTTTTACACAATCCCACTTCTGACACCAATTGTTACGAAATTTCTGTCCCTTTGACGATAATTTCGATCTCTCACACTTTTCTGAGTTCGATCACTGGATTGTGTAACAATTAAAAACACACAAACTTATTTAGTTATAAAATGGTTTATTTTATTAACGTTCAAATTCTAATATTAATTTAACACTGTATAGAAAATTGTTTTGTTCTACTACGGATCACACTGTATTCACTTTATTGCTTACTGCTTCGCTGGTTTAATTCTACTGTAAGTTCAGCTCAGATGACAACCCTTTTTATACTGCAGTCATCACTCTCTCGAATAATCCAGTACCTTCTAAGTGGCGTACATTCTACCATTATCTACAACCCACCAGTGCTACTTTGTAGCGTGCATTCTACTACTATCCACATTTCACCACAACACCAGCATGGCGCACTGACGTTGAGCTAACTATTATGCTAGATGTTAGATGGCGTTGTACGTTGTACGACGGCGATAATTTCTCTCGGTTGTTGACTTTTTATTGTTTACTGCAGCGTCTGTTCGGTTTATTATTTTTAGCATTTTGCGCTAGATGGTGCTAATATCGTTTAGTTTATTTCGTTGGTATTTATTTCAAGAGTCTTCTAGCATAAACCAAATTTCGCTACAATATTAATTAAAATAAGCGTAATTTTCATTTTTAAAATTACTATTTACATCGCACTCATTACCAAGCTACTACATTCACTGTAGTTGTAAGTTCAATGTAATTAAAATAATTTATGAACGCACGCACACTTGCAAATGGTTTTTTCCACTACACACACAATAATAATGATGACATGAGTATTTAATGTTGAATACTGTATGCTTAATGTTAACTAAAAATAAAAGCGACGCCTAAAACTATGCATTAAATCATTTTAACGCTGCATTGTGTTCTCCAAACAAATGCAAATAAACAACAACGAAATGCTGGTGTTAAAAATTACATTTAATTTATATGTGTTAATGCACAAAAATTATGCAGTATTTGCAACAAATGCTAACGCTGTGTGTTGAATAAACATTGCAATGAAAACAAAACTAATCCGCCTAAAAGGCTGCAATGAATACGATTTTAATATTTGCATATTTGCACAAGGTAAATTGCAATTATTTTCAATAACTGCCAGCGAGCCGCACACACGCACATTTTCAAAATGCGCTGCATTTTGTATCCCAGTAAACATTTCTAAGGGGGGTAAAATGATAACATATCGTACAACGCTGTAGGGGACGGATTTATTATTTCATTTTATTCACGGAAATAATTATTTATAAAGAATTATGTTTTTATTTAGTAAAATTGATATAAAATAGCACAGCTTAACATAAAATGAAGAAAAAAATCGAGGAACAGCCCGGCTAAATGGACATTGTTTTTTTTTGTTTTTAACTACAAAGACACTTAAACTGACATTTAAAAAAAAAGAAAAAAATCTCCGATGTTAAATTCCTCCTAAATAATAGGTTTATAATCCTCTTTACAATGTTTCTTCCAACTGTAATAAAGAAAATTTTACGTTGCTCATCCACAAATTGGAGAATGAATTGTTTTTATTTCGAAGTCTTTGTCAGTAACGTATTATACTCTTAAAAACAAAAGTTTCTTTACTTAACCTATTAAGGTCTATTGGGTAAAATTTTACCCAAAAGAAAAGTACATTTTAAAAAAATCCCACCAAGCGACAGGTAATAGGTGTTGTGGTTTTTAAAGCTTCTTTGGGTAGAAAAAAGCTTGATCTAAAATCAATATTTTTGCTTTTCTGAACTTTTTTGTTTAACCTGTATTTTTGTGAGGCAGAATTTAGGTACTAGTTATATAATTTTCAAAATTTTGGTGGAAAATCGATCCAGGAAAATTTGAAGACTTAAAGAAAGGAGCGCAATACAAATTCAAAGGTCTTATGTGGCATGCTATAATAAAACAGATTTGATTGAATGAAAGGTTGGAGATAAATTTTGTTTTTTTTTGTCTCATAGAAGGCTATTGGGTAAAAATTTACCTAAGCCGATAGGGAAACATTTTTTTTTTTCATTTCTATTGATCCCTGCCCTCCCACACCAAATTTTATCAAAACTGTATGGGCGCTTCTGGTACCAGTCCTTAATGGGTTAAATGTTTTATTAGTTATTTTATAATTTAAGAACATTACGTATTATGTGATATCAAAATGTCACCAATTGTCTTTTAAACGGCTAAGTATTAAAATAATTGATAAAATACCAAAAAAAAAAAACTCTGGAAGACATCTAAAGCTGCTTTGTAGAGTCCAGTCTTTCTAAATTTGATCTCAAAACATATGGCTTCTATTTGATTTTCAGTTCGCAGTCAATAACAGTTTTGAAAACAGTAGAGAAAGTACATTCATCAGTGCCTCAAGAAAGTTTCCAGCCAACAGCAGTTTTATAGATTGTAGAGAAAGTCTCTTCGTCAGTCCCTCAAGAAAGTTTTGAAGAACCAATAGTTTTTTATTTCAATCAACAGACATGGCGATTGACATACTATTAGCTTTACATTTTCTTCCATTATATTTGAAAGAAGTTTTTTAACTCAGTGGAAAACAATAGGCACATAATTATACTAGAAACCCTGAATTCCTTTTTGGAAGTCTTATTCATAGCATTAGCAAGTGCTGTATATCAAAAAGAGTGTTAAGGACATTAATAAAGTTTTTATCTATTTTATGTGTGATTCATTATATATTTTGACTTCTTCATCTCTGAAAAAATATTCTTTTACTGATTTTTGAAATTCTAGATTTTATTTAAAATTCAGTAATCTTTATTCAATATTTGTGCACTATCATGAACTGTTTTCTTGTTCTTCTTATGGTGAAGAAAAACCAATAACAAAATATATTGCTTAGATGATAACTCTCACCATGTATTTGAATTTTTATATTCTCGAATCAATCAATTTTTCCAGTTGACCTCGTATTACTAACACTGTTTGTTGTTGCTATTATAGTATTCTAAAACTTAACAAAAATAAATTTAAATCGTTACATACGCAGTTTTTGATTACGATATAAGTTAGTACCATATAACATACTATATCATACTGAAAGTTAATTTACTAGAACAACCAATAATATTATTTCTTTTCTAAACATTGTTTGAATAATTAGAAGCTATATAATAATAATTAAAATTAAATTTTTTAAATTAAATTAAAATTCATCTTGAAACATTGAAAAAATTGGAGACTGAAAGTTAGAAATCTAAGAAATCTTTCTAAATGTTGACTGGGTTGCAGGAATTGCATAGCATTTTCAAGTAGTTATCCATGCAAATTTTTGTTGTGTGGTCTTTGTGGCCAATGCTGTAATATATATCGACAAGGATTAAAAGGATATTAAGTGCGGTTTGTTGTTTTGTAAATGTAGTCTTTAAGTGTTTTGGTTTAAAGGTGTAAGAATGTTAAAGGCAGCCCTTTAAGAAAAAATTGTTAAAGAAAACAAATTACAAAAGATGTAAAGGGAGCTCATAAATTCGCACAAATTTGTAAAAAAACTTCTTCGGAAATTTAACGTATTTAAAGTGAAAAAACTACACTTTCTTCCTACTTAGAATATAAAAACAAAATCTTTAAAATAAAACCATCAAAAAGATAAATTAATTTTTAACTTTGAAAAATCAAGGTCAAGCTTTGGAATTTTCGAAAAACAAACACAAACATTCGAAAGTCAATTAAAAAATTAATTGATTGGACTAAAATTTTTACAGTTCGTACAGGAAACAATTTATCTACACGAAACAGAGGATGCAAGCCAAAAATCTCAAGCAATCATCTCCCGTACATCAGTCGGTTTTTGGAGAAGTACATATTTTGTGAAATAATACCATCCAGTAGGACTAGCTAGCAAACTCGTAAATAATAATGGCTCAATAACGGGTACCATGGCCCGGGGACACATTTTCGGGTCAAAAACAGTTCTTTCCAGGGTCCCGAGCCTTCCTTAGTGATGTCCAAAAATATTTTTGAGCTATATTTCGTTTAAAAAAAAATAAATAAAATTTCCATAAAATGGGTCAAAATCGCCCTGTTTTTATAAGACCTAAAAGTATGCCACACTTTATGTTCAAAATTTTATGCTTGCGTTAACACCTTGTTTCTTGAGCTAAATTTTTGGGAAGAGCAACTACGCAGACATTTAGCGAGTCATTACTATCAAGCAACATACCGTATAGTTACATACCCCCAAAACTATGCTGCATATTTTTTCCGAAACGCATTCACCAGTTTACCCTCAAGTCAAGCGTGCGTTAAAAAATTATACTTCGAAAATTCGCGTTCAATCACAGTTACAATGCGCAAAATTTGGCTAAGATTTTCATCGTCATCATGTGCCTGTGTGCGCAATCTAATCAAAAAATTCCAAGACACTGGCTCATTGCAAGATAACACCGCAACGACTTCGCCCCGGTAGTTTGACTGAAAATGTCATCGCTAAAATATATTAAATATTTCTACAGCTTTAATTAGTGCTTGATTTTAAGATGTTTGCTGAAAAAACCATTCTCCGACCTTTTTTGATAGCGATAAACTCGGTCAAGCACAAGCCATAGCTTTCAGTTTTTTCAATCTTGTCAAACCTTCTTTAACGCAAACTCAAGTAATTTCCAAACCTTTCCAATTGATTTGTGTCTCTCATTTTTTAACAAAAAGTTCACTGACTTCGTCAACATCACTTCCTGCATAGTCATCATTGCACCTTCGTAACTTTATTTTCAACATTTCCTCTGTCTCAGGCGCACATTAAGTAATTAAAGAAAATAATCAATTTACCTGTTTGAAGCTTCCGTGTTAAACGCAAAAGAAAGATGAACACAGCGTACAAGAAGATAAAAAGTTCAAACAAAAAATCCCAAGACCCTGTGCCATAATGCAGGGGAGGAAAAAGAAAAAGAAATTCACAGAATCAAATTGCATTCAATTTGCCCAAGCTACCAAGGTAAAATACTTCGTTGTCCGTTCGCTCGTTTGCCATTCATTCGTTCTGCCTACGCCTGGTTGACTGCTCAACTGGCGCAACGGATGTCGTACTTGTTACACAGCGGAAGTTGATGAAATTCAAGTTTCGTCATTTTGCTCTTTCGTTTCATTCGGCGTCGTCAAGCTGCCGCTGCTGCCAAAGTTTAATATTGTTTTTCCGGCGCTTAAACACTTTTTTCTTGCGCTACAATCCAACTGTTGTTGCTGCAAATTGCAGCAAATGCTACAAATTGAGTCATATTAGCGTAACAGACGCCCACATCAACATGGAGGTGTGGCTGGTAGTAACGCCGGAAATTGTAGTGAAAATCGATATTTTATTGAAATTACATCGTTGTATGGTGTTGTGACATCGTGGTGGTATTGTGGGCTAAGTAAGGCAATGAAAAATAATGGCAAATGTGAGAAAAAGCTGCTTACTTACTTAGTTTATAATGCGGTTAGGGTGTAAAATATGCAACAGACAGTAATTTTCGGTTTGTTTTGCTACGCTATGTGTAGTCATTTATTTGCATTTCGTGACTAACTCAACCCAACTTAAGGTTACGAGCCAATCAACAAATGGTTACTGCTGTCCATAGCTTGATGAGCTAATGCTCATAACATTCAGCAAACATTCACTCAGCATATCAGTGTCATCTTAGGTGTCTAACGATGAGATTTTTATACCAAAAAACAAAAAATTCCATTACACACGCTAACTCGTTATGCGCAGTTTGAAACAAAGTCACAAAAAAAAACTTCAAACTATTTTACATTGCATACTTTGTGGCGTGGTGTTTTGTAAATTTTAATTGCGTATGGTGCTAAACAGTGCATAACGAAAAACTAAATAACGACAGCAGCAGCAGCAACAAACGATTGTGTACTATTTACACATTTGCATGTGTTATAGTATAACAATACACATACATGCAAGTGTATGAGTGTGCCTAGTTTGTATAAATTACAAATTGCATGCGTGGTAGTTGTATCATATGCGGTACAAACACTGAAATAAAAACACAGACTTAAATCAACAATAGCAAGAAGCAGCATTTGTTTGCGTGTTAAGAAAACATTTCGGTTGAAATAAGACTACAATACAAAGAATAATCATATGTGAATATTTACCATGTAGTAGCGTGTTTTCCTTCTTAACGTGAGTGTAAGTCTCTGAGTGTATTTTGATGTTGAAGTTTTGTATAACTGCCTGCATGTGTATGCGTGGTAACAGCAGTTTTATTATAATTTCTAAACAAAACGCTTGTTAGAACATATGCGCACAGTGGCAATAGAAGCAAAAACAAAAAAAAAATAAGGAAAGCGATACACAAAACATATGATTTCTCTATTTGTGCATGAACACTGGAAAAAAATTATTGTGCATATTTTTAAAGATTATTTTAAAATACTTTTGTATTTACTAGACGTTAAAAATGAATCGAATAAGTGAGTAATACTTTGTAACTTTTCAATCAACAAATATTAAATCACTTGTAAGACCTCTATCCAATAGTGCCGGATCTTAAATCGTTGAAAATTCTCACACAATCATAACCAAGGACCCAATATTTTGAAAATTTAAAAATTCATGTCACCACAAAAATTTTTCTTCTGGAAGTTTAGTAGAGTACAGTACAGTACAGTACAGTACAGTACAGTACAGTACAGTGCAGTACAGTACAGTACAGTACAGTACAGTACAGTACAGTACAGTACAGTACAGTACAGTACAGTACAGTACAGTACAGTACAGTACAGTACAGTACAGTACAGTACAGTACAGTACAGTACAGTACAGTACAGTACAGTACAGTACAGAATCGTTTCGCACTGAACCTTACCTTACTTTACCGTACCTTACCTTACCGTACCTTACCTTACCTTACCTTACCTTACCTTACCTTACCTTACCTTACCTTACCTTACCTTACTTAACTTGACTTTGCTTTACCTTACTTTACCTTACCGTACCGTACCGTACCTAACCTTACCTTACATTACCTTACCGTAATAGTAAATATTTTCTTCCGTGTAAATCAAACACTTACTTATGGTTATACGTACAATGTTTTTCATTGTATTGTATTCCACAATAACAAAAGCTGCCACAGTAAAATCACACATTCCCAAGAATTTATTTTATTATTATTAAGTTTTGATAACATCAACTAGATGAAATCAAAAAACAGTAACAGCGCAAAAAAAAAAGGAAAATCTTCAAATTGCCATTTGCCACACTAACACTTTGTTGTCACACAAGGACTCAAATGCGCATAAGCACAATAACAAATACTTACACGAGAACTTGTACTCTACTATCTCAGTAGTTCGAGAACGAGTATGTTGTGTTAATTTGTTTGTTGTGGTATTGCTAAGTCTGTTATTTTTGCATGTTTTTTATTGCTTTGTTTTCTCATGTCGGCTTAGGTTTTTGTATCAGTTGGTCAAAAGGATATCTTAAAAATCTATTCTATGAGGTTAAAGGATTATTATTTTGTGTTGCTTTGACTAAATGTGTTTTTGGGTATGCGAGTGTTTGTTAAGTTAATTGATAGCTAAACGTTCCGTTGAAACAAAATAAAATTTTTTTGAAAGAACTGACTTTTAATGTTAAAATGAATTTAAAAGACCAAGAATCTTAGCTGGTGATGCTTAAAAATCAAACACAATGAAAAAAATTTTATGACAATTTATATTTAAGATCTTAAATTAAATTTTGTTACAATTTATAATTATTATTTAAAATTACCTCCAAATTGGGACAAGTAATGACCCACAATATCTTTATGCTCCATTGATTCCTTAAAATGTTATTTAAAAAATCGACCAAATAAATTTATAGACTTTAACTTTTTGCTCGTTTGGTATGTGCTCATTAACCTGTACAAAACTCATTAAATAAAAGTAATTAAAATTCACCCACAATAACAAGAGTTACCAACGCTAACAAATTAAACATGAAAAATAAATAAATCTTTAATTTAGTACAAAATAACAAAAACAACCAAACAACGACAAAGTGAACGACTACAAAACCACGAAACTCAAAAACAAAAAAAAATAAAACCAAGAGGCCAAGCAACAGCAAATTACTTTCACCTGATCCACTGAACCCAATTAAATAAATCTTAAACGATGCCATCAAACACAGCAACAACAAAAGTAAGATTCCTAGAAATATTTCCTAAACATCCACAACAATCATTCGTTGTAGCAATGGAAGCGAAATGAAATGAAATTTGTTACAATTCATTGACTTTTTAAACATTTTAACATAAATTTTGTAAAATAACAAAATAAATTTTATGTAGCAACCGAAATATAGCACAGCGTAAAATTTATAATTACAAGCAGGCACGCCGCCTCCAGAAGACACAAAAAAAGAAAAGAAAATTGGCTATTGAAAATGTTGTCAAGTTTTAGGCATTCAAACCACAAAAACACCAAGGCGCAGCATTTTATTGTGTTAAAATAATAAAAATTCAACATTTAGATAAATAGCAGCAAGGAGGAGACTCAAAAATCAGCACAATGAGTAGACTTAGTAGATTGTGCCATAAATATCAAAGGAGCAGCAGCAGCCAAAAAGTAAAGGATGAAATTTATTACAATGTGGAAATGTCAATGAACATAAATCCGCTATTGTTTGAATGAAGCGATACAAAAGCAAAAAAATTACAAGAAAAAAAAATGTTACGACAACAACAGCGACAGAAACAACATCGACAGCAACAAATAAAACAAAGCCACAGCGGATTTCGTTTAACTGCGCCTTCAAGTATGCAATGAAATTAATGGCCTAAGTGAAAAAAAAAACGAAAATCTAGAGTACGAGCATATAATTCGACAATTTGTTGAAGGAAATGATTTTGGTTTTCCCTCCAACCAAAACTTCAAATACAAATAAATGAGAAGTAAAGAAGAAATAAAGCGTGTTGTGGAATTCATTTGGATTGTATTTAAGTTATGTTGCTTATAGCTCGGTTGCCTGCTGTGTCTCAAGCTCAACAGCACTGTGTGGCAACTAATTTTGTAAATTACAAAATCAGAAGTTAACATAAATCTTGCATGCTTCGACACAATGCCACAATAATGTAGATCTTATGATGCAACAGGAGTAAGAGAAGAAACAACTGAAAAAACTGACTTGACTTGGTATAAATTTGTGGCATAAGAAATGAAAGAAAATTTTTAACCAAATTCGGTGAAATTGAAATACAAAATATTGAATATGAACGCTCACTTAACACAAAATTAAGTTAACAGATTTAGTGCTGATTTTAATAGATATTGAAAAAAAAAAACTTAAAAAAAGTGTGCACAAGAAAATCGCTCAAATTTTTTCGTGCACAAATTATTGCTGGCGTAATAAACGCTTATTTAACACAAGATTAAGTTGACAAATTTAGTGCTGATTTTATTAGATATTGAAAAAAAAGTTGAAATATGGTGTGCACAAAAAAAATCGTTTTCATTTTTTCGTGCATCGTTTTCATTTTTTCGTGCACATATTATTGCTGGCGTAATAAACGGTCATTTAAAACACAACTGCGTCAGCAAATTTGGAGCTGATCTTATTAGATGTTAAAAAAAAAAGTTTAAAAAAAAGTGTGCACAAAAAAACATCGTTCAAATTTTTTCGTGCACACAAGAGTGCTGGCGTAATTATCGCTCATTTAAAATTCAGCTGCGTAAGCAAATTTAGAGCTGATCTTATTAGATGTTGAAAAAAAAGTTTAAAAAATAGTACACAAAAAAAAATTGTTCACATTTTTTCGTGCACACATTATTGCTGGTGTAAGAAACGCTCATTTGACAAAAAATTAAGTTGAGAAATTTAGTGCCGATCTTGTTAGATATTGAAAAAAAAAGTTTTAAAATGGTGCGCACAAGAAAAATCGTACAAGTTTTTTCGTGCACACATTATTGCTGGCGTAATAAATAGCTGCAAAATTTTACTTTTTATATTTTCCGATATTTAATGATTTTTTTCAATTTAATTTTGCCTTGCGAAAAAAGATACATTCAAGTTTGGAGAAAATATATATTTAACAAATAAACGTGAAAAAAACTAGCAAATATCACTGTAAGCCAATTAAGCAGACAACGAGTGCGACGTAACAAATGAGCAAAATAACCTTGTTCTAAGCCACAAGACATAACTTTGATATTTGCTGCAAAACCATGATAGGAAATACTTCCCAAGCTAAAGTTGAATTAAAAGAGTGAAGCGTACAAAAATTTCGTTCGCCTTGAAGACATCAACCAAGCACCTTACAGTAAAGCTACTTCATCCATTCAGTGTTCCATTCATTTGTTTGAAATCTACGAAGCGAATGCGAGAAAATCCACAGATTAGTGTTCCACTTGGATGACTTTAGTTGCTTGTCGATGGTCATGTTCGTGCTGCTGCTGTTGTTGTCATAGCAATTGTACGTAGTAGTATTGTAGTTGTATTTGTATTAATAGCTTTGCTAGTAATTTGATCGAGAGATAAGGCTGCTGAACACAAAAGAAACCAAACGAGCGTATGATAAAAGTGTGAAAAGAATTTCACAGTAGGAAATAAGAGCAATTTCCTTTTTGTCTATTCAAGTCTTTGCAGCAAATCTCTTTTGTTGCTACTGGGTACATGCAGTTGAAAGAGACTGTGTGTGTGCGTATAGCGCGCGTCAGTAGAACATTGGATTTTCTATTTTTATCGTGTTGAAACGAAGAAGATGAAGTGAAATTTATAAGCAACGCCACAATCAGTGCCAGCATCATTTCCACTACTGAATAGTAGCAGCAGCAGCTATAGCTCGTAGTGAGTATCTAGGTAACTACTATGGCAGGAAATTCACAAAATAGGCACAGCTGTGAAAAGAAAGGGCATCAAGTAGCAAACAGGATGTTGTGAGTGCGAAGGATTAAACACTTCAGATTTTATTAGATTTGTTGAATGGAGTACCAAAGTGTTTTCTTGCTGGTGAAGTGGATTAAAAAGCAGAGATAGTAAACGTGATAAGAGGCAGAGAAGAAATGAAATGTAATGAATGATTTAAGTGAAAAGCTGCAGGTGACAATTGGAGGTGAACTAAAGAGTTCAATAATTTATACTGAATATTGAATAGTGGAAAAGCATTGAAATCAAGGCTGAATAATAAGAAAAAAATTGAAAAAATTGTGAGAGCTGAGTTCTTAAAGGTGGAAAAATACTATAACTAAATAACAAGCATCAAACGTTTTTTCGGGGTTGAAATTTCCCAAGATTTGATATTACTTTAAGGCCGTCTCACTGCAGCAACTTTTTCTTCAAGTTTTCGTTAATTTTTACAATAAATTTTGAGCTCGTGTTCCTGAAAATTTTTGCACTATTCAATATTAAATTGATACAAATATTTATAAAAATATTTATAAAACCAAAAATGGCCAACAAAGTGTCAGTATAACACAGAGCGTTAAATGTAGCATCAGAGGGTTACATGCATGCAAAGCATTTTTTTTTTCCATTTTTTCTACAACTTTTTTATGTTCTTATCACGCAAACAACACACAAAGTGTTAAACACGCTAGCCCTTCAACAAATAAAATAATAACAAAAACACACTAGCAACAATACAAGCATACATATGTTGCGCTGCAATGTGCATGGCGTTTTTTGTTTTTTACATTGCATACTTTTGTGTGCATTTGCTTGTAAACATACATTTGTGCGTGTGTGTGCATGTCTGTTAAATTTTTAAAAAACATTGTCACTTAACAGCTGCTCCCATGAGCATTTTTTTCGCTCTTTCATTGTGTATTGAAAAAAAAAAAAAAAGTTTTACTTTGAAAGCAATCGATGTTGAAAATTGTTTGCGTATTTTTTTCGTTTTTAATTGATACTTGTAAATGTTTTTAATAAATTTCAACAAAATATTATGCCATATCTCTGTAGTTGCTTAACATACAACAGTTTATTTTTAGTTTTCAATTTTAGCTAATTGAATTTGCTCTCAGCATTTTAATTAAAAATGTTGTCGAAGTAACTAAAATTCAGTTTTAACGCGGAAATTAATATTCGCTGAATTAAAACTGAGAGCTGTAGTTGTGATTAAAAATGAGTTTTTTAACATGAAGTGAGGCTCCTTGGTTTTCATATTTTTAAGGGAATTTTGTGGTTAAACTACCACTAAATATAAGTAAAAAACTCGTTTAAAAATAACAGCGACTAGATAGCTTTCCAATTACGTTGACATTCTTAATTTGTGTTTTTAAAACTTAATTCACTTGACTTTAAATGGCCAATAGAGATAAAAGTCTTGCCAATTTATATGCCAAGTATTATTAACTAATTGCAAGCACAACAATAATAATTGTACTTAATTGTAATAATTGCCAGAAGTATGAATTCAAAGCCACTAACAAGATAACAAACATTTCAAAATAGTGTTGCATACTTGCTGGCAGCAAAATAATACTGAAATGCAAACAAAGTAGTCCAAAGGAAATTTTCCTTTAATCGGCTTATGTAAAGATTTCCATTTTTGTTATACACTTACAAAAGTGTTAATAAATATACTTTTTATACCGCAAGTAAAGAGAGAAATATAGAAAAAATTCCAGTAAAACAAAAGTATTTAAAATAAAATAGTTCAAGAAGACAGCAAATTCATGACAATGTGGCTTAAATTTAATAAAACTAGTGTATGCGGTCAACAATTTGCAATATTTTTTTTTTTCTTGCAATAAAATGCCATTGTACACTGTTACACATATAAATAATGATTTAATATTAAATTTTACAAAGTGGCGTTGCTCATTTATGTTATAGCTTGCATGTCAGCCTGTAAGTATGCAACATTAAAATTTATTTATATTTTTGTGGGTGGACAGTTGTGATAAATTGAGCAACGCCCACAAATACCACAAAACTAAAGTGTGCTGCTGCACACCTAAATGCATGCAATTTCCAATATACCTGCATTTGTGTGTGTGCTTAGTGGTTAGTGTAGAAAATGTTGCATAATTTTCAGCTTAACTTTCTCTATGTATGTGTTTCTATAAAATTGTAAAAGGTGTGCGCGCGTTGCTTTTGTAAAATAATCAAGTTAGTTTGCTCGATTGGGATTTACCACAATATCCTGCTCATCAATTTGCGGCCAACTCACACAGTCAAGCCGAAGAGCTGCATGCATTTAATATTGTGTTTATATGTATATATATATGTGTACATATGTAAATCATTTCATTTGTATGTATGCGCATAGGTACGTATAGATTCCTATAAGTGTAAACTTGTGTAATAGATCTTGCGGCAACATATCAAATGTAACTCATTTTCAGCTCATAAGTGCACTTGAAATAAAATTTTCTAGAAATATTGAGCTACAATAAACAGTCCCTAAAACTATTTTAAAAAGTAGAACCCTGTAGAAATTGATTAAAAATTATTTTCTCACTTATATTTTTATCAAACCAATGAGTATGAATTTTTGCTCAAATAGTGCGAAAAAAAAATTTAATAAATGAAACGATTTTTCATCATTTCCAACTTCATAATTTGTGTGTTTTTTGGAAGCAGCCATTCATCAAAACTGAAATTTCTATAACGCACTTTGTGCTGAAGGAAATGCTTAAGAGATATTTCATAAATAGTACATCGGAGTTGGGTTAAGTGAATTTTATTAAGTGCGGCTCAGAAAATTAATTTTAAATATAAACTTTGAGCATACCTTACAAAGCATCTAATATTAAATTAAGTGTGAGGAGAATTAAATTTTAAAGTACTTGTTTTTTGAAACGTTTGCATATATTCTAACATCAAAATCACTGAAGTTCGATTAATTTAAGAAAAATTATTAGATATGAAAGCTGGAACAATTGTCATATAAATATGTTAACTCATGCCCATGACATTCCTACAACAGTTTATTTTATTATGCTGAATCATTACTATGCCTATTTACTGCAATCTCATTTAGAGTCCTTCTGTGGCAATTTAAAGGTAATCTGGAGAGTTTTTTTTAGAGAATATATTCTGGGTTAATTTCTGCAAGCCTTTCTATTGAGATGATTTCGCAGCCATTCATCAAAAAAAGGATTTTAATTGTAAACATTGTGCTGATGAAAAATCCCTCGGATATGATAATCGTAGACGCATCGAAACTGAGCTAAAAGAGCATCTGTTATTGCAACTATGGAACAAATTGTTAGATAAAAGTTAAAGATTGAATTCTAAGAGTGAGTTTCCAGAAAATAGCAAGAACTGCATTACAATATATATGTAGTATACAGTCTAGACAACTTTAATAATTTTCTTTTCTAAATTTTTTTTGGTAACACTACATTTTTAAAAAATTATTCCATGTGTACATTTGCAATCACACACTGCAAAATACACCAACAAATGCAAGCAAAATGATTTGTTATTCCTGCCAGACTTCTTCCGTTGCATCTATTACTGCCGTCGCGTACTTCACTCCCTTTGCACACACTTTTTCATCATGGAATATGAGAAAATTTACACATTCTAACTGAAAATGTTTTATTGCATAAAGCATCGGAAGTTCAACAGCAGGACGCAAGGATGTATGGACAAATTGTTGTTGTTATTGCCACATTGCTTTAAATTCTATGAACACATTCATACGCACATATATTTTCATACACAAACACACACACAAAGTACACTCATTTGCGGGTTAAGTAATTGCGTGTGCATGTCATTAATTTGTGGCATCTGCTGCTGCTACTGTGAATACGTCAGTGCGTTGGCCTGCAGCGATAGAAGTCAGAGTATTCAGCAGTGGCCAACAATAACAAGAAATGCCTACAATTATTTCCGTTTCCAGGTTATGCGTCTTAAAATGGATCTACATAAGGGAAGTTGAGTTAAAGAATTTCCATTGTGGCTATTTGGTGTGATATCAAGATATTCGTTTAGTAAGAGTAAAGAAAATATTAAAAATCATGTTATAGTAAAAGAGACTAAGATTTCTGTATTATTTTTTGTAAGAAATAAGACATACTTTTGTCTCAAGATTAAGCACTTAAATATTTTGATATCAACGTTAAAAAAAATAAAAGAAGTTGGTGACTTACTTTGAAGGCAACAGTTAAAATAACCATTTGAATCAGGAAAACTTTTTGTATAATAGCAAAAAGTCTATAAACCCTTTAGCATAGTGATATTCAGTCAATATAGCTAACAATAAAAAATATCTGTAAGAGGTCGATTTGTCTCACAAAAGTCGCATGAATTGCTCATCGAAACGAAATAATGAGATTTAATTGTTGATCATACGCACTGTTGACCAGAAAATTATTTTAAAATTTTTATCTTTTTTGTTGATTCTAATAACCAGTTCGTTGAATGAAAAAATCATCAAAAGGCATCAAACCAAAAAACTATAGTGAAATTTGTTTGTTTTAAAGTATTGTGCGACAAAAAGTTACAAAAAAAAAAACTTTTAAAATTTTAAAAACATTGGAACTTATAACAGAGACAGTTGATTTTAATATAATGAAAGCATATAATTATGTACACAACTCATTAAAATGCGCATAAATTTTAGAGTATAACTACGAAAATATCAAAATTAAATTTTTATTAAATTTTAAATTCAAATTAACATATCCATAAGACAAAAAAAAAATGTGTGTCTGCATATTGAATTCAGTTTATGCATATGTATGACAGAATTTATAAGCGGAATAACGAAATATTGTAAAATATGTTCAATAGAGTAGCCATAATTTAAAGTTAATATATTTTTCAACTTGAAGGTTTTTGCCCGAAAAAAATTATTCGGTTGAAATTTAAGTGTGTAAAGTTAAGTTTCCTGAACAGACCGGCAAATCTCTTTTCTAGGCTACAGTGTTTTTTCATAATAACGATTAAGCTACAGCAAACAATTTAATAATATCTTGAACTCTAGATAATATGTGATTCAGTTCTCACATTAAATTTTTTAAGAAAATTTTCAATGTATTTTCTATTCGACAAATGTTAATGTAATAAATTGTCCCTTACTTATTTTTAAAGAAATTATGTGATTATTTCAAGAAAGCAGCCTTTATTTAAAACTAACATATTTAGATAGCGCTTAAAGCTTTGAAAGCATGTGCTAAAGTAATTGTTCTAAAGGACATCGCAGTAAGAAACTTTGAAAAAGTTTCACTGAAAACCAAGTTTAACAAATAAGATGTTGCTCATACGTCATGTTTAATTTTTTTTTTCTTTTCTTTAACTTATGTTCTGCGTTTGAACACCATGTTATAAAAATTTAATTGCGTTTCAATAATATCTATTTTTATATAATGATCCCTGAAAGAGAATTTTTTAATTTATTTCAATTAAATATACATACTTCCTAATTTTTTTTCAACATGTTAAAAATTTTATGAGAAGAACATAGACAGTACATAATCAAAAAATTAAAGAAGCAATTAATTAAATATTCTTACTTCAGGCTTATATGTTTTAAGTAAATTTTGTAGCATTTTTGCTATAAATTAAATTTATAAAAATTATAATATTGTAGCGAAATTTGGTTTATGCTAGAAGACTCTTGAAATAAATACTAACGAAAGAAACTAAACGATACTAGCTAGCATACACCATCTAGCGTAATGGTGTAAAAATAATAAACCGAACAGACGCTGCAGTACACTATTAAAGTCAATAACATAGAGACATCTAGATTGTGAAATTCATACAACGTACAACGCCATCTAGCATCTAACATTCTGGATAATTGTGAGATCAACGTCAGTGCGCCATGCTGGTGAATTGTGGTGAATTGTGGATAGTGGTAGAATGCACGCTACAAAGTAGCACTGGTGGGTTGTAGATAATGGTAGAATATACGCCACTTAGAAGGTACTGGATTATTCGAGAGAGTGATGACAGCAGTATAAAAGGATTGTCATCTGAGCTGAGTGACACAGTTGAGTTAGAACAGCGAAGCAATAAGCAATAAAGTGAATACAGTGTGATCCGTAGTAGAACAAAACAGTTTTCTATACAGTGTTAAATTAATATTAGAATTTGAACGTTAATAAAATAAACCATTTTATAACTAAATAAGTTTGTGTGTTTTTTAATTGTTACACAATCCAGTGATCGAACTCAGAAAAGTGTGAGAGATCGAAATTATCGTCAAAGAGACAGAAATTTCGTAACAATATATAGAAAAGTTGATATTGCTATGCTGCGCTCAGAAGCGAAAAGGGCGTATTTCACAAAAATTCATGTTTGTGGTGCTTATGGCATTGGATAGCTTAAGAAACTAGGCATACACCAAACTAATCCAAATGCCGGTATCTTAGTTTAAACATATAAAAAATCTCCTAAGGGAACTTTTGCTATTTCAATTTTACAGGTATTTCAACAAATTGACAAAAAAACATCAAGTATCCCGAAAAGAATTATTTTTTTTTTTGATATATGCTCTACTCGTTTATAATTGTAGTATTGCCAGCGAAAAATTTCCATATATATTTAATTTATTTAAAATATTTTTTGATTTGTGACAGCTGCTTAAAAAAAAACTCCAATTTATGTCTAGTTTGGGTTTTTCTCATTTAATTCTATGGCAAGGACTCTCTTTTACTACTACACTCAAAGTAAATTTATTTTGTTAGAATTTCTTTTTTTGGTTGTTACTTAAAGAATAATTTATGTCAAGAAAATTTTTATAAAAAGACAGATTTTGAGCCGAAAAACACAAAAGATTTTCTTTTTACTTAAATTTTTCTTTAGAATATTTTTCTTTTTTTGGGTAATCTTACAATGAAGAGATTGCCAAATAAATGGCTGAATAATTGCTTTAATAAAAAAAATAAGCAACAGTGTTGCTGAAACAATTTTTCTTGCAATTTTAATATAAATTTTTTCGCAAAATGCTATTAATTTATGCAACATGGTGTATGTGTAATCAAGATTTATTCTCACTGCAGTAAAAATATGCGTCCTTGATGTTGCTTGTATTTTCTGAAACATTTTTTTATTTTTTGGTGAGTAACTCTGCTTGTTTTTTACGCGATATTTAATTATTGGCATATATTATTTTGGTTACTATTTGGCCTTAAGTAAACAGCTGTTAATTGATGACATATATTGATATTCTTTATAATATGTATCACAAGATAAATATAGAATTCTATGAGCACAACGAATACGAACGTCTATGCTTTAAATTATGTTTGGTTATACATAGCTTAAGCTCCTGATGAAAGTTAAGGACAACTGGAATAAAATGAAAGTAGCATTTTTATAAAATTTAGAATTTTTTTTTATTTCCACGTAATTCAGCCTAATAGCTATCAAAAATATGATACTGGCTCTTAAAAATGCCATGAATTCGCCATTCCGCAAATCATGACGTATGAGTAACTTTTAATTATAATTTTATAGTGGTATTTGAAAATATAAATTTTTTAAACTTCGATGCATGCAATTTAAATATTTAATGAGAAATAACTAAGCTATATGCTGCTTTAAACAAATCCCAAGTTTGAGTCATGGCTACTTAACACAAAATACTGAACATTTTTTTTTTTGTTGTCTCACAATCTTACAACAACATTCATCATAAGCAATGCTGCAATTTAAAAAGCAATATAACGCCAACTTTACGCATGACTTGTCCAATAAATTTCAAAGCAATATATAAGTTGAAATGTAGCTATATACATACAATGTGTGTGCTGTTTTTAAGTGTGTGTGTAACACAATATACTCATGTGTGTAAGCTTAACATCTCTGTGTCAAGTTATTTTTTGTGGGAAAAACAAAAAAAAAAATTTAGCACAGCACATATCAAGTGAAGAATCAGCAATATCATGTTTACTGTTGCCAAAAATTTAACCCCACCTTACAGTCTTGTACATGTACGAGACAAATTTCTGGCTCTTATTTGAAAGCCTACCTCAATACACAATCAAAGGTTAGTTAAATACTACCAGCATCTGACTATTTTTGGACGGTACAGTAATAACTATGAGTATTTGTGTGACAAGCAAAATAACAAACTTTTGGCCACACACACAGAAATTGCGTTGAGCAAGAGGAGCACACGGTAAAAATGGCGAATATATTCAGATTTACTTATTCCATTTACATCTCTTAGGTTGTACTGTCAAACTTGTAGCGCTATGGAAGTACACTAGGCTCTAAATTCAGAGATCTGAAGGTTTTTTTTTTAACTTTTAACAAAAAGGCATATTACTGAACTCTCTATTTTGTGGTTAAAAAGTAGACTATGAAGTTAGTGAAGTGTTTTGAAGATTAAAGGCTTGCTTCAAGCTACGAGTACGCTCATTATTGTTTCAAAATAATTAAAATCACTTTTAAGAAACTTGACGCTTTACAAATTAGTTACACATTTCCACGCTGTTAGTAAGAGCTACAAATGCAGTTAATTAAAATTCATGTTTAAAAAACATGACGTATGATCAATATTTAACTGTCATTAAGCAAAATACTTCTTGTGCTTTAATTTATGAGACTGTGATATACACTAAGAGCTTAAATTTATGTTCCATAGTTAAATTGCAGTAAGATCTTATGAAAACTTAGATTTGATTGCCGGCCGCAAAACCCACTGGTTACAGTGGGGCTACAAAAACAATTCTAAATAAAAATTTTTTTTCTGTTTCCTTTTTAAAACCTATTTTCTTGAAACGATTTAAGTTTTTGTTCATATATGATCAATATATTTTCTTTAAGTTTTTTTTAGTGCAGCAGGCCAGCGCAGCCAAGCTGTTGCTGGTGATTTACAAAAAATAACAGTACTTCGCAGCATCACACATCATGTGAGCAGCAATACATACTTACTATATCATTGCATTGGATCTTATATAAGGCAACCAACTAACCACCTTGGCTACATAATATTGATTTACGTAGGAAGAGTCAGTGGTGGTTGGATGCACACATGAAATGACCATCTGGCTTAGAGCTCATTCAAATGGAATCTAATCGGCTTTTGATTTTACAACAAATCAGTTAAATTGCTTGTATCTGCCTGTGTGTGACGTTGTTGTTTTTGTTGGGCTTTTCAGTTCAAAAATGAATTCTTTCCAGATTCGTTTATACCCACTCGTCTTCTAACAATTTTTCACCTGGGTCACTCAAC
Organism: Tricholauxania praeusta; assembly: GCA_949775025.1. NCBI lineage: Eukaryota > Metazoa > Arthropoda > Insecta > Diptera > Lauxaniidae > Tricholauxania > Tricholauxania praeusta. The sequence continues at coordinate 126,884,873 of OX459030.1, read as the reverse complement.
CTAAGTACGTTGTGCTGTTGTGTTGTGTGTCCGTGCTCATTCGCTCACTTATAGCACATAAGTATGCAATATCCGTTTCCGGTTGTTACGTTACGTTACGTTACCATAGTTCACATTGCCAATGCTATTACTTATTTTTGTTGTTGTTGTTGCTACTGGTGCTATTTGGGTGGCAAAGTATTTTCGGAAAGACCAATTTCTTTGAAGTTTGTTAAAGTGGTTCCGTTTCTATTTATTTCCTAATGCTCACAAAAATAAATTTTCGTATATATGCTGTATGCAGCAGGTGAACGCACGAATGATTTCGGAGAGAGAGAGAGATGAGTTTAATATCGTTGGAAAAAAATTCCATGAACGTGGTGTGTGCAGTTGTTTTAGACATATGACTACAATTTAAAATGGCATAAAGGTAATATGCTGGTATGCCAGGTAAACAATTGCCAAGATGTCAGCATTGAAATATAGAGACAACGAAGAAAGCATCCAAACTTTGGCAGTTAAGTTGAGTTTTTTTAATTCAAAAATAAATTTAAAATATTACAAAAATAATTACTTTACTTCACAGGCTTTAAAATAGTTGTACTTTAGAGGCTATTTTTTGATTACATTAACTTTAATGAACAGTTAAAAAGAATGCAAAGAATATACTGAGGGAAATAATTTTAATTTATTTATTTTACTTGTCGTATGATCAACATTTATTTACTAGCTTTTTCAGTTATTTGCATTTGAATGAAAAATGCTTATGAGTTCAGATTACCATATTTCAACTTCGATGCAAATTTTTATATATTATAGACTCTTATAAGTTATATTATTATTGAAATGGAATTATATATAAATATCATTGCTGGCCGCTTACAAGAACAAAATTATTTTCTGCTTTAAAAAAAAAATTTAGTTTTCTTTATAAATAGCGAGCATGCAGTATAATGCTTCCTATTTACAATTTTGCATTCCACACCTGAATTTATGCTCTATTAAGTATTTTCAATACCAAAAATGCACTTCGTAGCCAATACTTACACTTGAATGATTTTTACTTGCAGCTCCTAAATATGTTACAGTTATTTTCACAACAATAACATCAAATTTAATACTTCGAACAAGAGAATATTGCCTGTTTTCAGGCTGCCTACAGACTTAAGCTTTAATTATAATGACAAAACATCATAAGCAAACAAGTGAATGAAGCAAGATAATAGGCACTGCCCAAGAAAGCTAAAAAGGTAAGTAAAGTTTGACTTACATAGATTTTTATGTCAAGCAGCTATTTTATAAGGCCAAGTTAGCTTATATTATACCATAGAAATTCAAAAACAAAACCAATATTCTTAATACAATATATGGTGAGGTAATAATTTACATGTATAAATGTAATGGAAAGAATGGAAATTTGAATCAATTTTGGATGTTTTAACTAAATTTTTATTTTTGTCAGTTAAAAATTTTAATATTTTGAACACTTAAAGGTCAATGCAATCTGATATAAGTACTAGTTGAAAAGTATTAACAAGATATGACAAAAAATGAGTAGGCTTTTGTATACATATATTGTAGTGCTTAGAATTTTAAAAAATATCGAAAAAAGAAGTATTTTGAAATCGATGCATGTTTTCTCACTTATTACATTAACAAATTATCAAAACTTTTTGCTCAAAATGCTTTATATTTTAGGCAGAATAAGACCGAAAGTATTGGTTTAATTTCATACATATACAAAAATATTGCCAGAACATACGCAGGTTTGTTAAGATGAGTAAAATTTCTTAGCCTATGTTGACGGCCTTACAAAATTTTAATGATGCTTTTATAATTGTGTGTAGTTATAAAAATATGATAAGTTTCATATATATTTTTTTAAAAATTACGCTTGGTCTACAGTGAATTATAACGCTGTGTTTGTTGGAAATCACAATAAGGTGTGTCCTAAGCTGGCCAGTCTAATTGGAAAAGGCCTAGTAGTTGGTGCTAGTTGTTTCTTTTGAAACTAGTGTTTGATTTTGAGATACTTAGGATTTCAAACTTCAAGTCAAAAGACCATAAATACATGATTTTTGAAAAAACTATTGATTTCTTTGTTTACAAAAAGACTTATCGTAGTTTTCTGCAAAAAAAACCGGCTTTATTCTCAATTCTTCTGACTCTCTTGTTTTCTCCGCTTTCCGTGCAAATTTTCTTCGTCACACTCTGAATGAATGATTATATGAAGATTTTTGTTTTGGCCGACGGTGCGTATGAGTAATCTGTTATTTTTTAACCACATTTCTCTAAGGGCAAAATAGCTTCGTTTACATTTATCTTAGCTTAATGATTTTCGAACGAAGTTTTGCGTAGATTTTTATGTTTTCAGAACATGTCATTCTATAAGAATATCTTATGTGATTCGAAAATCTCTTATATAATTTGCAATTCATTCATTATTTATAGTGCTTTGAACGTGTAACTATATGTACTTTCAATTTTTTATTGTTGTGTTTCATTGTCAGTTTGTGTGGGAGCTCCAAATTTTGCATGACTACTAGCAATTTTTATATGACATCCGTTTCCAATATTAACCATTTTTGACAATGCCATGCCAAATATTAATTTTGCTGCGAACTTTTGCTTATAAACAAACTACTGATGTGTGTTGAATGTCATTTACCACAAAACTGAAATTGCTGTAGCAATCAACTGGTATCCAGTATAAGATGCCTGTCGTTAGTATGAAATTCTTGTTTTTATAATGTTCTGGCATCCACTTAATATTAACGCACTCGCTTCAGAAATTTTTATTTGCTTTTAGTCGACTGAATATTATTTATTAATTTAATGTAAATTCGATTAAATAATTTTTAACTCATTCGCTTCATTTAAAGTACTTTGATTGCTTTAGTATTTCAAAAGCAATTCAACTTATTGTGATTTGATTAATAAGTTTCCAGAAGTTCCTTACTGTCACCATTTAAATATGTTTTTGTTGTTCATTTCATTTTAACAATATATTTTGCTTTATAAATTGCAACGACTTAATAAATATTTTTTGTTGAATTTTTAAAGTAAATTATCTGCTCCAACTCTCTTTCGTAGTATGAAGGCATCTAAATATGTCCAGTAGAATATTAGTCATTTTTTCATTATTATTGTACTTGGGGCCTTCTACTAGATTTCTAATCTATCGACAAAAAAAAATCCAAATTGATATCTTATTTGCGTAAGCTCTAAATAGGGTAAGTTAGGCAGATTTTTATTCGAAAAGATACCTTATTCGATTTTTCTAAGATGAACGGAAAAATAGCACGTTATTATTCAACTTTTCAATATTTTACGACTTTATCCACTATACACATTTTAGTTTTGTCAACATATTTCGACATTTTCGCCAAATCTATGTCAACATTTTCCGACCTCGATTAATATTTTACAACCTTTCTCTTAACATTTTCAGCTCTCACTTTTCATTGCGATTTTTGAATATTTATAGATTTATTCAAATTTTCAATAGTTATCGATCGATCGATATCTGAGTCTAACATATTATGTTCTAATTTTGATCCATCTGCATTAGACCAAACCGAAATTTAATTCATTCAAACACCATCTCAAAAGTTAGAAGAACCCTTAAAAACAATATCTGCATCATTTTTTTTTTTTTTTTTCGTTCAGAGAAAAACCAAAGGAGCACTTTTGATTCCCCTGAAGGTCCTTTTTGTCTAAAAAAAACTGTGTTTTTTGCTCGTAACTTTTATTTCTTCACAAAGGGGACTTTAATCGAAAAATAAAGATTGCGCTCTTGCAAAAGATTTGACATTAAAAAGTCTTAAATTTTTTTTCTGCTATAGATAATATTCGGTCCCGAAATTCTATTTTTCCATACAAAAAATGTGAACATTATTTATAACAGAAAAAAAAATATAAAATTTTTTAACGTCAAATTTTTTGCAAGAACGCAATCTTTATTTTACAATCAAATTCAGATATCCATTCAGTGAAAAAAAGGTTACGAGCAAAAAACATGTTTTTTTTAGCCTCCTTCAGGAGAACCAAAAGTGCTCCATTGGTTTTTTCAGAACGAAAAAAAAATGACACACAAAGCGTTTTTAAGGGTTCTTCTAACTTTTGAGTCAGTGTCTGGCTGACTTTATTTTTCTTCTTACAAATCGACCAGGTCTAATCTACATATCAAAATATTCCTTGTGGATTTAATTTAACGTCGCTGTTACTTAAAACGAAACGTTGGATCACGGGTCTTAACTTGCACTCTCTTTAAAAATAAAATATCTTCAAGGACATCAGTACCAAACAATTAATTTTATTTTTCGTGGAATCTTTCAAATAGTTTTCAGAAAAGTGACCATTTTATTTAGCTTAAAACAACGCAATTTGAAAGATTACAACAATCGATAAAGTAGCTGGATAGCCACTTGCAATGCAGCTAAATAGAAAATTTATGCTTTGCAATTAACACAATTGATGCGTGGCAGTCATTACTCAGAACAACTGCTAGACTTGCACAAATAAATTTGTACATGAGTGTTTTTTTGGTAACAAAATACAAGGCACGATTTTAGGCGTAGCAAATTTTGCGATGTACTACATTACATTGGAAAATACCAAAGCTACTACATAAGTGGCAAGTGAAGCGGAAGTTGCAAGCGCTTGCTGCCAATTAAGCTAATCCGTCAGATAATTAGAAATGTTGGCAATACAAACACTTTTAGCCAAACCAACACACTCGCAGTAGCATGACAAGCATGTTTGGCGAAAACGAAATTTATAAGCGCACAAACAAGTACATGTACACACACACACACACGCACATATGTACATAGCATAGCGCAAATTTGCTATAAAACTTGCTCATTGGTAAAGCGTGATACTCAAAGTTTCGCTAGATGCATTTTCAAGATTTACAAGGGGCACAGTGGGACGAATTTTTGAAATATAAAGCTAATTTTTTTTAAATCGTGTGTACGTAAAACGAACAATTATTGCAAGGCGCAGTGGCTCAAATGCGCAAATGAAAGGCAAGATATTTTTGTTACCTAAAGTCTTCTACAATAAATTTGAAAAATCAAATTCAGCCAAATTTTGTTCAGCCACTGTAATGGTGCTATCTTTACGTACAACATTAAAAAAAAATATGAACAACATCGCCTGAATTCTTTTTGCTTCGTTTCCACACAGCAGAGTTTTCATTTTCGTATGGCATCAGCGTTATTAACCAAAAACCTCGAGTTGCTGCTTCTCACTTGTCTGATGAGCTGCTTACGTTGATGGTGCTGGCTGCTGTTGTCGTTGTCATTGCTATTAGCAATGTTGGTTGTGTCGTCTAACGTGCACACCCGTACCATGCAACGTGTAGTGACAACAACAACAACTCGTAATACCAAAACAACAAAAATACCACATTTTTACGCTTTGCAGGTTAAGAAATTAGCGTAATGCTAAAGTTGGCGAAAGCTTTCGTAGTACCTTATTAAAAATTTTGCTTGAGTATAAAATGTGTATTGCTTTCATACATGTATGTGTGCATATACTCATGTATAGTGTATTGAATGACTGCTTGAAAATGTGAGTGAGTGATTGACAAAGTAAACTGACTGACTGCACCGAACAGCAGATGCGTCTTTTAACGTTGCCAATTTATGTCGCTTCAAGTATGAGCGCAAATTTTCAAGTGAAGTGTATTGTGTGTGTGTGTGTGTGCATTTTCATTGCATACTTCTTGGTGCAGCAGCTGCATAGTAAATGAAAAATAAATTAAGCTTCTGCTGTATGGTAAAACTTGTAAGCACATATAAGAAAATTCTTAAGCTTACCGTCTAATAAATATTTAAGTAACAAATTGGATGTATGATTAAATTCTACAATGACTTTGATAATTTTATGAGCTAAAAGTTTTATGTAATAGAAACTTACAAGCGACAAGTAGTTTTTAGCAAGAATTATTCAATATTGAAACTTTTTTAGTAGAAAATTTCTATTTCAATACTCACTATTAAGCCAAAAAAGTGATTCAAAAACGCTTGATATCTCTTTAACTGTTTGCTCATCAAGATACAAAGAAAAGTTTTTAAGTTCTTTGGAATTTTAACATAAAAATTTGGATTACAATTTCTCGTAGGTTACACAATTTTGATATCAAATGATATAAATAAATTTATATTGCTTGAAAATCTCTACATATACATATATAAAGACAATTATCAATGACAAGCAATCTGAAGTTATCTGAAGTTCATGATTTTGACATACGTTGTGGCAAAGGGTTATTTTTTAAACAAAATAATCTGAATCAGACTGAATGTCAATCAGACAGGATTGACAGCTAGTGACACATGTTTACTTTTTGGCAGGTTCGCTGTAAATTTCATGTCATTTATGAAGCAATATTATTGAATAAATTAATCAATGGAAAATTGTACTTGTCTTCTTAAATTGTAGCAGCTTAAGCTTAAAATAGTTTTCTTTTTCGTGTTGCAACAAGTTTTTTTTTCTTACACGTAATCCAAGTAACATTTTTTACGTTACATTATGTCATTACGATACATTATTACGTTATGTTATGTTACGTTATATTGTGTTACGTCACGTTACGTTTTTTTAAAAAAGTTCGACAGCTATTATAACAAAAAGTATTAAGTTTTTTCTTGCACGTAATCAAAGTAAAGTTTTTTACGTTACGTTAAGTTACGTTACGTTACGCTACTTTACTTTACGTTACTTTACTTTACGTTACTTGACGTTAAGTTATGTTACGTTACGTTTTTTTAGTTTGACTTCTAAAAAAAATCTGACATCTATTACAACAAAAAGTATTTAAGCTAATAAATAAAAACTGTCAAAAATATGTAAAACCCACTTAAACATAGTTGAGTTTTAAAGTTGGAAAACAATTTTCAACTTTAAATAAATAGTCATAAAAAAACTAGTTACATTATCAAACCTTATCCTTCCTGGTGCATGGTAAAAGCAGAGGCCTGACGTGAACATTTGCAACCCTGGGCCTTGGAGAAAAAAAAGTGATCTTCAGTTAATCCTACAAGATTTGGAGCTCGGCTCAAGCAAATTATTTTTGATAGTATATACTCAGGATACTTAGTGTATCGAAGGGAAGATTCATCAAAGAAAAAAATTTCTTTCTTCATATAAAATGAACCGGCAAAGATAACATAATGCAAATTAACTTATTTAAAGTTACTTACGTAAAAAACAAAAAATTTGCTTTGATAATAAAAGTGAGTGTGCCAGCTGTAGAAAAGTCAAGTGTATAATGATGCCAGAGTTGATGATGATAGAGTTCGACGAGCCTAAATAGAAAATCTAGGATTGCCTTGCCAAAGCCTGTTCCGATGGCCGAAAATGCCCGAATTTTAGACAATTTTGTTGTTCTAATCAAAACTGTAATACATAACAGCTCGAAATGTATGCCAAATGACAGAACTCAAAAAGGCCAAAATATAATACCTGGGATTGCATTGTTGAATCCTGTCCCAAACATGGGTTTTCACCGGTTTTTTTGGGTCGATTTTCATTAATGAAGATAACAGCTTGAAATAGATATCGAAGAGCCTAAATAGAATATATAGGGTTGCCTTATTAAATACTGTCCCAAATATGTGCTGCCACTTATGTCCCAAATATGTGCTGCCACTTATGTTTGGGACATTATGTTATCTATGTAGGCTCTTCGATATCTATCATATGGCATAAATTTCAAGCCAATACTTACATCACTCACATTTTATTGGCACAAAGAATCTTTCAAAAACAAAAAAAAAATCGTTATCGAGAGTCAGACAGTGATCAAGGTATTGAGCTTCACTTAACAGAACAAATTAAGTTTGAAAGTCATTCAAATCTATTCAAAACTCGCATCAGTTATGTTGACCGAACACTTAATCCCTTCGCATGTCTGCCGATGAGGCAGTGGCTTTTTGATGACTGCAACAATTGACGAAATACCGTATCTTGTGCGGGATATCAGTTCTAGAGATCGCTCAGCGTTCAAATCCGGCCAGATTTGCCTTGTTTTATTGCAAGTTTACCCTTGGGTCCATCTTATGTAAGCCTTTTTTATCATGGCATCTTTAAGCAAGTGGCAAGTGGCATGCCAACATCTTCCTTGCCCTGAGGAATTTGTGCAGTAGTCAGCTGCCTAGCGAGTTCATCAGCATTGCAATTTTCATCAATGTTCCTATTCATAGGCACCCAGATGAGGTGAATATTAAATTGCGACTTAAAACAAAGGTTTTTATGATTAAATGAAAAAAGTTTGTGCCCCAAAAGAAAAATACAAAAAAAATATCACTAAATTTTGAACTAAAAGCAAACTATGTCCGAATTTTCTATATATCCTTATAACAAAAATTAAAAAAAAAAATATCACCTACTGCCACTGACATGCCCGAACTTGACATTATAGGCAATTCAACACTTCCATTGTACTAAATAAATTTTATTTTTATTAAAGATACTTAACATTTAGTACCAACACTTACGAATACAAAACATAAACCGTTTTTGCTGACTTTGTTTAATATTCATATGACGAAACCTTGTCATATGGCTCAGTTATTTAATAAAAAAACTGAAAATATGACCATGAAAATTGAATGACCATAATTCAATATCACAGTCAAATAATAACAACTACAACAACATAACAATATGACAACAACAAGTGCGTAAAAATATTCAACTAAAATAAAGTTCAATTTTATATGAACTGAGACTGAAGAGCAGAAGGTTCGTTCCACTGGACATAGGAGAAGATAAAACAGCAGCAAATTAACTTTAGCTAATAAATGATTTTGGCAATGCTGTTTATTTACGTGAATATTTATATATACTCAAGTTAATAGTGTCGGCAAGCAAACACCCAGCTGGAAATTTAGTCATTGCTGTATTTTTGAACTATAAAAAAAACCAACGCAATATTTTCTAATATCAGTCCATGTCACATGGGAATGGTGTTAAGCTGTAGAGCAAAGGATTTTATTATGAAAAAAAAAATTTTTTATTAATTATTCTGGCACATCTGAAGCAAATTTTATGCCTTTGAACGTCATTGCAGTTAATTATTTTATGCTCTACCGATATGGTGTACTTTCGTATCACAGCTAGAAACCTCAATGTGGTGTTTATTTGGTAAGAGCTCAAAAAACCTACAGAAAATTAAGGAAAGGAGAAAAAAATAATTAGGAAGAAAGATAAATTCGAAAATATGTAGACTGTATTAACATGTCTGAAGCGGGAATCGAACCCGTGGGCCTCTGGGTTGTAAGCGCAGTGCACTATTATTGCGCTACAAGGCCGTCAAAAACTTACTTTTCAGGAAATTAATGGGGCAGGGGCAGTCAGACGCGTGAAAAATAGAGCATTTTCATTTTTTTTTTTTTTTTTTTTGGTATGAATTTAATTTATTTTATAAAAATGATAATATGTCATCATTGCATTATGTTTGACTGAACGAAAGTTTAAAAAAAATTACTAGTAAAAAAAGTTATATCTAGGTGGGTGTGTTGATCCCTGTCCCATACAGAATGCCTTGCGGTGATCATCACAAATCCTTGGAAAATTTTCTAAAATCAATCGGATGAGAAAAATTAGTTATTTAAATAAATAATCTAGTGCCTGATCGATGTTTTTTTTTTAAATATACAAAATGGCGGTCTCAGGAAATTTACCTCCAGATTATCGAAAAAATGCCAACAATTAATTGTCACAAAAAATCGATAATTTAAAAAAAAAACATTCTATCAGGCACTAGCTTTTTATGTTTTTCAAATACTATGTAAATTTCAATGAAATCTATCGATCGGTTTTCGAGTTACAGTGGTCACTAGTTCCGAAAACATAATTTTGAGAAAAACGCATTTAACGTTTAACTACCGCACAGAGCCTGACGAGAAACACATGAATGAGAGAGAGAGAGAGAGATCTTTTTGGTTATTGCCGAACAACTCTAAAAGTAATTGGCGGACTGACTCCGAGAAAATGCATCAAAACAAATCGATTTCTTGAAAATTCTGACTGCCCCTGCTCCCGTTAGGACTTTAAAAAGAGGCAAAACAAGACCAAGAGTATTTATTAATTTATTTAGATGCCCGCGACTTTGTACGCGTAGCCTGTTTTTCTGCGAAGGCAAGCAATTTACTTTTTTTAAATAGAACTACAGTCAATTTTGGATTTTTCTTCACAGATCTAGAGTTCTTGTTGTTTTCTCTTCCATAAATATTCCATTGCATTGCCATGTGAAAGACAAAAACAAAGCACACACACAAAATAACACATTCAATTAGCCTAGTACATATTATCACACATGTTGTCCAACATCAATGTTCGATAATGTGAACTCTAGGAACGACCGCTTGACACACATGTTGGATGGATTTCAAAAATTTGTTGATTTTCCTGCTGGCTTGTCCAACCATACAACCTGTGTGAACTGACTGTCAAGCCTAGTGAACATTTCTCATTTTAAATAGGGATTTCATACAGTTCACTTCGATGTGACGCTCATAAATTGTTCTGCAATTGATGTTTGATGGCATGCACGAAAATGTGAACGCAAAGCAACATTGACAGTCAAACATGTTGTCAAGCCATTTACGACAGCATGTGTGTTATCTATGTGTGAACGTACTGTCATTTTTTTTTCATTGTTCACAAATTCCGCGTTGCTGCGTTGACAAATTCAGAATGAAAGCGAGAGTACCATTTGAATATTCTCTTCCATTGCATTGCCATATAAAAACAAAACGCACACACACTAACTTGCCATTAAACGATTTGTTATGCTTACATGCTTCTTTCTATGTGTGAAATTAATTTTTTTTTAAATTTTAAAACTTAAATATTTTGATACTTAACAGGAATATCGTGATAATTTTAATTCTATGTTGGGACCAAGCGTCTAAGAAAGATGACTAAAAAAATTTGATCAAAATTTATTCAGTAGATTTTGCGTGAATCCCGTTCATCGAAAACAAATCATTTTATTTATATAGATTTACTAGAAATATAATTATAAATAACTATGTTACTATGGTATCCAATTCGAGCAACATACGCTATTGGTCAAGTATATACCAGAAGTAGCCTCTAAATGATTTTTGTGTTTGATTCCATAATACTCATTCCTTTTCCAAAAGTACTGGCGTGTGAGCTTGCGCGAGTGAAGACTAAAGACTTGTCGGGCAGACAAGAAACCGAAAGGACGACGCTTATCAAGAGCAAATGCAATTTAATTTTTAACTTCCACGCCTGTTTATATGCATTATGAATGGAAGTAAATAAAAAAAGATGCCCTTGTGTGTAGGGCATAAAAAAGTAAACTGAAATCTAGTCTTAGATCTCCAATATCAATAGACCCTTTCTGATGTACGGTGATTTTAAAGGCTTTTATGCATCCTAAGTTGGCTTTTCTCAAACTAAATTTCACACCTGACTGAACTATGTTTCGTTTAAGCCCGGAAACACCGAGAAAGATTGTGCTTTATTATTTTAATAAAATTGAACAAGTTTTGGATTATTGACGAACTTATTAAAGGCACATGTGCTGTACAAATACTACAAGTTGTATTGTTTCAAAATAAATTCAAAAATTTTCGGCAATGCAGCGGAGAAAGAATATATTTTCGATAATCTTTTGAAGGCAGTCTAATATGCCTTAAGGCGACAAAATTAAAAATGATGTTGATTCAATATATAAAATGAATCAGTTTGTCGGTTTTTGTTACTGAGCTACTCCTCACAATTTAGCTGCTCTTCAAAAGAGGTACAGGTGCAGAAAATCGCAAGTATCGTTGTTATTCGATGTCAAAGTTCATAAATTCAAATTTTTCTTAACAATTTTCTTCATTTTTCCTACTGGCTACCTAAAATTAAAGACGTACATATGTGTGTGTATATTATTTGCTTGTGTTGGCACAATTTCCATTTTGTTGTTGACCCATGGTCAAGAAATATCAAACATTGCTTGAGATTGAAATACAACAAAAACATACAAAAAGTTATTCACTCGTTCACACCAAGTCCAAACACACGCACACACAGTCACACACATACAAATGCACACAAACGCAAGACCAACATGTCAAGTGTGATTACGTAGCACGTGATGATGGGCTGTTTGTAATTGTGTTTATATATGTGTCTGAAGTATATGTGCTTGGGAATATGGTGCATTAGAAAATTCCTCTTTAGCAGCACTCACTGTAACACTTTTTGATGAAGATGAGCATGAAATATAAAGGAAAAGAGTAAATCTAAGAAGATGAAGACAACAAAAAAAAACAGAGTGTGGGCGCAAAAAAAAAAGTTACAGCAACTTAAAGCAAAAATCCTTGAATTGACCTTTAGTACAAAAATTCATTTTACTCGTTATTTTTCTGTATGGTGCCCCTTACACATCATTCCCAAGAGCCAGGCTGCTTGCTGCTCTTGATGTTTTTATGGATGCTTCACAAGGTTGTTAAGTCGTTATGTTGGCACATTGGAACACAACGGGAACATATTGAAAATGAAAATGAAAATGAAAGTCAACAAGCAGTTCAACTCAGTCTATGTGCCAATCTGCAGAGTTTAGGGGTTATGATGACCACTTGAACACATTATCTGAGTTATGAGTGTTGGCGTCGTCATTTACAAAAAGGGTTGCAAATTGAATTGATATTGCAATGTGCCGCAGTATAAAGGATTTGGCCTTAGTTTGGCAGTTTTTTTGTGTACCAATTGATTATAAAGTCAATAGACTGCTAAGTTGAAAAGTTAAAAGTGAGGTTTGCTGTACGTGCTTTAAAGCAATTTAAGTGTTAATTAAATCCTTAGAGTTTGAGTTGAGAATTTTTGCTGGAATACGAGCATATTTTGACATTTATCTGTAATAGTTTTAATGGAAAATTAATATATATTTTGTAAATTTTTCCTCAATGATTTTATATCATTTTTTGCTATTTTTTAACGCACTTTAAGTTGAAGCATTTCATTTAGAATGAAGTCCTTTTAACGTGCCTCTGTAGCTAAACAACGCCGTTAATGCCAATTTATTGCAAAACCAATAAAATACAATTTTATTGACTGCATTCGGAATCCACATACGGGTAATCAACATTGGTCTGTTCAATTTTAGCTACAGCAAAAAAATAGTAGCAACATTTCCCACTTATAAGAGGCATTGCATATGAACACTGACAGTGCTCTGCTTCAACTAGGGTTACTATCTACTACAGAATAGCGACACCTTAGTACCTTATAGCATATTGGTTTCTATGGCTTACAATTTATAGCGTTATCAAGTGGTAACCTATTGCATGGTTCAAATGTGCTAGCATACGGGAAGCCTATAGCTTTTTGCAAAGCATATTTTAAAGACTCCTGCTAAAGGATGCTGACTTAATATACCACCAGTACCAAGTGGCAATGAATATAGGAAATAGAATGTTGACCACTGGTCAATGCTAAATAAATTATAGAGCGCACAGTTTCTATTGTTGTTGTGCAAGTAGTTGAAATCGATACCGGTCGATGGTTGTGCATTTATTGGGAGGTTCCAAAAGAAATATCAAGAAAATTTAAAAAATTTAAGTATGAAGATTAAGCAATAACAGCGTTCTTTTCTGCCTCAAAATGTACGATAGACTTCTCTTTCAAAAAATGTTCTGTTTTTTTTTTTAAGTTTTTCATACGATCACCAACTTTTTCCTTAGGTCAAATTCTATAAAGAATGTTCAAATTTGAGGTATCTTTTAAAATTTGCCGCCATTTTTTCTCCAGGTATTAAATTACTCCAACGTTTTTTAAATATAAAGTACATACATTCCGGTTAGCTTAAACGGATCATTAGAGGAGCAAACAACGTTTTTTTATATATTAAGACTTATGTTATATGTATATGGAGAAAACTATTCAAAAATTCGAAAATATTGTTCGAAAACGGTGGAGAAAATGTTCTAATAAACCGTGCTATTAAACTTATCATTGATGAACTTGAAGAAACTAGTTCAGTTCAAGACCAGAACAACAGAATTTATCATCGTATTGGTCGTTTAAAACTTCGACAAAAAATGTTAAAGACGACGAGAAAAGTCAAAATATTTAAAAAAATATTGGAAAATTTCCAAAGTTTTAGACAAATTTCTTTATAAAAAATATATTTTAAGGTTTGAATCTAATATTAGAAATAATCCGAAATCATTTTGGCACTATGTTAAGTCAAAGAAAAGTGTTGCAGGTGTTCCGTCTGCTGTTTTCTGGGGTAACGAAAATTCTTACTGTGTTGAGAATTCAGTCAATGTGTTTGCTGAATTCTTTAAATCTAACTTTGAACCGGATTTGAATTGCAATGATTCCTTTATCGTTAACAATATTGAGTCGTTTACTGCTTTTGGATCTCTATCCTTATCTGGAGGTGATGTCTGTAAAGGAATCTTAAGTCTTAAAAATTCTACTAAAACAGACATTGATGACTTATGTGCTTTGTTTTTGAAAAAATGTCCCTCTCTTATTGTGCCCATAACATGTCCTTTTAATATGTCATTGAAAATTAGTGTTTTTTATTGATAAATGGAAAATTGCTTCCATCAATCACTCCCATTTTCAAAAGTGGTTCAAAAAATGCTGTATACAATTATAGGCCCATATCAAATCTTTTTTCCTTCTCTAAGTTTTTTTGAAAATCTCGTCAAGGATAATATCTGTTTTACAGTTAAAAAGTTTATTACGCCTTTTCAACACGGGTTTGTTTCTGGTCGTTCTACGGTCTCTAACCTTGCTGTTTTTACTAATTATTCTATTTCGGCCTTTGAAATGGGTTTTCAGGTGGATACAATTTACACGGACATATCCGAAGCATTTGATAAAGTTTCTCACAAGACTTTCCAAAATGGGTTTTCACTCCACTCTTCTTAACTGAATTAAATCATACTTGAGTAGTGGGGTTTTGTGGAAATTAATGGTGTCAATTCGAGATCTTTTATTGCTAGTTCTAGAGTGCCATCCTTGGTCCCTTATTTTTCATTTTATAAATTAATGATATATTTAATTGCTATTAAAATGCTCAATTTTTTCCTATATGAAAATTTATAAGGTCATTCGCCCTAGTCTAGATGTAGTTCTATTACAAAGTAAGTTAAATAATGCCCTTGATTAGTTTTATCGAAACCGTCTGAATTTAAATATTCACAAATCCTCATATATTTCATTCTCAAAATCTATTAATTTGGTTCTATTAACTTACCCTATTGATGGGGTTTTTCTTAATTCTGAGCAGAAAATTTGTGATCTTAGTGTTTTCTTTGATTGTAGTTTTACCTTTAATGGTCACCTAAATTTCATTACTCCCAAAGCATACACCTCACTATCATTTTTGAAAAGGTATAGCTCTGATTTTGATAATCCGTATACATTAAAAGTTTTATTTATTTCGTTTGTGAGATCCAGACTTGAATATGCTGCTTTCATTTGAAAACGTTTAGTATGTAACTTTTTTAATAAAACAAACCGCAAGAACCTATATTATTTTGGCGAGCTGAAAGAGTTTTCAATTATTTCTTCCAAGTCTTTCATAGATGAACCCATATTACATTTCGATATGTTCCGCAATTTTGTTATTCTTTTTTTACTAAGCAATATATGGATTTTGAATAAACGACTTTTAAGTCTTTTGACTTTCACAGTGTATTCTCTCAACAACTTGTTACGGAACGTTTACTTATCTCTTGTTTTTTGTCAACAACTTAGAAGTTAAACTCTGTAATTTATAAGATATTAATTGTATTGGGAATCCAATTGTGGCTTAGTGTCGGAATTTATGAATGTGAATGCCATGCTATAGCACCGTTTAAAGTAAAATAAATAAGCAATGGAAACTTGTTTCTTGCACAAATAGGTGTGTTCACAATTGACATGGTTTTTTTATTATATAGCTTTAGCAAAGTAGATATATCAATACAGTTAATGTATAGTTTGAACCATAAACACAAACGCTTTAATTGCTTCCAAGGATATGAACAAAATAATGTTCTAAGATTATGTTGATGTTTTGACCTACTGACAAATTATTATCGTCTTTGACCAAACAGTTGAACTTAGAAGTAAAAGAAATCAGAATAAAGATTCTTTATTTAATGCCAAAAATTCATAAACATAAGTTTGTTTTAGAACTACTATATATCCTAGAGGGACAGCACCGTGGAACATTATATATAAGAGGCAAAGCAATGGATATTGATAAAATCGGATAAGGACAATTGAATGACTGACATTTTTTTTGTATTAAAGATGACCAAAATTCTACAAGTTGCACATATCATAAAAACAATTTACGTTGTGCAGAATATATCATCGGAAAGAATAGAATTAATTTGAATATACAAAAAGCTTGTCATTCAAGAACTCATTCAGTACGAAGTAAGCGGAATTTCTCAACTGGGCGCAATCTCCCACTTATAATGTTTTTCATTGATATTCTGATCACTAGTAGTCCTGCGACAGAAAGCTCCGATGAATAGGGTGATTTTTTGCTATTTGTTTTTTATTGTAAAGTAATACATGTTATCGCCAAAAATACTCAATAAGACTTGCCATTTTACTATAAATCAACAAATAAACAGCACTTGGAAATCATTGAATTTTATTATCAAAATTCGTGCTCTGTGAAAAATGTTAAAAATCGAAATATGTTCTTTAGCAACAAAGCTCATTTTTAGTTGACGTACCCAACAAACAGAATTGCCAAATTTGGTATGAAGAGCAGCCCGAGGTAGTTCAAAAGCTGCCAATGCACCCTGAAAAATGCATTGCTTAGTGCGGCTTATGAGCCGGCGGCATCATTGGATTGTACTTTTTCAAATATAATAAAAATCGCAACATTACAGTCTGTGGAGCAAAGTACCGTGCGATGATTACCCACTTCTTTTGCCCAAAACGGAAGAATTGAACTAGGTTGACATGTGGTTTCAACAAGATGGTGCTACATGTCACACGACACGTGATATCTTGAACCTTTAGAGAGGCGAGTTTGGTGAGCAACTAATTTCACGTTTTGGAGCAGTCCATTGACAGCCAATATCATGCGATTTGACCTCACTAGACTATTTTTGTGGGGCCAAGTGAAATTTCTCGTATACAAGGACAAGCCAGCCACAATTGAAGCCCTGAAAGACAACACTACAACTACCATTGGTGAGATACCGGCCGAAATGCTGGAAAAAGTATGACAACATTGGAGCTTACGAATGGATCTCTTCAGGCAATGCCGCGGGCAACATAAACATAAAATTATTCCTTTTTGAAAATTTTCTATTCTTGTTTAAATTTTCAAAAACCAAACGCTTAAGAAATCACCATTTATATGTTACTTTTTTTATGTACAAAATGTTCCGTGGACCTTATTTTCTTGTATTTTCATAGTGCAAAATATTTATAGTTGCTCCAATTTAATAAGCCAATATTATTTTTTTAATCATTTGTAGTGAACCCACTTAATCACCATGACCACCACTAACACCTACTTCAAATTCCGATAATAAGGGAACCAAATAAACCAAACGTTCCCACCAATTCCACTTGATTTTTTCACAGTAAAACTAATCCACTCAAATTTAAATTCATTTATTTTTGATTTACGGAAATCAAAAATAAACAAATTCATATGACACTTTTCGGTCAAGTCATAAAAAGTAAAATTTACGATTTACATCTGCAAGTCACATTTATTTTTCCTTTGCCTTTTTTTTGTGCTCGTGCCGCTAACGCCACTCGCACAAACAAAAGCAACAACAATTAAATGCAAGCATTATGTTTCACCCGCACGTCATTGACTTAGTGCATTCAAGGCAACGTCTTAGCCTACCTCAACTGACCACACAGAACAACAACAACAAACCCAAATGCATATTGTAAGAAAACACCCTTATGCCATATTTTCAAGGCTGGGAACAACTGATTGAAGTCAATTAGCTTTGCGACTCTTTCACACTTACCAAATACTGCATATTGAGTAGGGAAATGCTGATGCAACCAAAATTGCATGATCAGCGGGGAAATTGAATAGAGGAGGAGTCAGGGTAAAAATAACGGCAAATACTGTTAAGAAAATACTAGTTTATTAAGTATAAATAGTCCAACAAATTGTAAATAAAATTAATTATTATTCTGGAAGTAAACCAGTTAAGTACAATCTTGAAGTTTCTTTTAAAAAGCCTTGTGGCTTCTCTCATGATAGCTTGAGTAGCTAAAAACTCACTACAGCCTTTGTGGCTCCCTTTAAAGCCTTGCGGCTGTTCAAAAAGGCGTGTGCGCCAAAACACAAAAATACTTCCTACAAAACTCATCCTACCCCCACACATTCAATGAAATAATATATCAAAACATATCAATTTTGACTAAAAAATACTTAATATCGTTTATATTCGAGCAATAATTATAAACTAAAACCTAAACAACACACTTTTCCTCTCCAAATAACTTTTTAATTTAATTACATTTAAAATGCTCATGGCTTTTTAATATTCTCGGATTAAAAAAAAAAATACATAGCGAAAACAAACAGGCCAACAAAAGTATAACAAAGATATCAAAACGCTCTACAAAAACGGAAGTACACAATAATAATTTAAACAGCAACAACAACAACCACTACGGCAAAGAACTAAACAATGAAACTTTTCACATTAAGTAAAACTGAAAAACAAACCATTAAGCAATTGTTGTGAACCCACCAACAACAACAATGAAAGTAATAATACAATTACAACAACATAAAATACAAATTGAATATTACAACAATACGCAACCAAATGTACGGACACACACACACACACACACACGCACGCACCGTAACAAATACACAACCGATTTATCCACCACTAAAGAACAAAAACGAATCAACCACAAAATTACGCCCACTATGGGCGCGCAAAACGAAAAAAATTACTGACTTTTGTGGAAAGCCACAGTGGTACCACAATACTATGACGATTAAAGGCAGCCAGAGCAGCAACAGCAACAGCAACAAAAGGAAATTATTTCAAAGGACATGCTTAAAAAATTACAACAAAATTACATCAAAAGCAATTGGAAAAAGAGAAACAAAATTCAAAAACGGCAAAAAAAAAAAAAAAAACAAAACGACAAGGGGGAGCAAGCAGTCATATGGGTGTGGGGTGAATTTTGTAAAAATTTTCACTGTCGACGCGGCAACACGATGTTGTCAATATTGAATGTTATTGAATGGAACATAAAAGCCGGTTGTTTTAATACATTTTTAGCAGTTGTTGCGATTGGGGCACAACAGCAGAGATTAATTGGAAATTTTCAAACTTTTCAAAGATTTACACGAAATTTTATAGCTTTTTGTGGGTAGTATTATTCGGTGAATTTTTATATGAATAATAAATTTCAATTTTTTTTTTAATTTATATCCATTTTGTTTTCGTTTGTAATTTTTATTTTCCCACGTTATTTTAATTTAATTCATTTGATTTTATTACTCACACCTCAATTTTAATTTTAACCCAGCGGCAAATATGTTATAAACAACATCGATGAATACTCATTGTAGGCAGTAATGCTCACAACTGCAGTCACAACTTTAAATTCTTTTAATAAAGCGACGGCCACTTTGTAGGCAGTTTGCCTACATCTCTATATACAATGTGTAACAAACGAAAGGCAGATTGCCTTAAGACATCCCTTACTAAGTTACTGTATAGTTTAGCAAGTTGCTTACATCTCCTTATACAAAGCATGCAGCCAACAGATAAGACTCCTTACATCTCCATATGCAAAGCCACAACGTAAAATTCCTTTTACAAAGAGATGGCCGCTTTGTAGGTAGCTTGCCTACATCTCTATATACAATGTGTAATAAACGAAAGTGTCCGTATAGTGTCCGTATAGCTTAGCGAGTTGCCTACATCTCTACATACAAATCATGCAGCCAACAGGCAAGATCCCTAACATCTCCATACACAAAGCAGCAAGCAGATTGCCTACAGCTCCATATACAAAGCAGGCAGCCAGTAAGCAAATAAACAAAATATCACAATAACAATTTCATTTGTGAAAAATACAACACAAAGGATAAAGCTTTTCATACATGAAAAATCAGAGTTCTTCATCGAGTTTCCACTGGGAACTTCATGAGAATTTTTTCAATGATCAACTATCATTTTGTATTTTACATTTCTCATATCTCATTTATGTATCATTTCTAAGTTCTCATATCCTATATCTCATTTCTTACTTTTTTCTCATATCTCATTTTTAATACCTGTCTATTTCTCACATTTTGTTTCCATTTTTAATTTCTCACTTATTTTTTCACTCTGTTCTGTTCATTTCTTTTACTCATTTCATTTCATTCACTCATGTTTTGTTTCTCGTTCCCATTTCTCATTTTTATTGCTTATTTCTCATATTTGATCAATATATTTTGTTTCTCATTTCTCATTCATGTGACATCTTTCATTCCTCGATTTTTCATTTCTCATGTTTTATTAAAAATTAAATTTTCAGTTCCCATAATCTGTTCTCATTTTTCATTTCTCTCTTCAATTTATTTTTCTTCTCAATACTCGTTTTACATATCTCGTATTCCAATTTTTTCATTCCTTGTTCGCAACACTGATTTCTCATTTTTCATTGCACAAATTTCATTTAACATACAGTAGAATCTCGTTAATCCAGATATGGCCTAATCCGGATCATATTGTAATCCGGACATGATGAAAAAAGTAAAAGTTTCCATTGCCAATATTTTTAAATAAATTTTGAATTGAATACTTTTTACTTCTTTCCAATGCTTTTTTTTGAATGGATTGTTTTTTGTTTTTGTTTTAATACCTAAATTACTATTATTTGTTATAATAAATGATTTCGCATTCATAAATATTTTTTTTTTTAATAATTTCTACATGTCTTTGGTAATCCGGATCTCCGCATAGTCCGGAATGGGGTCGTTTTTAATTAATCTGGATTAGCGAGATTGAACTGTATTTCACTTTTCATTTAAATTTTTCTAATCTCACTTAAAACTATTGATCATTCGTTCTCTATATCACGTTCTCATTAAATTTCTCATTTTTTCCATTCAATAAATTTTAAGGCAACAAATGATTAATGTTGGCAATGAAAGCGAGTGCTCAGTTTAAATACAGATGAGAAGCATTTGAAGAGGAAACACAGTCATGGAAATAAGTAGAGCTCTGCTACAAAGTGGCATTATTAACATTGAAGTATATTCAACATCACTCGGTTTGAAGTGTATAGGTATTACTAGCAGCTTCTACCTAAAAACTCAATTCTAAATTTATGTGTTTTGCTTTGAATGGAAAAAAAACTTCAAAGTTAAATTTGTGCAGAGCTCATGATAAATGTGGAAAATTTTTGATGGAATAAAAAGTTAATGAATACTCTAATAAGCTGAAACATTGGATGCAGATTTACATCAAAATTCTCGCATTAATTTAAAAAGAACTTTCATCAACATAATCACGGCTTTATGTTTCAAAAAATTAAAATCCACAAACTTAGGAATATAAATCTCAAAAAATCTCATACATGGCAACCAAGATTTTTGCTAAAAAGCACATGCAGATTTTGTCATAAGCATATAGCTCAAACAAAATTTAATGCAAAGATTTTATAAATGTAACAACCATTGGCACAGCCATTGAGCAAAGTTGTCTCGAATATTGCTTTAAAAATCAATTAAAATTAAATCGTACTAACAACTTCTGATGTGTGGTAACAAGAAGTGTGTTAGCATTTAACATTTGACAGACTTTTATTTTAATCTTTTGAGTATAATTAATTGTTGCTTTACTATCTAAACAAAATAGTAATTATTTTAATTTAAAACTAAACATTGAAAATAGAATAAGCTAAACTTGAAATTGTCACAAATTTATTAACACTTAACAAATTTTAAGCTTAAATTAATTCATTAAATGTACCATTGCACAATGAACCATTTGGTTGTTTGTGCTAGACATATTCTTACTGCTGGACACACACACACACACACTTAAGCCTGTTTACCTACTATGACAAGTTATGCAAAATGGATTAAATGAATGAATAGAAATATAGAAGAATAGATGAATGGATTAAAAACACAACAATGTATGTATGTAGAAATAAAAGTAACAATACAATGTATACAATGGTACAAACTGAACTAACACATACAAAGTAAACATAACTTACAAACAGCAACTGAACTGGTATGTGTTAGTATATGTTATATGTTTATATGCAATAGGGTGAACTTTTTTTAAATAGAAAATTTAGCATTAAAAACTGTCCCAACATTATTTTAATTCAATTTATTCCTGTCTTTTCATAAGAAGTTAAATGTTTTTTTAAATCTAACATTCCGTTTGATTTCTCCGTTCCATTACATTTCATCTTATTCAAACTCATTACGTTCTACTTCATTCCATTCCAAAACATTTCATTTCTCTACATATAATTTAATACATTCACATTTCATTTGATTTCATTTCATTTCATTTTATTCCACTTTATCTTGATTCATGATGAATAAAGAATGAAATTATTAATTCATTTTATTCCCTTCTATTCTATTTCATTTCTTGTCTTTTTTTTCATTCCATGCAATCATTTAAGTTAATTTCATTCCATTTAATTTCATATCAATCTATTCCATTCCATCTCATTCCAGTCTATTTTTTTTTTCATTCCATTTCATTTAATTTCATTTCTTTCTATAACATTCTATCTTCCTTTCATTTCATTTCATTTCATTTCATACTAGTTTATTCCATATTATTGAATTTCATGTTATTCCATTACAATTCGTTCATTTCACTTACAGTAACTCCCGCTTAATAAAATATTCCAAAATGTTCGCTCTTTTGCTCAATTAACCGGGAAATTCAATTAACGACATCCCGCTTAATTACACTTAAATCCAATTAAAGAAATCCAGCTTAGTTGCACTATTGTTCAATAAGAAAAATACCAATTAATTGAATTTTCGTTTAATTAAGTAAAACAGCTACTTCTACGGGTAGAAAAAAATTATTTGTTTTCGTCCAAAAAAAAAAACAAAATATTACTTCTTGACAAAAACAAAAAAAAAAACTGTGTACTCTCACAGTTTATGCAACTTGCGGGTTTCTGCCCCAAAAGTTACGGATGTAATACATTTAAATTTTCGTGTTTTAAGGCTTAAGCTCAAATGTGAGACTCATGATTTCCTTTCGAAGAAGCTCGTTATTATAGTCTGTTTTGCAGATTCTATCTTTTGAGAGACAACGGGAGTGCTTATATGCTCTAATTCTTTGGAAAATATGTCTTCAGTTAGGAAATGCTGCTGCTGAAGTTCAATAAGAAACTTCTTCCCCTTCTTAATCTGATTGATCCGAGTTCAAATTTTCTATAATTGTCTCTGCAATTTCTTTATCGGTCAAGAGTCCATAGCATGGTTTGCCAAAAACAGCTGTTTGACAGATCAAAGCAAATGTGTAGCCAATTTTTATTTTTATTGACATTTTTAGCACTTTTTTTAAGACAATAAAGCGGGATTTTTTATAGGAATTTTTATATCTCGTCAAATTTTTTTTAAACACTTAACCGGGAAATTCAAATAAGCGGGATTCAATTAAACGGGAAAAACGCTGTACATTTCTTATTGGAGTTTAATAATGACACAACGTTTCGTACAATTAAGAGGGAAATTCAATTAAGTGTGATTCAATTAAGCGGGGACTACTGTATTTCATTTATTAAATTTCTTCATTCCGTTTATATATTTTATTACACTTTTCATTTCAGTTTTGTACTTTTCATTCCATATTAATCTATGTGTTGAATTTCATTTCACTATATTTCATTCTATTTAAGTTCTTATCATGTAATTTCATTTCGTTTCAATTCATTTCATTTTACTCCATTTAATTCTATTCAATGTTATTCTTTTAAATACAATTCAATCACACGAATCCCAATCCAAATTTAAGTCTTTTAAACTCATTGCTTGTGTTTTGTTTTCTTATTTTCGTTTTCATTTTTTTCGCTATCTCGCACTTCACTTTTTATTTTAAATTTTTTAATTTATCAAACTCCTGAATTTTTCCACATTTCAAATGTTTAGTTTTTAAAAGATTTCTTCTTTATTCTTCGTTTCCGGTTAATCATAAAACGTTTTTTTCGGTCATAATCCTTAGATCATATTTTTAATTCTGTTCATTTAGTTTAGTTTTTAGTAGCAGTTTCTCATTTTACGTTATTTCATTATTTTTTTTATAAAACATTTCATTTGAATTTTTTACGACTTTAGTTCTTGTAGCAGTTCTTTATAGTAGCTCTTGTTTCACCAGAAAGGTACACTCTTTTATGTAAGTGAGTGTGTCAACTTATGTCCTAGAGTGAGAATTACTTGAAAAGTTGTGCTCCAGAAGTGTTTGTGTGTGTGTGTGTGTGTAGCTCTCTGCGTATGTATATTGTTGATAAAATCCTATTAATAAAGTTGCCGACAGCTGCCGGATATGCATAATGCCGATGTCAGTTGACAACATCGACGACCATACAATTTAATCTTAACAAAATGTTACTCAAGTGTTGCTTGGTTTCTTGCTTGGATAGTTTTAGTTATGCCAACGGTAGAACTTGAAGTTTTAGACAAAGTTCATTCAGCAATGAAATATTGCAAATTTAATAATGAAAACTTTGTTCTTAACAATATACATCTTAAAAACTTTAACGATGTTAGAGAGCAAAATTTTTTACTAAGTGCAGAATAAACAAACGGAAGGCAATTTTTTATTAAAGTGACATCCGAAAGCATAATTACTTAAATGAATTATACAAAGGACTTCTCTGGAATGAAAAAACAAAAAAAAAATACTGTAAAAATTGGAACAAACTCATAGTCTGATTACAATGCACTCACCTTAATGAAAATTTCGCTTCGAGTATCATTTTTGAGCAAATTACGGAATTTGCATCACCTTTGTAGAAAGAACTTTATCGCCAACATATGCTGCACAAATCCAGTTGTCTACTCTATTGTTACCAACACATTGGTTGCAGTGATTGTTGGTTACGGAAGTGTGTAAGTTAGACGCCAAAACACCTAGCTACTTAATGTTCTTCAGTGATTTCTTTTTGTTCACTAACTAACTTCAGATTTCCTTTCTCGGTGTGCAGCTCATTAGAGCTTCCATACATAAAAATAGAATTTAATTATGAAAGAGAAAACAAACAGAGTCAACAAATCGCAGTGTTTCAATTATTTGTTACCAAATAAACGGACATGCCAACACCAAACCAAAATACAAAGGAAACTCAACTGAATGGGAGGAGAACTGAAGATAAAAAAAAAACGAACTAAATCACAAACATTGGAGTAAATGACAGCTGGCATTGTGGTCGTGTGCGCGGAAACTCAGACACGAAAAATACACAACGTCTGAAGACAACGATGTAATTATTTATAGCAGCTGGAACTATTTCATTTTTGCTTCTACGCGCTTCATGATACTTTGAGTTGTCGATGAAGGGTATATATTGGTTTTGATATTAGACGAGATATTTGATTCTTTAAAAATTGATAGCATTTCGGAAAAGCTTAGATGGATGCTAAGTTTAACTTAGCTTCCTAGCAATCTATAAAATATCGTTAATTGAACAGAAGTTAAATATCTTCCTTGACCTTTTCAGCTTTGTGGTCCAGAAGGTTAGTGTTTACTTTCGGAGAGGAGAGGAGAGGAGAGGAGAGGAGAGGAGAGGAGAGGAGAGGAGAGGAGAGGAGAGGAGAGGAGAGGAGAGGAGAGGAGAGGAGAGGAGAGGAGAGGAGAGGAGAGGAGAGGAGAGGAGAGGAGAGGAGAGGAGAGGAGAGGAGAGGAGAGGAGAGGAGAGGAGAGGAGAGGAGAGGAGAGGAGAGGAGAGGAGAGGAGAGGAGAGGAGAGGAGAGGAGAGGAGAGGAGAGGAGAGGAGAGGAGAGGAGAGGAGAGGAGAGGAGAGGAGAGGAGAGGAGAGGAGAGGAGAGGAGAGGAGAGGAGAGGAGAGGAGAGGAGAGGAGAGGAGAGGAGAGGAGAGGAGAGGAGAGGAGAGGAGAGGAGAGGAGAGAGAGGAGAGGAGAGGAGAGGAGAGGAGAGGAGAGGAGAGGAGAGGAGAGGAGAGGAGAGGAGAGGAGAGGAGAGGAGAGGAGAGGAGAGGAGAGGAGAGGAGAGGAGAGGAGAGGAGAGGAGAGGAGAGGAGAGGAGAGGAGAGGAGAGGAGAGGAGAGGAGAGGAGAGGAGAGGAGAGGAGAGGAGAGAGGAGAGGAGAGGAGAGGAGAGGAGAGGAGAGGAGAGGAGAGGAGAGGAGAGGAGAGGAGAGGAGAGGAACGACTCCGTTAATGAAGGTAAACAGAAGTCAAATTGCTGTGATCGTACTTGAAAAAAGATATATGGAGAGCACAATGGGATGTTCACCTTAAACAGTTTTCCAATAAATTAGCTGATCATCAGAAAAGTTTTACAGGTTTCCCTTTTTGGCTTTGACCAAAAGCACAATTACTTTATGAACTTTGTATAGTGAAATCTACAACACTTAACTTCCCAAATAATAAAAACGACCTAATCTATAATGTCCTGCAATACGAAAATTTTCCAATATCAATATCGATATTCTTCTCAAAAAATAATACTCTGCCACTCACTAGCAAACTATGTACCTTCACTTTATGTCACTTTTATAGCATACTTACAAGCGCCTTTGTTATGAGTAACTTTGCTACGTTTTCGTTTAAGCAACTGAAACTGTTTTGTTGCTCAGCGTTGTCATCATTAACGCGATTGTTCTTGTAGTCGTAGGTAATCCTTTTTTAAATATTGTTAGTGTGCATTGTGTAGAGTAGTGAACTATACCACGATACAGCGTTGGTTGCACTGAAGAGATCGCTGTTGTGCTGTGGGTAACTTGCGGTCTTCCACTTCAGTTGTTTGCTGCACGTGGTGCAGCTGCTGTGGCTGTTGTTTTCTATTGTGGTCGCAGCACAGATTTTGAAACAATAGAGTATGCGTCGAATTGAAGGTTTTGTTAGAATTTTGCAGTAAGTACTGTATAAAATGACTTGAATTTCAAAAACATATTCTGCAAAAAATACTGTAAAAGACTGTTTTCATAGAACTGATAAAATCTTTTAATTGTATATACAAGTATTTTTTATATACTTCTCTCTATTTGAAAACTTTTCAAAAACATTGCTTCATAACAACTGCATTATCTTTATATATCAGCCGCATACTTTTTAGTTTATTATACTTTTACTTAACATATAACATAAAAGTTCAAAAACTTACCGCAAGAGGCATCTTCAAGTAATATAAAAATACTTTTTGAAAGTTTTCTTATATTTAGTACGAGTATGCAACAAAAATGTTACTACAAAATTATATAAGAATAAACATAAAGTAGGAAAATAATTACAAAAAATAAAGTAGTGGATACACGGAAGAAGTTTGGTTGTACAAGCAGCAACAGAGAGACAAACCAACAGACTTAAGCAGCATTTCTACTGCAAAGCGCAAGTTGTAGAGTTACAAAAAAAAGAGTTTTTGCTTTTACTACTCTTTCGGAAGGAGTAGCATGAAGACATCATTAGCGATAATATGAAAAAACAACATATCTTATGAAAACAATTAATTCATATGAACTCATCTACAAAAATCCGGAAAAATTTTTCTATTTTTGTCAACATTTTTAGTACACAACATTTTCAGGTACATTTATGGAATTTTAATCTGAAAAGGAGCATTTAGTTTTAAACTATTTTATCTTGCTATTATACAAAAAAGTTTTCGGTGTCAGAAAATTTTCGTATAATGAAAGAAGAAAGATTCCAAAGCAAATCAAATCAAACAAAAGAAAAAAATTCCATTGCATACTTTTAGTTAATAAATGAAAAAAGTAATAAGTGGTCAAATATAAGACATTGGATTGGTAAGTGAAATGAGCACGGGCAGAGCCCCCTATTATACATAAAAAAATCTTTTTAAGATAGCAAGTTGCACACGTTGCAAGTTTTTGGCTAATACAGCGCATTTCAAGCAAAAATTATTGCTGCATTGCTTTTCTTGATACTACTTACTACCATGCATTGAAATATAAGCAGTGTTGAGCGTTTTTGATTGTTTGAATAAATTTCCTTATTCGAATAATTTTTGTACAACACACATGTAATATCTTCAGAGTTCGATAAGTCAATTGTATGAAAGCATCAATAGCTAAAACTTAACCAAAAAATATGAATTTAACAGCATGAGCGCTGCAGCTTTTTTTGGAATTCAATTGGCCTAAACATTTCAATAAATAGCTAATAAATTGCAGAAAAATAAATTTTACTACATTGGTATTTTTCAGCAAAATTTTTGATTTTAAAAGCCGATTTATAGCCAAGAACTAGCATAATGAGCTGGCACTCTCACGAGCAGTGCGCATCAGTATAGAGAAAAGAAATGCATGTGTATTTTTGTAGCAATAATTTGAAGTATGCGTGCAATATAAAAGCTATAAAATATATCCATTGCTTCTACTGTAAATTAACTTTAAATTCGCTTTAATAAGATCCATGAATCTATGCTTTGCTCTGTGATTTATTTTAGCTATAAATACCAAATCAAAACAATAAATATAGTTGCTTTTTTTTGGCTGTAATCTTTTCGTTTAAGTATACTTCATAGCTAAAGAAAATAGCAACAAAGTTGTGCTAGTTTTCAACATCTATTTTAGCTGTATAAGCGCTTCTAAAGCAGATTAAGAAAATATTTTAAAGCAATCCTAATATTGAGCTAGACACTAGCTGTAAAAGCGTTTTTTAAAGAATAAAAATTTTCTTTTAAATAAAACTTCAAAAAAAGCTAGTAAATGACTTGTCAATAGCAGTAAAAGCGTTATTACAACATACTCCTAGCAATTATTGCACCGTAGTATTTTAATGCTACTTGAGATTTTTATGCATCACATATTTCCAGCTATACATTGGCGTACACCTGCTCATCAACATAAACCGAATGTGAACAAAATCTCTTAGAAAATTAAATTCAATTCAGCACATTTTCTAAGCTACATTTAATACTTTCCTCATGCATTTCAAGCCTAATTTAACTTAATAAAAAATGTAAGTCTTCTGTTGCTTGTTCTTTTGCTCATTAAACAGAAACTAAAAAATAAGTTTTTAATTCTTTTCTTAATTTCACATTTCACCTGTTCGAAAGAAAAAAAAAGCAAAACAGCAACTGGAGAAAAACTGAAATTTTCCCAGCAAAATTAAAAAGTTCACTACAGCTGCAGCTACAGTTTAAAGACAACTTCCGTTGCTTCATTCGCTGCTGCTGCTGCTTATGCAACATTCATTTACTTCCTTTCACAACGATGTCGTCGTTGCTGTCGTCCTCCGACATTGTCGTGGGCTTCCTCTTCTGAGATAAAGTTAATTAGACGACACGACCCCATGTGACAGTTTCGCTCATGATGACTCAACGGTGTGATAGTGTGCGCTACATTTCAACTGAAGCTCAAGTCAGTGTTGCGCATTTTTTGTGTTTAGGTCGCTCGAAATGACATTGGTGTTGGTTGCCAGGTTTACGTGAAGAAAAATATAAGTTGCTGCTGCTGCGCTGTGTGTTGTTCATTTAAGTTTCTTATATTTGGTGTTGCAAAGTTTCAACGTGGGGAATATTTGAGCAGGTGGTATCATGCCGCTGTTGTATAGGAAATCTCGTGTGCAGCTGTTTGCTGACCTCATTTAAAAAGTTTCATGGGAAAACTCACTCTATTCGCCCGCTCTATCGTGTGTCTTGTGCTGCTAGTTTTGTAATTATTTTTCTACAGATGAAGATGCCAAGTTTTTCTTATCTCTTGTATTTTAGTTATTTGTAGTTGTTGCTGTTATGTTACAGGTTAAGGAATTTGTAATTTATTAAGGTGTCTTATTTGAGATGATAGTGTATTAGTTCATTGAGTGTTGTAATTTCAACTTAATGCTTTGGAAAAAGACTTTAGTTGTAACTAAAGGATTTAAGAATTGGCGGCGATACTTTTTAGCTGAAAGTTAAGGCTTTAGGTTTCCATAGAAACTTTTGATAGATTTCTTAAATTTCTTTTCAAATTTCCTTATCGTTTTATACCCAAAAACTTTAATTTGGCTTTAAAACTCTACATAAATAAAATCAAAAATTTACGGCAATTTCCGCGTACACTGTAATTATTAGCACATAAATAACTTTTGCTTAACAGTGTAGTCCCCCTCCCGTACAATTTCAAGTTAAATAACTTTATTTTTTCTCTTGTAAAAACTTTTGCAATTACGTGCATTAAGTACAGCACTACATACCACACTGTTATACCAAAATAATAAGCATTGCTGTGTCACACAAAAAAGTAGGGGAAAATATATAAAGAAACCAACCACAATAAAGACAAACAGCGAAACCACAATGCTGCCCTGTCTTTATAAAAAAAAAATAAAAAATTTTGCTACTACTATTATCTGGCTGTGTCCTGATTTCCGGTAATTATATAAAAATCCCTTAGGTCCATCCCAGCAGCTCGTAGACATTGTATTTTATAAACTTGTGTACTTTTGTAATTGTAATGGTATGCTTTGACAAGTGTTCTTCTGTGTGTGTGTGTGTGTTAAGAACGGAAATGCAAAACTTTTCACTTAAGAACAAATATTTTTTTATTTTTTTTTTTGCTGTATGGGTCATTTCACTTGATATGGACAGAAATTTTGAAAATTTTCTTTATCAACGGAAAAAAGCAGCACTAAAAAATCAATAGTGATTAGTCAAAATGAAGTATTTAGTAGCAGATCCATAAATTAATCGCTGTTTCATTGAGAAAATCACAGTATTTGTGCCCAATAAGCCAAAGAAAACCTGTACACAAACAAAAAATTGTGTCGGTATTTGATGTTTTTTATAAAAAGTTGAATATAATAGTCAGTCATCAAAAAAGCTTTGCTGTGATGTGAAGTTAAATAATTTTTTCAAAAGAATCTGACCGAATGTAGAAAATGTTTTTAAATAGTTCTTTCAATGGGTGACATTTTTCGCTCCTCTGGAAAAAAAATGTTTCAAAGTTTCTTAACTCAAATCGCAACAACATATAAAAATTGATATTCCCAAGTTAAGAAACAACCTACTTACATGGAAAACTTTGTTTCATATTTCCAACTAACTGATGTCCGCAAAATTCGTGTATGCGGCTTACTATATTAATCCGTGATCCCTTGTTCTACGTAGCTGGAGATAAAACACCATACAACTGGCACAGCAAGCACTTTTAGTCGAGCGTAACACATTGAGGGAGAAACTTACAGGCAAACACTGCTGGGGTATGTCACACCCCAACTCATTGTCCGCGTTACAAGAAAACTTCACAAAAGAATAGGTAAAAGCTCAGGAACGATTGTTTTGAGTGTTCCCGAGATACGAAAATAAAATATAACTCCGCTGACTGCAATCGGTCCGTTTCATACTTCAGAAAATGCGTTTATTCTGAGAAGCTTAAATAAGTTTAATATATCCTCACTTAATAATATCCTTATAATATTATTATCTTTTATGTTTTTTACTCATTAGAAGTAAAACTATATTAAAAATGTTTAATTAACGAATGTTCCGGAAAAAATTTTACTTTATTTTATTCTCAGTTAAACTTTTTTTTTTCAATAAACTTTTATGGTCTTTTTTCTTTTTTTATTAATAATGGCTAGTGTTAAGAATATAAATAACTAAAAACTAATTAACAACTTTTTTTTTTTTTTTTTCATAAAAATTTCTAACTTTTTTCTAAAGGCCCTTTATTAAATTTTGTACAGCTGTTTCATCAACAGTAT
Source organism: Tricholauxania praeusta (assembly GCA_949775025.1). Lineage (NCBI taxonomy): Eukaryota > Metazoa > Arthropoda > Insecta > Diptera > Lauxaniidae > Tricholauxania > Tricholauxania praeusta. The sequence continues at coordinate 126,853,028 of OX459030.1, read as the reverse complement.
TGAATGATCTTTTCCACTTAAGACTTAAGTCTTGCAAAATTTTTGTAGTCTTACCAATCTTTCAAAGATTTCTTTTATTTAGAGCCCGATATCTCCCAATTGGGCGAATCTCTGGGCAGTTGGGCGGATTTGATTTTTTTGGTACAAAATTGATCTTTTTATTTTGATACCATTCCATCGTAGCTTCAGAGTAATGAGGGGTTGCTAAATTGGGCCAGAACATCGCTGTACCTTCATGTGCACGAATAAATGGTAGACATGTTTTTCGAGGCACTCATTTATATAAACTTTGAATTGATTGTGCCTTGCGTAACAAAGAAGCTGCTTCTGAGGCCACAGGTGCATATGGCCTGTCAAACCATATATTGCTTCGAATATTTCTCTTTGAATTTACTAGGCATATGCCCCTTCTTCGGTGACGTTTAATATTCGTGCCCAGGTAACTGCTTATAATCTGCTTTGACGTTACTTCTGTCGTTCATAACGCAGAAATCAAATTTAGTCAAGTACCTTTCATACAACTTGCGGGCTCGTATCTGAGCCATCAACTGCGTTTCATCAGAACGGTCTGGTACTTTTTGAACTCTATATGTCTTCAGCTTACTTTTTTCTCTTATTCTTTCTACAGAAGATTCTGGTGTAGCTGCTCTAGCCGAGGTGCTGGGATTCTGCTTAAAAAGACCCTTCACTTTCGCCACTACCCTTAAGTTAGAAAATTCAGGCTTTCTGCCAGAACCTTTTTTTCGTGAAACAGGTAGACCCTTCTTATAATTAGAAATACCCGTCAAAAGAGTTCTTCCTGATGCATCAACTATTTTTGCTATAGCTGAATATTTTAATTCTGGATTTTGGCAGGTAAGTGGACAAAATGAGTTCGCGAACTTTTTGTTGCTTGCTCGACATCTTTGTCGTTAAATATTCTATCAAGTGTTACACATCATATTAAACGTCACTTTATATAGATCAAATATTGGGTCTTCTTAGACCTATAAAATAAAAAGGAACAATTTTTCTGGAACAGTCCTTATATTCAGTAATCTGAATTTTGCCCAACTGTTACTTTTACTTGGCCTTAATAATAGCGCTTCAAAGTTTTTTAATTAAATTAATCCAATAAAGTATTTTTTATGGTTATTTAATGTAACTAGTTTATAATTTAATTATGATCTTTTTTTTAATTTTTAATTCCTATGTAAAAATTGTGTACAACAGGTCGTATGAGTGATATTCAAAAAATGCATGTACAGTGGAACTTCGATTATCCGTCTCCCGATCAACCGTCACTCCGATTAACCGTCACATTTTGTCAGCAAACTTTTTTTTCGTTTTGTTTCGATTCTGTTTATGTATGCACACAATGCGAGAAACGATTCTGTCTGAAATTTTTCTTATGAAATTCGGAGATGAAAATTTCGCATAAATTCATTAATCTAGTTCTTTTTGTTCGCCAAGTCAAGTGGATTACACAAATTTTTGACGAATTTTTTCACCAAAACATCTTTATGCGATTGTAAACTATCACATTGTTTTTTTATTCGATAATAAAATACGAAAATGACAAATCAACATTTTTTGTTACATTTCCTTTTTTCTTGCGTTTTTGTGTTACAGTACATACATATACCTATATGTATATTCAATACCTTGTATTCTAGCGTCACCATACAGAAGCAAAACAAAATTCTGCCATATATTCGATTATCCGTCTATTCAATTATCCGTCAGGCTGCTGGTCCCGTGCCTGACGGATAATCGAAGTTCCACTGTAATTTCAAATAATCAAAACGTAAACTTGCTGATGACTGCAGTTTATGTAGATTTTTCGGAAATTCTAGAAGTAAGGGGTGAGTAATAATTATTAAAGCTCTACCTTAATGTTACATACTTATTTTTGCGAATAGATTTTTCCCGCTCAAAACAACAGCTCATGACGACATATACTTGTAGGCGCCCACATGTTTTTGCTCTAAAAAAAACTAAAAAAAATATGCATATGACCTCTTGCTATGGAATGGCCACTTATTTCCTAATATTATATTTTTCTGCTACACAAAAGTATGAAAACAAAAAAAAGGACTGCGCAAAATTTTTCCTTAGTTTCCTTAGCAGCGGTAGTACGAGCAACAGAAGTAAGAAACACAGCAACCCCGGGCAGTTACACAAAGAAAACATGTTGAGATGATACAAAAAGATTTTGCAAAAAAAAAATGACAAAATTTTCATGAAATTATCTTTTGAATTATTTAGATACCTTTACCAACAAGCAGACGCCAGGATTTTGCTACGCACTCTGACGGTCATTTATCGTTGTAGCAACAATGGAGCTACTGCTTTTTGTATTTTTTTTTTTGTCTTTTTCTTAAAGCGGTTTTTTTTTTTTGTTGTTTTAATTTCAGTCTATTTTGGGTCATTAAATAGTGTATTTTCAAGTCTATTTTTAAACTGAATATATTGTCTGTTTAACATCTTTCTCTCTCACTGGCCATGTAACGCGTATCTCATTATAATTTGCTGCTAATTGCACAAGCACAAATACGCTGCCGGACACGCATAAAAAAAATAGACACCCTAATTTTTTTTCTTAGTATAAATTGTCGTCTGGGGAGCCCACAAAATCTAATGAAAATTGTTCTTTGTTTAATTATTTTTTTTGTAATTTTTTTTTATTATTTTTGCTGGTTTGTTTTTGTGAAACTTTTTTAATTTCTTTTAATTAACAAAGTGTTGATTTTTTTTAAGACATGGGTATATCCTTTTAATTGTGGATTCAACACTTATTGTTTTATTGTTTTCTGCTGAAATTTAAACAATCAGGTTGGATAAAAGGACAGTCATTTATTTTTTTATTTTTGGATATATTCACCATTGAGATGAAGTCATTTGTTCTCAATAGACAGTCCGTAAATTGTTTCCACTCAATTAACAACGTAATTACATGAAGACCTCAAAGCAAATGCTCATGTAGTAGTGTATTGCCAATGATGTCAGCAGTGGACATACACAAATAGCTCTCTCATGCAGTGCTACGTCTATAAGAATTAGGGTGATATTGAAAATTGTGGAGCAATGCTTTGTTCTTAACTTGCTGACATGCGAATATCCATACAATTTTTGATGAAAAAGTAGAAAGTTTTTAAGAAAATTAAAAGTTATGAAATATCTACCTTTGAAATTAAAATTAACGCAAAATTCATCAAAATAAAAGTAAGCAAAAAAACCCAAAATTTTTCTCATAAAATTTCTTTACATATTTTAGGCCACCCTAGATTGTTACTCTGTCAAAAGTTCAATTAAGTTGCAATGCGCTCAAAGGAAATTTTTCGATTTTCACCAACGAATGACTTACTTGATTCACTTTTGACTAAAAGCTGACAATAAATCACATATAAAGGGTGTTTTAGTAAAATCGAAGGCTTATATTTTGAATGAAAGACATCATTTTTCATATAGTGACAAAGCGTATAACAATGGTGCAAAATTAAGTATTTTTCACATTTTTATATATAATTAATTTTCTCACATTTATTGTCCCACAACTTCTAATCGCAATATTGATAGTTGGCATTCATAAAATTCTTCGATTTATTGAACCACCCTTTAAAATATGTTATCAACGATTAAAAGCACAAAACTCTACAAGAACATCGTACATCGTATGTGTGAGAAATCGAATACGTTGTCCGAAACGTGATACTGATAACGAGCTATCAGCAACATGCAAACACCTCAAACACCACAGCAATGGTTGCTTGTACAAAATCAAAAGGAACACACACAAATACACATGCAAACAGTCGTTTGTGGTGTTAAATTTTTAGCAATTAGTGTGAGAATCGATTTTTAATTGAAAATATTTGAAGTTTCCCACTCTGTGTGTCGCATTTTCTTTGATTTCCGTTCTGAAAATGCAATTTTTTTTTTCTTTCGTTTTTCATTGCATACGAGTACAACTTGTGAAAATTTTGAGTTTCTCTGAAAAACCACCAATGTTGGCAATAGTGTCAACATATGGCCAACAGCAATAACAACAAATGCAAGCAGCAGTGCAGCACTGAGTTGGTAACATCGTATGCATTTGACTTATTCTCTAATTGTTTGTTTGGTTTTAAGCTGTGATATCATGTCGTTTTAGCTTTGAGTTTTAAGAAAATTTAAATGAAATTTCACAAAAAAAAAAAGGAAAACTTAGAATTCAGTATTTTGGAAGGAATGCTTTTTCAAAAGTCATGAAATAGCATTAAATAAATTAAGTTTGAAGAACATCATCTCCTGTATGTTGCCTCTGATATAATTTTGAAAAAGTTTCTGGAAGTTGGTGTTAACTCTTGCCATATCGCTCTGCCGTTTATGGTGATTTCCTCGTGAGTAGGTTGCTACAGCTCTTTTTAAATATGAAGCTTTTATTGGTAAACATGTGCCTTTCCAAGTAGCATTTTTTGCAGAGGATGCTTTTAATGCGCATTTATAGCGCTTTTACAGCTGTATTCACCTAAAACAGCTGTAGAAGTGCTGCAAATGCATATTAAAAGTTTCCTCTGCCAAAAATGCTATATGGGTTGAGATGACCTTCCAAAAAAACTAACAAATTTAAAAACAAAGGAGGATATTTGATGAAAAAATACGCAATATACATATGACGAGAGAGGCATTGCCTCATACTGATGAAATCCCACACGTCAAAGAAATATACGCTATAGTTTGCTTAAAAAATAAGATTTTTATCAGATCAATGTAGTTCTTCGAGCACACGGTAACAACCCTACCCATTATGATCTTCAAAAATTGAGATAGAATTATGTCACTTTGGCCAATGGCGTACAAAATCAAAACTGCGGTTTTTTCTGCAATGCTCTTTGTTTTTCGGAACTCCAATAACGCCACGTTATTAAATGGAAAATTAATTTCATCAATCATGAAGAAAGTGAGGATATTGTTTTGTCCTAGAACTGTTCCCATCTCATGTGTGTAAGTTAGCTGCAGTCATAATACCCAGGATACAACTGTTTCACAAAAATTAATTTGTGTGAGGGGAAATGCAGATCTAAGTGTAAAATAAGTCTTGTTGAATGACTGCCGAATACAAACTCGAAAGCATGATTTCGAGCAAGTCAACCCGATTGCTTAAAAAGGCTTTTCAGGCAATTTTCACATTTTTGGGGATACTTAACGATCTTGAAGGTTCCTGGTTCATTAGTATAACTTTTACGCGAAGTCCTGCATATCCTGATATACTTGGATGCTAAAAATCCGAAAATTATTCGCGGCTCTAATTACCGATTTAGAAAGATATTTTGAGAAACATTTGTATAACGTGTCAGACGTTTTCTTAGTAATTGTTGGCTGGTTCGAAATGACAAAAGGTAATATCAAATATCCATCTGAATTTGAAATGTACGAAAGATATTTAAAGAAATAAATTTAAAAGATTGTTGCTATATGCTGGTAGAATGCGTGAAACTCTGTGGAATCCCAAAAATTAAAAAGGTCATGGAATAAATTATTAAGGACTCTATTCAATTCTTCGACGAAGCAATGAAAATTACTAGCATTGGTGAAGGGTGCAATGAAGAGAATATCAAGGAGTGGCTGAGTTGCGAAAGCGAAAACCAAGGATTTCAAATTTTAATTTATGAAGAAAGAAATCATTGACGATTTGAACAGTAACGAGAAAGAAGATGAAGAAAATATTGAAACTGGTGATGTATGTCAAGTACCATCTCATGCAGAAGCTTTAGAAGTTCTAGATGTTGCTTTTAAATGGTATTAAAGACAGGACGAATCGAGTTCTAGAAAAATGTTACAACTGAAGAGCGTTAGGGACTCGGCCGCAATGAAAGGATGTGATTCATTACGTTAAAGAATAATAACTAATCATTTCCAACAAAAATTTTAAATACGTATTATGAAATTCATTATTTTTATAGCTCGTAATTTTGTTTATCGTATTGTCTGAATGACGTATGTAAAACCCTTTACATAATAAAAAAATATTAAAATTTAATTATTGTTTGATTTGACTTTGTAGTCGGTTATCCAAATTTTCGATTATACGGAATGCCCCTGGTTTTATTTGATTCGGATAATCGAGATTTTACTGTACCATGATACACTCGTTTTCCTTACAGTCTGCGAGGAAGCCTAGCATTTAACGTAGTCATTTCCAGCAACCTGAATCGTAAGGCGCCCAATAACTCGGAAAGTAAGCCATAATGGAGATAAAAACCCATCGATTACATGGCCGAGAAAATTTCGTATGACAAGATTTGATTCACTTTTCATAGTCTTGAAATTATTAATGTCCATATACATTTTCGAAAAATTAAGATAAAGCGAAGGCTTACTATGTCCTCATTTAGCAATTGAGTAGTAGAGGTCTCTCTCGCTCGACAAAACTGACACACTACAAAACGCTTATCTTACTCGTGCACTTTTCTACGGCCAGAAGCATGGGTTGTGTCGCAGACTGATGCAGTCACGCTTGAGGTGTTTGAGAGAAAAATTTTTCGCGAAATCTGCGGTTCTGTTCGCGTCGGCAACGACCACCGTATTTGAACGAACCACTCACTGTACGAGCTCTAGGCTGACACAGGATATGTTGGGATATGGCTGGGATATATGGCGCGTATGGACGAAGAAGGTTCGTCGAAAAAAGTGTTTGATGCGGAAGCCGCTAGGCAGAGGAAGAATACCATGCCTCCAATTGAGAGACCAGACCGAATAAACCCTATCCACGCTTTGTGTGACTGATTGGAGAAGGTGCGCGCAAAGCAGAGACGCCTGCAGAGAGCTTTTGAGTTCAGTAACCGGTATGGCCACCCAAGTAAGGAAGTAATATCCATTTTCGAAAAAATTCGTTTTTTTTTTTGAAAGGCTTAAATTGACATTAGTTGTTCGAATTTGGAAACTAAATTTTTCGCTGAAAATAACTATTTTTAAATAAAATTACAGTATTTTTTGGAAACCTTAAAACGGTGAAAAAATAAACATTCATTTTTAAGAATGAAACTGTTTTCATTTTACTTAAAATGTTGAAATAAAATTCGAACCTGGTCTTATAATCACCTTAACACTGCATGATTTTAAGATGTATTTAATTTAAGTATCATCATAAAATGCATTTTGGGGCATTTTTAAACTAATTTTCGCCAATGATACTTACAAAACAAATGACAACATTTTTATGTTTTTGGTATTCAAGCAGCATGCATTATTAAATGTATGTAAAAAAACATAAAACTTTCAGCAAAAAATATAACACTTTTAGCGTTACATGCCTCTAGAGTATATTACATTGTTTTATGTGCTTTCAAAGCTAATTGCTGCATGTGATAAATAACCCCAAGCAAAACAAACTAAGTCATAAAATTTGCAACAAAAATAAAAAAACTCAAATTTTTATGTTAACTTTTTTGCAATACACAAGTATCCTATTTTTTTAAAGTGACTACAAAAAAAAAACCTTAACAATCTATAACCGACTTGTAACTAATAAAATCCATGCTTGGTGCAATTTCGCAATACATATTTCATGCAGTATACAAAACCAGACAGCCCAAACAAACGCACGTTGCTACTACTAACATGGCTAAATGAAAAACTCTTCCTATACATAACATTTGTAACTAATAAAATGGTCAACACCAGCAGGCAAAAATATTTATACTAAATTTTGCAAAAACTATACAGTGTTTCATTCATCTAGGGGGTTGTGGGTGTGGTTGATAAACAGCTGCCTAAAATATTGCCAAACGAAAATATGTGCTAACAATATTGCATTGGGCAGTTGAATGGTAATAGCACAAGTTTCTGTTGTTGTTGTCACTGTTGTAACTTGAGCCTCTGCTGTGGTGGTGTTAGGCGCCAAAAAGCAATGAACAAAATTTCGATTGCATTTGGGACTGGGATTTATAACCGGCAGAAAAAAAATCGTTGCAAATAAAAATAAAAGAAAAAACCAAAAAAAGAAATTTAGCAGAAAATAAAAACCAAATACTCTGTGCGAGTGTAACTGGCGAATGTGCTATCGAATGGCGAAATATAAAAACCAAAAAAAAAAAATTCCCATAAAAATTCCAATTTGTATTGAAATTGCCACAAAATCCCAGACGTAGCGAATGTTAAATCCACACGGCACAGTTAGCGGTGTACGGTGAGTGATGAACGCAAAGCGGTTAAGCACAGTGGGTACAATCTGAGGTAATCTCTTTTTTTTGCGATTTTTAGGTAACGCTTTTGTCTCAAAATGTTTTTTGTTTTGATATCACTGAGTATAAGCATTGAGGCGGGACATATGCTGAGGTTTCATTTAATCCCCACATATTAATTTGGTTAAGCTTAAAAGTAAATTGAGACTTTTGTTATTCAGCTCATAGCCAACAATTAAAAATCCTGAAGAATTTATTCAATTTTTCCCGATTGTACTTTAGGTAAAATATTCAGTGTCGTGCATTATGGCGTTTATTTCTTCCAAGCTTTTCACAAATGCACATCACAATTTTTTATTGGACGTTTAATGTGAATCAGTCATACTCTGTTCCCAAAATTCAATTCATTGAAAAAGAAATTGGGATGTTTTTGAAAAATGCAACATGACAGCTCAGAAAAAACCACCTGAAGATTTTTGTTTCCGATTTTGTAAATAACTTTTCGACCTAGGACCAAATTGAAAATGATACTGAAATAAACATTCTTCTGTGAAGTGACGCATTACCATATCTCGAACTCGGTGTATAAGATTTTACTATTTCCTGTTGGTCCTTTTAGATAATCAAAAAATTATTCAGGAGAATCTATATATTGTGTGGCTTGTGATCTATATTTCGGTTCTTCCTTTTTGAAAAATGTTGAAGTATTCCCTTACTGTCAATGGTGAGTGGTTCAGTTCGATGATATTGAACTTTTTATACCCTACACCGAGGGTATATGTATACACTTTGTCATTCCGTTTGTTTGTCATAGAAAGGGTCGTGGCAGGTATGGATAAGTTTATATATTCTTGATCAGCGTCACCATCTGAGTTGATTTAGCGATGTCCGTCTATCTGTTGAAATCAGGTTTACGGGAAAACCAAGAAAGCTAATTGAATAAAATTTTCACACACAGGTCACAACTTCTTGCAGGCATCTTGCTATTGAAAATGAGCGAAATCTGTTCACCGACACGTTGTTGCCACTTGCACGAAAACAAAATTTAAAAAATGCACTCTTATTGGCACACCCTTTATTTGTCAACTGATGATTTAACAACTACTCCTCGTATGCAACATTACCTTCGAGCATATTGTGACAGCATATTTTTCCAATATTTTCCACTGTCCACATAAAATCCAAGCTCACTAAAACGCGCCAATCAAACGTGGTGGGGGAAAAAAGAGCAGTATGCGTTTGAAAGGACAACAAAAAAAAATTGTACTCAAAACAAAAAATCTCGGAGAAAATGCTAAAAGAAAACAAATGAATTTGGTTACAAATTCATCTTTTAGTCGGTTGCAATGGTTGTTGTTGTTGTTGTTGTTGCTGTTTTTGTTGGCGGTTGTTTGTACGTGAACACAATTGGTAACAACAAATGACTGGGTATTTTTTTTCTTCTCGATCATAAAAAAGAAACTGACAGAGCTTTGAATATTCATAAAGCAACAATGCTCCTAATGCTGCTGCTGGTTGTTGTTTTCTCTCTGAGTGTATTCATGAATTCATGCCTTACATTTGGTTGCTGCTATTGACATTTTTGCGTAGGTTTTACGTGTGGCAATATTTAGTAATGCTTGTGGTGGTATGGAGTATATGCAGTCACGTTGAAGATTCGTTAGCAACAGCAGCAACTAAACAATGCACTTTATTAAAATCCAATAAATGTATGGTAGTGGTCAAGGCAACAACGGTAGTGTTAACCCAATATCTACGAAAAAAAGCCCATTTCTCACAATTATGTATTTCCGAGCTAAAACTCCAAAGATGCAAAATTTCATGCAGCAGTATTGTTGCTAACATACACAAACCTTAGAGACTTTAGTCGGCGTTTCTGGCCCCTTTAAGCAAAAATGGGTTAATTTTGCAAAAGTCTATAAAGAAAAGTTAAGGTTAACTAACTTTTCTCCCATTTGGTGTTGTATGGCTGCTGTAGCAACGTTTATTGACAGTTCAGTCTATAGTCCTGGAGGAGCTTAGCAAATGCAGCATTTACCATGATGCTACTGCCCCGTTTGTTTTGCTGTTAGTTGGATATTAAATGACTGAGTAGATAGACAGCACGATGGACAGACACTTAGTCAGAGTTATACGCCCGAACATGCAAGCCATGTTAAATGCAATTAAAAATTCCTGTACAGTTTGTAGATGCATTCTTAAGTATGAAGGCTAGGCGGGCTAAAGGGTGTACATTAAAGCACTGCCATACAGCTAAAGCAATAAGGTTCTATGCTGCTTTATTGGCAGCTTGTTAATTGATTCATCAGTGAATATTGAGTACAAAACACAAGAAAAAAAAATCCTTATTCTTGGTAGCAGCACTACGTTTTCATTTACTACCATTGATTGGTCTGGTATTTTTTGTTCTATGCTGCAAAAATTAATTTATTGGCATTTTTCAATTGCAAGCACTGACATGCAATGCTAAGAGCTGGCATTATATTGCATTAAAAATTAAGATAAATTGAGCTAAAGTGAAGTAACAGGAAAGTGCAAAATTCTTTAAATCTAGTAAAACTTGAAATCAGAAAGGATGTGGCTCAGAAACAAATTGTGGATATTATTATATACTCCGCTAGCACCGTAAATTGTGGTTTGATCACTACCCAAGTAGCATTAAAATACTATGGTGCAATAATAGGAGTATGCTATAAAAACGCTTTTAATGCTATTGGCAAGTCATTTACTAGCTTTTTTTTAAGTTTTATTTAAAAGAAAATGTTTATTCAATAAAAACGCTTTCACAGTTTGTGTCTAGCTTAATATATGCATTGCTTTAAAGCACTTATACAGTCAAAAAAGATGTTGAGAACCAGCACAACTTCCTTATTATTTTCTTTAGCTATGAAGTATACTTAAACGAAAAGATTACAGCTAAACAAAAGCAACTATATTTATTGCTTTTATTTGGGATTTATAGCTAAAATAAATCACAGAGCACAGCATAGATTTATGGCTCTTATTAAAGTGCATTTAAAGTTAATATACAGTAAAAGCAATAGCTACATTTTATAGCTTTTGTTTTGCACGCATACTTCAAATTATTGCTAAAAAAATCCACTTACATTTCTATTCTCTATACCTCGAAAGTGCGCCTCCTCGTTATGCTAGTTCTTAGCTATAAATCAGCTTTTAAAATCAAAAATTTTGCTAAAAAATAGCAATGCAGTTAAACTTATTTTTCTGCAATTTATTAGCTATTTTTTGAAATACTTAGGCCAATTGAACTCCAAAAAAAAGCTGCAGCGCTCTCGCTGTTAAATGTCAATTTTTTGGTTAAGTTTTAGCTATTGTTGCTTTCATGCAATTCACTTACTCTGAAGATGCCATTACATGAGTGTTGCGCAAAAATTATTCGAATAAGGAAATTTATTAACACATTCATTATAATACCAATACAATTTTTTAAAGCGCCTTTATTGCTTGGAATGGCAAAAATATCGCTTTAATGGGGCTAGTAGCAAGAAAAGCAATGCAGCAACGATTTTTGCTTGAAATGCGCTGTATTACCCAAAAACTTGCAACGTGTGCTACTTGGGTAGAAATACTGTTCAATGGAGGAAATGACTAAGTTTCAAATGAGTTGCATGTTATTGAAATTTTACAGTACTTTGTAGAGATAGCAGAAAAGATCCCTATCATAAATTCCTGAACATAAATAATTTAAAATTACAGTTGCTCAATTTTCAACATCAATACCCAACTTTAAAGTGTTGCAGCATCAAGTGGGCTATTTATCATTCACTTCCCATTGCAAACTGCTGCTGCTGCTAAACCAATTTGGCGAATAAACAGCCACAGCCGCTACCCTTAGCGTACATAAATTTTAACCCAAATGTTGCGTTGCAACATCTACAACAGTAACAGCAGTAACAGCAGCAGCAACCACAAACATAAACAGCTGGATATAACAAATACATACGCAAAATACCTAAGCAATAATGGTCAACAACACACGTAGAGACACACAAACACTTACAAATACATATGCAGTCTACAAACCAGCAATATTAGCTACATCTTTTATGAGCACCAACACCACAGCCATCAAAGGTAATGGCAACAGCAACAACAACGATAACTTGACACTTGACTGTATGTAAAATAACGCAATAATCAATTCGCATAATGCTAACATATACAAACACAAAATCAAAAGCACACACACACACACACGCATATGAACAAACGCTTGTTATTGTATGCTATTAAAGGCAATTTAGTAAATTAACAATAGAAACCCCTTTGCGCTAAATTTCCTTATGGCATCAAGGGTTGGTCACTCAGTCAGTCAACTTTGCGGGCGCCATTCATTGATAGGAAAGCAACGCATGGTATCCAATCGATCTCGTGGGCGGACAGAGAAGCCTCTTGGAGCATGTAACATTCATCATTTGAGTTGGCAATTATCGTGCGACTGCTACTGAGTTCAAATGCCAAAAGCTATGCTTGTTAACCTGTATTTAATGTGAGTGAATAGGTGTTTGTATGTGCGATATGTTAAAATATGGTAGAGTCCATAAAAAAAGAGATCATATTTCGGGACTCTAGTTAAACAATATATTGATTATAGTACAGATATCTTATAAAACGTAAGAACGAAATTTAAAATTCATTGATTATATAATATTTAACAAAAGTGAACGTTTTGATAAAATTGAGTTCGCTTTCAACGTTTTTTTAATATAAAAAATAGTTTGCCCACTGGTTGATATTCAATCATTTGAGCGACAATACAAAAGAGTTCAGCGCCATTTTACTTTATTAAATGTCATCGCTCCCACAAATAAAAATCATCATATAATGTTGTCTATCCCATCTTAGAGATTCATACATCTATGCTGTGAGTTTTCTTGATATGGGTGTGGCACCGCCCATTAAAAATAAATATCTTTTTTTTGGGCTCAATTTATCTCCATACCAAATTTCATCAAATTCGTTTTATTATTATAGCAGTAAAAATACATATATTTTTTCTTAGGGGTGTGGCACCACCCATTTAAAAACACATATAATTCCTCAGGGAGCAATATATCTTCGAACTAAATTCCATCAAAATTGTGCTTTTAGATAAGCTCTGAAATCACATTATCTGATAAGAGGTGTTGCACCACCTACTAAGAAACAAATACCTTTACCCAAGAATCAATTTATCTCCATATAAAATTCTATCAAAATTATTGTAGTGGCTTAATCATGGCAGCGCTTTTTCTCTTAAGATTTTTTTGGCTAGGGGTGTGGCACCACCCATTTAAAAACGAATATCTTTCTTTAGAGAACAATTTATCTCCATATCCAATTTCATCCAAATTGTGCTGTAAGTTAAGCTCTGAAATCCATTATCTGATAAGAGGTGTGACACCACCTACTAATAAACAAATATGTTTGCTCAAGCGCTTTTCTGATTAGTGGGCGGTGCCAGCTGAGTTTTTATTTCTCTTTCTAAGGGATTAATATATATCTGTACCGAATTTCGTCAAAATCGGTCAGTCATTTTAGCTGTGGAAACGTATTTTTTGATAGAGGTGTGGCACCGCCTACTATTATATTAGAAAAAAAGTTGCATTCGGCACTATCCCTTTGCACAAACTTTCCATCAACATACAATTAGGCAATTATCAAAATTATCGGCCAAACTAGTTTTTAGGATAAACTAGTTTCTCCTGTGTCAAACTAGATGATTTGCATGCCTAAAGGTATGCAATTTAATTTTAATGCAAAAGCACTGTGGATAGCGGAGCCGATGTTGAACATATCATAGACTGAGCCGCCGCGAAGCCTGTATTGAACATATTGGAGGATGTAATTTCTGAGCCGTGGACGAAGGTCGCCCACTTACATACAATGAAATTGATAGTTTTACTGTTTTACTTTGCTACTATGTTAGTCTTCACTAGCCACAGTAATTTTTCATTAAGATTTCATTGCACATCTTTAGGCTTAACGGTAACAAGTTTGGCCTAAAACTAGTTTGGCCGGTAACATATAGACTTAACCGGTGCATGAGCATAACGATAATTCAAAAACCTATTGACATGAAATACGTATATACTACGTGTAATTTTTTTCTCGTAACTATTACTACTCATATTGATTTACTTTCCATACCAGTACCGATCATATTGATTTGTTTCCTTACTTGTACTATTCATATTGATTAGCTTCTTTACTTGTACCAACTCACATTCGTTTGGAGGTATAAAGATTTTTTTAGAACAAAAATATACCAATACTCAAGAGAATTGAATGTTCAAAATACCAGTACTCAATTCATTTGGTATAAGGGTTACTCATTACTCATTAATATCGTCTTGTATTCATTTCTCATTTTACTTGCTCTTACTAACAAGAACCATTAGCATAGCAAGTGCTTAAGTACTTAATTCGTGATTTAAAGAAGTCACTTGAGAGACTTCGGGGAGTAACTATTTTCAAACTTGACGCCAAGAGCCAAAAGTAAAAGTTTTTGTTATCAAAATTTTGAAAATCTCAACCATGAACCGCTTCATAAATGCTACTTACTTATGGATAAAGCCACAAATAAAGCTGGTTTTTATGTAGTTTAAGAAGACGTTGCTAAGGTTTGATGTTTATATTATTTAAAAATCGACCTAAATTACTCAAAAAGTCTAAAATCAAAATGTTTTTAAAAATTATTATAAATTATTAACATTTTCCAAAATAAATGGAGTATTTTTTGATATAACGTACATCCCAATCTACATTAAGAACATTATCATGTTGCATGCAAATGTTTCCCTTCTGAATTTGAATTTGATTTCCACATGCATTTCATTTATCGCTTATTTAGTTGCAATTAATTAGGCTTATAGACATGTGCTTAAGTCCTTAGCAGCTCAATTACTAGCAATGTTTTCTAACAATGTGATTACTTTAAGATAAACTTAAAATATTTGTGATAAAATCGTTTTCGTAAATGTTTTCACTCGACTTCAAAAATTTTGAGAGAGTCTTATAAAAATTTTAAAAGATTAATTGGCTTTTTTTGAAATGAACGTATACATTACAAGCTTATCTTTAAATTTCATTCAGTTTATCTATAAAATTTAAAAAACGGAACATAGCAAAAAATACGTACACTTCAAAATACAAAACTGAACTAAAAAGCAAACAAAATGAGTCCCTCTTATAAACTCTAAGAACTATCAACTCAATTTTGAATGGTGCATCACATGGCATCAGCAACAAACTTGTTGCCAATACAACACTCAAGTTGTTGGCATTGCAATTACATTATATGTGCCTTAAAGCTATGCTCCTTCGTTATATTTAAATTTCTACTCTGTGATGAATTCTTTATGCATAACCTTACCAACTCTTTGTACCTTATCTGCTACAAGTCATTCGGCAAGTTACCTTTCATTGCAATTTCTTGAAGTGACTTTGACTGCTTGTCAAGTTCCTTCTATTTTTTGGATACAAAAAAGGAAAACTTTAACACATGCAAATATGTACGTCTATTATGACAGCAAGAACAGCAAAACAACGTTGCATTCCTAAAAGTTCCATGCAACAACTCTGTAGTATGCACTTAAATTTTCTTTTTCTTCTGCTACTGCTGATGCTTCAAACTTGATAGTGCTACAACTCTATATTATAAAAAGCAGAAAAACTTATTTGCTCAAAGTAAAAGTCGATAAAAGTCAGTACCACTTACGCTCTCTGCTAACTTTTTTTCCCTACTGGGCGTCTTGTCGAGTTTACGTTTGTGATATGCCAGGCTATAGAAAGTTGTTTGTAATCAAGTAAGGGGAAGGACGACGAATAATGGTTATACTTCCAGGCATTTTTTGGATGAGCTCTGTAGACTTACGCTTAATACATCGATTTGCATATATTCTTCAAAGATTGACTGCCTAAGAAACGAAACTGGAAAAGCTTTCCTCAATGTGCGCAATGTTGTTTCCTTGTTCGCTCGCCACATTTTTTTCTGAATAATGATGCAACAGCAAGGAAATCACAACGTATCATCACGTATAAAAAAAAAACATAATAATAACAAGTTAAAGTGTTATCTTCGGCCAGGCCGAAACACACATACCCTACACTGCACTAAAATTACCTTTTCAATAAATGTTAAGAAGACGTTGAAGTCGAAAAAAAGGTGAAATGTTAGGAAGGTTAACAGAGGTTAAAAAATGTAAGCAAAATGTTGAAAAAAGTTGAGAGAGGTTGAAAAGCTCTAAAAAAGTTGAAAGAGGTTGAAAAAAATTGAAACTATTCAAAATTGATGAAAAAACCGAAAAAATAAAGAAACTTATGAAGAAAGTTGAAAGAGGTTGAAAAAATCGAAAGAATGTGAAAAATGTTAAAAAAAAATTGAATAGAAATGAAAAAATTGAATTATGCCACGCTCACTTCTCCAATTCCGGCCAATTTTGGTTCAATAAATTATATTTGTGATCGACATACTCACATTAAATTTTAGCACAATAACTTGTATAGTTTGCGATACATGCCACAGTTAAATTTAAAATTTTGGGCGGTGATACACCCACTGGTACAATCCAGCCCGGTTCTGATCCAGTAATAGCTTTTCATAAGCAAGCCCCTAATGCCAAATTTTAGTATGATTGCTCACATATTTCGATAAATATGCCACTTACCGTATTTTATTTGTATGGGAGGTGCCACGCCCACTGGTGCTATTTCAGCCACTTTTGATTCAGATATACCCTATGGCAACTGAACCTTTTACATTAAATTTCATAGCAATTGCTGCAATAGTTCACTTAAAACAGCGCTTACAAATTTATGTTAATATGGGAGGTGCCACGACCACTAATTCAATCCCGTCAAAATTCATTTATTTTTAAAGCTTATAATAACTGACATATATACACCAAATTTTATGAAGATTACTCTTATAGCACACTATCTATAACAATAAACGTTTTTTTGCTTGTATGGGAGGTGCCACGCCCACAAGTACAATTGGACCAAATATTTATAATAAGAGACCTTATAGCAAGTATATCTACCTCATTAAATTTCATAACGATTACGTTGTTAGTTCTCTAAATATAACGTTTATAAATATTATGGACGGTGCCACGCCCTTTAACGAGTTTTTTCAGTAAATTGGCTGAGCTTGTATTGATGACTGCTTTCAGCGGCATCATCTCCAAAATTTTTATGGAAATCGTTTGTGCCAATTCTGAGATATACGGAATTAAAATGTTTAACAGTTGAGATGTGCCACGCCCATTTTTTCGATTCTGCCCACTTTTATCTCAATTCAAAATATATGTATTTGATATTTATCCGTTTACCGAATTTCATCGCAATATCTTGAACAGCTTACAAGATATGGTAGCATAAATTATAAAATTTAGGGCTGTGCCACGCCCTTGTACGACCTTTTGGAAACTTGAAACCCAGCCTAATCCTAATTTGGTTCACATGTGCTCCAAATGACCAAGTTTCATCAAAATCGCTGCAACTTTTTTCAAAATTGGCCTGGGTAAATATATATAGAGTATGGGCGGTAGGTGTGTCCGTCAACCGATTTCGCCCATTTTCAACAGCAAGATGCTTGCAAAAAGATGTGACCTGTGTGCGAAATTTTCATTCAATTAGCTTTTTTGGTTTTCCCGTAAACCTGATTTCAACAGACGGACAGACAGACAGACGGACATCGCTAAATCGATTCAGGTGGTGACGCTGATCAAGAATATATATACTTTTCCATACTTCCACGCCCTCTTCGATGTGTTACAAACGGAGAGACAAATTGAATATACCCTCGGTGTAGGGTATAAAAATGTGCGTAGCAGGATAGAGTGCTTATGTTTGTTGTACAGAGCCACAATCGGCTCATTTTTCGTGTTTTGCCCATCGCTGCTTTAGCATGTAGTGTGCACCAAGCACTACATTTTTGTGATATAAACGTCAATTCGAAAGTTCCTATTTGTTTCTAACCGAAACAAAGCGTTTTACTTAAATGTTTTATAGACCGGTCGTATTTTATCGAATTTTTATATCAACTTAGGCCAAATTAAATTACTGCAAATTGCCAAAAAATTTAAATTAAAATTCTTGATTTTGCAGCGGCTATTGTCCACTTTGTTGCTATATTCATAGCTATGTGATGTTACACAGTAACCTAGCTACAGCAAGACCTTACATAAATTATCTGCTGCACATTGCTATCTCTGTCGCACATAAATTAATGTCAAGTGGATTGTAATTACCACACTCAACCGTAGCTGTCTGAGTAGCAACATTAGTAGCAACAACAGTTGCCACTTGCAATTTTTTATTAAAAAATGAAAAAAAATATTCATTTAAAACTCACTTAAATATGAGAAAAGATGGAGGGAAGATTTGCATGTCTTACGTAGAACTTTGAATGCATAAACTTCGTGAGAAGAAACAGCAGTAGCTATGGCAGCTGAAACAAGCAAAAAAGAGAGCGAGCGACTTGGTTAAATTATTGCCTGAGTCAAAGACAGAGCCAAGTTCTACTTGTAACTTCTTGTATGATTTAGTGTTGGCGCCAAGGCATAAGCGAGCTCGTATCTAAGTAAAATGATTTCTAATGTTGTAAATGTTGCACAGTGTTGCAAAATTGAAAATTTTTGGTAAATAAAAATTTTTCAGTGTTTATCTTAAAAATATAAAAAATTAGTTAAATTAAAAATTAAACAGGCCATATAACTGAATTTCCCTTTTAACTATTGCTTCTTTAATTTGCGTCACTTATGTCCCTACCCAAATCACTGTGCCATATCAAATATCATGTTAAAGCTGAAAAACACCATTGAATAAGAAGTAGCAGCTACAGTTGAAGTAACTGCAGAAACTAATGTGGCAGTAGAAATTTTACGAACTTGAATTCAACAAAGATTTTAAAGCAAAAGAAATAGCGACAGCAGTCCGTAACCGCATTCAAATGCAAAGCATTGCTGCATAATTAAAGTGGTCCACAGGTTCAGCTCAGCATTCAGCAGGCCAAGTAGCACCACCACCACCATAGACATCCTTTGTTGTAGTCGTAGTAGCAGCAACTTAATGTTTAGCAAACCAGAAAAAGGTCGGAAATATGGTACGCCAAGCAATGAATTGGAGCGCGCCAAACTTTTTGTCATCCGTCACGTTGTGCGAAACAAACAAATGTGGGAAGTGAGAAGTGAGACAATAGTGAGAAGTGAGAAAGTAAGTGTGATTAAAGGTGGGGGCAAGGTAGCGTTATGGAAGTTTCTAATTCGGTTCTTTGCTTATTTATTAAAAGTTTCACGAGGATAATGGGTCTGGCATTCGATTTAAAATTCTGTGTTTTTTTCATACAGATTAATAGAAAAAAAATAAAAATTATATCATCTGCTCCATTACCATTTTGTCTTTCAATAGTATGGCAGACAGTCTCATAACTCGTAGTTTCTTTATGCCAGACAAAAAATTGTTTTTGCACGTCCAGACCTTTTTATTTTTGATCTTTAGACATTGTGTTCATTAATTTTCTTAAAATTGCTATGGCAGACCTGCATTTTCATCATTTTTTAAAGGCAGACTCTCATATAAATTGTTATTGTTACTAAGGCTTGCTTGTGAATTAGCAAAAATTCTCTTGAATACTTTTTTTATGTCTCTAGCTCATTTCGCTACACGTTTTAGGCAGACGCATTTATTTTCAATAATTTTTCTCAATTTTTTTTTAAAGGCAAATGCGTTTATTTTCTGTATTTTTTTATGATTTTCGTTTTGGATTTTTGTTTAAAGTGTCTGCCATTAAAAATCATAATTTAGAAAAAATAAAAATTTGTTAAGAAATAGAAACTTCATTCATGTATGTATTTTTTTAACACAATTGGTTTGGTAAAGTTGTGGGTTCTTATGGCAGACCCATCTACCATCGATTTTTTTGAAGTAGACCAATCTTTAAGATCATTATTTCAAGGCAGACTTCATTTTTTTATTAGAGTTTTATCTTTCAAGCATAAGATTTATTATATATAATGTAATGCATCTTCTGTTCTCCTCTTTTAAATACTCAGGGAATGTTAAGCTTCTGCCGAACCCTTCCATCGATCACGGTCAATAGCAATTGCCATCAGTTCTCTTCAACGCTTAACCAATTTACGTACTTCATCATTATGATTTTGAATGTCCAAATTTTTTTTATTTTAAGGATTTGCTTGTAGACAGACTCTACCTTTTAGGCGGCAGACGTATTTCATTTTATTTCTTTTTAAGCAAACATTTTACTAAATTGTTTTTTCCATTAAGCCGAAATAAGGTAAACTTTGAGAAAAATATACAATTTGTCGAGCAAAAATTGAATGAGAAATCGATTTTTCGAAGGCAGACGCCTTCCAAAAAGTTCTATTCAAGGCTTGTTTTTTTCTGTAGCATGGTAATTAGCAAGAAGTGGCAGACGCTCGACATTTTTTGTTTTTGTTAAAAATATGTTTCAATTTAAAGATAGCATATCTTACAATATTTGATTTGTATATTGTTTTATTCACTCACATTCGGAAGTTTCTATGGCTTTTTTTTTTGGTATATCGAGGTCAAAACTGATGAATTTATTGCATTTAAATTAGTCAAGGCAGACGTGTTTGCTTAGAAATTTTTTAAGGCAGACTTTTTATTATTGTGTTCGCTTTGCTCGTGCGTTTTGGCGCGTTTCTCAGAACTTTTGTTCTCTTCTTATATATGACAATTTATTTCAACATTTCATTCACAACTAAAAGTATGCAATGGAATTTTTTCTTTTTATATGTGCTCTGTTTTGTTTCTTTATCTTTCTACTATAGGCAAATATTCTGACACCGTTATATATTTAATAGAACAGAAAAAAAATTTTTTTTTTTTTCATTAATTTTTTTTTAATTTCTTCTTCCATAGTTTTGAATAAATTCTTTAGAAATTAATTATTTTTTATAATTAAGTAAGGAATACAAGATTTTCTTTAACCATTTTACCAAAATTTTCTCATCACTACTACCTAAGCTAATTGGGTTCACACGTAATTAGGAGCAAAAGCAGCAACTACACACTGTCTGTCTGCTGGAAAATACTCGAAATGGAAATGGAAATTTTAAACGTAAAATACTACGGTAGTTGTGTCAAACTGTCTTTTTCACTGTCCGTTTGCAACTCTTACTGCGCTATTCTCAGACGACCGACGATTGTCTGTTTGTCAGTTTTACTATCTTTCTAGCGCTGTATATTCTTTTGAGACTTCGTGGCGTCTGGTGATGTGTAGGTTGCAGATGGTGGTGGGCGCATGGCATTTAATTAGTTTCGATGCTGGCGTCGTTTACATTGGTGTTAGATTTCAAATTGAAATTTCAACTTGATTACTTATTCAATACGACTGCGGCTGTGGCAACCAGACCAAACCAAACCAACTGAACAGACCAGGCGGCTGTATCGAGACGAGAGCCTTAAGACGCGGCGCCGTTCCTGTGCAGCGTAGCCAAAGCTTTGTTGGAATTTCTAATGAAAATGTGTTAATGAAGTGGTTTTCCATGAAGCATGAAAGGATTTAATACAAAACGGAAATTGTGAATTGTGTGGTGCGCAAATTAGAAATGAAGTGTTTAATTTTCAAATTCAATTTGATTAGGCCATTCAATTGTAATCGAAATTGCAAGTGCGATTTGCTATTTGAGAAAGAAAATCATATGAAAAATTTGAATTTATTTTTTATTTATTAAAAATTAAAAATTTATTTACTTTTATTTAACAGTTTAAATTAGATCTCACTTATAACTTTTTATTTAAATATTTTGATTTAAAATTCTCTTATAAAATACATTTTAAGAACTTATATGTATTTGTTTCATTTCACATTGAATTTATTTATAAAAATCTCTAGAGCTAAGTATAGCTTAATTTAAAATTAGGGTATAAAAATATTGTTTATTTGTAATTTTTTTTTTTAATTAAATTACTTGTACGCATTAATCTCTTAAAGATAACTTTACTGATATAAATACAAGAAATTAATTGTTTTTTTTATATAAAATACAAAATCGTAAATATTTCGTATTAACTTAAATTTATAACACCTTTTTATAAAATAAGTATAAATATATTTCGTATTTTAAGATTTTATTTCGTATGTAAACTTTACAAATATCTAAATCTTAATATAACTTGTATTTAATTCATTATATAGTTAACCTTTTACCTTGCTTTAAGGTTAAACTGTACAAAATCAACTTAAGAAAATCTAATTAACTAAAAATTTTCTAAAATCTAATTTATTATAAATATTTTTTCCAAATCAATGTTATATAAAATTATAACTAAGTCATTGATAGCACTCAGTGTGCCAATATAACCCTAATGAAAAATACTTTAAAATAAAATTTTTAGTAACTAGTGTACGAGGGCGGGTCAAGAAGTCCGTGACTTTTTGAATGAAACACAGGTTTTTTGACAAAAAAAAACATTTTATATTATTCAACATATTATATTATACACTTCATCTTTCTTTTCTTTTCTTTCTTACTTTTCATCCCTTCCAAAAAAATCAGTTTTGTCGAGGTTCTCAAAATAGGTATTTTTTTGAGAGATAATTTGGATCATTGGAGTCATATCTCTTTCCTCTGAGCATTTTCTTTAAGTTTGGAAACAATATATAGTTTTTCGGGGCCAAATCCGTAGAATAGGCCAGATAAGGGAGCAATTTGTAGCCCAATTCATGAAACTTCGGCATGGAGACTACACATCCTAGCATTGGCTTGGTGGAAAAGAACTTTTTTCTTAGAAAAATCTGATCGGTTTTCGTTCAAGTCGCCATTGAATCGGTTCCATAAGTTGGACCTTATATGTGAACCGTATGTTTTGAAAGTAGTGCAAGTTATTGAGAAGAAAAAATTGAAAAAAATTTCAGTTTTATCTTCTCAAATAAGAGGACTTGCATCACTTTCAATAGAAAGGATTCTCATATAAGTAAAGTTTAGTGAAAAACAATTTTTCCAAACCTCCTAGACTCTTAAACTTTTTTTGTAAGTTTTTTGAAATACATTTTTTGAATAAATATTTTTTAATCAAATACAGTTTTCAAAAAATTATTCAAATTCCATTTATGATAATTTTATGTATCACAAATGAAAATTCGAGGCTCAGTGATACCTGATGTGGTTTTACTTTATTTCATATATGTGCGCTATTTTCTGAATTAAAAAATGGGAAAACTTTGTGCTAAGTGGAGCCTAAAAGCTAAAAAATTCACTTGCCGCCAAACGTTGCAAATTTCAAAATTTTTTTGTTTCGTAGAAAATTGTAAATTTTTTTTGAAATTGACACATATGAAGTAAAAAGAGACTATCGAGTATTGTGGGTGCTCATTTTCAAGCTACAGAAATTTTGTTTTTGATAAAATGACCACTTTGATAAAATTGTTTACGGAATTGGAAAATATCGTGGTTTTGGAAACCATTATAAAAATATTTACTTATGCTACATCGTCACTTTATTCAAAAGGAGGATATTTGTGACTTCAAACTTCAAACAGCATTTGCAAAATACTTCTTATCGTTATGTCAGTTAGCGCGAAAAGTTTTCTACAAAGCTGCACATTCGAGATTCTTATTAGTGAAATGAAAATTTTTATAATGTTAAAAATAATTTCCGTTGGTAGGAGGTGGCAAATTACCTATTTGCCCTGGACGTCCAATATGCACGGTACAATATATATAATATGTTTCATATATATGATCTTTCAAGTATATGATCTTTTAAAATATTTTTCTTGAATATTGAATTGTTATTGGTGGAATTGGTGATATTTTTAATGTTATGAAACTTTAAATAAAAGAAAACTGATGTTACTTTTGTTAGAATTATGTGTCTTACTAAATAAAGGATAATTTTATGACATTCATTACATAAAAATAATCTCCGGCATATGTCCAAAATAACTAACTTTGATAAAAGATATATGCAGTCGCAGGCTTTTGCTGATATACCAGCAACAATTGACATTGGAAATAAAAGTAGCTTGTAATATTTTTCATACAAAATTAGAAGTGAACCAAAATTGGACAAAATGATTACAATTTATTATTGGTATACACGTGCCCAAAAATAAATGTTTAAGCAATATACATATGTCCTAAAATAATATTGCAAATTAAAAAAGAAAAACTATATTTTATTTCAGTTTAAAGTTCTATTAACTTTAAACTAAACACCCTTTATATATGATATTTTTAATGTTCAAAAAAAAAATTCGTTCCATTCTTTTATTACACAAAACTACGATTGATAGTTTTGTCCCGCAAAAAATAAATAAAGATTTTAATAGTTACTTAAACACTGAACTGGGATCTTTTTATAAGAAATTTTTTTATTTCGTATCCTACCAGGACTCTGTATTATCATTATAAGTGCGAAAAATGTGATATCACCCATTAACGCTTTTATGGGAAAGCTTACTTCTTTCTAATGTCATTAGCAGAAATGAGCTAAATTATTTTCATCATATCAATCTCTTTACGCGAAGTCATCGTACATATGTACCAAAAACTAAATTTTTACAAAAAGGTTTCTTTCTACATTTTGTGCTTTAGCTGGGAGTACAAAAGCAAATTGTGTCAAGAAAGTGTCAATTTTTGGTGTAACTATAAGAATTTCAGCTACAATATTTTACCAGGTGTTGCGTTGTGGGGTGTAGAAGAAATTTGCACCAAACAATAAATTTCAAAAAAAACCACATACGATGATTTCGCGCAAAGGGGTTGATAAATGCCGCGCAATAGCTTTAGTGCACTTTCAAGTAAGGATATTTCAGTATAAAGTCGTGATACAAAAGAAATAATTGGTAATTTTACTTTTAGCACTTTTCAGTGGATATTAAATGCTTAAAATCGTAGACCTGTGTATTTTATGCTTAACTTATTGAAATATTTTTGTAATCATTCTAAAATTGTCAGTGTTAAAACGGTTAGAAATTGCTTTGTATCATAAGACCTTAAAATAATTTTTAAGCCTCCAAAGTATTTGATGAAACAGCCATTTACAGTGTATGTACGTAAGAGCAGAATCATCTTAAGCATCCTAGTGACAAATTTAAAAATCGCTTACAAAATTTGGCATAAATTAAAATAATTGATTTCCCAATACTGAAAACGAACTTTGTCCAAAATAAATGAATAAATATTAGTAAATTTTTTTAACAAAATATAGCAGAAACTCGAAATATTTTTTCAAAAAAAAAATTTTCAAATTACTATATAAGTTATGCTCCTCAAATCACTCTCTCATATGGCATCAAAAGACACAAATCTTTTTGGCCGCATTTTAGACTTTCCCCTAGACTAACGATTATATTTCAGTTGATACTTTAAAGTTGGTAAATATGCTACACTTAGAGCATTTTGCCAGACAAAGACACCCTCTTTTCTGTTAAAAAACCTTCTTTGTAAAATTCTTTATATCAGAGAACTTCGTTAAATAATGGCTTATTTCATTCAATGCTGCTTGATTGATATAACTCAATATTGATCGTTGTGGTCCATATAAATGGTATATGCCCAGACAAACAAAATACAGATTTTCCATTATGTATATGAAAATTCACAATTTTTATAAAAAAAAATAACATGTGAGTTTTCGAAAATTTGAATTTTTAAGCCCCAGAAGCTGATAGAATTTTTATTATAAATATTATAAGAATTTGAACTACTACTTTTTGAAAACCTTAAGATATTTTTCTAAAATTTAATGAAAACTTTTCCATGAAAATTAATGAGTATTTTTTTTAGAAATGTCATGAGATTTTTCATTAAATCACATGTTATTTTTCATGAGATTTGATATTGGAAGTCTTTTTTTGGAACTTCATCAAATTTGTTGAATAATCTCATTAAAATTTTTATAAAATCGAGAGTCATACTCTACAACAACAGAAAGTTTTCAATATCCGATTTTTAAAATATTTTACATTCGCAAAACTTTAAAAAAACTGTTGCATAAAAAATTATAAAATATCAGCAGAGTACAAACAATGTGTTTTGAAATACTATGAGAATTAGCTTAAGAGCCATTAGCTTCTTTGAAATCCCATGGGACGCATCTCAGAAAACATTTTAAGCGTTGATGTTCTAAGTCTTTCGATTTTAGAAAATTCAGGTGGGTATATGCCCACTCAAATAACTGGTACGACGAGCTATGGATGTAAGTAAAATAATTTCCGAACAAATCTATGTTTTAATTATAGCTCAGTATTTTCAGTATACTCACAGCAGTTGAATATTTTCCAGACATACCTATATTTACAGATTAGTTTTTTCATATAATTTGATAACTTTGCGGAAGTACCTCGCATGTTTGTTAAGTACCTGCTACACCGACAACTTTAGAACAAGTAACAAGTTATAGGTAAAAAATTTAACTAAATTTATAGAAACTTAATTCAACATAAAACTAAATATTCATGATATTTCCAGAAAAATCTCATATATAAAAATATAACTACAATGCAAAGCTTAATGTGATATGAAACGATTTTTCATATTTTTTAGATTTTTCAAAAAATAAAAATCTAATTAGCTACTCCCACTTATAATACAACATTCTTCAAAGAAAAAAACCTACTAATTTCAAAACTCTACTTCACCGTCACTTTAATACCACCCTTGACTACCGCTTCAGCGGGTGTAAATCGTCTACTCTGTCCAATATTATCTTTGCGTTGTATTCCCGCGCGCGTGTTGATAATACCAGCGGGAGCACTACTACCACCGCTACGTTGTGATTCGCCAAGCGGCCTATAACCGCGTATACCCGAATTCGAACGCACCGGCAGCAATGTTACCAATTTTTGTGCCGTCTCTGTTGTCGATGCTTCAGCAAATTGTGATGACTTTAACATTTCTTCATATTTATTTGGATCGATAACCTCAACTTCTGCCTCACCTACTACCGGTATGACAGCACCAATACCCTCAGATGAAGTATCCTCCATGAAAGTGGACATGGCTGGTATAAATGGCGTTTCCGGTTGCTGCAGTAGCGGTAACTCAACAAAATGCTTTGTGGTAGCGGGTGGTAGCGTAGATGTAGTCGAATCACTTTCAATTGTAGACGTCGATGTAGTTGTACTAGCGGGTAAAGGCATCTCACTTGTTGTTGTCGCAGTGCTGCTTGTTGTAGGTGCAGTGTATTTTGGGCGTGTATCGTTCTTTTGTGTTTGCTTCAATTTGTTCTGTGAGAATGGAGGCAACTTACCCAACGGTAAGCTGGGTGTAATGCCCAATTTGGATGCCAAAGTATCAAAAATCAGTGAAATGTCCTGTATGTTGGTGGCATTGTTAATGCGCGTCTTAATATCATTCAACGTAAAATTCTCTGTCTTCTCAATATCCTCGGAGACCCAAGCCTGCAGCGTTTCGTTGAAAACACGTCGCATGTTACCCGTATGACCAAAATTGTTGGTTGAAGAGCTGTTGACAAATTCCCATTTGGAATGCGACGGGAATAGGATGGAGTCATCGAGTATGGATGGCGTTTTGTTGTAAGTTGGACGTATGCGATTGCGTTTTGTGGTTGAAGCTTGTGGCGTTGTAGTGTAGTTTGGCCTATCGGTTGTAGTGCGTCCTGTAACTTTATTTTGATTTGCTGCGGCTGCTGCTGCCTGTTTACGCTTCAAAATTATTTCCTTAATATTCATGAAGTTGGGCCTTGTTGTCTGCGTTGGCAGCTCCGGCTTTTCATCCGCTTCTTTCTTCACTTCCAATAGTATGGGCTTTTCCTGTAGCTCTGCTTCCATTTCAGCTTCAAGCTCTTCTTCATTT
Source organism: Tricholauxania praeusta (assembly GCA_949775025.1). Lineage (NCBI taxonomy): Eukaryota > Metazoa > Arthropoda > Insecta > Diptera > Lauxaniidae > Tricholauxania > Tricholauxania praeusta. The sequence continues at coordinate 126,825,067 of OX459030.1, read as the reverse complement.
TCTGGTGCAATACGTGACTCTATGCTGCCTTCCGTTGCCTCTGTACTTTCCGTACTATTTGTAGCGTTCTTATCTTCCTTGGGTAAGTTCAGTAAATCCATGAAAAAATGCCCAATCGAATCAGCCAGCTCGGAGTTTGTGTTCGGTGTGCCAATACGCTGGTCAGTTTCTGGATTTGATTTCATCGTAGTACTCGCTGTATCATAGACATCAACCTTTAAGGATTCTGGCTTGGATGTTACCGTAGAAATAGGCGTGGTTGATTTTTCACTTGTGCTATTTTCGTTGCTGTCATGCTTCTTCACAATGACACCGCCACCGAGATGCTCAAACTTTTCATCACCAGCCTCTATGCTAAAAGGTAGCTTATCATTGGTACCAAGCGTAGGATTGAGTGGCCTAAAGGGCGGTATTACAACATCATCCAGCAAGGGCACTGGTAAGGGATGTGGCTGTACGCGTGCACCAGCACCCAAACGTTCGATGCCATCAGCAGCGGGCATATAGGCTGGATTGCCGAAACTGTGATAGAACAACATATCATTGCCATCTATAGCCTCCTCGCTAGCAATTGGCTTCCGCATTGGATTGCCATAGAAACTTGGAGCATAAGGGTCAAAAGGTGGTGCCAGCTGTGCGGGTGGTGCTGGTGGCACTAAGGGAGAGTCTGGCAGGAATGGCAACTCCATTTCATCAATGCGATGTTGTGCCATATCCTGCATTGGTGGTGCCTGTACCGAGGTTGGTGGTATTACCGATGGTAATGGCACTGCAGCTGTTGGCAACATTTTTGTAGGTATCGCGGGCGGTGGTCCAGGTAGCAACTCAGGCACCTCACGATGTATGGGACGCCAAGGTTGTGTATCTAAAATTGGCACTGAAGTGAAGAGATTGGTATCTAACTTTGGCACCGTCAGCGTGCTGATAGCTGGATAGGTGATTGAGGGAATAGTTGTTGTTGTTGGAGCAGGCGTACTTGTTGTTGTTGTAGTGCTGGTAGTACTCTCTGTTGTGGTTGTTGTTGTGGGAGTAGTAGTAGTTGTTGTAGGCTTGGGCGTAGTTGTCGTTGAAGTTGTGGTTGTTGTAGTCGTTGTAGTTGTGCTCGAACTGCTACTGCTGCTGCTCGCAAACGGTGTTGTTGTCGGCACGAAGTACTTTGTCGTTTGTTGTTGTTGTGGTATAATCGTGGTCAACTTTTCGATGGACGGTTTCTTCGGTTTTACACGTAGCGAATATGGTGTCACTGCTTTGGCTGGTAGATTGCTATAGGCTTTTGTTGGTGACGCCTTCTTGCGTGCGATATCCGCATCAGTTTTTGTAATTTCAAAGGAGCCCTCAAATGATCCCTGTATTACTGGGGCATTTTCAACATCAACTTCAGGCTCATCATCAGCTGAATGTGTACGTGGTGAGCTGCGTGCTGGTGTCGTTGTCGTTGGTGGCTTCGATAGCAATGATGGAGGATTGCCGCCCTTCTTCATAAGTCTCTTTTCAAGTTGTGTCTGGCTTGTGGGCACAGATTGCTGGAGAATTAGAAATGGTGAATTCAGGAAGATGTAGTTAGAAAATTAGCTATACTTACTACCTCTTTGAAAAGCGATGCAGATTTGACAATTTGCTCATCTAAAATTCGTTTGATTTCTACTGACTCAGCATCTATGCGCAGTGAACGGTAGAGTGATTTTATCGCTGTAGTTTCGACAAAGAGTGACTCCTTAATGTACTCCTCAACGCTGTGAATATTCCTGAAAATTTTGTGTAAATAAAAAGTTACTCATTTTTACTCTCAACATATATTACTACGCTACTTACTGTGGCAGTTTTCTCACATCCAAAAAGGTACGAAAAAATACCTTAATCAAAGGACCTTCGCCGAAACCCCAAATATCTGTACGTAACGGCACCAAGCCATTATCAGTCAAAGCACGCTCCACAAAACGTTTATAATACTCGATTTTCTGCTTGTATGTAGTTGTGTGATTGTATTTGAGTCCTGTTGAAAATAGATCTCCCTTGGCTATGCGAAATGAGCCTTCAAAACCAAGCACAGCTATTTTTTTTTAAGAAAATGTAAAAAGTTTTTTAAAGAACCATCGAAATAAAGATATCTACTCACGATCATCCAGATGCGCTTTGATTGTGCTAAAGTAAAAAGCTAAACCTGCTATTGAGATCACCGCCAGAAGTACAATAAAAGCTGCTGTCGTCAGTATAATCGAAAAGGATTTGGTCTTCTGATAGTGATTTTGTGTCTTTGTTGAAAAGGTTGATGGTGCTATGTTACGTCCATCTCGCCATATACCCCAAGAATTGTAACCATATTGACTGCTTATGCTGTGGTCATTTGTATACGAGGGCTGTTTATTCATATGATAGTAGGCGCCGAGTGTTGAGCGGCGTCCCATTGTGTTTTGATAGTTGTAATCAGCGGGCTGAAAGAAAATTAAATTTTTTTAATATTAAAACCATGGCTTGAGTATATTTCTGATATAAATATTTTATCATTAGGCAATTTCAATTTAAATGTGTTGGTAATCATATCTAAGATTAATAGTAAGAGATCACAGATTTTAGCCTCAGGTGTAGTTATCACTAGTTTTTACAAAAGAAGACATTCAAAATACAGATTTTCAATTATGTATCTGAAATTTCACAAGAGAATTTTCAAAATGCCTTGAAAGTTCTTATAAAAAAAATAACATATGAGTTTTCGAAAATTTGAATTTTTTAACAACTTAAAAAAATTTAAGTTTTTTAAACTTAAAATTTTTATAATAAATTTAGAATCTCATGAGATTTTTTTTAAGTTTTGAGACTCATAGAACTTAAAATGAAAACCGAAAAAATTTCTGCTACTTTTTGAAAACCTTAAAATATTTTTCTAAAATTTAATGAAAAGTTTTCCATGAAAATTCTTGAGTATTTTTTAGAAAACATCATGAGATTTTTCATTAAATCTCATGACATTTTTCATTAAATCTTATGAGATTTTTAACTAAATCATACGTGATTTAATATTGAATGAAAATTATATCGATAATTTCTGACAATCGCCAGTAATATAAAAAATTATAAAATATACGTAGAGCACAAATGAAGTGCTTACAAATACTATAAGAACTAGCTTAGGTGCGATTAGTTTCTTTGAGATCCCATGAGACACAACTCAAAAACTTTTTAAACGTTGATTTTCTTCACCTTTTGTTTTTACAAAATTCAGGTGGGTTCAAAATCGAAGTGGCTCAAAAAAATTATACATTCATTTATTGCTAATTCTTTTGTTAAGTAATAATTTGGAACATTGTAGACTTTCTAGCAATTTTTTTCAAAGTCTCATGTTGGTTTTGTGAAAATCTCACATACGTATCTTTTTACGTACAAATAATAAATCATACAAATTTTTTTTAAGCTTTTGCTTTCAAAGAGTTTTGGAGAATTGAGAAAAATCTTCTTAAAATCTCATGAGACTTCGTGCAACAAAAGATTTTATATCCGGCTTTGGAGAATGTAATTAATAGATTTTAAAAAAAAAATTCAAACTTGTGTGTTAAGAACTTATAAGTTGATGATTGTGAATATTATTTTACCTTCTAGTATGTACTGACCTACGAATTTTACCTACTATTCTGTATTACTTTCAAGAAAGATTATAAATAATGTTTTCTGTAATATTTTATTAATTCAGCTTTCCAAAAATTCTAATTTTTTTTTTAAATTACATGAGAATTTCTCGAAAATCTCATGAGAACTTAAAATTTTTTTTTGTGAAATTTTATTGGATAATTTAAAAAGCCTTGTATGGTCAGATTTTTTTTACTGAATAATCTTTTAAATCTCACATGAACATCAAAATATTTTATGAGATATTAAAATATTTGATGAGATTTTCATTAGTTGATTTACTACTACTTTTTTAATTTCATGAACAATTTTGTTAAACATTGTCAAATCTTAATAAATTTTTTTAGTCATTAAACTCTTACAAAATTTTTTGAAAAGCCATTTATTGTGAAGAATTTACAAAAAAATATTTTTCATAAAATCTCATGAGATTTCTGAAAACTTCGCATGAAATTTGGTAAAAATTTCGCTTGAAAATTTTAAAAGAATTGTGAAGAATTTACAAAAAAATATTTTTCATAAAATCTCATGAGATTTCTGAAAACTTCGCATGTTATTTGGTAAAGATTTCGCTTGAAAATTTTAAAACATTAAATTTATTTAATTTTAACCAAAAATTTGATAATTTTTTGGTTTATTATATGTCTGTTTCCCAATCCAATGATTTTTTATACAAAAGATCATCAAATTCTACACTACAAAATTATTGACAGTGTAGACTCTACCTGATTATATAGGACTACGAACCAAACTTCTTTTCATGTTAACACTGCGCCTACCTTATGCGCACGCGTATCGGTTCTCTCAACCACACACGATAGCATTCTCTTTGTAAATCTCTTTTGTATACCACAACAGGTGAATCACCTGTTCTCTACCATTCACTATGCTCTCAATAGCACCGGCCCTTAGCAAAAATACCGCAGGGCTAAACAACGGCAGCTAAAATAAAAGCAAAGCGAAACAAATAAAATAAACAGAAAAAAAGTAGCAGCATAAAACAAGCGTAGAGGAATTGTGTGATTTCAGCGTAAAGGCGAAGCAAAAACAACTTTAGCACGTAGATGCGAAAGACGAAGAGATAAAGTAGAAAGCAATGTGGTAGTAGCCACAAACGAACCCAACAGACATTCTATGCCTCGAAAGAGAAGTCATTCACCTCGTTGTGGCTGCTGCCGTTGCATTTTGAATGTTTGTGCGTTTGTTTAAGAAATTAACAGCGTAAAAACTTAAATAGAGGTTTCAGTTAGTTTTTAGGTTTTCTTTTGGATATCTTCTTATTTGGGTGTCAAAAAGTGTTAAGCTGATGGGACACCTTTTTTTCATCTCACTTAATAAAAGCAAGGTGATGAGTCTGTAGCAGATGTAAGCAATGATTTTGATATTACTAGCTTACAACTAGATGTCATAGCTCAAACTATGACCAGATCAAACAATTTCTTAAACTTTGTGAGCCACTCATTAATTAAGTTTTTACAATACCTCACACACAAATTGTGGTTTGATTTTTCTTGCTTATGTTTATGCTTCTTCTTGATTTCTGGGTTGATATTGTTCCTTTTATCAGTATCGTTTGTATTTTGCTTCCAATTTAAAAAAAAAAAAAAAAAAACAGAAAATAAAAATACTCTCGTAATAGCTTAGTTAACTACTGCTATTATTCAATGCCATGACAGCACAAATAAAGAAACGCGCTCACATGTCACGAATTTTTAACAGTTAATTTTAGTATTTATTTTTTTAAAGCGTTAATTTAATATCAACAACAAATTTGTTTTATTTTGTTAGGTAAACGCATGTTTTGCAAATGTCAACAGCAGCAATTTTTTAAGAAATGAAAATTAAACAATAAACCAAAACGTAGCAACATGACAGTTACAAAGTGACAGCACTGCCACTGTTGACACATTTCCTTTTGAAATTGCCTGCTTTGGTTTGAATTCTTATTTTTCCGCTTGCACTCGTAATCAAATTTTTCTTATTTTCATTTCATGCTGCTGCAATTTGAAGTTTTTCATGCAGCTACTTGCATTTCAACTGCCGCAGCCACATTTTTATGGAAGTGTCACATGTGCTGTCATTTTGACAGCACGCTGCATTTGGGTGTTACCATGTTGTCATTGTATAGTAGTTGTTGCGTGGTTTCATTTCTTTTTGGTTTTTAGTTGCAATGTCACAATGTCATGTTGCTGCTTCTTATACGAAGAGTATGCGTGTGTTTTATTTGAGTTTTTATTAGACTTTCTTTGGAAGCATTTCTTGGTAACCCACTTGTTGCTATTATTTCCAAATCAGTGCTATAGACACACGCACATACAAATAAGCCACATGAAGGCGTAAGCTCCAGTGGGATTTTCTTTTTAAGAGCAATGTCAGAGTTGACAATTATTTTATGAAATGAAAAAGTTTAATTTTGAAATGTTCATAAATCAAAACAAAATGAAGCACTTCATAAGAACAACAAAAAAATTTCGTTTGCTTGAATTCAATTTCCAGCCGCAACAGACCAAAACCAGCTCCATCAAAGGAGAGAAAAAAACCCGAAGCAACATAGCTGCAAAGCAACCACAGAAAATATGAAAAATATGAATTAAAGAAAATGAACAAAGTCCAGAAAATAATGGTCAAATGGACAACAACAACAAACCACAAAAACCGGCGAATGTTGATGGAATAGCAATATTATAACAATTATGATTTAAACAGACATACAGAAAACTTAAGAAAATAGAAAAATATAAATAATATGAAAAGCGATGTATACCAAAGTGGTTAATAATCGCGTAATGAAAATGTGGCCAAAGTGGTGGTAACAACAATAAAAGCAGCAAAAACAAAAACGGCAACAATTACAGATAGCGAAACAAAAGGATGAAGTTATAGACAATAGCGACATATAAGCGAAGAAAATGAAAATATTGAGAGATAAACCGGCAGACATTAAGACAGTGACAGTTTACAGTGGAAGAACAAACGATATTCCACATAAGTAAAATAACATTTATAAAAATACTCCAGAAGTTTAGGGTGTGTAATTTATAAAAAAAACATTCCCGAAACCTTGCCAAAAACTTACCGAAACCTTGCCGAAATCTTGCCAAAACCTTTCCGAAATCTTGCCGAATCCTTGCCAAAACCTTTCTGAAATGTTGTCAAACCAGTTTAAGTTCTGAAAATCTGAAACGGCAACAATTACAGCTAACAAAACAAAAGGATGAAGTTATAGACTAGGGCGACATAGAAGCAAAGAAAATGAAAAGATTGAGCGATAAACCGGGAGACAGCAAGATATTGAGACGGTGACAGTTTATAGTAGAAAAACAAACTATATTCCACATAAATAAAAGATGAAATCACATTCATAAAAATATTACAGAAATTAAGGGTGTTTCGTTTACAAAAAACCTTGCCGAAACCTTGCCAAAACCTTGCTGAAACCTTGCTGAAACCAGCTTAAGTTCTCACGATCAAAATATCTAACATATTAAGTGCTGAATTAATTTTAAAAAATTTCTTATTCGTTATAAAGCTACAAAGCACATAAAATATAAAACACACCCTCTTATTCTTAAACAGTGCTTAGCAACATATTACAAAGAATTGTAAATGTAATAATCAACAAGATGTAATAATGAAATCTTATGCATTCAGTATGTAATATCGGGTAAAAGGAACAGCAACAGTCTACAAAAGACAATTAACATGAATAAAACAAGAAAACTCTACAGCTAAAAGCACTTGCAGTTGAAGCAATAGGGAAAAAATGTTAATAAATAAATGAAAAGAAGTTCGTTGAACTGCACTGCACACTGCCTGCTGCAGCATAAGAGCAAAGATGCTGATGATGCTAATTGTATACCAATGATATCTACATATATCAACGCTACGATGATGATGTAAAACAACATAATGATGATGCTTCTGTTAATATTACTGATGATTTGCTACATAATAATGAGCAACAGCTACATTGGCAGCAGCTAGGATTTAACTTCAACTCATATATCAGCTAAATTGATTACTGCAGCAGTAGCATGCTTGCAATCAAGCAAACACTGCCAACAGTTGCTGGCACAATTAAACACAAGGCAACTAAAGAACAAAAATAAATAGCTGACAGCACTCATCAGCAATGGATGATTGTGCAGAGTCAAATGCAAAACGATGCCACTTTCATCAATATAAAGAATGAAAAATGTTGCAAGTAATTGAAAAAATTTGCGCTACAGAAAGTAAAGTAAAAAAAAACGCTATGAAAATTAAGAGATATTGCTACTTTGTAGATAAATTTAACTAAATTAAACTCAGTATTATAGCCACTTAAAAAATTTTTTTTAAGAAAAAGTGTTGGTATTTGAAATTTTATTTTAACTCAATTAGATAAAAACTTACAAATATTTTTGCTGCAGAATTTTTCAACTGAAAATCATTTGCATTTAAAATATTTTTTGTGCTTAGAATTTGAAGAAGAAAATATTTCAAAAATTTAAGCTTGTAAAAGAAATCCTTACAACTCATATTACTCTAAAATTTGTTACATTTTCATATTTATTATGTTATTTTTTAAATTCCACACTACAAGAATTTTCTATGCATTTCATGCAAGTGCATATTTTCACCCCTTCCAATGACTATCTAAGCTCTTATCATGCGGTGAGATTCATAAGATGACTGAAAAAAGAAAATACTCACATTGCAGATACCATTGAAGCAACCTAATCAGCATTTCCGCCGGTTAAGCAAAACCAAATAAATGAAATGAATGAGTAAAAAATAGACACAACTTGCAACAGTTGCAGCAAAACATTAGTGCAAAAAAAAATTGATAAAAAATTGTTATTTGATAAAAATATCGATATTCTGTTGTAAAAAGTATCATATTTTGATGCATTCAAAGTTTTTCATAAGTAAGAAAAATAAATTTGTTAGAAAAATTGAAGGTTAATAAAAAAATTTTTAAAAATATTAATGACTTTAGGAAAAAAAATCAGAAAAGTCTCAAAAATTAAGGATTTGACTTTAAGCACTTAAGTCTTAATTATATAGTTCAATTAATTATCATTCACACGAAACCCATATTGCGTCTATTGATTGAAAAGTTCATAATTTATCAAGACTTTTAGAGAGAGATATATATCTGACCTTCTGATAGCTATCCCATGTTAGATGTTTTTCATCTTGATTGCATCGTTAATAGCCAAAGTTGTTGGATTTGGGAATCAGAAAATTAACAAGTTGACAGCGTGCCACTATTTGGTGCAACTTTTGGGCTGGCGGAAACATCAAACCTATCTTTTTTCGGCTGTTTAGGCAATGTAGTTATCGCAACAGTTCAGTTTCTTGTGCCTGAATTCCAAGATATAAATGTGGACTACGTGTGGTTTCAACAGCCCGGCATCACATGTTTCACGGAACGAGAAACAATTCAATTAGGACGTATAATTTGCCGACTTGTGATCATAGTTAACTACCCAGATCATGCAATTTAACACCGTTGAACTTTTTTCGTTGAGATTTTTTGAAGTCCAACCGCTATAGCAACGAAAGTCAGCTACATTCATGTAAAACGATTCTGTGAAATTTTCAAATTTTCCACGCCTTCAAAGCCGTGGAGGTCAAGTTTGCGGTATAGTATGACGTTTTACCCGTCGACACTGTGGTGGGGTGCGGCAAACCCCACATGATTAAAAAACAGAGACTTCTCCTTACAAAAGCATATGACATCGCCCTCCCAGTAGCTGAAAAGAAAACATCCTACAGCTGATACCTATAGATAGGTTAGGTAGGAGTGGCATTCAGCTGCGAACCGACTCACTTAGACCAAATTTTGGTCCATTGTGATACCACAGGGTACTTGACTATACCCTCTCATTGAACCAACAAGATTTCGTAATAAAACTAAATAGCTGACATATGCTAAAATGTCTAAGGTCATCCAGGTTATCAAACAAAAAAGAACCAAGTGTTTTGTGGCGTTTTCTAGCAAGTGTATGGCAAGTACCTGCAGGAGCAGATTTTCCTCCTCCTCCACATCCCCACAACTTTTACAGAAGTCAAAAGACTGAATACCTAATCGCTCCGAATGTCTGCCGATAAGGAAGTAGCCAATTATGACTGCAAGCTATAGATAGAGAAGCACGCAAGCAAACACAGCTGGGGTATGCCACACCCCATCTCATTGATCGCATTACAAGGCAACAATGCAAAAAAATGGTGGATGCTCCGAAAAAACTTCCGAGGAAGTCTTTTATGTTTTTTATTTTTTATGTATAAGAACTAAAACTTTATTAAAAATGTTTACTTATATTTAGTAATCTGAATTGTTGCTTTTACATTGCCTTAATAATCGCGCTGCAAACTTTTTGAATAAAATTGTACAATAAATTTATTTTTATGTTGGTTACTTGTTTAAATTAATTCAGTAAGTTACAAAAAACGAGAAAAAAAAATAAAATCCATGTTAAATCCATATTTCAGTTAAAAATGTTTGGGGTACTTTACACCCAACGTCATTGGCCGTGCAACATTTTTGAACCTCATTCAAAATATCGTTAAAACAAAAGCAGTATCGTTTAGCAACTCATATCCTCATATATAATTCCAAATCAAGTGACTCCCTTTTGTGGCGACTGACTCATATTTTGCTTCTAGCGCTCTACACAGCTTAGAAATGTTAATGAGTTGCCAGCTTGTAATAATTTGTTTACATATTTGCTTTGCATTTCCAGCGCTGTTCCGGCTTACATTTAATCTTTTCAAAGCAAAACAAAAAAAATGTTTTCTTTCATTTTTATAACTTTTTTGATTTTATATTTTCCCATTGCGATTGCTACTGCTTCCACCTCATTCAAATGTCTGCTGCTTATCTGGCACGCATCTAACTTGAGGCGAATTTTTTATTTTTTTTTTTGTTCTTTTTAAAAATTTTCTTGTTCTTGTTTACCCAAAAAAAACAGAGAATCAGAAAATCTTTTTTTTTTTTGCTTTTAAATTAACTTTTCGCATATCCTGCGGCCAAATATTCTATGTTGCCATATTTTTGTGCTGTAACATTTTTGACTACATCATAGCATTTCGCCAACGGAACTAAGCATTTAAATATTTGATTTTGTTATAAGTGTTGCCATCGTAATTTTATGCAAATGCTTTAAGCGTAAAACGTAGCATAGCTTAGTGTTACCTACGCAGCACAGCAGGAGCGATAGAAGTTGCGGCAATAGAAGTTATGTCACTAATATTTTAAAATAATAGAATATTTTCAAAAAAAAAAAAAAAAGTATAAAAATTTGCATTTTTATAAGAATTTACGTAAATTGGAAAAATACGAAATATATAAAGCTTGGGTTATTTAGCAACGGTGCTGATTGTGTGCGACTGATTTGTTCTTATGCAAAATATGCTAACTGTTAAAAAAAACATAAATTGTTTATATTCAAAATATAACTAGAGATTAATTAAAGATGATTGGAAGTTTAAGTGCTGAAAAATTTATTTTTCTTGGATCGTTTTAAAGAAAAAATTTGCATGAAATTACAAGTACTAATATGGTAAGTCAGCAAAAATTGAATTTGACATATTTGAATCAATCCACAAAAAGTTTTTCCAAGCAACATGGCAAAGCACTGATGAAAACTTCAAACTTTGGTATATCTTCCTATATCGCTGTTCATAACTATGGCCATTTTTCGATATATCGGTACAAAATTTAAGAAATCTCACACTGCAGTCCATAAAGTTATGGCTACCTATGAGAATGATATGAGAGTTTTTGCATAGAAGAGGCCTAGATATCCTAAAATATCCTGCAAAAGAGTTGATAGCTGATATCTCGAAATCAATGCCAATGATTCACTCTCAGTCACTAAACGAAGATAGAGATGCTCCATCAGTACTCGCCACTCACAACAGAAATAGAGTAAATTGCTGCATGGCACATGAAATTCTTAACGTGAGCAAAGTTAATATGAATAGAAATTCGTTCTGAAGTCACGACATTATTAGTGCAATCTTTTCTTGACTTATTAGTCAATGACTGAGATACTCCCATGGTAGAGTCCACGTTTGGCATAAAAGAGGCGACTCGCTATTCTTTAAGTGTAGAAGGCAGATAAAGGTTTATTGATATGGGATTGCCTCTCTGCTCAGGTTACTATGTTGGAAAATAATCGTATTACATAAAAGTCCTAGAAGAGAACGTCATTCCTGTGAGAAATCGCTCTATAGGATCAGAATTCATGTTCCAACAAGACAATGCGTCTACTCGTATTAATACCTCTTTAAAAAAAAAGTGGATAACATTTTTAACAACATTTTTTTTTTTAAAATTGTGAACTCCTCAGTTTTTTTCAATTTTTTAAAGTTTTTCGATTTTTTTAATTTTTTTAAGTTTTTGCAAAATTTTTGAAAATTTTGAAAATTTTAAGAATTTTTGGAAATTTTTGAAATTTTAGAAATTTTTTTTTTTTAAATTTTTGATTCTAGTGCTTTTCTTAATTTTTTTAATTTTAAAATTTGTTCAACTTTGAAAATGTTAATAATTTCTTAGATGTTTTTGCAGTTTTTTAAAATTTTTATAAATTTATTTTAGAATTTAGGATTTATCAGATTTTTCAATTTTTAAATTTTTTAAATTTCCAAATTTTTGCAAGCTTTTCAATTTTTTCAACTCTTGAAAATTATGAAAATTTTAAAAAATTTATAAAATATTTGCAATTTGTCAAATTTTTATATTTTTTTTTTTGAAATTTCGAATGTTTCAGCTTTTTTCAATTTTGTTAAGTTTTTCGATTTGAGAAAATTTTCTCATTTTTGCAAATTTTTGAAGTTTTTAAATTTTTTTTACTTCTGAAAGTTATGAAAATTTTAAATATTTTTAGAAATTTTTGCAGTTTTTTGAAATTTTTAGATATTTTTTTTTTTTTGAATTTTGGATTCTTCAGCTTTTTAAAGATTTTCGATTTTCTTAAATTTTGAAAATTTTAAAAATTTTTGCAATTTTTTAAATTTTTATTATTTGTTTTAAATATTGAATTCTAGTTTTTTTCAATTTTTTTAAGTTTTTAAGTTTTTTTAACTTTTGAAAATCATGAAAATTTTAAAAATTTTATGAAATTTTTGCAATTTTTATATTTTTTTTTTTTGTGGAATTTTGAATTCTCAGCTTTTTACAATTTTTTAATTTTTTCAACTTTTTTAAATTTTCTAATTTTTGCGAATGGCCATTCTAAAATAGCTACTGTAAAGCCCAGATCCGTGCTTAATTTTTTCAAAATGAAAGAGTCAGGCCTTGGGGTATCAGACTTTGCTAATTTACTTAAATTTTTTTGGGAAATATTTGACTAGTTGATGGTGAAAAAATCAGTCGAAAGATTTTGAAAACCAGAAAATAAGAAGTTGAAACTTTTCCTTTGGACTTCACAAATCTTCATGCGGCGAAGTCTGCGATAACTTGAAAAAAATTATGAGAAAAATTATTCGTTTATTATGCAGCTTTAAGTGACAATTTTCTATTTGTAGGAATAACAATTTTCTTGTCACATATTTTGCTTGATGGATAATAATAATAAGTGATAGGATAATGAGAGACTACAAAGTAGTTATGAGAGAAACTTCCACAGTCGATTTTTTCAGAAAATCATAAATTTGTTAAACTTTTTCGCTTGTAAATAATTATACTACGAAGTGTCCAAAATATAATTTATTATTTATATAACCAAAAAAAAACATATTCCTCAAGCAATTGATAACTTGTAGTACTTGCCCTCGGCAAACTTTCTTCATTACCCATATCACACAACACAAAAATTCATAAATTTGCATTACCAGAAAGAAAAAAACCCCACAACTTGCTGTCTTCTAACAAAAGTTAGTGCTATAATGCACAACCGCATGCTGAAAGAACACAATAACAACACACACATTAAGGCAGCAGCAACATGCAGCGTCAACATTGTCAATGCAATCAACGCATGACAACAAATGACAACCAGAGAGTGCGAAGAAAAACGAAAGGCTGCAGTAGCAGCAGCAGCAGCAACACAAATCTGCTGGTAACATGTGATGTCTTGACTTGCTTCCTGTCACGGATTTACTTTGGCGTGGTGGCATGCGACTTCACTTTTACTCCTTGTTGTTTTTTTTTTTTGTTGTTGTCTGCTTTCCTATGCTTTGTGTTTTATTTGAATGCTTAACGCATTTTTCAACTGCAATTTGCTTCAATTGTTGATGTTGCTGTTGTTGCTGCAACCACTTGTACAGCTGTTAGTTGCTCATTTTGTTGTTGTTGTTGTTGTACTGTTGTTAACACTGTTGTAATCCTTAATGTATGTTGCTGCTTGAGTTTCTTTTGTGAAAAGTTGCAGCGATGCAAAAAAAAATTCCTGAAGAAAGCGCAATTTGTGCTGCTATTGTTGGGAGAAAAAAATTTAAATTGCGTCTCAGGGGGTAACACTGATTTTCAGATTTTTTTTTTCGGTTGTTGTGGAAACAATTTATCTTCAAAATAGAATTTATCATTTTTTTAACTTAACTAGAACTCTTGACGCTACATTCAGTTTGTTAATGTATTGTTAAAAAACTATAGAAGTTACAGCCCCCTCCCATTTTCATTTAGAAAATCCACCCTAACTGTAACCAAGTTCTTGTTATTTTAATTTAATTTTACTACAAAATCAAATAACTCTATATAGTAAAAGAAATTCCTTTAATTTAAACGCAAACGCAAATAAAATTAACAATTGCGCAGAAAAACTTCTTAACATAAAAAGCCAGCGACATTTCATTCTTCGTACAATTAATCAACCATACCTCCAATGTACATAAAACTTGAAATTTTTACAAGGTTAATATCCGCTACAGCATTTTGATCATAATTTCAGCAAGTATATAAAATTGTCATAAATATTCAGTAAAAAAGGACACTCATAAAAAAAGGACTTCTTACTCATAAAAATAAACATAAAGTTGCCCGAAATTGCTAAAATTTAGCTTACTTCCTACACTTTTTTTTTGTTTTGCTTCTTCTCGCTATGGTTATCGTTGAGGGCGACTAGTAAACAACCAAAAAAAAAAATTAAATTCCCACTGAAAAAATACCACCATAACAACGACAAAAGACTTAAACAGCAACCATTATGATTAACCGTGATAAACATCAAAGCTTTCAGCGAAATGTTGCACTGAGAAAAAATTGCTGACTTTGATTTTTGATTGATATTTGGTCCAACTTTATCGAAGAAACAAATTGGGTATTATGTAACAAAAAATAATATCAAAGGGTCTGAGCTTTAACTTTCCGAAGCTGTGTTTAAGCCACTCCAAGGCTTCAGTAACCTTAGATAAGATCCCTTGCTGGAACAAGTCAAGACAGGATAATGTTGTCATAGCTAATCCTCATAGCTACCAAAGCTTAACCCCAATTTACAAATGTAAGAAGACGCTAGGCAGAAGGATTAGTACCTTAGATCACTTTAAACCACCAATTCCACAGAAAAATTCATTCATTCCTCAACTGCTTAAATATTAAGCTACCAGTTATTGGACTCTACTCTGAAAATCCCTTAAAAATGACATAAGTAATAAACATTGTAGCTACTTTTTCATATGAAAATCTTTTTAAGTGCACTTTACAGCAAATAAGACTTTTGCAGTCGTTGCTGAATGGGAATCCTCAAAAAAATTGCACACATTACGAAGAAGAGATATACCACTTCACCTTCTGGACCTTTGCTTGACAACATGACTAACTGACTGGCTGATGACTTAAAGCTTATGTTATTGCAACAACAATTTTTTTGTGTAGGTACTAAACACACAGCTGCTTTCTTATGAGTGACTGCTACTTCTTTTACTTGCCAACATATACTTGAGCATTGTATTTATCTATGCTTAGTGTAAAGTGAACGTCTAAAATAACCCTCTGTACTAGGGGGAGATAAAATGTCAAAGCAACAAAAAGCCCGCCAAGCAAAAAAAAAAAAGAAGCAAAAAAAAAAACCAAAAAATTTTAGCAAGAAGTCAAATCAAGATGATGACGATGATGTTGATGATGGCGCATTTGATAAGCAGCCTAGGCAACATCAAGCAAAGATTTGCGATAAGCAGCAACAGTGATGCTTCCTGTGTCATGGATTGCACTTGCGCTGCCACTTGCCACTCGGCTAAGGGTCTCTTTGGGGGAAGTGTAGTCAAGCAAAGTTGAGTGAAGGCGTTCATCTTAAATGGCATAACATCAGCTCTATATAGCGCGCTCACTAATAATGGTGCTGTTTTGTGCTGAATATGAAATTGAGCTCTGTTTATTATTAGTGAAACAAGAGCAAAGAATTTTTGGTAAAGCTAATAATTGTTAGCATGAAGCATTGTTTGTGTGTGTTTACCTACGTTGACAATGATGATGATGATGATGATGGTGATGATGTTGAGGTTGATGATAAAAGTCTTTTGTGATAAACGTTTTGCTTTGATGTGGAATTTTGTGAAATACCGCATGGGTTGAAAAAATGAAAGAAGAACGTCAAACCGCAACATTACACACTTAAAATAAAGGCAAAATAATATGTACATCTTAATAAACTACACTATGTACTGGCGAAGTCAATTGAAAAAAAAAAATACTTTGAAATTTTTAATGAATAAATGGTCTGATTTTATAATTTTCATAAAAAAAAATTAATTAAAAATTAATATTTAAAAATTTATTTATTTTTGGAAAAACTTAAAAATTTTTAAAATTTTTGAAATTTCTATGTTTTATTTGGTTTTTGGGATTTTTCAGCTTTTTTCAATTTTTAAAGATTTTCGATTTCTTTTTTTTGAAAATTTTTGTAATGTTTGAAACTTTTATACGTTTTAGACATTTTGAATTCTAGAACAGAATAGAAAAAGAAAAGTTATTCAATTTATTAAGCTTTTGGAAACTTTGAAAATTTTAAAAATTTTGAGAAATTTTTGCAAGTTTTGAAATTTTTACATTTTTCTTCCATTTTTCAGCTTTTTCAATTATTTTAAAGGCTTTCAATTTTTGTAAATATTCTAATATTAAAAATTTTTGGAAATCTTAAAAATTTTTAGTATTTTTTATATTTTTTTATGAAGTTTTGAATTCTAGAGCTTTTTTAGATTTTTTAAAGTTATTCAATTTTTTCAACTTTTGAAAATTTTATGACATTTTTGAAATTGTTATATTTTTTTTTTTTTTTTTGTATTTTGGATTCCTCAGCTTTCTTAAATTTTTTAAAGTTTTTCGATTTTTTTTAAATTTTTTATTTTTTGAAAAACTTAAAAACCCTAGGAAATTTTCGCAATTTTTGAAAATTTTATACTTTTCTTTTGGATTTTTGGATTCTTCAGCTTTTTTAATTTTTAAAGACATCCGATTAAAAATTTTTGAATTTTTTATATATTTTTGAAATTTTGAAATCTAGAGCTTTTTTCCATTTTTTTAAGGTTTGTCAATTTTTTCAATTTATGAAAATATTAAACACTCTTGGAATTTTTTTATTTTTATTGAAATTTGGAATTCTAGAGCTTTTTTTAGTTCTTTAAGGTTTTTCGATATTTTTAAATTTTCTAAATTGTTGAAAAACTTAAAAAAATTTCGAAATTTTTTCTAATTTTGAAATTTTTATACTTTTTTGGATTTTTTGATTCTTCAGATTTTTTCAATTTTTAAAGATTATTGATTTTTTTAATTTTTTTTATTTTTTTAAAAATTTTAAGAATTTTTCCAATTTTGAAACTTTTTTTTAATTTTTTTTTTTGAAATTTTGAATTCAAGAGCTTTTTTTAATTTACAAAAGTTTTTAAATTTTTTCAACTTTTGAAAATCTTGATAGTTTTAAAAATGTTTTAGATAAAGTACGATACGAAACGATACGATACGATACGATACGATACGATACGATACGATACGATACGATACGATACGATACGATACGATACGATACGATACGATACGATACGATACGATACGATACGATACGATACGATACGATACGATACGATACGATACGATACGATACGATACGATACGATACGATACGATACAGGAGGATAGCGGTATTTCAAACTATCAGTGAATATTCTAATTTTGTTGCCGCCAAAAATGACTCCTGTGCTGGTGGACTAAGAAAATGATTTAATTGTACATAACAAATTTATATTATAGCAACTAAATATTTACTCGATCCAATTTATTTTTTTGGAGAAAATAGTGACAAATCTTTGTTGAAACATTATATGTTTGACTCAAATAAATATTAGATTGCTCCTTATCATACTCGTATATAATTTGTGATATTTAATGGAATCGTTTTCTCAGTATGAGAATATGTGTTTTATAGAAATACGTAGAAGAGTCGCATGATATGTGGTCTAAGCATTCAGCAGTTTTAAGCGACATTAAATTTAGAACATTTTTTCTCTCAAATTGACGCCTAAAATCTAGTAGGGGAAGCAGTTTCAAGCGATATTAAATTTTGGACATTTTTTTTCTGAAATTGACGCCTAAAATCTAGTAGGGGAAGGTGGGACAGCGAAGAACAGAAAAAAATGACGTCTGAACTGCTCTTTCGTTTTCATTCATAAATAAACGTTTTCCAACAATAACTTTCATTTTTTAATCGAGCTACGATCTGTCCCACAATTCCCCACATTTTTTCAAAATCGCAAAAAAAGGTTTTTTGCACCAATTGATATAATTTGTGCATTTTGGTGGAATATGATTAAACGAATGTTATCAAAAGGAAGGTTGCGGCTCGTGAAACAATTCCAGTCTTAGAAGTTTTCAGAAAAAGCAATTTTTGTGTGACTGTTCGGTCGAAATAAAAGTAAGTCACACAATTCCCCACCTTCCCCTACTTACTTGCTTAAACCTTTAACAATTTCTTTCAAGATTTTCATAAAATATGATTGATTTAATGTTATTGAAGGAGATTTGTTTGCTTTGAAATCGAAGAGGTATTTTCGTTCAAAACTAAACATAGATAAAAAAAACGATACCTCAATTTTCTTCTCTAAAATCTACTAAAAAACTTTCCACCTTAACTTATAAAAAAAATTTTAAATAATTTTTCATTAGTTTTCCTTGTAAAATAGTCTGTTATTTCTTTAGTAGAAAATTTTTCGACGTAAACTAAAGACAACAAAAAAGCTTAAGATTCTTATATATCCTAAGTATTGCTCTTGAAAGAAGGAAAAAATATAAATTTGATCTAAAAGGCATATGTATAAGATTTTATCTAAAATTAAAGAATAAATGGATTTCCTAAAATTAATGTTACGTTCTTCCTTAACAAAAAAAAAAAACAAAAAACTTCACAGAAGTATTGAATTTTTATCCTTTTTTTTCCTAAGGAAAGATGTACCCAAATATCAAAATCGAAATACGAGCAAGAAGGCTTTCATTATGAACTGAGATATCGAATCATTTCAGTTTGAAGTAAAACCTAATTTTACATATAATTTTCTTGATCAATTTGTTGCTAATTTTTCAGGCAATATGTCATTGGACGGTAGTCAAATCAACGATAATGCATTAAACTACTCTATGACCGAGTAGTTGTTCAATAAAAAAAGAGAAAATAGAGTTTATCTTTTCACTACTGCTTCTAGCAAATGCATGCAGTGAAATATCAGCTAAGCGAAAGATTAAAAGCAATCTTAGCTGCTTGGCTATGACTAAAAGACTTTTGAATTACTAGCATTCCTTGCACTCGCAGCAAAGTACCCATGTATAAACTACCATAATTATTATGGTATTTCCGTCGTTTTCAACCAGTTATATGCGTGCGTACCTCGGCAACATCACTCCCACTTTGCAATAATAGCAACAACGAAAAAAAAATATACAAAACACTTAGGAAAATTCTTTTTGCAGCATCATGATGGCAATAAACCGATTTTTGTAATAACATTACGGGTATCTTCATTCAAACCGTACTCACAATTGAATGCTATCTCGAACGAACATCATAAAGCCAACATAAGTTTTACCTCAACCATGCGGCTTAACATGAGTTACAGCGTTACCTTGACAGCAGGGATGTTGCTGTTGCTGGTGTTGCTTCTTGCTGTTGATTGCGTGCTGAAAAACGCGCTGAAAACCGGCTACAATTTGCAACTTGACGCGCATGAATCGAAAAACTGAAGTAACTAATTGGATAATTATACGGCAAAATTGCTGCTCAGTCGCTGTTTGAATGCAACGAGCATGAAAATTGATAGAAATCTTCTTAAGGGAGATGATGATGACTTGCATGACCTTCGTTATTAGGATGTACGAATACGGATTCTTTGCCAACAGTCAAGGTTATATTGTGCTTGAATTCAACTTCAAATTGTGAGAAATTAATAGGATAAGCTAAAAGGCTAAAAGATTTAATTATATTAAATGAAGCTAACGCAGAAGAAGTTTTGTGGGCGCGCCAAAAGCACATTGGGGAGCGAAAAAAAAAAAACAGATTTACTGTTCAGTATATTTTGCAATGTAACCGTGCATATGTTGTAGCAAGATACGCTTAATGTGTTCCGCAATCTAATCATTACAAAAAAATATCATATAATTATGCTTGGGATTCTTCTACTGCTGCTGTCTTCAAAAAAAGGGGTATTTTCTCTCTAGTGTTTTTATTCTAATGAAATTGTATGGTTTTGCAAAAGCCATAGCTTTTGTTTTAATGGAAAACTTTAAGAAGCTGATAATTAAAAGGATTGCAATGTAACGTTCATTAAAATGAATTGTGTAAAAAGGTATTACCTTAATTATTATTAAGGGGATTTATCTGAACCTTAGGAGGAAAGGTGTGTGGCAAAAATATTGAATTCTGGCGTTTTTATGCTTTAAGTAATTGAAGGAATGAAGGGCAAGGAATAAAGTGTAACTTTTAGAAGGTAAATTTTAAATAGTAAAGAAGGTCAGTTTATATTACTTAATAATTTACAAAATAGAAGGTTTTAATGATTTAACCTTTTGAGTATGAAGCCCCTAAATAATTTCTTTCCAAAATGCTATACAAATCTTTCATCCAGACATGATATTATTAAAATTGCGCGATTAACACAATCTCATTTTTACTTTTTTTTCATCACGTTAGAGTTTAGAGATATCCTTTATTACAAGTGCTAGAAATTGGATTATGTGACACATAACATAGCTGTGTAAAAATCATTCCTTTAGAAATCAAACTCTATTTCCAAGATATTAGAGCTTTGAAACGATTTTTTCAACTCCATGACATGAAAAATGATTCCTTTGCCGATTCCCTTAAAGAAATCAAAATTTGAAATTGAAAATTTTTCATTCCCTTCCGAGGAATATTAATAAGTAATTTAATGCTCTCGGTAGTATAAAAACCAATTCAATTGGGCATTTTTCTTAAGCAAATTCTTTCACTAATCTATGCGGCAATACTACTGATATAATAAACAACTGTTGATCACCACCAGAGACGCTACAAAGTAGTTTCTCGACTTGAAGCCTTTTTTCGAAAAAAAAAATCCTTTATGTCAATCGAACCGTTGAAAATAGTTTTGGGACTTAATCTGATAAATATTTTCACACATTTTCGGCCTTCTCACACCCACTAATGCAAAAAAATTTTTTGGAATGTGGTACCCAAATAACCACTGACAAAAACAGGCCACTTTTGGTGATGATCAAAATTAATTTTTGATCTTACTGCATTGAATCTTACAAGGATTTTTAGAAACATTTTCTTAAGAAAAATGTCCAATTGAATGCGGTTTTTTAAATTTCTTGAATAAACAAATTCCGTATAAAAATTCTTCGGAACGGATTCAAAAGTTTTCAAATTTCAAATAATATGTAATGAAATAGAAAATGTTCTCAAATTATTGTATTTTTTTTTTATAAATTTGAAAAATGTATATTAATTATCAACAAATTTTGGTAGATATTAATATGTCCTTAGTTGGAAGTTAAAGTACTGTCAATCGGACCAAACGTGATATCTAATTGAGTCGATTGAATAGATCTAATTGGTTCGAGTATATATTTGGAAATCCGGTTTTGTTTTATTTTACTTCACATTAATATGAATACTATACAATTCTCAACATATTTATGTAAAACACTATGTAACCCATTTAAAACCAACGATATTTTTAAAATTAAAACACAAAATTCTTTGTTTTTTGATTTTATTTATCGGGGAAGTCCCTTTCTTTAAAGTTTTTTTTTTGGCGAAAGCAAAAAAAGTGTTGCCAAAACATCATAAGAGAGATAAAGAGGGGAATTACTGAAAAACTTTTTATAGCTTCAAAACTTTAGCCAAATAATTTTTGACGATTTTTTGTATTCAAGCAAGTACAATGGTAGTAAATGGGTTAAATACTTTCTTGACGATTTTTTGTATTCAAGCAAGTACAATGGTAGTAAATGGGTTAAATACCTTCTGATCGTATGCAGATGAGACATTTGAGAAGCCACTTGTCATCGGTAAAACAAAAAAGCAGCATTGTTTTAAGAACATCGATACAGACTTAATGCCAGTTCATTGGCTCTGGAATTAAATTGCTTGGCGAATGTCAAGTTCTTCTTATTATGGACAATTGAACGTTACACGTACTTATCAATGGATTTGTCGAACATTACCATTGTTTTATTTTTCGCCGAACACCTCAGCATTTTAAATCTTGACTTTCACTTCGAATAAGAGAAAACTTGCGTGTAGGAGAGAAATAAAAGTCCCCTGACGTAGTCTCTTATTGACAAGTTTGAGTGTATAATTGACTTAGTATAAATATCTAAATATAATAAGGTAATCATTGCCAAATATATAATAAATTCAATAAAATTATTCGACTCGATGGAATGTGCGGCGTTTATATATGTTTTTGGTACAAAATTTAATATTATGTTTCTACTGAGCATTTTTGTTTAGTAAGTTTAGTGCAAAAAACACAAAAAAAATCATGCGAAAAGTGCATTAAAATGCGCTAACTTTTGTCAAATATTAAATTTGTTTATATCAATTATATAATTTGTTAAATATTACCATATCTCGATATGTACAATTAAATTGTTTATGGAAGTAAATTTTTTACAAATTGATACTTTCTATAGAAACATGAATCAATCGGTTTGTTATGGAATTGAAAATGTCAATTCCGAATTCTAATTCAATGGCAAGTATTCATTCTTACGCAGCTCCAATCTCACACTCACAGAATCGAAAAGGATATAGAAATAGAATTAGTTATACTTTGACGCAATAAATCGCATTAATTTATTAAAGTCGTTTTTAATGCTTCTATCGCAAAGACTTATTCAACCTCTCAGTCATTTCATTTCACGTAATTAGTTTAGTGCAGCTTAAAAGCTTTGAGTACTTTCATCCCTTCATCTTTTCAATAAAAAAAAACACCTTCTTTTTTTTAATGTAAAGCTTTTAAGTTGTCGACTTAAACGCTTTACACTTAGCACTTTATAATATTTTAATGCAATTAAATGATGCGATTTTTTATCGTTGTTGCACTTACAACTACAACAACAACAACAATACACTAATATTATTTGCAGCTCATAATCATAACAATTATATAAATCGCTTGCTATTAAAAACTACGTCAACACTTTCATTATAATGGCAACACTTGCATTTACTACCCTTTTGCGCTTGCTGGCTGACAGTATGCGTTTTCTTAAACAGCAGCATTTGCAAATAATAACAGCGATAAGGATAGAAAAAAAAGATGAGATTTCTATAAAAAAAAAATGGAATTTTTTATTAACATTTTTTTTTTTTTGGTTATTAGCGCTTTTTATTGCGTTATAATTAAAACTTCGAACTGGCAAGTGTTGCAGCAACTGCGCGCAAATGAACAAAGCTACCATTTTTTCTGCAGCTGCTGCTGCTGCATATGCTAAAAGTGCAGCTAACATTTGCTGAAAAAAAATATATAAAAATTGTTGAATTCATTTTGCTTCAGTTCGTTGCAAAAAACAGTGAAATTGTGAAAGAAGAAACGAAGAAAGTTCGGGAAGGGCAAATCAACAATTTTTCCCACATTTTTGCGTTCTTGCAGCTGTTTTTTTCTTTTTTCTTGGAAATGTAATAACATAGCCATTGGCTTAAGCTTACAATATGCCAGCGATATTTGTTGAAGTTGGGGGCAGATTACAAAAAAAATGTTTGCTGTCTGTATTTTGTTCGAACAGCATGGACTTATGAAAGGGATTTTTTATTCAATTAGCTAAGAATAACTGCAGGGAAATTGAATTTATCTGAGCTTAAAGTTTCTTTTAAGCGAATTATGTACTTCGATTTGTTTTAGTTAAAAATATAATTTCTTTATCAAAGTTTTTCTACACTTTGAGACTCTATACAGAAAATTTCTTTAAGTAATTTTGATGCATTGAAACAGAAAATAATTAATCTTAAAACAATTATTTTAATGAGCTTACTGTTCTGTAAAGTATGCCTAAACACAAAAAAAAAATACGCAAAACAAAGCACAAAAGAATAAAAAAAGAGCTAAGGCTAGTGATACTAGTTTCATTCATTGCTCATTGGAATCCTCAGTGACCTTCAAGCTGATTGGTAAGAGTTTCTGAGCCTTATATGTTTTCCTTTATGCGTAGATTGCTAAAAACCAAACCAAAAAGTGAAACAAAAATTATCTTTTCTGTTGTGTGTCTTCCTTTTTGCAACTCATTTGATTTTACATTTTCCTTACAGGAGCTCAAAGGTCACTGATGATTACATTTAGCAATGAATAAAACTAGTATGAACAGTTTAAGCTCCTTTTTGTTGTCTTGCTCTGTGAATTTTTTTGGTGTTGAAAACAATGTACTGAAAAGTAAGCTCAGTACAATAATTAGAAATTATATACATGAGCATTTCCACGAAAACGGAATTTTTTGTCCCGTGCGACACCTTAGTTTTTTGCAATTATCTTGAAAACGAAAA
Organism: Tricholauxania praeusta; assembly: GCA_949775025.1. Classification (NCBI taxonomy): domain Eukaryota; kingdom Metazoa; phylum Arthropoda; class Insecta; order Diptera; family Lauxaniidae; genus Tricholauxania; species Tricholauxania praeusta. Next base: position 126,800,516 of record OX459030.1, on the reverse strand, counting down.
ATCGTCCAAATTCAACACTAGCACCAATTATAAAACTAATTAGGAGCTATAAAATAAACCTATTGTCAAAATAAAAATACGTTTTATTTTTACTTTTTTTTACTTTATATACTATATGTTTGACGATCGAACGGGACCCATTCAAATTGGTATATCTTCAAATACATCTTTTTTTTTCATTATAATTTTAAACTCTTACATTGCCACTTTTTTTCTAAAAATACGAATATGTAAATATGATGCTAAATCCTGTTTTCGTTTTTTCCATCATATGTGGGTCTTGTAATATATGGGATGAAATGTGTCGTGCACCTGTTAAGGTCATATTTTATTTTTTGCAATTTTGGAGTATAAAGATATAGAACTGATGGCTTTTGCAATAAAATTCAATTTTTATTTTATTCCTGCAAATTTCCTTTGTAGAATTACAGTCAGTAATCAGTGATGTTTCCGATGAACTTTGCTGTAAGTTCTAATCAAATGATATTATTAATTATAAGTTCAATTTACTTCTTTTTTAATTGAATATTACAAAAAAGGCCTAGAAATGCAAATTAGAAATAAAAATTTGTGTTTGTTTTATAAATTTTACATATAAATCCAGATGTGATAGAAAGAAATGTAAAGCAGTTTCGCATTTAGAAGCCAAACCTAAATGGCAAGTCACAAAAGAAATGTATGCGGGTTCTTAAAAAAAACAGTGACTTAATTTAAAGTGTCATTTTAAATTTATTATATCCGCACATTATGTGTAACCTAAAAATTTCCAAAAACAAGATGATTATTTTATTTTTTCTTATTTAAGTCCCCCTCCACTTGACCGCAATGAATCATGTTTTACTCTGAACTTAACAGGAATTAACAGAGCATATAATTAAATTAATTTGTTTTGAAGAAAATAAAAAAAGGTCTGAGAAAATATCCTTATCAAATTAAATGCTATCCCTTATCCTTATAAAACGTAATTTCCTTTTTTCTTAAGGTTTCTGGTAACGTAAATTTACCTTTATTTCAACAGCTGTAACAAAATTGAACAATCAAATCATGCAATTAACTCGGATTTCCATATCCATATCCATAGCATATTCCGACCTTTAAGATTAAAAGAGCTATTGATTTCAATTTCAGACTACAATAACTAATTCGGAAGTAAAACAGGTCTGATAACGTAATTTTTAAAAAAAGCGGCTTTATATTATGTAGCCTGATAGACAACAAAATCAACTAGTTGAATAAAAACTTTAAGAATCAACTTAAAAATCTCATGAAGCTTCATCAGCAAACTTGTAAAGAATCCTTTCTGCATGCCATACTGCCCATTTTCTTCACTTTTTCCTGCACTGCTGCTTAACACCAGCTTCATGGCATGGCTTGACTTTATCAACATATTTCCTATGATGTCTCAACATTTCTGCTGCCATTTCTTTTTTTATGTGTTTTCAAAGATTTTCCCACTTACATTTTTTGTATTATAATTTTATCTACTGCACTCGTTTTCTACGTTTTTTAATAAGTTCGGTGAGTGTGTAAAGAAAGCCAAATCTTTTCTTAAACTTTAAGAAGTATTGCAGTTGTTGTTGTTGTTTTTGTTATTGTAATCTGCTGCCATACGAAGCTTTACAACTTAACATATGTTACGACATAGAAAATCAGCTTTTTTCAACGACTTTACTACTTTTCCTTGTTATGCGAAGTTTGTGTTTTTTTTTTTTGTATTCCGTTTGCTTTTTCAAAGAAAATGAGCTCCTTAGCATATGCAATGTTTTTTTTTCGTAACTGTGAGTTTTGCATTTCTTGTGCGCGCTGTGTAAAAGTTGTCTTTAAGTATTTTTTTCTTTTTTCAAAAGTTCAAGTTTGTGTGTGCCTTTGTCACTGCCGCTCATGTAATCTCAGTTAGTTTTCGAGTTATTCCCTTTTTACATTTCAGTTGTACTGACTTCTCTGGCACAAAGGATTTAACTTTGAATTAAGTGAGTTTTTTTTTTAGCAGCGTGTTTTTTTTACAATTTTGTTGTATATTTTTTGCGCTTTTTTTCTATTTTTTTTTTTTGGTCATACATACCATATTTTTGAAGTATCCCTTTTAAGCTCTCGTTCCACACATTTAAGTCTGCATGTCGATTTTTTCTGGAAGTGTGTGTATGCGAGACAGTCATCGTCGTTGGGTCCCCATTCTCGTCGACATACGCAAGCGTTGCATACTGTCGGGAAATCATGTTGTATTTGTGCAGTGTTGCCATGTATTTACATGTTTCTGTATTTTTTTACGTTTAGGATTAAATTGCTTGCTAAAGAGCTTGGGGATTGCATGCTTTACAAAAGGAAAGATTTGATTTTTTTTTTAGAAAAAGAAAAATATTTTTTCTTTTCTATTTTTAAAGAATTTGTTGGTTTTTATATATATATTTTTTTGATTCATTTGTTCCTTAGACTTAAATAATTTTTAGCAGTTTTTATAATCATTGTTTGCACTATAAAAATTCCCATATTTCAGTAACTAGATATACATAGGGAGTTTCAATTTGAGTAAATTTTAAGTAAATTACATAAATTGTACAAAATCAAAGTACATTGGCTCCTCTGCTAGCTCGTCAGGCTTCTTTCACCAAAATTTTAAATCGCTTTTTCTCATAATGGTGATTGGTTCTACAGTAGATGCCACGCCCTTTTGGCAAAATCTGTTTTGTTACACAATAGCCGTGCTAGTGGAAAGTGACTAGATGCCCTTTATAGACTTTCGAACGTTGAACACTTTAAAGTTGTCCATCATGCATGGTTTTTGAAAAAATGGGGGCTTGAACCCCCAAAAAATGCAATTCTCGTTATTTTTGGATAACCTTGGGCTCAGAGCTCTAGAATCTTCTGGCTACTTCTAGTGGACTGACAGACAGTCTGAAAAAAGAAGAAACAGTTGAACTGCCACACCCCCCCTGCCCCTCCTTACGTATTAAACGACGTGTGATACACAAATCTTAAAACCCAAACTTTTAATCTTCCCTTCCTAAAACTTTAAAATTTTCTGAGCTTATTTTTATTTTAAAGTCATTTCACCGCAATATAGTTTCTCAACCTGCGCTTAAGAAATTGTTTCATTAATTTTATTCGTTTTTATCCCTCTTCATTGGCAACCGCAAATAAAAAATTGGTGACAAATATGTCTGGCACAATATTTGCTTTATTTCTTGCAATTCATTGTGAATGAACGAAAGACCCTTTTCAACGTGTTGTCTGTCTATTTGTCCTTTCCTTCCTTACCAGTCTATCCATGCCTACTGCCATTTGTCTGGGCACACCTCCACTTAGTTATGCAGTTTATTTACACCTCAAAAAATCGCTTCATATTACATTCTGGCACTTTTGTCCCGTATTTTTTTTTTATTGAATTGAAAAATGTGGAAATTTCTCCACCGCTAACGTTGATGAAATATGAATAAAATGAATGAATGACTGTGGAATAAAAGTCAGGCCAAAGTGCGCAGCCAAAAGGATAAGCGCAAGCAAGCGTTGCTTCGTCATCGCCATTGCTATCGTGCTTAGCGTTGCCAAAAGCCAACGTGCAAATTTGTCTGCTCACATCAACTGAAATTCAAATATACTATATATAGTGCTGAAGTGAAGCCGAGTATTACTCACTTCTTGTTTTTTGTGCCAGTCATGCGACACTTTTTGACTTTTCTTCTTAACGGCTTTTTTTACTACCTTTTTTCAATTCTTTTTAATACCTTTTTTGCTTTCATGATAATTTTTTTTTTTCTTTTGCTTCTCATCTTTTTATGCATTTCGTTGACAATTGGAAAATCCAGCGGGATTTTCATGATGCGCGCGTATATTCTTTCTTGCTTCGAAATGGCATAAAAAATGCAATTTTAATGTGCGCAAAGAAGCAGCACTTTTTCTTTAATTTAGCCAAAAGTAAATAGCGAGTGTACACGTTTGCCCTTAACACTGCCATTACGTAGAGTAGTATTATCACTAATTTTTTTTCTTTTTGTGTTTGTCAAGTGGTGCATTTTTTATTGAAAAGTAGTGACGCACAGGTGACTTTTTAGTTGAGAGCAACTTTTTTGTTGAATTTTTAATGTTGCATTTGTGCGCTGGCGAAGGCCACGAATTTGCAAATTGGCGCTGTTTGCACGGCAATTGTGGTACATTTCTTTGCAAGTGATAATGAGTCACGCAGGAATAATTTTTCTAGTGCACTTTTGACTTTGAAGTCTTATGCAAAAGTGGCATGAATATCAAAGAGCTGCATATTTTAGACAATTTAGTAAGAGTATCATTTTCTAATGGGTTTCTAGCAATAAATGTATATAAGAAAACCTTCAAGATCCTAAACTATCACAGTGATATGTTTTCAATCAATTTAAATAACTGACATTTCTAAGTTGCAGTAAAAAAATTGCTGCATTAATCTTTTAAAAGCTCATTCAATCAACATGGCTTAAAACACAAAATACTTATACAAAACAAAGGCTGTACAATAAAAGTTACCAGTGCAAAAAAATAAAAAGTTATAAGCATAAAAAACTACTCACCACAACACGACAGCCTGATGAGCGATAGATATCACTGGCGCCGGATAAACTTTGAAAATACTTTTTTGTGCCATAGACGGTATCCATTTTGGTAGATTGCAATTTTTTTCAGTTAACTTTTAAGCAAAAAATTTCAAAATAGATTTGACAACAGTGATGTTGACGCTGCGGCGGCGTTGGCGGCTGATGCTGTTGACGATGATGGAAATGTTTTATTTAATTTTTTAATGCGAGTTATCGTAGTTTTAAAGTTAAACACAAAAGTGTGATTTTAGTTTTAACACTTTTTTCTTTTGTATTTGAACACACGTTTAATTTATTGTTTCTTAAAGTGCTAAGCAAAAACTGTAAAATGCTTGTAGTGATTTTTTATAGCTTGCAGCAAGCATTTGTCGTTTTTCTGAAGTAATTTCTCACTAAAAATGAAAACGAAATTTTAAATATTAATAGTTGTTTTTTGGATAAAAATTTGAGTAGCAAAAGTAGCAGTGTGCAACATAGGTTTTCGACTTAATTCTTAAAGCTATGATGTCCAGACTAGTGCCAAAGGGTGCCGAACACAATGTGCATGTACTAAAGGAATGGTGCCTTTATAATATCAACAAATCTGGGTGCTCTTGTTGAACTTGTTGTCAAAACTTTATATCCATCTTATGAGAGCTCACTTAGCAAAGATTTCAGTGGATCTATTTCTCAACTCAAACGAAATTAAGTGTAAATAGTGAGCTTACAAGACCACAAAGAAGAGTTGGAGCGACTTTCGCGCTGAATTTAATGATGAAGACCATTCACCAAAGCAGTTTTCTCAAGGCATCGCTTAAATAGCTAAACATTTGTTTTTTAATAAAAATTTCTTTTGAGGAAAAATAATTTCTTTCATATAAAAATGCCAATATCAAATGTATCACAAACAATTTATCATTTCTAGCTTTTATTAAAAAAAAAACTTGATGTATTTTTTCTTGCTATAATTTGTGAGTGTAAAAATTTAAATTTTATTATAAGTGTTGATGTTTTTCTGAATTTTTTTTAGCGTCGAAAATTAGTTAACAAAATAATGTTTGAAAAAAAAAACAAATATTTTTTCAGTAAATTTAGTATTGTTGCTCCGCTTGTTATTACATTTTATTGTCATGCATGCAGAAATCGAATGATATTTTTTTTGCTTTCTATTTTTATTATGATTTTTATTTAACTTTATTCATTGAAATATATAAAGGTGAAAAAATCAAATTTTTTAAAATTGCTTTTACGGTGGTTTTAAACATTAATGATGTTTAATTGACAGTTGATAAAATCAAGTAATATTTTGAAAGATGAGCTACTCCAGGTACTATCAACAATTAAAAAAAAATATTTTTTTTGAAGGTAATGAACGAAATTGGCTATATTTTTTTTTTTAATCTTTCACTTGTTGTAAAAAGGAAAAAATTCATATTACACATAAGCAAATTTATTGAATTTTTTCATTAAAATGATAACATTTTTTAATAAAACTTCTTTGGCAAACTTCTTAAGACACACAACTTTTTCTTGAAAAACTTCCTAATGCTCATAAAGTGATAAAAGAAGCAAAATTTCGTGGATATTATTATAAGAAAAATCCACGAGTTTTGTGTTTGTTGGCATTTTAACCGTAGACCGATCTTAGGGTCGTTTTCGACAAAATTTTTTTTTTTTTTCATTTCAAATATTTCGAAAACTGTCAGCTGTGTGGGTCTGTGTCTTCGTGACTTTATCACTAGGTATGTTGTGAATGAAAGCATGTAGTGTCAGAGTTTATTTACAGTTGCCCTTAAGTTTTTTCCAACTTTGGGACTTTTTTCGTACTAATTTTTTTATGTAAAGGTATGTTTTTGTACTTTCTATCGGCTTAAAAAGTTAATCATAGTTCTGTGTTTACTTAGGCTGTGCAACGAGCTGATCGAACATGTTCGAAGTTCTGCCATACGCAACGAGGCAAGCTCGAACAACTCGGTTCGTTTGATTCAACTCAAGTTCAGTTCGCTCGTTGCTTGTATCATTCGATCGCAACTCAGGATGTCCGAGTTATGTAAAAGTAATGTCGTAAGAACTTCGTACATGAACTTGGTCTTGCATTGACAAAAAATCACATATCTAACAGAACCAGAAATCCACGAAATGCATCTTCTCCTTTATTTCTGACAACGCTATCAAACTCAACAACAAATCTTACTTGCAACAAAGAAGAAGAAGCTGGTAGCTCTGCCAAGCAGCCTAAAATGGTCCCGATACAACTAACCGAACGGGGTAAATGTGATCTTTGTTTTACCGAGAAAACCTTACACAAAGAGCACAAAAGCGAATTGGTTTGCTTTATGTGTAACCAACATGTTTGCAAAAGAGCGCACAACCTCTTTCTCTTCAAAATTCCATACAAAACATATACGGGTCGAAAACGACCCGCAAATATCAGATTAGTCGTAATTTTTAAGGATCGGTCTACGGTTAACTATTTTATCCCTTTTATATGCTGTAAAATAAATTTAAATTTTTTTTTTTTTTAAAAAAACTTATTTTAAGAATTGAAAAGTATGAAAAATAGGATGTTTTTAATAAAAACTGATACTTAAAAAGTTCATGCAGTAAAAATAATTTTGCACGAAACTTAATCATGCTGTAAAAGTCAAATACTTTTAAATATTCTGCTGAAAAACCAACAGTTTTTCAATAAAAATTAAAATGTAGTCTTAATTAAAAAATACCGCATAATAACTGAGGCACTACTGTTTGAATATTTTTTACACGTATTGTGTGCCATCAAACGGAAGCACTTCAGTACTTAAAGTAGCGGTGAGTATTAAATTCACAAACTGCAGCAAAAGCTACAAGCAAAAAATATTGTTGTTTGTTTGATTCAATAATTTTTGTTTTATATAAATTTTTATTAAAATAAAAATTTTTTTACACTTTTTTGTAAAAGTAAAATATTAAAAATAACTCACAATCATGCTGAAAACGAAAAAATCCTTTGCGTACTGCATAATAATGCAGAAAAATATGCAACGATTTTTTTTTTTTCTGCTAACTAGCAGACATATAAAAAGCTATAAAGCGGAATCGACACTGCACATACCGGTGTATAGTGCATGCAAAAAATGTATAGTGCATAAATTTTCTGTCATAAATTAATATTTTTATTGTTGTTATATATTTTTGTTAATGTTGTATTTTGTTGTTGTTGTCGTGGTATATTTAAAATTGCACGTAAAATTTGTTTTCGCTTACTTTAATATACACGAAATGTTTTTAAAAAGGAAAATAAGTAAATGAAAGGGAATATCCATAGGAAAATAGTTGTTTCTTAAGTCTATTGTGAACTGAAAGAGACGAAGAACTTGAAAATATTTGTTGCATTTTTTTCATTTCACTCTGATATATTTTTAATTTAATTTGATTTGGATGTTTTAAGACTTTTGATAGGCGATAAAATAATTTTTTGATTGCAGGATATGAATTTAAAAAAGTACATTTCATTCACCAGAGAGTACATTTCGATTCTAAGTTCTGTTTAGCATGAACTGGCCAGATTTTTTCAACTTTTTTTCACATTTCCACATCCATGTTTCACACAAATGGGATCTATTTGCGCCCAACAATTTTCCAATTTTGCTTTATCGATTGAAGTAGTAAAATTGTTGCTTAAGTGGAGTCAGAACACTGCTTTAGGGGTCAGGCATGACTTTGATTGAAATATGTTTTTAAACCTTATCCAATAAATTGATGCTATTCAAATATATAAAGGCGCCTCCGGATTTGTTTGTCCAAGAAAAAAGGTCGCAAAAGGGTTAAACTCTTAAAATTGTCCGAATAGCGCTACATTGTAAAAATGTTCCACGAAATACTTTGATAAGCAAAATCCAAATCACGTCTTAGATTTATACATTTGAGGCTACTTCTTGCTCTAGATTTTAAATATTGTCAAATCAACCTTTCATGCACCTTTTACAATGGAATTGCTTTGGATCTCAACAAAATCACGTGCATATTTTGCTTCTGAGTACTACTTTTTAAGAACATCAAAACTGTTTCATTTTTTCAAGCAAGTCACTTGAATTGAACATTATCTCCAGAACTAATCTCACTAGTTTTCAATTAGCATTACTATTTTAAGCCGCCGTACATGCTTCTGTTTTAAAGCTACCTAATAACTCAACTCAAATTAGCCACTTTAAAAATTTCTTTAACTGAAAAAAAAAACAAACCAGCTCTATCAAGCTTCTAGACAGAAAGCTATAAGCGTAACTTTATCGCTGACAAAATGTTTTTCACTTAAAAAGCACTTTATCGCCACATTCGCTGCAGAGTAGTAGAAAGCTCTACTTTTCGCTTTTGAGGCAACTCAATTATTTATGTAAAAATCCAGTAAATAAATTTAGCATCATTTAATGCAACGCGACATTGGACATACGAACAAACAACCGCATTCTATGCTGAATGTTGTATGACTCACTTTTGCACACAGTAAAATTTTAAATTTATTTCATTTTCACTGGCGTCATCCGAATGTTGCAGCGAAATTTCCCAACAAACAGACACTTCAAATCAAATAACAATAAACAGGAAAATCCTGTTTGCTACTTTGCTACTCTGTTGGCCAAAGGAAAATTCTCACTTTTCGGAAGCACAGCCGCAGCTTAAGCAACTCGTCGTTGAAAATTTTCCTTTTTTTTATTATTTCGAATTCTTTGAGATGGCAGGCAATGAAACCAGTTTGCTGAAATGAAAAGGAAATAGAAAAAAAAAATTAATAAACTTAAAGTTGCATGTTTTTGTTAGTAAAGAAATAAGTAATAATTTAATGTAAACATTTTTTTTTATTTAAACTTTACAGCTAGTAAAATTTTTCTAGAAAAAAAAGGTGAATATTTTTAAGTTATGCACAGAATTTCACTAGTTGCCGCCGTTGCAACTACATATCGCTAAGTTACAAAGATGCAACAAATAAATGCCATCTAGCAAGTAAAAGTTTTCCAACGAGAATCGTCATTGCCTTTGTCTGCAGCAGTTGAGCAAACAATGAAATATTTTTCAGATTTTTTTACTTTATTTTTTTCTTGCATCTTTAAGGGGTGTCATGCTGTGAAAAGTTAAATTTTTTTTAATTTTATTTTTTTTATAGAGACAATGTTTGATTGCTTTTTTATCTATAAAAATTAACTTTAAAGAAAGAAAATTTTTTTAAAAAAATATTTTAATTGACTTTTTGGGACTTGGACCAAAAAAAAATAATAAAAAAAAATTAAGAAATCAATTAAAATATTACTTAAAAAGCCCGATCAATTTATTCAGAGATGCCTAGATGCATATGCTTTGAAAAAATATAAATAACTTTTTTCTTAAGTGTTAAAGCAGAATACCCCCCTTAACATTTTCATGTTGATCTCGTGCATTGTTTTCAAACTTAAACTTTATATCTGAACTTTTGCCGACTGCATGCTGCAACATATAGTTACTGCACAACATCAGTGAGATGATGAGTAGTAGTAGTTGCCGCAACAACAAGAAGACATTCGAGCTCGTTAAAATTAGAAGTGAAAATTTGTGGTTCTACCAGTTTGAAATATTTTTTGGTTTCCTCTGACAATCGTTAGCCATAAGACCGACAACGATTTGATTGTAAGTTTCTTCTTTTTATTGTCGACAAATATTACATTTTTACAGTTCTGCTTTAATTTATAGCGCTAACATGGCCGGGGTGTGTCTTACGATATTAAACATTTTATTGACTGCCCGAAATTCAAAATGAGGTTATTTGAAAATTATCACTTTTTAGGCTGAGCAGCTTTCTTTGTATCTGATAAATAAACTTGTTGAAATAGTTTTCATATAATGTGTTTCAAAGTATTGTAATTTTTCTTAGGTGAAAATTTGAAAAAAAAACCAAAAGTTAGATTAAACCTTTAGTTCTGTAAAATAGACACAAAAGTCTTTAATATAGAAAAAAATTTCAAAAATTGATGACATTTGGGTTTTTTGAAAATATTTTCGACTTAGACTCGGAATGCTGCCACCGTTCTTGAAGAAAGGGAGCTCTATGCAACTCCATCTTCACAGATGAACTCAAGGTGGAATTTGGCATAGGAGCAGAACGTCGCTCTTGGGTAGAAAGGCCCTAACTCATTTTTTTCGGAATTTACTTTTTTATCGATCCTAAAAGATAACCCCCAAATACACAACCACTCAAAATTTTGACGTGATATTTCAAAGCATTTGAATTGAAAAAAGACCCTAATATGAGATTTCGAAAATCTTCGTCCTCTTGTAAAATTGCAAAAACATGAGTTAGGGCCTTTCTACCCGAGAGCGACGACCTGCTCCTGAGCGAAATTCCAGCTTGAATCCATCCATTACTCGAAAGATATGGCTTTTTTCATGTTGAAATCTATGCTTTAGACCAAGCCGCTTAGGTAAAACAGAACTGGGAGCTTACTCCCTCTATCGTTACCATATCTGTGGACAGTCAGGTAGCGATCAAGGCACTGAACCCCAAAATCGTGAAGTCTAGGTGTGTAGAACACTGCAGAAAGTTCAACATACTATAGATCTCTACTGACTGCCCGATCATAAGGGTATTTCCAGAAATGAGAAACCTAACGAATGTGCCAAAATAGGATCAAAATAGTCAGAGAATCAACAAGTGATAAATCTTAAGATACCGCTGGCGGAACTACACCGATGAGATAGAGGACCTAACCAAGAAACAAACGAACAGAAGTTGAAACCTTACCGTCTCAAAACACGTGGCCTACACTTAGTCTAAGAACGACACAAACTCTCTTAAGGTTCAGCAGAGTAGAGCTAAAAACTGTTATAGGAGTACTGACGGAGCACTGTGTTATTGGCTCTATGGCCACCAAATATGGTGCCCCTTTCAGAGATTTCTGCAGCAGTTGTGGAGACGAAGAAGAGGATGAGACGGTTAAGCATCTACTCTGCGAATGGCCGGGGCTAAGCGGCCGTCCATTAATTACGTGAGGTGTTTTTTTGAAAATTCGGACCTCCTCCCATCCCAATAATGATTTGGTGAGTTCTGACGGGACCACCTCTCCCTTCCGTAAGACTTTCCTTATAATGTAATCAGCTATAATAATGTATAGTCTCTGCATTAAAAAGTTGATTTGAGATTTTTATTGACCCTACCTCCTCTTTGGTGAGACTTAATGAGATTTTGCGGGACCCCCTATTTTGACTCACGTAATTTATGGACGTCCTCTAATGAGGAAACGAATTAAATATTTTGGTTCTGCGTTCTTTGTTGGTCTTGAGGAACTAGCCGAGTTGGAGCTTACCATTAAAAACTTGACTTGAGATTTTTGTTGACCTTACCTCCCCCTTTGGTGAGACTTGTTGAAATTTGTCCGGACCCCCTCCCTCCCCAATTTGACTCGCGTAGTTGATGGACGTCCCCTTATGAGGAAACGAATCAAATATTTTAATTCTGCGTTCTTTGTTAACCTTGAGAAACTAACCGAGTTGGAGCTTACCAGCATCCTGAACGTCACCAAGTCTTCTTCTGGGTGGTTCACGCCCAGTCAATGGGATTTTTAAGGAGAAAGGAGGAGACTATATATATACCATATGTAGGGTATCATAATGGGCAAACTGCCTTCGAGTAAAACTTGCTATATGCAGGCGAGCTTTTTAAGATAACCTAGACTTGGAATGTATTTTTTGAAAAGCAAATGTATTTTGGTCAGATGTGCATTTCTACCAAAAATATCCGGCCACGTTTTAAATTTTTTTTTTTCGAGCACATTCTTCAACCATGGATTTTATTGAAGCTATGACTATCTTGAATTAATATTCAAGGTGGAAAAATTAGAATTTAAAAATATATTTTTTTTTTCTATTTTTATATGTAACTTTTCATGTTTTTTTTACTTAAATGCAATTTTAACTATGTCTCCCTTTGAATTTTAATTGTTCCTCTCTGAATATTAATTCAAGGTAGTCTTAAGTTCAACAAAAACCATGTTTAAAGGGTGTGCTCCAAAAAAAAAAAAAAAAAATGGTTATCTTAGCCCGGCCATGGTTTCGAATGCTACGCAATGTTTCAGAGTAGCACCGCTTAAAATTTTGACAGATCTGAATGTTTGAGAACTTCAGCTTTTCTGCTTAACCCATTTAAAATCATAGATATTTTTAAGTTTAAAAAACAAAATTGTTTGACTATGATTTTATTCATCATTGAAGTCCCTTCTTTTAATGATTTTTTTTTTTGGCAAAAGCGAAAAAGTTTTGCCAAAACATCGTAAGAGTGATAAAAAGGGGAATCACTGAAAAAGTTTTTATAGCTTCGAAACTTAAGCCAAATAATTTTTGTCAATTTTTTGTACTCCAGCGAGTACAATGGTAAATGGGTTAAAGTATGAAAACCAAAGCCAAATTTTGAAAAAAAAATATTTCCAAAAAGAATATCAACCTAATGCATTTTACTTTAAATGTAAACTATTTATTAAAATCATAAGTTTTTTTAGCACCTCTAAACTTTCTTATACACCAACGCCAACATTTTGAGTTGTAAACAAAGCAATTAATTAATACCACACATACTGCAAGCGAGGCACAGCACACGCAGCTGTCATTTTTGACAGAACTAGCACACACACTTTGCTGACAGATGATTGTTCCTTTTTTTTTACTGCGTTATAATCTCAGCCTAACATCTGTGTAAATATGTTGTTTACTTTTCTAATTTGCAACGTATAAAGAAATTAAAATTTTATTCATAAGAAAGAGATTATCTTTGATCTAACCAACATGCAACGCCGACAGTAGTAATTTGATTTGTTTTTGCCATTTTTTCTAAAATAAAAAAACACTTTCGCTCGTTAAATTTTATCTAAAAATCGGCATACAATTAAATGAAGAAAATAAAAAGAAACTTTAAACTGGGCATGACACGGAAGCCTGCAGGTAAAAAAAAAACACCAACAATCAAATCCAACATTATTTGATATTTACTCAGAAGTTGTGGCGCTGCCAACGCACAACCTTAGAGACCTAACGACGGTACTCGTATTTCATTCAACTCAATTGCCCTCATCTTGAAAGTATTGCACTTTACACAACTGATATGCTGCCATCCATCTATCTAATCGATCAAGTAGAATCAATATTTTGACATAAAATGATGATTTTGCTTTATTGTTGCCATAAGTTGAATTTTTTTTTATTTTTGCCTTTACTTTGCTACCGCTATTGCTGTTGTTGTCTTGTCTCTTTTTTTGCTGTTGTTGCTGCCATCTTCTGTAACATTGTGTGCGTGTGTGTTACATACACCCCGACACATGTATACATTTGAAAATTGCTTTGATTGCCGCAAATTTTACTGCGTCTCGTTGAACAGCGCCAGCAGCAACAAACAGCAGCTCATTTGACATGACATACGACATGACATCGATATTGCTTAACATAGAGAGTGAGATAGCATGCATGCGCTTGACAGTAAAAAGGAAGCAAGAGAAACGCAAAGAAATTTTTTTTTTTTCAGTTTCCACAAACGGAAAAACTGCACATTTTTCTTAAAAATAAAATAAAAAGAAAATCACCAGCAAAGCATTGCGTTGCTTGCGCAGCATTTGAGGGGCGAAAAAGGAAGTCGCACGGATGCTGGCATCAATTTTTCATTATTGATCACCTGCGGCAGCATTGCTGAAGTTTAAACGTTGATTTTGTGGCGGCGTGAGTGTGTGAGGTGTTGAATTGGAAATTTATTTTATTTATTGTACTAAAAATAAATTAAGCGGAGTGCTGGATTTTTTTTTTTTGCATTTTCTTTCTCAATCCTAACGAGAGTGAAATTAAAATGAGTTCAAAGACACGCAAAATTAATGAATTTTCATTAGAGTTTGTCGAAAACAGATTGGATTTTCTATGCAATCGAAAACGTGTCTTGTTGCCAACAATAACATACAATGTGTTACAAAAGCAAAGGGTGTAAAAGTGTAAGGTAGGTAAGCACCAAAAATGTGCGCTACGAGTTTCGTAAGTCTTAGGGCAAAAAAAAACTGTGCGAATAATCGCCCAAGTGAAATTTTCATAATGAAAAGAACGCTATAAGTCATACCGCCCACAAATTAAATGAATATTAGTACGAAAATAATTTGTTTTTTTTTTATTTTAATGTGAAGAAAATCAATATGATAGTAAATTTGCGAAATAATAGTTTTTTCAACAATTTTGAAATTTTTCTAGATTTTTTGACTTTTCAAACATTTTCCCAGATTTTTAACGATTTAAAATTTTTCAACATTTTTCAATAATTTCTGACATTTTTAAAATCATTTCCATTTTTTTAACATTTTTTTGACTCATAAATTTTTTTTTTTTCCAATATTTTTTCCAAATTTTCTGCATTTTTCTTTTTTTATATACATAATTTTTTATATTTATATATCTTTAAATTTTTTTAATTCTTTCAACATATTTCGCTTTTTTTTAAATATTTCGGCCATCACAAGATTTTTCGAATGCTCCTCGTTTTATGACTCTTTAAAGATCTTTTTTAATTAATTGAAAATTATTTAATCGAACTTACAGTCATTTGCAGTACAGTACAGTCATTTCAAGTGAAATTTCACAAATCAGCTTAAACTTTATAAACAAACATGACAAAGATAACAACCTGGTAATTGGTGACATATGTTTCGGTTATTTCCACATATATACATATTCATATTCATAATTCATAGCTGCTTCAGACCAGTTTTTGGTTAATTTGTAATGGGATTCGAACCCCGACCATTTCATGAATTGAATATGGAAAGCCGCTCTGAACACCTAAGTTATGTGGGGTTCTGCGAATGACATGTAAAAAGTGTTCTTTTATATGCACACAAAGCGCCATCTATCATCTATTTTGGCATGTCATAAAATTGTTCCATTGGTTATCTTTGTCATGTTTGTTTGTAAAGCATTAACCGATTTGTGAAATTTCACATGAATATCGGTTTCTGCAAATGACTCTATATTCTATTAAGTAATTTTCAACTAATTAATAACAATCAGCCGACTAAAAACCAAATTAAAGATTTTTTTTATAACTTTTCGGACTTAATCAAAATTTTCAATTCAACTAGGTTTTTCAAATTTTTTTGACTATTCCCATTTTTTCAAAGTTTTTCAATTTTTCAACTTTTTTCAATAATTTTCGAATTTTCAACATTTGTTCTATTTTTTTTAACATTATTTTACTTTTCAACCTTTTTTCAACGTTTTTATGTTTTGTGAATTGTTTTACATTTTACCCTTTTTTTTTTAAATACCACTTTTAAATTTCTCAGATTTTTTCAATATATAGCATCCTTTTAAAAATTTTGCGGCATCTAGAGATTTCTCAGCGTTTTTTGATGTTTCGAAAGTTTTTTGACTTTTTTAATGAATGTCGGCTTAGTAAAAATTTCAACATATTTAATTGATCTTCTCAACATTTTTCGACCATTTTCGAACTTATTCGATTTTCACATTTTGTCTTGAACTTTCAATATATCTTAACTTTTTTGACGTTGTTTAATCTCACCAAACTTTTTAGCATATCTATTTTAATCATTTTAGTTTATGCTGGAGAAAGACTTAAATTTACTGTAGTAATACTTCTACGACAACATTATTTTTAAAAATTGAACTTTGAATTGGACCCACACATCGTGCACCTTGACGACTTTGTACTATTTTCTTTGAGGGTAAGTGAACTTTTTTCAGCTATGCACATAAATTATCGCTGATTGTCGCTTTAGAAGCCTACAAACAGTGAAATTTCAAATTGGACTTCATACGAAGTAATCGATGCATTTATTTCACCCAAAATTATTTTTAGATAATAAATTCTATTGAATAATTTTTCAAATAATACCAAAAGAAGGATCATCCTGTGTCTAAACAATCATCCGGTGTACACAACCAAAACACACTTAATAAATTTTGATAAGATTAATGATAAGAAATGGTGGGCACCAGATAACTGTATAAGAGAGGTTCACTGAGGGTTTTGAGCCACGATCAAAAATATGAAACGTGAGTGTGCTCATTGCATGCAATAATGAGCCTGAATCATATTTGCACCGCTACTAATGAATGTGAATCCGTGTGAAGCTCACACTCAGATGTATTTAGCATTCATGATGCAGTAAATGGCTCGAAGCTACTTGTGTTGAACAGAAGTAAGGAAAAACTGATTTTTTCTTTTTCATCCAATCAATGGGGAAAGGCCAAAAATGGCTTTTGGACATCACTTATTTACCATTTACCGGATCCTGGAAAGGACCTTTTTTGACCCATTTTTTGAAATTTTTTTTTTGCTGCAATCGATGGGGAAAAGCCGGAAATGATATTTGGACATCACTTTGGGCAGCTCCGGATCCTGGAAAAAACCATTTTCGACCATTTTCGTCCTTTCCA
Organism: Tricholauxania praeusta; assembly: GCA_949775025.1. Classification (NCBI taxonomy): domain Eukaryota; kingdom Metazoa; phylum Arthropoda; class Insecta; order Diptera; family Lauxaniidae; genus Tricholauxania; species Tricholauxania praeusta. The sequence continues at coordinate 126,783,558 of OX459030.1, read as the reverse complement.
AAGTCCGGAGCTACCCTTAGCTATGTCCAAAAGCCGTTTCCAACCTTTCCTTATCAATTGGAGCAAAAAACAAATTAAGGTGGATCAAAAAAAAAATTTTTTGCACCTATGGATAGATACAACTCAAAAATGGCAATTTTCGAAATAGTTTCTGATATAAGAAGCACTTCGGATATTAAATTTTTGGAATGAAAATTTTAAAAATATTTAGCTATTAACTAAATGATGAACGATCTACAACTCAGATTACCAATTTTTGGTTATTTCTTTTCCATGACATTTTAAGATCATTTTAAATTAATTTTTGCTTATAAAGTCTTACTTGTAAAATTGGCGAATTTTTGTAATGATATGAGTCCAAGACTTGTGAGCAAACGTTTTTGTTTTTTCTCTTGGTGTTTAGTTATTTTATTTTCTAATGAAAAATACAATGATGTATTTTTGTCCATTACTTAAGTTTTTCATAAATCTCTCTTTTTAGACTCAGAACACAGAACAGCTAAATGCGAGTATTTTGTAAAATATAAGGTTTTAAGCCTACAAACTTCTTTCTTTATTTTTAAAAAAAAAATCCAAAAAAAAACCAACAGTTTTTTTATAATTGGAAAGTTTAAACCAAGCATTTAAACTAAGTTATATTTAATTAAAGATCTTTATTTAATTGAACAAATATCTACACAACAATAAGCAGCGTGGGAAATTTTCACGTTGAAGTAAAGTTAAATCACCGCCAGCATTAATATTAAAAATTAAAAAAAAAATTCAAGATGAACAACGCTTGGACATCTCAAAAAAATTTAAAAAATTTTTTCATATTTATCTTTTTATTTTGTTGACTTAGAAATTAAAAGACGGCAAGATCTTTCATTTTTGTTCAAAACATTTCTCTTATACGCCATTCGGCAAACAATAGAGATCTTTAAATTAACAAAAAGCAAAATCTTTTAAGAAATAAATCAAATAGAATAAAAATCATTTAAAGAAATAAAGTGTACGTGTATGTGTGTATCTATTGCACGTTAAAGAAATGGGAAAAAATTCATGCATAAATAAATTTGACCCAGAAATGATAGACCACATTTGTGGCTTAAAAGCGATGCCATGAGAAGCAGTAAATAAATCAAGCAGAATAATAGGAAGTCGCAGCGCAAGAAATTGATTTTTAGTCCACAACGTAGTGAGAAAATAATGTGGCATATTATTTTTTTCTAAGCTACTAATAACTGATTTTTAATAAAGTATAATAAATAAAAAATAAAATATTTTTCTGAAATTTCTTTGTGCAGTTCAATAATTACAGATTTAGTGCTAGTGCAAATTTGCTGATACTTAGTTGAATCTTTGGTTGCCATGTGTAGTACTTTTTTTTCTAAGAATTTTCGGGTTTGATGTTGAGGACCAAAATCAGTTGCTTTGAAAGTTGACATTAAAATTAGCAGCAGTTAAGTATTTGATTAAATGACATTAGTAGTTTGAAGAAAATTTTTTTTAATTTAATTTAGTCTGAGTCAATTACCGGAATAATTTCACAGAAGATAAATTTTTATAAGTCCTCATCGAAAAAACTAAAAAATACTAAAAAAAGGCCAGAGATCAGGATAATTGGCTTACTCTGAAGATTTCTTTTTAGCCGGATATCAATTCAGTAATGGTATAAGTTTTCGATAACAAATTATATTGTTGTTATTAACATTGCCCAGCTGCGAGCATTGGTAGATTAAAACCATAGTTAAAATGCATGTGACTTACTGCTTCATGTTTCTTCAAGTATAATTTATAGTACTGAAGCTATGACTTTGAAACTTTGGGGCTTAAAAGCCACCACTCTGAACTATTGTTCCTTTGAATGGTTCCTTTATATAAATGTATTTGGTTGATAAATTATTTAAATATATACTAACTATCAACGAAATTTGGTAGAAATTACCATGCCCTTAATTGAATGTTCAAGCGTTGTTTATTACTTGAGTCGATTGATTAGATATAATTGCATGTACATTCTGGTGAGTGACACTTTCTTAAAAAATCGCCTACATTCAGCGGCAAATATGTTGTAAGCAACATCGATGAATAGCTTTACTCATTGTAGGCAGTAATGCTAACAACTCCAGCCACAACTGTAAATTCTTTTTACAAAGGGATGGCCACTTTGTATGCAGCTTGCCTACATCGCTATATACAATGTGTAACAAACGAAGGGCAGATTGTCTTAAAACGTCACTTATTAAGTGTCTGTATAGTTTAGCTAGTTGTCTACATCTCCATATACATACAAAGCATGCAGCCAACAGGCAAGACCTCTTACATCTCCACATACAAAGCCTGCAGCCAACAGCAAATACTCCTTACATCTCCATATACGATGCAGGCAGCTAGCAAGCAATCTACCTACAGCTCCATATACAAAACAGGCAACCAGCAAGCAAATTAACAAAATATCACAGTTACAATTTCATTTCTGAAAATGCAACACAAAGGGTATAGCTTTTTATACATGAAAAATCAGAGTACTTCATCGATTTGCCGCTGGGCACTTCAACAATGAGTAGTTTTTTAAGGCAATTGTGGGTTCGTGTGCTTTAATTTTGTGATTTTCTTTCTTGAACAAAGTTCTCCTGAAGTTCCATGTACGTTACTCATACGACATATTGCATAGAAAATTCGAAAAGTTTGGACCTATATCAACCACTGAAACATAAAAAAAATATTTTTATTTAATCTTCAAGTCTGGGTAGCAGAAAAAATGGTAAGCCCAATTAAACCTGAAAAGTCAAATCATTAAAGTTCCAGCTAATAACTTTTAATGATATTTTACGAAAAATTGAATCAATGAATCTGAAATAGTCAAAAATACAGAAATATTTTGACCTTTATAACCTCTTTTATGCAAAAAGAAATTAACACCTTATGCGAGAAAGTTTCAGTACAAAACAATATATTCAAAGTGAGATATATAGCACAGATATCATTAGTGATATATCACTATGAGTCAATGATATATCACTATTTTTGTTAATGATATGTTTTCTTCTTAAAATGTATGAATGATTGTACATGTTTTCGAAATCAGAACTGTTTTTTTCCAAAAAACCATGATAATTCGAAAAGATAAGAACTATACCCCATAATTAAAGAATTTTATGCCACAGTGTTTTTGTTAAAAAAATAAAAGTGAATTTCAAAAAGTGGCACAAGAAACCAAACCAAAGAGTAATAATAACACTTAAGCATTTAATTAGAATTGTTTTTCCAGTTAAGGAGATATAAAGATTATCTTCGAAAAGCAATAACCAGCAATAAGCAGAGCAACAAAAAACTGGCTTTTGTTGTTGTCTTAATTTACGCTCGGTCGCTTACAACGCTTGGCATCTTAACTTCATTTCTATCTGTTTTCTTATGCAAATCTTTTTATGTCGAACCACTAATTAAATCAACAGCACAACAGAAGAATTTCTATTCAAATTTAGGCCAACAGCAACGCCGCCGCACAGTTTCTCGTAAGAACTATTTTTTTTGTTATTGTTTTTTTGTAGAAATTTAAATAAATTGAATGCTTACAAAAATTAAATGTGATGCGTGCGCAGGCGCGGCCGCATTTAAAATTCTTAACGAGCGAGAAAGAGTGCGATAGACGCAAATGTAAGCAACTTATTTGCTGATGAGAAAACTTTTACTTTTTTGACAGCTTTACAAATGAAACAAAAAAAAAAACCCAAAAGCTTAAAACTTGCTACAGCTCTCGCTCGCTGGCCGGCTGCTGCAGTGATGTTTTGCCGCAAGTGTATTCGGCTGCACTCTTCAACTTTCTTCTTCAACGTCTGCTTGTTACTCTCAGTTATTTTTAGCGGCTGTGCTGTAAATGCTTTGGCTGACCATCTATTTCGTCCAGCAAACTTGTTCCGCATTTGGCCTACAGTCAACAGAGTAAAAAAAATAAGCGAAACAAAAATGGGGCGGCAAATTTTAAATGCAACAAAAAGTGTTGCGATGGAAATTGTTAATTTAAATTAAATGAGATTTTTTTGTTTGTGATGCCTTGGCTTTTTTTGTATTTTCGTGTGAATAATTTTGTAAAGTAAATAATTATTTTCAACACGAGTGGAAAATTAAATAAGAGAAAAAGATATCTTAAAGGAATTTCAATAATTCAAGCGTGAATAAAAAATAATTTCCGCTTTTGCTAATTTTTGTCGGATCATTAAAAGCGTCATATTTAAAAAAACTTTTTTTTTATTATAAAGAAGAGCGTCTCTGCAAAAGCCAGTAAAAATTAGGAAAAAAAATTACTTTAAAGATTTGAGCTCGATATCTCAATTTTAAAGTTAAAGTTTTGTATGTGATCTTAAAAAATATATTAAAACTTTTTGATCGACAGGTTATGGAGCCAATAATTTTTATCATTAAAAAAACCCTTTTACAAACTTATGGCAATACTTTAACATTTACAAAAGTTACAGCTATTTCAAAAAAGCACATTTTTTGAGTGTTTTTTTGGGCAAAAATTATAGTCCTTACGATTTTTTTATGCTTAACATTTTAGAAAATTTTTCAGCAATGTTACACGCGTTCAAGCTAAAGTTTTCAGTTTTCTACACAAAATCACATACTTCAACTTCATTCTTTTTGGGACACATGGTAACATTGAGGTATCAATCTCAAATTTTGTTGGGCATTATTTTGAAAGCGAAGTTTCCAGAGGGTTCTTATCTTTCCATTCAACAAACCACTCATATTATAATTTACTGCAAAAACTATTTTTTATGCAAATTAAGTTTATCATAGATAGATCACATTAACTTTTATGCCTGACATCTTACAACAGAATCGCTGCTGCTGGTGTTAAGCAAATTATAAGATGAAAGCCCTGAGCTGCAGCAAAAAAGCTGCCCACTTACTGAACCTTATTCGCAGCAGTATTGCGGCAACCAATATAAAAAATAATGTTAAAAATGTGAAATGATAATGAAAACTTATCAATTTCATTGCATGCTTGAAAAGTGGGTCGCCTTTAGTCACAGTCAGGGTTACTCTCAATATTATGCGAAACCGGAATCTCTAGCTTTAGTATACATATCTTCGCACTAGTTTTCAGCAAATTCGGTCCATTAGTTTAGCAATGAAAACGTATCACTTACTTCAAAACAAATAACCTTACTTAGAAATCAATCTGTTTCCATACCAAATTTGATAAGAAAAGACGGGTCGTGTCACGCCCGCTAATAGAACAAAAAAGTTTTTAATATCCTGCTTTAGTTTTACATTAAAGTTGGCTAAGTGAAATGGTTTCATTTAAACCTCAGTTTTACCTATAACATCGACAACGCATCCATGTTATGCCAAAAACACTTACTAAAACTAGTTTTCGACCACTGGCCTATATCTCTTGCTCTTTCTTAGAGTTCAACATATCTCCATACAAACCTTCATTAAAATCGATCCATTAATTTAGTTGTGAAAATATATTTTCATGTTATGGCAGTGGCACCGCCCACTCAAAAACTAATACTTTCCTCAAGATTCAATCCATCACCATACCAAATTTCATTAAAATCACTGAAAGTTTTTTATGATTAGAGGCATGGAATCGCCATTTTAAAAACAAATATAGGGTGAGTTCTTAAGCGTTTTGTTTTTGAAAATTAAAAAAAGAGCAGAAAATTTGCTAAAGTGAATAAAATATTCATTTGTGGCATTATGTCAATTTCTGCCATTTATGTTTTAATGATTATTTTATGTAAATGTTGTCCGCGGCTACGCCCGAGGTAATTCATCCGTGAGCTCCAGTTTTGGCATAATTTTTCCAGCACTTCGGCCGGTATCTCACCAGTGGCAGGTGTAATATTATCTTTAAAGGCGCTTTTTTTTTTTTTTTCTATTTATGATAAAATGGCAAATCTTACATAATATTTTTAGCGCAAACAGATGTTACAAGTCATACCCAAAATGTCAAAAAACTTGCACTAAAAAAACAAATAGCAAAAAAATCACCCCGAGGAAACATATATATTTTCAAACCAAATTTCTATCAAAATCGGTAAATTAGTTTAGCCATGGAAATGTATTTTCTAATTTGAGGCGTGGCACTGCCTGCTATAAAAAAAAATTCCACTACTTTGTCACTTTTTCTATTTAATTGAAAACTTTAAAGGACAACCGCAACATTTCAAGTCTTTAATCGAATTTTTTCTGCTTTTTCCTAATGTTTCATAATGCAACAATTCGATTGAAATAGAAAATTTACAAAAATATTTCATGACACTTTTGTTGCTCTTAAGTCAATTTTTTTTTTTCTGCTACATTGAAATTTTTTCTTTTCTAATCCAATTTCTTTATACCACAAAAATATTCTAAAATATTTCATTGAATTTCAAAAGTATGCAAGAATTTCTCCCAATTCGGACACAACGACTGAAGTTGGCAGCAGCCCATTGTCTAACGTATTTTCATACAAAACTATTGTTATTGTAAATTTAACTGTACGTTGTTGAGCCAAACAGCTGTGGTCACGTTTGTGTCCGTAACTTCATTTCCATTTTTCTTCATATTCTACGCTGTTACACTGCAGTTCATTTGCTATTTTTATGGTTGCACACGATGTTGGGTGACAGTTAACTTGACTTTGAAATGTGCGTTAGTATTTTTGCTGTCAGTTGTGTTGCATTTTATTGTGAGTTTTTTCAACAATGCGTAGAAAAGAACACATGAATTTTTCATATATTCGTAATATAAAAAAAAAATAAATGAATAAAAAAAAATTCCGAAAAATTATATTTTTTTATCGCATGCAATTTTTTTGTATTTGAACAGGTTACATAAGTCTAATTTCGTTACAATTTAATTACGCAACTCTCATATTTTACTTTAATTACCAATTTAATTGCCAATATACACCTTTTGCTCTGCAAATTAATTAATGACTGCTTATTTATTTGGTTTTTTTACAAAAAGCCACACAAATTGAATGTGTCGGTTTTGTGTAAACAACAATCGGTGTGTCAATTGTCAATTGCAACAGCTGTCAACCGACCATCAATTGGTTGTCAATGATTTTATTTTTATATGTAATTGTTTATTTCATTAAAAATAATTTTTTTTTTCTGTATTTATTTATGACATATATTTATTTTCAGTAGATTTTTTTCACATTTAATCTGCTTGGTCAATCAATTGCAAATTTCACTTTCGTTGATTTAATTTTAATAGAAATATTATTCCACTTTCAAATTCTATTCAAAACAATGTCGTTATTCTTTTTGTTTGAATTGTTTAATTTTTTTTGTTAAAAATCTAAAATACAAAGTATTTAAATTGATGAAAAATATGTCATTTTGTTTATATTTTACTTTCATTTGTACCGTAAATAGAAATTTTGTTTTGGGTTTCAACAATAACAGATACCTACTCTAATTTCATTATTAAAACGGGTAGCTGATTTTTATTAGTGCTGCTGAAGAGCAACTGTGGTTAGTCTTAAAAAGTGAAAATTAAAAAAAAAAAAAATGATTAATATATTCCTTAAGCTTACTTTTGTATGCTTAATCTCTTACCGTATCATAGTTCCCTATGTCTCTTGGCATAGTTTACATTCAAAAATAAGATATGTATGAGGGTTGCTGAAGAGAGCATGTGGTTAGGTTCGATAAAAGTCGAAAAGTCGAGAAGGAGAATTTTTTTTTAAGTTAAATAAAATGTTTCAGATATTATTACTACATTCATTTGCATTTCAAATTTCAGATTGAACATAAGCTTACAAACAGAAATAAAATTTTATGGGTTGCTGATGAGAGAATGTGGTCAGTGAGTGAAATTCTTAAGAAAACTGAAGTGAATTGATATGTTTAATATTTTTTCATTTACATTTGAAATTTGAAACTTCATCTTTCTGTTACACTTACTAAATAAAAGTTTTAAAAAAAAATCCAAAATTATAAATATAGGCGGTGCCACGCCTCTAACAGCACAATACATTTCCGCAGCTAAGCTAATAGACTGATTTTGTAAAAATTTGACTGAACTCTAAGAAAGGTTAGTTAAAACTTTAAATTCTTTAAGGGGGCGTGGCACCGCTCTTAATGTGATAAAATACTTTCACGGCTGAGCCGCTACACCAATTTTGATGAAGTTAAATGTGGAGATAAACTCAACTTGAGCAAAAATATTTGCCTTGAAAGGGCGGTGTTACGCCCCTAAAAGGAAAAACCATTTTCACTACAAAGCTAATCAACCGATTTTAATGAAATTTGGTATAGAAATAGACTAAGCCCTGGGAAAAGCTATTTGTTTTAAAATAGAAGGTGTCACGCCCTCAATAGGAAAATGAGTTTTCATAGTTTAGCTAGTGGACAAATTTTGAGGAAATTTTGTATGGAGACCAATTGAAACTTGAGAAAATGTATTTGATTTTAAGTGGGTAGCGTCACGCCCCTAACAGAAACTCTCATCGACTACTTGAACTCTAAGGAAGAGACAGAGATAGAGATAGGGCAACTGACACTATGATTATTATTTTTGGAAGCGATGACAAAAAATGCATTGAAAATAATCACTCCGTTGTGCTATTTCAGCGTCCATATCATTGAAATCGCATTATGGTAACTTTGCGCCTGGAAGCGACCCCATTCGATTCTTAATCTGAAATTTTGTTGAGCACGAATCTGTAGAAAATCGCCAAAAACAATGCCATTATTTGGCCATTCTACTTTAGAAATGGTATTTCCAACAAGACGGCGCGATATGCCACACTGCGCGCTCAACTATGAACTTTTTGCGTCGGAAGTTCCCGGCACGTTTGGTGTCAAAAAACGGTGATTATTGACATTATTGACTTTCCCCCAAGTTCTCCGTATTTGACTACATCGGACTTCTTCTTATGGGCATTCTTGAAGAGTAAAGTTTACGCCGAAAAGTCAAAGTCCATTAACGATCTGAAAGACAACATTTGAGCCGAATTGGCCAAAGTGATAGAAAAAAGCAGAAAAAGAGCTCACTATTGTCACCAATACCGGCGGCCACCTATTCGATATTGTTTTCATAAACTTAATAAAAAATAAAAATATCCGTAATCTATTGGGAATCGTCAAAGTTATTCAATACTTCAATTGACCAGATTCAGTTGTCTCACCCATTTTTTTAATTGAATTCTATGATATATAACACAATAATGCTCCTACGACTGATACAAGGAAAATGTGAATACTTCTGAAACCTAAAATCTACAAAATGCCCTGTATTTCTACATTTACATTCAAAATTTGGAGATTTTATTAAAAAAAATCAATCACAAATGGGATATTGGGGCCACTGAAAAGCGAATTTGATGAAAAATTCTCTAAAAACTTCTCCAAAGGTTACAATAAAAAATTTGGTATCCACAGGTAAAATGAGACATAATTTTTTTTTTCGTACAAGCAACTTAAGTTTTTCCCATAAAAACTTTTTTATATTAAACCCATTAACGACTGCGTTTCATATTCGTTGTGCTAAAACAACGAAAATTGCAACTTTTTAATTTACACTTTATTTGATACAATAAAAATGACTGATATTATTACAATAAGAATAAAACGATAATAACTCACACCAAGTAATCAAAAAAATCAGCTCACGTAAACAATATTTCTTAAAAAGTTTACCATAAAAATCTTAAAAAAAGCATTTGAATTGTCGTATTTTATAGCATAACAGTAAACAGTTACGCTGAGCAATTGGAGCGTAACCAATATAATTTCAGCAGACTAGGGGAATGACGAAAATGAGCTAATGTACGTGCGTTTTAACAAATTATGACAATTAATGGGCGTACAATAAAAAAATGAAACAAAAATAAGTTCTTAAATGGGATGGTTGTAAAAAAAATTAAAAGTTTTACATTCAAAAATATTACATATCACAATAATAGTGCTTTAGAAAATTTTTAAAAAGTAAACAAATTTGGCTTCATTGAAAATTATTTGATCTTATCAAGTGCACCTATGCCACAATACCAACCCAATACAAAAACTTTGTTTTTCTTTTGTAATATAAAGCAGAATTTTGCATTTTGCTCTTAAAATTCCAAAATAATAAAACTTTGTGTCATGAAGCAACTTAGTAGCAGTAACATGGCAGTGTACCACATTACCCGCCTTGATTATAACTCTTAGAAACTTTAATTTCCTAACTGCATCATATGAAACAATACTGAAATAAAAAAACAAAAAGCCAGTAGAGTCGTTACGCCTTAAACAAAACGACAATCAAGCGATAACAAATGTCATATATGACGCATTCATACAACATTTGACAATTCGACATGTCAGTGTGAGAGAAAATTCACGTTGCTGCTACTGCTGCTGCTTTTTAACCAAAACAAATTAGCGTTAACAGCAAGGCTAAACAACCGTTGCACATTACTAAGGTAGCAACGACAGCAACAGTCAGTCGTGTCACTCAACTAAAATCAGCAAAATATGTTGAAGCAAAATCAACAGCTTTAAGGAATTAGAAAATTTTTGATAGCAACTTTCGTGATGAGAAAATCTACAGCTTTTGCTGTCTGCTGTTAATAAGAGCAGGAAGTAAGCGAGCAGCAGCGTTAATCTCTGTAATTAAAAAAAAAAATAAATTTCTCGAAAATGACATGCAAGTAGTAGGTACCGATGTACATGTATTTAACAAAGCGCTCAAGTAGGCGTGGCTGATGGCACAACATAATTGCGATGACTATGATATCGTTGCTAAGCATTTCACAAACTTCACTTTTTTTTATGGCTTTCCGTGAAGTTTGTAGCTCGCATGACATTTGCAAATATTTTTGTTATTCATTCGTTTGTTGTTTTCCTTTTCAGTTTATTGTGTTTATTGTCATAATTATTATTTCGTGTTGTTGTTGTTGTAACTGTCGTCTGCTCAAAACACCGCTAGATCTGCTTAGGCAATAAAACCGCTATAACAGTGAAGGTAGCAACAACATATTATTAGCTAAAAACGGTTAAATGACAAGCAACAAAAATAATTTCATGAAAATTTGTTGTCAAATGTTTGCTTGAAAAAAAAAGGGTGACTGGCAAACAGGAAATATTTACTTTAATTTGCTATAATTTTCTTAAAAAAAGAAAACTTTTTCTTAAAATTTTTAAATGGTTTTATTAAGAAAAATTGCTTAGATTGACAATGCAAAATGTGGCGTGTGTCTTTTAATTTAATAACTTTAAAATAACTATTTCTTGAGAACATCATATATCAATTTCATCTAAATAAGATAATTTAATCAAAATTATTTCTTTTAAATATCAAACAATTTCTCTAAGCAAAAAAGTGAGGATTATTGTCTTCTTTCACTCTTATGCTAGTCATCATTGTTATATTTATCATCAGCTTAAGAGTGATATTGGATATATGAGTTTGATCAAACATGCATGTCTTCCACAAGGTCGAACAGCTTTATTTTTCATATGGGCGCCAACCTCAACAAGATATGCAAAATCAGCCTCAAAACACTTTTCTAAAAACGGTCGTATCAGAAATGTTTCATATAAAATATTTCAAAGGGAGAGGTATTTTTTTGAAAATTCGTACTTCCCCCTCCCCTTGGTGAGATTTGGTGAGTTCTAGCGGGATTCCCCTCCTTTGCGTGAGGCTTGCCTTATAATTTTTAGATGTAATCTGCTATAATTATGTATACTCTCTGCATTAAAAAGTTGACGTGATATTTTCGCTGACCTCCCCCCCCCCTTCCCCTTGGTGAGATTTGGTGAGACTTTGCCGGACCCCTCCCCCTCTATTTTGACTCACGTAATCTATGGATGACCCCTTACAGAAATATTTTATACATTTTTATTTAAAATGTATTTCACATGCAATCATTGTGAAATGTTCCCGAAAGGTTTTAGAAATCTTTCGCATGTAATTATTCTGAAGTTTTTCGCAAAAGTTCCAGGCTTGACTTTTACTGAATTTTTCTAATTTAATCTAAATAATCTAATAAGATTGGATATTTTTTTATAATTATTATTTACATTGTAATACAGTGAAATTCCACACAACCGGACACCCACCAGCGCAGTATTTTTGTCCGGTTATTGGAGCGTCCGGCTATCGGAATGTATTTTGTATGGAAAAGTTATTGAGTGTCGCTGAAATATGTCCGGTTATGGGAGCTGTCCGGTTATGGGGGCTGTCCGGTTATGGGGGCTGTCCGTAATGAGGAATTTCACTGTATTTGCATATAATTTTTTATTTTTCTTGGTTTCAGGCAGGCTTATGGTATATATGTATGGAAGCAACAATTCTCGTGCGAGAAGAGCTCTGAATTTACTGGTGGCTTATCGACCTTTTAAGTTTTCCATACGATTTAGATGAGAAAGAATACTTTATTATATCGCAAAAGAAAAATCTTAAGCATGCGGACCTCAGGCCTTTAGAAAAAACATAAAATTTTCCAGAAAAAAAATTTTTATAATTTTTTTCGTGAACAGTTTATTAACTTTCAGAATTCAGGGAAATTTTAATGATTGAGAAAAAATCAGTTTTTTTTTCTAAAAAGTCTTATGCTCTTTCCGATGGGTTCGATCCTATTCCTGTTAGATTTTTACTCACGAGATATACTAATAAAGTATTCTTTCCCATATATGTTAATCGTATGGAAAACTAAACAACTTGCTGAGCCACCAGTAAATTTTAATATTGTAAGCTCTCCTTGCTCCAGAATTTTAATTTCATGTATCTGTTAGTATTAAATATAATTTAAAACAAAAAAAAATTGATCCCCTTGATGTCGTTATATACAACGTCAAATGTAGATACCTGGTTAGTAAAGAACTGCTTGATGTCGTGTAAAGTATAGTTTTATGTTATCATTTTCATTTTTAAATTATGAAATCGTTCCAAACCATAATGCATAATTTCCATGTGATCTTTCTTGAACTTATTTTATCAAATATCAGGGAAGACATCACATGCTATAAAGATAGCAAATGTATGCTATTCACTCTCGCATTCTCCAAGCGCATTAGGTTCTGTTCGCATGCTTTTTCTTTCTTACAAAAATTTGATTTGATATCCCTGATATGGGATCAAGAAAGATAGCATGGAAATTAGGCTTAACTACCGGACCCTAGTATAGCGGATAAAATAACAAAGTAGTTCGGGTATTCAACAAAGCAAGAGCGCAATTGACACATATTAAAACATGTCACTTAGGAGTCCGATGACATTTATTTATTTATTTATTTATTTATTTATTTGCTAATTTCACTGTACAATAAGTCTTAGACTTTTATAGTACATCATAGGCATAAGCAATCAATAATTGATTAATGGAACATTAAAAAGATTAAAAAAAAAAATAAAATTAAAATACTATTAATATAAAATATTTATAATTTACAAATAATAGCTATGCATCTATACTCATATAATACGTTATTACATTAAAGCTTTAATAAATAAAAATACATTTAGCTTGATGAAGTAAAGAAGTAGATAGAAATAAAGATAGTAGAGAAATAGAGGATAAGTACAGAAATTAAAGAGCAAGGTTCAAGAATTATTACTGAAAGAGTTAAAAAGTGCTTGTTTGAAGCTGTTATTCGATCCAATTCGTCTAACACATGATGGTAAAGCGTTCCACAACCTAATGGCGCCAACGAAAAAGTACCTGCTAGAATTGAGATAACTGCATCTGGGGACAATTAAACTCAGTGACCTTTGGGAATGGCAAAATTGTAGCTTGTTATAAAGGTACGCGGGAGTGCGAGAGACATAGTAACATTTTTTTTTTTTAATTCTACATGGTTTCTGTAACGTTTCAGAAACATTTCAAATTAAATCAAAAAGTGAATATTCACATATTTCAGAAAACTTTCTGAAATAAAAAATATCTAAAAAGTAACTTAACTTTGTACGATTGCATTTGAAAGATTTCTGAAAGGTTTACGAAACGTTACATGACAAATGGGATATTATTTAAAAGATTTTCTTAAAGTTTGTATGTAAATAATGCGTCTCAAATTATGTTAAAGAATTACTTTAACAGGTACAGCTTTTTTTGCTAAAAAAATTATGACGAGACTCAGTTGCTATAATTTTTTGTAGCAAACTCCAAAATTCTAACTTTTAATAACAAAGAAATTTTCTCAATTTTTTAATTCAGTAGAAAGTGCTTCCAAAATTGTCAACTAATAAGCTTTAAAGTTTTCTATTATAACTATTGTTATTTTTCACACTTTTTTATGCTACAAAATTACAATGCCAGCAATAAAGAACTTCTTCATCGTTATGCTGTCATTGTGAATTCCACAAAGCCACGCTAGAACCAAAAACATTAGTTGAAAAAAAAAGCCTTAATTTTATTTTGTTACCCTAAAAAAACAAGAAGCGTTTGTTAGTGTGTGAAAAAAAAAACTTTTGTAACTTAATTTTTTGCTTGCGCCAAAACGCTAATAAAAACTTGATAATTTTTTTTACTACGCGTTGAAGTTTATTGTGTACTGCATTGCTTATACTCGTAATTGTGGTTGCCTTATACACAATGACACAGTTAATATGCTTTGCTCCATGGCAGTTTTTTCCAAAGAATCTATGAATTTTTTCCCTAGAAAATTCGTGCTTGGTGTGCTTAATTTTAAACAAGCATATTTTTATGAGCTTTAAGTGATAGTTAAAAGTCTTGTTGGGAAATGTTGTGCACATTTATTTCAATGAAATTTGAAAAAAAAAAAACTCTAAAAAATTTACAGCAAAATATCTCACACTTCAATGTTTAGAATACTTTCCAAAGAAAATAGACTTAAATTCCAAGAACATTGATTTATAACTTATTTAATACTTTAATTTTTAACTGCACAATATTTACGAATATTACCCATTTAAGTCATAGCGACTTTGAGTTCCATAAAAACTTTATTGTTCTCATGAAATTCAAATAAAAAATAAAAAAACGCTTTAAAAGGTGCTATAAATGCTCGTCGCTAAGGTTAAGTTAAGCATAAATGTGGGTTAAAAGTTTATTTCTATGCTCTTTAAATTAAAGAGAAGAAAATGCTTTTTATTCGTTTGCTGTTTACATCAAGCAAAACGAATGCAGCAAATGCTGCATAAAAAAAAACTTAACGAAATTTTAAAAAATAACGATAGAAATAAAGACAATTACCGTAATTTCATTGTTAACGCACAATCAAACACAGGCAAACACACACACACTGACACTGACTGACTGCATTCTAACAGCAACAACAACAACAAAAACAGTTGTTAGCAACGCAGTAAAAAAACGCGCGCGCGTGTTTTTCTCTCACAGCACTGCCGGCATCTATGCAACATAACAAATGAATGCACTGTAGCAGCAGCAGCAGAGCAACATCCAGCAAAAGCCGCCAATGTGATGCATGAGAAGCGCATTACGTTGACTTTTATGTTTGGGTCTAAGGACATACAGTGGGCGAATATAAATCGAAATCAAAGAAAATTTTGTAAATTTTTTCGATTTAAAACCTTAAAAAATTTTAGTTTTTAAGGAAAGATAGTTTAATTCGAAATGTTACAGCAAAAATAATAGTGTCTTCTATTCAAGTTATTTTTTTTTTTCAATAACTGGATGCTTAGGTTCTACCTTTGAAATCGATGACTAAAAAATCCACTGTGTTCACTAACGATTATAACACTGAAGTAAGGGTGATTCTTGTACATCGCTGTTGAGCCGCTTACGGATTATTTCCCTAACATGGCTAAAGATTCTACTGAATGCTCCACCCTTGGAATAACTGTGCGCTATATTGATGATGTTGCTTTTTCACTTAGTGATGGTTTTTTTTGCTGCCCTTGTAAACGGTGATTTTTTAATCGTTTGGTTCTTTACAATTACAAAAAGTACAAAAATTTTCCAATACTGAATAAAATATTTATTTGAAACGATACAGTTATTTCTGCCATTTACTTTTTTAAGACTATTTTATGTAAATGTTTCCCACGCCTACACCTGTGGTGATCCATCCGCAAGCTCCAATTTCGGCAAACTTTTTCCAACATTTTGGCCGGTATATCACCAATGGCAGCTGTAATGTTGTCTTCCAGGACTGCAATTGTGGCTGGCTTGTCCCTGTACACGAGAGATTTCACGTAGCCCCACAAAAAATAGTCTAGTAAGGTCAAATCGCATGATCTTGGTGGCAAATGGAATGCTCCAAAACGTGCGATTAATTGCTCACCAAGCTCGCCTCTCAATAGGTCCATGGTATTGCACCATTTCAACCAAGTCCAATTTTTCCATTTTGGGCAAATAAAAGTCAATAGCTATCGCACGGTACCTTGCTCCATTGACTGTAACTTTGCAATTTTCATTATTTTTGAAAAAGTACGGTCCAATGATGCCGCCGAACCACAAGCCACACCAAGCAGTGCATTTTTCAGGGTGTATTGGCAGCTCTTGAACTGCCTCTGGTTGCTCTTTAGACTAAATTTGCGAATTCTGTTTGTTGACATACCCATTGAACCAAAAATGAGCTTCATCGCTGAAGAAAGTTTTTCTCATTTTCACATTTCTCAAATTTCTCAGCACAAATTTTGATAATAAAATTCAATGATTTTTAAGTGCTGCTCGTTCGTTAATCTAATTATTGTTAAATGGCAAACTTCACCAAGTATTTTTGGTGGTAACACTTGTAACAAGTCATACGTAAAATGTAAAAAAATGTACACTAAAAAAACAAATAGCAAAAAAATCACTCGCCAAACATTTTTTGTGTGGATGGTTGACTTCGCTTTTGAGTTTATAGCTTCTCCTGTGTATTTCATGTGAAATTTGTCCATGACTTTTGACTCAAGAGATGCTTCCACTATCACTTTGAGAGTATAGACCAAATTCTTGTTATAAATCCTGATCTTACTCGTACCATAAACATTTCAATTAAAATTTGTGTTACTCGCAACACTTCAGCTACTCTATCTGTTTTATACCACTGTGCATTAACTCAAATTGCCGCTGCTGCTGCACTTGGCTGCTATGTTGAGGTCGAGCGCTGATTTGTGTCAGAGCAAGCAACAACAACAGCAACAACAACGACTACAGTAACAACAACAGCAAAAGCAACAGCAAAAAACAACAGCAACGACAACAGCAAAAGCAACAACTTTATAAGTAACAATAACAGAAAAAGTGCACAACATAAATTTTGTTGTTTTTGTTTTTTTCCAGTGCTTTCTTAACATTACAATGCGCTCACAATTTATACACTAATGTTTTCTCTTTCTAACGCGCTACAATGTGCGTGCCAGTGAACATAATTCTTTAAATGTGGTGGTGGTATGCTCTACAGTTCAGTTGTTCTGTGTGCTGTTCTACTTGTGCTGCGGCAAAGCAGAAAATCTCATTATGACATTTATTGATCTCTCATGACATTTATATGACATTTTGTGTGTGCAATGATTTCATTTATTTGCAATTTCAATTTGATTGCATTACGTTTTAGGTACGCTAATGCGCGTTTGAATTCGCATGCGTTTTAAAAGCGAACTGCACACATACGCGAAAATTTCATTTTTATGGAGTCTTTGGTTTATTGGCGCCATTATTGCACTCGGCTTATGCGGTGCAGTATTTTGGCATTTAATGATCACACACATTTTGCTACTGTTGCTGCAAATGATGTCGCTGTTGATGCGACTCGTTTGTGAACTTTGAAAATGAAAATTTTTTACATTAACGTCTTAATTAAGCGAAATTTGTTGCTGCTGCTGCATTTAAAATGAGTTCAGCTAAAAGTGCTTTAGTTGGTTTTAGCTGATGCGCCAATTGTCAATGCCGACATTTTCATCAACTTTTATGTTGGCAATTAGCAATGAAATTGTTTTCAATGTCATTAGGAAAATTTCGATTTGACTGTTTGATGAACTTGTGCGTTGTCAATTTTAATCGTGATATTTCTTTAAATCTGCAATAAAATTCAGCATAATACGGCGCATTAGATTGTTAGCAGTTAGACGAATTATTCTTTTCAATTCAGTTTGTTAATACCGTACATCTTTTTTCTATTACCATAACGTTTATAATCTTAGTATTGCATGTGCAGCGGTAACATACATATAAATGTTGTACCATAATTTCAATAATTATTATGATTGCGTTTAAAATCACATTTGCCTACTTTTTGCATGTTAGCTATGTACATTAAGCGGAGTCCTCTTTTTAAGAAAAATTTTCTAATTTATATTCTAATTCTCATAGCGTTTACATCGTGTCGGTGTCTGTTTTGCGCTCCTCATATGTTAGTTTTTTTTTTTCTTATGCAAAAGCAATCGCAGCTTACAGCAATTCAATCTCAATTTAAATCTGAATCTCAACAACTGCAATAAATGCAGCAACATCAAATAAATTAAGTTTTTCTCTCCAAGTAGTGGACGAGTGATCACCGCAATATTAGTACATTCATATGTATGAATATGTATGGCATAAGCATAAGCACTCAGTTGGAAATCAAGCTATTGGCGATGTTGATTCTTAAAATAATTTTCTAAGATAAAACAGCAACAAATTTAGTTTTTAAGGGATTGATGCTCATTTTGTCTCCATTCTAATATTTTATATAAATTTTTAAAAATATCATAAGTCAGCAATTTAAGCAACGTAACAAAACTTTGACTCAATGACCCAAAATCTATAATACTAGCAGTACATTTTCAAAGAAAATTCACTTATTCACAATTTAGTAGCTTGAAATGGTTTAACGTCATTAAAAATAATAGATAATTATCAAATTTTTTTTTGTTTTTTTGTATTAAAAAACACATTTTTTTTGTAATGAAAAACACTTTTTTTTTGTATTAGAAAACACTTTTTTTCAATTGAAAAATAAAATATTTTTTTTTTATTTTTGTATTAAAAAACACTTTTTTTTGTGTTTTTTCAATTGAAAAAACAAAATTGTTTTATTTTTAATTGTTGAAAAAATATTAATTTTTAGATTTTTTTTTTTTTTTTTTTGTTGCTTGTGGAAAATCTTTATTTTTTTATATCTTATATAGTTTTTATTAAAAAAATATTTATTTTCTATAACACTGTTTAGTACAGTGTGTGATAACAACAAAAAAAATAAATAAAGAAAATAAGAACAAACAGAATCATAAGCCATATAATACTGGTTTCATCCATTACTGAATGGAATCATCAGTGACCTTTAAGCCGATGAGTGCGAATTTCTCAGTCTTAGTGTTATCACACGTTGCACTGAACAGTAAACTCAAAGGAGTTCCTTAAATTATTTTCTGTTCTGATACACTACAATATTTATTTTTGTTTTTATTGTGAAAAAAAAATTTATATTCTTATTTCTTTTATACTGAAACTTTGCTTACATTCAGAATTATATTAATTTGTCTTATTGTACTTCTTCTAACTTTTTGAACTTTAACTTTTCTTAAATTTTTTATAATGTCAGTGTTTCTATCTATTTTAAGTATAAAAACAAATTCTTTATTTTATTTATTTATTGAATGAAAAAAAAAAAAAATTTGAACATTCGAAATCTTCTTTTTGTAGTAGAAGTGCCGTATAAAAATAGAGCTTGATTTTGTTCTTGCTACCAACTAAGGTGTCCCTCTTTTGACTATATTTCATTTAAGATTTCTTTTGACTTCTCATCACCAGCATTGGAACATTTCCAAAATTTAATTATTTCATTCCATTTTTGTAAAAGATTGCAGTTGAGTAATCGGTTTTTGGAAAACAATTGATGTCATGCGGCAGCAATTTCAAGGATTTCATCGATTTCCTTAACTCATTAAGTCCCAGCGGTCGATTTTGCCACCAGTAACTTTCGCATTTTTTCCCAGGTAAGCCAGAGAGCGGTATCACCTAACTGCTTAGCTAATATGTTAGCTTGGACCTTTGCCGCCAGTACACATTATTTTTTATTAGGCGTTATTCGGCTATTTAACTATTTTTTCTTGCCTTAGAGCGGAGGCATTCTCGTTTATTTTTTTTTTTGAAAATTTGGTAAAAATTTTTGCAATTAGATAAAAATAATTTCTCTCAATTTCAACTACTATTCAGGGTATATTTTATGTTAAAGATACTACAGGTGCAATAAGTAAGAAATGATTTTCGTTCATATCAGAAAATATTACATTTTTTGTTATCGTTTGGGGCCAGTGGTCGATAAATATCAAAGCTCACACCTACGATCCAAATGAAGCTTCTGGATGAAATTTTGGTCTAGTAGCTTATGCTTGGGATTTAATGGGCTTATTATCTTTGAAAACAATATATGATGATTGAAAACAATTGATTTGCTCTGCTGTCACTCGTTATGTTGGTCAGAATAATGTTATATTAGCCCATTGCTCAAGAAAATTCGAAATATTTTCTCAATCAATATTAAATTATTTGGGTTAGAGTATGAGACTCTTTCAGCGAATTATGATAGAATTACATATCAAATCAAACACGAACTGCGTAGTTAATCAATCAATATGAGTAATTTTCTACTGGGTGCCCCAACATGCATTTATACATTAGCAAATATATACTTGCCCAGCAAACATTTGGAAGATAGTTTAATCTCTCAACTTTCATGTGATTTTCTTAAAACTCTTCCAGAAGAATTAAAATAGAATTTAATATATTTATTTGCACACTTATGGGCACTTCTTAAAATTCATATGTTTCAGTGCGTTATGATTCGGCAATACTTTTTTGCCATTTGCATGGTATATATTCGTTTATAAAAGCCATAATAATAACTAAGTGTACTACTACAGCTATAAGCCTGCTTAGCTATTTAACTTAAAGCTTTAAGTCAATCAAAAGGCTCTTTATTAATATAGAATACTTATACTTATAAGGCCTGTTAACTTATCTCCCTTCTTAATACCACTTTGATCGGAGATTTTATAAACTGCGATTATATCTCGAGTTAAATTTGGTAACTTATCTCTGAATTTATTGAGTATTAGGAAATCTCAGTTTTACGAGAAATGCAACGATATCGCAATATGACTCCACCTCGTTGAAAAATGTTTACTGGGTGTTCAAATATGTGCATATACAGACGTAAGTGTGTATAAAATAATGTGTCAGTTTTATGTTAAGCTCTGGGTGTTCATTTGAATTATGACTTTCAGTGCGCCAACATGACGTTAATGTGATGTAGAAAATTTTCTTTAACGTTCTAACGTAGAAATGTTTTCAAAGTTTCATGCACGTTTTTCTTACATTTTCTAATTTTTTTCTTCATTTTAATTCTTTCTTTCCTTTTTCAACATTTTTCATTGTGCACATGACTTGCAAAATCTCTTAACTCATATATGATTTTATCGTTAGATTTTTTGTGGCCCTCTACTTAAACTCTTTCGTTAGGTGTTTTTTTTTTAAGCTGGTTTCTTTTTTTCTTCTACATTTTTTTGCGTGATTTTAATAGTATTTTTTTGTGTATTTTTAAGACGCCTTAACTTGCGTTGAAAATAAAAAAACCGAACAAATGCCATATCTTTATAATGAACGTAATTGCTTAAGTCTTTTGAGAAACGCGCAATTGCAAAATTTGTGTTCTTTATTTGAAACTATTTTGAGATGAAGCAAGAACGTACAGCTTGCAATAAGTTGCCATGTTTTTTTTTTGTCATGAAGCTTAAATTTTATAGCTTGTAAGAAAAATATTTCATTTGAGTCATACTTGCAAAAATTACAAAACCCTTTGTATATTTTGAAGCAAATTATTAATCGCTTTTTGCAAATTTTTCAGAAATTAACATAATGATATTTCATTGAACTAACTGTGCTTGTAACCGAATTCCTCAAATCGAAATATAGCAAGACACAAAAACACAAAACGCATTGACTCATACGAAAAATGGTGAAAGTGCTTATTCGACAGCATGTAGCCAAAAAATTCCGATTAAACGAAATAAATGATGGAGGAAATAACAGAATTAATAAACGTTAAGAAGAAAGAAAATATTAATGCATACATATGTACGTGTTTGGGGAAAGAAATCTACAAATAAGACTTATGAAGAATTATGTTTGAGTCTTTGTAAAGAAAATTTAAGTTTAACGAACGTTTTTATAAAAATGTTTTGGTCCTATTTCTTTTTAATACAAACATTTCTTATTAATTTTTAGAAAATAATATTTTAGTTGAAAAAGTTTTCTTATTGATTCATGTACTATAACTTTTATTAGTAATTGAGTAGTAAGTGACTTAAGCCTGTCACCTTATTATAAAGATTTAAATTTGAGTGGTTCCTAAGCTAAACTGTGAAAAGAGTTTTCATTATATTGATATATTTCAAAAATATTTTTTAACACTAAAATATTTTTGATAAACATGGCTATGACTTGAATTGGAAAAGAAATTCTAATGTTTAGAGTCAAAAAATGTTCAAGTAGATTGGAGAATTTTTGTTGGATAAAATAAATATTTTTATTCCTACGCCTATGTTCCAGGTCGATGTTTTTTCTTAATAACTTTTAAATGAAATACAATTTTACAATTTCCATTTTATTGTTTGATTATATGGTCTTTAACATTATGTATCGAAAATATAGTCGGTCAAGTGGTCACCTCTGCCCGTAGCATAAAATCGAGCTATTTAAAGCACATTTTTCATAAAAATTTTGAGGACTTCTGGTGTTATTTCAACATTTTCGATTCCAATGTTCTTCTCTTCAAGCTTTCCATAGATCGAAATCGTCGGTAATCGAGTCAATCGATATCATTACTTTTTTGAAATTATTCGCTCGGGAAAATATTCTTGCAAAATTTGAATAGTGGCACAAACTGTGTGTGATTTGTCACCGTTTTGTTGGAACCACATGTTCTGAGATCACCAGTGGCTGTTACAGAATTGTTTCTTGCACAATGATGCCACCGGCACAATGGTGCACCATATACTTAGTTCAGGGTCGGATTAAGAAATTTGCCGCTCGTAGGCAGTGGCAAAACTTGCCACCCTCCTCCTCCAAAAATTGTTCATTTATTACAAAAAATAATTTTTTTCATTTTTGATGCGCAAAAAAAAAAGGTCGTCCTTCTTCAACGAAAAACACTAGGAAAATGGAACCAAAATTTGAAATACACTTCAACGTTCTCCATTCACAAAATATTTTACAATGTTTACAAAGTTTCCGCCAATATTTGCCGCCCTAGGCACGTGCCTACTCTGCCTGGAAGGTTAATCCAGCCCTGACTTAGTTACTTTACGAAGGTTTATATCAATTCAGGGTTCTCACTGCCTCAATAACGGCTGTTTTTCTTATTAACATAGCCAGCCAAGTCGAAATGTGTTTCGTCGAAGTGTTTTTATTGGAATGTTGAAAAAAATGGTTTTATGTGGCAAAGAAAAATTTTCGATATAGCTTTTTTAACAATAAACTGAACTAAATGAAAATTTGGACTTTAATAAATTGTTTGAAAATTTTCGAAAAAAAAAAAAATTTTTCATCAATTGCTTATAAAAAAATAATTTTTGGGAGATCCAGATTTGAAATGAAAAAATTGGCTTAAAATGAAAAACTTAACTATTTTCAATTTATGCCAGTTTTTGAAATTTTTCCATTTTTAAAATTTTTAATAATTCTTAAATTTTTGAAACTTTCAAAAAAATTGAAAAACTTTTAGAAATTGAAAAAAGCTGAAGATTTCGAAAGTTTGAAAATGTTATATAAATTACAAAAAAATATCGAAAAATTAACAAAAGTATCAATGGAAGATCCAAATTTTATTTTTAAGTTTCATCAATCTTTACTAAAATGCTTGTCAAATCAAATAGGGTGCAAAACTATAAATGAAACTTTCAGAGATGGTACTCCTATATGTTTTGAACATTTTGAGAAACTCAACTTTTTTCAATCTATGCCAATTTTTGCAATTTTTCTATTTTTAAAATTTTAAATATTTCTTAAATTTTTGAAATTTAAAAAAAATAGAAAACTTAAAAAAATTGAAAAACTTTTAAAAATTGAAAAAAGCTGAAGATTTCGAAAGTCTGAAAAAATTATAAAAATTACAAAAAAATCTCGAAAAATTAACACTAGTATCAATGGAATACCCAAATTTTATTTTTAAGTTTCATAAATCTTCACTAAAATGCTTGTCAAATCAAATAGGGTGCATAAACATGAACGAAAGCTTAAAGAATGGTGCTCCTATATGTTCTGAACATTTTGAGTCTAAAAAAACTGAAATCGATTTTGGAGTATTTGAGAAATCGATGTTTTCCCGAAACGTAATTTTTTTATAACGCTTAGGCGTTAATTTTTCCAGAATTGAAGTTTTTTTGTCATCTACTAGTACACAGCTACCTAAAAATAATATGAAAGCTAACTTGAATTGTGTTTGTTTGTTAATATTCATCATTCAAGTTTTTGTGTTATTTACGAGCGGCTCTGAACAGAGGTAAGAAATTAATTTTTTTATCAAAACTAATGGTCAAAAAAGTTTGATATAATGTTTTTCTGTATATTAGATAATGCCTTAACCACTCAAAAAATTTTCAGTCAATTTAAAACATGTCAGGGTAAAAAAAGCAAATTATAGATGGAATGACCCAGGACTATAATTTTTTAATTCTGTATCAAATTAAGAAATAAAATCCAATTTTGTCTTAAGACTTTTCTAATACCAAGTTCTAAATCAATATATAAATTGGTAAGAAAAAGTAAAAATAATATTTCCAAGACAATGCAAAGTGATGCCCAAAAAAAATTTCTTTAATTAGTTATTTTTTTGCCTTTATTAAATAGTCTTCATACGTCATGTTGACTTATTTTATTAAAAATCTAAAAGCTTAACTTTGATATAAGTTGGAAATAATATTTACTCAGTTTCTTGTATCCTAATCATATGCTACAATTATATGTAGCTTATAACAGTGGCTGCATTCCTAACATTTAAAAATTTTAGAAAGAAATTGTGATCTGCCAACAAAATATTCGCTATGAAAATCGTATTTTATCATAGCTACTAGGGTATAAAGGAAAAATAGAACACCGCAAATTACGATGGAGTGGAATTTTTTTTGTCATTCATAGAACAAGCAGTTGAGAATGCCATAGGAGCTGAAAATGCTTACCTTCACGCAGAGTTAACAAGTCACACATAAGCAATTCACCGACCTTCTAAGAAAAAAAATATTTTTTCCTCAAATGCTTAAATAAAAAATTTATTTGCAAAAAAGATGATAACCTTTTTTTTGCTTCTTTTTACTTCAAAATTCCAACATAATATCGCAAAAAGTTTTTGTATTGGAAAATGTCACAAAAATTGTTCACTTCGCGGTTTCTTAGGCCGCGGTTACACTGAATGCGGATTTTTGTTCGTACGAATTCGTACGTATTCGTAAGAATTGCAAAAATTGAACAAATGCATGTGGGTATATGAATGCGGTTACAGTGGCTACGCATGCTTCGTGCGTATTCGTACGAATCTGTACGACTGCTTTGATGCGAACAAAAAATTTTGTTTTTCATCAGAACAGTCGCACGAAAACAAGGAGAAAAACAGCTGATGGATTGCACTTCAACTGAAAGTATGAACGAAGTCGCGTCTAATGTAACCACTCTGTTCAAATATATTCGCACGAACAAATTATTAAGAATTCGTACGAACAAATTTCCGCATCCAGTGTAACCGCAGCCTTAAGAAATTTTCAAATTTCTATCAGGCTTTTACATGAAATTCCGCACCTTTCCGGGTCAATCTCGGCCACTTGGTTACCCTGCTTTCACGGCTACTTTTACAAACACTTAATGCTGTTGGCACAAATGATGCCTTAAATATTTAACATCTGACCTACAACTTTCAACTTTTTGTCACTAATTTCATTATGGTAAGAGCTGTTACTCGAACAATGTACTCCATAGAAAGCGAAAACGAATTTATCAAAGAAAGTTATCACGAAATAAATTAATTATTTTAATTACCTACAGAATTATTGTCTGCAAAGCAATAAAAATCTGCATTGCCAAAAAGTTTCAAGAAAAACAAACCATTAAAAACGAAATTAAAAAAATAAAATATTAAAACTTAATCAAGACATTATATAAATGAAGTAAAATATTTAATGAAACTTGTTTTAAAGTCATAACAATCAGAAGAAAAAAATCTTTAAGTCTAAATAAAAGGACAAGCTTTCGCCACAATGTTAAATTCAGTCATTAAAAATGTTACGAGCAAACAACAATAGCTGGCCAATATAAAGTTCAGAAGGTCAGTTAACAACAAGTACTCATAAAATAAAAATAAAAGCAAAAAAGAAATTTTCTATAAATTTTATGTTTGGCGGGCTCAATTAAAAAAAATAATATACATACACAAGTACATGAAGAGAAATAGTAAAGCACAAGAAAATAAATAAAAACAAAAACAAGATGGTCTAGAAAAGTCGTCTTAGAGGTAATGGCATAGCAAAGGTGAAAATTGTAGCTGAGGAAAAAAAATCAAGAAAAAATAATTTCTGAAATTTTAAAGCTTAGCAATAGAATTGTGCTATGAACTGAATGGTCATAATTAAGCAATTTTTAGACTTATGCTTAGCAGCCATTGATATAAGCTGCATATTATTGTGACATAAGTCTAAGAGTACAAGCTGAAGTAGATATAAAGAACATTTAATTTTGCTTAACATGGCGTATGAGTGATTTTCAATTATTTTTATACTCAATATTTTGATATAATACAAGTTTTATTTGCATAACGCAAGTTCGATGCATTTAATAACTTATATGTCTGAGGCATATTTCTCTAGTTTTTTATGCTCTATAATAAAATGTTGGTTTCATTAATGGCCTCTTTGAAAAAATAAAACTTTTTGTTGAAAATATGCATATTATAATCCCAAAGATTTGCTTTGACATAATAACAGCTTTTTCCAAGTACTGACCTTAAACAATCAAATGCACACAAGCTTACCATACACAATGTAGCTATAAATTATAGCACAAAAAAACAAAAGTGTGCAATGTAGGCAACAGCAACAACAAAACACCGCAAAAAGAAAAAAACTTGGCAACTAAATGAAATTAGAGCCATAAACAAAAGTCGGCAAATTATAAAGTAAAATTCATTGAAATAAAAAAAAAATTTGCGACAAAAAAAAAAAGAAAATCTGAACGAAAGTCAACAAATAACAATGCAACTAAGCTGAACTAAACTGAA
The DNA here is from genome assembly GCA_949775025.1 of Tricholauxania praeusta. Classification (NCBI taxonomy): domain Eukaryota; kingdom Metazoa; phylum Arthropoda; class Insecta; order Diptera; family Lauxaniidae; genus Tricholauxania; species Tricholauxania praeusta. The sequence goes on along the minus strand of OX459030.1, from coordinate 126,756,430 downwards.
CGAAACTTGATGTGGATTTACGGGTAAGTGTTTTTCTGGCGCGCACAATTAACTTATGAACTGTGTCAATTGTCAGTTTGACGACAATAACAATGGCAAGAGCAACAGCAGCAACAACAATGACTATATTTCTTGGCTAAAACCCCATCATCATTTAAAGCGACACAAAATGTTTTTCTGGTTTTTTTCTTCTATGATTTAAACGTCGCAGCTTAATGTCAGTTTAGTGTGTATTAAACACATTGCTCTGGGCATTGTTTAATGTGCTCAATATTGAAGTAGCAACATTGGCAGCAACATCAATAGAAAATGTGTGCTTGTGAAAGAAAAAAAAAAACAAAACGGCAGCAAAAAAAACTGTCATTAGTTGTTGCACAGAAGAAAAAAAAAAATGAAAAGAAAAAAAAAGTAGGTGTAAGCATAAGAAATTATGTGCTAATTTTTTTTTTCTCTTTTGTCTTTTGTCATTGCTGTCAATTTGATTTGAATGCTTAGACAAAAAAAAAATTCAGGCTCTTATGACCTTTTATTTAGGTTTTCTTTCTCTTTTGGAAAAAGAAAACTTTTTGCCGTAATGTTGCTACTGAAATGAATTTTATTTGATTAAAATTAATCCAAGCTCTAATTCATATTAACGAAATTTTTAAAGATCTGGCCCAGGTAGTACATTTAAGTCAATAAACTGCAAAAATATTTAAAGAAAGCCAAAAGGTATCCATTTATGACATGATTTTAGTTCTTGAGGTTTAATCGAAGTGATTTTTTAATAATGAGTATCACTACTTTTTATTCAAGAATTTATATTTGTAGCTAGCATAAAAATGGAAAGGAACGAAAGGAACTGGACCTTGAGGTCTTAGATTTTGTCAATACATGATATTTCAAAATTATAGTTTTCACCAATTTTTAAGTTTAACTTAAAATTTCAATTACCCCATAGGAGACAAAAATTTGAGTTTATTAATTAATTGAACATTATTTTGATCGAACTTTACAATCATTAGTAGACACCGACATTCATGTAAGCTTACAAAAATCGGTAGTAGGATATATATTTTCTATACTAAGCACGTCACGAAATATGGACGGGATTAGACAATCTCATGCCACAAAAACACTTTAACCCTTAAATGCATGGGATCAGCCCCCAATTTGAAGACCAAGTGTCTTTTATTTAAAATCAGACGCTAAACACGAAATGGACATTCATTTTCCTGGAAAATATACCGTTTTCCCAGAAAAGCTAAGAAAGTGTGATTTGTGCAATGTACCAAATATGGTACACGATGCATTAAGCCTATATATTTGAAATGAAAAACTCTTTTTTAGAAACTTTTTTTTTTTATTTAAAAATAAATGAAAAATTAATAATAATAAAATATGGAAATGAATAATGGAAATTATCAATATTTAATTCACTGATGATGGTCACTTTTAAAATTATTTGTAAACACAAAGTTCGACCACTTTGACAGCTTACTGGGAGCTGAAAGTAATCATCGGAGAACTGAAGAGACATTTATGTGAAAGCTAGTAATGCCTGCTACAAGTTGGAGCAAAATTTAACGCGTTGCAGGACTTGTCTATGATCTTAGGCACGTACCATATATGGTACGCTATGCATTTAAGGGTTAAACACTATATTATGGCATCTATGGCATCTACTATTGTGACACTTGATGCATGGATGAACATTGTTTGTGCCAAGCTACTTACAATATATAAAAGGAATTGGAATATGTGGCGTGGCTCTTTCCATACAACAGAAACACTTAAATTACTATTATTGGTACTTATACCATGTTGTGAAATTTGGTATATAGACCAAATGGTCTGTAGTTAGGACTACGTAAAATATAGGACTACGTAACATATAGGTCGCACAATGGAGAGTGCACGGGCAGAGCTGCGGGTATACTTTTAGGACAATTTAATATACAAATTTTGGAGGGACTAGATGTATTTTTCGTCAAGTACATTACCAGGAAAATTTATCATGTCAAAGTCGCATGAAATGCGAAGATGTATAATTTTGAAAAATAATTTATATTGAATACATGTTTTAGACAATGTAGACAATAGACAATACATTTCAACCACCACAAAAAAATGTTCCTGGAATTTTACAACAGGTTTGCGCGGATGAAGTTTCTAGTATTATAATGAAAAACAAATTGTGAAAGAATGATTACATAAGTAATTCGTTAATACAGCAAATAATATATAAAAACCTTAACTTCACATTGACAAAGAAGACACAACAATTTTTGACAATAATTAATAAACTCTCACTGTAGCCCTTTAAGGCTGCTGCATGAAGCAAAAAATAAATGAAAATGATAAAAAGTTAAATGTTTTCAAACATAATTTCTGAACTTTAGGAAATGTTATTAAAACTGTGTCAAATGGTAAATTATTTACTCAAAAGCATAGCAGTTGAATATAATGTGCCATGGCTAAAAACATAAATATTAATTTAAAATCATCTCTTAAGCAAAATGCATGCGGTTAACTTTAATTTAATGTGACCAAATTTTCTCTTTTTTTTTTCTATGAAAATCTAATTAATGCACAAATGCAATATATTCTAATGGATAACTTTCTTTTTCTTTAAACAGTGGACAACAATGAAAAAATTAGTTCCAATTAAAATAAAGCAAAAATTTTTAAATCAATTTTCCTCACCAATAATGCTATTAAAAATTGGATTTCTTTAATAAATATTTATTTGTTTCAATTAACATTTAGATTGCCAGCGGCATTGTTTTGATTCTACGTTAGCTGTTGATAATAGTTGTTTGTTCTTACAAAATTTTTTAATGAATAATCTTTTATAAAATGCTCTAAGAGCAACAAATTATAGAGATTTCTTAAGAATTTTGTTGTTGAGAAAATTATAGCAAAAAGGTAATGAACTCAACATAACAAAAAACTACGTAGCGCCTGAAGTCAGGTGTTGTAATCTAAATGATGTATTTATTAATATTAAATTGATAGCATGACTCAAATAACTTTTATTGATTTAAAGCATTGAGAGGAACAATTATTTAGTTAAAAATTTTTATTTTTTTTTTTATTTCTTTAGAATATTACAAACACTTTTTTTTTTCCTACAAACGCTTACTTTAAACAGCACTGCAAACTGTTGCCCATAAAAGCAGCTTACACTTTATATTAAATTTTTAATAAAACTTACAAGTGTTGGAATTTTTTCACTTCGACACACTTTAGTACTTCTAAGTACTTACTTTTTTATATGACTTTTTAGAAGCAATCATTTATAAAAATGTGTTGAAGTAGCGCTTTGCGAAACTAAGGTATCTTACCGAAAACTCTACATGTGAGCAATAGCATCATAAATTGGAAGTTCTTAAAAAGTTTTTTCCTTTCCTACTATTTAATGTTTTTATTTATTTTTTTTTTTTCTTATGAAACTATGCTTAACACTCAAGCCATATTGTTGAAGTGGAAAAAATTATGTGCAAATTCCTTGAAATTTCGCATAAACTTTTGACGAATTGCACTCAAGTAACAACAGCGAGTGTGAAGTTGTTGTGTTAATGCAACAGCGTTGCCGCGTTGTGCTGATAAGCGCCAAAAGTTTGCTACTTTTTTGTCAGTTTTAATAACAACTTCTTCAGTTTACTTTCAGCCTTAGATTAAAGCTGAAAATTGGTTGCAATTTGCTTATACATTGTCAGGTTTAACGTCTTATGAAAGTATGGCTTTTTTAGCTACACTGAGGAAATAATTTTTTTTAATATAAAAAAAGTTAGATTTAATATAGAGCTAATTTGTCAAGAATATTTTGTAATTGTATTCAGCAATCTTAAAATAGAAGGCTATATATAACTTTACTCTGCTGACCATTGTAAATAGTTGCAGTCGACTACAGACATTTGACTTGATACAATTTCTAATTGAAATAATTTTTGCGCGCAATCTCGAACAAAGGTACATTGCTCATGATTTCACCAAATAGCGTAAGAATGGGCATTCCTGTTTGTCTGTTTGCCTTTAGGAATCACGATTGCGAGAAAACTAGCAAAAAATTCAATGAAACTCACAAGCTCTGGAAAATGTTAACAAAATTGAACTGAGAGAAGTGGCACCTCCCATAAAAGCAAAAATTTCAAAACGCATATACTGTGGGATACGCATATTTCTGACTAATGGTACCCACGGCTTTGCACGTGCACACCTCATTTTTATCATAGTGAAATTACCACAGAACTCAAGCAGCAGGATAAGCACAAGCAATGAAAAATCAAATTACAATTTTTGAGTGAGGTATTGCAAAAACTTAATCCTAAAAAAATCATATGTAAAAATAAACAAAATATATATACAATTACCTACTATGGTGTCAGTATGTTGTTTTAAAAAAGAAATTATTAAAATCGACTCAGCATATTTTGAGCCAAAGCGTTACACACCATTTCCATGTAAGCAATTTTATATAAATTGTATATATTATGGAAACAATTCATATGCAAATGGTAGGAATGCTTGGGAAAAGCTCTAAACAGGAACTTTATGAATTTCTTCTAGTGGGCGTGGCTTCCTTCATAGTAAAAAAAAAACACTAAAACGCTATACGGAAAGATTTATTAAAATTAATGGAATCAAATTTCGCACAAATACAAAAAACTGCTCTGCCAAGTTTCAGACAAAACGCTAGCAAATTTTGAAAAGAAGGCACTGCCCATGCAAGCTCAAGCTTCAAAGTATTGCACCGAGAGATATTCAAGTAAATGTTGTCAAATTAAATGTGGTTACGTTTAGTCAAACCCTTTTGATTCAAATTTAAGACTAACACGCACTTTACTGACAGTGCAGTGTAGAGTACCCATTTAATTTTTGACAAAGCCAAAGATAACGCCCTTAAAAGTTTTCATTGAATATAAGGCCGGAAGAGTGTTTTCCTATTAAGCCGCAAACTGTAAATTTTCTATTTCTACATATTCTTTGCTGTCCAGCGCTTACCCAGCTAATTCCCAGACTACAAAAACTTATGTAGATATTATTGGTATTTATTTCTTATATCACATTACTTTGCAGACTAAAGAAATGCAACAATATAGCGACCTAATATTGAAGTGTTAAAATTAGTGTACTTATAAATTTGCTTTTAAAGTTTCAGAAAAACACATTATCATAGTACAAGCAACTGCGAATACCCTTATTGAATTGAATAAAAATATGAGAAACTAAATATTTTTAATTTACATTGAGTTCCTTTACCAGTAAATGCTGAGCTGCTAAAAATACGATCTCATATGAGTCGATGAATATTAAAAAGTGACAATGTCTCACTACAATCTCTACACAAAATACAGTAAGCTTCATTAAAATTATTCATATATTCTAATTTGGATTAACAAAAGATGTGACTTAGGTATTTAGATATTTACCAAAACATATATACATACACTTTACTTACCAGGAAAAGATAACTGCACTGCTTCAAACAAAAAGTTGCAGAAATAAATCGATCCAATTGGAAAAAGTAATGAGAATTATATGGTCAGAATGACCATTACTCAACATTTAAATTTTTGCTCTCTTATTCTAACGCAATCAAAAAAAAATACCTCCAGAATATAAAAGACTTCTGAGAAAAGAATAAAATTGTCTACCTATAGTCGGCTTAAAAAAATCTATCTCATATTTTCTGCTAAGCCAAGTTAACAACAATACACAACAATACTAACAAAAGCAACAAAAAGTAATTCAGAGCAACACGCAGTAATTTCCATAAAGTATTTTAACTTCACACACACACATACACTTCCTATTTCAATTCTTAAAGGTTTTTTTAAAAAATATAAAACGACTTGAATATTTTCTTCATCATTTGCTTGGCTACATTTTTCACTTTTGCAACTTTATTCACCTTTATAATTTTTTTTATTTTCTTTTGTGTTTTATTTTTATCTTGTATTTTTTTTATTTTAATTTCCACTACTTCCAACTACTCAAAGGAGTCCAAAGGGAACGTCAGACAAATCCACGCATTTTTTTAACCGTAAAAACGTTCTATACGCGTTCGTAGACCAAAGTCAACTGCAGATGATCATAAAATCACGCCAAGATCAAGTTGAAGGCCTGTGTATCATAAACGAAGGTGGAGAAAGACAAAACTGAGCAACACAATGTGTGTTTAAGCCAAGCAACACGAAAAGAAGTTGTTCGCTAAAGAATGGTAGCAACAACGATCTTGCAGTAACTGCAGACAAGACACAAGAAGAAAGCATAACGCAAAAGACGAAAAGTGTAGACTTTTGGTGCTGACTCATTTCTTGGGCAACATTGAAATCACAGCTGTTGGCCGTAGTGGAGAGAAATTGGTCAAGTGAAGAGAGGAGAAAAATAAGTGGCATCAACGAAACATTTTAAGAGCGCGTCTTTAAAAACTATGTGTTAACTCTTTATAAAGAGCGAAACAGCAGGAATAGCATGAGGTGTGAAATATCGGAAAATTATGTACGAGTGTTTTTGACTTAAACATTGATGAATAAATGTAAGAAATTATTCAGAAATTTTTAGAAAATTCTTCTGAAACTCATGTGATAATTTTTAATATTACTACTAAATGAGTTTAGCTACCACAGCAGTTAGTCTCATTAGCTATTTAGCTTAAAGCTTTAAGTCAAGCAAAAACCTTATTCATAAATAATGAAAATGAAAAAGCTATGGTGGTTAATTTGTTATTTTTATATAAGTTTTTCTAACGAAATTTACATAAAAATAAAGTTAAAGTGTAATTAAATGTGTGTATTCACATAGTAAATGTCATATATATTAGAAAAACTGTTCACTACATGCCTTGAGATTTTGACAACAAAAAATTTAAAATAAACATTAAGCTGCGAAATAAGCCATAATTAGAGTTCAAGCTGAGCTTGTATTTACCAAAAAAAGAAATTCGTTCTCAAGAAAGTTTTCGGACTTGTATATTTGAAGACTGCGCTATGTTGATAAGACTTTTTCATATAATAAATTCATATGGTCATCATAATATTTTAATTTAAATGAGAAAATCGACGTTGTGTTCATAGACATCTTTTCTGAGCTACATGGGGTTTCAAAATAGTTTCTTTGCTCTCAGGGCAAAATACTTCCACCAATGCTAACTCTAAGGAGTAGGACATCAGCTCCTAATGCTCATTGAAACTATAAATTTGCAACACAAAAACTATTTATTCTCAAATTTGTTGCTCATTTCACCGAAAGGACTTTGTCATACTACTTGTGTGGAGTCTTCCTGAAGTCTTTTTAGCTATGTCGCCAAATGGCAATCTTGCTGCTGAGGAAATCGGTAGACTACTACCATACATCGTCTTAGGGCAAGAATAAATCTTGTCGACATACATATATGTAGTTATGTCGTTCCTAATTTTATGTATTTTTCTTTTATTAAAATTAATATTTATAGACATATCAGGCGCCCAGTTGCAAAACTGGCCAATTCCAAAAAAATCAAATTTAGAGATATTCTCATATATCAAAATCTAGACCATGCTTTATCTTTCTACTATGGTTTTAGATTAAAAAAAAAAATTTTTTGACAGGAATATTAAACCTTTTAATTTATTTTTGATGCAAGGATTTCAAAACCGGCCAAGTCCATGAACTTGCTTTCAAAACCAGTCCAACGCCTTGGAATCAAGCCGGCCAAGTCCAGTTCATTGGTATCAAAACATGCCAAGTCCAAGATTGTTTTCTCAAAAACAAACTCAAATAAAACTTGAAAAGTCTGATCTGACGTGCTTTGAGTAAGAAATTTTATATGCTATTATATGGGAAATACTTTTTAATTTTTCAATGAACATAGGTGAAGATAAACTTTTGCGTTGTTTGTCCAAAAGTATGAAAAAGAGACTTGGCCGGCTTTGCAAATAGGCGCCTCATTTAAAGTGGGTGTTGTCAGCAAAATAAGTATCATAATAAGTATAGGGTCTGTAATGTTATTCAGATAATCAAAATTCAGATCATTGCAATTCAGATTTATATAATTCGGATGTTGCAAAATTCAGATAATATAAAATTCAGACAGTTTGAAATTCGGATGATTTAAAATTCTGAAATATTAGAAGTTAGTGTTTTTTTGTGAGCTTGATAAACAAAAATGTGTGAATTTCGAATTATGTGATTTCTGCATTACTAAATTTTCAAGCATCTCAGTTCGAGTTGTCATTGTTCTGAATAACACAGGCTGACACAATTTGGTCCATCCTCTCGCTCTGAAACCCGAATATATTTTTTCGAATTTTTTTGACGCGGTAAATTCGAGTCCGAGGTCAGAATTCATCTGTTGGTTCAGGTTTTCAAGATGTTCAAGATATGCTAACCTAAAAGTGCGAATATTATGGTTTTTGGAAATGCTTGAAGTTTTATTACATCGAAAGGGGATTTTTTAATGAAACCTACAATGGGGTCTGAAGGAACTACGTTTTCTCTTCAAAACATACTTTGAATTATGTCAAACTATTTTCTTTTCTCTGAAATATCGTAAGCTGAAAAAAATATCGATATAAAACAAAGTGTAAGAGAATGACTAGTATTTTTTGGACCTCATTAATGTTTTCATAAAAAAAATTTACCTTTCGACGTAACTTTGTCGCAAATATCTTGAAAAATCGTGAATATTGCAATTTTAGGTCGATATGGTTCCCACAAAAGCAAACTTAATTAATAAAAATATTTTTTTTCCTTTTTTTTTTATTAATTATGTGAAAGAAACCAAATTCGTGTTGACCGAGTTTATTTGACATTTTTTTCACTTTGAACCTAAGGAGCTATAAATATCGGAATTATAAACATCAAACATCATAACATATTATAAGAATTGACTTTTATTGACTCTAACGATATTTTCTGTTACCATTTGATACTTAACGATTTTAATTGATTTTTTGTTTGTATATGGGGCATTCCATGCCAAATCACCGAGGTTTTGGCCCGACCCTCTTCAATTTCGCTAATTTTTTGATATAATTTAGTGCGTATTAAAAACAACAAGCACACCAATTTCAAGTTTTGTATTCGAAACCGTTATTGAGTAATCGGTTTTTTAAATTTTAAGGCAAAAAATTTTCAATTAACGATAGACTAGTAATTAATATTGATATCAATAAAAAGTAGGGTACCATTTTTTTGTATTTGAATGTAGTTTCTGAAAAAAAATAAAAAAAACTATTCGAAGTAATAATCAGTTAGTTATTAACGTTTAAAGATTAAAATCGACATTTTGGAAAAGTGATTTGATTTTTCTTCTGCCGACAATGTTTTCTACTTTTTTCGAATTTTAAAAATTGTATTTTTTTTTAATTCAATTATTCTATAAATTCAGTTATACGAATATATATGTATATTCTGATATGCCCTTTATCACGAAAGATATCACACTTTGCCGCTCCTCAGACTTTCAGTTATGAATAAAATTTTTAGATTAATTGTAGTTCTGCTTCTTGCCTAAGCAAGGCAAGAAAGTTTTTTCTAAATGCAGCGAACTACGATATGTAAAAATTGTAATGCTGCATAATTTGCAAAGCCAAGGGCACTTTTTCTTACTACGCTTGAGTAGAAATCAATATACATATAACTTTTATATCAACGGATATTTTTTAAATTTAAATTTTGAATTCGACAAATATTATCTTTAATTCAACATCATTAAATATTTTCTACTTATTGTGGTAGCAGTTGATATTTGAGTAGCTTATCAGACATATCCAACGTACTTTCTTTGACAGCTTCATACAAGAGTCCTGATGATGGCTGTATAATAAATGAATATATGAGAAAAAACAACATAGGATGAAGACGTTTTCTGAGAAGACATGTCATATAGACTTCATAAAAGTTATAAAAACAACAACAACAACAATAATAAATAAAACATTAAAAAAAAAGTAACAAGAGTTTTATCAACTATTACACTAAAACAACAAGTTGTGGAAGACACGCTTCCGCCGATGCTGCTCACATGTGAATGCGGTGTTGCCAGCATGTGATAATGTTTTTAGATTTTAGATCGGATCGGAATTTTTAATTTTTCGATTTTGCTGTTTTTTCCTATCATTTTGAGGGTTGTATTTGGCTGGTTGATGATGAATTTTGAATATTTTTTTTTTGTAAATTTTGGATTAAAAGTGACAAAAATTCATTTAAAATTATTTTACTCAATGTTTCATTAATTTTGAAAGATTAAAGCGCAACAATGATTCGACTTATACCTTAATTATATAAAATATAAAATCATACATTAGCATTAAAAAAAATCAGCTAATAATATCGTAGACAGACGACAGCGTTAATTTGCATTAGCAGACTTAATTCAAATTAACTTGTGAATTATCTCCATCTTAATGCGCATTAGCTCTGATGTAAATGCACAAAATTAAACTGAATTTATGCTGCATTTAGTTATTTCGATATGGCAACACACCCGATAATTCTAAATTATGTCATTGTCATTGTGAATGTGTCATTATTTGTGATTTTGTGTGAGAGAAAAGAGAGTAACAAAAACAAAATTTGTAAACAATACATTTTTGCTGAGAAAATTCGTATGGGGAAAAGAGAATGACAAATTTTAATAGATGCTTCTTATGTGTGTTGAACAAGTCAGCTGTTTTCTAAATGCACAAAACTGTCGTCTGTCAGGGTAAAATTTTAATTTGAATTAGTAAATTTTTAATGCACATAAACGCTGTCGTCTGTCTACGCGTTGACCAAGAATGCCCATTGTAAATTTGAAATAATTTTACAAAAATTCAGAGGCGTCAATTGGGTAGGGCTAGAGGGGGCATTGCCCCCCTCCCCTCCCAAAGATTTGATTTTACTATACATTACATCGATTCAATTCAAAATATCATCGATTTGATATGTTATTTAAACGGTCGGCCCCCCCCCCCAAAGCTTTTTGTCAAATAACACCACTGCAAAAAGCACTTTACCAACCAACAAAAAAATATCATATTTACAAAATGTTCTCTCTGGCAACACTGCTCATGCAGAAGATGATGATAACGACAAAATTTCATAGTGTAACAACCTGCACTCCGCCAACAGCCTGCAAGCAGCCAACAACAACAACATTAGCAACACCATTGCGGCAACATCATCATGTCATGTGACTTCATTTTACATCATTTTCCTGTAAACTTACCGCATTTCCTCTGTGTACTTTTGCCGCAAAAAACAATTTAATGATAAGCAAATAAAACGAAGCAAAAACATTTGAGAGCGGAAAAGCGACAGCCACAAAAACACACAGAACGAAAGGAAAAACTGTGTTTTGATAGATTTTCCCTTTATTGAATCTGTCTATATACGACGCTGTTGTTGTTATTATGTTTGTCACTGTTATTGCTATTTGCCCTGCGGTGATAAAAATTGTTTATGTTTGCATGTGTGTGTGCGCAAATATTGACAATTAGGGTCTGCGTATAGCGTTGTGTCTAGGTAGAACAAGATAAGTCAATTTATAACTCATATAAAACTTATTTTCCATACGAGCACTCAAACGTTAAAAAAAAAAGAAAAAAAAACATTGAAAATGTGTGATTTTTCCTAGAAAAAGGGATAAAAAGTTTTGACATGGTGGTTTTGCCTTTTTTTTTCAATAAATAAAACTGATTTTTAAAGCCTTGGCTAAAACCCGTCATGGACTTTGTGTTGACATTAAAATTTTATTTTTCACTTAAATACTAAAAAATCGGTACCACGACGTTTCAATTGTCTATTCTGTCATTTATTTTATTTTTTTTTGTTTGTTGTTTTTTCGTTCAGTACATTAAATTCACTAATGGTTGCTGTCGCTTTTTGTGGTCCATTTGGTTAAAACTTTGTTAATGCATCAAAAGAAAATTGCGATTTTGTTGTTTGTTTTAGTATTTCGTTTGGTTTTTGTTCGGTTCTTTTTTTTTTGGTGGATTATGTCAACTGCACTTAAGTCTGAATGTATCACTTACTACAAAAAATTTGAAGTAGAATAAATTGAAAATGAAAAGGATTTTATTCTACAAAAACATAATCATGAAAAAGTAGCTACTCTGAAAAATTAAAAGAAAAATAAAGAATTTTAGTATGGTGCTTTCCAAATATATAATTGAACATTTCTTCTGAAGAGAATTTTCCGAAAAATAATTTTCCTGAATAATTTAAGTTCATGTTTGGCATAATTTCATTCATAAATGGGCCATCATTATATTCAATCTCTTCCATTTTCAAAATTTTTCTAACAATTTCCAAATAAAAGAAATACCATTCCCTTCGGGATTAGTTCACTCAACGATATTTCGTGATATTGGAAATGTTGATATTAAAAAAGTTAAGGAAATTGAAATGGCTGAAAGTATTATTATAGTCGAAAAATATTAAAATTTTGAAAATGATGTTATATATTCAGTTCTCATTCAACGATTTGTTATGTTTACGTACTTGTTTCTCTGTGTGAAACTAGTTTTTTTAGTATTTTTAAAACTTCAATATCTTCATATTTAACAGGAATATCGCAGGAATATCGTGACAATTTTAATTGAAGATTGAGAACAAGCGTCTAAGAAATAAACCTTAATAAATTTAATTGAAATTGATCAAGCAGTTTTTTCGTGATATGCGAACATCGAAAACTGCTATCATTTTATTTATATAGATTAATTTGAGTTTTTATGTCGAACCTTATACAACCCTCTGTTTTAGCAATTTTAGCCGCTTGACTTACTCCGGTGTCATTCTAAGCCCCATAAGCTATCCCATTAGACTTGTTTTGCGAAAAATATAACTACCCCGACCAAGGTTGTGGTCCACCCCTCTCTTATGAGATATTCATTTTACATATTCTAGGCATAATATGAGTGAAAAAAATTCGGGCTCTGATGATTTGTTGGCATTTTAGTTTTTCAGAGGTAAGCGGAAGAATAAATTTATTTGGGATTGTAATCCCATGAACAAAAATTTAACAAGAAAGCTGATATTTTTAGCTAAAAAACGATTGAAATTATGTTTTCGTAAAAATTTACTGGAGATATGACATTTTGAATGTGCATATAAAACGAAAAACAAAATTTCACAACTCGATTACAAGAAAATTTCCGATACATGCGCTTATTCACATAATGCCTAGAATATGTAAAAGAAATTTGGAGCAATTCAGAAATGGGTCAGTCAATAAAGGTTCGGGATTGTGAAAGAATGTCTCTTATACTTTTGTATTTTCGTCTCATGAAAATTGCTGCTCTGCTTATAAAAATTTCATACATTTGTTTTCATGTTTCGGAAAAATTACAACTCAGGGCCTTTAAATATTTTTCAAGAAGCACACAAAAGATATACTCCAAAATTGACCAAATTTAATGGACTATATGAACTGTTTTGAGCGTTTTTTACAGTTTCATTTTTCCTTTGAGAATTTTTCTGTTCAAATTTTAATTTCTTTCATGTATATCAGTTTTTAAAGAAAAAAATTTTAATTCTACACTATATAATCTTCAACACATCAAAAAAGCATTAAAAATTTCTGCAATAATTAAAAACTAAAATCATTAGTTCTTAACTTCAATCATAAAGAATATAATTTTCCTAAGATATCTATGTTATTAGCAGTCTTGCACAAAAAAACACAGCATTAATAACTTTTTTTTCAAAAAATCGCAAAAATTTTTATGAAGTTAAATTTAAGCCTTAACTCTACCATAAACGAATTAAAATATGCAAAAAGAATTTAATGGTCTACTAATTGGCTATTAATGTGAAAAATAGCGTTGAAGAAAAACTAAAAGAAAAGAAAGAAGACATGCGCGAATCATCATAAAGCATAAAATGATTGATTAAATAGCTTACCGCTTAGTGGCAACAAGTTAAAGCAACAAAAAGCATAAAACTGTTGAACAAAAATAAATAAAAATGGTAATAAATTAATTGAAGTTTGGATTGATAACTGAGTATTATAATATCTCATATTGAATCTTATTCAACCATTCAGGCTAAATATATTCTTGGAGCATTAATTTTTTTCATTTGTCATTCGCCAATGTTTTATACAGTGCCACTACCTAGTGGACGCTTACTCAGCAATGTGTTTTGCGCAGCCGCAACGTTTACTCACTTTTTATATATAGTACGGGAGCTGACAGCAAAAAACGCATGTCTTGGATTTTGTTATGTTGAAGGAAAACTTATGTGTCATACAAAAACCACTACATGGCTAGTGGATTTCTTGTCGAGTTGTTCAGTCCGACCAAATTAGTTTACTACTATTAAATCAAGATTTTGTGCTGTCTATATGTTGAAAGGTGATGAACCAACCAATCATTTTCGTGGTATTCAATAGTCGGTTTAAGAGAAAATTTTGCCTTATTTTAAATTTGTTTTTCATACAAAATGTTATGATAAGTTTTTGCGTATAATAAACCGCTTAAGGGGTTATATCCCCCTTTTGCTCTAAAAACAATGCTTTTTTAATTTTTTTTTTTTTTTTTTTGACATTTGAGATTAAAGATATGTAAATAATATAACATTGGATTAAGCAACTTATGAAGAAGAGAAACAAATTTTTATTGATATTTTTTTTACAAAATGGCGGCTGTGCAGTGATTACCATGACCCGCTTTATCAAAAATGTCTTACGCGGCGAGCAGTAGAAGTCTCGTCCAACTCCACCTACAACAAAAGAAAAAATGTTTTCATTATTTAAATGAGATTTGCTAGTGAAGTACACATGATTATACTCTTAGAATTTTTTTTCTCGAAATGGCGACTGTTTTAGCAAAAGATAGTGTTTTCGACGAAAAAAATCGACTTAAATTATTAAACATTTTTTTCTTGTTAAATCTTCAACAGATAATCAAACAATGGAGCAAGCTTCTGTTTAGATTTCAAGTCAATCGGATGAAAGCTTTTTGAGTTCTACTGCTTACCGATTTTGAAAACATGGTTTTGAGAAAAACGCATTTTAAGTTACAAAATGCTTCTTGGAAAAAATTGATTTATAAAAATTTTGTGTTTAAATCGGTACTTGGGTGTTGATTTTGATTTTCAGATTGTTTTGGCATGATTTAAGCCAAAAAAAATGGGAAAAAAATTAAGGGAATTGAACCCTTTAAGTAGTTCTCAAGACCAAAATTCACAAAACTTTTTTTTAATCTTGTTTTTCGTTAATCGGACACTGATTTATAGTGGCAAAGACTATGGAATAGACAATCTTGTAAGCATTTTTCAACCAGAACCAGACGTTATTATAACTTTCAGGTTCAAAATTAAGAATCGGTATTTTACTTAAAATTTTTACATTAATATAAGTCACACAAAAATTGTACACTGAGAAGACTATTTGATTGAATGTATACCAAATTTTGTGTAAACCAATAACATAATCATTTCAGTTAAAAGTGAAAAATGTTCATAACTTTTTTTGTGTGATAGTCGTTAAATTGTTACCAATATAAATTAGTGCGCTATCAATAAAGAACGATTTATTCTAAAAAAAATAGTTTTTAGAACTTTGATCTTGAATCTTATAAAAGATCCGCATTTAATGCAAAAAATTATCAAGTTATTTAATACGTAAAACTACCTCGTCTTCAAAATTTGCATCGTGTTAATTTTCATCTAACAAATTGTATCCGATATTTTGAAAACTAAAAACTTATTTTTGAACCTTGACCTGAATATCATGAAAGCGGTTCGTTCTTCATAAAAAATGCACACAATGTTACAACGACACTTTTTGCCTGACCACGGTTCAACCCAGAAAAATTTTATATCGGGTTGTTTGGAAAGTATTGTAGTTTTTTTTTTTTTTTTTTTCAATAAAGCACTTAATCGTATTTCTCCATAGCCAACTTCACACTTAAGCTGACAACTGATATAATAAGTTTGTTTGATTCTGTGCATTAGTTTTTGTTTGATGCCATATCGATTATGGAAAATTGAAGGCCAATGCAAAATTTCTTTCCGTAAATTTTTACGTTGAGGATGCACAGCTATATTTATTGATATAAGCCGCCAATTAACAGCTCGTGAGATCGCTGAGAGATTAGATTTACCAAACTCGATTGTTCGTCCTCACGTAAAATGCCTTGGTTGTAGTTTCGAAACTCGACATATGGGTTCAACATGTTCTTACCGAAAGATAATTTGCTTCGTCGCATTGATATTTTTAAAGCAAATTATCACTGGGAATGATAAATGGGCTAACAACAACAATGTTAAATGCAAGAGATCATGAAGTAAAATATATTTCATTTGGACAAATTGAATGATTCACTCAAATAGAAAAAGCCAGAATTCATCAATAGAAAAGTTATATTGTTCTACGAAGACATAATGCGAGACCTCATACAAGTTTGGTAATTCAGCAAAAGCTTTTATAGATTGTATGTGATGAACTACCACACCCACCATATTTTCCGAATCTGAGACCTTCAAATTATAACTTGTTTCTGTCTCTACAGTATTTTTTAGATGGCTAAGCCCTTATTTCAAATGAGGACTTCAAAAACTACTTGGATCAGTTTTTTGCCACCAAATATCAGAAGTTGTATGAGAGTGGAATCATGCTGCTGTCAGAAAGATGGCCAATGGTATTGAACAAAAATGGAGCATATGTATATAGTTCAATTAAATACTTATACACTATGAGAAAATCATTTTTAATTTTCACCAAAAGAAACGAAAATAATTTTGAAACAACCACTATTTACAAAAGAAAATTTTGGATGCTAAGGACTATCTGGTCAAAAAATCTACCGGCTATCCATTGGTTTTTGCACACACCTTAAAAGTTGTATTGCAATCTGCTCTTCGACGACTTGAAAATCTCCGAAGAAACCACCACTTTCTTAGTCAGTTCGACGAACTGAACAAAAAATCACCCGGTTGCTGAACACCCCAAAATGCGCTTTTCAATAGAACTAGCTCTTCCCATAACTTAACGACTTAAAAATCGCTGAAGAAACAGCATCTTATTTTACTTGCACTAGTGAACTGAAGAATAAATTGCCTGATTGACCAGTGGTTTTTAAACAACAACAAAAAATGTTCTATTTATCATAATTCAGCTCTAAACTCGTTAGCTTGAGATTCTTGTCGCAAACTACATACATATATCGCAAAAGAGTATTGTCATGGTTCATGAGAACAAGTCTTTTTGTGCCCCAATTTTTCTGTAATTATTTATGTTTTTTTTTTTTTACTAAAACAATAATTTTTTTGTTATATTTTAATTTAGTAATTTTATTGCCTCTGCTGTTTTTTGCTGTTATCACATTTATATTTTGCATAAAATCTTAATTAATTACGTTTGTTATTCTTTTAACATTCTAAACGGTTTACTATTCTTCATTTATATTAGAATTCTCAAAGTTTTTTTATTCTTTAATTTTTTATGTTTCTTATGTAATAAATAAATTTTTTATTCATTTCTTTTTATTATTAATTTATGCCTTCTGTATTGTTATCTCCATTAATTTATAGTTTTGCCGTTGGAATTTTAAGCCTACGGTTACGCATGATCAGGCGCGGATCCAGGAAAAAATATTGGAGGGGGAAATTGGTTATGTTAAATTTATGTCCAAAAAAGTTTACTGTAGATATATACATGAAATAAATATTGTTTTACTATAATGTTCGTTCACGTTTACATTATAAGCAATGGTGGGCACTAACATGCATGCACATTTTGTTTCCATGTAGTGGTACAACAACCATATGAAGTTCTACTCCGCTGAAGTAGAATTGAATCGTTGTTGTGCGCTCACATTTGTATACGTATACACAAAAGCTCTCCCGTTACTCTCAATTACGCTCTCGTTAGAACTTGCAGAAGAACTTGTGCCCAGCTATGATTATAAGCCATATAGCTTATTCTTCTTATAGTGGAATTATAGCTCTGTTCGCTTCAAACAGGGTTGCCAAGAGGCCAAGGCATTGATTGCATGTCAAAGCCTTGTAGGATTTCAAAATTTTCGGAAGAAACCGTTAATTGGATGATTTTTGTAAGTTAAAAAAAGATGATCAGGTCTTCTATTTTAACTTTTAAACCCTGCATTACAGACGCCTTTTTTGTAACGCCATTACTGACGTGAATGTAATCCACCCATACTTTAAAATGAGTATATTTCTAAGACTTGTTTCTTAAATCAAAAAATTTTATTTTCACAAGTAAAATCACGTATTTTACTATGTAACTCAAAAGTTAATTTTTTTAATTTACAATTGGATAATTTCAGTTGAAAAAAAAAATTAAATTATATAATTGAAAGTTCACGTTTCGATTTTTCTTGAAAAATTTCACCGAAAGATACCCAGACACATTTTTTAAATTAGGAGATTTTCAACTTTAATTAATTAAATACTTCTAAGACTAGTCTTAAAATATGTAAAAATATATAAATTTAGAATAAATTTGGGGTACAGGTTCATTGCACTTGGATACTGTACAAATTTTGCCTGATTTTTTAACGTGTGGGCACATTCCATAATGCAGGGTTATTATTGCTAACAAAAAGAAAAAACAAATTTAACTTTCTACTATTTTATTTTGGGAAGCTCTCCTCATTTTTACAAGTGAATTTTCGTCTACTCAGTATCAAATGTGTATTTGTTAGTGAATAAATCCTTTGATTGTGTAATGAATTTTGAAATTTTTATAGGTAAAGTTTATTCTCGATTTGCTCTGAAGGGCCACAAAAATAAGTGCTACCACAATAGATTTTTGGTAGAAAAATTATTTTAATTATTGAATCACGAGACTGAATAATCTTTATACATAGCTTCAACGCAAGACTTACGCTATATCGAATTATTACCGTAGATCGAAAGAGGTTGTTTTGTCAAACGTCCACAGATATGTATATGTACGAACGACAAACAGAATTTCAGCGCCGTTTCTCGCGTTCACTATGGCCACCCCTAATTCCGCTTCTCACATGGAAAATCAACTTTGCACTCGGTTTTGCTTTTAGTGTGCAGTGTGGATGCTTCTGAATATCGTAATAGTATATTCCGATTAGCCCCAATTTTCCATATACACACATAGACGGCAAAATTCAAAAAAATGCAGTGTTGAGAGCATTAGCGTGGCCAGGATTGAACTCGTGGGGGTGCCAACTTCAAATTTTCTGCCCCTTGCATCTCTTTTTTTTTAAGCTTTATAATAAGTACAAACATTTTTTTTTGAAATTCTTATTGATGATTAAATAATGTCAGTTCGGAAAAAGACATACACGCATTCAAAAAACAAACAAAAAAGAAGAAGATAATTAAATAAAATGCAATAAATTCAAATTGTGTGAAAATTAATTTATTTTACAGTCTGTCAAAAGGAACAATTTTTTTAAATTCTTCAATTACAGTGCCAAGATTAATATTTACAGTTAATTCTTGTTCGATGAATGGAACCATCAAATTTTCCAAGCGACCCTGCAGCATTGTTGAGCGTAACTTTGATTTGACAATGCTAAGTTTAGAGAAGCTACGATCGAAGGTACAACTTGTACATAGTACCTGCACATGTTTATAGAAAAGTCAAAACTACTATGGAGCATTTTATTAACATCAACGCAAAAATATTTTTTCTTATATAATTTGAACATTGTACTCGTATGTTAAAATGCATATACGAAAAAAATTGTGAAAGGACCTTTTTTCAAATTGTAGGTATTTCCTTGATACATAATGGGTTTTCATAATTGTTTTTTACTTAGCACTAAACGTCACTTTTTCATAAAACTCATAAAATAATGAAGAATTTAAAAAAAATGTACATATATAAGAAGCCATTATGTAATAACGAAATACCGACTATTTGAAAGAAAGTCCTTTCAAAATTTGTTGTGTATTTGTAATCTTAACATACAAAGTTTAAATGACGATAACTTCGAAAAATGTGGCTCTTCAGCAAAATAAAAAAATATGGGTCTCTTAAATTGAATATCATAACACTATTGGCACAGATAAAATTGAACTCTTCTCTATACTAAAAAAAATTAAAATTCATTTGCTGACAATCAAAGTTTTTACAAGCACTTATTTTTGAATTTTACCATTTATGTGGAAAATTGGGGCCAATCGAAAAAAATCATTAGGATATTGGAATTCTACGGAAATTTTCACTACATTAAATATCATCGCCATTCGATGTAATGTAAGTTTTTGCAAATTTGTAGAGTAATATGATTTGTTTATTTTTAAGTTTATATGAATTAGTTAACAAACTGAAAAACTACACATCGGCGTTACTAAAAACTTCAAAAATTACCAGTTTGTTTCTCAGATGCTGCATGGTTTTTTAAAACTTTAAAGCTCTCTAGTGTATTTTTGAAGCCGTTGGAGGGGGAAATTTCCCCCATTTCCCCTCCCGTGAATCCGCCCTTGCGCATGATTTATGATTAATGTTCTTAGGCTTAGTATTTTTTTGTTGAAAGCTGGGAGTGCAAACTTTTTATATGAATCTAAATAACTCAGGGAAACGAAAAGAAACTACACGCATTCTTAATGATTTGGAGATGAAAAAAATTTAATACGATTTAGCACATTAACATAAAGAACTGTATCTTGAAGTTGAAGTCGAGAATTGTTTTTTCATTAAGATAAAACAACATATCGTAGTGCATATTATCATTAATTTTATTTTAAATGCTTAAGGGTATGTTGGGTTAGCTGAGTTGAAGGAAAGAATATTTTCAAAATAAAGAGGCTCTTTTGCTGTCCTATGGCTTTGACGAGTAGATGCTTAAATATATTAAATACTGAAATACTTAATATGGGTTCTTTATCTAAGAAAGGCATATATGTATGTAATGAATTTTTAGCTTTAAATTAAGTCGCAATGAATGCTATAAAGTGAAAGTCATTTAGTTAAAGAATGAAATACTATTGTTTCTATCGTACTTGCCACTATCGAAGTTATTTTCAAGCGAAATATAAATACATCAAATAAAAACTTTTTAAAAAAAAATATATACCTACCTATTAATAAAACAATACAGAGGCTTATGTCAGACAAAAAAAAATCTATTTCGGGAATATTTCAATTTTCGCCTTGGACAAAAAATACACTGTCAACAACGTATGAGCAATTTGTTACATACAATTTCTTTCATCCATAAGTAGCTCTTCCTACTCAGCGTAAAGAAGTTGAAACTTCATCAAAAGAATTTTAATAACTAAATTTTATTTGACATTGAATTATTGTGATGTCGAACCACAGTCAGCTATGGTATAAAATTTTTATATTCAGGCATACAATACAATTATTTATATCCTGACTACGTATTCTCGTCAGGTTTCGTACAAATTGAAGAGAAAAATATATGGTATGGTCAGCTTACCACAAATTAAAGCACAGAAATTTTTCAAGAAAACAAAAAGTTTTTAAAAGTAGGCGTAGCAAATTAAAGTGCCACGCCAACCTCCTATATAAGCGAAACATTTAAAAAGTTGCTGAAAAGAGCATAGAACAACGAATTTTGGCTTGGGTCTTTCTTAGTTGAAAAAGCAAAAATTTATAAAAAAAGAAGTGTTTCAGACAAATTGCGACGCCTAACTTTATGAAGTAAGCCCAACATTTTTGTTCTTTCAAATATTAAAACTTGTGCCCATATTGTTGTATGGTGTTCCAAAGCAACACAAAAAGGTTATCAATTCTCAAAAACAAAATAAATTTCTTTCATAAAGTTAGCCCAGCATATTTTTTTTTTTTTTTTTATGAAAAACGCTGGTGTTGTATTGTATTCACATGTGACGTATGGCATGATACATAATTTGTGAATTTTGTAATTTATAAACTAAAATGTTTTTCCCTGCAAAGTTAGCCCAGACAATTTCTATTTATTTTTTAGGTCATTAAATTTGTGCTGTATCGTAATATAAACAATTTTATACTATAATGGAAAAAATTCGAAAAAAAAAATTTTAAAGTTGGCCCAGCATTTTATAGCTTTTTCGAAAGATAAATAGTTTGCTTCGCTGTGCCTAAGTTGTATTACAAAATAATATTTCAAGCTTTATTAAAATTTATACAAAGTTAGCCCAATATTCCTCCAAAAAAAATTTGTCCTGCTTTGTGTCCGTCTTGTGCTATGATGTGTAGTATCACCAAAAAAAAATTACAAAGCTACAATAGGCATTAGGAATACTTTGAACCACATAGAGCCACATACGTAAACATGCCACCAAATCGCATGCAAAATAAAAAATGCTGGGCTAACTTCAATTAAATTTTTATGATTGAGTTTTTTGCATGTTTCTTATGCGTAATGGTATATATTTGTTTTCAGCGACACGACACATCCATAGCACAAGTTGAGCACAATGCAGCACCTTTTTTTGTATCAAAAAAATACTATCTAACCTCGCTCAAATTAATGTATGATCACGATATTTTTACTTAATATATAAAAATGTTTTTTTTTTTTTGCGATGAGGCAATATATTTATATTTACTTTTTTTTTTTGAACTCAAGAAGAAAATTTACCATCATCACAAAGATTTTTTATTGTTGTTGTTTTTTCATTAAAGTCTTGAAATTTTCCTTTTCACGATCAGGCAAATCATAGCACAAGCTGAGCCCATTTTAACCTAACATGAATTGTTTGAGAAATAAGAAAAAGCGCTAGACTAACTTAAAAAGCAAAAGAAGTTTTGGCTTCTAATGGTCGAAATTCTAGAGATAATTCACTTTTCTTTACAAAACATGGCAGCTAACACAAGTACAATACGAGCGTTAATTGTTAGTAATAAATATGTGATGATATGATATGTTCATGTATTTTGCTTCATATCACTAAATACCTATGCATTAATGCTGATGTTCCCTACTCACTCGGAATGTAAACGTTCTAGAAAGTTTCAGAACTGTTTCTGAAAGGTTGCAGATTCAAAGTTTTTTTTGTGGATACGATACATCATATAACAAATCGGGTACATTGCAGCACAAGCTTTATTTTTTTTTTGAAAAATCAAAAAATCTGAGGCAATCTCACAGACATAGAAAATATTAGTATTTCATTTTTAAGAATAACTTTTTTTTGATTTTTCAATTAAAATTCATCTCTTCATTCATTGCCTTGACTCATCTCTTTCTCGGTTGGAAATCTTTGCTAAGAAAATTGGCAGAAACTAAACATATTTTGAATGCTGCATACATTCCATATTTCTATTCATATAATATTACAAACATTTCTAAGTTCATGAGAATAGAAATTTAACAATGAAATGTGTTTACAATAATATTCGCAACGGCTGTCATTGTAACGCTGTGTTACCTGACAAGCACATGCTGTTGCCATAAATATTTGTATGTGTCAAAACCTGGCAGCCAGTCAAAGAAAGTCAATGTAGTGCATTCTTACGATGTCTATAAGATAAGAATATCAAAATAATATGAGCCATTTATTTTGAAAGTGGTATAACTTAAGTTTCAATCTATTGAAAAAAAAATATTATTTCTGTATATAGAAACAATTGTTTCAAAACTAATTGTTTTAATAAAGTTAAAGTTACAGAAAAGCAGATAAAGTAAATGTCATTAATATTTTACTGAAAAAACCATCAAATTTTGCAAATATTGTAAGCAATATAATCTTCAATTTCAACTTAATCTGCATTGCGCTTTTCCCATTTTGTTTTAAATTTTTCATCCTTCATTTCATTACACAATAAATTATCCACTTTTTCTCATCACCTGCAGCAGCCAACACACAGACTTGGTCTGCCATGCGACACACACACACATACTACAATTTCCGTTACAAATTTTAAAGCATATTTTCTGGCGCTCCCTTTGCGCGTGTGTTATATGCAATACAGCATGAACTTTGTAAGAAAATAAAAAAAAATAATATTAAATAAAAAGAAATAAATAAATTCTTTTATACGACGATTTCATTAAGTTATACGATTACGTGATGCAACAACAACAACAGCAATGATAAGTAACAAGAACTGTGGCCGCAACATATACACACAAACGCATTCGCAATGTCACATCATTCGCAGTTGTAGCATCAACATCGGTAACAGCAACGAGTGTCAACGAAACGGAAACGGAAATGCAAAAGCATGCAAAGAGCAAACAATTGCATTACGTCGGTATCTGCATACATACAAATTTGTGCATTTCTCTGTGTGTGCTATTTTTGTGTGCATTTGCAGCACGTTTGCCAGTCAGACAGTCAGTTTGTTTTGTTCACTTTTTCTTCATTTTGCATATGTTTGCTGCACAGTGTGACAAAATAAAGTGGGGAATTAAATGGATTCGATTGGAAAATTTAGTTTTATAAAATATGAACTTTCCTTAATATATAAATTCAATGCTGTTCGTTAAATAATGTAAAATTTTCATAAAATTAAATAAAATTGATTTTATGCAGACTTTTTCACGTATTTATTCCCAGGATGAAGCAAAAATTTCTATATTAATAATGAGGTTGTGAAGTTTCTCTCGGAAAATGTATTTTAGTAGAAGTATGTCCCAGTTGAATGGTGCTGCTATTCATTTGGACATAATTAATTAGAATATTTATTACGTAGCATGTTGCTGTTTAAGTGCTGATACTACAACCTAAAAATATATTTCGTACCGGAAAAAGTGATCGAAAAAGATGGCTCACTTATCGAATGCAAATGCTCATTGCATACAATTGCTTTACGTAGGCTATGCTGCGCATACATCAGAGTATGTGCTGTGTAATTTTATCGCTTTGATGAAATCGCTCGTACCTAGTTTTATTGGTAGCACCTATCTTGTTGGGTAAATTCTACAAAGATAATGATTAAAAAAAACTTCCAGCAGATTTTGTTTTATTGGCTTAGGTACAAAATTACCAGTTTCTTCGGGCATCAATAATTCTTTAGGTCATTTCCTAGGCGGGATGATTAATTCAGTGAAATAGTTTTATCTGCCGCTTGTTACAGATTGTTGTTGCAAACGACGATCATTCTAGTTCACAAACTACTTCTTGTTTTATAAAAAGTATACTTTAACCTTAAAATACTTCTTATTTTATAAAAAGTATACTTTAACCTCAATAGATTTATGCTTAAGCAAAATTACTACGGCGATATCATATTTAATATTGTCAAAGCATTTGGAGAGTCAATGTAATAATCAACCAATCTCGATTTTATAGCAAAGGAGCTAAGTGCCACCTGACTACAAAACCATCGAAATAATTTCCAAGCGGAACTGGTACTCTTACTTGGGGCTCAACGTCACCAATACTACAAACCTTCATGGAGCCATTAGCATATCAATTTTTACCATAAACTTCTGTTAAACGCCCTCCATTGCTACAAACATCAATATCAGCGGAATGGATCGCAGGACATAGAGTGTGGAGCCATTAGCTATTCATTAATTTTTAGCGATTCCATGAAAATACTAATGCAGTCCACATGTATTCATGTGAACGCTCGGAACGTCTTAGTTTTGGTGATATCAAGAGAAAGCGACGCTACCGTTGCCCTACGACGTTATTCTCTAGGTTTTGTTAAAAGCTTTGCAAATATTTTTCCTTTATTTTTGCAAAATTATAAGCAACATCGATGAATAGTTATACTCATTGTTGGCAGTAATGCTCACAACTCCAGCCACAACTGTAAATTTTTTTTTATAAAGGGATGGCCGCTTTGTAGGCAGCTTGCCTACATCTCTATATACAATGTGTAACAAACGAATGGAAGATTGCCTTAAAACATCGCTTGCGAAGTGACTGCATAGTTTAGCGAGTTGCCTACATCTCCACACACAAAGCATGCAGCCGACAGGCAAGACCACTTACATCTTCATATACAAAGCAAGCAGACTGCCCACAGCTTCATATACAAAGCATGCAGCCAGCAAGCAAATAAACATAATATAACAGTAACAATTTCGTTTGTGAAACATACAACACAAAGGGTATAGCTTTTCATACATGAAAAATCAATGTACTTCATCGATTTGCCACTGGTAATGGCACTAAGTGACGCTGTTTTCATAGAGTTTCAAATTTTTGAGCTTGTAGAGAAAAACTTTAAGTGCGAGGAATTTCATCGCAGATCGAAACTTATGTGTATGTGTCCCCATTGTAAGACTTCTACTAAGTCATCCCAGTATGATACAGCATTAATGATAAATGAAATTGTCATTGAGAGCTTAATTACCTTCTCACGAGTGGCATTTATAAAGGTTGGCTTCAAGCCGCTCATGACTACAAATATTTAGCATACAAGTAATAGGATTAAATAGATAATACTGAGGATATAGCAAATTGAAGTTTTAGATTTTGCCTTAGCCTAACAACTTGCTTCATGGTGCCGCGCATTAGTTACTTAAAACTTGAAACATTTTGAAAGGTTATAATAAAGCTACAAATGAAAAATGGAGTCCGAATATGGAATGCTCCTTACCGTGAACTTATACATTATCACATACATTTCAAATCTCCATTCAGTGCATTTCCACAAAGCTCAAATGCCATTCGAGATCCAAATATGATATATGAAACCTTTTAAACTGCAAATTTCGTCCCACTGTACGTGAGTCCATTTATTTGTCCCGCATGTTTATGCAAGACAAACAGCACAGCAGCAGCAGTAAAAATAACAAACAAAAAATTTATAATAATAATAAAATATTTTTATCGAAAAGTAAAATTCAAGCGAAAAACGAAAAGTTATGCATTCTCGCTACCGTCACGTTTTTCTTGCACGCAGGTAATTTTTTTTTTTTGTGATACTTTTGAACTTGCAATGCATGCTGCTAAGGTTATTGTTGTCGTTGGCATCCTTCGCCAGGATATTGTCAAAAAATGAAGTGCTCATTGTGGCAATATTACGGAAATATGTACATACTTACGCCTGTGTGTGAGTACGGCAGCGTGAGGAAAAAGCAGAAAAACGAAGAAAAGCTCATTAAGCAGCTGAATGCAATTTTGAGCGGTTTTTCTTTATTTTCACACAGCGCCTCTGCAAATGCATTTATTTATTTGAACACACACACACACATACATACATTGTGTATCTTGTGCTTGTATTTACTTAACAAAATAAATAAAATAAGCAAAGTTTGAGCTGTTGTGTGTGTATTTGTATTAAAACGCATGCAGCTCATTGCATCATCAGCTTTATATCTCCCTATGGCGTTGTTGCTAGTAGATGAGTGTATTTAACATTTAATTGTTATTGTTGTTGCGCTACCATCACGGAGTTGTTCTTGCGTAAAAGTTTTCCGTTTAAAATCACCGCTGCAGGACATTGCACTTAAAAATCTTAAACAACAATTTATAAACTTAAGGATTTTGTTTGGAAGCAACTGTAGTGAATTTGCTTTGCTGGAGGAAACTTTGTTTTTCTTAGTTGCCTGAATGTAAGCAATGATTTTAAAAGAATATTCCCAGCAAACATTCGAAAATTTTTAAAGTTTTAACATTGATGGTGATCGACATTTCCGGAAAAGTATTACGCGATCAAACTTCAATGCGATTAATAAGTGAAGTTAATAACAATCAAAAATAGTAATAATTTTGTCATTGCTATTGAAAAATATTTTTCTATTTCGGATTGACATTAACTGTAATCACATTTGAACAATTTATTTTTATTTTTAAATATGAAATTTTTTTTTTTAAATCACTACATTAGAAATTTAAAAGTAATATATTTTTATTTCTTTTTATTTCTTACACTCGAGACCAAATACATAAATCTTTTATATCTTAAAAAATAGAAATTATAAATGAAATATACACTTCATAAACTTTTCCAAATGACCTTCAAGTTTTTATATTTTTAATGTGCAAATAAAGCAACAAAAAAGTCAAATGTCATTTAGAAAAAGATGCTGACCATAAATGGCCTATAAAAATGGAAACAATTAAAACAAAAGCATCAATAACTCAAACAATAAAAAGTTTCACATAAAAAAGCAAATAAAACAAAACACAAATTTTAAGAATTAATTGCAATAAAATTTATGAGCGCATATTTTTCGCAAGCCACTGTATTCCTTTACACTTCTTCCTCGCCACTGGCAACATCAGGAGCAACGTCATCCGCATGTTCCACAACTGGTAGCTTATCAATGGCATCGAGAATAAATTTCAGCGAATGCCCAGCTCTTGGCATCCAGTCCGACCAACGTTCACCCGTTGCCGCCACCGTATTGCCATCAGCATCGTCATCATCAACGAAATCTGAATTTTCACCACCGGTAAGAGAACGCGCACCACCCAGATAATCAGTGTAGTCGTAGTCACTCACAAGCGGATTAACCTTCGAGTAGTAAATGGCCGCAAATGTGGAGTAGATGATGAGTATCGCTGTGCCAACCTGATGTCGGAGTTGTAGCATATGTGTGACATTAAAGCGAAATGGAAATAAAGGAAAGAAACAAAAGAGAATATAATTAATAAGGAACTTTTCATATACTCTTTGGGGTGAAGTGAAGGAAAATACGGGAGAGAACAAATTCACAAAAGAAACTGAAATACGCTTAAAAATGTTAAAATGATTGCCTTTTTAAAAATAATGAGTTCATAATTATCTTTTGATGTGACAAAGAATTGCTGTCCAGCAGAGTCTCTACAGAGCACAGCTGCAAAGACAATACGTTTGTATTTGTCTTATGAAATTGAGCAGCGTATGCTTATGTTTAATGAGATTGAGTGCACTTAAAAATAATGACAAGATAGTTGAATTGAATATCATCTACCTGGATTAAGAATAATTATTGATATTAAACGTATGGATCATATAAGAGTTATCCTCTCAAATCAGTTGAAGAATTATATTTAATTTATGCAATCTGCTGTGAAAATAAGCTTCAAGTAGATTTCACCTGATAAGGAACAGCATATTTAACTATGTTTTGTACGTATGTCAAATTTATTGGCTCAAAACCATTTGGCAATGCAGTAGCCAAAAAAGAACACTCTGTGGCCACATAAATAGCACAGCAACAAATAATGCAAAAAGCATAGAAAAAAATAAAATCAAACAACTGAGCAAGATCGCATGCTTCACTACTGCATAAGGATACGAGTAATGCGTGTGCTATAAGATCATCTAATAAAGCCACACCACGTGGTAATCATAACAGCCGATAAGCAACTAAAGTATAGTTTTCAGATTGCACAAAGCATTAGAAATTATACGCATAAAAGCGCGTGCAGCATCAATTTCGGTCTGTTAGACATTATTGGACTGTACTTTTTCAAAAATAATGAAAATCGCAACGTTACAGTCAATAGAGCAAGGTAATGTGCGCCAAAATGAAAGAATTTGACTTGGTAGACATGTTGTTTCAACGGTGCCACAAGCCACACGGCACTCGATGGACCAATTGAGAGGCGAATTTGGTGAGCAATTAATCTCACGTTGTGCAGCAGTCCATTGGCCGCCAAGATCATGCGATTTGACCTCACTAGACTATTTTTTGTGGAGCTACGTGAAGCTACAATTGCAGCACTGGAAGAAAACATTACTACTGGTATTGATGGGATTGCGGCCGAAATGCTGGAAAAAGTATGCCAAAATTGGAGCTTCCAGAAGGACCACCTCAGGTGTAACCGCGGGCAACATTTACTTTAATTGTTCTTTACAAAATAAATGGCAGAGATTGAAATATTGTTTCAAATAAATATTTGATTCACTATTGGAAATTTTTTGTTTATATAAATAATGTTGAAAAAATCACATAAAACTAAAAGCCGAAAAATGTTAAAAAGGCTAAAAAATAAGGCAACAAAAAAAAGTGTTAATGTAATATTTTCATTGTCATCAGGTGTTTACACTTAAAAATGTTTCACAATCACACAAAAAAATGCCTTAAGCAAGCAACTTAAAGGCCAATCAGCGCAATGCAATTTTGGCTTGTAACTTTTATATAAAAATAATTTTCAATTATGTGGGAATATTTTTATTTTGTATATAAGCAAAGAAAAAAAGAAGTTACTTGATTCGCTTGCAGAAAACTGAAAAAATTAATTAAAGTCACTTATATGCCCGCAGTACTCAATTGATGTTCAAAAGTTCGTGGCGGAACGCTCTACGCAGCTATATGGTGATATACAATGGTATTGTTTGGGCAAAAAAAAAAAAATAAAATCAAAGATTTCGTTATTTCACTTGTATGCATAACTGACTAACTACGTGTGTGCATGCAATTAAGCCAGGATATTAAGTTTACAGCAAAGGTGGTTTGAAGAAAATCACTTTAGAACATAAGCAGCTACAAGTAAAATAATTGAAAAATAAACACCTTAAAATAAAAAAATTGAAGCATTCAAAAAAGTCAATTTAAAACTTAAATCATTTTGATTTTTGGGTAATTTTACCAGTAGAAAAATTGCTAATAAATTTAGTTATTTTAATGCGTCTTATACAAAAATCTGCAGCAAATGAAATTAAAAATCACGCAAAAGCTTGTGCTTTTAAAGTGAAAAGTTAAAAAGAAATACTTCAAAAAAGCACACAAAATTGTTTTATAAAATAGGCTGAAACTTTAAGGCACAAGGGGTAAAGTTTCGCAAGTGAACCTGTTGCATTTGTTAAGTCTCATAAAACGGCCTCAAATTGCCACGAAATGTAGTTCTTTTGGGTGGTAATTTTGGTATGAAATATTTTGTAGTTTTGTTAAAAACTGCATAATGTGGAGGCAGTGGAGTTTTCTCACTTTACTTAAAAATCGTTTCATAACAACAATTCATAAATTGATGTATTTTATTTTTATCAATTTACTTTTTTACTCAATCACTATTCACGATAAAAAGTCCTTTTTGAAATAAGCTGTTTAATAAGAAAACTTCACATTTTTCTATCTATTCTATTGAGAAACATTAAGTGAATCAAAAAACTAAATATTTTTGTAACGTTTTTAAAAAAGATGTCTAATATTGATCTTTTCAACTAACTATTATTATCCAAAAGCACGCTAAAAAGTTTATAAAAACTTAATTGCGATAAAATATTTTACTAAGCTTTTTTAATTATTTTTATTTTTTTAAATATATTAATTAATTTTTAAAAATGTAGCCCACCTTTTTTTATTTTTACTTAAGATATTTTTTAATAATTAAATTTTTCTATAATTTGTTAAACAGCACCTTGAAGAGGTCGCCAAATAGTCGACAAAACGTTGGCTACATTTTTAAAAATCTCATCCCATTTGTTCCTCTGGTATGAGAATGTTGAATAACTTTTGAAAGAAACAATAGATTGCAAAGAATGGGGCTTTTTTTTAATTCAATCCTTTACAATTTATGTGGATAACTTTTTAAAAACAATATCGATCAAATGACCATCTTTATTGGCCATAGCAAACTGTGCTCTTTCTCAGGTATTTTCCATCACTTTTTTGGTATAGTATGGCAGCTATTTCGGTACGAATATTGGTCTTTAACTTGTAAACTTTACTCTTTAAATAAGCCCCACAAAAAAAAGTCCGGGGGATAAAGTCGGGGTACCTTGTTGGCCAGTCAATATCGCCTCTTTTCGATATCAAAAGTTGCAAAAACCGGGGCATGGCGCCTCATTTTGTTTAAAACAGAAGTCAGTTAGACCTTTTTCACGCATTTTCGGAAACTCAAAATGTGCCAACATCCAACGATATCGATTATCATCGACTGTTTCGCTTTCATCGAAGAAAAATGGCACACGCTGGCCCAAGCAGTCACTTTTTGATCATGTTATGGTGTTTAATGAATTTCCTAAGGATTTACTGTCCCTCAAATGCGGAAATTTCGTTTATTAACACCGCCAGAGTGAGTTAAATGCGCCTGGTCAGTCATTAAAACTTGCAACTAAAAGTTCGGCATGGCTTCCGTATTCTATATGACGCAACCTGTTTGTGGCCAACATTCTTTGAGTCACATTTATTTTGTAAGGAAACAAATGAAGATCATTCTTCAAAATGCACCGCAAAGTGATTCCACTGATGTTCAACTGCTGAGTTCGGTGGCGATACGAGACACTTGGGTCCTCGGCAACACTCAATCTCACGGTTTCAAAAATTTGATGATAACGTCTTGAGTGTGAATGTTTGTAGGTTTGTTTATCGACTATTCCGTGCTCAAAGAAATTTTTAGCCAGCGCCTGAATTGTTTTGTCGGTGGGCGCTTTTTTGTCGCAATATTTTGCACGATATACTCGTTAAGTTAGCACAATTGAACTTCTATTTCAATGTACATCATCACTATTTTGGGGCGTTTTTCGGAATAACGCGGTTCATTTTTAAATCATACTGGTTTGACGTTTCCAAAACTTACCTAAGAGAGCAAATCGGTTGACAAACGGCGAAGCTATTCAATGTTAACATACCGAAGGAACAGATGGCACACCTGTACAACTTGTCATAAGACAAAATTCTAGAAAGAAATTTGCCCAAAAAAATAAAGTCAGTGATACAAAAAAAAAATTTTTTTTGTTAATATTTTTCTTTATTTTTTGAAAATTTAGTTTTGAACAGCATTTGCTTTTAATTTTCAGTCAATTTCTTTTTTTTCAATTAAATTCTTTTTCTTTTTTAAATCCACCCTACTACACATCTGTGTCTGAGCGTATTTTTGCATGCATGTAACACTTTTAATTTCAAGCGTTTATACGCATTTGAATGCTTTCGTATGTTCAATATTGGCTCGATAGTACAGCTATAGCACACACGAACATTTAAAATAAAAAAAATATATTCCCTATACTGGACGGATATTGATAATTTGCAATGAATGTATTGCAAGTGAAGTTCCTTTGTGTGCGGCATACAAAAAAACATTGCACACATTGACACAGATATCAATGCACACACTCGAGCTCACTCATGCTTACACTTACAGAAAAAACTTTGCTTTATGCGGTGGTAATGGTAAAAAAAAGTTTATTAATTAATTTATTTGTTTTTATATTGCACATACAAGCAACAAAAAGTGAAAAACTAAAAATAAAAGTACAATAAACGAAAACAAAATAAAATAAAATAAACGAAAAATGAGGTACAAAAGAAATAAAAGATGCATTGAACTGTTAATAAAGAATTGCAGTAGCAGCGACAGCAACAGCAACAGTAGTGGCAAATTAATGTGTCGAATGCAGTATTTTAAAAGCAATAAATTATAAAGACACGTTGTGGTCAACGGTGTGCATCAAGGGGTTGTACTTTTTGAAATTTAAATTTAATATCTTTTATGAATAAACAATATACAATGCTTATATACATGCAGCGAATTCTATCATATACAAAAAAAAAATCTTTCAAAAATTCCATTTAATTAAAAACAAATACTTTCTTCATTTTAACCGCACGCCTACAACTATGCTAGTTTAATTTTCTCACATTATGTAGTGGCCAAAATTTTGGATGCCCAAAGCAACCATCATTTTGCATTTACTGTAATACTAATGGACACCAACTAGTGACCGAATAATTTTGTAAGCTATGGTGTCAAAAGTGAGGAAACAGTAATGACGTCCCCACTGCCACATTGCACAACAATACAGCAAACAACATAAGCACAAATAAACAAGCAGCAACAAATATTTTTGCTGTCATTTCATTTTAATGCCATTTTACTTTGCATGCAGTCATACGGAAAGTTATTTGCCAAAAATTCAACAGCTACAACAAGACAACAAAAGTAAAATACAAAATATTGCCAACGTGGTTACTGTTGCCACATTTTATCAAACCATTGCACACTAACATTAACCCAGCAACACCTACAACACCAATGCAAGTGCTTTGCTTTTGTTTTGTAAAATTTTCGTTGCCTATTTTTAGGTAGCATTTTCAAAGTTAAATTAAATGCAATACAACCATTGTTGTTTACTTTTTTGGGCGGCAACGCAACCGCACGCCATTCAATTTTGATTTAAGTAACTTATTTAATACGAGAACTCTAATAGCAACTAAATAATGGCATTTTTTCGTTTGATTTTTTTGAAAATTTTTTGTTTTTAGGTGAAATTTTTTAATATTTTAATTTCTTTGTTTTATTTATAAGAATTTTTTCACTATTTATATAAATTGTTGCTGCATCTATTTGTAGATTTATTTATTTGTTATGAAAATCCTCTACTCAACTGTCAACAAATGGCAGTCGTTTCTAAATTTACCTTATGTTTTTGTCATATTTATCATTGTCCTCTTGTGAGTTATAAATGTAGTTACTCATTTTCTGTTGGCTAATAAAAGTAACCAACAATTGCAGCTACAAAATCTTTGTCAGCTGACACATAAATTAAGCAAGACAAATTATTTTGTAGAAATTTTAATACAAATTATTAAATTCAGAGAACTTAAACGAGGAATGGCAAATGAATGAAACTTAAAAACGCGTTACACATACCAAAATTTATTTGAAGCAAACTATTCTTTAGGGTTTCATCAATTAAGTTATATGACTTTTAAAAATTGTTTTTAAAAATACAGTAGCTAATTTAATAGCCATTAAGTTTCAGCATAGATTATCTCAATACCATTCGTTGATTTAAGAGTTCTATGTATGAAGATAACAAAATTGATTTCCGTTTCAGGCATGACAATACACTTTCCATGTTTTTTATTAATTCTTTCGTACTTTTTTTCTGCTCTATTTAATTTATTGGACGATTTATACGTCAAACATCCAAAGTAGAACCACATTAAGCTTTGAGTAAAATTGATGGAAATTGTAAAGCTGATGAACTTACTAGGCAGGGGACTACAACACAAATTCCACAGGACACAAATAAACCCAGGGATCAATTTGCTACATAACAAGGCAAATCGTGCCGAAATGAAATACTTAGCGCTCTCTAGAAATGATATCTTGCACAAGACACAGTGTCTCGTCAATTTTTGTAGCTATAACTGGACACTGCCTCATCGCCAGACATGCGAAGAGATTAAGTGTGCGGTCTTTTAATTTCTGTAGAATTTGCTGGGAAGAGGAGGAAAACGCTGAACATTTTCTAATTATTTTTTACTGAGCCTTCAGTTTAATACTGTTCCAGAACCGCAAACCAAAAAAAAACGCAAACAAAAAAACTAAATACTTCTTTGCTCCTATCTCGCACTTGCCAGAAAGCTACATAAAACATTTGGTTTGCTTTTATTTATTTATCTGGATGACCTAAGTATAGATCAGCTACTTAGTTCTATTAAGAAATCTTATTGTTTTTTTTTAAAGGAGAGTACAGTTAATTATCCTGTGTTATCACAATGGCTCAATATTTGGTCTGATTGAGTCAGTTTTTAAGCTTAGTCCCAATTCTACCTAACCGAACCTACCTCAGGCCAACATCAATCTCATTTTTGCGTAAGAGAATTGACAAAAAAACTCTATATTTCGACCTCGTTTTGCTATTGAATCTAAAGCAACACGTGTCAAAAGCTGTCCCCTAAAATTGTTAACCCTCTAATGCATAAATTAGGGAAACCAATATTTTCTTCGCTCAGCAAAATACGTGCAAAATCGAATCTTGACAGCATCGGTAATGGGTCACTAAACTTTCAGAATTCGACATAGGAAATTGTTGGAAAATGCTGAAGAAGGAATGGCTTCATGTTTGAAAACAAATTTTTGGCTTCGTTGTCTATGAGAGAAAGAAGACTGCCAGACTTTACAAAGCTGATCGAAGGTACTATCTTTAACTTTGTTAATATTAACATGGATGACCTTATTGGCACCACCATCAGGTGTTAGGGGTTATCTATAAAAGACGTTAGCAGCAAGTGGAAGGAGATCATAAAAACGGACATGCAGGGGGGAGGTAGTCAAGGCTTTTTTGGAGGTTAATTTTTGAAGTATATACTTCTTTACGCACGCTTGACATGGGGGTACGCTGGTGAATGCGTTACGGAAATGGGCGAACGAAATGCGTTACGAAAAGTGTGATCGGGCAAATTATGTTAACGCATGCATAAAAACTTGAACTTTATGTGTGGCATACTTTTAGGTTTTATAAAAACAGGGTGTTTACGCATGCATTTAATTAAACTCAAAGCTGCTTGCTTCACTCAGGGTGGCTCCGGAAATGACCGTTTTTGACCCATTTTTGAAAAAAATTTTTTTTCTTGTAATTAATGGGAAAATGTCGAAAATGGATTTTGGACATCATGTAGAGTGGCTCCGGACCCTGAAAAGTACCGTTTTCAACCATTTCGGTCCTTTTCAAATTCCGGAGCCATTCTAAGTTACATCCAAAAATCATATTCAATCTTTCATAATCGATTGGAGCAAAAAAAAATATTAGGGTGGATCAAAACAAAAATTTTAGGGTGGATCAAAATAAAAATCATTTTTGTTCCAATCGATAGGGAAATGTCGAAAAACAGCACACTCGTTTTTTTTTTTTTTTTTTGTAAGAATCAAATACTTTGTGGAATCCATTAGGAAGGAGGTAGCGTTGTAGGACAAAAAAGGAAAACCAGAGGAGAAAGTAGTAAGTAGAGCTATCCACTTCTTCTGTGTTGAAATCGCCTATCGAGAAGCAAATGATACCATCGCATCATTTCCATGAAATTCAATTGAAATAATATTTAATAATAATTTTAATAAATGTCTTCTGAATCTTTAGTATAAAAATTTGTCTTGTTGTGAATATTTGCTCTTTAAGTCTTTAAATTCAAACGTTTAATTCTAAATCACAAACTCCCCGCGACTCACCTGAAAAACAGCCCAAAACTTATAGGAACCCTCAGTGATGACAAAATCATAGTAACCTTTGAGTGGATCTCCTTTGATGTAACGACCCTCAGCCAACGCTTTTTCGGTGACTGCTAACTTTCCATTGTCCAAATCGTTGTTGTTATTATTGTTCTCATCGTTACCACTCAGCGTCTCCGCAGCACGACGTTTACGTTCAACGCTGATGAATTCCTGGCTGTCGTCGGCAGCATCATCATCATTTGGACTGGATTTACGTGGCTCAACCTTAGCGGTAGGTAACCGTTTTACTGCTTTTGTTGGTGACATTGTTGTTGTTGTTGTCGTCGTCGTCGATAAAGTTGTTGCTGTTTTTGTTTTGTTAGCTTTTGTTTTTGTTCTTGTACCGTTACGTTTTTGTTGTGTAGCCGCAAATTCTGGCGGCTGCTTTGAATTAATGCGCGTCTGTTGCTGCTCTTCCTGCTGTTGCTGTTGCTCTGGCAGTTGTTGCTGCTCTGCGGTCTTCTGATGTCGCTCTGCTAATGTGTTCCATGCCGATGCGAATGCCTGATAAACATCCCACATGGTCTTCAGTTGCCTTACAACAGAAATTAGTGTATTCACTCCACCCGGTTGTGTAGGTGTGGCATTTGTTGTGATTGATGCTGCTGTTGGTTTTTGTTGCTCCAACAATGTTGGTGTACGTGGGCGATATTGTTGTTGTTGTGGTGGTCGCCTCATTTGGTATTGCGCTTGCTGTTGTAGTTGATATTGTTGTTGTTGCAGCTGCTGCTGCTGTTTTCTACTCTGTAGCGTTGTGTATGCCGCTGCTTCAGCTTGAACTGGCCTTGCGGCTGCAAAGCCATAATCTGCCGTATCGCCATAACTTGCGTAAGGATTTCTAAATTGTGTAAGAAGAATTTTTATAAAAACAAAAATTAAAAAACAACAATTTAATAAAAAATTTTTTTCGCTTATTTAAGTAAATGAAATATTAAATTTTTGTTACATTAACTTAGTCACGCCTTAAAGCAGGCAATGAAAATTGGAAGAAATTTAATTGAGTTTGAAGGAAATAGTTGTGTGCATGTGTCTGTATATGAAGTTCTTGAAAACAATTACAAAATCTTTCAAATTTAACCTTCAATTATCAAATTTTGCTTTGTGTAAGTTCTATAATCTTGAAAATTATTTAATTTGATTTACACACACCATATGTTTGTGAGTGACGTTGATTTATTTCATAATCGCATGTCAGTTGCTTAAAGCAACCGTTAAACCGCAACATTTAAAACTAAATTCATCTAACAAAGGAAATTGCAAATTAACTAACTTGGCAACACTGTCACAATTACACATATACACACTCATAGATATATGTACTTTCAACTTAGTAATCAAAGAATCCTTTTAAGCTGCTTGTTATTAAGCTTTGTATAATCACAATGAAGCTACAAACAAATATGCATTTGTATGTACATATATTTGCTTTGTGTGTGTTGGAATGTAAACATTTAATAAAATTATATAAAACCCACAAAATAATGACAACTACAAAGGAGGCGCAAACTAATCTACTTATAAAATTACTTTGTTTGATTGTATTTCATACAAAAACGCATATATACGCACAAAATTCTTGTAAAATGCAGTACGCCTAATTGACAGTAAAAAATATATTTACAATAAACATTCAAATATTTAAGCATTCAGCTAAAATACTCAGTCGAAAATTGAAAATTCGATGCACAGTAACATAAGTCGAAAAAATATTATCACAGAAACTTAGCAGAAAAAAGTTTCCCAAATCTAATGTACTAACTGAAAAGGTGGTAGATTTGATTTTTCAGAAATCGCTACAAATTCTCTGATTGGAAACTTCAAAGAAATTTTTCAATTTGCGTGCTTTCACAAATTTCTTAAAGTTTCAGAAATTGAAAATATTTCCAAGCAAATGCTTAAAATGTTTAATGTCTCAACTAAAAAGTATTATTCATCATCAACGCATCATTTTCTAAATTTTAATAGTGTTCAGTTCTAGCTTCCTCATCAACAAAAATGACATAGCTATGTCCTGTAAGAAACATTACATTACAGTATTAAATGCATATCGCGAAATCATGTCCTTTGAACGTCTAAGGTCTTGGTTTACAATGCTAATTGAATTATAACGATGTAGCTTCTATCGTAAAAGATCGACTATGGACTAAATATTCTTATTGAATGCTGCCAAAAACTTCTGAATTTGAATTTGATACCCACCATCTTTTCATCGATCATCGAGATTTGCAAAAAAACAGAGTCAAATAGAGATGTTCTTGTCTAAGACTGAGATATGAACATTGGTGTCCAAGGTCAGACAAGCAGATAATCGACAACATTTTTTCTTTTAATTTTAATTTTTAATTACAAAAGCTTAAGTTATCTTAAGAACATTAATAATGATTAGTATGCAGGGAGTCATTGCTGAAATTGAAGATAATGTAAAAATGTGCGTCTTACGGCGCAGTTTCAGAACAAGCCCGCCATAAAGAGAGCCTTAAGGACGCTTTAGTTCAGGCTACACAGATTGATAGCAGTCTAAAATGAAGTCATAGCATGTATGACTGGCAACTTCAAATCATTTCCTACAGGTGCGGCAGAGAAAAGTACGTACGATGATTGTACGCCTTTTGAGATAAAATTGTGTGCTGTAAATCAAATATTGACAACAACAACAAAAACAACAGCAAAACCACATTTAAACTTAAAAAACAAATTGCGGTTGAATTAAAATTCATCTTCGCCGTAATGTAAAGAGTTCTTAAAATAGTAAAATCAATGTGAGGTACCTTAAATTAAGCTACTTAAATAAGCAGCTTTTACATAAATACATATTGCTCACACGCATTTATGTTAGGTTAAATATTAAAAAACTTAAATAAATATTTAAATTTATATTTCAAAAAAGATGCAACATTTTCAACCTTTGATTCAGATGAATTTGCCCGTTCAAACTTGCTTTAAAATTTGCGATATTGCAAACATGGCCTCAAATTGTTAAACATCACGGAACTTCTCTGGATAACTTTGAAATTTTCCTGGGAAAAATCATCCAAAATTTATGTATTAAGAAATATGCTAGCTAATAGACGATTCTTTTAGCTTAACTTGTGGTATGCAGTAATAATATTTATAAGAAAGTCGATGGTGCACTGAATCGGCGGAAAGATCCAAACTAATGCTCACGTTCATGCTGCCTTAAAAATTTAGGTTTTTATCGACCTTGTTAACATTTTTCGACATTTTCTATATTCTTCAAATATTATATTATTTTTGACTTTTAAAAAAATGTTCTGCTTATTCAACAACACTTTTCAAAACTTTAAACATTTGTCAACCTTTTTTACATTTTTCGACTTCTCCACAATTTTCCAACCTTTACTTCGACTTTTTCATATTTATCGATTTTTCCAATATTCTTTGATTTGTTCAACATTTTTCGACTTCTCTTAATATTATCAACATTTTCAAAAATTTTCTAAATTTTTTCAACATGTAGTATAACTATATCAAAATAAAACAAATTTTTCAATTAATTTCAACTATTTCAACATTTATCGTTATTTTCAACATTACTCGACTTTTCCACCATTTTTTTGATTTTTCCAAAACATTTTTCGTTGACTTGACATTCAACATATTTCGATTATATATTCTGTAATTCAACTTTTTCAGTCATTTACGAATTTTTTAATATTTTTCGACGACAAATTTTTACATAAGTAATTTTTTTAAGTTCATCTTTTGGAAGATTGTGCCTGGCATCTTACTTTTTTCACTTTCTTTTTTATACTCATTTCAGTAAATATGTAATATTTAAGTCTGATATTTTGAATAAAATCCTGAAAAATAAAAGCTACTACATATATTGGGGTACAAGTCAGTAATTTGAAACAATAATAATTTTAAACATAAGATTCATCTTTTCATATATGTTATACAAATTACAGCGTATGTAAAAATTATTTTTTTCTTTTTAATTTAACATTTTGGTTCAAAAAAAATTTTTGTCATTGCTTTTTTTTTACTTTTCGTTCCTTTTCTTATTAGTCAATCAAAAAAAATTGCCTTGTTTTTGTTTTCCATTCACTTTGTATATAAAATGTTTATTTTTCGTTTTCGCATTTTTATGGTTGGCTTTTTATTTTTTTATGACCTCAGAAAAACGTGTTTATTTGTTGTTTACTGCAAGTGTAAATAAATCAATGCTTAATTTAGAAAAGCGACGAATGAACAGAGGGGTAGACACTTAAAAAATGTGCTGAAATTCGCTACTTTGTGTGAGGTAATAAAAGCTTTAAAGTTCAAAAGCATTAAATGTGAAAAGGTTCAACTGGTCGTATACGTGACTTTAATTTGCTGTGAGCTTAGATTCAAATAACACACATACGCACTCTTGACTAAATTTTATAAAGCAATGCGAAATATATTAACTATTAATATCGGGTAGTAGTGATTTTCAAAGACATGATAATTTAAAAAATGCATTTTCAACTTTATGAAAAATAAATAAATCTTTTGCAAAAATTTTAAATTTTTTTAAAATTTTTCAGACTTCAATGTCGCTGCTCTGATATGACTTAGAAACTGCATGTTCAAAAGTTTTTTCTTTGCTTTTATGTGTATTGCAATAGTATGTAATTTAATTACTAGCCGCGTACGCAATCGTAGGATTTGAAGAATTTTAATAGGGACAAAACTTCTTATTTTTATAAGCAATTCAAAAATAACTCATACCAATTTCAGCTTAAATTACTTTACAAAATTTAATTCAATTTAAAGTGCTCTAACTAAATTTCTTTAAAAAAAAAGTTATTATATAAAAACAACTGCATGCTGCTCAACAAATAAGCGCACAAGGTTATCAAGTAATTGTGCGCTTCGTCGTAATGCTGTATACCACATCGCAGCACAACAACAACAGTTAACACTCTCCAATCAGTGCATTTTAGTAGCGCTAACGAGCATAAGCAACAAACGCTACATTGCAAGTGAAAAAGTTATAGCGACAGTGGTAACAGCAATAACATGCTGCCGGTTGCATCGGTGGCAGTTTTCTAAGTAGTTGAAAAAAGGAATAGTACACTGAATACCATGAAGCACATGCTGCTAAGAAAATGACGTCGACACGCTTAATACTGTTGCTGGATTCTTGGTTTTGTGGCTCGTTGAATGCCGCGTTACGTTGCGCGTTTTGTCGCGTTGAGCACAAACGCATCAAAGTAGAAAATTCAAGAAAATCAACGAAGTAACAAAACGCTATCCCAAGCGAGGGCAAGTTGGCAACTAAAGGTGCTACACATGACTAACATTCATGAACATAAAGCAGCATTAGGGTGAAACTTAAATTTGAATTTTTCCATTTTCGAATTTTTGTTTTAATTTTTTGTTTAGACTTTTGACTCCAAGATCTTGGTGCCGATTTTACTTATGGCATTTATTTTTATGTGGATTTAAATGCTTTTATGTGATCTGCATTATTTTGTGAATTTAATTGATGGCCGCTTAGTTATTTTGTCGTTACATTGGGATTTTTGATATTGAAGATATACTGAAAGCTTTGTTTTAGGGATTAAATTTTTTCTTAGCCTCTATTCGATGCTGTATTATTTTTGACTACATTTCTTTAACTCTTTCAAAGCTATTGCTTATTTAATAAACATTTCAATTTAATTAAACATTTCAAGCCAGCGAATTTTATATTAAGCAACTTTTTGCTGTAAAAATTATCATCACTGTAACTCAATAACGATGCAATTCTTGATATATACTTAACAAGCATTTCCTTAGGCTTAAGCTGCCTTTGAAAAATATATTTTCTAAAACTTTGGCCATTCGTTCAGTAATTCCTTTTTCACGATCCCAAGGAAATCTCATGTAATTATTTTTTTTATATTGTCATTTTTCAAGTTATTGACTGCCTTCAGCACAAGTATTGAAGCCACCGTGTATACTTCAATAAAGCCATTTTACCTATCAAAATAACGGTATAAATATAATCACCTAAGTTTTTCTTTATAGATACGAAAAATCTAAATTTTTACTCGATTTCTACCCGATGTTTTTTATGTGTATTTTTTTTTTCTAAGATTTCGAATTCTGATGCTTAAATTAATAATTTATCTTTATTTATAGAAAATTAAAAGCTGTCTAAAAATAGCTTCGCATTGGCTGAACGATAGTGGACGAATGACTTTCACTTTAATTTCGAAATAATTTAATGTTGATCATACGCCACGTTATACAAAACTTCATTTATAGGATAGCAAGTTATTTTCCAATAGCTATAACATTTGTAGCAATTCTGACAAGTAGATAATTAAGGCTCTGCAATAAAGACTCAAATAAAATATTTTAAAATATTAATATTGAACATGTCAAGTTGTTGAACAACAAATAAGAAATTGATTAAAATTTTTAGGCTTTTGATGTTTAGTTGACCCTGCTTACATATTTTGCAATTTTATTCCAACGTCATGTTTTTAATAAAAGCATAAGCTTTCAAGAAAAGTAAATATTATCATGTATGAAGCTGTAAGCTAGTTTACAAAAAGAATTCAAAAAATTATTAAGTTGGTCCTCTGGAAAAATAAAATTTCTCATATGCAGTCATTTTTGTTGACTTTTGTGTACTCTGCAATATTCTGTGAGTTTGATTTATGGTCACATAGGCATTTTTTAATGTTGCCGAAACTTTATTACACTTTTTTATGTTTAGAAACTCTTGAACATTTCATTTAACTTTTGCATGTAACTATTTTTCTTTTTCATTGGTAGAAAAAGTTCTATTGAGAGTTGGCAATCCATTAGTGATATAAACGTTTTATAGCTGACATACTCAGCAATATTGTAATATTATTCATACTCTTTTTGAAAGGAGTATAACTGACAAGTTTTATTGTAACTTCTATAATGTTTTGCCATATAAAATTACACAAATTCAAATGATTTTACATATATCAGTGCTGCGATGTTACTTGCGTTATATTTTAAGTAATTATTTTGTTAAATTTAATGTTTTCTAGCTTAATATGTGATTTTTAACGATGGCTGCGGTCTATATTTTGTCCAAATTCTTAAACCATTTTGTACCCACATTTAATAATTTTTATTTTTTGAATAAGAAACAAAATCACTTTAATAAGGTTCACCCTAAGCAATATAACTTTTTATGTGCGTTTCCAGGCATAACGCAGCTGTGCAACGAAATGTGAAAAATTTGTCAATTGAGATTTTGATATACTTGACATGCACACATACGCATGCATGTACAAACAAGCAAACATACACAAATAAATGCATTACTTTACAACGTTTCCTTGACATTGCGCTACGTTATGTGGTTTTAACTCGACATGGTTCATAATAATTTCACACTAAGTTTGACAGCAAAATTCATTTAATTTTTCCCTTTTTTTGTGCGGAATTATTTTCGCAACGCTGCGGTTGAAAGAAAATTGCAGCTTGTGCGTAATTAGCATGGGTGTGTCTCAAAGTTTTTCTTTTTTTTTTTGATGTTTTCATTTTCTTTTTTTTTTTAATTTTATTTTCTAAGAAATGCGTAGTTTTTCTGCTTTGTTTCCTTGTCAACATGACGTATGAGTGACTGCTAATTTTTTTTGCGTACATGAAAAGCTTTCAAAGGCTTGTGTGTATTTTTGCTTAATTAATGAAATGTCATAGTAACAAATTTAAATTGAAAAATTCTTAATTGGAAAATTTTTATATTCGCTGCCAAAATATTTTCAAATAAATTTTACATTTACAAAAATGCAAATCTAAAGTAAATACTGCTGAACTTTCTTCATGCGTATATACTTTTGTCTTTGCTGGTATTAAAAATATGCCGAAAGTCCCATTCCACAAGCAAAAATATTTAATAAATACAAAATGCAACTATGTATTGCCAAAAAGCTAAACATTTTCTAACGCATTGAAAAAAAAAGTAATAAAACTTAACAACAATTTCCTATGTTGTCCAAGTTGCCATTTAAGCATAGTTTTGCATATGTATATGCACATTGTGACTTTTAACACTAAAGCTGCCAAAACACTATGGCATTAATGTCACCGCCAACATTAGCAACAACATCACCAGCTGCAT
Source organism: Tricholauxania praeusta (assembly GCA_949775025.1). Lineage (NCBI taxonomy): Eukaryota > Metazoa > Arthropoda > Insecta > Diptera > Lauxaniidae > Tricholauxania > Tricholauxania praeusta. The sequence continues at coordinate 126,711,672 of OX459030.1, read as the reverse complement.
TTCAACTTCGTACAATTTTAGTGTGTCATTTAAAATAAATGACAAAATACAATTGCATCAAAATAGATATGAAAATATCAGAAAACAGCAGAAATTTTTCGAATTTTCAATTTCGTTTTATTAAATGTTAACAACAAGATAATACGACAGCATTTATATTTTCAAATTTCCATGCACATACAAATATTGCACGTATATAGTACACATACAAGCACGTATACAACCTTTTTTTATTCTTTTGACACCTGCTTATACACAGACGTAACTGTTTTCGTATATGTATTTATTTGTCTATGTCTACATGTGTTTGGACACATATGTGAAATTTTCAAATATTTGCCGAACGCCATCAGTTCAAGAGTGCTATTTGCTTGTCGGTGTTCAAACGTAAGTGTATGTGTATTTATATAGTTTTCATAGGAAAAGGATGTGACATACGTGCGCATTTAATTCATGTTTGGTTTTGGCTAAAATTTCATTTAAGTATTTAGAAAATTTTTATTTTTATTCATTAAATTTTTTTCAATGTAAAAACCTTGTGCAGAAAGTCAAAGTACTTTCGTTAAAGCAATAGAAACTTTTTAATATGAAAAACTTCATTTAAAGCTTCAAGCTAAATAGCTAAAAAGCCGAATAGCTGTAGTAGCTAAACTCTATTAAGTATTAGTAAAAATTTTAATCTATGGAAAAATGTCACCAAACGGCGTATTGGATTTGAAAGTTGATACTATGAACTAGAGCATTATTGGCTCTAATAAAAAAGTAATGCCCGTTCATTCAGTGGAATTTTCTCAATATGACGTATGTGGTTATTCGGACATAACTTGTAAAGCATCGAGCATTTTGTATAACTATTTTCAGCAAAGTTGTAGCTAAGAGTTTAGTTAACAAATTTCGCGAAAAAGCTTTATCATTAAATTATATCCGGTTTGAGTTTTTTGGCAAAATTTCGGAAAAAGTAGATTTTCTCACGTTTTTTTTTTAATTTTCTTGACAAAATATTGGGAAATGCGATTATTTTAACCCTCGAATGCCCCTTTTTTTTTTAGCTGAGAAAATTAGACTATACTAATTTTAGGTCGAAACGAACGAATCTGAATTCAGAATTTTGATTAGATGATTTGTTTACCTGGTACAGATGAGAATACCCAACCCTCCTGCAGGCGGGTCTGGGAAGTAAGTATGAAAATAGAAAAGCAGGTCTAAGTTAATTTCTTTGTAATAAAAGTTGAGTTTTTTATTGAAAGTGAGTCATAATGTATCCTTTATTCAATTTTTTTGGTTGTAAAAGTTTGGTTGTAAAAGTTAGCTGAGTTTCGGACTTGCAACCTGGCGTTTTCCATATCGTTTTACCAGATCGACCACAAAAACCGTTCGTCAAAAAACGTTGGAAGCAATCGAACGGTATTTTCAATTCTTTAAAATTAATTGGCATTTCTTTCTGGCCTCGGAAACTGATCTCATTTACATAGAGCTGCATAAGCTTTTTTTTATGTTATCGATTTGAACATAGATGAATCATTTTTCAATTCATTTGAATTGCCGGTGAAAACACCACACGTAAGACCAAATGGACCAAAAACTTATGTTTCCCATTCAGGCTCACGTCGACGCTTATTGGGCCAAGGCCAATCAGAAACGGAACTAGACTAGATAAAACGGAAGCTACTGGTACCTCGTCTTCTTAGGAAGGATTCTCAGCAGAAGCTACAGGGGATTGTTTCAATTCATTCAGACTGCTAAAACTTATTCATCAACGAGCGCCTCTGTTCAATTGAGACATGGGTTCATGAACCCATCAGAAGCAAGGCAATAAGAATCTTCACCGTCATCTAGTATCTTCGTTGTTGGTTGGAATTAAATCCATTATTTATGAAATCTCTTCTTCAGATATTTTTGATAGACTGATTACGGCGTGCCATGACTATGAGGGTAAAAAAAAATCGCAAAATATTCATGCAATTATTCATTCAAAGTGTGACTAAAAATTTTACACAGAAAGCCCAGACCCGCCTTTGGACGGTTGCGCTTTCCGATGAATTTTGGGAAACTTTATTTATATTATTCACTTTTATTTTTACACTAATCAAAAGATAAGAACTTTTTGTACTCACCAGCATTTTTTTCAACTCACAAAAATAAGAATTAATGTATGTTTTTTATATTTTTAAATCGCTGGTTTTAAGAAATTATTTATGTGCGTCCGAACACAATCAAAATTCACTTTCAACTTACGCTGCAGTAAAATGAAACGTGCTGGAGGGACGTGTCAAAAACCACTGCATGCAGTGAAGATTTGCCTACCGCTTGAACGTATTTGGCTTAATTCAAATAATTTATAAGTGATTTGTTGCACTTTAGCTAGAGCCCGTCTAGAGGCGGTCAAGGGCATTGGAGGGTTAATGTGTTATATACGGGAGACTACTATACAAATTCCTAAGGACAAGCAAGCTTGGTATGCCACTTGCTATCTGCAAGTTACTGCTTGAAGGAAACATGATAAAAAAGGCTAACAAAAGATGGGCCCAAGCGTCAACTTGCAAAAACAAGGCAAATCTTAACACGCACTAGACATAGTGTCTCGTTAGTTTTTGCAGTCATAACTGGCCACTGCCTTATCGGCAGACATACGGAGAGGTTAGGTATTCGGTCTATTGACTTCTGCAAAAGTTGTAGGGACGAAGAGGAGGAGGAAAACATTAAACATTTTCTTTGCTCCTGCCCTGTACTTGCTAGAAAACGCCTCAAAATACTTGGTTAGTTTTTGTTTGATGAACTGGGTGACATTAGACATAAATATTAGTATAGGTCAGCTATTTAGTTTTATTATAAAATCTGGTTGGTTCAATTAGAGCTTATTGGAAAGTATCCTGCGATATCACAATCGACCAACATTTGGTCTAAGTGAGTCGGTTTGCAACTGATTGCCACTCCTACCTAACCTAACCTACGAAAAAATTGTAGTCAAAGTAAAATTAAACTAATTTTCTCTGACAGCAAACAGGTTATTTTCTGCCCCCTCCAGCACAAAATATTTCTGTTTTTGAAATAAAAAATTTACGTCTAAAAAGTCCTCACTTTTGCTTCTGCAAAAACTCTAGCAAAATTAAATTTCAAAAAGGACCATTTTCCCGCCCTTCAAATGATTGCGCCCAAGGCGGCCCCCTCCCCTTAGTACGCTACTAATCAAGTCTATTTTATTGGCTTGCAATCGACTTTTTCTATCAAAATTTTCTGTTTTTTGCAAATTTTTGATAATAACTCGTATTTTGTGCAATTTGTTTAATTGCTGTCGTCAAAAAAAGTAGTAGCCAGAGCATTTTTTTGAAGATATCTATCCAAAAAATTGCACAAAAATGCTGTTTTTGTACCCAAATCACTTTCTACACAAAAAATCGGCCGTTTTAGCAAGATCAGTCCCGACACATTATTTTGATTCATGTAAAAAACCAAAAGTTTAAAGTTCGATCATAGTGTAATTAATTACTTAATTCAACAAAAGGCAAGAAACTCCACTTAAAAATATTTTCCTCATTTATGCAGCTTATTAAAAAAATAAATGAAGCATAACAAAAATTTCCCAACAGCAAATGTTGACATACGCACCTAAAGAAAAACATATTGTTATTGTGCATAAAAAAAAATTAATTACAAAAATATTGCTCATCAAAAACAACAACAATAAAAAAAACTCTGCAAAAAAATGATGCTCATCAGCAAATTTTTAATGGTGAAACCTCTGAAATCCAGTCACGTTTTGCATTATTTTCACTTAATTTACGAGTTGATTGTGCGTTATTAAAATGACAACATAAGTACGTAGAACTGAAGCTTAAGCAAACACATATAAGTACGAGCACATACATGCAAAAATAAAAAAATATACAGGGTGGCAACTGAAAGATTTTATGACCTTAAACAAAAATAAGTTTTTTAAATATCTTATATAGAAATAGTCGACTTTTTTTAGTATTATGTGTTAGAAAGAACATTGACCGAGTTTCCACTATCTTCTTGCACACAAGGACTCACAGGATTTTTCATAACCTTACGATAGATATGAGGTTCTAAACGTCGAATTTTGACTCGTTTGCTTACGTTAAGCTTTGAAATAAGAGGAGGTTGAAAATTAGTGCCACAAAAAGAAGAATAGTGCCATCAGACGAACGCAAAGGCCAAACAAATCGAGCATTTTCTGAAATTATTTATTCCCCTGGTAGTAGTTCCATTCTGTTGGAACTTTAATTAAAGATTTTCTTCTGATTTTTCTTTTTCGGTCTTAAAGCCTTTCGAAATGATTTGCAGCCTTTGTCTAATTGAGCAAAACAACAATTGCTAGAGGCAGATGATACTTCAAGGAAACCTTGCCGCAAAGCCTTCTTGGCTGTGTCAGTCCAAACAATACCGACAGATTCACTTTCTTCGGACCAAGCAATTACTTTCTGAAATGTCTCATAATAAGATGTCTGGCATTGAAATTATGCATACAACTTCATTTATTCTAAATAATTTATCTTTTGTTATATACTATATATTATATACTATATACTACTTATATATTTCAAGAAGTCACGGGAACTTCGGTGGGATGGCAGCACCACTCCGAAATCATTATAATTATTCGGAAGTGGCAATCTTTTAAAGAGGAATGTCAAATTTTGATGACATTTCATCTAGTAGTTTTGAAGTCATCACTGCATGAGTGACGCTACTTTTGGTATTCCGTAAACAATGGAAAAAAGTGAATTTCGCATTTTTGATAAAACATTGCTTTGTGATCGGAAAAAACAAGAAGCAAACATTAGAATGTCTCCAAAAAACAACACAGCACATCTGTTCCGTCAAAAACAACTATTTACAGATGGTTTGCTGAATTTAGAATGGGTCATATAAGCAGTAGTGATGCACCACGTTCGGGCCTGCCAAATGAGGCTACCACTTCAAAAAACATCAAGAAAATCCATCTGATCGTTTTGAAACATCGCAAAGTGAAAGCAGACATAATGAAGTTGTCGATCGGCAGTATTTTCAATATTTTTCATGATCATTGGGAAATGAAAAAGTTGTGCTGTTTTACCACGACAATGCACCGGCTCATTCATCGCTCACATCAATGGCAAAATTGAACAAATTGCTGCCCCCACACACCGTATTCTCCAGACTTGGTTCCCAGCGACTATTATCTGTTTCCAAACTTGAAAAGATGGCTCCAGGGAAAGAGATTTTACTCAAATGAGGAGATCAAGGTGGAAAATGATGCCTATTTTGAGAGCCTCGACGTCAACTACTATGAAAAAGGTATCAAAATATTGGAGGGTCGTTGAATGAAATGTAACTTCCTCGAAAGGAACTATGTTGAAGAATAAAATCGATTTTTATCAAAAAGTTTTTGTTTTCATCATTCTTCCCAGGACTTTTTGAAGTATGTAGTATATCATAAAGCACCATTTTAATCTCAAAGCAATGTTCACAAAATTAAAAAAAAATTTTTGAAAACAAACAAATTGTGGCATTTTTTAACCTATAAATTGTTTAGCGGTCACCCTGTGTGTTAGCAATTATTTGTTGCACACATACGAATACGCACATAAAAATACACACAAAAATACTGCACACACATGCTTATGCGCAAAAAATAATCTTTAGATAAAATGTTAAAGAAATATAACAAAAAGTTGGAGAAACGCATAAAAAGTTTAACTTTTTAGCACGCTGTGTTTTAGCATTAAGTGTTGTTGTTTCCTTCTTTCAGTTTGTTTTATGTGGATGTTTTTTTTTTTTGTGTTTTTTTATGAGGTGTCAGCTTGCCTGTACATCAATTATTAATGTTTTTAACTAAATTTGAAAAAGGGTTAAAGCTAATTACACATACGTGAACGTAAGAAATTAACCTATTTTGAGCACTTATTGCTTTAACGAAAAATTTCTTAGAGAAAGTTGAAGTCAGTTTCATAAGCTAAAATAATTTTTTGGTTTATTTTATTCTAGTCTAAAATAATCATTCTCTTCAGTTTTGGGTTATTTTAATTTTATTTAAGCTCAAAACGAATCGCAATCAGTGCAGATTTTTTTCTTTTTTTATATATTTTGTATGACCTATAAAATGGGTTAGCAATAAATTCATTACATATCATAAAATCCTATTCAAAAATTTAAAAGTAAGCAAATTCAGTATTATTTAGATTTTTCGTACTTTGTTGTTTGTTTTCTTACACTTCACACTTTGTAATGAAAAAGTTTTTCCCCACTTCTTTCAAAAAAAACTTACAGCGTAGGGGATAAGAAAAACTTTGCCATTAAATCGTTTTTGTTGGCGTGCCTTAAGGTAGGCAACACATCAGAGTAACAATAATTAGCTTGCTTATTAGACTTGTTTTCTCTTCATGGTGTTGGCTTTTTTTTTTTTTGCAATTTGCTATTGTTGTTGTTGTTGTTGTTTTTTTAATGTATTAGAGGTGTGGCACGTAGAGGCTGCCAAAAAATATAAAGCAATGATTGATGCTTGTTTGCTTGTGTCTTTTGTGTTTGTTTGTTTTGCTTTTAACATTTATAATGTGATTTTAATGTTTTCATATATGTATGGGTGTGTGTGTGTTTTATTTTTTGTGTTGTTGGTCTTTATAAAAGTTCAAAATCTTATGTGTCATAGCGCCTTTTTTATGTATTGTATTACACACTTAATGAAACTCTTGAAAGATTTTAATTCATTGTGTGTGGGCAATTAATGTTGCTCATACGTCGTGTTGTTTTCGATGAAAGCATTTTTGGGGTGTTGGTTTTCTTAGGCGAAAATGAATAGAAGTAATGTGTTTTCAATTACAAATTTAATTTCTGGCAACGTATGACACACAAAACTTTTCACTAAATCTATAAGTTAGCAATTTAAATCACGCGATTTCTGCTCATGCCGTGTTATTTATTCATACGCAAAGTTTACACACATTTTTTGCATACTTTGAGACGCATTGATTAAGAGCCCTTTAAGATTTGCCTCGTAATATATTCTATATTTTTTAAATATAAATAAATTCAGTTCAACAGCAACACTAACGATGAGAAAAACTAAAGAAAAATTAATAAAAAAACACAAAGGCAACATAAGGGGAATAAATAAAGCAAAATATGCTAGGAGTAGCACTCATAGCAGCGACAAAAGCTGCAATTTAAAAGTAAAGTTACTATGGTACAAGTTTAACAACAATAACAAAAACAATCAATAAAAAAATCACAAGTTACGCGTGAACAATGTGGAGAAAAAATACGATAACTCGCAACGCTACAGAATACGGCAAACTTAAGACATAATGCGACATAAGGTTGCTTTGCAATTCAATGCGACTCAAGTGAATGTCAGGCGTTGCATAGTTTTGTACAGTGGGCAAAACTAAGGAAAATTTTTGACAACATAATTTAAATTTAAGGTAAAATGCAGTTCAAGTGACTAATTCTCAAGACAATTAACCATCGCATTACATTTGCTGCAAGACATTAAAATTTGCCATCTTCATTTTCCACTAAGCCCACTGTTCATTTAAAAAAATTGAATAATATGCGCTCATTCTTTTTCTTCTTTTTTGGTTCACTTTTATTTAATATCCTGTGCTGTGCGCTACTTTCTATTATTTGTGCAACTTGAAAGCGTTTTGTTAAATCCCCATAGCAATGATGATTTGCTTTTGTCCTTGCCGCCGCTCGTTCACATCCTTCCACGTTGTCTTTTACAATTGCTGCCGTTGCTAAGGAAATCAGTTAATAATATCTCGATTTTTTGCATTTATTTCTGCGCTATTGAATTGTAATTCACTGCAAGAGGATTTCACAGCAGCACAGCACAAAGTAACAGCTTGCATTGTGTATAGTAAAATCATAGTTATATTAGTGTGTGTGTGTGTGTGTTATGCGTTGCATATGTTTTATTGAAATTTAATTCACTTAGTAATAATGTAAATAATGGTAACAATATAAGCTAAGCTAGTGTGGAAATTATGTTGAGTGAACTGCATAATTTTTTTAATTTTAAAGTGAAGTTGGAGCTACTGCGACTGTCTGTGCTTTGTTTTCAGAAATTTTCGTCATTAATTTTCATTCTTAAAAATATGCTATGCATTAAACTCAGAGTAGACATTTTTATTTTTTACATAATAATAATATAAAAGCGTATCTTTAAGCATCCGTGAAAGTTACAAAAAGCTCCGGCATTGAATCAAGTATTTAGTTTAAGTTGAATGAAATTTTGAAGCGAATTTTAATGAAATAAATAGGAGAGTTCATTGGTAGTATAATCCAGACACCGACTCAAAAGTTAGAAGGATCTTTCAAAGCGATATCTGCGTCATTATTTTTTTCGTTACGAGAAAAACCAATGGAGCACTTTTGATTCTTTTGAAAGTCCTTTTTGGCTAAAAAAAAACGTCTTTCTTGCTCGTAACTTTAATTCCTTCATAGAATGGATACCCAAATTTAGTCGCAAAATAAAGATTGCGTTCTTGCAAAAAATTTGGCGTCAAAAAATTTTAAAGTTTTTTTTATTATAGATAAAATTCAGTCCTAAAACTCGATTTTTTCACATTTCTTATATGGAAAAATTGAATTTTGGGACTAAAAATTACCTATAACAGAAAAAAAATTTTAAGTTCTTAAACGTCAAATTTTTTGCAAGAATGCAATCTTTGTTCTTCAAGCAAATTCAGGTATCCATTCTGTGAGAAAAAAAATTACGTGCAAAAAACACGATTTTTATGCCAAAAAGGACCTTCAGGAGAATCAAAAGTGCTTCATTGGTTTTTCTCGGAACTAAAATAAAAAATGATGCAGATATCGTTTTCAAGGGTCCTTCTAACTTTTGAGTCGGTGTCTGGCTGACTTTATTTTACTTCATACAAATCGACCCAGTCTAATGTAGATGGCCGTTAGTCAATAAAAAAATAGTCCTGTAATAGCATGAAGTTGGTCAGTGTAAGTTTTTGAGTAGTTAGCGATATCTAATTCCTTTAAATTTTTTATTATTTACCCCATTCTAAATGAATTCATGCTGCATAGTTCACTAATTTTCTGCATCAGTGATGAGCGCTAATTGGTAAGTACATTCCAAATAATTTATGTGTATTTCAGGCCAGCCATCCAGCCGTAGTTGACAAAGCTATCTTTGGTCTTAGCTAATTTTTAAATTGATTTAATTGTGCAGTCTTTGCTTAATTTTCTAAGGTTTACAAAAATTATATCCCATGCTTTGTATAAAAATCAAGTAGATCTCCTTATAAGATCTGAATAAACCTATGGAGTGGCAATATTATAAGAATAAGGATCTATATATCGATCATTATTCAATTTTTATCTTAATAAGTCGATTTCAAGGTGTTAGGCCACATTAGAAATTTTTAAAAATTTATATTTTTACTGGCTTAAAGGATGCCTTAGTACCTTAAAACTTACATACTTAAATGGGTATAGCGAAAAAAATATCTAAGGACCCGAATTTCGAATTTTGGCGGCACGCTATCGAAACTAACTGGCCCTAACAAAGAGGTTTAAGCGCGTTTTTCTCGAAACAACGTTTTTGAAGTTAGCCAGACTCAAAGATTTTTTGATCAATTGACTTAAAATTTTGAGTAAACATATATTAAAAATTATATTCTATATGAAAGTTTGTAAGACCTTTTTTTTACATTGTATAGTTTTTTTTTAATAAACAATTTTCTGGCAACTTGATTTGAAAATTTTGTATTTTTTTTAAGAAACGTGTCAAATAGTCATGCGTGCTTCTCTAGCTACTCAGATATGCAATCCAGTGAATTTTCGAATGTACTAATTTTATGCAATAAAGTACTTTCTCTAGAACTTCTGCTGAAAAAAAAAAGTTCTCAAAACTTGGTACTTTCTCCTTCTTAAGGAATGTGGCAGAAAAGAGGGTAGCGCCTAAAAAATTTTCTTTAAAAGCGATTTCAATCTAATTTTTGTATTTTTTCTTTGGGAAAAATTATTATAAGTCTTAAAGGGGAAACTACGTATTAATTATCACCCGAAAATGTTAACAAATAAAAATTTAGTTTAGATCTTAGATTTTTGTATTGACCTTTGCCAGTATTTTAACAAAAAAATTGATCGGACAAAGCAATTTTTGATAATATATAAATGAAACAAATTTAAATATAAGAATATTATATTATTATTCTAAGAAATTTTTAGATTTTTTTTTGCGGCAAATATAATTTTGGGTGATTTTTTTAGCTATCAAATTGAGATCTTGCTTCTCTTAGCAAGTATTTTTTGTCAGAAAACAAACTTTTCAATTTGTCCTTTCGTTTTGCACAAAGTTTCACATTCATTTGTAGATCATTTTTGATTTTTATTTTTGACAGAACAAAAGACTCTGCTCTTTCAGATGAACTGCAAATAAGTCTCTGTGGAAAGCCCGAAATCGCAAAAATATAATTTAGTTTGGTATATTTAAAATTGGGAACATTAAAAATCATAATACACATCAGTGATTATTCCAATATTGTCGAAAAAATTAGGCATTTTCGAAAACACAACATAGATTACGTCACAATTGCCAACTGCATCGCTAAATACTTTTCTCCTCACATTTAAGTGACATGCCAATATTTAGTTTATTATTTTTTTTTATATTTTATCAAAATATGACTAAATTTTCCGATGCACAAAAGGCATTTTAAATATTTGTTTTCAATTTTTTTTTTTCTTTGTTATCGCAGTATTCCCTTAACAACTTAACAAACAAGCATCTACATTAATATGCTTGCATATCCACAGGCGCACAGCCTCACACACACACAAACACATAGCGTTTTCTAACGTATCGCTACACACAAACAATCAATCGCCATTATCGCTGCTCTCAAAAGCACACACAAATGCATCCTTAGCGAACAAAAGCTTTTCCGCATGAGAATCAACAAAGTGTTTTGCCACTTTTGTACACAAGTACACACACACACATAGACATATATTTACACCACCACTCCTTGTGTTTCCTATTACACTTTTCACAAACAGGTTTGTGTTCATTTTTTTTTTTTTTTTTCTTGCATTTTTATTTAAATTCCGTTTTCCCACGCAACTACTTCACATACATACGTGTGTCGTTTACGTTTTTGTGTCCGCTCTTTTTTTTTTCATTTTCAACTTTATTGCTGCTCTATATATGTATGCGCATATGTGTATATGCGTGTAAGAGCTTCGTGGCTCACTTACACGTGAATTACAACAAAATGCCAGTAAGCACGTGGTGTAAAACGCGGCAAAACCCCTAGAAAATAGGAAACCAGCGCTAAATTGTAGACTACAAAAAAGGGCGAAAAAATGCAGGAGTCGTAGGTGGCGCTAAACGAAAACAGTGGGCGTAATCAGTGTGTGAAAATGTAGAAATAAATAAAAAAATAAAAGTGTAATAAAATGGAAATCGAAAAAAAATTAATAAAAATAAAATGAAGACGATTTTGTGCACCATAAAAGAAAGCAAAAAAGGTGTTGCATACATATGTGCGCTCGGAAAAACAATTTCGTAGCCAAATAGAAAAAAAACCAACAAATATATGTTAAAACAAATTCAAAATATAAAAAGAAAAAGAAAATGTATAAGCAAGCGAAAGTAGAGGAAAGAACATTTTTAGCAGTGCGCGTAAAGTGTCGCACGTCTCTTGAGAGTGAAAAGTTTGTTCAATTTTTTCGCAATTCTTTAACGACAATTTTGCACGATTGTATTAGAGCGCAAAATGTGAAGTTAGAACGCGTTCGTTCTCATATGGTATGGATATGTTATATGAGCAGTATATGTTTAGAAAAATATGTGCTAAGATATAATTTGAGCGCAAAGTTTGGTAATTTGATTTCTTTTTTTTTCGACAAAACATGAACTTAAGCAGCGCATAGGGTGCAAAAGTTTAACGAAGCATATAAACACAAAAACTTTAGCTACGAAAAGTGCAACGAATTGCGTGCAATATGCAAAATATTCAAGTTATTCAGTACCTTTTGAAATACTCAGAGTAATCAGGTTATTTAAGACGTTGGGAGAAATATTTCAAGGTAAATAAATTACTAAAGACATTTAGTATATTTTTATAGGGTGATTTCTTAAGTGTTTGGTTTTTAAAAATTAAAAAAAACAAAACCTTTACAAAGTCGAATAAAATATTTACTTAAAGCAATATATCAATTTTTGCCATTTACTCTTTAAAGATTATTCTATGTAAATATTGCCGGAGTTTTTTGTAGAACTAAAATTTTCAAAAATTAGGTGCCATGAAATTTAAATCTGCTGACAAAATTTAAATGAAATTCGATATTTAATGTGAAAAATGATTTATATCATTATTTGATGTTATTTCATAAATTTTTCATTAGAATTACTTGCACAAAATTAACCAAAAAATAATTGAAAAATTCTTCTTTTGCACCAAAATGACATTTGTTTTGGTAAATCTTCCTAAAAAATTTTCTCCTAGAAAATGGTTTTAAGACAACATATCTTACACTTGTAAGATTTATAGTTTGGAAAGATCATTTTATGCTTATCAACCTTCCTCAACAGTATGCTCAGCCTCTATCTCTATCATATAATGTACTTAACTCGCTCAACAAAGCAATTCCTCACAACATCTCAAAAGCTCTCAAAACTTAAAAAAAGCCCAAAGTAAAATTAATTAAATAAATCTGAATTGGAAAAATTCAACATCAAGTATGTTGCTTTTGCTGTTTCGTCAAAAGTTTTAAACTTTACCAATGACAACAAAATCTCATTACTTAAAATATTTATTCAAAAATTTCAAATTCAAGCCTAAAAAGCCTTAAGGAATAACAAAATTTACTTTTTTTACTTAAGCTACTGATTTTGTGCACTTTGTTGAATTTTACAAAAGATATAAGTAAATGTACACAGAACTTCACGTTGATATGTTTAAGTATAGTAGAAAAAAGGATTTCATTATACAAACAATATTCCCAAGTGAGCTTAAATTGTTATTTATTGAAATTATGTGGTGTTCCTTTTCCACCTCCTACAACGTCATCCACATATTCGTACCCTATTATTTTGAATATAACTTTATGTTGTTTTTAGCTTTAAATAAAATTAGGGCTTAAAAGTTTTACTTGCTACCTTTTATTTATGTATTTATTGTTTTTGTATGTGTTTAGAGTGGAACTTTTTGAAAAAAAGTTTTTAGTAGTGGTTGTGAAAAAATATTATTGCCAATAGGCGCATAACAAATTCTTTCAGACAAACAAATTTTAGGACACTGGACAAAAAGTTAGTAACTCTACTTAGCAAGTACTTACTGTAAGGATGGCTTACGCGCCATTTTCTTTTTTTTGAATACCTTTCACATTGTTTGAGTCTATTTTATCATGCTATCATTGCACACTAGAGCCCTGATTTGCGTCGATCCGATATGCGTCGTTTCGATTTGCATCGCTACATACTATTGACCTTTTCACTGAAAATCAAATGTGAAGAATTTTTCAATTTGCGTGAAAAAAGAGGAATTCCCATTTTATTCTGTAAGGTAAGATATTCTAAGCGTGTTAGGAAGTAAGAATTTCAATTTTTATTATTTTATTATTAAATGCTTTCGAAATATATTGCCGACAGCACTGCAAGTCTCACATTTCTAAAGCTGATGCAGAATATACAGGTCTTTATCAAATTTTTGAGCCATTTTATATCTGAAGTTTGACTTGATATTGCTAAAAATTTTCTTTGGCAACATTATAACTCTGTATAATTTTTTTGTTTATTTTGCGTATTACACAAAAAACTTTCAACTTAAACTTAGTATATAATACATAATTTACTTTTAAGATAAGTTCCACTCTTTTGTTTATAAATTGCATTAAAGTTAACCATAAAACTAAAAGTGTAGAGTTTCTAGTTGAGGATTTAAAAAGGTTATTTAGACTCAACTACAAATATACAACAACAACATAAACACCAGCACTTATATTTGCATTAGGGTGTTACCTTCACATTTTGTTTTAAAACATATTTTCCAAGAGAATGTAAAAAATCAGTAGTTAAGTAAAAGTAATCATAGATGCATGATTCCAATGGTGCTTTGTTAGCATCAGAAAATGATGTAAAATAGTTCAAAAATGTTGAAAAGTCGAAAATCTCCAAAAATGTTGATGAAGTCGAGAAAATGTTGACAAAGTCAAAAAATGTTGAGAAATTCAAAAAATGTTGAAGAAGTCAAAAAAGGTTGAAAAAGTCAAAAAATGTTGAAAAAGTCAAAAAAAATGTTGAAAAGGTTAAAAAGTTAATATGTTTATGTTGAAAGTCAAAAAATTTAGAATGAGTCAAAAAATAATGATATGAAGGTATATATTGAAAGGGCCAAAATGTTGAAAATTTGTAATAAAGTCGGAAAACGTTAAGAAAGTTCAAAAAGTTTATATAATATATGTTGATAAGGGTGAAAAATATTGAAAAAGTCAAAAAATGTTGAAAAGGTATAAAAAATGTTGAAAAAGTCGAAGTATGTCAAAAAACATTTGCAAATGTTTAAACTAAATAATTTTGATACTCTAAGTTTGCAAAGAAAAAAAAACTTTCTGTAATAGATGCTAACATTTTATATGAGAACCACCCTAATGTACATACGTTAATACTTTACACGCACACATACATATCTGCCGATATAAATGGCAATTTACGTAGCTTGTGTGCAAAACTATGGATATCATAAAATGTGTGAATTTGAATTTTCATTGCTTCCTTTCTTCCTTTTGTTGCTGTTATTATTGTAACACACTCAAGTGTAAAATAAATATTACCCAAATGATATCTACGCAATTGTTGTCTTAATTGAAATACATAAATGTCAATTATAAAATTAACATAGTAATGTTCAATGGAATTTGGGTGCATTCTTATGTGGCTTTTAAACTCTTGAGCTTTTGTCTTTGACAATTTTGATGGGAAGTATCTTTTAAAGATGGTAAGAATTGCCAATAAACATAGTGAATTCGCTGCAAGTTTTCTGTATAGAACAAATAATTTAAAAGCAAAAGAAAACAAAATATCAAGCAGTCGAAGTCAATCGTAGTTGCGGCCAATTACTGCTGCAGCTATTTATAGTCAAAGTAAATCACAGCCAAAGTCAATCACAGTCAAATGCAATCACAGTCAAAGTCAATCAAAGCTGCAGTAAATCACTGGTTCAGTCTCCCTTCGCAAAATTTAGCCACAGTCGAACGCAGTCTTGATCGAAGCCAATCACAGTTGAAGTTATTTTAAATCAAAATTAGTGATTCCTAGCTTAAATTATTCAAAGTAAAAATCACTATCAGTCGAAGTCATTCTCAGTCAAAGTTGAAGTAGAAGTCTTTTTCATTCAAATGCTATTCCAATTCATTCTCATCTCAAAAAAATGCACTCTAAGTCAAAGTCATTCTCAGCTGACCTCACTTCAAGTCAATGTTATTCTTAGTTGAACTCAATATATGTACATAAGTTGAATTCATTTCAACTCGAAGTCATTACTAATAGAAGATACTGCCGGTCGAAGTCATTCTTAAATTATTTCCAATCGAGGTTATTTCTACTCAAAATTATTCTCAATCGAAGTTATTTCAACAAAAAAATTTTTCATTCGAAATAATTTTCAATTGATTTCATTTCCAGTCGAAAGTATTCCCAGTTAAAGTCATTCCTTGATGAAGTTATTCACAGTTGAAGTTATTTCCAGTTGCGATCATTCCCAAGTAAGGCATTCATCATCAAAGTTATTCCCAGTTAAAGTTTTTCCCAATACAAGTCAATTCCAATCGAATGCATTTCCAATGGAAATCATTCACAATCGAAGTTCAACTCAGTTGAAATCACTTCCAGTTGAGTTTAAAGTCATTAGCAATTGAAGTTATTGGCAGTCAAAGTTAATTACTATCGGAATCATTTCTAGTCTAATTCTTTTTCTGTCAAAAACATTCCACAGTCGAAATTATTTATGCACGTCAACATTGCCAGTCGAAAATATTTCCAGTCGAAGACATTCTCAGCCTAAGTTATTCCAATTTTTAAGTCATCCCCAATCAAAGTTATCCTTATTCGAAGTTATTTCCAGTTGAAGTTATTTTCATCCTAAGTCATTTTCAGTCAAAGTTATTCCCAACCGAAATTATTTTTATGCGTAGTAATTTCGTTTAAAGTCGAAGGCATCTCTTGTCAAATTCATTCCCAGTTGAAGTCACTTCCGCGTGAAGTCATTCCCAATCAAAGTCAGAAAAGTCCAGCTGTGCTGAAAATGTCATTATTAGCTATTTATTATTTTTGGGATTTTTGCTTTATTTTTTTATGAAAAACACAAAAATTGTTTAAACAAACAGCTTCAAGGATTAAAATCAATGATT
Organism: Tricholauxania praeusta; assembly: GCA_949775025.1. NCBI lineage: Eukaryota > Metazoa > Arthropoda > Insecta > Diptera > Lauxaniidae > Tricholauxania > Tricholauxania praeusta. Next base: position 126,695,304 of record OX459030.1, on the reverse strand, counting down.
TAAAATTAAAAGTTTTAATTAAATGCTCACCTATTTAAGTATCCTTATAATACAATAAAGGATATTTACATAAAAGTGCAAAGGGAGAAAGAAAACTTTTGCAAAATAAACTATATGTTTGTATTTTCAGTATAATAAGGAATAAAATATTACTGCTATTTTTTTAACCATCTCAATCACAATATTGAGGCCAAACCACTCAAGGTAACATAAAAGCAGTGAGAAACTACCAAGCAAAAACTCGAAAATCTGGCAGACTGAGGGTTGAATACAAAATATACAGATTGAACGGCAGGCATTAATGAAAAAAGCCAGCTGGCGTATATAGATATAAAAACTGACACACCCAGTTGAAAATTTATCAACATTAATGTCTTATGAATATATAGTTTTTTTTTTGCAATACGATTTTCTAATAATTCACTTAATGAATAACACAGTGCTACAAAAAAAAATCCAGAATTATACTGGAATCTGTAAGGAAGTGAGTATTATACCCGAAACACTAAGATACTTCGAAATCAAATGGAGTATAAAGTTGTTGATGGGGAAAAATCTCACCAAAATCTGGTTCAAAAAAAATGTCTCTATATAAAGGTTTTACCAAGTTAACGCGCTTCAAGTTGACCTATTCCAGATATTTCAAAATCCCACTTTTTTAAACATTTTAGATGTATAAAAATCACAAACCTAACAAGAAAATAATATTAAAACTGTGCCCAAAGCTTTTGCCAAAATGTTCAATTTATAAAACCTATGCAATAATCAACAAGTTTTATTGAATTTGAAACAATTACATCAAGTGTAACATATAATTTATAGTTATTAGCCATAAGATATTAATAAAAAATCATTCAACTGGGTATTTTCTTAAATTTTATAGTGTAACGATATGCACGCAATATTTATTGTAATTATGTTAATACATAAATACGTTTCACTTATACAATTGTACTTATGCATTGCTTACATATCTGCAAGTGTGAGAGCTTTAACACACATATGTAGAATGTAGTTAAAGTTCAATTAAACCAAGCGTGAAAATCATTTGATCAATGAAATAATAATAACGTAGCTATATAATACTTAAATATTAAAATAATTTATAAGCATGTGTTGTAATATGCAACTTTGTGAGTATGAGAAGATGAAACCAACACGCATATGTAAATACACTCATAAATTAATTTATTGTAAACGAAATTATACCGATAATTTCTTAATTTGAAATCTCAAACAAATTTCCTAAGAAAAAAGTATTTTGCTCATTGCCGGATTAATCTTAATTCAACATAACTTGGGTGCCCCAGGTAAACTAAGTTTTTTTTGTACGATATATTATATTTTTCACAAAAGAATATAACTTTATGCTTCCGTTTTAAAAAGTTTTAATTGAAAAAAATCGAATAAAAGCTTAGGGTACGTTATTGCGTGAACATTGAGTTAAACCCTCAAGTTAAATAGCTAAACAGCCGAATAGCTGTAGTAGCTAAATTCTATTACATATTGCAACAAATTTTGAGTTATAAAAAAAAAGCCAACAAACAGTTTATTGGGTTTGAAAGTTGATACTATAGACTATAAAAACCCCGGCAGCTTTTTGCATTATTGGCTCTTATAAAAAACTAATGCGCGTTCATTCAGTGGATTTTTCCCAATATTATGTATGTGGTTAGTCGAAAATAACTTATAAAGCATCGAGCATTTTGTATAACTATTTTCAGCAAAGTTATAGCTAAGACTTTAATTGAGTTTGGTTTGAGTTTTTTGGCAAAATTTCGGAAAAAAAAGTAGTTTTTATCTAATTTTTTTATTTTCATTTTCTGAACAAAATATTTGGTTATGCTATTGTTTTAATGTGTTATAAGCGAACAAATTGTAGCCAGAGTAAAATTGAACATCTTTTCTTTAACAGCACTACCAAAAAATCACTTAATGTTCAGTAACGTACCATGAACGTTGGGCGACCGGGACGAACAGGTAATTTGCCGCCCCCCACCCACACAAAATATTTCTGTTTTTTTAAATAAAAAATTTACGACTACAAAAAAAAAAGTCCTCACTTTAGCTTCGGAAAAAACCCTAGGAAAATGAGATATATTTCAAATGGAATTACAAAATTATCAGCAAAAAAAGGTCCTCACTTTTGCTTCTACAAGAACCCTAGCAGAATGAGATATATATGAGGACCATTTTATACTCCCCCCAGTGATTGCGCCCGGGGTGGCTACATTCTCGGCCCCACTCTAGGTCTATTTTATTGGCTTGCAATTATTTTTTTCTAACAAAATTTTCTGTTTTTGCACATTTTTGATATTAGCTCGTAGTTTTTTCAATATTTTTCGAGGCTGTCGTCAAAAAAAGTAGTAGTCAGAGCTCCACCAAGCATTTTTTTGAAGATTTCAATCCAACAAATTGCACAAAAATGCTGTTATTGTCACCAAATCACTTTCTACACAAAAATCAGCTCCTACAGCTGTTTTAGCAAAATCACTCCCCAAACGTTATTCTGATTGGTGTAAAAAAACCAAAAGTTTCTAGCTCGATCACAGTGTAATTAATTACGAAATTCAAGAAAGACAAGAAACTCCACTTAAAAATATTTTTCTCATTTATGCAGCTTATTAAAAAATAAACTTTAGACTTTATAAACAAATAGGTATAACTTTAGTACTTTATCCGGATGACGCCGGAAAAAAAAAACTTATAAACACGTGTTTGGTAATATGGCACAATCCCCAATATAATGGCAGCACTTAAAATTTATAGAAGTCTGTTAATTACTAACAACAATGATGAACAAAGCTTTCATAAATTATAACTCCTAAGAACCTAACTCCGACAATTAATAGCTTAAGAGCGTACTTCTAATCAGTTGAATCCCAACAATTCTTTTTGTGAAGTCAGACTTAAAACTTTTTTATAAGTACGAATTTTTCTGAAAATATTTTAAAAAAAATTATAATAGCAGACTAAAAAAACTCTTAAATCAATGTCAAAAGTAAAAGTTCTTGTTTGATTTAATCTTCAACTTTCATTTTAAAAACTCACACATAAAAGTTTTTTTTTAACTTTTATTTTCAAAAGTGAAAAATTAAAGTTTCTTCTGATTGAATAATCAAGGAGTAATGTAAGAGTAATAATATAATAGACTTTTATTTTGATTAAATCTAAAAATATTGTAAAATTTTTCTCAGTGCTTAACTTAGCCTATTCGCAATATTATCATACAAATATATCTTTCATTTGTATTGCTTTATTTACAACAACAACAACAATGTTCGTGCCATACAGCTTTTAAAATTCAAAAAGCATCACTTCCGCTTCCATAATTTTAATATCGCAATCAAAAGTTTCTGATATCATCTTTGAGTTTATCACACTCAAGCACACACGTGCATATTTGCACGTAAAAATATACACACTTACACACACACACACACATGCATATGGCTGTGTATTACGGTGGTGCCCCACTGAACGAACGAACGAACTCTGGAAATTGAGTATCAAATAACAGTTAAGTGTTTTTGATTGCTGTTTACATATTTGGCGCATTTTGACATTTTGAAAGACATCAAAATAATCTGTGTAGTGAATCTTCAGTTAATTAAGCACAGGAGAATTGTTTCACACATGCACAGTTATTTTAGATGCGTGTGTGTGTGCTTATGTCATTCGTTTGTATTATCTGCCTGCCTGCCTGTTTGTCTGTGTTTTAAACGTCAATTAGATAAATTTTCGTACAAAAATACTTGAGCGTTCGCAGCATGTTTGTTTAATGAACTCAAAAGCAATTCAAAGTTTTGCGAAATCCTTAATTTTTGACATAAGTTTAGGCACGGAATTAATTGAGTGGCAATAGGAATACGTGGAAGACGTTGCTATAGATAGTTGATTAAATCATAAATAAATTAATTTAGGGAAATATATTTTATTAAATTTAAATTTTAAAACAATTTTTCTAGTTTACTTTTTTTCTTAATAAAAAAGTAATATATTTTGAAATCAATATTGTTTGATAACTGGGCCGGAAATGTCCTAGTTTTCGAATTTTAAACAGAAAATTTGTTATTAAGCTATTGCATGGAACTTAAAAATATCACCCTATGATAATTTTAAGGTTAATTTTCGAACAAATAAATACCCAAGTTTAGCCTCATGTAGCACAAACATTTTTTGAAAAATAGCCCTCACGTTCCAACTTCTTGACCTTTTTTTTGTGGTCCTGTGTAATCAATAAATTTCATAAAATAGATTAATTTAACAGTTGTTCACAGTTATGAAGTTAAAAATTGAAAATTCACTATTTACTCAATTTTTGTTTTTTTTTTAGCGTGGGGTCGTGAAAACCCCAATGAGCCAGATTGTTATAAAATTGAAGACTTTACCGATAAGAGTTAAAAATGTTTTGCAATAACGCCAAATTACGAAAATATCAGATAAATTTTTTTATTTTTCAGAGTTTAGTTGATGTTTGTAAATTATTTGTGAGAACAATTAAAAAACTTGATATGCGTGTGATACTTTGAGACCAGATTTGGGAACTGCTTTGGAAATTACTGGAATCTGATTTTCGATGCCGAATCACGAACAAAGTAAGTAAACATTTAATTTCAGGCACCTAATGTATGATAAATTTTGTTTGAAAAAAAAAACTCAAAGGTCAACTCGTCGTATCTCGAAAAAAAAAATCATTTTTTTATAAAAATTTTTATTAAATCACCAAAGCAATTATGTGAAATAAAATTCAACGTTAATGTTTAAAGTTGTGGATGGGCTAGAATTTTAATGGCATTCACTTCAAAGACCACTGTACTAAAGTCCCATAGAGAAAGCGGAAGTATATGGAAAGAGAAAAGAAGTTAGAAAGTACATTAGAAGAAATGGAATAGAGCTTGCTCTTTCTCAAAATTGTTTGCTAATTTAAGAAATTTCTGAAGCATTGGAAAAAAAATTACCAGAAATCATTCCCAAGACATCACCCAACAACCTTCTTCTGCATCTTGCGAAAGCCGGACAACTAGAGACGTAATACTGTATAGTGTCGTCATTCTTAAGGCATTATTGACAAGTTTGATTGATGATGATACTCATGTTAGACAAGTGAATTATTATATCCCGTGATTAATCTCACGAATTAGATGTTATGTCCTTTCCTTCCAGGTGAAGATGAAAATTGGCTACTTCCTAGACGATCCTTTCATGAAACATTTTGCAATTTTTCTGAAATCAAGATCAGATCATCTTCTTGTATGAACAGTTCTCATTGAATTGAATTTAGTCCGTCCATCAATGCTGATGAATATAATTTATACAACTAAGGTATGAATTTGGATAATGTTTCTTAGAAGTGTAGCTACATTTCACTTTAAAACATCAAAACATGAAAAAATTTAGATATTTGTTATAAAATTCTTTAAAAAAATCAAATGTCATCTAATAAGAACCTCGAATAAGTATTTTACCAAAAGAAACAAAAATTTTATAATTTTACAAATAAGATTTTCGCATTATCATCAAAATCAGTTTATCTCTTATTTGTTTCGTTTTTATATCGCGTTTTTGAAAATACCATTCACACTGTCATCAGCGAGTTTTTGCTGGTACATATGATTTTTGTTTGGTATTAGTTCACTCTATATTGTGTGACGTCAGTTAGATCAGCTGTTTTGTAAAGCAGTGTATAGTTAATATAAAAGCGTTTTGAGCTGCTAATGCACATCAAGGAATTGATCAATATTTGGTGGTGAGATGACACAACTTTGCATGCAGTCTTATTAATTTAAACACCGTCTCATGAATACATTTTATTTAGTAAGACTATTACTTAAAACAAAACTACTTACATCGCTTTGAAAATTGATTTTCTATATGTTAATTCTTCCATTTATTGTTTTAACAACAGTTTTATTAAGAATTTTTTAACATAAGTGGGGAAAAACGGAAGAGCCCTGTCAACGTGTTTACAATAGCGCCAGTTTTTGTGGTAAAATAAGTGGTTTTGTAGAAATCGAACACTGAGTTTTTTCTGTTTGTCATTATTTTCTAAATTTTTGTTTGGAAAAGAAAAAATAAATAAGAAACGGACCAGTGGGAAAATCTAATAACAATCGTATGGAACTTTTAGCTTCTGAGATGCTGCCATAGTTTTTTTTTTTTTTTTGTTTTTCTTCAACTAGTGAAATTCAACATTTTTCAATTAATTACTTCTTACATCCAATGAATTTTCCTTAGCACTAAACTGTTACTATCAGCATATCCTTTACTGCTTCCTTTCGTCATCTGCTAACATCGTAACGACAGCATCCTGCCTAATGGAAATGCAACAACGTTACGCCTGCGGACAACCACGTTTCCCTAACATCTGCTTCATTGACGTGATGCATGGCCTCTGACGATGTTACAATGTAACGCCAGAAAGTAGAAAACTGAAACTTATTGTGATACCCTACAATAGGTCGTTATGTTTTTTTATGTAATATTTTTGCGTTTCTTTTTTTACTTCCTTTTTTCTGCTATTTTCGTACGCAAAGCTTTTGTGTCAGCGTATGACAGTTTATATGCCATCAACTAAATCCAACGTATTGCATCAGTAGCACGTCCTCCTATGCAGTTGGTGACGCATTTAACAATGGCTCACCTTACAATGTCTGATTATAATCGTATAAAGCTGTTGGAGGATACAATGCGTTTGTGCGGTTATATGTAATAATATTGACACGTGACTATATGTGATGAACAATCAGCAAATAGAACAAATAGATAATGCGACATGTTGTTATGTAAAGTTGCATTTTTTTAATATAATGTACGTCAATCATACGCAATTGCTTAGAATAAATTTTTATAAAAGAGAATAATTTTGCAGCTACAAAAAATTGCAAAAAAAATATTATATCATCTCTTGTGAGACTCATTTAGTTAAATTAAACTTATTTGATGAGCTCCCCACAACGATAAATATGAGAAACTATTTATTTTAGAGGAACTAAAATAGTCCCTTGAAAGAATCAATAATGACCATGTTGATAACAAAAAACCATTTACGACATTTGCTCTTTATTTGCTGCAATACAGTTTTTTGCGCAATAAGAATTGTTCATAGCACCCTATCCGGAAGACTCGAGGCGTAACATTGACTTTTAAAAAATTCTTTCGGACAATCCCTAACCCTAAAAATTTTTTTTTAATTTTGTCAAATACGCCCATGAAGATATCAAGACGGATATGTTCAAGACAAGTTTTGGGACCGTTCATTAATTACGTGAGGTGTTTTTTTTTTTTGAAAATTTGGACTCCCCCCATCCCCTTGGTGAGATTTGGTGAGTTCTGAAGGGACTCCCCCTCCCTTCCGTGAGACTTGCCACATAATTTTTAAATGTAATCTGCTATAATAAAGTATAGTCTCTGAATTAAAAAGTTGACATGAGACTTTTATTGACCCTCTCTCCCCCTTGGTGAGATTTTTCCGGACCCCTTCCCCCCTATTTTGACTAACGTAATTTATGAACGTCTCTTTTTGACCATTCTACTTATTGGAATCCAAATTGAAGATAATTTTCTCAATGTGAGGCACTACTTCATCAAATAATGCAATAAACTTTCGTGGTATACCAATGAAATGAAGATAATTTCTGCAATGTGAGTCACCACGCCTACTTTTTCCACTGAATAATTGTGTCGCGAAATGATCGTTTGCAAAGTTCCATTGATCTTATACGGTATATTCGGTACGGTATATTCACTTTGTTATTTCATTTGTAACGTATAGAGGGGGGCGTGGCAGGTATAGAAAATTATACATATTCTAGATCATCGTCCATCAACTCAAATTCGGTATATCTTCAAACAATCTTCTTGATATTGTAAATGGGTGAAATTGGTTCACGGACACGCCTACCGCCCACATAAACGAAACATTTAAAACGCCATAATGAAAGATTTATTTTATGTATATAGTGTAACCAAATTTCTCAAAAATACTATGAACTTAGACAAGCTTTTGACAAAAATTCAGCGAATTTCGATAAGAGGGCGTGGCATTTCCCACGCAAGTGAAAACTTCAATACACTATATTGAGAAAACTATTTAAGGTAATGGAATGATATTTCACACAAATGCAAGAAATAGTTTTGTCTAGTATCAGGCAAAAATTTGGCGAATTTTAGCAAAAGGGTGTGGCACCTGCAATACAATCGAAATCTAGAAAACGCTATATTGAATGCATTATTTAAGGTAATGGTACCAAATTTCACACAAACAGTAGGAATGATTCGGAAAAGCTCTGGACAAGAACTACACGAAAAATATTAGGGACATAGTTATGTCAGTTTAAAAATGTAATTCTTCATGCAAAAACTTTTTCTTAAAAACATAGTTTCAAAATATGTACTTGCCACTTTTTTTAAGAAAACCCTTTTAATTCAAATTCGTGCACAGCAAAAGTTTTTCAATGAAAAAACCATTGAAAATGTAAAGTGTTTTTCCAAATACGTCACTATCCAACTATTTCTCGACTTCTCTAAAGTTATAAAAATCAAAAATATATAAAAACAAACTTACCGAATTCTATTCATCATGCCAATCCGCTGTTGCAATTTCCGATTTGCAACTGCAGCAGTTGGAGTTGGTGTGGCATAATGCCTATAGTATGCATCATATTGTTGTTCACGTGTCTGTTCAGCTGCTGTCTTACGCGATTGCTGCTGTTCAAGACCATCAGCATAGTAGTCGGCTGATTGTGGACCACGTTTATAATAACCATCATCATCATCGTTATCATCCTGTGCTAAGTAATCCTCAGCGGCATGTTGATCATCGTATTCACTATCAGTTAAACGTTCACTAGACAGCGAGTCCGCATAGTGTTGTTGCTGAGCTTGCGTTGGAGCGCTGACTTGTTGTGGATAGCGTAATATTGGACCACTCTCTGCATGCACAACAGCTGGTTGTTGCTCTTCGTAGTAACCTTGAGATGCAGAAAATGTTGGAGAGCTTTTCGTTTTGTTGGCCGCAAGTATTGTTGTCAAATTTAATGGCAATTGTCTTGATTTACGCTCCCCGGCTTTTACGATCTTTAAAATTTCGTACATAAATTAATTTTTATTATTTGATGCATATGTTTACTTACATTTATTGCCATGTCTTCCTTAGAGCTTTTTGAGCCTTGCAGCAAGAATTTAACATCACCATTTTCAGCGAATCCTGTGTCATCTATTGTTACAGTGCTGATCGAGTAGATGCTCATGGTAAGAAATAGCAATATTGCAAGCACTGTTAGTGTAAGTTTGTATAAAAAGCTTTGAAAGCTTTTTACATTTGCATTTGAGCAGCAGTTGGGCATTTTTCTGCTTGGTATATATTAATTTTGAAGCTTCTTTGGAGGCTCTTAGGATCTTTTTAATTGTTTCAAAATCTCTCAACAATTTGTCTTCGAATTATTCTTAAAGCTAATAAATTTTGCTATAAAAGCTTTAAAAATTCACTATGTATGTACCGAATCTTAATTTAAATTTTCGGTTTTTATGTTTCTATTAAAAAATTATTAAATTAATATTACAATGAATTTTTTATTTTGAAAAAAGTCACTTTTGTTTTATTCTTTTATATTCGATCACATCCAGCGTGGCTTAACTTGCTTAAACTTCAAAAAACGACTAGCACAAAATTTTTCATCGAACCCTCAAGTATCGGTGGTTTTCTTGTTTTTCTTTCGTTGCTCCACTTTTCGTAGAAAACAATACAGTAAATACATCAAGTTCTAATAAATAAATCATGGCAGCTGAGCAGAATAACCGATAAATAGGATCATGAAGAAATTTCTTAGACTTCTCAGCATTTACCATTTCTTTCACTCCATCATAGTCAACAACATTCATTAAGTTCTTCTTGACCATTCTGCAGCTAGCCATGCTCCTTCAATTAGCACTTTCATGCGTTTGAGGTGTTAAATATCTTGTGGCTCGTGTTCATTCCATTCGCTGACGTCGTGCTGTTCTACTGCTCCAATTTTGTTGGATTTTTTCTTATTTGTATCTTGACTGGCTAACGGTTCATTGAGATCTAGATATGTTATAGATTTTTATTCAATTAAGTGATGAAGTATCACTAGGGTGTACGTTATTTTTTAACATTTTTTATATAATACTAACACCCGCTAGCATCTTCGCAGCTCAAGCTACTAAAGCTTATAAATATAATAATATTTTTTGAATTTTTTGGCGGCACACCAAATATTGAAATCTTTCAGACTACGTAAAACGTGAAAAGTTTCTACAGAATTGTATATTCGAAGTCCGTCTGATCCTCCCATGAATTGACAATTTGGCAAATAACGGACACCTTACAGTGTCATATGTATATTTTGAATATATTCTTGTTTTTATCGTACCACTTTCGCTTTATTTACATAATAATTCTGAAGTTGGGGACAAATTTTCTATATTGTTATGATTTAATTCGGCATGATTTTATATGTCGTATTTTTTTCTAACTCTTAAATGCAAGATTTTCAATTTTTCTCAAACTATCCTTTTAATTTTAATACTAATAAAGCAGTCATTATGGATTTGAATATGAGAGGTCTACCATTGGATGTGGGCGTGGCACCATTAATGTAAGCAAAAAAAAAATTATTCACTTTTCAGTGAGTTACTCAAGCAATTGTTAACATCAAGAGAGATTGATTTTAAGCTAGTAGGCGTGACACCTCCCATATTCACTAAAAATATTAAATGCGCAATAACAGGATTTCGAACTTTCTCAAACCACCGCTTAATACAAGGAAATCACCACTTTTTCATAGTTTTTGTGCTACGATGTTAATACCAGTAAAACTTGTAGAAGGTGTGGCACCACCTAGAGAAGTTTAGCTTATTATACTAAGATAACTAATAAAGTAGTCACTACTTGTTATTGGTTGTGGGCGTGGCAACTTTTACGCAAGCAAAAAAATTTAATTTGTTTTTAATCGACTGATTATTATTAATTAATTGAAAATTATTTAATCGAATTTAATAAATAATTTTCAGTTAATAAACAAAAAAAAATTGTAAAAGTTATTTTCAGTGAATTATTTAAGCAAATAATTGTTAAAATCAAGAGGGGTTGGTTTTAAACTAGTGGGCGTGGCACTGCCCACATAACAAAAATTATCAAACATAGTAAGAAAACTTACTATTGCAACAATGCTAAGAAATTAAATATGAAAAGTCAACTTGCTGTCAACATTTTCTGAAGCAAAAGCAGCAGTAGGCGTTACACCTCCCATACAAACATAAAACCTTAAATGTTATGTATAATGTACGGCACTTATTCAATCATAATGAAATTTGGTATGATAATATGATTTCTATTAAAATTTTTCTATTCAAAAGTGGGTGTGGCAACTGCATTATATAAATAATGTACAAATATTTTAGTGAACTATTGCAGTAATCGTTTGGAACTTTCGCTTAAGCGTAAAAGTTGTTATAAGCTTTCACTAGATCAACACTGGATTGCGTTGCAATGTAGGCGTGGCATATCCTATAAAAGTAAAAAAACTTAATGTAAAACTTACTTAAGGGCAAATAAAAAAAAGGCAATCAAATTCCAGTCTGATGTTTTTATATTGTCTATCACTGGCGCAAAACTAGGCTGATGCGCAACTGAAGGCAATGAGATCTCTTTTTCGAGCCCTTCAGAGTTCTGAAAATGGAATTTTTGTATAAAGCACAAGTTTGCAATATAAATTTACTGGACCTAAATTTAATTTGAATAAGTAAAATATCATTTTTTCAACTTTAATTCCAATTTAAATTAAAGGGTCTCAAAGAAAATATGCCTTTTGTTTTTGTTAATAAATTCCGATTTTTTGAATTGAAATTTTTTATTTGATGGCAACATTGCCTACTGTCGAACCAGTTTTATCAAATTTGTTGATTATCTTTGAACTGTTGACTCATCTGATGCATTGTTTCAAGCGAATAAAATAAAATTTTGTTTTCAATACTTTTTAAATTCAAAATGAATTCAAAGTTTTTTGTGCTTAAATTAAATAGAAAAAATTTAATTTTTACTATTTTCAATTTCAAAATTATTGGGGCATTTAATTCAAATATAAAATTTTCAATGCAATTTCTCACTGAATGAGTGAGTTTTAACTGTGATAACGCGTTGTTTTTTAAAGCAATGTGCTGCCAACCTTAAAGAAAAAATTGTGACTCCTTTGTTGGCACACCCTTTATTATATTTCACGTTTAAACATATCACCAAAGACGTAGATGTTTAGTCATTCAACATTCTTTTCTCTCAAAAAATGGGTGTACTTTTGGTCATTTTGTAAATTTTTCTATAGAAAAACTGTAAACAGCCGCTTTGTTCGACTCTTAGTGCGATATAATTCATGGCCTGGGAGAAAAAAAAAACAAAGTTAAAAAAAAGGATTAAAAATGTAAATCGCTTGAGCGGTTGCCTGTGTTGCTTTTGTTTTTAGTTTCCAAAAAAATAAAAGAAGAAACACTTGACTTTATTTCCCACTAGTTTTAATGATGAACTCGACAAACCTAAATATATGTATGTGTGTCTCTGTGTGTGTATATGAGTGCCTGTGTGTAGACATTGTGTAGACCAGATTTGCATAAAAAGAAGGGCTTAAAGCGAACGTCAACTTGATTATTTGCAGCAATTTTCCTACCTATCAAGCTAACAAAAACAAAAAATAGTGGTTCACCCTAAAGGTGTTGTTGTTTTTGTGTTTGTATTTAGCACCTCTTTTGTTACTGTATGTTTGTAGAATAGCAAAGGGTCTAGCAGCACTTTTTTTGTTTCATGCGAGATGAATTTAAATTGTCACAACATTTTAGCGCGTCTCTCTCCTACTCTTTGGGGTGGATTATTTCATTGAAAGACTTCTTTCTACCTGCTTTTTTTTTGATGGCCTTTATAATTTTGGTTTTTGTGGCTTTTTGGGAAATTAAACCTTTTCACACGACATAGAAAGGTTTTTTTAATTGAATTTTATAAGAATTTCTAAACTTATTGCAATGCAAAGCAACATTAGTGTAGGGCTGTGTCTACCAATGTGTCGAGCTTATTTTAATGGTGATGATGATGACGCATTTAAGCAACATTTAAGCCGCTTACTGATGGGTCTGATTTTCGGTGTGTGTGTTAAAATGAAAGTTGGTAGTCTAATATTTTGAGTTTGACAGTTTAGATATTTTTAAATTTTTAATGTATTTTTTTAAAGACTTTAGTAAAATGAGAAGAAAGCATATTTTTGCAAAATCTAACCATTAGCTTCATGAATACAGTTCGCCATTCGTAAAAAAATTTTTAAATTTTCCATAGAACACATTAGTGCATGACATTATATAAAATGATATATCAGATTAAGGTACTCATCGAGCAGAATGCCCGGAAACTATCAGCTTTGAAATCGGTTAGCTAAAAACTGAGATATAAGCATGCAAAAATTTCATATTTTTTAAATTTTTTCAGTACGATTAACTACCAAAGCTATGCCATAGCTAGGAGATAGCGCCCAGCCTGAAAGCATAATGTCCACTAAAGCAATGGCCAGTCTTAATCCTGGTCAATTACCTGCATTCACTCCGAGTTAAGGATAACAAATATTTAGTATCCTTTTTTTTGGAAATTGGGTCAAAAATGTTTGGTTAGCTTGCTAGTGGTTTCCGCCACTGAGAGTTTGAAATATAAAAAGCAATAGCAAATTACAATGAGAGAGAGTAGTAGATTGTTTTCTCCTCGCTATAGTAAGGTTTTGGTAATTAATCGCGTTTAGCGTTTCATTATATCACACACTCCCTTAAGAAGTTTTACTTCAAAAAAGTTGTAAAGCGTTTTTTTTTTCAAAAACTTATGTCTCAAAATTAGCTTAATCTCAAAAAAATTTTTAAAATATAATTGAGAAAACATACTTAAAACCAGTACTAAAATAAAATAAAAATTCAAAAAAATCAGAAATACAAAAGCAAAATGTCGTCCGATTTGGCGTGGAATGCCTCACATACTTATAATGCTTCCTTAGTATAGAATTTTAAAGTAGCTGCTTGCGGGGCCACGTCAATTTGTCAAATTCTGCACACTTTTTATGCAGTGCTTGCCTGTACCACTCTTAATAGCTGTCAATTACGTATGTGGAGCTGTAGGCAGTCTACTTGCTTTGTATATGTTGGCTGCATGCTTTGTGTGTGGAAATGTAGCAACTCGCTAAACTATACAGGCACTTAGTAAGCGATGTTTTAAGGCAATCTGCCTTTCGTTTGTTACACACTGAATATAAAGATGTAGGTAAGCTGCCTACAAGGCGGCCATCTTTTTGTTAAAAGAATTTACAGTAGTGGCAGGAGTTGTGAGCATTACTGCCTACAATGAGCATGACTATTCATCGATGTTCTTTATAACATATTTGCCGCTGGGACCTGTAAAATTGAGATGGAGAAAATTCTCATAAGAGATTTTTTTATATGTTTCAACTAAGGTACCGGTATTTGGATGCCATAAAAATCACGAATATGAACTTTTTTGAGATATGCCGTTTTTGTTTCTGAGGGCTGTATAGATGATGCGAATCAACGGCCACTTCTCTAGGAAACGCTTTATATTACCTTTCATCAAAATGCTCATTCATGGTAAGAACAAGTTGTAGTACTTGAGGTTGCTTTGAGCACATAAGAACTCAAAATTATCAGATGCGTATGACAAGCAGCTGGTTTTGAGTGCTAGAGTCGTGCGTACATTTTCAAGATTTTCCGATCTTGTCAACATTTTTAGAATTTTTTAACATTTTTCAATTTTTTTAACATAATTTTTCGACACTTTCTTCATGTCTCAACTTTTTAAACATTTTTCGACTTTAAATATTTTTTTTTGCTTTGTGTAATAACTAATAATTTGTTGAACTTTTCAACATTTTTGAACTCTAACATTTTCGACTTTTTCAACATTTTTTGAATTCTCAATATTTTTCTATTTTTTCGCTGTTTCAATGTCGGACTTCCCAAAATTTTTCAATCTTTTTCGACTATCTATGTTCACAATAACGAAACATCGTTGAATTCACACCGCGTATACTTAAACTAACCATATATTTTATTTTTTACGGAATATATAAAAAAAACTTTAATAGGCTATTTAACAGATGATTGGATCTTTAAATATATCAAATACTTCATAATTGCAAATGCAAACATAATTTTAAAGCCCAATTTAATGCTGCTATCAGATAACAATGAAATTTTTGTGTGGTTTCCACGTACGTTGATTCAGTATTTTATATTTTTAACTGACTTTAAAATTTGTATACCCCAATCAAATTAGTTTAACAAGAGCTTTAAAGATAGAAAGTTAGAATTTTGAAATAATAATTTTAAGGATTAAAAATGCTTAGTGTATTCAGTTAAAAAGTTACGAAGCCTTACCAGTAAATGAAAGATTTCAGAATGCAGTTAATGTGTCTAAGATCTCACAAAAGTATTAAGCCATATAATAGTTTCTGGATAAGGTTGCTGATTCCATATATAATACTTAGTCTGAGTCTTATAAGTCAAGCTACAATGGAAATTGTGGAGACCTCGAAGAAGGTAACAAGACAATCTTTAAGTGACACAAAACCGCTTAAACTTATTAACGGAGGAGAAACACAACATATTTTAAGTGTTAGAAAAATAAAAGCTAAGCGAAAAGTACGTCAAGCCACAGAACCTTTCCAATCCATGCAAGAAAGTTTTAGCAATGCAATAGAGAGGCCAACATGGTTGCCAAATCGCGCTACCGAAAGAAACTCGGATCTGCCTATATGGAGGAATACTCTTTTTCACTACAAAAATCGTTACCCGGAGCTTAATCATAACACAAACTACGATAATTCAGAGCAAAATTTAGCTGAATTTGGTAAGGAATTATATCCATGGCAGCAAGAGCAACAAACTGCCCTGCAGCCAATTTCAAATCCATCCGAAACAACATATAGTGAAGAACCAATACATGCTACACTTTTAAGTCAACTTAAAACCTTGTGGGAGTTTCATCAAGCATGTATGACAATTTGGAATGCCATTGTAGAATATAAACAAAAATCAGCACCAGAGCTGACAAGTACTGAATTGGTGCCAGTTGAGCAGAGTACAACTAAAATCAAAGTAAAACGTGCCATCAACGAAGAGGAAGATTCTAAAACGATTTCGGCTGCGCGTTATATCAAAAATGATCCACTTAAAAGTTATTATGACTTTGTTATTATAGAAGCATCACATAAATTTTGGTCAGTTTTTGAGGTGAGTCGATAATTTACCAATTTACCTGTATGCCATATTTTTGTATTTACAATTCTTCAAAAGGTTATAACATCAGTCATTATCATATACTCCACATTTACTGCAATATATTTTTCCAAAATGAATCCATTGGTTAGTAAATATGACTACACTGATTATCTTGGCTCTGAAAATTATATGGGTCCACCAGAAATTGAAGTTAAGACAGCGGAAGCTAGAGACGCTGATGATGAAGTTGAGGCGGATTTAGATTTCATTGATGTTGATGATGCGAACGATGATGATGATGAGCAACCAACATACTCGTTAAATTGGCTACCAAGTACAAGTCATTCGCTGAAATTTATACTTGATGCAATAGATAAATTTCCTGTGGATCACGGCAGAGACTTAGAGTAACCCAAATATATAAAGAAATTTCTGAAAGCTATAAAAAAATACATAAAATTAAATTCAATATTTTTCCTAAATTTTTTTTTTTCTTTTAAATTCTTTTCATTATTTTATTTTAGCGCAAATCTTTCATTTTTGACCATTTTTCTTTTTAAAAATTGAAAACTAAACTGGCAATGGTGCAATCTATGGACATGCCTATTAATACCCTACCTAAAAACAGCAGTGGTGTGCGTAAAACTCTTAAGTTTTTATCATAAAATAGTAGCGCATCTATACTATTTACATAAAATTGCTTATATACAAATGGTTTGTAACGCTTTGGTGCAAAATATACTTTGCCGATTTTAATAATTTCTTTTTTAAAACAACATATTTGTGCTTAGGAAAGTAATTGGATCCTTTTTTGTTCTATTTATTTTGTTTTTTACGTTAAGTATTTTTTTATTTTTGTTCAGTCTTAAGTTTTTGCAAAACTTTACACAAAAAATCAAAAAAAAAAATATTCATTATAAAATCTGTTTTTTTTCATTTCAGTTCATTTGAGCAATTTAAAAATAGTGCAGGCCTTATAAAGCGCTTTTAATCACTTTTTACTACACAATTTCATTGAAAATCTGCGAATATCAATTAAGCGCTACTAAATTCTCTTGGGGTTTTTTTCGCGTTTCATTGTTAATTTAACAGTAATAAATTTCGCAACTTATTTATTATTGTAAATCACACGAATTTACAACAGCACCACCTAAAATTAACAATTGTTATATAATTATAGTACTTTAACAAATACATTTTTGTAAGGTAAGAGATTGTATTTTTGTGATAAGAGTCGGTTAATGTTGAATAAGTCAAATATTGATCAAGAAGTTGAAAAACTCAGAAAATGTGTAGGATGTCGAGTAATGTGGAAAACTTCGAGAAAGTAAAAAAAAATTCAATAAAAGTTGAAAAATCCAAAATTAAAAAGTTGAAAAATTTCGAGAAATTCAAAAATTTTGAAAAATTCAAAAAATGTTGAATAGGTCGAAAATAAAATTAAAAACTGGCTAAAAGACGAAAACTTTTGAAAAACTCTATAAAAATTTAAAATGGAAATGAGATGAGGACGATCCTCGTAATCGAATTTTTTGAGCATTGACTTTTTATAGATATTATATACAGTGGGGTACCGAGCACATTGAGCGCCCGGGGCTCAAAGGTAATTTACCGCCAAGTTTTCAAATTTTTTTAACTAAAAAAAAACAAGTCCTCACTTTCACCCTCGAAAACCTTAGCTTCAAATTGAATTACAAAATCATCATCAAATTATTTTTCATAGATTCAAAATAAAAATAATAAAAAAAGGTTTCATGGTTATACTAAAAACAAAATTTTTATTTCAAAGACTATTTTGCCGCCCCCCAAAGTGGTTGCGCCCGGGGCTGTCGCCCTCTAGGGACACTACTGATTATATAAGTATGTATATCGTCGCTTTCGGGTAGAAGGGCCCTAACTCATTTTTTTTCGAAATTTATTTTTTTGTCGATCCTAAAAGATAACCTTCAAATACACGTCCATTCAAAATTGGAAATTGGACTTACACCCAATTGAAAGAAGACCCTTATATGAAATTTTGAAGTTTTTATGCAGTTTTTTCGTCTTCCTGTAAAATTGCAAAAACATGAGTTAGGGCCTTTCTACCCGAGAGCGACGATATGCTCTAGAAATATGTATACCCGAACTAGATTTCCTCTCGCAGCACTTTGAGGTCTGAACGGACCTATCCCATTTGCGCCACACCAGTTCCCTATAGAACATCGCACTATCGCGATACTTCAGTTACCGCCAACTCTGACTTTTTCTTCAAATTAATATGGTACATTGCATTTATAAGAAGCATCCCCTGAGTAATGGCTTATGCTTGAAAAAAAAATTGTACAAATCAACCTTTGCCACCTTTTGCAACGATATTACATGTTACTCATACCACCTGTTGACAGAACTAAGATCTCAGAAATGTCTGACGCTGGTGTTATTGTATGTCGCGTGTGTATAATTAGATCATAAGTATAAGCAAAATATTTTTGTTCCCATCTAAGAAATAATATCATACGAGTATTTTCTGGCTTGGCTTTTAAGGACGGAAACATACGAATCGAGAAATTGTCAGAATTGCCATTTTGCTTTTATTTCCTCATGGAATATCTACAGCATGAAGACTCTTGCATGATTTTCCATTCGCAATCCCTTTAAATTTATAAAATTATTTTAGGTAATTTGTTTTACAAGTTTTTATTAAGATAGCAAAATATCTCCCACAGCCTTATCCTATTATAAATGACCACGAAATATTATAAAGGGTGATTTTTTTAAGAGTGATGGAAATTTAACTTTAAATAAAACGCAAATATATTAAATTTGAATCCAATTTTTTTTTTTTAATATCTAAGGCCATTTTATGAAATTTATTGCTTAAAAGTACTTAATAACTGGCATATAATAATAAGACCCATTTGATTAGTTTAAATTTTGGACTACTTGATGATTTTTTTCCAAAAAAAAAACATTAGCTTTGTTGCTTTTCAAAGTATCAACTCTTTCTTGCTTATCAGCATAAGACTTTGAGTTCAAAGCACTTTGCTAAAGTACAAATAAAAAGCGCTTAACTCACTTTGCTTTAACAATAATGTTATTGCAGCTAACAATGCCGAAAATTATAATTATAAACAATAATAGTCATAAAGAATATATTCCTTTAAATAAGAAAGAAAAATCAAACTTAATTTATTTGTATTATCTTTCATTATGAAGTTCTATCAGTCTAAGAAAATGACCCTTTATAACAAATCACATACAAATAAATGAATAATTGAATGCAATTTATAATTAATTACATTTGTAATGAATACAACAACAAAAAAATACTTCTGCGTGTATTTGTTTGCGTACATGTAAAAGTGTTCAAAATTGAGATTTTGTTAAATTGCTAACAACAACAATAACAATGGTTGTAAACAATTAAAAATAATTTTAAAACAATAAAAATATTCAATTTAACATTCAACTGATGCAACAAATTACATAAGTGTATCAAATATAATACGTTGTATATTTGAATATCGCATTATTTGCAATAAATTATTAATTACTTTACATGATACTGACATACTTATGTATGTATGTACTCGTAACTGCAGATGTATTATTTTAAAATACAGATAAGTGCATGTATGTATATGATTATATGTGTAAATGTGGGTATTATATAGGTAAACCCACGAACATTAGCCTACATTAGAGCTGTAAAAAATAAAAGCTTTTTGATTTTTTCACGATGTGTCAGCGAATTACAGTAGTCTTATATGTATGGACAAAGCCCATTAATAGGATTAAGGTTAATATTGAAAACTGGATTAGCGCATTCTGTTTTAACTAGACAATCCATTTTTCAAAATATTGATTTAAGAAATGGTGCAAGTTACAGACGTTATAAAATTTTCCAACAAAGTGGGTATGAGTTTCGGGAAACTATCGATCGGGAAATTCAAATCCGTGATTTGTTTTTCTTCTTCTTCTTTCTTTCTTAAAAAAAATTGACAATTGACCGGACAAAAGTTAAAAAGTAACGATTTTACACTTTCTAGCTGCAACACCTCAAATATTATGTTGCCGCCGATCCCATGGCACATCATTTTTAATGTAATGTTATTTGCTTGAAAGAATGCCAAAACCGCTTACCATTATCTTACTTCAAAACCAAGATACATATCTGCATTTTTCTAAATTAACAGACCTGACTTTTTTCGAATCGGAGTCGACAAATTTGCATATTAAGGTGATTGAAATTTTTTTTTATTTCAAACAGTTACTATCAATTGGGGAATTCGAATCCGTGATAAGTTTTTCTTCTTCTTCTTTTTTTTCTTACAATAAAATTGAAAATTGACCGGAAAAAAATTAAAAAATTCGAATATTGTACTTTAAAGTTGCGAAATCACTCCATATTATTTTGCCGCCGATCCCATGCTATATGATTTTTAATGTACTGTTATTTGATTAAAAGAATGCCGTGAACCGCATATCATTTTCTTATTTCGAACCCGACTTATCTGCATTTTTCTAATTTAACAGAACTGGCATAATTTGAACTATTCTATAGATTTTTCTACCATTTGCAAAATTTCAAATTCTTTTAATTTTATTATTAATTATAGTATCATGACGTTTAAAATGAAATACATTAATTTAATCTAGAGCATTTTATTATATTAAAAAAATAAATGTTTGGAAAATAGTCTATTCTGTACGAAAAATCGATATTTTTTGTGTTACGTTTTCTGCTGCACTGAGAGCTGCTATCCTCTGCGGTATGTTATTTCCGCAACTTTTTACCACTTCTTGAAGATATTACGACGCCAAACGTCAATCAGCTTCTCTATGGGTTATAGTTTTGTTGATATTGCTGTTTTACTGAGCTCGCGTTTCATGAGCTCCCATATTGAGCTTAGGTCTAGCAAATCGCCAGAAGAACGCAGTGGTGTTTTTATCAGCTAAAACTTCCTGACTATTTTACTCCATGGTAAGGAGCTGAATCGTGCATTAAAATTGGTTTCTTTCCATCACTATACCATTCGGACAGCTGAGGCAAGAGTCGCTCTAATAAAATTCGTTGTACTGGTTTTGGGAGAAAACCCCACGAACAGACGGAAAAATTAGAGATGAATGCCTAGAAAGTCGGAAAATCCTGATAAACATACTTATGACGGAAGTACTTGCAGAGTTTGGTTTGCTGGCACGAACACCACACCGCAAGCCGAAGCTTAACAAGGCTGTGATCCAAAAACGGTTAGAATGGGTCCGGAAATACTAAAACTTTTCAGCAGATGATTGGAAATGGATAAATATGATTTTTGTTAATTATTATTACCTATCACTGCCAAGAAAATTTAAGTCATAAGGGATATTTTTTCTTTTGCCGCAACTTTGCTTTTAAGACGAGTCCGTTTTCAAGTTATGACTGATAAGTCCCACTTTGTAGGAAGAAGGCCTGTAGAAGGAACTCATCCTGACTGTATTGCTTGGAAATTGTTACTTTCTTTTTCAACTCTTTTAAGTTGGCCGCATAATCTTATCAAATTGCTGAGGTATGACATTCCACGTGACAGCCTAAAAAATCAAAATGTTACAACGCAGTATCATAGAATTCCAAGTAAAATCAGACCAACATCCCACAAAAACGTACGAATCGTTACAAAAAGTTTAGGAAATGGCAGACAAACATCAGTTTTCGGCTTATACATTAGTTTTCACGAAGGTCGCTAGTCAGTCGAAGACGATGATCGAAGTAACCAAAAAAAATGTCAAAAATCAAAGCATTGCAGATTGCCTTCTACCGCAACAAGGGCTGCGTGCATCACGAGTTTCTTCGAAGTAGCCAAACAGTAATGGCAGTACTCTACCCTGAAGTTCTACGGCATTTTTTTACAAATCTTTGACTTCATTTCTGGCGAAAAATCCTGATTTCTTTCTATTCCCGAAACTGAAACTGAGGCTTAAGTAATGTTTTTTCGAGAACGTAGTTACCACAAAGCACTGTGATGCGTCAAGTGAAGACAACACCAGTTGAGGACATGTGCCACTCGTTTGTAGATATGGAAGGGGAATACTTTGAATAATATATGAAAAATATTGATTTATTTGAATTTTATTAGGAAAGTCTGGGAGGAAAATTGTCGCATTGTGTATATACAATAATTTAATTAAACTAAATTGTAATTAAAAGCTTTCAGTTTATAAAGAAATTATCTTGATCACGATTTTTAATATCTTTTTTTCTTATGAGTCAACATTTCATCATTAACTGGAGTGAACGCAGCCCGTGCGTTAGTCCAAAAACCTCCCATATGATTTATTATGAAATTATTGTAATGTACCTTTACTTTCGCTCATTTGATTTTAATTAAAATTACAATATGTTAAACGTCCGCATCTGCACTCAATTTAAAATTATTTAAAACAAAAAAATAAATTAATTAAAATATTGTCATTACACATTTATTTAACATGCATCAAACTAA
Source organism: Tricholauxania praeusta (assembly GCA_949775025.1). Lineage (NCBI taxonomy): Eukaryota > Metazoa > Arthropoda > Insecta > Diptera > Lauxaniidae > Tricholauxania > Tricholauxania praeusta. Next base: position 126,672,571 of record OX459030.1, on the reverse strand, counting down.
ATTTTGCATTAAATTTACTATTAGTAGGTACTCTCGTAAACTAAAACATAACATAAAGCAACCTTTAACATTCAGCAAACCCAGTCATCAGCTGCCCACATTTCTAACCCCTGCCGCGTGCAGTTGTCACTGCACTTTTTGCATTGCGGTTAACAAAAGTTTACAATAATTTATTAATAAATTGTGGTGGTGTTTTTTTGTTCATTTATGTGAGTGTTTGCGGTATTTGTGTTTGTTAACGTTTTGGTTATTTGGTTGTTTCCTCCCTTTTTTTCGAGCGTTTTTTTGTTTTCAAATTTTTACAGTTGTTTTTTCCCCTATCAGATGTATTCATGCGGTTCATTGTTAAGTGCGCTGTTGTACGAATACATTTGTTAACCACTGTTTTAATAAAACATTGAAGCATTTCCCACAGTTGTTGCTTTGGTTTTTATGCTGCTCTTGTGGATATTAATATTTAAATAGCTAATTTCACAAAATTAAAATTAGTTTTTGTCGAAAGTGTTATTATAAATGAATATTATAATAAAAAGTTTTGTTGTTGGTTTTTACTATACAAAAATTTAAAATGCAAATTGCACTTAGATGACACAAGGTGATGCAATAAATTTCTAACTCAAAAATGTGGCAAACATTATTAAAATTGGTTTCAAAATGTAAGGTAAATTGAACTTTTTTCAAGGTCACACAGTCGCATTTCTTGAAAAAAAATGGCTAAGGCAGTAGATAATTATTTTGGAAGGAGCTCTAGCTAATGAATTCGAAAAACAAGTATCATAAATAATCGTTATTTTCGAAAATTAAGGTATAAAAGTCAAAATGAAAAAAGGAGATATTTTAGTAATTTCTATTCAAAAGTAATCATAGTGTCAAATTAATAATAAAAATTAAAAATAAAATGAAATAATAATAATTTTTTCGTTTAAAAATAATCGTAAGTTCTTAGTTTCTTTTTTTCGATCAAAAATAATCGTTATTTTGGACTTTAAGTTTTTCAAGCAGAATTAATCGTTATTTTATCGCTTCAAATAATCGTAATTTTTAGTTTTTTTTTATCGATCAAAAATTATCGTTATTTTGAACTTTAAAGTTTTTCGATCAGAGTTAAACGTAACTTTTTCGTTTAAAAATAATCGCAAGTTAGTAGCTTTATTTCTTTCGATCAATAATAATGGACTTAAAACTTTTTCTATCAGAAATAATTGTAACTTTTTCGCCTAAAAATAATCGTAACTTTTATTTCTATCGATCAAAAATAATCGTCATTTTTGTCGGCGTTTTTAAACTTTTTCGATCACAAATAATCGAAACTTTTTCGTATAAAAATTAGTTTTATTTCCATCGATCAAAAATAATCGTTATTTTGGACTTCAAACTTTTTCAATTAGAAATAATCGTAAGTTTTTTCTTTAAAAATAATCGTAATCTTATATTTTATTTCTATCGATCAAAACTAATCGTTATTATGAACTATACATTTTTTTGATCAAAAATAATAGTAACTTTTTCGTTTAAAAATAATCGCAAGCTTATAGTTTTATTTATATCGATCAAAAGTAATCGTTATTTTGACCTTTAAATTTTTTTGAGCAGAATTAATTGTAATATTTTTGTTTAAAAATAATCATAACTTTTTATTTCTATTGATCGAAAATAATCGTTACTTTGAACTTTAAACTTTTTCGATCGGAAATAATCGTATTTTTTCACCTAAAAATAATCATAAGTTTCTAGTTTTATTTCTATCGATCAATAATAATCGTTATTTTGGACCAATCGTAATTTTTTAGTTTTATTTCTATCGATCCAAAATAACCGTCTTTTGGATTTAAATCTCTTTTCCATCATCCATAGCATCATATGGATTATGAAGAAAGATCGCATACGGATTGCACCTCGGCACCCTGCACCACTCTTAGGTCTCTCTTCGATACTTTTTAAGACTCTTCGGCTATTTCAATTTAATCCAATATTTTTCTAATTTTTTCAGGATATTTTTTCCCAAAATCTCATTCCCAATTCCTACGAAATAGCATATAAATATTTCACCTTTTTTCAGAGCCACAAGCTATTTTTACAAAACAACCAATTCAATTAATACAAAAAATTTGAATATCATAACTCAAAATCTGTCCACATTCACAAAATATACGATTGTATTTATGCAAATTTTATAAATGAAATCATTTTTTATCTACTAATCATATAGAGAACATAATTTTAATATTAAACATGAAGCATATGTTTGCATACTGAAAATATGGAGAAAAAAAAGTCATTTAACGCCTTAAAAGCTTCCGCTGTATATCACAAATGGGTCATATGGGTCACAAGCAAACACACATATTCAACTACGTTTACAAGCAATGTCACGTAAGCTGTGACACACGTAGTAAATTTATTTTACGTGATGTTGCGTTGCGTTAAAATGCGTTATATCAGTAGCAGCAGCAGCAGTAATCGATTGGCTGACAAGCTTAAATAGCCAATAGGAAAAATATATCCTAGGCATTTTTAGAACTATATAAGTTTGGTTTCGTTAATACTTCAAGCGCACGAAAATTTTACAATTCGGTGGATATATAACAAAACAGAAGTTAAGTTTCTTGGTTGATCTTGTATCACTGACTTCGAATAAACTACAATATTCCTCAGTTAGATCTAAAATTGAAAAATCAAAACTTTTCAATATTAATGGAACTTTTTTTAAAACTTTTCCAAATTCGACTTATTTCAGTTTTCTTGTATAAAAAATTGTTAAAATACAACTCGTCAACCAATGACCTAGTTTCCACGTGGGTATGCCTGAGATATTTATAAACTAAAAGCAATTTATTGCAAGCAGCCAGTCAGTCTGCCTGCGAAAGTATAATACTGATATGAACAGAATCAATTTCTTCTATGCTTCCTCTTTATCTACTTGCCATTTAAATTAGAAATTAATGTGTTGTAGACTTTTTTGTTTTTGTTGATATTTTATCTCTGTTTTGTATTTAGTCGTACCTATAAATGTTTATCAATTTTACAGTGGCAACAATTTATCAATATAACAACAAATTTTTGTTTCTTTTGTATGTTTACAATTTGTTATTGCTTAGTGCTTAGATTGCTATATTACTTGTTCGTAATTAACAATCCTCGATAGTATAGTGGTCAGTATCCCCGCCTGTCACGCGGGAGACCGGGGTTCAATTCCCCGTCGGGGAGAGTTCGAGAATTTTTTTTTTATTTTTCAAATGTACGTAAGAATGACTTTCGATACCCACTTAAATATAATTGTTCAGTTTTGAGGCTTAAAAAGTCGAAAAAATATGCAATATATTGAACAAAGTGAAATGAGAATGAATACGGAAAATATTTAAAAGATGAAAGAGGTTGTTAAAATATGGAAAATGTTGTAAAACATCAAAAGATGTTAAAAAAGTATGTTATGTAAAAAAGCTGTAAAAAGTTGGAAAAGTCGGAAAATTATGAAAAAGGTTGAAAGAAGTTGAAAAAACTTTGAAACAGGTGAAAAAGGCTGAAAGTGTAGAAAAAACATGTAAAATGTTGAAAAATTTGAATGCGATTGAAGCAGTCGAAAAAAGTTGGAAGAGGTTGACAAAAGTCGAAAAGATATGGAAAATGTTGGGAAAAGTTGAAAGAGGTTGAAAAATCTTGAAACAGTTGAAAGAGGTTGAAAAACATCGATTGACGTTTGAAAAAAGCTGATAAAGTCATTAGCATATGAGAAGTTTTGAAAAAGTTGTAAGAGATTGAAAAGCATGAAAAAAGTTGAATATTTCGAAAAAAAATTGAATGAGGTTGAAAAGCCGAATAAAGTTGAACAACGTTGAAAAAGTCGAAAAAATGTTGAAAAAGTTGAAAGAGATGGAAAAATGCTGAAACAGTTGAGAGAAGTTAAGTTGAATGAGGTTGAAAAAATCAAAATAAAATGAAAGAGGTTGAAATAGTCGAAAATAATATGGAATATGTTGGAAAAAGTTACATGAGATTGAAATAATTAAAATCGCTAATGAAGAAAGTTAAAAAGGTTCAAAGAAAAAAGTTGAATGAGAATAAATAAATCGGACATGTATGTGTATTTGAAAAATATTGGAAATGGTTGAAATGCCGAAAAAAATCAAAAAAGTTGAGAGAATTTTGTAATAGTTGAAAACTCAAAAAATTCGATAATAGCCATGTTATATTCGCTTTGGTTAAACCAAAATCTCATAGAAATGTGTGAACCAGCTCAATTTCTAGTTCAAAACCCAAAATAATCAAAAATATTTGGCAACTTTGCTGAAACTTTGAAGAAGCGTTCTTATGTCACGCGAGGCCTTGTGCACCTAGTCAGTGCTAGGCCCAAATATTAAAATAGAAGCACATAATTAAGTGATGAAACAACAGAAATCGAAAAAGAAAACTTTGGTAATAGCGTCTGCGACACTATAAAAACAGTTTAAAACCATTTGATAGCAAGAATTTGAAAAAAAAATATGTACTGATACGGGAGGCCCCTTACCGTTCTAGGCCCCGTTAAACCACACGACTATAAAGCTAGCTCTGATTTTAAAATATAATTTCAGTCAAACGTTGTCATGCCACCTATTGGTCAAATGCAGAATTATAAAAGGTTAAACTTTTGCGTTTTATTCACTTTTAGGTTAAACCACGGCTAATATATGGAATATGACGAAAAAAATTGAATTCGGTTGAAAAAGTCGAAAAAATTTAAAAATTTTGAAAAAAGTTGAAAAAGGTTGAAACAATAGAAAATGGCTGATAACATTGATAAAATATAAAAAATGTTGAAAGAGATTGAAAAACTCGAAAAAAGCTTAACATCGCTAATGACGAAAATTCAAACGGTTAAAAGTCGAAAAAATATGGGAAATATTGAAAAAAGTTGAATGAGATTAAATAAGTCAGATATATTTAAAAAATATTGAAAAAGGTTGAAAAGCCGAAAAAATCAGGTTGAGGTTGAGAGAATGTTGAAACAGTTGAAAAAGACTAAAAAATCGATTATATATGGAATATGACGAAAAATGTTGAAAGAGGTTGAAAAACTCGGAAAAAGTTGAAAGCAGTTGAAATTGCTTAATACCGCTAATGAAGAAAGTTCAAACGGTTAAAACTCGAAAAAATATGGAAAATATTGAAAAAAGTTGAATGATATTGAATAAGTCGGAATATTTAAAATATATTGAAAAAGATTGAAAAGCCGAAAAAATCAAAAAAGTTGAATAGAATGTTGAAACAGTTGAAAAATACTGAAAAATCGATAATATATGAAATATGACGAAAATAAGTAGTTGAAAAGTCGAAAAAACCTTTGATTTTAAATTTTTTCGAAAAATGTCATTCGATGAATTTATTACAAAAATTCTATTCCACAGTCCTTGTCAACCAGCTTAAAGCCAAGCTAATTGAATGAAACATCACATCTTCATACGTGCTCGTTGCTTATTAGTATGAAATTAACTGATGTTGGGCGGAGAGGGTTTCTATTGTATTATATAAAGTTTTACTTTATTGTTCTAAGAATTATTTTGGTTTTTGTGCAAAAGCTGATCGATTAGTTTTTTGCTTAAGTGGAGCCATTGTTTTTCATGGATATTCATTAGGGAGTCTTTTATGGCTTTAGAGATTTTAGAGTTCTTAATATAACTGCCTTGATATTATAGTAGTTAGGAACAGATTTAACGTGCTTTGTTTGCGTTTTTGGAACAGATCATAACTTAATAAATAGTTTTTTGCTGAGCTTATTGTTCAGTGGAAAAAAAATATATCGAATATCCGATAACTTTATATATTTTGGTTAATATCTAAGAAAGCTATTATTGTATGCAATTGTTGTCATAAATTTTTTACGTTGAAAGATTTCACTGACCCGAGCTAGAGCAATATTTTGAACGCTGTTTGAGGTTTAGTGTTGGCATATTGTAGTCGTATAACTACATATACGTTCTAAGGCAGGTTTTCCGAATATTTATAAAATAAAGATTAAAATAGTTCCTATAATACATTTTTTTTTTATTTAATATCAAATTTTATTATCAAAAAGTATCACCCTAAAGTAGTTGCATTTGTGTATCACGTTGTTTATATGTAAACTATGTAAACTACTACATAGAGTGATTCAAAATGCAAAAGTATCAAAATGTTAAGGTGACAGCAACTTTTCATAATCTTTAGAACTTAGAAGGTTTTTAAGTCCCATAAAAGTGGAAAAACTTTTTGTTTTCATGCAGCGCTTGAGAACATTTTTCAGGTCTTAAGTAGCATTTATCATTTTAAATCATATATCTCTTAAATTAGTTAAGATTTTTATAAAAAATATGTAACCTTTCATATCAAAACATTTTAATTTTTTTTTTTTGAAGGAATTAACCACTCTAATCTGCCCACAAAGAATTGTATATTTCTCTATATATGTAACTTTCGTTTAATTAAGTAGCTTAAGGATTAACCTTTCCTGGTAAATTTTGTTTAGGTTTGTTTTTATACATTACTCCTTTTACGTGATGCAGCTATCAATTGGAAAGATTTTATTTTAATTATGTAGGCGTATCTTTGTTTTTTTGCATAAGCGATTTCTAGCTTTCAGCTGATTAGCTTTTGGCAAGGATTATATGTTAGGAGGCTATGTCATATTTTTATGGACGCTCATCGCTAAAATTGTTCCTTAATAAATTGTTTACATGAATTAATTTTAATTGTAGTATATTTATTTATGGATCGCTTTATGTGATACTTCCACTATATCAACATCTGCTAGAAACGAATCTTTATAAAAATTCAATTCATAAATGCTGAAAATAATAGCTGAAAAGAGTTTAATAGTTCGGAAAGAGTTGTTTAATGCTGAAAAAGGTTACATAAGACAAAAAAAAATTAAAAGAAAGTTTGATGTGGTGCCCATGTCACTATATTGGGCTCTATGTTAACTATAAGGCGATGTTACCCAGCAAGCAATTAAATCTCGAAGGAGTTATATTTCAAGAAGATTTAATAGTCTTCCATAGAAAAGATGTAGGAAACAAGAAAATGGAGCTAAATATAGAGCACTAGAAGTTTAAGATTACATTTTTTTTCCAAAAAACCTTCAATTCGAATTTAAAAAAAAAAAAATTTTGATATTATAAAATTTTTCAAGTACATTATGATAGCCATAGATTATGCTTTTTAAACGATATATCATAATGTTGTCCTATAAAATGTTCTCTTCATTCAATAAAGCTAATACAAAAATATTCAAATTAAATTGAAAAATATCACCCACAAAGTAACACTGCAAAAAATGAATAGCCTAAGAATTGCTTCATCAAAACTAAATCTCAATTTCAAATTACAACAGCAACAACATTCAAACAAACTGCATAGTTAAATCAAGTAAAACCAAGGTAAGAAATTGCGCATTTAAATGTAGTCTACTTTTTAGCGTCAGTAGCCAATTTTGTTTTTCCTTTGTTTTTTCTGCTTTATTCTCTATTGCTATGTTCTCATGCTTTATTTTTACTGCGGTGTTTAATTTAAGTTGGGATTAAATTTACAATTTCACTTGGTACAACAACAATAACAACTCGACCGCTACACTAAACGTAAATCAAATGTATAATGGAATTGAATTGAAATTCCAACTTAAATTGAACAATTTGAAATGAAAATAAAATGTATGTTTGTAGTATTGAGTGGGCGTAAAGAGTGGGCGTGGCAGCGTTGTAAAACGACTTTCTTTTATTTTACGTGAAACTAAAATCTCCTTTAACATTCAAAGCTGCTATTAAGGTACTAAGAGGTCTATGTATTTTGTTGTTGCTTTTGTAACTAGCGCGTATTTATGCTATTGTTGTTGTTGTAAAAACAACCCATCGAGAAAACGCACTATTGATTCAAATTGGAGCTACAATATTGCACACGACGTATATAGAAGTATAAAGTATTTGTTCCAATTTTTTGCATTAAACCGATCATTGGTTTATGTTTGGACTTGGCACCACCAGTGGCATACAGAAAGAAACTCGTTATTTTATTTAATTTTTAATTTAGATTGTTTACTATCAAGTAATAGCCAAAGAGAATAGTTAAGCTTCAAATAAGGCACCATCTTCCAGCAAGCAAGTTTTCCTTAAAATGTTTAAAAAAAATTTTTGAGAAACGGTTCTTGACTTTTTTTTTTGTAAAAAATTCAATTTTTGTGTGGGGAAAACTTGATGACTTTTTTTTTAATCATTACATGTTGCCACTTGGTAACCCTAGTCGTTATTCTAAAGTATTTTATTTTTAAATAAATTTATATAAAATTTATATTTTTTTTTAGCTTAAATAAATTTAATTTTCGCTTATGTATTTAATAAAAACATAAATTAGAAACTATTGTTTGTTGCAGACAGATTCAAACCCGCAGATCTTCGCTTTGGTAGGCACACTCTCACGCGCTGATCTATTGATTATAGTATTTTTACGTTAATGTACACAAATCTCTATACACGTGCGTTTATGTCGCTTCCAAAGGAGGTGGGAAATTAGGTAACGGATATTAAGCCTAGTCCAACATGATCGTTCAAGATGATAAAACCTTTGTATCAGATTTTTTCCCCTTCTTTCCAATTAAATTTTATGTAAAAACTATATTAAGGTGTATCACAAATGGCAGTCAGTTGTTCTAGAAGGAGCTATCAAGGATGCATAATGAAGCGCTCCATTTTCTTATTGGGTAATGCTGTTTTCAAAGTTTCTGTTGTTGTTGTATAAGTTCGATTAATCCGACGTAGCAGACAGAACTAAGGCAGCAAAGTAATTTAGATATCAATCTGGCGTAAGTAGAGCTTTTACACCACTTGCGGTGAGCATTGTGATTTCAAGTAGATATTATTTTTTTGTTGCTGTTACTATAATGAATATGTACTTGTTATTGTAAATACTTTACGAATGTTTGGTTGTAAAAATAATTACAATTACGATACAATAATTTTTGAAGTGAAACTACTGTAGATGCAATAAGCTGTAATCTATCTGATATATTGCAAAGGAAACATTTAAATGGAAATATGTCGTAACAGTGCCAAGTAGACATTCATCATGCTATTGAACTCAAAGAAAAATGTGTCACAACTAGATGCAGTCTCCAGAAGCCTCGTAGATAACCTATGCATAAAGCTAACAGAAAACTTACAGAAAGCAAACAGAAGAACTATAAGTTTCAATGCAAGGACTCTTATGCAATTCTAGGGGAACAGCTTATAAGATTGCATGCATCGCTACTGACATAAACAATGATTTTTTTGAAGTTTATCAATATCTTACGATTTTTCAATATTTTTTATAACTTTTCGATACACTTAGGCATTTGTTGAGTATACCCATATTTTACAATATGTACTTTACGACTACTTTGAAGTTTTTCTATAAAATACAAAAACCTGTCGAATTCTTTCTAATTATTTTATGTTCTTCGAAAATATTCGACTTTTGCTAATACTATTTATTACTTTCCGACTATTGTCGATGTTTTCCAAAACAATTTGATTCCTACTTTTTGAATATTATTTTGATGATATTCCATGCTTTTCAACTGATATCGGTTATTTAACTACTCACCTCTTATGGCAGAGAGTAGCCGAGACCGACCCAGCCAAGCCCGGAATATCATTACATAGGCGGGTTAGGAGGGAACAAAATTATATTTTACTTTTCATCATTTCAAGGAGAAATTCTTTTATTTTGAGAAGGCCGTTATTTGCTTCTTATCAACTTGGCAACCCTGTCTTATGGACTTTTTCGACGTTTTTAATACTTTTAGACTTTTCTAAATTTATCGATATTATTCGTAGCTTATCGACTTATTTCAATACATTTTGAATTTCATCAACTTTACAATATTTTTCGTTTTATTTGAGTAAAGACAAAACAGATTTGAATTGTGGTGTACGTTTCTTCATTGCCAAAAAAATTTTTTAGAAATTTTAATTTACTTTTACCTTGGTGCTTAAGTTACCATTTTATATTCATTTGCTCATTCTTTACTCCAAACCCGTAGTTAGCGAATCAACAGCATTCAGGATTCGTCTTGCATAGTTGATTCGTTAAGTTTTCACACTTTTATTTGCATTTTTAATTGAAAAAGTTTTTTCAATGTTTTTTATTTTAAATTTTATCATTTTTCGCTTTCGCTGTTTTTTCTCGTTTTTTCGTATTTTTTACTTTTCAATTAGAATTTAGTGTTTTTCTTTTGAATTTTTTTCCTGTTCTTTCCTTTTTTGCATTGAAATTGTTTAAAGTGCTTAAATTACTATCGTACAAAAACCACGAAAACCACACAATTCAATGTACCAATACATGACCAGCTAGTTAACAGTGCAAAATTGAAATCGCAGCAGCAAGGAGCAGATAAAGCAAAAATGCGACTTTAAAGACTAACGTGTTGAGCTTTCACATATTTTAGTTTTTACAAATAATAGGAAGTTATTCGCTGTCACTTTAAATACGATAGTGGAAAAAATTTCGATTTTTTTTTAATTGGTGATATTTTTTTAAAATCGAACTTTCAATTTTCAATAAAAGTCAAGTTCACATACGATTCGTCTCGTTTTGTCCGTACTTCTCAAGTCTAAAAATATGCTATTAAATTTTAAATAAAAACAAAAATATCATATCTCGATTCATCTCGTTTGGTTTCTAATTTTTTTAAGCCTGAAATTATGCTTTTAAGTTTTAAAAAAAAACAAAAATATTGAGCCTGTGCCTTATGAAAAACTAATGAAAAAAATAAAAATTGTGCTAGCATATTTTTAGGCTTGTAAAATAGAAACGAATCGAAATACATAAAGAGGCTCTTATTCATTAAACTCAGGCTAGATATATATATATATATTTTTTTTTTGCTTAAAATACAATAGCATATTTTTAGGGTTGAAATTTTAAGAAAAAAGACACGAATCGAGATCCATAAAGAGACGCTTATTCTCGAGAGAAATGTATATGTTACCGGCCAAACTAGTTTTTAGGATAAACTAGTTTTTCCTAGGCCAAACTAGTTAATTTGAATGCCTCAAAGTATGAAAATAAGCCAGTTTTGGACATATTAGAGGATGTAAGTCCTGAGCCGCAGCCAAAGGCCGCCAACTTACCCTCACTGACCACTTGCCAAGTATTCCATTAAAATGATAATTGGCTCACTTCGCTACTGTCTTAATTTTCACTAGCCACAGTGCATTTGTATTAAGATTTCATTGCATATCTTTAGGCTTAACGGTAACTAGTTTGGCCTAAAACTAGTTTGGCCGGTAACATATACATTTGGTGAATTATAATAATGTGGTTATGATCTGGACAATAAGACTATAGACTGATTGCCACAAAGGCACTACATCATTATTATATGTCTGACATATGTCTTTCTTATGCTTTGTTATATAAATATTTTAACTAAATTTTTTTATATGTAATATTAAACTACAAAAATTTTTCTACATATTTTTCCAAAAATTTATAGTTTTTAAGACGCAATGAGCTTTTGGTATTTCAAAATTTTTTATCAAACTTAATTATGCTTTACAATGAATTTGCTATATAAATTCTATATCTGTCATGTCTTATTTCATGCTTTATTTATTCACATCAAATTTTGCTTTTAACATTTCATTCACATATTTATGTCATTTTAGAAAACTGTCACATTCATCTTACAGCTTCATATTTTTAAAAGTGTCACTACACCCGTGTGTATGTATATAAATAACATGAATTCTAAATTAGTAACGTGTTTGCTATGCTTTCGTGGAAAATTAATTTATTTAATATTTTGTTTTCCTCAGTAGATTAAATAGGTATCACTATTTTCTAATTAGTTGTATCACGATTCATGGAGCTCATGTTGAAATGCTTTGTCCTGATTTATTTGCTCCAGTTTAAGCAACAAACACCAAAATCAACTCATTATTTATGCAGCTCTAATTTTTCTAGTCAGAAATCTTAATCATTGGCATGTGAATGTTATGAAAATATTAAATATTTCCAAATGAGAACATTTTTATAAAAAAAACACTAATTTACCATACTAAAATAAAAAATGACAAAAGGCCTATTTTCAATAGAGCGTGTGACCATACCAAATCTAATTATAACCCAGGCAGCGCATCATTTTTGGCGAAAATAAACTACAAAAGTTATGATGTGCGAACATCTAACTTTACTGGCGGATATAAGAGCATGGGTATGAAAAGAAACTTATACTGAAGCGTATTGATGGCTCAGTTTTTTTTACGTTTTAGACTTTATGACTTTTCAACATTTTTTGAATTCTTCAAAATTTTTTCGATTTTCTCAGCATTTTTTGATATTTTTTCGACTTGTTCAATATGTTTCGTCCTTAGCAACATTTTTCGACTTTTTCAATATTTTTCAACTTTTTGAACATCGTTGACTTTATCAATTTCTCAACATTTTCTATGCCTTTTTCTACATTTTTCGAATTTTCAATTTACATACGCATACCACTCTTTATTGTACTGAATGCTTCAAGCAAATTGCTTGAGGACATTATCTCTTCCTCTTTGGTGATATCACCCGGAATTGGCATGAGTGAAAAAGTTATATCTTCTAGAATGTGCCTACCTGATACCTTGTTGTCAAGAGCTTATATCACCTCTTGCATCCATGTGTTGAAAAGCAGTGTTGTGGATTATTCACCAGACAGCTGTCACCAAGAAGGCAATCAGAAGAAGTGAAGTGGTTCTATATTATACATGCCGTCCAAATTTGTTCTTGCATACATTCTTCTAAAAGAAGGGTAGAAATATTGGACTAATATCGAATGAATAGTAGACCTGCCACTACTCCGGGTTTTTCTAAATAAAAATTTTATATCCTTACTTGTTTTGATAAGTTTGGGCGAAACAAAACGAGCAGCAGAGCTCTTATATCGATACTTTCACTCCGAGTTCGCTCAGAGCTTTCAAGTTTGTATAATTTCATGAGAATAAATATCGAAAATTAGTTTACTTTTTTAAATCAAAACAGTCGTAGGCGTATCCACAACACAAATACTCGTAGTGTATTTAAAAAAAAAAAACATTGTTTTCGATTCTCCATAAAATTTGACAAACTGTGAACGCTCACAGCGAACGTGTAGTAAAGGTATCGATGTAAGATCTCTGCTGCTCGTTTTGTTTTGCCAAAACGTATCAAAACCAGTTAGGGGACGTCCATGAATTACGTGAGGGGTTTTTTGAATATTCGGACCTCCCTCCCCTTCGTGAGATTTGGTAAGCTCTGGCGGGAACCGGTCGTCCGATGCCTACCTGGAGGCGTGGTGCAAGTTTGGATGGAATCTGCCCTAAAAAGTGGCATGCCATTTTCGGCTGTCGGTCACGTAGCCGGAGCATAGTTCGCACCTTCACCAGTCGAATGTCAAAAAAACTGATTACTGACAATAAACAATACTGACCGTGTGAGTGGTACACTGACACTAATGTAAATACTGTCAGTAATTATACTGTCAGTAATATTGATCGTGTGAGGGCCGCTTAAAGCTTAGGATGACAAAATTTTTTTAAAAAACTCGGGCTGGCATTCCGCCTGTTACTCCAAATGTAAAAGAGAAAATAATGTCCGTTTGGATGGTACGATGATATATGTAAATGATATTTTCATGACTTTTTATGAGCAACCGATACATGGACGATGTCGACACATTCAACTTTGATATTTATAAATATCGAGGATGTTCTTCGCGATCAAGAGAATAGAACATATGAGATCAATTGAATACTTCTGGTGGAATGTATGACCAACATAAAAGCTTAAAAGAATATGTGAAAGGACTTCTCCTTCTGGAACATACTAATTGAATTTCTTTAAGTGTATAGTTTTGTATTGGGGACTCAAGTAGATCGGCCAGCAGGGTTGTGTGGTTCGGTCCATTCTCTGAACATTTCTGTCACCAGACTTTGTGCAAATCTATTGCTTTACAGCGTTTTTTATGATACAGCACTGATGATACGCTAAAGAACACTAGAACTTTTCGGGAACGCTTAAAATCCAAATATTTACTCATGTTTGAGTATACTTTCCATCAAAAAAAAAAAATTATGAAAACTTTGCAGCTCTGGTAGCACCTTAAAAAGTTTTTTTTTATTGATGGTACACTCGGGAATGAGTAAATTATCGAATTTTAAGCGTTCCTGAAAAATTCTAAAGCTTGAGGTTATTTTGAATGTGTCTTATGCCTATTTTGCTACACGGTTGAAAATATCAGTATAAAATTAATAACTTTTAGTTATTCATATAAATCCATAAAAAAATCGTATAGATTTTATAAGTTCCGCAGTTATAAAATTTTATATGAATATCATATTTGTTTCTATATTGAAAAGTATAGAATAGGTTGACGTATAAATTCTATTTTATAATAAGAGTTTATATTTAATTTTAACAATAGTAAAAAAAAATGTATTTTTATGTCGGTTGTTAGAACGTTTGACTGGGACGCAGAATTCATGGGTTCGAGTCCGGGAACAGATACTTATTTTTAATTTAATTTTATTTACAATTTTTATTTATAAAATGATTTGAATAACAGAACATGAATGGGTAGAGATTTGAACCTGCTTCATTTCTAGAATAGTTTGAATTCGACCCCGTTCGTTAGCTAGCTCGGCTACAGAATGTTGATGATTTATTAGACAAAATTGAGCATAAACAACTGGCCGCATAGCTGGTTTTTATATGTAGAAAAGTTATTAAATTTATACCTAGATTCATATAAAACGACCCTTAAACTGATATTCGTATAAAAATTTATACTGATTTTTTCAACCGTGTACATACCACTTGCAAGTGCTCTATATTAGAAGCAAATCAAAACATAGTCTATCAAGTATTTACTGTATTTATTCTGATTTAGCCTTTCTTTTATCCTCTATTCAATCTATGCTTCATCATTTCAAGTTCTTCTTCCTATTTTTTTTAATTTTCTCGTATATTTCTGTACTTTTCATGCCAAACAATTTTAATTAATTTTTTTTTTTATCTTTTCCTGTTCCACTTTCTAAACAAATCCGAATTCAAATTAGTTGCTTAGCTTATGCTGATGCTACCACTTTTTCTCTCCATCTCTCTCTTGCTCTCCTCTACGATGTTCCCCTTTCAATGACGTTCAGCACGTAGTAACGACTTGTATTTAATATCCTGAAAGCACATCCGTTTCCGGTACAAGCGAAAAATCACATAAAACCAAACTCAATGCAACAACAGCAGCAGCAGCAGCAGAACCGGAGACGAACAGAATTCAAATGCATTGCAAAACTACGAGATTTGATACGAGTAAATGAAATTAAAATAAATAAAATAAATCTAAAACTGAATCAGAATCAGAATCAGAATCTGAATCAGAATCGGATTCAGAAACTGGTTCACCTCAACGCAGTTCAAACTCTTTATTTAACTCGTACTCAGTGCCAGCGTCAACCCGTACCATTGCAGCAGGTCAGTACATTGTGGTATAGTGTAAAGTTCGAAGTTCAAATCGATGCATGAACTTTTCAAAATTTTCACTCACATCAGACAGACAGACAGCCAGGCAAACGGACAATGCAACCTTTAGCCAGGCATCGATAGAAAAGTGGGCAGTTGAATGAATGTGTGGCAACTGCTGGTGCTGAGTGACTTTTTGGGGAGTGAAGAAAAAAATACGACATGTAACTCACATGAACAAGGGAATGATGCAACCTGCTAGAATTAACTGGGATGTTCAATTAAAATTCAATCTGCATGCTGTAGACGTGTGGCCGGCAGGGGTGGGTAGCGAAGCTAGATGAAAAAGTTATTTCAACTTATATTTATTTGCCTGCATATAAAATGCGTTCATCCTCTGTTGTTTGTTGCATTGGCTGTGTACTATATCCAAGTAAGCTGTACATCTTTTGATTGCAGTTATTCTAAATCTTAAAAGTATTGACATATCAATCCTAAATGTTTTTGGTCTTAAAAATAGATTTGTAAAAGCTTAAGTAGAAAATAATTTGAAGATTGTAACTATTTTGAAAATTTATTATTCTTATTGGAAGAATTTGGTTTTCTATAAATTTGCAAATCATTGCAAAATGAATTATAAAAATTTATGAGAAAAGTCCAAAAATTTATGAGAAATGTCAAAAATAAATATTGGTAGTCAGGAAATGAACTGACAAGTCATAAAATAATTCAGACACACTCGTCGCTTAAAAAAAATGTTTTTATTTGTAAAAAAAAAATTGTACAGTACCATTGAAAATATTTTGTGAAAATTTTATTTACTCGTATAATACAAAAAAATGCTTCACATTTATTGTTAGATTTAAAAAAAGAAAAGAAAACTTTGCAAAAAGATAATGCCCCGAGTGAGGATCGAACTCACGACCTTAAGATTATGAGACTTACGCGCTACCTACTGCGCCATCGAGGCTATATTATTTGCCTTGTCTAAAGCATACGATGAGCGTAGTTGCATCAAAACGACAGAAATATTACTTAAAAGTTTCTAAAATTTAAAAATAAATATTGATATTCTTAATCTTATTCAAAAAAATACTTTTTTACACGCATAAAGAATGTCACCCATATTGTAATCTCTAAAACTTTTGAGATTTTTGACGTACTTGATTATTTTAACACTGCACGGCGCTGCCTGCTTATCTTCAAAATTAGAGTGATTTTTTTTTAATTGATTAAATTGCACAATATTTAGGAATATTTTTATAGTAGTCTTCTGGTATTAACAGGGTTCAGTTAATTTTTTTTTTTTTTTTCAAAGGAGTATCCATTTTTGCTCAAGAAATTTATAGTCCAGCACAACCTAGTTTTACAGCTGTGAACGTTTTGATCGCGGTAATACTGATGGGTATAAAAAAAAAAATCTTTTCAAAATTTTTCGACTTCCACATTTTTCACCATTTTTCGACTATTGCAATATACAGTATTGGCCAAAACTTAAGCACCTCTTTAGTAGATTTTTGTTCATATCATAAATTTTTTTTGAAAATGTCCTCTTAGAACCATATTGCATATAAATTTTATTTATTTACACCGGTCTTATTGACACACATAATTTAAAAAAAAAAAAAATGCTTCTCATAAATAAAAATTAATCACCAAAGGAACATTTTAAATCAGAAAACTTAACGGACAAAACTAAAGCACCCACTTTATTATGTTAAGTAAAAACTTTTAAGTTTAGCACTTAGTTCCAAACCCTTTATTCTGGACGACACATGCATCTTTTTAAGGCATAGAGGATATAAAATTATAAATGATATCCTGCGATATCTTTTCCCAGGATATTTTTAAGGATTGAATAGATCTTTCGTGGCTTTACTTTTTTCTGTTGATATTCACCAAAAATGTCTATCCTATTGATCTGAAGCCAGGTCTTACAAGCCTAGAGGTATCTTTTGGGTCGTAATCCTGATGGCAAACTCCATTTAGGTAGTATTTTTACATCGGCATATGATAGCACCACATTTTTTAGTATGCCAACGTACATGAAGCGATACATAGTTTCCTAAATCCTGTGAATTGGTTCAATCCCATGACCACAGAAGCAACTCCAAACCATTACACTGACTCCTCCGTACTTTACAGTGACTTTGCAATACTTAGACTTCAGTCTTTCTTCTTTTGCTCTGCTTACACGCCTTACACCACGCTCACCTTAACTAAAGTGTCCGAAAGTTAAAGACTATGTTGTTTTTTAACAAATCCAAGTACAACTTGAAAGAATCAGATGAATTTTCGACTTTTTCAAAATTTTCAAATTTTAAAATATTTTTTTAATTTTTATACATATTTTAAAACTAGAGTTTGGCAAGTGGTTCAAATTCAACCATTTTATGGACAATATAAAACAGTTCAGTAGCATTTTTCTGATAAGGGACGTGTCACTGCTCATAAAAAAAACAAATATCTTTCTTTATGGTTCAGTCTCTCGGTATCAAACTTCATAACAATCGGTCCATTAGCTTAGCAGTAAAAACGTATTATCTGGTTAGAGGCATTGCACCGCCCATAAAAAAACAAAATATCTCTCCTTAGTAATCAATCTATCGTCATACAAAAATTCGTCAAAATCGGTACAACAACACTGCCATGAGGGCGTTTTTCCCATTAGGAGGGTGGTGCCACGCCTATTAAAGAAACAAGGAGCTTAGAGCACCCTTCCTTAGAGTTTAATTTATCTTCGTACTAAATTTCATCAAAACAGTACATTAGTTAAGCCGTGGAAATGTATTTTCCTGTTATAGGTGTGTCACCGCCTACTATTGGAAAAAAAATTATATTCACCACTGCCCCTCTTCACAAGCTTTCTGACAAAAAAAAAATCAAGCGATTATGTTTTGTTATGTCAGTTAAAACGGGATGGAGCAACTGTTTTACTATAGACTAATTATAAAATGATATTTTTTATTTATTCAGAACTAGCTGATGCTCGCGATTTTGCCCGCGTAGCATGTTTTTAGTTTTTTCTGCGAAAGCAAGCAATTCAAGTTTTTTAGTCTACCTACTCTGCCCTAAGAAGCGAAAAGGGCGTATTTCAAACAAATTCATATTCGTAATTCTTATGGCATCGAATAGCTTAAAAAATAACGCGTATAATGAATGAACCATTCCAAATGCAACTAAGATTCAAACACATAAAAAATGTCCTAAGAGAACTTTCTCTATGTCAATTTTACAGGTACATATTTCAATTTGTTAAATTGACAAACATAACATCAAATATCTCGAAACACATATTTTTGAGACACGCACAAATCTCGCGTTGTTGTTGTTGTTTACGTAAATTGACAAATTGAGAATCCGTTTTTCCGAGAGTATCCGTTTTTTCTCTTCCATAAATATTCCAATGTAATGCCATGGGAAAGACAAGAACAAAACATACATACACATATTAACTTTCTATTAAACAATTTGTCATGCTTGTATGCTTGTTTCTTTGTGTGAATTTAATTTTTTAAGCAATTTTAAAACTGCTATATTTTGATATTTAAGAGGAATTTCGTTGTAATTTTAGTTAGAGATAGAGATCATGTGTCTGAGGAATAAAACTAAGCAAGTTTAATCAAAATTGGTCCAGTAATTTTTGTGTGATGCGCAAACATTGCAATCGGCTGTTTTTAACCATATTAGACTTTTTAATACGGTTTTTCAAAATGTTCCTACATTTTCCAACATTATTTGACTTTTAAAATGTTTTCAACTTTTTCCACATTTTTCAACACATATTGGCTTATCAACATTATTGAACTTATTTGATATCCTTAGACTTTTACAACATTTGTTTGACATTACCAACATATTTTGTCATTTTAGACTTATTAATATTCCACAACTACTTCAATATTTTTAGACTTTCTAAAGAATTTTCAACTTAAGTACTCAGCATTTTTCGACATTGCTCTTGCTCTTCGGAATATTTGGTATTTTTTATATCATTCACTACACTTTGACACTGTTTCATACATTTATATACTTAGGAAAAACGAAGTACAATTAGCGCCATTATACATCCCGCCGGTAATGCTTGCACTCAGCAGCTCTTTTTTCAAACTGAAACTCATATTATAATGATTCTATCATGGCAAGAAGAAATATATTTAGATACATTTAGGATGTAAAAATAAATTTCAAATGTATTTATATAATGGCTCATTTTCACCTGCAAGTCTTACAATTTGCTTTCAGTCGGCTTTTTGTGGCGTGCAGCAAAAATTTTTCACCAAAACTCTTCGCTTAATACAAATTTTAACAAAATTTACAATTCTTAAGCGCCTTAAAGTCTGCTGTAAGTTTTGGAGCTTAGTAAAAGCTCTACAGGCAAAAAATGTTGCCTAACTTTTGGCGCTTGTTTAACGGCAGAAACAACATTTTACCAACATTGACTACAACAACAAGAACAATAACAGCTACTACCACATAAAGTCAAAATTGTACTACATTATATCTAAAGCGCCGCTTTTGTTTTTTCCTCTAACTACTATTGTTGTTGTTGCAACACCATTGCTTGTTGTTGTTGTTGTTGCTGTTAGAGCTGTTCAACGACGTTCACTGTTAAATGTCTGGGTGTCATTATCCTAAGTTTGTACAACCGCTGGATAATCTGCGCTGACTGCCTGACTGCGTTTTTGTGCCTTAAATTTAAAACAACTTTTTTCATCGCATATAACGCTGGTTGTGCAAGATGTATTAAGGTGACTCTTAATTAGACATTTAACTTTTTATGAAATCATGAAAAATATATTTTGGAATATTTATGAGAAAGCAGCTGAGCTGCTTTAAAAATATGCGCTCAAGAAGTATTAGCATATTTTTAAAATTTTTTAAAACATATTTTCAATAAAAATCACCCTAAAATAAAAGTTAGTGTGCTTGTGTTTTCTATTTTGCTTTCGACTTGAATTCATTTGTTTAATCGTCGTCGTCAACGCTGTCGCTGCGCGCAAAAGCTGAAACACTAAGCTAGGTGGCGGCAATGAAATTTTAGCTTTGCATACACTTAGGCGCAACATATTGTTGTTGCTATTGTTTTATTGTTGCTACTGGGATTGAACGAGTTTACGTTGTTGCAGAAGCATACAGAATTTTCGGCAGGTTTTTCACAGCTTTTCCATTGCCTTTTTCCCGCCCCACCCCCATTCTTGCACATTTTATTTCTTACTCATTTTGTATTCTCATTGTTTTTCTCCTCCTTCTGCTCCTTCGTATTTCAATTTTGTTGCTTCTTTAGCGTGCGCTGTTTAAGTTTCTGATTTAATAAGTTCGTGGCGTCGGCGCTTGTTCGTGTTTTAACGTTGAAAATCGCTTAGTTTAGCAAATAGCTTAACATGCCAACAACAACAACAACAACAACAACAACAACAATAGCAAAGCTACTCCTATTGTAAGAATAGTAAGGATAACAGCAATAGCAATTACAGCAACATACAAGAGCACCAAACATTGGAAAGTACTAATTGGATTTGTTAGTTGGTGTTGGCTGTATTTAAATTTTGTAAGTGCAAATTTTCGTTGCATACTTTAAAGGGTTCGAATTATTTTTTACTAAAATCGTGCTTGAACTATAACGAATTTCTGATAGACCCGGGTCATTATAATGAAGATAAGCTGGCTATACTTTTGCGATTCTAAGCTGAATGGGGCGTAGAATAACCATACTCTTATAGAGAATAAGCTCCCAGAAAAAAACTTTCAGTTGGTTTTTCAGTTATAAAAAAATACCCAATAAACTTTTTGGTCTTTTTTTTATTAATAATGGCTAGTGTTCAGAACATAAATAACTTAAAATTAACTTACAATTTTTTTTTGTAAAAATTTCTTTCTTTTTTCTTAAGGCCTTTTATTAAATTTTGTCCTGTTGTTTCATCGACAGTACGGAACGATTTTCTCCACTTAAGTCTGAAGTCTTGTAAGTTTTTTGCAGTCTTACCACTCTTTCGAAGATCTCTTTTCATTAGATCCCAATATCTCTCAATTCGGCGAAGCTCTGGGCAGTTGGGCGGATTTGATATTTTTGGTACAAAATTGATCTTTTTACTTTGATACCCTTCCATTGTAGCCTTAGAGTAATGAGAGGTTGCTTAATTGGGCCAGAATATAGCTGTAGCCTCATGTGCACGAATAAATGTTAGGACACGTTTTTCGAGGCACTCGTCTATATCAACTTTTGAACTGATTGTCCCTTGCGTAGCAAAGAAGCTTCTTCTGACGCCACAGGTACATATGACCTGCCACAAAATATATTGCTCTGAAAATTTCGAAATTTTTTTTCTCTTTCAATTTACTAGGCATATGCCCCTTCTTCGGCAACGTTTAATAACTGTGCCCTGGCAGCAGCTTAAAATTTGCTTTGACGTAAGTTTCGTCGTCCAAAACGCAGCAAAAATTTAGTCAGTTACATTTCATACAATTTTCGGGCTCATATCTGAGCCATCAACTGCGTTTCATTAGAACGGTCTGGTACTTTTTGAACTCTATATGTCTTCAGCTTACTTTGTTCTTTTATCTCTTGTACAGTAGATTTTGATGTACCTGCTCTAGCTGCCATATCTCGCATTGAGGTGCTGGGACTCTGCTTAAAAAGACCCTTCACCTTCGCCACCAGCCTTGAGTTAGAAAATTCTGGTTTTCTGCCAAAACCTTTTTTTCGTAAAACAGTTAGACCCTTCTTATAATTATAAATAACCGTCAAAACCGTTTTATCCGATGCACCAACTATTTTTGCTATAGCTGAATATTTTAACTCTGGATTTTGCAGTTATGTGGACAAAATGGGTTCGCCGACTTTTTGTTGCTTGCTAGACATCTTTGGCGTTAAAAGTGCTATCACCAATGTTATACATCATATTAAACGCCACTTTATATAGAACAAATATTGTGTCTTTTTAGATATAGTACCAGGAGACCGACCATCGTTCGGTTTTTCGTTTTGAGGTTGAAAAAGTCATGCAATTGAATGAGAAGTCGGAAATATTTAAAAAATATTGAATAGGGTTGAAAACGTGAAAACAAGCTAAAAAAAATTAGAAAGAAGTTTATTTCACATATATGATAAATGTTGAAAGACATTGAGAGAGGTTGAAGCAGGTGAAAAAGTTTGATAAATTAGATAGTATATTAATGTGTTGAAAAAGTTGAAGGAGATTGAAAAGCTCGAAAAAAGTTGAAAGTCTCCGAAAAGTTGAATGCGGTTGAAAAGCCGAAAAAAGTTGAATGTGGTTGAAAAAGTTCAAAAAATATGGAACGTGTTGAAAAAGTTGAAAAGGTTGAAAAATATTGAAAAAGTTGAAAGAGTTTGAATAGTTCGGAAAAAGTTCAATAAGGTTGGAAAATTCGAGAAAATATGAAAAGTGTTGAAAAAAGGTTGAAAAATGTTGAAAAAGTTGAAAGAGTTAGAATAATTTGGACAAATTCGAAAAAATGTGGAAAATGTTGAGAAAAGTTGAAAGAGGTTGAAAAATGTTGAAACAGTTGAAAGAGGTTGAATTACTAGAAAAAATTTGAATAAGGTAGAAGAATTCGAAACAATATGGAAAATGTTGAGAAAAGTTGAAAGAGGTTGAAAAATGTTGAAACAGTTGAAAGAGGTTGAAAAACTCGAAAAAAGTTGAATGAGGTTGAAAAAGTCGAAAAAATATGGAAATTGTTGAGAAAAGTTGAAAGAGGTTGAAATATAATGAAGCAGTTGAAAGACTGAATATATTGAAACCAAATTTTATTAGGATCACTCCTATAGTACGCTAAATATTACATTTTACGCTATAAGTTTGCTAGGGAGGTACCACGCCCACTAATTAAATCCCAACAAAATTCATACAATTTCAAAGCCTATAGTACCCGACACCTCTACACCAAATTTAAATAATATTACTCCAATAGCACACTAAATATAACATTTAAAGTTTTTTGCTTATATGGGAGGTGCCACACCCACTGATGCAATCTCGCCGATTTTCGATTAATTTGAAAGCTCATGCTAACCGACACCTTTACACCAAATTTAAAGAATATTACTCCAATAGCACACTAAATATAACATTTAAAGTTTTTTGCTTATATGGGAGGTGCCACGCCCACTGATGTAATCCCATCAATATTCATTTAATTTAAAAGGTTATGGTAACCAATATCTCTCTACCAAGTTTTATTAGGATCACTCGTATAGTACGCTAAATATGGCATATAGCGTTATAAGTTTGTATGGGAGGTGCCACTCCCACTAATGAAATCTCGTCAAAATTCATATAATTCAAAGCCTATAGTAACCGACACATCTACACCACATTTAAAAAATTTGACTAAAAGAGCACACTAAATATAGCCTTAAACATTTTTTGCTTGTATGGGAGGTGCCACGCCTACTATTGCAATTCCGTCAAAGTCAATTTAGTTTCAAAGCTCATGGTAACCGACATCTCTAAACCAAATATTAAGAAAATTACTTCCATAGCACACTAAATATAGCATTTAACTGTTTTCGCTTGTATGGAAGGTGCCACGCCCACAAGTTCCGTTTTGGCCACTTTTTGTTACAAGATACCCAATAGCCAGTATATTTGACATGTCAAATTTCATAACGATTGCGTTGTTAGTTCTCTTATTATAACGTTTATAAATATTGTGGGCTGTGCCACGCCCTTCAACGAGTTTTGCCAGTATAGTGGTATAGCTTGTTATAATGACCTCATTCAGCGGTATTAACTCCAAAAATTTTTATGAAAATCCTCGGTGCCGTTTTCGAGTAATATCGAATCAAAGTTTTCAATTATTGAAATATGCCATGCCCACTGTTCCGATTCCGCCCACTTTTGATAACATTTAAGATATTTATGATATCCATCCGTCTACCAAATTTCGTTGCAATACCTTGAACGGTTTGCGAGTTATTACGAAATAAAAATTAAAATTTAGGGCTGTGCTACGCCCCTGTTAGAAACTTCAAAAACTTTAAACCTAGTCCAATCTTAATTTTGTTCACATATGAACGAAATCCCGAAGTTTCATCAAAATCGCTGCAACCGTTTTCGAAATAAAGTTCAGCCATATATAAATAAATATACAATTTTAGCTCGTTTAATAATAGTAGATATGAGAGTAGAGTATAATCAAACAAAATAAAACCGCAAGTTTCTTCTGGGACAGTTCTTAGTACGAGTCTTGGCTAAGTGTGCGGACAACTAATTACATTCTAACAGATGAGCAAATAGGGGCAAATTTGATGAACTTGAACTGCCATGCCTACAATACTGCTATCGGCATCCAATGAAAATGGAAATTTAATTGAATGAGCTACAACACCGGCATGTATAGCCATCTAATCATTGAAAGACGCACAATCTCTAATGGGGCTCTTCATTTGATTACTAACCATACCACTCTGCCCCAACTGAGATTTTAAAAAGATAATGGCAAAGGAAATGCGATATGATCGCAAAAGCTGTTAGAGCAACTTATCGATTTGCATATCGATGGAATCCTCAGAGTGACAAATGCAAAGTGGGACCTATGTATTTTGGCAACAGAATCCTTAAGAATTGTTTTTTAAGTTTTTGCTCAAAAGAAAAACTGGAACAAAAAATGTTGTCCAAACAGAAATGCTTGCGGTATTTCTAAGTACTCTCTTGAAACGTTTTTTTTTTTTTAATAAAAACTTTATTATTACTTAATGGTCAAGCATCTGATTTAAAAATCTCTAAGAGACATTTTTTTATAAAAATAAGAAAAACACTTAAAAAGTGCTTTTGTTAAAATGCTTTGTGTACTTAAAAGCTTTTGTTTATTACTCCACTCACATATATACATATGTCTGACAATGAGTGTCTACAAACTCAGAATTTATTTAGATATTTGCAAACGACAAAAACTGTAACAACTCAAGTGTTCAGTACTTAAAAATGTAGTGTTTTTTTGATATATTAAAATATGAATGTGATAAAGATGATGACAAATGTTGCATTAATATAGTTATTATCATCTGCACAGCAATAAAAGGAAGCATTTGTAGAAATTTAATACCTATCATGTATGAACATTAGGGTGTTTTTTTTAAAAAAAAAATTTCTCAGATACCATCAAAAATTTTAATAATCATTTTTAAAGTAAAATCAATTTTCTATAAAAAAAACCCTCAGACCAAAACGCAACAGATTAATAGTTTTCAAGATATTGACGTTTAAACATGAAGAATGTGTTGATTTGTATGTATATCTACTTAATGATTACTTGACTCATAATGAAGAGCAATATCTTCTACAAATAAGTTTTGGAGGCCTGTAACTTTACAAATTTTTGAGTAAGAGCAATTTGACTCAGTACTTAAAGAACAATATTTTATCTTAAAAAAATGCCTTATATTTGAAAACTGTTTTCCTCATCTTAAGCCAAAACTATGAGCTCTCATATATCTATATAAATAAAATTATAGCTGTTTTCGATGTTCGCATATCACGCAAAAACTGCTTGATCAATTTCAATCAAATTTATTTAGGGTTATTTCTTAGACGCTTGGTCTCAATCTCCAATTAAAATTGTCACGATATTCTTGTTAAATATCAAAATATTTAAACTTCAAAATTGCTAAAAAAATTAATTCCACACATAAAAACAAGCATGTTAACATAAAAATTCGTTGAATGGCAATTCAATGTGTTAGTTAGTGTGTGTGCTTTGTTTTTTGTCATTCCCAAGGCAATTTAAAAAAAAAAATAAATTGTTTACTAAAAATTTTGATAATAACTTCGATTATAATTTAATTAAAAACAGACTACGCATACAAAGAGGCGTGGATTAGCTGGTTTTTAAATAAAAAAAACTTCATCGACATTGAGTGAACTCTAAATATTTGGATTGGCAATTTTCATCAGAAACTAAATTTCTTTCATGTCACTAAAAAATCATCACAATAATTTTAAGAAAAAATAATTATTTACAAGAAAATCACCCTAATGTACATACATATGTCTAAGGACATGCAAAATTTTAAATACATTTTTTTACCATATTTCAACATAATTTTTTTATAGACTTTCTTTTTTACATCTCATAAACTTAAAGCAAGGGTTGGATAAGATAAAAAATGTAAAAAATAAAGTGCTCAACAAAAAAACGAAGTCTGCATGCAATTCTTCATTATTTGCTACTTTCGACTTGACAGTAATTTTATTGCTCAGGCGCTTATCTGAAGCAATTGCTATCTTATGCTTACAATTGCGACGCAATCTTTCACACACACGAACATAGATGCACGCATACACAGAAACACACACACATATACGCTCATAAAGTAATTAAAAGCATCCAAGCATTCGCATACTTTCGTAAGGAATGAGCTTTGAATTTGAAAAGCTCAGATTTTATTACACCCTAAAGATTTAAACATTTATTTGTACAAACAGTAAGAGACATAAACTGAGACACTTCTAATCATACGCAAACACACACACACACACACATACTTCTATATACACTGCCAAATGCAAGCATATCAACATTTTATGTTTATGCTCATGATTAGCCAGAATGGTAATCGTTTCTTCTGCTGCTTCAAATGTCATTCCTTAGAGTGAAATTTTTAGCATTCGAATTTCTTGCAAATTTCTTGCAGCATCTTTGTTGCTATCTCATTCAACTATACTGACTATCTCGCTTTTACGTTGTGTTGTTTTATAACTCTTGCTGTGTGTGTGTTCAGCTCTGTGTGTCAGTATGCTTTTATTTTATTGCATACTTTGCTGCGCTTCGTTGTCATTGATGTCATAATTGCGCATTGTAATGTTTGGTATAGAAAATTCGTCTTGTTTAAATGTTAAATTTATATTTGACTAGAAGTTACTTTTCATATGCATTTGTATTTAATCTACTAAGCAAAAAACATTAAATTGAAAATATTTATGAAAACACTGTGATAACGTAAATTGACATACCTCAGTTGTAACCACAACAAAAACTTAGAAGATGTCATTATGTTTTTTTTTTTTTTAAGTTTTAATCTGGAAATTTATCAAAATTCGAACTTTTATATTGATTTTCCATTTTTTTTTTTTCTGAAATCTGCAAAGAAGTACAATGAAAAATATATAAATTAAAAAAGAGTTTCAATACTTTATATTTATTCTGAATTTTTGAAAAATATTGTTTCCATTGAAAAATTCTCCAAAATTCAGAAAGAGTTTTCAGAAAAAAAACATTTTAGTTTTGATACATTATTATTTTTTTTTTTTTTGTAAAAATTTAAAAAAAAAATTAACTATACTGGCCAATTTTCTAGCTTAACACAGAATATCAATAGCCTTAAGGAGATAAAATCTTATATAGAGTAACAATTTATCTACTTACAACATTGCTCAAAGAGTTGAGACTTGTAGAGATAAAAATTGTATTAAGAACTATAGTCTCTTGAGCTATGTTACTGAGTAAAAAAATCAATACTTTACATGTATTCTGAATTTTTGAGAAATATTATTTCTATTGAAAGTTTATACAAAATTTAGAAATAATTTTCAGAAAAAAGCATTTTGGTTTTGATACATTATTATTTTATTTTTTTTTTTTTTTTTGTAAAAATTTAAAAAAAATTAACTCGATACTGAATTTTGCCCAATTTCCAAGCTTAACACAGAATATCACATAACCTTAAGAAGATAAATTCTTATATAGAATAAGAATTTATCTACTAACAACTTTGCTTGAAGAGTTGAGATTTGTAGAGATAAAAATTGTATTAAGAACTACTTACAGTCTCTTGAGCTATGAAGAAAATTCAAAACAAAAAAAATGCCGTGCTAAGTCTATTTTCATTAATAGCTAAATGAAATCATCAGCGACTTTAAAGCCGATGAGTGAGAATCTCAAAGGCTGATATGTTTTCCTTTCCATTTCCACTTTTCATAGATTTGTTGGGAACCTAGTCAATAAGTTCTCAACAAATCTATCCAAAAAAGAAAACATCGGCTTAGAAACTCACACTCATCGGCTCAAAGGTCACTGCTGATTTCATTTAGATATGAATGAAACTAGTAAGTATGACCACTTTTTTTGTTTTGATTTTTCTTCTTGTCATGTTTTTTTTTTGTGTTATCACACACTAATATTTTCTGTTCCGATACACCACAAAAAGTTATTTTATTTTTCATATATGTAAAAATTTTACAAAGCTGTGATTGAAAAAAAATAAAAAACAATAAGCCAACGCTTATAACAACAATAAGCCATATAGCAAGTTCCAGGCGGCACGCTTCTGCTATGCAGCATAAGTCAGCCTGTAAGCTAGTCGACCATTTAACCATTCATCCAACCAATCATGAACCACAACTCAACTCATATCAACTCGACACAAACGCCACATACTTGGCCAAACGAAGCGAGGCCAAAACTACTATTGGCAACGAGCCATAACTACAAGTACTACTCTGGATGAAAGTCTCTATTCGTTGTTAAAGTGTTAATTAAAATAAATTTTTGATGCATTTTCAGAACTTTTCCTGTTTACATTTTTTTTCATCAAAATTTTACCAACAAATTTGTTCTTATACTGTGTATGATTCTAAATATTTTTGGGGACATTAAAATGAAAAATTTGGTGCTTGCTTGTTAGTGTTTGTAGTGTTAGTATCAGGAGACACTGCAGCTGAATTGACATTATGAGTTCCATTGCAACAAGGTAACTTCATGAGATTTTTTCTGGTATAGCGTTTGTCACGATCACTTGGTCAATGCTTATCTATACCATTACACATATCTATATCAAGTATAGTTAAATTTTCTTAGTTATTTATAGTATGGGTGGTGCCACACCCACTTTTCCAAATTCATCCAATTTTTATCAACTGTTTGTGTATGACACAATAATTTTTTTCTGTCAAGAATAGTGAAATTTGTCAAAACTTTGTTAACTTAGCATAGCATTTCATATTATTTATTAACTTGTCTAGCCCCCCGCCCACTTTTTTTCCAGAGCTTGCTTGTGCCATCAAATATTTTCGTAACGAGTTCAGTAAAATTTATATGATTTGTTCCCTGCACATAGTGCTTGCAAGATATTGCTTGCATGTGAGGTGCCACTCCTACTTCTCGAATGCCGCCCATTTTTAAGTTCTTCGCTGTATCAGTACCAAGTGCGGTAAAAAATGCTTCAACAATTTTCTGCTCATATCAATCAATATTTTTCTTTTATGGGAGTTTCCACGCCCAGTTTATGATTTTCATCCTGTTTTTATGTAGAACTTACTTTGATAATATTTGCGTAAATAGTGTTCCTCACTTAGCACTTGAAATTTTTGCTTGTATGGGTAGTGCTCACCTACTTTTTTTACTTTTCGTTGCATTTTCTTGCCACGCCCCAGAGGTTCTAAATTTGTTCGTTTTTTTGCTGAACTTGTCGAAATCATTTTTAGTGCATACTATATGTGGAGTTTGGTTGTATTTACTCAAAAAACATACCTGACGTAATGTTTTAAAGATTTCGCCTATAAAGGAGACGCCTCTACTCATTTATAGTCATTTATACTACGAATCACATACGCTCCCAAACTTTGTCAAATTCTTCAAGCAATATTCCGTTGTTATGCTTAAACTCTGCAATGTGTTTTGTCTTCAAGCCCGCCTAGCGTTGCGTTTAACGTTATTACATTTGTTCAAACGTTTGGCTTACTGTGTTTCAGCTCGATTCGCTTTAGTTTTGGCTCTATTTAGATCTAGGGTACTTTAGGGAATACAACATACACAAACGCTCGAGCATGAGTTTCGTGCAACAACATCGATTAATGATTTACCACATATTTTCGGTTGCTCGCCTGAACTCTTCTGATTTACGAATTTTAATTATTCAACATTGATTAAAGCTTTGAAATTGAATTGGGGGCCATATATCTAGTGGTAATACACACACGTACACAGCTGCACACGTACATAGTACGTAGTTGCTGCTGTTATTTCGTGTTGCTTTCATTATGTATGTGGCAGCGCATGTTGCTCCTTTGGCAACAGCAGCCATACAGCATCTTAAATCGTGTTTTAGCAGTTTACGCAATTTTATTTTTTATTTGATATTTTAATATTAATTCGTTTTTTTTTTCTTTTTCCATTAAAATGTTCTACTTCTTAGACAAGAAAAAAAATGTAGGTCAGTAGAAATTTTTTCTTTTGCACTCGTCATGTCTCGAAACATTAGCATTCAGGTGTTGACAAAATTTATTAGTAACTGAAGTTTATTCTGGAGCAACTACTATGTATCACCTTGATAGCAACACATACCGCGTAAGAACTTTCTTTTTTAACAGTTCTATTTCTCTCCTTCTCTCTTTGACAATATTGATTTGTGTACAAGTAATAACTCCGCAAGACTTTTGATTTTATATAAAATATTTTCAGCACTTTTACTTCTGACTAAGACTCTGGCAAAAACTTAAACTTAAGAAGTTGCTTACTCGAGCATGAAGTTCATCATTCATAAGTGATATATGAAATTAAGTACTTAAATGGTATAACTAATCCAATTATATCTTATGAACTTTATGGGTGCACTGAAAGTCTTGCAAGAAATTTAATTCTGTATAACAGTAGTTGTAATAAATATTGAATGAAGATGCTAGACAGAGTGTTTAAATGGAAGACTTAAACGAAAGGTATCGTAGAACATCAATTTCATATAGATTTATTTATCATCTTCTATTTCTTTTTACGCTGAGTCCGAATCTGGTATTAATGTTTTTCTAGTACGTCTGCTTTTTGAGATAAATCGTCAGAAACACTGGTTTCGACTGGATAACTTAAAAAAAATAAAATCAGTTTCTGATTTAACGTTAAAAACTAGTAATGAAAAATAATAAGCTAAGATAATAAAAAAAATTTCGGAGTTCATATATCAAGAAAATTTGTATTTTTAAGAAAATCAGATGATACTTTCAAAATAGGTTTATTTACAGCTATGTATATTAGACCGGGTTAGAAGGAGCCTTAAAAACAATATTTGCGTCTTTTTTTTTTTTCGTTCCGAGAAAAACCAATGGAGTGCTTTTGATTCTCCTGAAGGTCCTTTTTGGCTAAAAAAAAACGTGTTTTTTGCTCGTAACTTTTTTTCTTTACAAAATCGATGCCTGAATTTGCTTGAATAATAAAGATTGTGATATTACACAAATTTGACGTTAAACATTGTTAAAATTAAATTGTTTTTCTATTTTAGATAATATTCGGTCCCAAAATTCGATTTTGTCACATTTTTTATATGGAAAAATCGAATATATGCTATATACAAACATATTCTTTCTAAGACCATTCAAACTTTATGATTTTCATTGAGCCAAACCGGCAAAATTTCCATCCATACAAAGTGACCCGCTTTAGTACACATACTCATATTTTATTCTTTAGCTTTGTTGGTTCAGCTTTGGTTTTCTCTCTATAAAAGCTTCCTATTACAACACATACTGCTGTTGACAGCTAATTGGAAACAAATTCATTCAATGTGTTATTGGTAGTTTTTCTCATTTATTTTTCTCTATGTAACAAAAAATTAAGACTGGAGCATCTAAGCTTTCTAAAAAAGAACAGAATTGAATTCAAATTCCTTACATAAATAACTAAGTCTTCTGAGTGATTTTCTGCTCAAACCTCAGGTTTAACTGAGTCAATTAATTGGAAACATAAAAGTAATTAGCAAAAAATTAAAGGAAAAACTGAATAAAATATTCTAGAAACGATATTGTGATATTTCCATTGACCAAATTTGCTTATTAGCATATCCTTAAGCATGGATAGTGACATGAAGTTGTACACCAGCCATGTGTACGTCAATTTCTTAGCTTCGACGGACGTGAAATATCAGGCGATGGCAACACAGCTAAATTGCTCCAAAAAGATGGTATCCAATGCACTTGATCGTTTTAATAAGTATGACTCAACAACAAATTTTCCTCGCAGAAAGAGACCTCGTAAGACTTCTGAGCAGAAGAATCGCCAGATTGTGCACAAGGTGAAATTGGATGCTCGTAAGACTCCTGCAGACATCTAATGCGAAATAATTGATCAATACGATGCACAAATATCCAAAGGAACTGTCACTTGTCAATTGGTTGAGGCTGGACTTCATGGACGAATCTCCCACAAGAAACCATTGCTGACGGTTAAGCAGAGGAAAAGCCGCATACAATTCGATAAGACGATTTTCCGCTTATTAAATGGAAGTATGTAGTCTGGAGTAACGAAACGAAGATCAGTCGCCTTGACCCAGATGGTAAAAGATATGTAGGTTATGGTTGTGGATTGGAAGCACAACATAGACACTTTGGTCCATAGTGATAAAAAAAGATATGTAAGTTGACCAAAATTTGGCACTTTAAGATAAAATCGCAATGTATTATATTCTAGCCAATTTTAAAGCTGAACAGATTTGCAATCTTTAAAAATAATGTTTTAGTTAATGTAAAAAAAAAACTTAAGTACTGACCTTCTTTACAATTCAAAGAACTTTTTCAGAAACTACGTTTCAAAACATTCTCATCGTTAAATGACACTCTACTTTTATGATTATAACCGCTTTCTTGCTGCGTCATATATCTCGGCCATAGAACATTAAGAACACTCAGGCAAAGGGGGGCAAACTACTGGGGTTGCTAATTAATTTATCACAACAAAAAACAGTTTTATATGTCATAAGCATTACTATGCATGATATCAAGAAGCCGCTGTGCTATGTACTACGTAAGTTATCACAGTTAATCGCAGTAGCAATTCTGAAGAAAAGTCGATCATCCATTGATTAGCAAGTTTGGCAGCACATAAACGATCGAGCAAAGAAAGTCATGTACAAAAAAAAAAAGAGAACCAATATATTGTGTAGCGTCTCTTACACAGATTCAAAAGAATCTAGGGTAAAAATGTAATGTTTACGTTGGATGTTTAACATAACCATGCACGGTCTGTCCAACTACGAATGATATATTTGATAAAAATATGACATTTGCAGTGATTTCGGTTCATTTGCTGATAAACGAATTTCAAACGACGGTGTGACCAGTTGGTTTAACAATTGAACAGCAAACGACGGATCCAACATTAAATATTAAATGAATTTTATCGAATCTTAAAATATTTTGAAACATTTTTCTATTAGTGATAAAATTAAAATGCATACGAGTGCAACATATAAATATTTATTTTGTAACGAAAATAAAAGTTATCTCATGCAAAGGAAAAAATAAATTTAAAAAAAATTTAAGTTTTGACAAACTCTTAGCTTTTAAGATTTACAAAACAAAAAGTGTTCAGAACTATATAGTATATAGAATTAATAGATATAAAAAAAAGTGTACAAAATAACATATATGCAAAGATTTCATAAATGATGCAAACTTTGAATTTAACCAAATTTCTACTGTTGCTGCTATGCATCAGTGTTACGCGTTTGAAAAGTGTCACAAGTTACTCACAAATCGCTATCAGCGGTAGTAATGTTGCTAATGAAGGACCAAAAATCTACAAAGCTGTGAATTTGGATTTGATATTCCCAAAAACGTATGTAACGAAAGTATAAAAATACTCCAATAAAGTGGAGCGAAAAAACAAATCAAGTTTTGATAATTTTTATTTATAAATTGTAAATGGTGTTTCTTCGAAATTAAATGTCCTACACTGCATTGACAGCAAATGTATGCGCTAAAGCCTTAGTTTTTTGTTAACGCATCCACAAATGCAGTAATTTATTAAATAACAATAGAGCAAAAAACTTACAGATCTGAAATAGATAAGTTTGTGCTAATTAACTGTCCAAGACAATGTTAAACGTCACAATTTGGGAGTTTCACATACCTTTCGGTGCGGATATCTCATGACAAAATAAATCGAAGGCAATCAAAATTCTTTAGAAACACAAATTACTAAATTCTTTAAAAGTTGTTCTTTAATTTAAATCTTTTTAAAACCATTTTCACATAAATTAATTACCCAGAGAAAATGTTGATTTTCTTGGATTTATGTATGAAAGCTCCCGAAACTTTCAAGTGCAATTCATTGAAAACGTGACGTGCTGGTCGTAAATATTGTTTGAGGAATTTAGAGCTATAAAATAAATTTATTGCATCAATCGTTGGGGATAGACCGAAATAAATTGTTTACATGACCAAGGACGTCCCCGACCCCAGAGGTAGGTGATTTCACCTTATTTATGTGAAAAAGCTTACAGCACTTATCGGTAGAGAAATGTCAAAGAAATTTGCGACTCAAAACCAAAAGCGCCACGAATACATTGCTGACCTAAAAACCACCTCATTAATGTGAATCTGGCATTTTTGAAAATCGAAACTAGCTCATTTTTAGATCGTTGAAATGTCTAACCACTTATTCTCCTAATTTTCTGTGATCGCAAAAAGACATTGAATTAGTAACTCAATATTGAGACTTATTGAGAACAAAGACTGATAATTTTTCGTTCACGAAATTGTTGATGTTTCCAACAAATATCACTCGTAAAATTAATTTACATTTTATTTTCGGGAAAACGTTTTTCGTTTTTCATTTTTTCTTTCAACCTCTGGAGTTCAATACTCGGGAGAACATACTTGTATACCTTCCACACTTAAGCTAATTGAAAAACTCACTGTTTAATGGTTTCATTGGTGAAGAAAGGACTCGTTTACCGCATCTTTCTTAATTCTTCAAACCCTATACATACATATATGATCTCCTGTATGCCTGAAACCGATCAGCTCGCTCAAATGGCATTGGGTTGATGAAGCTGAAATATTAAACAGTTCAGTTTTGGTAAAAAAAAAATGTTGCTGTCCTCTATGAAACATTTCGGAAGTTCTCTTAGTCATATGAATTTTTCCTGGACCTCAAAAAATTTATTCTCCGACTAAAAAACCTTTCTATACAAAATTCCCAGAGATCGAACTCAAAAAACTACGAGTATATATCCAATTTCAATTATGATTAAATATTCCATAATCTTAATCCAAAAAAAAAACCTCAAAAACAGATCGTTTCGTTTCAGATCGTTTATCATGAGCTTTTAAAAAAAAGTTATTGCACCAAAAAAAAAGTTCGTGGAAAATTCGTCAGTGTATTATTTTATTTTTATCTTAAAAGCTCCTTAGATAATAAGCAAAAAGGTCAAACAATTAAGTCTACTACTTTTCGAGTAATGAAATAAATACAAAAACAATGTTAAGTGCTAGGTAGCATGCCACGCTAGGCTATTATAATGGACACCCTAATGCTTTTGTATATTAGGGTGGTTTTTAAGAATTTTTTTTATTTTAAGACAAGATCTGAAAATATATCTTCCAATAATATTACGTCCCCCAAAGAGATTGAATATTTTAAGAGGTCTTATGTCCGACAGTCTTAATACTCGAGTATTACACGACAAGATTTTGAAATATTAATCAATTAATTCTGAAGTTTTAGATCTTCTTACGATTTTCAATTCATATTTTAAGAACTAATTTAATATATACGTAGGTTGGTGTTTATTATTTTGCCACTGCCCTCCCTATTCTTTTAAACCAGCCCACATTATTCTATAACGCGATGCCAATTCATTAGTAATTTTGAAACGCGTTTACCCAGGAAAAGTGAGACGCTGTCGTGGTGTAAGCCATGTTTTGGTAGCCCTTAGAATAAAAATTCTCTATTGGAACTGATTGTAAGTTCACCTGAAACCATTCCATCTGCTTCCGACACACTTTATAACTCAAAGAAATGTTCATTCGATTGCCGATTGTCGCTTGCTCCAGCTTTCCAACTGAAATGGGCTTACGAGAATTGTTGAGTATTGTCATTTTTTCCCGATAGGTGTTGTCCTTACGCTCAATTTGTTCATCATATCAAGCTAGAAAACAAAACTTAACTGGACTATCTCTTTCTTCTTTCACCAGATTCAACTCAAGTGAGAATGTTATATCAACAACAACAGCAACAACGACAACTGTAGCGCCATCAGCAGTTATGTTAAATGAAAAATCAGCTCTATATGTTACACCTGCCAGCTTAGATGAAAATGCTGCAACGCCGCAACCACCTGCAGCATCTACAGAGTTAAGAGAAGATATGATACTACAACAGCAGCAGCTGCAGCAGCAACAACAAGAGCATCGACAACAACAAATGTATGCCTCAACTGGGCGTGCAATTAACCATCATCCCACATATCCCTTTAGTCAATTTTTGACACCGACAAATCAAAAAAATGTGCGCACAAGACCGGCAACAGGTAATGCATCCCCTATTTATAGCGAACGCCAACGACCCGCATCATCAATAACGTCAGGAATCAATCGGATTGTGTATCCCAATTCTTACACTAATGGGTATCAACTGCAACGACGTCCTCCAAGCCGTGCAGAACTTGACAAATTAGGTGGAAAAGGTAAGAGTTCATATTTAAAAATTTACTTACAATTCGTATATATTAGCAAAGGTCAGGGTCTTTTGTGTATATTTCGCCTAGTACCCTAATTCCAAATTGGGAAATTTAAGTAGCTTAGCAAGTTTCCATATTCCATAGATAGTTCTCAAAAAGAATAAAAATCATTTAATTGACTCAAACTACTTTCTCTTTCTTTATACAGGTCAGATAATTGATCGTTTCTCCCCCAGCGAAGGGGTCGCCTCTCAAAAGTTTAAAAATAATAAAAACCACAATCATCATCATCATTACCCTGCTGGTGGAAGTGATACAAAAGTGGCGTCAGCCTCGAATCAAGTTATCACCTCATATAAGCCGACCAAGAATCTTTATTCATTTCCACCAAACTTGAATGCTGTTTACCCAGCACCAGGAAAAGATCAAAAGACAGCATTGCCCTCAAACAGCATAACCAGCTATTTGCCGCCACCATCTGGACCATTTAGCAACGGCGCATTAAATGGACCTGGTTACTTATATATGCCACCTACCAGCCCAGCAGCACCTGCAATGCCGCCAAGCAACAATGGTGGCTATACATATCCAGGACCGATAGCGCCACCTACTGGCACCGCTGACAGTGATGTCAAAATGCCACCCAATGAAGAAACTAAAGCCGCTGATGATGGAAATGGTGATGGCGGCGCTGACACCGATGATGCTGGAAATGATGACACTATTGGTGTGCTACCCGCAAGTGCTATGGATACAACAGCTGACGGTGGTGCAGATGATACTAAAGATATGGCAGATGGTGGTGATGACATGCCCGCTGATATGAGCATGGACGATCATGGCGATGATCATAGTCATGATCATGATCATCCACTTACTGGCTATGATAGCGATAAGGAGTATCCTACACCACCACCAGGATGGGTAGAGAATCATCCAGAATTATCGCATGATCATCCACATGATCATGACCATGGTCACGATCATGATCACGATCATTTTCCTGCGTTTCCCAGTTGGTCAGGACCATCCTATCCGGATATTATCTATGATGATCATTTTCATCATCATCATCATCCCGAACCACCGCCGCCTCCTTTGCTGCAAGAGCCTACAATACCACCACCAATAGAGCCACCACCAGAGCCACGTGTTAAGAAATACAGTTACTTTTATATTGGTCGCAAGCTGTGGTATATCCCGCTTTACTTTACCGTGTGGTTTAGTTTCTATGTGCTTTGGTTGATTCTCAAATCGATAGCACGTCACAAGGTAGGAAAACTTACTGAATATTTGAATTTATTATTGATGTACTCAAATACTATATCTCATTTTAAATATGCTTTCAGGTTAATTTACCTAATCACTATGTAAATCGAAGAAGCTTGCCGGAATACACACCACCACAAAAAACGAAAGAGTACATTGATAAATTAACAGTTTCTGTTTTAGCAAAAATTGACGGATTTAAAGACAAATATCTGTAATGTGTTTCTAATGTAATAAAAAAATTTTAAATTAGTCTATTGCCTAGAAGTATGCAATGCAAAAATGTCTTTAATTTGACTACCGAAATAGTCAATTTCAAAAGCAAACTCAGAATATTTGCATTGCATAGTTTAGGGCAAATGTTTTAACTCAGTTGATGTTAAAATTGCAAAATTTTATTAACTTTGCCACTGTGCTTCTTTCAACACTAATTATTTGTAGCATCGGTAATATGTTCCCTCATTGGACAACTAACTTTCGCAAGGGTAGCTCTATCCATGTTATCATAGATGGTTTCACATGAAATAAACACTTAATTAGTGATAAGGACCCAAGGTGCTATCTAATCCCCAATAATTTTCCTTGGATCTTTTCTTATGGATCACCACTATCCATTTGTTCGCTTAGCTTTTAAAAGATCCCACACTCTTTGGAGGTTGAAACTGAAAGCCGGTTTAAGTGGCGTCTTCATTTTATCTTTTTTTGATCCCATATCAGGGATATCAAATCAAATTTTTGTAAGAATGAAAAAGCTTGCGAGCAGAACCTAAAGCTGCGTCTAAAACACTTGACGAACGCGAGAGTAAATAGGCATACATTTTCTATTTTTATAGCATGTGATATCCTCCCTGATATGGGATAATAGATCAAGAAATATAACATGAAAACTAGGCATTATCAATGAAATTTTCAAAAGCAAAAAAACTAAAAACCTTTAATCCTGACTAGGCCCAATCTGTAGTAGAAGCATAAAAATGTAATCATCATCTGGATTTCATCACCAGAAGGGTCTTAAGCCATCGTTCGAACATGCGGTAATTTATGAAAAAATGTTATATAGTATACGTAGTTCAAATATAAACTTTTGGGAGTATACCAGTTAGGTAAGGTGCCAACCAATAATATTATGTACCATAAAAACAGACCGCCAACTATAGTCATTAAGATTATTAATTTGTTTAATTATAAAAAATGTGTTTTTACAATTAAATCTTTTTTTATTTTATAATAAAATAAGAATTAAAGGGTATGAAAATTAAAAGTTTAAAAAACCATAAACGAAATAATTCGAAAAACCTGCAGACTAAAACAAATAATATGCGTTATGTTATTTACTACGAATCCATTGTAAGTTGAACGTCGATTTCTTCTACTACTTTATCATCTGATATTATTTTTTCAATAATAATTGCAGCATTCTCATCCTCATGATGTGTGTCCTGATCAGACTCATGCTGGGAGTCATACTCTTGCTCATGCTGGACATCGCTATCAGCCTGCTGTAATATGTTTGGCGATGAACGTTTAGCACGTGCTTCTGCTTTTAATAAAACCTCACGCCAATTTGATGGTAAGCCAACTTGTTTGTTAACTGGAAGCAAATTTTTCGAATGTTTTGTACTACAAAAGATGAAAGTTATTACGTGTTTATTTTGGTTATCACAATAAAAATCTTAATACATACACCTCACGCAAATGATCCAGCTTCGGCACATTACTCTGACGTGGAGTGATTCCTTGAGCTTCGGCGGCAGCCAACTCAACGGGATGCGCTTTCTTTTTGTGTGAGCGACAATTAGAGCCATTCGCAAAGGCTTTACTGCAAAACTCACATATGTATGGCTTAAGTCCAGTATGTATTATAAGATGATTCTTAAGTGCCTTGGCACGCTTAAACTCGGTACCACAATGATCGCATTTAAAAGGTTTATCTGCAGAATGCACAAGCATGTGCATGTTAAGTGTGCGTCGTGTATTCAACTGCAAGCCGCATTCATCACACGTATATGCAGTGTTGTTGTGTGTATCCATATGGATCTGAAAATCGAAAAAATTAAAACGATTAGTGCACAAATTTTTTGCTTTCTCATTTCCAAATTTACTTGCCTTTAAACGTGGCTTATTTTTAAAACGCTTATGACACATTTCACACTCAAATGGACAATCGTTTGTGTGCGTAAATTTGTGCTCCTTAAGCGCCGCATTTGTCTTCAATGCGCGACCGCACTCTTCGCAAACGAACGGCTTTTCATTCAAATGTACACCGTGAATGTGTTGGTCTACAATTCCTTCTTTAGTAAATTTCTTATCGCAATACGGGCAGGGAAAGGTTTGCTTCAATTCGAGCGGCAAATGTGATTGAACATGCGCTGCTAATTGGCGCTCGGACTGGCACACTTTGTCACACTGACTACAATGGTACTCCACAGTAGCCTCAACGAAAACATCATGAACTTCCTGCATATGTCTGCGATAGACTACAATACTTTTG
This sequence comes from Tricholauxania praeusta, assembly GCA_949775025.1. Taxonomy (NCBI): domain Eukaryota; kingdom Metazoa; phylum Arthropoda; class Insecta; order Diptera; family Lauxaniidae; genus Tricholauxania; species Tricholauxania praeusta. The sequence continues at coordinate 126,631,937 of OX459030.1, read as the reverse complement.
TACTTTTTTGGACAAAGTTTACAGCAAAATTTTGTACTTTCTGCAGAATTTTCACCATCTCCACCATCATTGCTTTCGTTTTTAAGTTTGATTCTTTTTTCTAAAGCACTACCATCATCTTTTTCGGCCGTGCGATAATTCCGTGGACGCCCAACCTTACGTTTAGGACGTACACAAGCAAAAGGTGTTGGGATTTTTTTTCTACATATAACTTGAGTTTCATTACTCGACTTCGGCTTTATGATAATACTATCACCATCTTCAATATCAGCTTCGCTAATTTTATCCTCGTTTCCATCATCATGATCATCAACAGTATATTCATATACAAATTCTTCATTTCCATCAATTTCTACATCTTGCGTATTGTTGGCAATTTTTTCATCCAAAGAAGTAGTACATTCTTTTTTAAAGAATTTTTTTAAATAACTCATTTCTTCTCGTTTGCAAGCCATCTCATCTTCACTGAAAAATTCATCATCATTACTTAAGTGGCTTGCAGCATCAGCATTTTCATGTTGCTCAAATTCCTTCAAGGCTTCTTTATACTCCTCATCACAATCATCAATTTCCTGTTCATCATCGTCTTCTTCTTGTATTTCAAAAAACAAAGTTGGCTTTGTATCTTGCTCTTCGTATTCTTCGTCTATTTCTACTTCGTGGTGCTGTAAAAATTGAAATAAATGAAAATGTGGGTCTTAGGAGAATGTATTCATTGAGAGTGCATTTTGGCTTATACCTCGGAACTCAGGTATATTGAATGGATTTCAAAAATTTTTTCTTTTAAAAATGTGAAAAATATTTAATTTTTGAAATCAGAGTCAAGATATTAGTTTTTTTTTTTTTTTTTTTCAAAGCAATTCAATTATGAAAACTATAATCCTATTTGTGCCAGTTTCAATGGCTTACAGGAAATGTAATGAAATGGAAAAAAAATATTTAGAGTATACCATTGTAATTACTATGTTAACATCTTACCTGTATAATGTGTTGACGTTCTTCATCCAAAAGACCATACTGTAACCGCAATTCATTTGGATCTATCGGATCACTTGAATTTTTCAATATTGTAAACATAGTTTGGACCTTATTAACGCGTTCCGTAAAATTTTCAAGTGCGTCCAATAGCGTATGACATTCACTGCAAATGAACTGTGAAATTTCATCATCGGTTTTGACCTACAAAAGAAAAACTTTTAGTTTTCAATAATTCCGCCCATCAGTTGAATTTTGTTTACATTGACCCAAAAATATTTTCCAATTGCTGTGGCCAACGTTTTATCTGGAACATTTTGATCATTTCTAAAGAAAACATTAAAATTATTGCGTTCATCTTCTTTAGCGCAAAGGCGACACCAGCGCATCCACTGCTGCGCTGGCTGTTGTTCTTGTTCCTGTTTCACACCAGCTTGGGTTTCCCGTTTCTTACTGATTGCATTTAAATTTCGTTTCTTCATATATTTTAGTTTTGTACGAATTTTATCTGAAGCATCCATTTAAATATATTTTTTAGATTTTAAGGTGAAGTTTCCTAATTTACACAGCCGACTTCGTTTCGTTTTCCTGATATTGTTAAGAAAATGCAATCTTTTTTAATAACTTCAACGTTTCCTTATAATTTTGACAAGACGATTGACATTGACGGATTATGGTTATTTTAATTTATTTAAAAATTACAATTAATTGGAATTTCTCAACAAACACAAAAACTTTTTTTATTAAAGCGTTGGAAATGTCAAATGTACAGTGAAGTTGGTGGAATTTTCTATTCTGTCTGTCTTCATTTATACACGGAGAGTTTCTTTCGTCAAAGTTGACTTCGACAACGCGCATTTCAGCATAACACAAAATTATATGCAGTAAGCCACACCATCAACGCACGTTAAGAAAAAACGTTCTTTGCAACGACGTTAGTTTTGACAACGTTGAAAAACGCTCGTGTGAACTTAGCCTGAATATGTAGTACCAAAATATGCGTTGAAATAACGCGATAGGTAGCGTACGTTGAAAAAACGCTCGTCTGAACTTAGCCTAGTCGTACTATCGCCTCATATTCATTCGACTCTCCATTAGACCTTTCATCCGACTTTAGTATGCGTACAGTTTTTACACAATAAAGAACAAATTGAAAGCGATGATTACGTAGAAATATTGGAACAGGTTTACTTAAAGACTTAACCAAAATAGACGTGACGAGACGGTAGCAATTGAACGAACGTTTGCACTCGTTTCGTCTGTTTTGACATTTAACCCAAAATGTTACGCTAGCCAACGAGTCGAAAAACCTGTTATGACGAGTAGCAACGTTTTGAAGTTCGGTTCTTACGGAACAACTCGTCTCGTCAAAATGTTTCGTTCACTTTCGATCAATTACGTTGGTTCATTTTGGCTATCAACATTGGTTTACATACACTCGAACTTACTCGTTACGTCTCGTCTCGTCTATTTTGGTTTAGGCTTAAGACTTTTTTTTTAGGGATGAAAAGGGATTGGAACAAAAACAAAATTCAAAAAAGTAGTGTGCGTGCGAGAGCTTCTAAATATATGACAAAATATGGGTGTCTTAAAAAATATAATTTAATGAACGGGCATTTTAAAAAAAATCAAATTTGAGCACTAAATGCCTAGTTATCATGTTATATTCTTGATCTTCAACTATCCCATGTCAGGGAGGATATGCTATACATGCTATAGAAAAAAAAAAGTGTATGCAATTCACTCTCGCATTCTTCAAGTTCGCATGCTTTTTATTTCTAACAAAAATTTGTTTTGATATCCCTGATATGGGATCAAGAAAACGCCACTTACCCATTAGCAGTCCTTGGCATGCGATGTCAGATTAGAATATCGCAATACCTTGAAATTCAATGTAGTTGGCAACGTTTGTAATTAGCAAAACAAATGTGACGTTTTGATGTTAAAAAATTGATAAAGTTTACAAATTCAACTACAATTAAATTAAAACCACATACAAAAAGTTAAAAACTCTTGTAAACTTTTCGAATCCCATGTAAAATGATGCCGAACAAACGCAACGGAAGCACTGATTGGCATCTGTGGTGCCGCCTCTGTGCCAATGAAGATCCACAAGGAAATGTAAACATTTTTGAAAAGGACCAGCAACAAAATGAAATCAACTTTTCTCACCCTAAGGTAGCAGAGTTTAACTTAGCTGCGGCAATTGAAAAGTATTTTTCTGTAAAGGTATGTTATACACGAAAAATTATCAAATGTCTGAGTAGAATCTTGCTATATTTGCTATTAAGGATATTGAGAAAAGAAACTCAATGAGATAGTGTTATCTCTAGACCTTGATCCATGTGTTAACGACAAAACAGAAGAGGATGCGTATATTTTGATGCTTTTAGAAAAGTCACGATACTGCTCTTAATACAATATCAATAGTTTCAGTGTTAGATCTGACGATCCAGCCTTAGTGCTGTCTCGAAACCCGCTTGATGACCTGAAAAATTTTTTAGTTAACAAACTATTAAATTTATTACTAGAAACATCAACCTTTCACTAAAATTACTCAAAAAATTAATGTGATTTGAATGAGGAAATGGAGTTTATTTCTCCATAATATAAAGTTTTAAGTTTCTAAAATCTAGAAGAAATTTTGTTCCACTTCAACCCAATCACTGTTTTAACGGTAAAACATCAGGCAATGACGTGGGACACCATATTGACATTTTAACGCTTTGGTAAAAAACCATTGCCCATTCTGTGCTTAACTATTCTATTGAGTGATAAGTGATGGATTTAGTTCCAAGCCCGCCAAAGTGCTGACTTACGCACGACAACAGGCCATGGAAAAAAAATTTTATCACTCGTAGTTTTCGAGACATTGACAAATAACGTGTGACTATTAATATGAAGCTAGTCGCACATTCTATAAGTCTATATAGATTTTATGAGATTGTAAAAAAATTTGAAATTTACCTGCTAAACTAGTTTTCTAAAAAAGACTAATTTTGCTTTTACAAACTAGTACAATGCGACCTCGGTCAACGCAACCCTCGATTAATGCAACTCCTCAATGTTCGCAACAAGTATATTTCTTTCATTACAGGCTCAGTAAGTGCAACTTTACGAACAAATTTTACCTCGCTTATTGCAACGTTTGTCATATGAATATTCTCTATAGCATTTTCGTTATTAAACCGTAAACATATTGTTATGCTGTAGTGAGATTATACGCAAATTTAAAGACGGTAGATCTGTAAAAACTTTATGCGAATAATACTATGTATATAATTCAACAATATCTACACCCGGGTACCTAAGATTTTTTGAAACAATCATTGCAACTTCCTCGGTTACTGCAACAGGCATGGTTTTTATTAGTTGCGTTAACGGAGGCCGCACTGTATTTCCGAAGTGCGTTAGACGAACTTGATTTTTTAAGCGACGAAAAAAGTGCTATTTTTTTTAATAAATTTTTCTAGTCTTTTGGACACACATCCTTCGTAACATATCTAAATAACAGGCAAACATAGTAGACACCCTGAACTATTAAAAAATCCACTTTGTTCATTATTTTATTTTCTTTTTAGATAACTAAAGACGGAGATCTGCCCAAATTGCTATGCACGGAGTGCTTTTCAAAAATGACTATTCTAGTGAACTTTGAAAAACGTGTGGCAAAAATGCAACAACTGTTTGATGTATTGCTTAATGCACCCACAGGGTCAAATCAAGACTTGCATGTAATGCGCTTGAATTATCAACTTTTAGAAGAAGATCAAGAGAAAGCACTGCCAGTAATACCTAATAATGGTACAATAACAGATAAAAACGTTAAAAACGAAATGCCAACAAAAGATCCCCTAGAACTTGAAATGGAAATAAAGATGGAAAATGAAAGCTATTCGGAACAATATCCATATGAAATAGAACAAAAGTTTTTAAAAGTAGAAGTAGAAGTTGAGGAACATAATCCTAACGAAGCATCAAAATTTACAACACCAAAAACCAACGTTATGTCATCGGACTTAAAGATGGAGCAAGTGTTTTACAAAAGAAAAGACACATCTGATGAACAAGAAAACGTTACCAAAACAATTTACGAATGTACAAAATGTCCACAAAAATTTCAACGTCTTTTTGCATACAGAAAGCATCTTCAGCGAAAGCATTTGGCTTGTTCACAATGTCCAAAAGTCTTTATGACACAAGAACACTTAGATCAACATTCCCAAATACATCTACCAGTTGAAATAAAGAAAGCATTTTCTTGTCCACACTGCGAAAAAAAATTTACTTTAGATTTAAACCTGAAAACGCATATTAAACATATTCATTTGAACGAGTGTCCCTACATTTGTGAAGAGTGTGGTGAGCCGGCAGCTAACATGCAAATGTTGAAATATCACATGCTTAAACATACCGATGAAACACCATTTGAATGCGAATTTTGCAAGAAAAAATTTAAGCATCAAAGATTTTTAAAGGTTTGTGACCATTTTATTACCTAAGCTTCTGGGATGTTAATAATGGCCCAGAAAAACAAATATTTACAAAATCCTCAACAAGTTGAATATTTGCACAAGTTTTAAGGGAAGGCTGTGGGGCGAAAAATTTCGCAACATGTTCTTTATTAGATATTAAAAATCCACAGTTCTGTGGTGAAAATTTAATAAGTTCAATAGAGAGAAACGATTTGAGTAAGATATCTAGGAAGCGTTAGCGATGTAGACCGAATTTTTTAATGCACCTGTGACAAATCTAATGATCTTTTGCGAAGCATATTGGCATAAGTTCTACTCTTTGTATTAGTTATTTGTCTATATAAATTTTACGGACGTGTTCTATATTTCCAGCGATTGCGCTATATTATAAAAAAATAATAAATCCATTTTCTTATAAAATTACAGAAACACATGAGATATCACGACAACATTGATCACATCTGCAATGAGTGCGGTCTTCAGTTAAAATGTGCGATTACTCTTAAACGTCATATGATTGTGCACTCAAATGAACTAAATTTCAAATGCGATCATTGTGGGCGTGGCTTCAAACGTGCCAAAGCTCTTAAAAATCATCTTATATTGCATACTGGATTAAAGCCATACTCATGTGATTTTTGTCGCCTAACCTTTGCTAGTGGTCCGAATTGTCGAACACATAAGAAAAGATCACATCCAGAAGAGTTGGCTGCACAAGAAGCAGCTGGAGCCAAAACACATACTAAAAATATTCCAAAACTAAGAACTCTTATAGCAACGTAATAGAATAAGTTTGAACTTTTAAAAAGCACGTGCTAACATTTTCTTTTTTACAGCACGAAAACTTCAAGTGATCTGCTCCCTGTAGCCTCTAAGCCTAGTGGAAATTTTGCAAATAAGAGAACTATAAATTTGAAAACAGCAGATAACCAAACGAATACTCTTTAAATAGAAGATTGTAAAATTTGTTGCTATATTCATTTTGTTGCAGTAAAACTGTTTTTTTTTTTACTAAGCATACATTTGAGGAGCTTTATGTTTTATTGCATTATCATGCGGAGGTATATTTCTTTTTTGTAGTTTTTATGCAAATATTGAAAACATATTAATTTTTTTGCTTAAAGCATTCGAACAGCTTCATTTCTATGAATTGTGCATTTCGGAAGCTGCTGCATTTTAAGAGCCGCCATCTTATATCAAATCTCGATGAGTTTTTAGACACTAAAACACTATTTATAAGAAATTTTAAAAAAGTTTAAGTATATTTCAAATGAGCAACACATTAAGGGTATTCCTCTAAGCGTGAAAACTCGAAAAGCGCGAAAACTCGAAAGTTTTCGAGCTTGCTTTCGGGAACACCCCTATCAATACAAACTCGTAAATGATTGAGCAATGGCAATTTGACAGTTTGATCATTGTTACCGCTGCCATGAAAAAAAATTGATCACACCAAAACGAAAAAATATGTAGAATTAAGTTAATAAATAACAAAACACAAATAGGTAAACAAACAAAAACTCTGAGAATTGCGATTTTCATATATTTAAAAATCATTTTGTTAAGTTTATGTGCAAATTTCTAAAGAAACTGATTCATTTTTCAACTTTTCGAGGCCACTTGCTCAATTAATTAGCCTCGAAAGTTGCGCAAACTTTTCTTCATATAAATTATTTTCGAGGCTCGAAAATGTGCTCAGTTTTCGAGGCTTTTTCGCGTTTTCAGGAATATGTATTTAAAACATTGGATAGGGGTATTTTAATCTTTTCTTTTTTGGTTCAACTTTGATATTCATTTCAAAATAGCCTTATTATTAATCGCATTTATTTGAAAATATTTTAAATTTTTTTATTAGAATCCACAAAAAATCAATAAAAACCTGGGCTTATGGAATGCCACTATTTCGAAACCGTTCTTAATAACAAATTATCAAGTTTGATAATATATTTATATATATTTAAACCAGTAACATAAAAATGTACAACAATAGTGTCATTAAAAAATATATAACCATTTCATTGATTACAATTTCTTTAGTTCAAAGACGTCATTTTTTTTCTTCTTATTTTGCAAATATTTTATTCTGAAAATTTGTTAAAAATATTTGAACGCCCTATTTTTGCACTGTTAGAATATTATACATATTATGTATCCGCTTATAAGCATAGTAAATAATTTAAATTTGTCTTTATTACCTAAAAAAAGAAACAAACATACAAAAATGTGTAAAAAATAACCTGCATCTTACATATATGGACCTTGTAAATTTTGCCGTATATGATTATAGAATTGCACCGATGCTGCAGCATTTGATTGATCATCTGTTAAATGTGATGAGGATTGACTCTCTGGACTACGCATCGAAGAAATGTCATCTGTTACAGGTGTGTGCAAATTTTGGTGATGCTGTTGGTGATGTGTTTGAAGTTGATGCAAATGTTGCTGTTGTTCATGTTCGTGTTGCAAATTTTGTTTGATAATTTGCGTATAAAAATGTGCGGGTACGGCAGCAATTGAAGAAACTGTCGGTGATGTTGATTGCATTTGTTGGCGATTCTGTATTGTTGGCGAAATATCAGAAGTGCCATCGTGCTCAATGGTAACACAAGATGAAGCCTGACTAGGTGGTCGTTTAATATGCAGCGTCAGTTCTGTATCAGCAGTAGCGGCGGCAGCATCTAAAACACTAGCATTGTGAGCAGCAATTGTAGCCTGCTTCATAATGTGACTATAAATGTTATCAATATTTGGTATGCCAGACGATGGCATTACATGATTTTGCGGACTGGTGGCAATGAGCGCAGTATTTGTAGGCAGGGTATTAATATTATTAGCTGTTGATACCGCAGCAGTAGTTGAATTTAATAACATCATAGAAGATGAATGTTGTAGCTGTTGCTCTCTGTGATTTGCTGCCACCGCCTGCCTTTTAATTTGTTTCACATTTATAGCGTTATCCTTAAGAGACGGTTGTGGTGGTTTGGGCTTTTTACCAAACGCAAAGCGGCCACTTTGTTTTGAAACGACAGGCGCTAGATTGTCTGCAGCTTTTGTGCTGTTAATGAATCGGAAGTTTTAAAATTATAAATTGAAAAATTTAATTCATTTTATTTCAATAATGCATTTAATCGCAACGGCTTTTACTTACACAGCCTTTAATGCCTCTAATTTGGGAATATTTTTGGTATAAACTTTGGCTCCACCAGCTGCTTCCTGCGCAGCTAATTCCTCTGGATGTGCTTTCTTTTTATGTGAACGACAATTTGAACCATTTGCAAAAGTGCGATCACAAAAATCACATGAATATGGCTTCAGGCCGGTGTGTAATATGAGGTGATTTTTTAAGGCTTTGGCGCGTTTAAAGGCGCGTCCACAGTAATCGCATTTATGTTGCATCTCATCGGAATGCACAAGTAAATGACGATTGAGCGTGGAGCGCGAATTTAATTGCAGGCCACATTCATCACAAATATGTTTGTTTGGATCGTGCGTTTCCATGTGATTCTATTTCAAACGATAAAAAGTTTTAACAGAAATTTAGCAAACACAAATAAAAATAAATACCTTTAGACGTATTTGGTTCTTAAAACCTTTTTTGCAGACTTCGCATTCATATGGCGCATAATCAGTGTGCGTGAGCATGTGTGTCCTTAAGGCCGCATTTGTACGCACAGCTACACCGCATTCTTCGCAAATGAAGGGTCGTTCTTTCATGTGTATGTACTTGATATGAGTTTGCAAGAGAGTATGCGAGCTGAATTTTTTATCGCAATATGGACATGGCACAGTCTTACGCAATTCAGTTGGCAGATGAACTTTCGCGTGTATTTCCAGTTGACGTGGTGTCCCAAAAACTTTTGTGCACTGGCTACATGACGATTCAGGTGGAGGTGCTGTTTTAGGATGGGCACGTTTGAGATGTTGCCTAAAATGAAACATACGCTTAAATTTTCGGGGACAATCAGTGCAAGTGTAGTTGTCGTCGTCCGCATCTTTGAGCGATTTCTTTCGTTTACGACGCTTTTTTGGCAGATCTAAAGACGTATCGTCATTTTCAATTATGCTTTCAGCTATATGTTTTGTTTTAATTCTTATTTTTAATGGTTTAAGCTCCTCTGCTTCGATTGCCTCCGCTTCCGCCAAAACAGAACCGTCTATTTCATTATCTTCATCACTTTCTTCTTCTTCTTTCTCTATTTTGTATTCCTCATCATCATCGTCGTAGTCTTCATTTAAAAAGTTATCATCAGCTTCGTCCTCTTCCTTGCTGATTTGAGGGCTTACATCTACTATATTTTCTTTTTTAATTTTTATTTTGATTCGTGGTTGCTCTAATGGATTTGCCGAAATTGCAGAAAGTGCTTCGTTTTCAAAAATATTTTCTTCCAAATCGTGAACTTTGGGCTTCGCTTCAAAATAATGCACTTCAGGCAGCTGATGCTGCATCAGCACATGCTCTCGTTCTTCATCCAGTAAACCATACTTTAAACGCATTGCATGTAAGTCCATAAGTGATTCTGTAGGTGTGTTAAGCAGCACACAAAACATTTGTTGCACCTTTGCGACACGCTCGGAGAAATTAACCAGAGATGTGACTAGCGAGAAACATTCGGTGCAAAGCATTTTGGGCAGTGCTTCATCGCGTTTAATCTGCACATAAAATAGAAAAAAGGATGGAAAAATTATATAAGTTTAAAACCTCCAAACTGGTACCCGACTTACTTCAACCCAAAAATATTTCCCAATTGCTGCAGCTAAGCTTAAGTCTGCTGTACTTCCAATGCCACAAACAGTAGATTCTCTACACCCACTACTTTGTTGCTCATCCTTAAAGAAAACACTAATATTCCCGTTCAGATCCTCTTTGGCACAGAGGCGACACCACAGATGCCAATCGGTGCCCCCACTAATAATATTGCCGCTGCTGATGTTGCTATGTACCGACAATGATATGTTGTCTGTTGCTGATACAACTCCCGATGTCATGTCAGTATGCATTTCAATTAATTGGCTCAATTAAGTTACACAAAAATCAATAACAATGCAAATCTTGTGAATGACCACAACTGATGAAATTAGCCTAGATAATTTCCTAAAAAACATCAGTTACTGTTAAATTCTCAAACTAACCGTTAGTCTTATAAATTTTATACTGATTCTAAGCCATGTAACGATATTTTATTGAAATAATCGTCCATACAATAATTTCATTGAACTGAATTGGATTTTATTTTATAACAATAAAACAGCTGTCAGAAACTAGTCAAATTTTGTCGTTGCCAATTGTATGAAAAATGCGTTGAGAGTTGCCATCACTGATATATTTAGAGATATATATTCGACGATTAGTAAATCAGTAGATGGATTATGTAACCACAAACATATAACCACAGAACATGAAATAGGAATTTTCCCTTTAATTTCGCTAATGCCGAACTTACAAACAGAAACTCCTTTCGGAAATTTTTCTCATTTGTTGGAAAGAGGAGAAGAACGAAAGGGTCGAATACAAAATGTGTCGTCGGAAATTCCTTCGTTCTGTTCATTTGCTGACATTATGATTATACTTTATGTTTACTGTGGCGTTCATTAACCTGGCGCACTATCAATGTAAATATTTTAATTGACAGTTAATCCTTTTTTATGGCTTACACTAGGAAATTCTGTGAAAGAAATCTTGTCTATTCTCTTTTGAGATTTTTGTTTTGTGTTTGCGACAAACAACAAATTATATACCTTGACCCTTTCGTTTTTCTTCTCATGCTAATAAACAACTGTTTTCGAAAGGAATTTCTAAGTGTAAGCCAGCACTAAGAACTATCGGTCCTTAAAGATGGCAGTAAACGTCGATAGCACTCGATGTTGTATCCCCAGCTCTAGTTGACAGCAATTAGGCATACAAATCTTGTTGATTAATAGCAAGTTTGCAAATTTCAACCAAAATATTAAAAAATCTCTTAAGCTTTTTGATTAATATGTAATATGGTGCCTAACAAACGCAACACAGGCACCGATTGGCATATGTGGTGTCGCCTCTGTGCCAATGAAGATCCGCAGGGAAATGTAAACATTTTTGAAATGAAACAGCAACAACAAGAAGACGACTTTTCATATTCTGAAGTACCAGATTTAAGTTTAGCTGCGGCAATTGAAAAATATTTTTCTGTAAAGGTAAATCAATGTTGGTACACTTTAATAACAAAGCGTTATATCGGCCTTGTTCCTTGCAACGTTGAGTATCCATGAACATGTTATTACTGCAAAGGTCCGTAGTTGCTACGGAATTCTGGAGTTGAAGCAAATTTTTGTAATTTTACTGATAGGCAAGCGCCTGTGCGGAAGGAAACATTGAATGATGCCAAGGAAAATACCTCTTAACCATTGCGATAATATTTGTCAGAGATTAAAATGTTCCAGCCGCACAGCTCTTCCTAAGATTTTTGTTTTCAAAACTGCGTAATGACCTGAAAACTTTTTTAGCCATACATTTTCCTACATTATTTTGAGCTATAGTCCAAATTAGGCATAAAGAAAATTAAGCAAAATATCCAAAAAAATCGAAATGTTCAAAAACATTTAATGTTTTTGCTTAACTCATCGACTTAAATAAGGATTACTGGTCAAAACTTGGCATCGCTAAAATATAGTCTTCTTTGGCTTCGTATCAAAAAAACTTTATATGCCATAAAATTCATGTATGAAATCTGGTTTTATTCATCATTTTATTTTTTCAGATATACGACGAAGAGCTTCCCAAATGGCTTTGTACAGATTGTTACTCCAAAGTAACACTTATAGTGAATTTTGCAGAACGTGTGGTAAAAGTGCAGCAACTGTTTCATGTGCTGCTTAATGCGTCAACACAATCGCAATTAGATTTAAATGCAATGCGCTTAAGATATGGGATATTAGATGAAGATCATGAGCAAGTTCTACAGTATGTTCATATATCAACAGAGAAGAACATTCAAAATGAAATATCAACAACCGATCCTTTGGAACAAATTAAAATTGAAATGAACGTGGTAGATGAATATTTGATGGAACAGTCTCAAAGTGAACCAGAACACCTTTTGAAATATGAAAATACAAATGAGGGACAATCACAAGAATCGCATGAAATCAAACCAACTTCGAAACGCAAAAAGCAAAGGACCAACATATCGTCGTTGTCAAAAAAACGAGTGAGCCGCAAACACCATAAAGATTCTAATGGCAAAGCTACGTCAATCGATGTGGAATCAAATGCAACTGAAAAAGTTGAGAATTGTGCTGAAAGAATCTACACATGTACAAAGTGCCCACGAAAATTTCAACGCCATGGTGCTTATCAAGAGCATCTTAAGCGCATGCATTTGCCATGTTTACAATGTCCAAAATTATTTATGACACAACGACAATTGGAACAGCATTCGCGGTTACATCTACCTGTTGAAGCGAGAAAAACTATTTCTTGCCCACACTGTGAAACAAAGTTTACTTCACATTTAAGTCTCAAATCGCACATATCAATTATTCATTTAAACGAATCTCTGTATATATGCGAGGAATGTGGTGAAACGAAGCGTACTATGCAAATTCTGAAAGATCACATGCTATCACATACCGATGAAGAACCATTTGAGTGTAAATTTTGCAAGAAAAGATTTAAAGGCAAAAGACGTCTAAAGGTGTGTGACATTATTTTTAGGGTCTGTCTTTTATTCAGACCATAGACTAAAAGAAACCGAAAATCCTTCGATAGAGCGGAAAAACAAGGACAGTTCTCCCAAAATGTGTTGTTTATTCAGTAATGACAGTGACATCCGTTCCGTACACTTTTTACACCGGCAAGAACAGACTAACGTGACGTGATAGAGGTATAATTAAATTGTGTGAGATAGTTGATCCTTTCCAAAAATATATACATATTTTATCCCTCTCAATTTTTTTTTTTTTTGTTTTACTGTGTAATTAATGTTTTTGACTACAACAAGGTACTTAATGTTTTTTGCTTTTAGACCTATAATTACATACAAAGAGTGCAGGCGCACTCATAATTGCAAAGATTCTCAAATATAACGTCTATGTTTACGAGCTAAAAAGTTACGTCTTTTGACACCTTGTTATTGACCTAACGGTTGTCGGATCAGTAGGGAACTGTCACACGTTATTTAAAAATCCTAAAAACAGCCTGTGGCAAATTATTTCCCTAGGAAATTTATTTATATTTTATTTCTTTGCAGAAGCACATGAGATACCACGATAACATCGATTACATATGCACTGAATGTGGTCTTCAATTAACCTGCGCGGAAACTCTGAAACGTCATATGGTTGTACACTCCGACGAATTGAAGTTTAAATGCAATTATTGTGGACGTGCTTTTAAACGTTCTAAAACATTAAAAACTCATCTTATTATTCACACGGGATTGAAGCCTTATTCATGTGATTTTTGTGATCGCACGTTTGCCAATGGTTCGAACTGTCGAAAACATAAAAGACAAGTACATCCAGAAGAGTTGGCTGAACAAGAGGCCGGTGGAGTCAAAAAGATTACCAAAAATATTCCGAATCTAAAAACACTTGTAGAAATGTAATTTTATTAGTTTTGATATAATTTGTATTTAAACTGTTACTAACTTTTTTCTTTTTCATAGAACACAAACAACAAACTAACCATTTCCTGTTAACTATAAAAACAGTTGGTTCTAGCAGTCATGATTCGCCGAGAATGGAAGTTTTCTACAAAATTTTTATTAAATGCATGAAGAAATGTGAAGAAGTGAAATTATGAATCTGAATAATATGGATTATAAACCATGTCGAAATGTCAGACATTAATTTTTACTTCCTTCAGGAAGACGAAACCATGGACGACATTAAAGAAATCGTTAAAATAGTTCTAAGATAAAGGGTCGCTGGATTTATTGCAATTTAAAACTTTGAGCAAACTCTACAACACAAAGGATTGAAAAATAATTTTATTATGAAAGTTTTGTATTTTATTATTTCTTATATGTACATAAGTACAGTAAAATGTCAAGTACCAGTAGAAATAAGTGTAATATAATTATAATTTACATATAAAATTACCATGATAAAGTAATATTTGACATTCGTGTCTCTGTTAAACAAATATTTTTGGCTCGATCTTATTTTCTGACACGTATTAAATTCGGAGTGTCACCCAATAAAAAATTAAATTCTTCTTGAAAAGTAGAATTAAAATTCAATACATAGTTCAAATATAAACGACATTTAATGTAAAACATTTTGATTTAAATCAGATTCTGAATTTACTTAAAAAAAATATTCTAATAAAATATAAAAGACAAATTTGTTAGATACACATCGGTCATTTTTTCAATAACTGCACTTCGCTTTTTTTTAATTTTTTGAAATGAAATATGTATCAAAAAATTTTAGGCATAGAATAAAAAACCTATTATCATTTTTATTCATAAAAAAAAACAAAAAAAGAGACTTAAAATAAATTTGATTTTTTTATTAAAATAGTTCAAATATGTGCGACTAATAACTGAAAACAAAATATATGAAAATATTTAAAATCAAAAAAATATTGAAATTTTCAAGTAGCAGTAGGGTACCTACTTGCTTAAGCATTTACAGCTCTGATAATAGCTATGTGTAATAGTTAAGTAAAAAATAGACATTAAAGCTACTGGACACAAAGTAAACGAATGTTTTTAATGACTTATTTTGGAAATAGTATTTATGTATAATTTTTTTAATAGTTCGTAGAACGTAACATACTAGCATATGTTGTGAATTAAATTATTTATTTCTTGAATTATACAAACTTAAATATGATAACACTAAGATTAAGCAATATATGCTTGCATGATAATAAATTTATTTTTAAAAACTATAAACGGTAACAGAGTCAATCACTATAGAAGAAAAAAATATAAATTTATGTTTTATGATCTCGAATTTAATGGTGTTCTAAAATGACTTTTGTGTCCTCGAAAACCTATAAATGTACTTGATTGCGGTTATTTACCAGTGAAAAGTTTGAAAAGTGAGGACTGTATTTGTTTTGTTCATCAATTTTGAAAACACTACATACTCGAGATTTTTGTAGTTATTGCTGAACATCTTTGATTTGTCTCTGGGTCATCTGGTAGTCCTACGTGAGGGTATACTGAACCTAGGGTTGTCAGACATACTGATTTTACAAAAATTTGAAACCAGCCGCAAATCTACTGATTTTTACCAATTTGTACTGATTTTATCATGGGAAACGTTGAAATAACTAATATGAAGACATCAAAACATTGCAGAAATGTAAAGAGCTTCTCGACGCAGAGTACCGTTTCCAGGTTTTCAGTTTGTGGTAAACAGAGTCCACATAGAAAAGACTGCGTTTCCTTTGTTTATCACACAATAGCATAGCCATAATTACCTGGTAGCAGATTGTTCAAGCAAGTTCTTAAAATCAATATTTCCCGAGTTAAATATATGTAGCTTTAAGTTTTACATGCTGTAAAACAAGTCCACTAAATGATAAAAAACATTCTGTAGAAATTTTCAACTCAACTCATTCTTAAGGATTTGTATAATCGTAAATTGTACTGGTTTGGCATTTAAAAAATCTGACCTCTGAGAGAAGTGATAAGGCTCCGCATCAACAAGAACATTTGGAAGGAAGTTTGAACTTATTTTATATACTGCAATTTGAAAAATGTATATTAAAGGTTGGTACAAAATTAAATTCGACTACTTTCAGAATTACAGAAATGTAAGACATTGAGGTTTAACGTGACAAAAATATTGGTATATAGAGTTAAGGGTACACTTGACCAATGTTTCCGTTCTTAAGCTTTAAGCATTACTTTTTAATATATTAAGGATTAATTAAAGAAAATAGCATACTTTATTTTATGTTAATGTTTCGCCTTCTGTTACACAGGCCTCAAGATAATCAATCCTTCTTTCAAGCGTAGTTAACTTCTCGTTAAGAACAGCCAAACGTGAACGACATGACATGTCAAAAGAGTTAAGAAAGTCTGTTATCCTTTTAATGCTGGCAGTTATAACTTCAATATATTCTCTATTAGCCCAATCCTGATGGATTTGCTTCTGAATGGCATCTCTGTGCACGCCACTCATTATGCTCTTAAAATATATGTATTTTACTTAAGATCTTCTGTACAAACATAAATTTTCTACGTGTCGATACAGATATTTAACTGGGAGTTCCTGTATTTTTACTTATGAGTCTATAACTAGCCAGCTCACGGCAGCAGTGCAAAAATGACGTCAACTCAGTGGTGATCAAATAAAAATACTATTAATAATAGAAAATCGTAGTTTTGTTATTGAAAACAAATTTTTATTGATAGAATGAAGATTGTTGCCTAAATAAGAACTTGAGTAATTGAATGAAAATAAATTCATACCGATTGTCACCTTTGTTTAGCGAGTTCTTTTTCCTCGTTACTAGTTACAAGCGAAGCAACGAAATCAAACCCGAGTTATTTATAAATGAAACAGGGGACAGGCAACATGTCGCAAAATCGAAATGAAATTGAAAACAAATACGAAGTGTAACACACTACACTGACGTAGAAATACCGAATTACTACTCTAACGTATTTATTTCGCATTCACACAATTAAAAAACTACTCCGAAGACATACGCCGGCACTCATGTTTGGTGTGTGTGAATAGCGTTATAGAGTTCTTCGATACGACGTCAGCGAAATTAAACGGTGGCTTGGAGCCATTTTACGTGGTTCGATAATCTGTGGAATGTTACGATCTATGTTAGGCGCAGTGAAACAACCTTTTGTCCATTTTTTGATTTGAAATTCTTACGGAATGTTCGGCATATCCCTAAAGAGAGAGAGAGAGACAGTGAACTTATGCATCGACGGACTACACCGACGTAGGAATACCCACCTACTACTCCGACGTATTTCGCACTTACACAATTATAAAACTACTCCGAAGTCATACGCCGGCTCTCAAATTCTGTGTGTGTGAATAGCGTTATAAGATTTCTCAAATTTGACTTGAAAATTTCACAATTTCGACTTGTAACACCGATCAGGCATTTACACACAGATACGTCGACGTTCAAATGTCATTCTTTGATGACAAAACGAACAACAACAAAATAGTTTGTCTAAGATTAAGAAGAAAAATCAATATTGATAGATGTTTTCTCTTATTTTTCTTTTGTTTTCGTATTTTAAAACTTATTTTTGTTAAATTTTAAGATTTATTTTAGTTTAATGCTGTTTTAAACATTTATTTTACTAACACATTAATATAAGCATTTTTGACATTCGAACGTCGACGCTCAAATCTCCATTTACACAAATCTCGACTCACCACGTCGACGTAGAAGTACCGACGTATGTCGCATTTACACAACAAAAAACTACTCCGAAGTCATACGTCGACGCTCAAATTGTGTGTGTAAAAAGCATAATAAACAAGAACATACCTAAAAAAAAGAAAAAGAACAGAACTTCAGCAAAAAATCTAAAAATTTAGATATTTCATACGATTTCAACAATTTTGTATGCATTTTGACGTTTGATCAAAATTAAAGCCGCAAACGATGCGATTCAAGGCCATGCGATCTGACAGTACAAAATAACAATAACAATAATATAAAAAATATAAAAAAAACAATAAATTTAAATTGATTGAAATAGTGAATTGATTTAGAAGAAGAAAAACTCAAGTAAAAACTCGATTAAAATTCAAATTTTCAATAATATGATTTAAATAAAAACAATAAATTTAAATTGATTGAAATAGTGAATTGATTTAGAACTCAACTCAAGTAAAAACTCGATTAAAATTCAAATTTAATAGAATTGATTGATAGACATCCCAATAAAAACATTAGTCAACAAAGTCAAACAATTTATCAAAAAACAGCTTAAATTTGTGTAATTTTTTTTTTTTATAAAATCTACATGAATATGAAATTCCAAAAAGGGATGAAATTCAAAAGTTGGTTATGTTAAGGTATAGACAAAGTCTTATCTATGTAGAACTTTTTTCAGTCCAAGCCTTTTTACAAACAATATACAACGTAGAAGAGTTTCATGCAAATGGTGGAGGAAGGATTAATGGATTGAACGACAACTGATAGTCGTTAAAGTCCTCGATCTTTCGGTAGCCCCACAGTTCCATAGCTTTTGCGCATTTGTTTTGTATATTTTGAATCTAAAAAATAAAGTTTAATTAATTACTTTTAGTTATCAATACATATTGTCTTTATACATAGCTTTACACTGAAGAAAAAACTAAGCGTATTAACACGTTCAAAAAAACTTAAGTTCTTTACTTCGATTGACTAAAAAGTTCCCAAATATATAAATTTTCCAATAACTCACGTGCTAAATAGGTTAAAAAATTATGGAACACTTACCTCTTCAATCGATAGATACTGTTTCCATCGGAAAGGCACCAATTTTGAGTCTCTATTGGTTGAATATACTTCACCATTATCAAAATTAGTATGGGTATCCAAAAATTTCTTGACCAATGAATCGAATGGTAGACCAAAAAAGTGTACAATCTCTTGTGTCATTTTGTAAAGATTAACAGAAAGATCTTCATGACGTAATGTTCTAAGGTATCAAACAAATACAAAATTCAATCTTAACATTAAAAAGATTTTATTAAAATTATTTTCGTAACGTACAAACCTGAAACGTGTTCGATGCTTTTTCAGCAGCTCTTCGGCCGTTTCGTAGTCGTTCACTAAATCATTACACAAATTATAAATGTTATCGCAGTCAGGGACGCCAGGACACCATAGGCAATGTTTGCGTGAATTCATTGTTCCACGTGGATCTCGAACCAAGAGTAATATGCGCACATTTAAGCTCAAATTGCAAAAACAATAGATTATTAAGAAGAAACAAGTTGAAGCAAAATTATTAAGAGCATTACACTGAACTAAATTTCATACGTATGGCCCCACTCGGTATGTAACGTTTCAGAAACAGTCTTTAACAAGCAATCATTCTGAAGTGTTTCTGAAAGGTTTAAAATTAACTTATCCTGAACAGTTCAAATGAAGTCTTTCTGGCACATTGTTAACGAAGACGTCCATATGTCCTATCGTTCTAAAGTGAATAAATAATTAAAATAGAAAAATATTTTTTTTTTTTTTGTAGAAATCGTTCTTGAAACGAAGCTGAATTGCGGCAAAAATATCGAAATCCGAGCATAGGAGGGCTATGTAGTTTTTTTTTTCTCCCGCCGGAGCCAGGTCGATTTGATGATACTACTATAGTATAATACGCCCAATTTTTCACCTATGGCTGCTTGGTAAGGATGACAGCGATAAGCTAGAAGCTAATCGATAAGGAACTATATCGAGTACAGACGACATGAGTACCTCTGGAGTAGTAAACACGTAGCTCTATATCTTATGCCACTAGATCTCCATACAATTTACATAGCCAGCAGTAAGATTGCCAGATTACAATAGTCGATTAACAGGTTCACAAAACACTATGGCCACAATAACCTTCATGGAATGTTTCTTAATAATTTCCAATACCAATTTCGTAACCAAACAGGATTTAAACATAGAGTGCGTTTCCCGAAAATTTTTAAAGAAGCGACTTATGATGCTTTGGCTTATGACCCATATGTGTAACTTAATTTTCTTGCTCTTACTTTTTATCCTCTAGCAGTTGCTTGGCCAATGAGAGTCGCAAACGCACCGTTTTCATGCTCTGAATTGGGAACAGCTTACAAAAAGGTGTTAGAAACTGTGCACGCTGACATAAATGAGGGCAATCCTTACACACTGACCAGAGATGCTTATTTTGCGAAAGATAATATTGTGACAAATATTCCGTCAAATCAGTGAAATTGCAATTTAGTAAACTCTTTAGATTTTCAATAGCCCGCGCAGACTCTTCCTTATCACGAATCTGCTTAAGGCCAAAATTGAACAACGGTTCATAATGATAAAAGTTGCCCGGCATCGCATTAAGAATGCCACCCAAAAAGCTCGACCCAGTACGCCAACTGCTAATGATAATACTACGCACTGGCGTACCTTCTGTCTCGGGTGTCATATCAGACAATTGCTGAGCATCAACATCTGAGGCTCCAGATTGATACTCAAAATTTTCCATTTTTCGAGCGATCGTAGCGCGTTGCTCAATCAAAACATCCGCTATAGTCGCATTATCAGCTGCTGAACAAGCCTTTGAAGCGGGCAACTGACGATATCGTCCCATAGCAATTATCAGCAGAATACAAAGTGAACAGATGCCTATTAAATTAGAACCGCGAGCCATTTTCCAATGTTTGATTACAAAAATCATTTTTAAAAAAGCAATTTCTTGAGTTTATAATTATTCAAGTATCAAAAATCTGACAAATTAAAGTATTAAATAAAAAAAAAGCTTATTTTGGAAAAAAAAATATTCAAGAATATTTTAAATGCTTTCATAGATTACCTACCATTTAAAAAAAAATTAATCAAGAAAGGCCCTAACTCATGTTTTTGCAATTTTACAGGAGGATGAAAAAACTGCATAAAAGCTTCAAAATCCCATATTAGGGTCTTTTTTCAATTGGGTGTAAGTCCGCTATGTTTTGAAATATCATGTCAAATTTTTGAGAGGACGTGTATTTGAGGGTTATCTTTTAGGATCGACAAAAAAGTAAATTTCGAAAAAAATTAATTAGGGCTTTTCTACCCGAGAGCGACGATATGTATGTTCTGATACATTTGCTGAAAATAATCTCTGAAAATTCTTTGAAATCAAGAAAATAATATTGTTTTAACTTGAATCCCACAGGACCGATTTTAAACTTTTATGTAACAAACTTGTGGATCAGTTTCAATAAAAAAAAATGTCTTACTAATATAGTTACTTCATTAAAACAACAACTATGCTGAGATAGTTACGAAGTTTCCCAATTTTAGAGACAATGTTAATTCTACCAATGACTTATTGGTGAAAATCTCGCACAGTTTTACCCTACGCAAACGAATGTGGATTTCGGTTAATGCCTTATATATGTACATACAGTTTTTGATGCTTCAAATTAAGGATCTATTTTCATGATTCCCAGAAGTTTTGTGTTAAATATATTGGCCTTTGCTACTTCAATCGTAAATAAAAAAAATTGTTACTGATATTCGCTATTCTTATAATTTTTATTCATTAATGCATTTGAAACTTAATATAAATATACATGAAATATGAAATTTTAAATATAAAAATAACTTAGATTAACAACTAAATTTTCTTTCATTCAATATATCAAAACTTTAAAATTTTTCATCAGATTCAAGAATCTCTGAATTCTGAGCATATCTACAAATAACTACAGTAATATTTGAAAAGAAAAAAAATGTTATCTAACAACAAATCTTCTATTTCAAAATTATGCACTAGGGTCATCAATAGCATTTAAGTATTTCTCGGCGAAACTCTAATTTATATATGTATAAGGGTGACTCTAATACTGTTTTAAATTTTTGACTTGTGTGGATTCTTTAAAGAATTCGGAAAAAAGTGTATCCCAAAAGATGGACTTATATTCTGCCCCTTAAGGATGTAAAAACTAGCATACATGTTTTTAGCATACGTATTTTTATTTTGCATTCGCCGCTAAAGTGCGTTATATACAATCAAAAGTTTTAATTTAAAATAAAACACAATTTTAAATGCTTAAGCTAATATTGCTCCTCCAATATGTTTAAATTAATTTTCGGGATATTTGAACATTTTCAATTTTTCTCAAAATTTATTAAATTTTTTCAGTTTTACTCGTACTTTTTATAGTTTTTAAATACATAGAAATATTACATAGAAAATAAATTATTAATATACATGTGGGTTATTTCAAAGTAAGCCCACACCTACCTGTTCAAAAATTTAAACACTAAGGAATATCGGTAATTTTGGGTTCAGTTCAGCTAGTACATTAAAATAAAGTGATCGATCGCATGTATAGTAGGAAGTGAATCACAAGCTAAAAAAGTGCATTTCCCAATGACTTCAAAATTTTCTAAAAGGTATATTATTTTTTATGCGTCTACATTTGTCATTTTAAATACTACTAATTTGCGGTAATTTTAGTATTGGTTTTTGCACAGAAATTTACAGATATGGTAATAAAAATGTCTGTTCAAAAGACGTACTTTTTTGACTTAAATTGAAGGGTGCACAATCTTCTGGTGGTTTCTTTATCAATTTAATGTTACGATTTCACGTAGTTGCTTTTTTTACAATATTGAAACAATTCAAGCCCTTAAGCAAAATATCGAATATGCACTGAAAAGTTGGATTGGCAGAATGATCCAAGCCAATCGTGGCAGTCGTTTGAATGAAATTTACTTCATTAAAAATGGAAAGGTTTACTCTACAGTAAAACAACAAATTTTAACAATGCTCATTGTGATTTAAATTAAGGCCAATTCTTTTTTTCTTTTTAGAAAAATCAAAATAAAAAGACTGGATTGATTTCGTAAAAAAATACGCGTCGTTTTGAAATTTAAAAGAATAAAGTTTTTTTTTTTTGCCAAATCTTTCTTTTTTCATCTTGCATAATGAGCTCAAGTACAAAATGTTTGTTGTTTCAATTTTTAAACAAGTATATATTTTTCAATTTATATTTTAACTTTTAATTTTTTGTTTCAATAACGCACACTTTTGTAAAATATCATTTTTCTAGAGTATAACTTTTATATTATAGATTTAAATAAAACTTAATCGTAAACAAAGTATTGCGTAAAATCAGGCATGGAGCTTATACACTTAATTTAGTATTTTGCTAAATATAGTGGTTTTGAAATACATATCTACACTAACGAAATTTAGTGCTAAGTGGAAGGTAAAGTGTGTAACAAATTTAGAGCATTACCGCCATATCTGAATAAAATAATATTACTAAAATTTGGAAATAACTTAAAAACATAAATTAGAAAAATTACTTCTTGTCGAAATATTATTAAAAATCTTGTATTCAATGACATGGTAATTATTGTGACAGAGTTACTCTACAGCACAAATGCAACATGTACATAAATAACATTTACTTTTTAATTTGGTATGTCATAGAGTGTTTTAAGTTTAAATAACACTTTAAGGAACATGTAGAGCAATTGGAGACTGGGTCTGAATAATCTTATTTTTACATCATATAGAAATCTCACGAGGTCATTAGAAATGTACCAAACTATATGGTCAGTCAAAAGTAAACAAAAAACACGCAAGATAAGCTTTCATGTTGGCATTCTTAGGACACGTTCAAAAATCGAAAATTTACAATTTTGTGTTATTGGGAATATAAAATTTTTTACATGATGTTATTGCAATCGATGAAGGTTTTAATTTCGGAACCCCGAATTAACAGATTTGCATTTTTTTTTGATATTTGTGAAATTTTTTGAAATCAGTAACAACGGTTGTGAGTAAACATTTTTTGTAACCAAAATGTTGCTTGGTTTTAGTTTTTTTCATTTTTTCACGAATTAGTTATTAAACGAAAGAGTTGTAGATGTTAGACTTAGATATTAAAGCGAGCTCGAAGAATGAATTCGCTCAAGAAAAGGTATATGTTTTTGATTTTTTACTTAAACTCCCTAAGTGGGATACCGTACATACATGTCAGCACTATAAAATACTGCAGTCAATTGTTACTAAAGATATTGTAGTCACAGTATAATGAATGAAGCTTGGACTTTTAAATAACAGTCATCAGTCTGAATTGAAAAATTACATGCAGCTTTAAACAAAGCTAGAGATTGCAGTATAGTTTAGACACAACAATAATAATATAATATGCTATATTACAATCATCACATTTTGCAAAGTCACCCTATAACTGGTGTAATGCTTACGGGGGATAGTTGATGACATGAGTGGATTAAGAGTATTTTTGTAAACAATTTAGGACTACCCTTACGTTGGCCCTATAAACTGCAGGCTAAATACATGAATGAAATTTGATAGAAATTTAAATTTTTTTTGTAAAGACTAAGATCGATCATTTCCGATTTTTGAAATTTGATAAAATTCACGATTAGGGTAGCTTTCTCAATACATAATTACCAATAGAAATATTGCAACACATACATTTTGTTATAACTTAAACTTATTCACATTAATTTTCTTATATAATGAGTTTTTGCGGATTTTGTATTTCAATTCCTTATTTTAATTCGCTAAAAATGAGGATATAATATTTAACAATTCTTTAAAGTATTCTAAAATTTTTTGTTTTTGTTCATTCCCTGTAAAATAAAATCAAATTTTATCAACAGGAAGTTATTAAAAAATATCAAAAATAATCACAATTAATCCAAAAATGAGAATTTTAGCTATAATAGTAAAATTAGCAGTATTTTTTATCATATAATAATCGTATTCATACGTATTCACTTGTTTATACATATTTTATCTCTTATATTTACGTACGTACATAATAATTAAGCAATAGTAGCAATAATGTTTATATTTTTATATTTCTACTTGTTCTTTTATTTAGCGTTCAGTTAGTGCAACTAAATATTATTATTTATTACGTAGTTTTCACATTTAAATGTTGTTAAATTTATCACAAACAAACGTAGAAGAGTTTCACGCAAATGGCGGCGGAAGTATTAATGGATCGAATGACCGTTGATAGTCGTAAAAGTCCTCGACTTTTCGATAGCCCCATAGTTCCATAGCTTCTGTGCATTTATTTTGTATACTTTTAATCTGCAAAAAAAGACAATTCAATTAATTATGATACCCTACACTCAGGGTATATTCAATTTGGTCATTCCGTTTGTAACGCATAGAAGGGGGCGTAGCAGGTATAGTAAATTATATTACGTTAACGACCAAACTAGTTTTTTTGGTATACTAAGGGATTTATTTAAGTTGCAAAAAAAAAAAAAAGTTGATGAATTTCATGAAGTGGTTCGTTTTGATTTGAACATCGTCCCTCAAACAACAAAGAAAAAGTCCCCACTATTAAAATGCATTTAACACCCAAAATAACTTAGATCTTGGTCATATAAACCAACTAAATAAAAGGTTAAATGGAAAAATCGCACGATTTTTTATTAATAACTACGCACCATGGTATTTTAGAGCATTTTTACAGTACTATTCAAAATCAGATATCGCTATCACAAAGAATCACCTGGTGTTTCGCTTTTTTGTAAACAGTTTTAATTTTCAGTCAGCCCAAATATTTTTCTAGTCTAAGGGAGGGAGGTCATAACATTTAGAGGTTATTGATTGATTTTTAGCTTGATAAAGAAACATGAATTTGAGCTTAACCAAATCAAATAATATACAGAAATGTTTTTGATAAGTTCATAACGACTGTCTAAAATGAGGCAAGCACTATATGGAAAAATGAAGAAAGGTTTTGTTGAATGCTAAGTCTCGTAACCGATCAAATTTATTTTTGGAAATTGTTTATCTTTGTGGTGAAATATTCTCATGTCTTTTTAGTGAACTTGCTGAATTTTAATATATTACAAAGTCTATTTTTTTATTAAAAATGTAAGATTATTTTGCTGTACTAAGCTAGCAAATAGGTTGAAAAAATATTTAATATTAATGTACCTCTTCAATCATTAGATCCTGCTTCCAGTGAAACGGCACCGATTTTGAGTCTCGGTAGGTTGAACTGACACCGCCAATATTAACCTTAGTATGGGTATCTAAAAATTCTTCGACCAGCGGATCGAATGGTAGGCCAAAAAATTGTAGAATTTCTTGCGTCATCTCGTAGGGATTTATAGAGAGATCTTCGTAACGCAATGTTCTAAAAAATGAAACGAAAGAAAGAAAAATTTAATTTAATCATTAAAATACATTTATTCAATATAACGTATCGTACCTAAAACGTGCCGGATATTTTTTCAACAATTCTTCGGCTGATTGATAGTCTTCCACTAGATCATAACATACATTTTTAGGATTATCGCAGTCAGGGTTGCCAGGACACCAGTCGCGATGCTTGCGTGATTGCATTGTGCCACGTGGATCGCGAACCAAGAGTAAGATGCGTACATTTAAGCTGAAATAAAAAAAACAAAAGTGTCAACATTGAGAAAATTCCAAAAACAAATAGATAAATAAAATGTATAAGGATCTCAGGATAGAGTGTTCCGTTGGGTAATTTAAGTGGAGTAATTCACTTGTACTTTGAGCTGCATTTATTTTACAATTTTATTTCAGTTTTTGTACGTCTGAAAGATTTTGTGACACAATCAAAACATTTTTTGTCACTTACACTTTTAAAAAAAGTCATACTTCCCAAAAATGGGTTAAAAAATAATAAATTTTGAAATTTTTTTGATGAATTATATGAAAATTATGATAGGCATTGAAGTAAATGAAGTTAATTACTTAATGAAACTCACTCATTTTATTGCTTTAGCTCTATAACATATAAAGCGATGAGATAGTCTTTGTTCTAAATCCAAAGCATAGATGGGCAAAATTTTGGAAGCAAGAGCCACTTACAACAAAAAACAACAATTACAACAAGAGAAAAACCCCCACATAAATTCAATCTCGATAGTAAAAAAAATATTCTGTAATAAATCAAAAGCCAATTCCAAGAGTCAAACAATAACAACATGAGTGTAGAAATAAAAGTACACTGATCAAACAAAACAAGAGAAGATGTATTTTATGTGCGCATTGTTGTTCGCTCGCTTCTTTTCTTTTTTGAATGATGCAAATGACGTATTTATTCTAAAGAGCCACAATTGACTCATTTTTCGTATTTTGCCCATCGCTGCTCCAAAGGAACTTTGTTTAACATTTTGTAACTAAGAGAGTGTTCAAGCCAAAATTTTAATCTTAGAGTATGGCTGCTCAGAACTGAACCACGCTGTACATAAGGAATATTTTTTTATAGATGTAAATTTTTCGAATTTTCAAATGAGGGGCTCAACTGCACCGTACATTTTAATCAAATGAGTTCGAATTTTTTCATTTACAACTCAACACTCATTGTCAGTGAAAAGAGAATTTTAAAGTCAATTAAAAATAAATGAAATACTTAAGATATGAGAAGTGGAACAACGTAAAAATGGAAAAATCACACTGAAAAGGTAATTAAAAATTATACAAAGAAAAAGTAAGTTAAATAAAAATAAAAGAAAGTCTAGATGATGATGGTGGAAAAGTCAGAAGTAGATATGAGTAAAGTCTTTTATCTTTTCATGAAATTTTAATTTTAAAGTAGGCACTTCATTGCTGCAACACTGCTGCTGCTGCATTTGTAAAGAAAAAAATGTTTCGTCATTATTTATGCTCGTTGATTTTTTTATGTCGCTGCAACATCAAGTAAACATAATTTTTTGTTCTTTTTTTTTATATTTCGCATGACTAAGTAAAAACGGAACTTAATTACTGGCACAAATAGTTTTGTGTTATACAGGGTATCTATCTACTTAATGGTGAATTCTCTATTTGATTTAATTTTACTGTTAACTTGACTGACGAACAAATGCTTAAGTATGCAGTTGGTTCAGAGCTGATAGCATCAATTACTTTGCAACTCAATTCAATTTGTATAATATGTACTAAAAGGAAATTAAATTAAGAAAAAATATTTCTTCCGAAATTTTAAGAAATTTGTTTAGAGAGAAAGAAATATTAAGTAATCTCATTTAAATATTCTACCAAATTTTTCATTTCTTTATAGTTATCTGTATAAAAGAAAACAACAACAATAAAAAAATCGTTTATGCGCCGGAAAGCACGCAATTTTTAATGATTTTCTGATGCGTGGTAAAGAAATAACTCAACGTAATTATGGTCTTTGTTTATTTTTTGAAGATGCAAAAAAATACAAAATGCGACCACAAAATTCAATTTATAATAATTTTTTATGCACAATAGCAAAAATAAAAGAAGAAGAAGATAAAGGGTCGAACTTAAGCGAAAAGCGAAAAGAAGTGGCCACGGCACTGATACATAAGAAGTCAATTTCACTGCTTCTTCAAGTGTATGTGGTTTATTTTATAGCAAAGTTATGAATGAATACATTTATTTTCCAGTGGTTTTGCTTAAATTTACTAAATTAATAAAAACTTACATTTTTCTACCGCCAAGTTTTTTTTATGTTTTTTAGTTAAAAATGTTTTCAAACCATACAAAAGAAAAAAATTAAAAACTATTTTTATCTAGCTCTTGAGCTGAAAAAATAAAATTTTTTTCGATTTTTTTTCAATGAAAAATCACAAAAAAACCGTACAGAAAACGATTCCCATAAGTCGAATTTTTCGTTAGCGTAAGCAAACTTTTTTCGCGTTCAAGAGCACTGTGTTAAGAAAAGCGCGGGAATGGAGCCGAATGACTCTTAAAGTCATACTATTTAAATATCTTAAAATCATCAGACCTATGGGGAATTGAAGACATTTGGTTTGAGCTGAAATCAAATATTTTTAAGACACAATTAAGTGCCACAAGTTCTTTTGCGAAAGGACGTGATGTACCGGGAAAGGTGTTTCAGAACAGAAGTAGCAAGTAAGCCCAATCAAAAATCATTATTGTTGAAGACCAACAGCGGTCATACGATATATTAATGATACAGCTTCGTTTGAAGCATCATACGATATATTAATGAAATAAAATAGTCATAAAACAAATATCTTAGACAGAGTCCAGATAAATATGAAGGGTGCGACATAGATTTCTTGATAAAAAATGTAATGCGATAAAAATCTCATCTGATAAAAGTTACATGCGAAAAGAATCTTGTGAGACACAAATCTTAATTTCATAAAGAGAAGAGCGCAAAACCATTTTTTTATGTATCTTGAGGATAATATCTGAAATTTTTTGAATGCGATAGATATTTTTTAGGATAAAAGTGTTATGCGATAGAAAGCGCATGAGATAAAAGTGTTAAGCGATAAAATGAATTGCTATGCAAGTCTCACATGGGACAAAAATGTTATGCAACAAAAAATTGCATGAGACAAAACTGTTATGTGATAAAAATGTCTTGCTATGCAAATCTCATGAAAAAAGAAACATAAAACGATTATAATATTGATTTTAAACATTTTGCGGTTATTGGCTGAAATTTTTTATCAAAAAAAAAAAAACTTCACTTATTAAATAATTCGATAAATAGAAGGGGGGGAGTGAAAAAAGTGATTACTTAAAGCTATTTTTGCCAGAAAAGTAAACGTGAAAGTCACAACACAAAACTAAGATGAAACAAGTCAGTAACACTTCAAAGAAATTATTTTATTTACGTTAGAAAATAAATTAAATGTGATATAAAAAGTGGTTTTCTTGTGGTAAACAATTTGTTCTTCTTCATATTCTTTTAATTTTTTATTACTTTATAAGCAAATTTATTCTCATCAATTTCTCTTTTCTTCTTATAAGCTTCCAGCGCCCCAGCGATATTATGCACATGAAGAGAGTCCATATGCCATAAACAATATATCAGCGCACAGTTTTCGACATATTTGAGGTTTTATAAATGAAGGTCAAACATTTTAATTTTTAGCCCATAACATTTTGGAGGAGGCTACCCTTTTGCTGGTTTTTGGATTAAACGGAGCTTAGAGAAATAATAATTTTTATTTTAAATTAAATGATAATAAACAAAATTGTTGTATAACATTTCATGCATAGCGCAACATTTCACAACTTTAAAACAAATTAAAGTAAATTGTTTTCTCTATTTTGCTCAAAAACCAAAACATAAATAATAAAACTGCTGACCTGGTTAAAACAAAAATAAAATGTGTCAAATTATATTTATAAAAAGATAAGAAAAACTTGTGCACAATTGAAAAAAAATATAAAAATGCATTTCAACTAAGCTGAATGATCTGGGCGATATACTCTACCGCCCTCCCTACCAGCGCTCATATGTACATATCCATAAAACATTTGCAGTATTATGCGAAAAAAAAAGTTGTTGCAAAAAATGCCAACGCTCTATTCTATGACAGCAACAAAAATAAAGCTTAAAATGAATGTTGCTGCAATAGGATTTTTTTTTCTTTCTAGCAATATTTAATTTTTCTTTTTGAAAAAATTACAAAAAAAAAATTTTAATTTTGTCAATGCGACAAATTTACTACATCGATAAAACTGAGCAATTGCATTTTGTGTCTAAAATGTTGTGTTATGTGCTCAGATTATATTTTTCGACAGTAAAAGAAATAAATAAAAAATCGCTATCGTTAGTGCGATTGCAATAAAGCAAAATAAATTTATATAGATATTTATTTTCAGTTAAATTTGTTCTGTTTGCTCTTATCAATTTAAGGGTCGATCAAAATTTGAGCTTCTGTTTGATACAGCTTTTTTACAGCTTTAGAGTTACGATTTTTTGAAATTATAGTTTTTTTTTTTAAATAGTACAATTTAATACCTTTTCAACGATATATAACACCTTTTGCAGCGGTTTGTGGGCCGGCAGCATTATTGGACCGTAGTTTTTCAAAAATAATAAAATCGCAACGTTACAGTCAATGAAGCAGGGTGCGATGATTACCGACTTTTTTTCGCCCAAAATGGAAGAATTGGACTTGGTTGACATGTGGTTTCAACAAGACGGTGCCACATGGCACGCGATACTATGAACCTATTGAGAAGCGAGTTTGGTGAGCAATTGATTTCATGTTTTGGAACAGTCTATTGGCCGTCGAGATCATGCAATTTGACCCCACTAGACTATTGCTTGTGGGGCAACGTGAAGTCTCTCGTGTACAGGGATAAGCCAGTTGCCAATTGCAGCCCTGGAAGACAACATAACAGCTGCCATTGGTGAGATAGCGGCCGAAATGCTGGAAAAAGTAAGCCGAAATTGGAGCTTACTGATGAACAACGTCAGGCGTAGCCGCATGCAACATTTACATGAAATAATCTTTAAAAATTAAATGACAGGAATTGATGTATCGCTCCAAATATATATTTAATTCACTACTGCAAATTTTCTGTTTTTTTTCCAGTTTTCAAAAACCAAACGCTTAAAAAATCACCCTATATAA
Source organism: Tricholauxania praeusta (assembly GCA_949775025.1). NCBI lineage: Eukaryota > Metazoa > Arthropoda > Insecta > Diptera > Lauxaniidae > Tricholauxania > Tricholauxania praeusta. Next base: position 126,600,500 of record OX459030.1, on the reverse strand, counting down.
TGTAAGAGATGATTGCTATTGAAGTTTATAGGTTCTTGCGAGATTCACGCATATAATTTATCAGTTTTCGGTTACCGGAGTCTACCATGTACAACTAATGACCATACCAGAACAAAAGTTATTGTTGTACATTTTAAATGAGCTATATTTTGTATTCAGGATATACAGAAACATTATTTTCGCCCATTCTTGAAAAGTCATACCAAACAGTAAGTTTTTAAAGTTTTATAAAATGCTCCAATATGCGCTTTGGCGAAAATTTCGGTTTTAAAATGCGTTACAAATTGGTCATTGGGTGAATATTACATTTTGTTTGCGACTTTCTTTTTGGACGGCAAATTTGCCGCACATTTGCAACAAAAAAAACTGTTCGTAAAATTTTTTTGATTTTCCGCTTCAATGCTTAGTCACATTACTGCTTAGACATTGGCAAAGTTTTCAATTGTGAGCAGTTTGCTTCAAAATCAAGTAGTCTCCTTTACGTGAAAATTTGTTGGACGAATTTTTATCTTTTTTTTTTTGCAGTGTAGCTAACAATTTACTTTTTTCTTCATGTTTTTATGCATTACACAATGGCAAGAATGTGTAAATAGTTATTCCTGTATTGTTATTTCATTTCTCCCTCGTGCCAGTATCGCAATTATACAGGAAAAAACAAAGTAAAAACTGAAAGTAAAAAACATTGCATGCTTTTAGGATAAAAATGTAAACAAAAAACTTTCAGAGCAAACTTTTTCGATTTCCGTAACAAGTTTCAGGGTTCTTTTATTTTGCAAAACAATACCACGCAATTTATGTTGTTAAAATGGTTGAAAATTTGCTAATTTTTTTATTTTTTTTTTAAATCGTTGCATTTAAAATTAGGTTAACAGTTATGAAAAGTGCAATTTAAATGCTTCAATAAAGTAGAGTGCTCAAAATATACATGAGTTAACTTTTCGTGAAATGATTAAATAAAAACTGTAAAATTTTAGTATACGAGTACTGATATTAAGTTGTATAAAAAAAAAATAATTTAATATCAAGAGATTTAAATTATATAGAAAAATATAAGAAATGTTTCTTTTTTTGGGATATTCCTAAGCTCATACATTGTTTTATTAACTTTAAAATACTACTAACTTTGAAACATTTGCTCAGGATTCATTTACTATTTAATGAAGCACATTTAGTCTAATAAGCTCTATTTTACTCCAGCCACCAAACAAACTATCCCATGTGACAAAGTAAATAATTCGTTTAGACAATGTTGACTGTCTCCGTAAACAAATCACTAAAATCTCTTAATTTATGATTTATTTAACTCGCGTTAATTTAAGTAAATATTTGTACAGGTTTTTTGTTAGGAGTGGGAATAATGACTACACACGCAGGTTTTTTTGTCACGCAAGGATGGGGAGAGGCCTTAGAGAAAAAGGAAAATGATACCAACTTTATATGGCAAAATTCCAAATAGTGTGAAAGTTAGCAAGTTACTGATACTTAGTTGTTTAAAAAAAAATTAAATTTGTGCATGTACAATCCACGGGTAAAACAAGCTTATCAACTTAAAGGAGGAGTGTTCGTAAGGCCCCTAAATCGGTTTCATAAGCACATTTTTTTTTTTAGTAAAAGGTAAAGAAAAACATTCGTTTTATTATTAGTTTCATAATTTTTATGCTTTACATACTGGCAGTATTATACTGCGTAAAACAAAGTGGCATGTAAGCCTTCTATAAAATTAGTTAAAGAAAGCATTAACAAACAATGAGAAAAAACAATAATTGCTGCTTGCCAGTGTAGCTTTTTCGAAAATTACAAGCATACTTACTGGTACGACTGAGTAGATTATCCATGGAAAATTTTTGAGGTTAACATATTTCTAACTTTCGTGAACCAATTTTATAGCTCATTATAGTACCTTTCATATGGCATGCATATTTTGGAAATCGATCCAATTTCCACTGATTTTATTAAGACCTATAACCATGGCTTCTAATGTCTACCAATGTCTATGTCTCCGAAACTAGTTGCGTTCCCCTATTTCTGATTCCATATTTGATGTCAGTCTTCTCTTAAGAAAATCATGGTTTAATGAAAAAAGGAGTGGGTCTCCCACTCTTATATACACCCCCTTTTTCGAAAAGGTATGACAGACATTTTCAGCAAAAACTTATAAAATTTTTTACTCAAATTTTTTTGGAAAAATTTAAAAATTTTGGAAAATTTCCTGGAAAAATTATCGAAGTAAAATTTTCAAAAAAAATTTTGTGTCTTAATCGACTTAGAAATGTTCAAATAGTCGAAAAAAACTGAATTTTTTTTTTAAAACTGAAATTAAAATCCGTTTCGGATCCGATTCGAACTCGTTTTCGAATGAAACTCCTCTCGAAAAAACAGAAGGATCGTCCGCAACTTTTATTAAAATATTTAAAATAATTTTTTATTTCAGTTGAATGCCAATTTTTTATGTCTCGTTAATAAACACAAAACTATTATTTTACTTATATTGTTTAATTAATATTTTTTCTTATAATTTCATGGTCTATGGACATGCGTGCACAAAACTAGCAAACAGTACCAAGTACTCATTTTTCTATTATCTTGAATTATTATAATTGCAGATATACTCGTTGTTGAAAAAAATATTAATTAATAAAAGACTGCTGATAGTTAAAATATTAATAATTATAATAAGTATATGTACCTATAAGTAGGTATTCATATGAAAATTTGCTAAAATATTGTGTAATGCTATTGTGACAGCGTAATAGTATTTTCTGACAACGCCAGCGATATTAAATGCTTTAAGAGTATCTAATTACTGTGAAATTGTATTTAGCGCTGCAGTCATTTTCACTATAAAGCACAGTCAAATTAAAATATTAAATCAAATAACGCTGATAAAGTAACGCCAAGTAATTTAAAAAATACATTTTTTTTTTCTTTTGTACAATTTATGAATGGCTGTGCGTTATTATTTTGAATTAGTTAAAATTTTTTTTTTAGCATTTTTATAAAAACTCCTAGCGAGACTCAAGAGCGCGAAGTGTTCGTCAAAAGCTGTACTTTTTACAATATTAAATTTAAAGACTTAATAAAGTTATCGCTAGCTAAAGAATTCACAGTCAAAGCAAAATAAAATGTTTATGTGGCCTTTGGTCGATATAGAATTCAAGATAAACAGTTTTTTGCATAATACTTTTTTTAATTTGCCGGAATAAATACATGTATGTATGTAGTTAACGTTTTCATAAAAAGTTTAAAAGTGCTAGTTGAGGGCGTTTGATAATTTCGAAAGAGTAGCTCTTTAAACCGGCTCTGAGTACTGATATAACAAATTGGTAAGGGCTCCACCTGTAGGATGATATTCTTCTTTTTTTTCTACAAGCGGTTGCTTTTTGAAAAACTTAAGAAACTTAATTTTTTTATAGGGGTTAATACATGAGAGATGCCCCTTAGATTTATGACGTTCTATATTTCAAAATTTTTTTTTTTTTTTAAGCTGACAATGGGTATCGAATTTTCAGGGGCATGGAATATTTCAACCAATATTTTTGTAAGCGTAGGCTTATTTGGGATTGACATGCTTTCAAAAATTGTAAAATTGTATTTGTTGTAATTGAACTTAGAAGCATTTTTTTCCAGACAAAATGTAAAATTTATCAGTAAAAAATAATTCAAAAAAAAAAAAATAAGAAATTAAAAATTAAAAATAAACAACTCTTGGTCAAATTTTAATTATGCCAAATCGAGCATCACTCCATAATTAGTTTTTTTTTTATCAATAAGAGCTAAACAGAGGAATTCCGGTTACAAATATATTTGCTATATAGAGCGTACGTGTCTGTACAAATTACAAGTACTATGCCTAATACTACGTCTATATATAGAGAATATCAAAACGAGATTTACATACGTAATCGCGTTACCCGTTTACACAGTGGGATTAACTAGCAACGAGATTAATTTTGACATTTCATGTGCTCATTTGATTTGCTCGTTTTAAATAAAACAGACTTTTCTATTCCAGTGTTGGTGAAACTAATCAAATAAAGCACACAATTTTCGAAGTTATTATAATCGCGAATTTTGCGTGATTAACTTTGTATATATAGTCACGCATTTTTAAACGATAATCGCGCAAATGGTGTTAATCTCGGATATGAAAACGTAGTTTAAGTCCATGCGATATACTACACTTTCTTTTCATAAGTGAGGAACAATTAACTTTTATTTAAGTATTACAAAGACTTGTGAATTTGTTGGAAGAGTGAATAAATTATTTATTTGTAAACATTAAAAAGTGTGTTTTTGATTGCTACACAATTTAGCTATCAAACTCGTAATAAATAAAGGTCGTTAAACTTGCATTTTTCTATAGTTGATCGGATCAAGATTGCCAAGTGGTAGGAATTGAAAAATGTTTGAAAAATCCGGCAAATGATTTTTGTTTTAAGTGAGCAAAAAAAAAGTCTCAAGATTTTCTCACACAAAAATATCAATTTTTTTTTTTATTGTCGACTAAAAAAGTTTTTAAAATAGCTGCCCAAAAAAAAAAATTTTTATCATTTCAAGCAAAAATTATTTTATTTTCGAAGGACCTTCCTTCTTTTCAACTTGGCGACCCTGGATTGAACATAAATACATATGTATATACCAGAGGCTTGCAAATATTTTTATAAAATTTTAAAGGGTTTGACGTTAATTTAAAAACTGTGGATTTTTTTTTTCTTCTTATAAGCAAAATAGATCATAAATTGCCAACAATTTTTAATTATTTCAACACTTAACTGTGCTCTTGCTTTTTATTTAAATTATAATTTTTGTATTATTATTTTCATATAAAAAAAGTCATTAATTTTATAACTATTTACATATTTCCATAAAAATCAATGTTGCGTTAAAAGAAAAAGTGAAAATCTTAACAAATTGAAACTGCGGAAAACCGGCAGCATGCATCTGAGCAGAAATAGAAAAAAGAAAATCCAATACAAAAACTGTCGTTAAAACTGCAACAAAACAAAAAAAAAAGCAAAAGTTCGTAGACATCTGACAGCTAAAAATGAGATACAAAAACATACAGATGAAGATGGAAAAAGAGAGAAAAGAGCGTGCTATAAAGAAACAAAAAGCAATAAAAGGCATTTAAAATCACAGACGGTAAAACCGATGCAAATAATGAAAGTCACGTTTCAATATGAAATAAATATAAGAAATAGGAGAAAAAAAAACTTTAAAAAAACAGCCGGTGGCAAAATGGCTCGGACAGACAGATATTTCTTCAGCCAACAAACTTCAAATATAATAAAAAGAAAAATGTATAAAAAATAAAATAAAGAAAAATAGCTGTCGCGCTTAAACAGTTAGTAGTTGATCACCAAACACTGCGTTAAGCCATTATGACAATATATTGTCCATAACTAATAGAGTGTTAAGGTTTTAGCATGTTAGTTCTAAAAGTTTAAGCTGCAATAAAACAAATTTTTATCGCAGCCAATATTCAATATTTGTTATTAACAAATTCCATGCAATTCATAAACAAATAAAAAATCAAACAGCATCTGCAGTTTTACAGCTAATTTGAACGATGCAAAATTAAACAACATTCACTTGAGAATCCAAATTTTAAGGAAACTGACAGTATATCGTTTTAGCTAAGCTATAGTTATTGTTTTTCTACAGACAAGCATACACGTTTTATAATAACATATGACCCGGCTTCATCGCAATTGACAGTAACGAAATAGTTTGTCTTTGTTTTTGTCAATTAGAAAGAAGTGGTGGAATTGCTGGTTAAAGCTTGTGCGTATATATCAAAACAGTTATTATAGCTAGACCATATCAATATACCATTTTTTTCTTCAGGATTTTGAATTTTTAGGGAAAGATGTGTAACTTTGCATCATTGAAATTTGCTATTTAGGTGCAGAAGTTGTTTAGTTTTAAATTTGTTTATGACAATAAGCATCGAATTTCAGTACTGAAAATAAGATGTTCTTAATACTTCAGTTTTCAATTGCTTATTAAAAAGAGAAATTTTTTAATAATAGCGTGCTACTCTCGAATAGAACTAAGTTTTAAGAAATTTTCCAAACTTGTAAAACTCAGTTCAGAAAGTACTAACAAATGTCGTTATGGCTTAAGCAAATGTTTGGCATTCAAAGCGTTCAGTCAATTTGCGTTTATATTGAATTTTGCGACTAACATTAGTTGCTGTATTAGTTAAACGATTGGTTGCTTTTGGCTTACTGGCTCACTAGCCAAACAAATAAGCCACAAAATGTTAAAGAAACAAAAAAACGTACAAAGGGAAGATATAACAATGACACAAAACGAATAGTTTTATAGGTTGTATTTTGCCTGCGCTTTTTTATGCGCTTTGAATTTTACTTATCTTGGCAATCAAATTGAACTGGGAACCCAAAGGAAATTAAATTCTCAAGTGTTGTGCAAAGAAAGGGTATATATAGAGTTCTATTGTTAAGTGTTGAGATTGATTTGTGCGCTCAATGTCGTTGATTGAAGTATTTGTTTTACCCCCAATTTACGGTTTGGTATAATGTATGTTTAACTCTGAACGATTTTAGTTTTTCTTTTTTTTACACCCTTCATTGCCAAATTTCTGTAATATAACTCCGTAAATTTAAAATTTGTAAAAACAGTTACACAAAACTCTAATATGGCGAGATTAACATTAAATAACTCAAAAATATTTAAGCTTGATACAAAAAGTTGATTCGCTTAAGATATCCTATAATCACGGGCGGTTTCAGACTTGCTTCCTTGGGAGTGGCCATTTCACGTGTAAAATTTATGAACAAAAAAAGAAAAACAAATCAGAACACTATTTTGTAAAACAAAAAATTACGTCGTAGTCAGCTTGATTTTTTGTTTTTTTAGCTACGTATGCAAAAATTTTTCAAAAGTAGACTGTAAAATCAAACCCGAAAAACCCGGGACAAAGAGATAATTTGCCGCCCCTTACCAGCAGAAAATATTATGTTTTTAGAATTGAAAAAATGTTGTTGCTAAAAAAAAGAGCCACACTTTTGCTCCTCGAAAACCCTATAAAACTGAGATATACAGTAATCCCCCTATAACACGGTAGATTCGTTTTGCGTTATAGGAAAACGAGCATTCTCGTACAACCCGCTCGTATGACCTCGTATAACACGCTATGTACAAATTTTACAAGAACACACTTGACACCATGTACAAACGTACGCGAAATTGATTATGAACTGTACAAATCATTATAAATTTTACAGTACAGAAATATAAAGTGGGAAATCCCAGCGTTATATGGGGGAAAACACGTGTTATACGAATGACGTGAAATCGCGAATTACAATATCACGTACACCTTCCCTCAAATTGTTTTCCATTTACTAAAATTTCGTAGTTATGATAAGACAGAGCAGAGCCCGGGACTACCGCCCCCTCGTCTCCCCCCTAGGTACGCTGGGGGATGCTCTTTGTACTATCAAGATAAAAATAATAAAAATACCAAAATCTGTAGTGTATTCCTGAGACGCAGTGGCAAAGCCATGTCCTTGATATATCAAGGATTATGTAAGGGCGATCGCCACATAAACGAACATATGGGCATTTCCGTCAAAAGTCCAACCGGTAAAAACCAGTTCAAAACGGTAAAACCACTTTTCCACAGCCATAGGACAACATAATCGCATAATTTTTTTTTTATTGGAAAGGTTGTGAAGAGAAGAAGGTATACTTTTTTTTCAATAGTAGGCGGTACCACGCCCCTAACGGGAAAAAACGTCCCCACGGCTAAGCTAATGGACCGATTTTAACGAAATTTGGTTAGAAGATAGAATGTTCCATAAAAAAGGTTAGTAGAGACTCTAAGTCCTTAAAGTGGGCGTGGCATCGCTTCAGATGGGAAAAAACGGTATCACGGGTGTGCCACTTCACCGACTATGATGATATTTGGTATGTAGATAGATTGAAACTTGAGTAAAAATATATTTTTTTAGGAAATACGTTTTAACAGCAAAAAGGCAAGTCGTATATTCTTTTAAGAAAAATATCTACTCCTTCCTCTTTTCTTTGTTAAAATTGATCTCACTAATTAATTTGATAAATATAAACATTAAATTTGTTTTTTTAATTACTGTATATATCTTAAATAATATTATTTATATAAATATTAAAGTCGTTTTGAAAATTGCCCAAGTTAGCCAAAACGGAAAAATATGTCCCATTCGAATGGAGTATTATGCATTGTAAGAAAAAAAGTAAATAAGATATTTCAATCAAACGAAATCTATTAAAAAGTTATATTATTCCATAACATTTTAAAATTAGTCGCATTGAAAAATGATGCCAGGTTTCACTGGCTTGTGCTTTTCTATAGATGGCCATGAAAAACACTTCCGTTTTTTGTCCCGTTCGAATGGCTTTTTTTATTGCCTCTATCTTGGAACCAGTAATACGTCTGGCATCAACTTTACCACTCAATATAGTGCTACCAAAGGACTATTTCTTAAAGTAACAGAAGAAAATAAAAGTGTTTTACTTTGACTTTTATTCCACTTTAAAGGTGTTCTTCCGTCCCGTTCAACATGAGAGAAATGCCCATATTTATTTAACTGAATTAATTCAAAGTTTTTGAGTACAATAAAAAAAAAATGTTTGTGTTTGTTGAGCAATTTTAAGAACTTTTTACTCTCAGCAATTTTTTTTATGAAAATTACTCTTTTAGACGAAAACAATTTTTGGTGTTAAAAAAGAAAAACAAATTGTTACAACTAATAAAGAAAATATTATTCTGAATATTTTAAGCAATTTCAAGGATTTTTTACTCAATGATATTTTTACCAAAAATGAATACTTAGTTTAGGAGAAAAACCCAAAGCCAAAACCCTTTTTTATTACGTTCTGGCAACATTTAGGGCGGGCGGGAAAGCTCTAAAGCTTATTTTAATAAATAGAGAATACTATCGAAAGCACACTCCTAAAATTTTGAGTAATCCACCCCACCAGCAGCAGAGGACCACCAGTACCGACATTTATTGTTGAGCAGGTATATTAGATTAAGTGTGCGACTTTTTATGACTTTTGAAATGACAACAAAAAAATTACGTTTGTCTAAAAGATTGTGAAATCAAACAGAAAAATTTTAAATTAAATAGAATAGTAATAAAAACATATGGTCTTAACATTTTCATAGAAATAAATACAAATTTACATTCTGAACTTGATGTTGGTGAAAATACCATGTTCTGTTGCATGCTGTATCGAAATGATTAAGCCATGCGCTTGCAATCCAAAGATGCTGAGTTCGAACCCCCAGTATGTCCAAACACTTTTATTCATTTCTTTACAATTGTAATTTTCAACTATATAACGATTTGATTTTTTTTATTTGGTATTTGCAAACAGATGCCGAGTTAAAATAACCATATTTTATACAAATCTGTGTTATATTTTTTTTGTCGGTATATAAAACTAATTGTGTAGGTGTAATGTTTAAGAAAATGCAACGGAAATTCAGCAAACTCAAATATATTATGCAATGTGCCGGCAGAAAATTTTTTTTATTTTTTGTGCAAAAGTTCTAAAATTAAATTAAAACTTAGCAAATGCTTACAAAAAGAAAAAAATATTTACATTATAAACATTTTGTACTGCCAGGCAAAAATTTCATTAATAACTTTAATAATTTCAGTCAACTTTAAGTCGTCGCGCGAGTATCAACCTCTCCAACAAACAGTTCATAGTTCGCAAGTAGCTTTTCGGTCATATCTAGTAACTAAGACGTAGCATTCAACATGAGTCACAAATTATGTGCTGTCCTACTGCTGGCTGTCGTTGCTCTTGCCAAAGCTGTAAAGGTACCTGTCACCATTTACTACGATTCACAATGTCCTGATAGCGCCAAGTTCATCTGTGAACAGGTTTATCCTGCTGTTAAAAGTGAATTGCAGGACTTTGTTGACATAACATGGGTACCATTTGGCAAGTCCACATACTCCACACAAGGTGCTGATGTACACTTTACCTGTCATCATGGAGCGAACGAATGCTATGGCAATAAGGTGCATGCTTGTGCTATTGAACACATTCAAGCCAACTCTTATCAAATGCAAATCACACGGAAATCGCTGACACTGGACTTTATCAACTGTATGATGATAGCTGGAAAGATTTTGCCTGATATTGCTTATCTAGGTGCACGTTGTGCACGTGAGTATCAGATCAGTAATTGGGAGAATATTCAACAATGTGCCAACAGCACCGAAGGCAGTCAATTGTTGAAAAAATATGGTGATGCCACAAACCACTTCCAATTGCCACTGGAGCGCGTTCCAACTGTGGTATTCCAACAGCGCTACGATGTCAAAGTTAATGAGCGCGCTCAAATGAAATTCTTAGAAACCGTTTGCGAATACGTCTCGCAACCATTGCCAAAGATTTGCGCATCACACGATTCTGCCGTAGGCATTGCATTTAAGCCATTGTTGGGTGTTTTAGTTTTTGCTCTATCCAGACTGTTCTAAATGCAACAGCTGAAAAGTTCAATCATAATCAAAATTTCAACTTCCACTAGGATCTCTAAGTTTTAATTATCAATTTTATGAAAATTTATTTATGTACTTGAACTCAGTTTAAAAATTAATTATTTTTTATAAATTTTGTAGTTAATTACTTTTGTATCCGTCTATTTAAAATGTTTGAAACCATTTGCTGTAGGTAATACTTTTATTGAAAAAGATCTTTAAAAATCTGATGAGTTGTAAAATTTACGATTAAAAAAAAAGTGAAATAAAATACTAAAATCAACAACATTTTAAAAAGTTCGTGCCATTGACTGATGACTTTGATATTGTCACAAAATATGTGATAGCTTTTGTTTTAAATAATCAAAATTTCAATATTAACACGCAAATATTTGATATCAATTATGCTATGTGCTCGTACAACTAAAACAACTGAATACATAAAAAAAAAACAACAATAACCGAATTCCACAATGAATTATTTGTCTACAATGTTCTCAATGAATACCAAATCATTTATATCCCAGTGGCAAATATGTTATAAGCAACATCGATGAATGGTTATACTCTTTGTAGGCAGTAATGCTCACAAACACAGCCCATTTCCTTAAGAGGTCACTTAAAAAGTGCCTGTGTAGCTTACTACATCTCCACATATGTATAAAGCATGCAGCCAACAGGCAAGACCCCTTACATCGTCATATATAAAGTTAGCAGTTGACAGACACTCTGCCTACATTTCTACATGCAAAGTATGCGAAATGTTAGGCAAACAAAAAAATTCTATTACAAAAATTTTTTCAACAAATTAAAAATTGAAATGTAATTTATATTTTATTTTGACGAAAGTGAAAAAAAATGTACATTTATGTCAGTTGTTAGAGCCTTTGGTTGGGACGCCGAACACGCGGGTTCAAATTCAGGAACAGTTTTTTTTTTTAATTGAATTTTACTTAGGGGCCATTATTTACGTGAGGTGTTTTTTTTTTAAATTCGGATCCCCCTTCCCTCGGTGAGATTTGGTGAGTTCTGGTATTTTTACCTGGAAAGTTTTTTGGGAGTGTTGAAAATGGGTAATTTTTAGATTTCGATGTGCTCTTACCGAATATCAGCTTTGCCACCTCGTATTTTTGCAGCTCGCGCCGCCATATTGAAAAAATAGCAGTTTTTTGACAATATAAGACTCATTTCACGATAAAACATTTTAATACAAAATTAAACTAGAGAAAGTTGCCTACAATTTAACTTACGACCTATTTTTCGTAAAATCAACGTACGAACGCCGCAAAGTGTACTTCCACACATCTATAAAATTACCCATTTTCAAAACTCCCAGAAAACTTTTTTTTTAGAACCAAATGACTGTACTATTGCAATTATTATTTATAAAATGATTTGAATAACACAATTCGACTGAGATTTGAACCTGCGATTCGAGTGCAACATGCTAGCTCGGCTACAGCATGTTGATGTTTAATTATACAAAATTGAACAATTAAAATGAAATCGGGAAATAGATAAAAATAAATCGCATCGATGTAGCGCATCATACAAATATGTTACTTTTCAGCGATGAAACGCACCATACAAATAAGTTACTTTTCATCGATGAATTTTCGAAGTATTCTGCTTATTTGCCGCTGGGATTATTCCGTAACAATATAATTGAGCTCATTTCATTATTAAAATTATCATCATTTAGTTATTATTTTTTTCACACTTTTCTCTCATTTCTGTGTCATTTTAATTATGTTGTGTTCTATTCGGTACGATTCTGTTATTAACACCACATGTGATTTTCAGGTTACCATAATTAAAACTGTTTACACTAGCAAAATTTTACAATTTGTTACTTTTGGTAAATTATTTGATTTTGTATTCTGTTAGGTATCGTTATAGTTTTTTTTTTTTTTTTTTCTTTTAGACTTTTATTAATGATATTTAAGTAAGTTTCTAGATTATAGCAATTATAGCAATTAGTGTTTGAATTTATCGCACTGAAAATTAAATAGGCTTTCAGCTACTTTTGAAGGCATTATGTTTTATCAGCGCTATTAATATTGCGGTCGCAATTAACATGACATGTCATGAATACTTTTAGGTAAAGCTTCTTATTCCTTGATGCGTACGAATACTTAGGATTTATACTTGAATTCCCAAAATATCTGTAGTTTTCTCAGTGTATACGTACTTTATGAATTTGTTGCTTTATAAACATTGTAATTTGTGTGGGCATTAATGCTCACAAAGTGAAATATATAAAGAAAACAAACATATCTGCAATTTTTAAGAAGGTTGCTTTATTTCTTACTTTAAAATTTGTTTAATTTAATTCTGAAAATGTTGCATTTTAAAAAGTTTTTTTGTTTCTTTTTCTAAACATTTTTGCTTTTTTCAGAAAGATTTTTTTTAGCAGTAAGCATTCAATATACCCTTGTGGGTAGAAGCTCATTAAAAACACGTTACTTATAATTCAAAAATCTTGAAATACAAAAAAGAAACTTTGAACACCTCTTTGCTTCAAAGACGTTGGCATTTAAAGCATTAGACAGCTTTTGTGAAATAACTCAAAATGTAAAAATGCAGTTGACAAGGTCATCTTAAATATGAAAAAAAAAAACCTGTAACAAGTTTCGAAAATTTATGAAATCTTATTACACCCTACACTTTGGATTTATTTATTTTATTATTTCTCTTGTAACGAAAATAACTGAGCGTGGCAGATATTAGAAAAGTGCATTTATTTTTAATCAGCGTCATCAACTGGATCAATTTAACTTTCTGTGGAAATCGCGAATACGCGAAAACTGTTAATTTTATGAAACTCAATACTTTCAAGCACTGCTTTTGGGATTGATAACACAGCCCGACAAAATTGTCCTTAGCTTATAACCCAGAGACTAGACTACACCTCAACAAAACTACTAGCAGCATCTGAAAGTACTAGTCTTTTTCTCCAAAATTTGTTTCCGATTGTTCCGATCTGACTTTTGGTTTTCGAGATATATCAATTTCAATCTGTAGTATTTCGTAATTACTAGGTTAAACAAACTCAGATTGAAATATATATATCTCGAGATCCAAAAGTCGGATTGGAACAATCGAAAATGAGTTTTGAAGAGAAAGACTAGTACTTTCAGATGCTGCTAGTAGTTTTGTTGTGAAGAATTAATTCGAGGTGTAACATAACCTCCAAAATAGCAAAAAACTGTGATTTTTACACTTTTAGGTTAGGATATCTCAAAAACCTGGGGGGATATAGCGATTCTGAGCTCAGATTTGAACTTAACATTCATTTGCCCTCGGAAGTGTATGGTTTGGTGCCTGGGTTAAAAACCTTGTAGGCCTGTGCAATAGGTGAAATTGGTGACGGAAAACACGTCTACCACTCGTACAAATAAGACATTTAAAACGCTATAATGAAAGTTATTTATGGTAATGCCATTAAATTTCACACAAATACTAGGGACAGTTAGGGCAAGCGCAAGACAAAAATTTCAACAAGAGGGCGTGTCACTTCCCATACAAAAAAAAGCTCGAAAACCCAATCTTGGAAGAAATATTTAAGATAATGCAAGCAAGTCTTACACAAATACTCGAAATAGTACAGACTAGCACCAAACAAAAAAAGAGCGCATTCTGGCAAGAAGGTGTGGCACCTAAATACAAGCAAAAACCTAAAACTATTATAGTGAATAAAAGTTGCCAACTAAAAAATGGGAACATTTGTTGAAATCAGCCAGAAAGTGTAATTTTTAATAAAAATTTAAAATTACGCGCACTTTTACTGTCAAAGCAATGTAGCGTATTTAATTTTTGGTGATGCCAAAGATAACTAGTTTTTTAATTTGAAGCAACAGTATGTGAAAAAATTAATTAACAAGCACAAAGCTTACACTATGCAATTAAAAGAACTTGTCAGCAGCGTCGCTAACATAGTAAGTGCTTCAGAGTCTGTTATCAACAGAAGTCAGAAGTCAGAAGTCAGAAGATTTTTAACTGCAGTTTACTTTGTAGTTTGTGTTAATTAAAAGTTTTTCATTTTTCTATAATCAGTAAAAAATATTTTTTTGAATTCTTTTATCTTCTTTTTCTTAAGAAACATCAGAAAAACTCAGCTTATTTGGTTTTCTCAGTTCTTTTTTCTATATAAAACTGTTAAGTGCATAAGTAAACGCAGCATGTTTTGTTGGAAAAACAAACAGCAAAATGTTTACAAAAAGAAGACAACAAACTTAGACAAAAAAATAATATAAAAATAAAAATTATATAAAAGACAACATAAAGAAGAAATAACACAAAGTATGATGCATTAAAAGGCCAACGTTTTATGAGTCAAAATGCTGGAGGCTTTAGTTTGCTATTGCTATTGCTGTTTGCATAATATAGTCAAAAGAATAATATTAATGCTTTGACATTTTGAATTCTGTTTGCGGTATATTTGGTTTTTTTTTTATAACTGGTAAAAAAGATAAGCTTTGGTACTTAAAAGGTTTGTGAAAGAATAGTTATAATGAAATTCTTTTATGTATCAATGTAAAGTAAGAGTACGCACATATTAAAATAAAAGCGCTGTCTGTAAATGAAAGCTTGTTTTATAGAGTTAGGAAAAATAATTTAATCATAAGAAGTACGCATTCTAGGAGTAGCATTTTAAGAGCACGCATTCTAAACGGCATGCATTCTAAGAGTACGCACTCAAATACTACGAATTGTAAGGGTATGAACCAAGGCGCACGCATGCGAAAAGAATGCGCATTCAAAGGCTATGCGTCCAAAGCGTACGCACTAGTTAAAGAGGTACACACACAAGAGCACCTTAAAAGATTACACTCCTTGAACATTTATTGTAATAGTACGCGGACGAGCGTCTTTTAATGTTCTCCGAGTTGAGTTCTAATTAAATGAAGTTTCATATGACGCACGCTCACGTATTTTGGGTACAAGGTATGTATGTAAAGGATGATTTTTTAAGCATTTGGATTTTGAAAATTGAAAAAAGAACAGAAAATTTTCAATAGTGAATGGAATATATATTTGGAGCGATACATCAATTCTTGGCATTTACTTCTAAAAGATTATTTTATGTGAATGTTGCCCGCGGTTACGTCTGAGGGCGTCTATCCGTAAGCTCCAATTTTGGCATACTTTTGCCAGCATTTCGGTCAGTATCTCACCAATGGCAGCTGTAATGTTGTCTTTCAGGGCTGCAATTGTGGCTGGCTTGTCTCTGTACACGAGAGACTCTACATAGCTTCACAAAAAATATTCAAGTGGGGTCAAATCGCATGATCTCGGCGGCCAATGGAATGCTCCAAAACGTGAGACTAATTGCTCAATAAACTCGCCTCTCAATAGGTCCATGGTATCGCGTGCCGTGTGGCATGTGGCACTGCCTTGTTGAAACTACATGTCAACCAAGTCCAATTCTTCTATTTTGGGTAAAAAAAAAGTCGGTAATCATCGCACGGTACCTTGCAGATGAAAATCAAAAACCCAATTTGCAAGACAAATTCCCAAGGTGCAAGATCAAGACTTTTACAAAAAACGAGATCAGAACCCATAAGTATTTATTATGCTCCATCAGCTCTTGTTTATTAATGATTTTTAAGTTTGAAGATGTCAAAAATCCCATTAAAAGATATAAATGTTGCATACTCTTAGGAGCATGTTTTGAATTAATTTTCAAATTCTTAAAAAAAGAAACGAATTAATCCCGAGACATAGAGAATGAAAAGTATTATTCACTTCTGTCTTATTTCCACCTCCACTAAGGTTTTCTCACGAGAGTGAAGAAAAATTTTTGTTTTGTTGAAGCTGAATATATGCTGTTTTGACTTGAGATCATACTTAGGTCATATTATACTGCTTAGCCTTGTAGTCACAGTTATAATTATAATAATGTAATGTAATCAGGACCAAACAAAATCATATTGGGGTAGTTACATATGGGTTTTATAGGAAAATACTAATTAGTAATTTACCAGTTTGTAATCAGAATTATTCAGAAAAATATAGTGTTTGGTTAATAAATCTATTAAATTGGGTAAATGTTAGGCCTTTGACATGTTTAATCTCTAATAACTCGAAAACAAAAGTTGATAAACAAAATTGTGGTCAATTTCGCATTTAGCGAATCTCAAGCATCCCAGAGCATACTTTGTAAGGCGGCACAACTCATGGAGGTTATCAGCCTAACTTTTTCTCCACACACTGATGTCTTCATAACATTTTTGCAGAATTGCATAGACCACCAGTTTTAATTTCGGCGGTATTTACTTGAGAGAGCATTTTAAAGGAAATTGCACTTCCGAAGTGACTTTGGGGAAAACATTCTTCACTTGGCTGTTTAGTTCGAGTCGCTAACTATCAGTGTAAAAGAAACACACGCTAATCACTAGGCTACTGCGTTCCCTATAATGAGTTTAATTTCCTCGTAAGAATTTTATTTTTTTTTTAAATATAATGATTTTTCATAATTATTTTGTAATCCGCTCAACATAAATAAAAGAAGAAATAATATCAATAAAAAAGTTCTCATTTAATAAAGTTTAAAAAAAAAAAAGTTCACATACCAAGTAATTAATTTTGCTTATTCGCAATTATGATGTGATAAAGAGCAAAACACCGCACCGCACCTCACCGCACTGCAACGAAACAAGTGAAGACTTCAAAATTTCATAGATGTTTGCTTAGCACACATTTGAACCAACAGTCGGATATAGCATACCCAGTACACACACACACACGAGTATTTAGATTACGATAAGTAAACACATACATACAAGTATGTGAAAAACAAGTTAATTGTTGTTGGATTGTCGTTACCGTCAACTTGTTGATATCGACGAAGAGGCAGATGTAGTAAAAATTTAATTTAATACCCCCGCGCTGTTATTGCCTTCTCAATATGCAGTGTTGACACAGTAAAAATGCCTTCTAAAAAATAAAATTATGAGCAACCGTTTTGCAATGCGGCAGCACCGCGCCGTAAGGCGTAAAAACTGCAAATGCGCGTAAGCGTTAATAATTTGACCAATAGTTTAACTAAGCAAAAGCGTTTAATTGTTTAACTAATGAGAAACAACAATGTTGTATGGGTTTTGCTGGCAAAAAACGTCACTGACTAAGTTCCAAAGGAAATTAAATATCCATTTGTTTGTTTGCTTATAACTCGAATAACAATTGATGAATTGATTTGAAACAAAAAAAAAAGATATACTGTTATTTTTTGGATGATATTTAGCATGTTATAAGAATTTACATATCGTAGCAAAAATATGTTTTGATTCACGGTGTAGTGCTTCATTTTAATTTCCCCAGGTTAATATCTTGAGCAGTAAGTAAGACAGTGATAAATGTTTTAAGCAAAAGTTATTACGTTTTTAGGGGGGACAAATAATAGAGACCTTGCATTTGACCTTGAAATCAATTTTCGAGGTCCAATTCGAGGTTAACTGTGATTCATCAAATATGCATTATCATTAATAAATTTATGTCTTTGAGACAATTTTTCATACAAAACAAATCTATTTTTCTCATGGAATGCAAATCTGCAATAAAAAATATAGGAATCTAATTAAAAAATCGCCGTTGAAGTACAATTGACCTTGAAAATTGGTATCAAGATAAAAAAGAGAACCTGGTATATATAGGTACATATACTAATGTCCCGTTGTTTTTTTTTTACAATGCAATTACTCTCTTAACATCTTCTCTCTTCATAAGTAACAAAAAAAAAGTAATTGATAGAGAGTTTGTTCCTTGAACTTCGAAGCCAAATACAAACGGTACAAATGAGCAAAAAAAAATAAAACAGCAACAAAAATAGCACAAAAATTCAAGAACCAGCATAAGCAACGAAAAATCAATCGATAATTTTTGTGTGAGGTTTTGCAAAAACTTAATCCCAAAGAAAAAAGGATATTTAACTTAAAAAAATATAAAAAATAAGTTTGCAATAACCTTTTTTAGCACAAATATGTTGTATTAAAAAAGAAATTATTAAAATCGATTTAGCACATTTTGCGCCAAAGCGTTACAAACCAATTTTATGTAAGCAATTTTATATAAGTAGAACGTATTATCGTTTAGTAAATATGCAAATGGCAAACGAGCATGCCTGTATGTTTTTTTTTTTACTTCACTACTGATTTCGATAGCATATACAGATAGTGTATTTGGAACGCACTGGAAACAAGAAATGTTCCTATCAAACCTACTAATATCATAATGGCGTACTGCGAGAGCTTTAAATACTGCATCGTTTACAATTGTTGATGTCCTTCCCAGTTATTTCTTTTTATGCTGGACGATGTGCTAAGCCGCAATTTTACTAGAAAGCAATTGAATTTTTGGGGTCATCTGAAAGAACTGAATATGTATTCTGAATATGATATCGCTCTGTTGTTATGAAGAACTTACACGACTCAGACTACGTATAAGCAGTGCTAAAAATGAGCTGAATATATTCTAAAACAATTTAAGCACCAATACATCAGTAAGCAACCTTCTCAGCGTTCTCACTACCGAAGGCGTAGTGTGGAAGACAGAACAGCAAGAATAAAAAAATCGAGAAATGTCCCTGCACAACTCTATTAAATAGGAAAGTCAAATATAAACTCAACGTGCATCAAATTGCGAATATTTAAATCAAATGTTAAGTGAGTGTTGGTTTATGCCCGCGTATCAAGTTGAAAACAAAGAATAATCGGTCTTCTTAAAATTAGATAATTTTTCCTAAAAATGGTAAAATGTGAATTTTTTTTTGGGGAAAAGTTTATGCGAGTATCCAATTGTTTTTTTTTTTTTTCTTTTTTGTGACATGCACTACCTACTCGAAACCGGCCTAACTTAACACCACAAAACATGAACGTTGTAATTTGTTTTAACATTTTTTTGAACTTTTTATTTAATTGAGTTAATCAGCTTGGCTTCTAAGCGCTTCAGATATCCAAGCGTTTGAGGCATTAACATTGTAAGAGTTAGACTATTTCAAAATTTGCTTTTTTTAAGAAATTCAAATATTAAAATTGATGTAACTCTAAAGCTGAAAAAAACTTTTTTTAGTATGAATACAGATAGTGATAAATTGAACACTTTTATTGAAATACCATCCTTTTCTCAACAGATATTTTCCTGGTTTACTTATCAGTTTATGTGTCTATCAAGTGATTTGCACAATACTTTTCTATTTGAAAGCAATGTACGAGTACTTCCGTTAAAACATCAGTGTTATGGTAATGTTTTACTTTATACATGACCGCCTAAGTTATTATCCAACTATAAATCAAATGTGCTCGACTCTTCCTCTGACATGATTCTGCACAAGTGTATGTGTATGTTGGCATATTGTTGGCGGAAATTGACTTTTCTTTGATATTAATGAAGTTTAAACCAACACCAGTACCTATGCTATTGAGACAATCTTTGTTGTTGGTGTTGCCATTTTATGGTTCCCACTTATTGGCCTGCATGTGAGATTCTTTTGTTACTTTCATTCTATGAACGCAAGACTTTTTGTTTGACACACAATGAATTGTGTTGACAAGAAAATGCAGAGAATTGAGTCAATTTTGCATGCAATAAAAGCAATTTTCATTATTTTCCACTCCTTATGTTAAAATTAATGCGCTCTATAAATTGCGCTGGCATGTAGAGTTTTCTTCTTTTTTTTTTCAAGCACACTATAAAGTAATAACATTTAATGGGAGAGTGGAAACACTTTACTGAAGTTAAGCTATTACTAGACATTGGCAAACTTTGACTATTTCCTAATTTCAATGCATACAAAAGAAATATTTTTTGCGCATTTAAGACTTTAAGATGGAACCGTAACTTATGTTATTATACTATCTACGTGATATACACATTTTATTCTCATACTACGAGAGAAAGCGTTGCATTTTTAATAGTCATTTCCACCCACTTAATTTTTTTTTACAATTGGTAGTTTAAGTATGGCTGATAATCGTGGTGGGCTTGGTTGTGAGAGGCCGATGAAAAAAGTTTCGCTCAATAACTCGGAAAGTAAGCCACAATTAGAAAAATATGTTAAGACCAATTTTGTAGAGGAGATCAAAACACATCGATTTTATGCCGGAAAAATTTGAATACGTCAAGATTTGGCCCACCTTTCACCGTTTTACATGTTTTAATAAGTACTTTAATTTTGATCAAAAATAGTTATATTGGACGAAAAATACGGTTTTCAGATTTTTATGTGTAATTTTTATTTAAAACTTTCAGTAAAAACCCTATTTTTAAAAAAAAAAAAAAAAATTACGATGGTCATTTGTAATTTTAAAACTATGAAAGGTGGGTCAAATCTTGTCACACAAAAATTTTTCGGGCATGAAATCGATGTGTTTCCATCTCCTTTACAATATTGGTCTCTACATATTTTTTTACTTGTGGCTTACTTTCCGAGTTATTGAAAGAAATTTTTTTCGTCAGCCTCCCACAAACACAGCTAGGCTCACCACGATTTTGTCGACTGACACTTCTAAAGTTGCACATTAAATATAGCACTGCAAGTTTTTATACCTTCATTACATCCTGTCCGTCTGGCTCTTGTATTTTAATGTCTAGTAAATAGAAGAGTAAGAAAGAGTAAAAATAAATAAAGTATCATATAAGCTTAACGTGCAATGCTTTTTTGGTTCATTTTGTTTAACGTTTAAATTTTTATGTGACTTTTTGGATTTTTTTTTTGTTTTCAAGGAGTGTTTGATAGTGGTTGGAGGTAAGGTTAGGTTAGAAAACATTTAAGAAGCCCAACAAACTGGTATAAGGTGTTGTCAAAAGCTGACATTTCTGCTAATGACAGTAATTATATCTAACTAGTTGTAGAGTTAGGCAGTGAACCTATTTTTTTGGAAATACGTTGTGTTTTTTGAAGAAACCTTTTCTCAAAGATTGTAGAATTGGGTTTTTTAAGCATAACTTCTAATTGAATTTGTTCTGATATCTGAATGTTGCTCATACGTCGTGTTAAATGAACATTAAACTTCTATAATTCAGTTTCGATGAGACTTAGAAACATTATGTGGAAACTTTTTTGCTTCCCATTTTCTAATCAATATAAATTTAAGATTTAATAAATGGCCGAAAAGTTATAAGAAATTATATGGTACGCTTCAACTGCTTCAGAAAGCAGGATTCCTAGTTTTTCAGGAATCCAATTTAAATTTCGGTTCACGACAAGGGTCGAACAATTGCAAGGGCAGTAGTCGAAAGATATCGCTCTCTTTTGCATTTATAAAACGGCGGCAGAGAGTATTAAGTGGGATACTTAGTTGTTCAGCAAGCATGCTGATCACAGTGATTCTTGCGAAGTCAATACGACTCTTGGGCAGTAGGTTAGTGTTTTTTGAACTCTTATAAGAAACCCAGACTGCACTGAATATTTTACGAGTTTTGAAAGTCTGCTTTGACAGTGAAATTAGAAGGTTTTTCTCTTTTTCAACGTTTATTTTTTTGTAGCCTTGTTTGTTAACCAGCTCTTGTGCTTAACTTAAACTTTATTTCATTGTCTGTCTGCTGCTCTGTTTATCTATTAAATGTCTGTCCATCTAACTATCGTGTCCCGTATGACCGTGTGTCATGCTCTGAGACAATAGCAGCATTGCATAAATTGGACTTTGATTGACATTAACGTTACTTTCCTGCCGTGCGAATGGTAAATGATATTTTTTTTACTGATTTTTTTTCCTTTTTGTGAACTTTGTAGGAATAATGTTGTCTTTATGTCTTAGTTTTTTTGCCAACATGTGTTCCTGGAGGGATTTGGTTTTAGCTTTGATTAGTTGAGTTTTCTGATGTTAATGGATTAAAATCCAGTGCGTAGCATTTTAAATCAAAATAATGGACAGTTGAATTTGGAAATTTTTTGTTGAAAAAAAAGACTATGAAACAAAAATAACGAAGAGTCAAAGAGAGTACTTAAATGTTTAGAACTACTCGTTGGTGTTTTTTAAAATAATTAGCTTGAAAAATCGTTTAAAATTTGTTGTTTATATGTACTAGAGGTACCACGCCTACTGATTATTTATTAACTGACAATTTCATTAAGATCACTCTCACTAAATATAATATCTAGCTTTCTTGCTTTTATGGAAGATACCATGCCCAATTTGGTTCGAAGATACCTCATACTAAAGAGTGATTTTTTAAGCGTTTGGTTTTTGAAAATTAAAAAAAGAACAAAAAATTTGCAATAATGAAAGAAATATTTATTTGGAGCGATACATCAATTCCTGCCATTTACTTTTTAAAGATTATTTTATGTAAATGTTGCTCGCGGCTACGCCTGAAGAGGTCAATCTGTAAGCTCCAATTTTGGCATACTTTTTTCAACAATTCGGCTGGTATCTCACCAATGGCAGCTGTAATGTTGTTTTTCAGGGCTGCAATTGTGGTAATTGTGGCTGGCTTGTCCATATACACGAGAGACTTCACCTAGCCTCACAAAAAATTGTCTAGTGGGGTCAAATCGAATGATCTTGGCGGCCAATGGATTGATCCAAAACGTGAGATTAATTGCTCACCAAACTCGCCTCTCAATAGGTCCATGGTATCGCGTGTCGTGTGGCATATGGCACCGTCTTGTTGAAACCACATGCCACCAATTCATTTATTTTGAGCGAAAAAAATCTGTAATTTTCGCAAGGCACCTTGCTCTATTGACTGTAGTTGCGATTTTCATTATTTTTGAAAAACTACGGTCCAATGACGCCGTCGGCCCACAAACCACACCAAACAGTGCATTTTTCAGGGTGCATTGGCAGCTCTTGAACTACCTCTGGCTTCTGTTCAAACCAAATTTGGCAATTATGTTGCTGACGTATTCGTTGAGCCAAAAATGAGCTTCGTCGCTAAAGAAAATTTTCCTAGAAAAAATTGAATCTTTACATTTATCACAGAGCACGAATTTTGATAATAAAATTTAATGATTTGCAAGCGCTGTTCGTTTTTTGTCTATTCATGGTAAAATGGCAAATTTTACGGAGCAATTTTGGCATTGACACATGTCACGAATCACGCACGAGGTGTCAAAAAATTTACACTGAAAAAACAAATAGCAAAAAAATCACCCATTATAATGCTTATAGCCATGGATGGGCATAAGTTCTTCTGCATGTTCTAACGAGAGCGCAACTGAGAGTAACAAGAGAGCATTTGTTTATACGTATACACAACGCACAGCAACGATTCAGTTCGTGCATGTTGGCAAATAGGTAATAATCATCACGATTACTTTACTGGTTTTTTATTCAAACACATGGGCGGCTCCACGCCCTTCAAAGATATTTGTCAAGAGCATGTTTTACCTCAAATAGCTGCAAGTTCCTGTTCCGAAGAAATCTAACACGTGGGCGAGGTATTCATTGATGTTTTTGCAGAACTTCACGGTCGAGAAGATGGAGCAATCATCTGCGTAGCATACTAAATGAATTTCTGCTGCTTGACTCGGTATGTTAACAACGTAAAAGTTGAAAAGAACAAGTGAAAATGTTCCTCTGCACTGCTTTATATTTTTTGGTCAGAACAAACGAACAAAATCATCACTCTCGTTTTTATTTGTCATTGATAAACGCATATAAATTAGCTACCTTAATCAGGGAATTGTAAAATTTGGGTCATGGCTCTCATAACTCAAGCTAACGTAAAAACGTATAATGCTTTTATTTTAAATAAAGAGATATATGTACTCTTGAAACCATATTAATGTCATATATTTAGTAAAAAAAATAATAAATAAGTATTAACTTTTAAAGCCGATTAGATAAATAAAAACGCAATATTTTTAAATCCCAAAGTTAATGCATGCGAAATAAAAAAAAGATCACAAATAGCACAATAACTGGGTTACAATGTTGGCCGCTGCCGTTGTTGTTGTTGTTCGTGTTACTTTAGTCATGTCGTGACTGCCACAGGCAAAATTTATGACGTTCATCTTCATTAATAAATCATCCCTTGTTGACATACTCCACTATACCCTACATTTACCGCCCACCAATAAACGAGGCTTAGACTGTACAGAAAAGTGTAGGTTTAGTACGATATTGTCACAAACATTGGCAGCACTGGCGACACTGTCAACACAATTTAAGATTCAGTTTTTTGAGTCAGCCATGAACTCTACACAATTATTTTTTTCGTTATTTTCGTTACGTTTTCTTTGCACAAACAACACCACGCCCAATTAAATTAATTGCATAAAAGACACAAATTTAAGAGAAAAAGAAGAAATCAGAAAATCCAAAAATTCGTAAAAATGTTTCCCTACTCTGCTTTCTGCTTGCTTGTAATGCAGTTCAAACGAAAGCGACAAACAGACAAAGCAAAAATTCAACGAAATTTATTGATTTTGGCAAACATTTAATTGCATTTCAGCCCAACTGCCAAGCAGAAGGCAAGAATGATAACAGATTGTGGCGATTTTGTCATAATTTGGGGAGATTTTTTCAGTTGCTTTTTAAATAAATATACAAAGGGTTATTTTTTAAGCGATTTGTTTTTGAAAATTGTTAAAAGAACAGAAAATTTGCAATACTGAATGAAATATTTATTTGGAGCAATACATCAATTCCTGCCATTTACTTTTTAATGATTATTTCATGTAAATGTTGCCCGCGGCTACGCCTGAGGTGGTTCATCCGTAAGCTCTAATTTTGGCGTACTTTTTCCAGCATTTCCGTAGGTATCTCACCAAGGGCAGCTGTAATGTTATCTTTCAGGGCTGCAATTGTGGCTGGCTCTCTTGTACACGAGAGACTTCACGTAGCTCCACAAAAAATAGTTTAGTAGGGTCAAATCACATGATCTTGACGGCCAATGGATTGTTCCAAAACGTGAGATTAATTGCTCACCAAACTCGCTTCTCAATAGGTCTATTGTATCACGTGCCGTGTGGCATGTGGCACCGTCTTGTTGAAATCACATGTCAACCAAGTTCATTTCTTCCATTTTGGGCAAAAAAAAGTCGGTAATCATCGCACGGTACCTTGCTCCAATGACTGTAACGTTGCGATTTTCATTATTTTTGAAAAAGTACGGTCCAATGATGCCGCCGGCCCACAAACCGCATCAAACAGTGGATTTTTCAGGGACCGAAATTTGGCAATTGTGTTTGTTGACGTACCCATTGAGCCAAAAATGAGCTTCGTCGCTGAAGAAAATTTTCTTATTTTCGCATTCCTCACAGAGCACGAATTTTGATAGTAAAATTCAATGATTTGCAAGCACTGTTCGTTTGTGAGTCTATTCATGGTGAAATGGAAAATCTTATTGAGCATTTTTTACGTTGACACATGTTACGAATCACGTGTGAGGTGTCAAAAAATTTACACTGAAAAAACAAATAGCAAAAAAATCACCACATTCGTGGCATATAACGCAAATTGAGAACACTTTCAGCCACTCATGTCTTCATCAATTATGTCCTAATTTTTGATTTTAATTTTTATCATTAATTTTTAAATTTTGATAAAAAAAAAAAAAACTATATTGCTAATTCAACTTTTTATACCTTTGGTAACCACCAATTTCTATCTACGAATTTAAAAAACAAGTTCTTCAAATAGTATTTTGGAAATCAACATTCTCTTTAATTTGCTTATGACATAAACATAGGATTATAAAGATATTAAAATGTGGCAACACAAGCATAAACGCAGACAGGCGACAGCACACATTTTAGCAGGATATAGTGGAATCAAACAAAATTTGAGTAGCGTCCTTGCCACAGGTTTTCACAGAGTTGACTTAATTTTAAGGTTTTATTTTTATCCTGCCTTGGTTTCGTTTTAATTTTGTTTGTCTTCTTATTTGAGAGTAAAATATGGATTTTTTTGGAATGCTATTTTTATGGGTTGCAGAAGTTATTAGTTGGTTGTTTTATTTGCTCGTATTTTTTTTACTAAAATTTTAATTGCTTTTTAATCTAACAAAAAAAAAATGAGTAAAATAAATAAAAGGGTAATGGATATAAATGCAGTTTTTAAAAGATAAAAGCGTTCGTGTCAGCTTAATGCACAAAAAACAAAGTTTTTTTTTGCCGGTAATGAGTGTATTTAAGTTACTAATGTGACTTAGTTATCAAAAGTCGACTGAAAGAAAAATTGTGGTTAAGAGAGGATATGCTGCAATGTGTGAACTTAATGATGCTTCGTTATATCAGCATAGAAAAATATTAAGCAGCGTCGAAAACTTGCAAAACGTCGAATATCAACGATAAGGTCGAAAAAAAAGTACAAATCGATATAAGCAGCAAATGTCGGAAAGTTAATAAATGTAAAAAAAGATAACGCTGGATACATTTCAAGAAGTCGAAAAAAATATTGAAAAATTCGGAAAATGTTGAAAAATTCGAAAAAAAGGAAGATGTCCAAAAACTTTTATGAATTTAAACGATGAAAATATAAATCAACAAAATCTTGAAAAATTCAAAAAATTTTGAAAAATTCGATAAATGAGTAAGAAGTTGAAAAACGAAAAAGGAGTCTAAAGGTTTTCAAAAAATCAAACATTTTTCTAATCAAGTGGAAAATTTTTGATAAATTCGGAATTATAGTATGGGTCTTCAGGGGTGATTTTGGTCAAGCATTAGAATCGGCGTGGGAATAGATGTTTTTCGACGTAAGCCAATTTGATATTTTTAAAAGATAATTTTGCGTTCAGATAATGCAAATGCAACAGTTTTGTACGAAAGTAAATTCTGAATGTGATCAATTTTAAGGAGACAAGCCAACAAAAGAGTTGAAGTATTGTTAAGGTAAAAAGCAGCAGGTTTGTATTTTGTTGATGGTTTTAAGTAATTTAACATTTTAACGCAAAAATAAAATCCTGTGTGAACACCTCTAATGAAAAATTTTTAAAATACGAAGGAAGTTGATAAAATTCTAAAAAGTTCAAAAATGTCGATACATTGCAGCAAAAGATTTGAGTTGAATTTTTATTTCACACTTTAGACTTACGTTAACAAAGTATTTTCATTGGAGGGTAACTAATTATTTTAAGCGATATTCGTAGCTAAAATAAAAGGAAAACAATGTGAATAATGTAAGAACTTGTTAGGTTTTTGGTTTTAAAATTAAAACGAGGTAAAGGCATGGGTCTTGTAGTTGAAAGTTGAGGTACAATACGGTATGTATTTTTGTGTGCTTAAAACGAATTCGGGGTCAGAATTTACCCATCACCCTTAGATTTTGACATAACCTCAAAATCACACTTTAAAATACGTTAAAAAGAAAGTCCCTCAAATAAAAAATTAGGTAGTCCTTACTTATATTAAGTATATAGGTGTGCTAAAATAATAACTTACAATAAAAATAAGTTTTACAAAGTGGCCCACTTTTCTCCCAGCACTTTTTTCTCTATCCCCGTAATGAGCACACATTTAATTTACCTTCCAAGTTCAGCTTTATGTTTCAATTTGAATTTTTATATGAAATTGTTGTCTTATTTTTTTTTTCTTACCTGAAAGGAATAAAAAGAAATACATAAATTAGTATGAAAATATCACTTCGAAAAGAAAGATATATTATTGTACAGCTTAAAAATAAAAGTGTTTCAAAAAGTTCATGCCTTCATATAAAAAAACATTTGATGAAATTGAGACACAGCGCCAAAATTTTAAATTTTTATGACTGAGTTAACCATAAATTTTAGAATCCAAGTGCTAGAGCAAGGTGGTGCTAAAATTCTAAGACTTCTCCGTTCAAAATGCAACTGGTTTTCAGTCCATACCTTCGCAATCACTCGGGGTCTGATCTAAAAATTTCAGAACGAATGCTTTTTTTTTTACTGAAAAACACTTTTCACAGAGTTATGTTTTTCAGAGGATTTAATTTTCTTATTTTTTGACAAAATTGAAATACATAGTTGAGAAGCATTTAAAAAGTCGAAAAAACCCAAAAAGAGTTGGAAAAGGCTCAAAAAGCTTTGAAAAACTTCTACAACATCCGAAAAGTCAAAAATGAAGAAAGTAGTCGAACAAGGTTTATGTTCGAAAAAATTTGCAAATGTCGAGAAATGTTGAAAAATCGAAAAAAAAAAATTGAGGAGATTGAAACAGACCAAAAAAATTTAAAGAGGTCTAAAACTTTTGAAAATGTTGAAAGAGGTCGTAATAAAAGAACAAGTTCGAAGAGGTTGGAAAAGTTAAAAGAGCTTGAAAAAGTCGAAAAAAGTTGAGAGAGATTGAATAAGCTGAAATAGTTGAACATTGAAAAAAGTTGAAGAGATAGAAGTTCGAAAAAAAAGAGTTTTAAGGTTAAAAAAGTGAAAATTCTTGGAAAAAGTTATAAAAAGTTGAAAATTCGAAAAAAAATTTGAAAAGGCTTTTTCGCCTGTTCGGTGTAGTTTTTCTTCAATAACCCCACCAATAAAGATATTTACACTTCAACAATTTTGAAACAATAAACGACAATGTAACTCAGCACATTCGCACCAACTCAATTAGAAAATATCAATCACAACTTATCATTAGCAATTGCATAAATTAGCAATCTTTTTAACAATACAATACAAGTAATTGAATACAAATAGCCGTGAGCCAGCGCTGCAAATATAACAACGCCGATAATGCAGTTAAAAAGCAAAGCTACCGCTATGCACTAAATTGCAGTAAAATTCATTTAAAATGTATTCAATGAATTATTTGAAATCCGTTGCAAGTATTTCATTCCGAATGTAAACGTTGCAAGCGTAGCAGAAGGAAACAGCATTTAGGTAGGTAGATGCTTCAGGCTGAAATGAAAGGCAGCCAGGCAGGCGGTGAACTGCTTGCAGCACAATGGTAAAATATCTACGGTTATTATGGTTCCGTAGCACGTCCCCGACAAAAGAATAGAACTAATTTAAAATGCTTTATTTAGCATGGCATTGCATTGCGTTGCGTTATAAATTAGCAGCAGCAGCGCGAGTGAATTCTACCATATACTGCAAGCAGACAATTTGACAGACAGACGGAAATGTTTCTAAGATGTTATGCTGCACCGTACCGGAATGTAGCATTAATTTCCTTTGTGTTGCACCAGATAACAGTGGTTGCTAATACCTAAAATAGCAGATTAATTTTTCTTAGCAAATTAATGTTTGTCTGTCCCTTTGATGTTGTTTTCTAAAGGCAGACGTGCAGAATGCTATATATTTGGTATAATCTATATAGAAATAGGCAGTTGCAAAACGGTTCCATCTCATTTGAACGGAAAAGGTTGTGAAGAGAAGCAGTGCACAATAGAATTTTCTTTTCTAATGGACTGACTTTGATGAAATTTGGATTGCAGATATTGAACCCTAAGATAGGTTAGAAAAATCTTTGAGTTCTTCAAGGAGGCGTGTCACCGCCTTTAACAGGAAAAAACGCTGTCACACGGCTGAGCCGCTACACCGATTTTGATGAAATTCGGTACGGAGATAATTGAGCCCTGAGTTAATATATTTCTCTTGAGTGGGCGGTGACACACCACTAACAGAAAAAACATTTTCACTGCTAACTAATACACCGATTTTGATGAAATTTGGTACAGAAACAGATTGAACTCTGGGGAAAGGTATTTGTTTTAAAGTGGATGGTGCCACGCCTCCAATATATTTTCACAACTTAACTAATGGACTGATTTTGATGAAATTTGGTGTGGAGATAAATTGAACCTTCAGAAAAGGTGTTTGTATTTAAGTGGGTGGCAACACGCCTCTAACTGGAAAACATATTTTCTTAGTTAAGCTAATTTTGATGGAATTCGGTATGGAGATATGTATATTGAGCTCTAAGCAAGGGGTAGATATAGGGATTGGGCAACATGATACCATGAATTTAATTTTTGAAAGCGATAACAAAAAATAGCACTTTTTTATATGAGTTTTTTAATACCAAAAAGTATTTTTTGTATTGTCACTATAATGGTTGAATTTCAACCACTGGGCGAACTCTAGTATGTGAGTATATACTCAAGCGCTGGCGTAGTCTATTGTAGCTAAACTGAAAAAATAAATTTTGGTGAATTTCGTCTCATTTTATATAACCATTCCCTATACTTTTTGCACCGAATTTATCACGAAAGCAAAGTTTTTTTGCTCAAAGCTTAATGTATAATATAGCGATTATTTCAAACAAAACATAAACTAATGCAAACACATACAAATAATACTTCTACTGCACTTTTAAACGCAAATAACCCCACTGTATGTGCTGCAATGCTGCTTGTACGATTTCTTCCGTTCATGTTGCAATGTAAACGCTGCCTACAGTTGCCCTGCAGTTGCCGTTTGTAATCATGATGCTGCTAGTGCAGCAACCTAACGTTGATTCATCGTCAGTTGGTCATGGTCGCGTACTGCCCATAATTAACGTTTGCATGTACAATCGGCATAGAATGAAATAGTTTAATGTTAAGAATAAAATTGGTAGCTATATGGAAAGTGTGTTCAACGTTCAGCTCAGCTAAGTCGGAAATTGGCTGGGAATACAATGCTTAGCAAATCTAATAGCGTTTTCAATTGTACAATAGGATAGTTCGCATCAGTTGCTAGCGAAATAGAAAAAAAACAAATAATAAATGCACGTGATAAAATTTATGGTAGACGTGGAAGAGCAGCTCTAATTATGAGTACATTGCAGTTTCAACTGAAATAAAATAAGAAC
This sequence comes from Tricholauxania praeusta, assembly GCA_949775025.1. NCBI lineage: Eukaryota > Metazoa > Arthropoda > Insecta > Diptera > Lauxaniidae > Tricholauxania > Tricholauxania praeusta. The sequence continues at coordinate 126,569,345 of OX459030.1, read as the reverse complement.
CAAAATCTGCTAACTGATCAAAAATGAAAATATGGCTTTTTGATAAATCTGCATCTGCTCATCTCAGACTACAGGAGTGAATATAAATGCGATTTAAGTTATGGTATAAGCTATTGAAATTGTGTTTTAAATAGTAATTAGTCGTTTGCAAGAACTTTCATGTTTTTTAAAATTTTTTATATAGTTGGGGTAATTCTCGTCTCGGTCGAAAAAGTTGTTATGAACCATATAAAATTAACTTAAAAACACAGTTGGTTGCAAAATCTGCCATATTTTCTTTAATTTTCTCTAGCTTTTTTTTTTAATTAGGGAGCAAAACATGCTATCTTTATATTTTAAGCTAATATACAGGGTGGTCAGATTATATTAAATGAATTTTAAATTTGCATATTTTTGAAACGAATCAATATTTTTGAATAAATAATTATTTTTTCCTCTTTCGATTAGGTATAACGATTTTGAACAAATTGCAATGGACGATCCTACGGTGTGGATTTCCATATTTTGCACAGCTTTTTAATAGTAAGGACACAAAGTGAACTTTATTCAATCTGGAACAAACTGAAACACCACCATCTGGAAGTTGCCGAAACAAGATAGGCCACATGCAGGCATCTGTTGAAGAACAACTTTTGAAATCGACCAGGTGGAGCTCGTCACAGCTAAACTTTCACGGATGACCTTGCAGAGAATTTTGAGCAGGAATTTGCATTATGTTCCATATGAAATTCAATTTAGACGGCAACAACTTGGCAGAGACGACATAAGTTGGTTACAAATAAATGTTACTATTTTTGTAAGAAATTGATTCAGTCAAATTACATTTCCACTTCAATGACTATGTATGATTATAAATCGTTTATAGTATTTTTGGGATATTATGTTAAGCACCACACACAAAAAGGCAAATCGACCTAATTGCTTGTTACAGTGTAAAACACTATTACATCGCACGTTTACATGACGTGCAATATTGCATGTTCTTTAAACCTTGATTTTTATTTATTTATTTTTTTTTTTTTACTTTTTTGTTGGCTGCATTTGCCTTGAACTTACAACCGCTACAAAATGTATTGATGGAGAAAAGTGCGTCAGGAGACTACTCGAATATGTGAAACGAACAAGTCAAGGTGTCATTTTAAAAAGAACATGATGTCGTTTTCACCATTGTTGTTGTAAATGTTAATAATGGTTTGCTATTTAAATGTTGTTCTTTTACTTGTGAATTAGTTGCGGTGACAAAAAAGAAAATTAAAAAAAAGAATTAAAAAAAAGAGAAAAGAAAAGAAACTAGCAATTGTTGTTGGTAATTGTTTTTATTTCACTGTTGATGACATCTGGCATCGCTGTTGCTTGACTTATTAAAGAGTGTCACAAGCAACGCGCACTCGATGTCGCTGTCATACTCGAGTGATATCACATAAAAATGAAAGGAATGAAGTGCTTTTGAAAAAAGCTAACATGTGGATTTGTTAAATTTTGCTGTTGATTTGCTGCAGCCATTGATAAAACGTTTATATTATTGTAGAATTAATAAAATTAAATAAAAATGGTGTAACATATAGATATCAAATTATATCGAAACTGAGATATAGCATTTTCTTTTAAGTGATCATTTGTGGAATTAATTAAAAACTTTAACAAATAAGCAAAAAATTATACTTTCGGAAAAGATTCGCAATGAATTGTTTTAGTAATTTTTTTTTCTTTTTAAGCGGCCATTGATGAAACACATGATACTTGTAAGCCAAATAATATAGAAAAAGCTACCATATGAAATTTTGAGTCAAAATTATATCGGAACTGGTATATGACCTATTTTTATAGAGGCTATTGATGGAAATATATTATATATTTTATATGATCCTAAGATATATTGAAATTAAGATAAAATGTTTATTTTGCAGCTACCTTTTGATCAAATCGTGTTATTATCGCATATCACAAAAAATAAACAAACTTTCATACGACATGTCGACCAAATGTTTTATTGAAGCTGAGATATTGTTTTTATTTTATAGCGGCCATTGTTAAAAGTGTGATATTCGCAAAGTGCACTAAGATTTAATAAAATGAATGCAACACAAGGAGTTAAAACTTTATCAGAGCTGAGTTATCTACATGTTATAAGTTATTGCTAAACACATCATTTTTTTTTCATAAAAAAAGTAAAAGTCACTTAATTGTCATGTTAGCTTAATAAAAAGCAACTAAAACAGTTTTTAACAGAAAGAGAGAAGAAACAAAACAACACAGGAATGTCAACTCTGTCAACTGTCAAGGTGAAAAGCCAAACCATTACGACTTTGTGCACAAAAACTGCAGTGCAAATGAGAAGGAAGGACGCAGATGAACGGACATGAAGCATTTAAAAAAGAATTAAAGTGAAAGAAAGCATTAGTAAGCTTTAAGCTACCTACTTGCTTATATTAAGCATTTTTTCTTTACTGCAGTTATATTGACTTTGACAAATTAACATCGTTAGCAATGAACAGAGAAAAAAAAAATCAAATTGAGGAAGTTATAAAGTTGAAAGGTGTAGTTAAGCAAAAAAAAAATGTATATTTCCTTAAACTGGCTAACCTTTATGTTTCATTGTAAGAAAGAAACATCTGTGACTGTGTCTTTCATTTTCAGACGCTTACTATAAACTCGTTTGCATTTAAAGCTTTTCATGAAATCTTTTTGTGTAAAAGGCATTAAGCTATGACAATGGGAATATCAACTAAGACAGTTTTAATGAAGTTACCTAAACAAAAATTTTAAACCACAAAAATTGATCAAAACTACTTCTATCAATAATAACAACACATCCAGGTTGGGTTCATTTGTCAAAAATTTATTTTTTTTTTCAATTTAGAATTGTGTTACTAGACGCATCCCTAAGCACTATTCCAGCTCAATTCAAGCTAATTTTTCAAAAAATATATTTCAAATCAATCGATGCAGAAAGGTCGAATATTAATATTAGACATCGTTTCGGGTTCAATATGAATCCATTTATCGGAAATCATGTTTTTGTCATATCGATGAGTAAAGGTTGGAAACTAACTTAGGACCTCAGTATATTGTTCCAAATTTTCAGAACTTTTGACTGTAAAAACAAATTGGAAAAGTGTACACAAATCGGCTCAGAAGAATTTTTTAGTGATGTTCATAATTTATGTTCCCAACGAAAAGTTTTTTTTTTAAACGAACCCAAAGCGGGCCGTTTTCCTGATAGCCTAGTTTAAGGCAATGGAAGCAAATTTCACACAAATATAAAAAATGATTTCATGTAGTAAAAGACAAAATGTGAGCACATTTTTACATGAGCTCCCATACAAGCATAAATTTTAAAACGTCATACTGAAAGCTATTTAAGTAAATGCTCTACGTAAGAATGTTTGGGGAAACCACTCAGCATGTAACGTGGCGGAAGAAATAACTTGTTAATAAAAATGTAAGACTTTTACATATGCTTTTACTGTTAATGCGGTGTAGGGTATTTAAATTTTTGGCGAGACCAAAGCAAATTTCTGAGCTTTCAAACAACCCTTTTAATTTTTGTAAGGAAAGCTATTCTTAGCAGGAAAAAAAGAAATTCCCGTCATTAAGTTATAATCCATGCAAGGGTATTTGCGTGTTTACATAATGTATGGTAAATAAAATTCACTAAAAAGAGCTATGAAGATAAAAAGGTAAAAGCCTTTTTTTTTGCTCTTTTCTTTAACAACGATAACTATGCATAATTTATAAATAAAACAACAGAAGTTACAGCACAACAAAAACAAACGAAATAACAAGTACAATAAAAAGTACAAAGGACAAAACTCACATAAACCACATGCATTGCATACATGTATTTATGCATATAAGCATGGGGCATTCCACGCCGCATCGAACAGCATTTTCCTTTTGCAATCTGATTTTTTTAAACATTTTTTTCCGATCAAGCAATTTAAGATACATGAATTTTTTGAAATTAGCGTATTTTTATGCTCATAACTCCGCCAACAGTCAGCCAAACTGAATTTTTCTTTTATACAAAATTTTTGTTTTTAAATGTAGTTTTCATAAAAAATTTCGCAAATTTTTTTTAAAACGATATTACTATGAAATTTTCAAATTTCAATAGCAATAGAGTTTTGCTACTACAGCTATAAACCTTTTTAGCTATTTAGCTTAAAGCGTCAGAAAATGTGCAAACGATGGGATCTATTTTTTGTAAATTTTAAATGTTCATGTTTATAGGGAACTTGTGCCTTTGTTATTCAAAATGCCACACCTGGATAATTTTCATTACGAATAACTAATGACATGGAATATTGAAAATTTGAAAAAATAGATCCCATTACTTGTACAATTAGACCAGACTTAAAATTTGTTAAGTTAATAAAAAAATTTTTTTTTTAAAAGTTACGATTTATTTTTACAAAAAAAAATATATAATAGACATTCTTTAAGGTAAACTTTGTTTAAAATCGAAAGTTTTGAAACAAAAAAATTCAATTAAGTATTATTGCCGATTATTCGCGGTGCAATGAGCATTTCAAAACAATAAATTTTTGTATCCAAAAATTTGTAGAACACTCAACCAGTGGATACTAAAAGAAAAAAAATTTTCAAAAAAATCAGAGATTCAAAATGGTGTCCAATTTGGCGTGGAGTACTCTAATTTCGTACATGTCTGTATGTGTATTAGTCTGGCCATTATTTCTCAAGTTACTTTAATCGAGGAGCTAGGTATATCTTGGTCTTTTTAAAAACAACGAAAATTTTTGATTGAAAAAAGAAGAGCATTTATGTTAGCCCAGTATAGCGTGTCACAGAGCATTTAACTCTTTTATTATATTAATTATTCCTCGAAAACTAGCAGACTAACAGAAAAAATGGTTTTGAACTTTTTTGTTTATTACTTCATGACTTTTGAGAAAAAAAGAAATTACACTGAAAAATAAAAAATTTTTCATAAGAATTTGGCCATTTTTCAAGTTTCTTTGATCCTTTAGCCTTGGCATACCTTTTGTTTTTAAATTTTTTTTAAGTTTTTTGTTTTAAGTTTTTATGTTTTTAAATTTTTTGATTTACTATACTTTTTTTTAAATTTGTTTTTTTTTTAATTTTTTTAAATTTTTATTTTTTAAATTTTTTTTTTTATTGTTTTCTTTTTTCTTCATTTATTTTAAATTGTTTTTTTTTATTATTTTTTTTTTCTTCATTTATTTTAAAATTTTTTTTTTTATTTTGATTTTTGAATTGTTTTTCTTTTTTAAGTGGTAACGCGAAAAAGGTAACAAACTACGACAGCTATTTTGTAAAAAGAAAGGTTGCTAAAAAAATTGGCATTTTTGAACTCCTTTGCTTTGAAGACGTTATTTCTCGATATGTATAATTTAAGAGCGTACTAGTGATTTCCAAATGAACCATTTCGAAAGAACTAAGTATATTAAACTATTTAAAAACTGTTGGCAAATGTGCTTGGTTACATTTTGCATGACACGCAAATGACACAGGGTTTGACTTGAAAAAATCACAAATAGTCAGAGATGTTGAAGCAAATTTAGGTATAAAATTTGAAAAGGATAATTTTGAAATTTTCACAAGCTGATGCAACAAACACATTTTTTTTTTTCTTTAATTTTTAATGAGTTCTTGTTTTTATTAGATATCGACAACCTAGGATGAATTGAAATATTTATAAATTTTTTTTAATTACACATATTTTCTGAAACTTTAAGTTCTTTTGAAAATAAATCGCCTACTATTATTATTCAGACATTGGTTTATATAAGCAAACGGTTTTAGTTTGTGCAATTTTCTGAAAAACAAAGTTTGTGTTAATTTATTTCGCATAACTAATATTACTGGGCTATATCGCTTTGACTTTCTATTACCTACTGGGTATATATGCTTGTTGGTATAAATTCTTCACATAATAAAGTTCAGACAAAAATTCTTCATAGAAAGTTTTATTTTGTGGCTTCCATTTTTCATATTTGGCTTTGAGCCAAAATATTTTAGCCTGCTGTGCGCATTTTTATTTTTTTAAACTCACATATACACTTAAATTGCTGTTTGCCGAAATTTTGTATCCTTAATGTATATTTTATCTTTTTTTTTTTTTGAACACATGCGGGATTTAAAATTGTAAGTTTACTTTTCTAAGGTAAGCTAAAAATATGATGGAGTAGGTAGGCTTTACTGACGATAACATAATGCAACCAAAGAAAAACTTTAAATCAAAATCCTATCCTTTCTACTTGAATCATCTGACTTAAGCCTTTAAGCTTGATGCTTAACATGATTGAACTTTGTGTTATTTTTTTTTATGAGTGCAACAAATCAATAGCTTTTACTCTAAAGGCCACAATTTGTTCAAATAATTTAATCAGATTTTATTACTGTTCATTAGCCTGATTTTTTCGATAAATTTCTACGAATTTCTCCATTTCAGACAAATTATTAAAGGTCTTAAGATAAGTGAAAAAAAAAATATTAACGAACAAGATTTCACGAATCTTTGTCCTAATTTCTTTAGTCTAATTTATTTGATTTTTCATATTTATTTAGTATAGCAATAAAAACACTAGTATAGTCACGTAAAATTGAATGAGAAATCCACACCTGCATTAAGATGTGCAAAATTAAATTGAAGAAATTTTTTGATATAAATAAATAAATCAGAATCATAGGCCTTTTCAAGTAGATAATTTTGGAGGCAAAAAAATTTTAAAGCAGAACATTTTCACATGAGAGAAAGTAATTTTATTGAAGACATAAATTTTGCTTTTTCGTGATGTTTGCTAGAATAATTCGTTAAATTTTCACTTGACAAGTATCACAAAAAAAAACCATAAAAAACGTAAATTTAACATAAGAATTGGCTGTCTATACCCATGATTTTATTACCATTCTAAATGTATGTGAAAAAATCAAACAAATTAGCTAAGAAAATTGGGCCAAAAATTCGTTTTTATCTGCTTGCGACCATCCAGTTGCTGTAAAGTGAAATCTTACTCGATGTTTTTTTTATTTATTGGCTAAGACTTTTTATAATTTGTTTGCAGAGAAGAAATCGGTTGAATTTTAGTGGAATACAATAAAAATTTAATTACCCTACTTTACTGGCCAAAAATTTAAGACTGCAAGAGTTCAACATTTTTTTTTTTTTTTTCAATTATTAACTGGAATATCGTAACAAATTGTAAAATTCACGGAATTTAAGATATTATATTAGAGCCCATCCCAAATTTTGTATTAAAGCGTGGCATTTGCCAACTGTGAATCATTAATGTTTGTTGGGATTTTGCATTTTTTCGATTTTATTACTTTCCAACAGTTTTTTATTTTTTTTTTTTTTAGGTGCTGTTAGTGGTTGGAATTTAACCCGCTTTGCGTTTTTCTATTGAGCTGGACTGAAAACCTCGATCATACCTTTTTCGAAGAAGACCCAATGATACCGCCTTACCACAATGAGCATCATACTGTCACTTTTTGGGCATGAAGTAGCCACTCTTGAATCACATGAGCCTTTTTCTGTAAATGTATTTCAGTGAGGCTGTCTATTTACGTCGAAAATTTAGCCTTATCTATTTCATTTGAATTTTTATGATCATAGAACTTTGATTATCATGCTGTAATTGCATGCATTTCAATGACAACATTTATTATTTTACAAATAATATGTGTACTCATTAAGCTTGTTTTTTTTTTGCCCTTTTGATTCATACTAGTAATAAATTATAATTTCGTGACAAAAACTATTCGTAAGCAAATTTATAACTATTAAAATGTTGTTTTTTTTTTAACTGTTTTAACTATTTTGTATAAGTAAATTACACATTTCATACGTTAGCAAATAAAAGCAAATCTATTTTATTAGAGAAAAATGTAATTTGTATACAAAATTTCAAGCTTTAAAGTCATATTACTGGCATTACTTATTTTGTAGCAAATGTTCGTTTATTTATGATTAATCTACTGAGCAACTTATGATGAAACTTTTATCCACCTACTGCTACATTACGTTTATGCGAAAAGAAAAACTTCATAAAGAACAAAATTTGCGTCGCATAATAAAAAACTGCAACGGAATGTTACTCATACGCACTGTTGACCCAATATCAACGCACTAAGTCGCACGGTTTTAAAAATAATTTAAGTGTCATTTTAGAAGTTAGCTATAGACTTTCGCTATGAAAAAAATGCTTTCTATCTAAATAACATACTAAATATCAATCAAAGGTTTATACTTTAGATATAAATATTTTGTTAGTGTACATTTTTTGGCTGCAAGAAAATTGATTGTAATAAAAAAAGTAGTCAGTTTTGAGCACTATTTATCTAATTTTAGGAATGCTTTGTCAAGGTAATTTTGCGTTAAGTTTTCAGCACAAAGCACTTAAGCGCTTCCAATTTATGTTCTCAGAAATCGAGAAAGTTTATTTTTGTAGCACAGTATAACCTTTTCCTTAACTAATGTAATCGAAACATTTTTTCCCAAATTGTGCTAAGATCAAGTGAACGTGAAACTGGGAGCAAGTCCTTAATTAAAAGTTTCAAACGTCTGTTGTGAATGTTTCACTATCAGTCACTCACTTGTTTTGAGAAGTTAAGACTCCGTTTGGAGTTTATGACACTCGGAACTTGAAAACAAAAATTAAATGTTTAGTTGTAATATAGCACTGAAGGGTATAGTGTTGTTTCTAATGGAAAAAATATCGCTCGTTTCAAATCTACGGAACACTCAATTTGTAAAACATTTTCATATAAATGTTTGCATTGCGTATCACAGAAAAGGATCATAGGTTTGGACCTTCAAAAGCATTTATATTTTTTGTTATATTTTACGCTTGTTATTTTACCTGCTAGCAGGTCCTAAATAAGAAGCCACAAAATCTGCTTTCAATTTTTGTTTTCAGAATTCATTTCTTTTTATAGTTCACAATTAGTTTATTGCAATTTTCTAATGAATAAATTTTACTTGGTACTCAAAAATTACTGGATACTCATGATATCCTACATTCGATACAGCATGCAAGATATTTCCATATCGATTTGTCATAAAAATTCATTTCTGACTTCCATCGGAAACTATCATAGTAACCTTTATTTTTGCTTTCTATATTAAAAGTTCACGAAGCAGGGCAGTTGTGGCCCAAAAAAGACTTCAATATTCGCTAATACTTTTTAAGCCTCTTTTCCATATGAAGTAATCCATTTGTTTGTATGGAATTTCTTCGAGTGATTGTTTATTTTTTGGAATTCGTTCTTACATTCAAAGTTTTAAGTAATTTTTTTATAAAAAAAAAACTAAAACAGACGTTCATTTATTTTTTATTTAGTTTACGTACATTTCACAATTTTAATTATGATATTTTCCCAACCATGAATTTTCTATCGGCGCCGCTGCATCTCACTTTAGAGATTGTGAATGAAATTACCTTAGGTAATTAAAAGAAACAACACTTTTTTCTCTCTATTATCATAAGCGTCAAGTGGAAATAAATGACAACAACAACAACAATTAAAATTATACTCTTGGCTGAGTATAAAAAGTTCAAAAAACTGTTTTATCTATTTATCATCGCTATCAGCATTAGGCATCTTAAAGTTAGTTGATAATAAGGCTACCGTTTACTCGTTCGAGTATTAAGCAGCTTTGTCGTGAATTAAGTGACCCGTTGTGTATTGAGTTGAATTATAATTATGAAAATCTATTGATTTTTTATGGAAATTGAACGGCATTGGAAAATGTAGCTATTTTTAAATAAGCATATTGTAATGAGGCTATTATAAATATAAGGAAAATATGATATACATAATAAAATAAATTTAATGGAAACATTTGAGATGTGTTTTTTTAAAACGACATAGTTCCAGTTATGTTGAAAATTCATTAAATTCCTTCAGGACAGAAATATTATCTATATAAAAGAAGACCAAAGTTTCTACCCAAAAGTTCCTTCAAAGTTACAATCTTTTTTTATATGAAATGCCACGGTTGAACTGAACCTCTGTGCTGAAAAGGAGAAAATTTGACCTGAAGTGAAATTCGGAAAAATGTGCCTTCCGTGGGAGGGATTGAAGTAGACTATCCAAGGCCTATTTCGTTTGCTTCTAAATGAGAAAGAGAAACTGCGGGCTGTTATTAGGATTTTCAAATGAAATCTGAACAAAGATATTTTTATGAATTTTTTATGGAAAATCGATATGTGGATATATACTTATTCAAATTAAACATTTAAAAATATCGATATATTTAAACAGCGATATTTTTCGGTATATTACGTCCTATATCAAATGAAGGATATCGCAAATACCCCGTAATTTTTGAGTGCAAAGCAAATCTTAGCCATCTCAAAATTCCAATAAACTAATTGAAAACTGTAACAAGAAACGAATCATGAAAACAAAAGTTGAAAATAGATGTTGTGGTTTTGGTTTAGGCTTTGCTGGCAGACTTTTTCTTGGAAGGTACAATCTCTTGTGCATTTTATCTTCTCACACAAAACTTTTTCAACGTGCTCTTTCAAGTAGAGAGTGCCTTCAATTCTCTCCAACATTTCTCTGATTCACGTATTTCCTGCTCTAGCAAACATTTCCACGATAATTTAGGACGGCCGCATTAAAATTGCTTGTGTCTTTAATCTTTTCACGACGCATAGGACCCTTCCACAAAACTTTTTTAGTGTGCACGACCAGTAGCGAATGCCTTCAAGTTTCTCAAACATTTCCCCAATTCACGTATTTCTCTGCTCTAGGGAATGTTTCCACAATGATTTAGGATGGCCGCGTTTCCTGTTACCCGGAGAGTTTCACTCCAATATTTGCCAGCAAACTTCAACTGGTGATAATGTATACCCAATCCCTGCCTAATTTGATTTGAGTGGAAATCGAATTTTGACAGCAACTGGTTAGCAATTCCAAAACGTCCCAGGCCACCAAATTTTTAGTATTCATGCGATGAAAAGTTAAATATTTTTTGATAATTTTGAAAAAATTAAGCTCCTCTTTATGTATCACGATTCGTCTCGTTTTTTCGCATAAAAATATGCTATTATATTTTAAATTAAAGCAAAATTATTTAGCCTTTGCTTGATGAACAATTAGTAACAAATATAAAAATTGAACTAGCATATTTTTAGGCTTGCAAATTAGAGTCGAAACGAGACGAATCAAGATACAAAAAGAAGCCCTAGCTCTTTAACTTTCAAATGCGGAAAACCAGGACGTACTGGACTATAACTTTGTTCGACAAAATTGATCAGGACAACATCCTTTTTTAGGATTATACCATGCTTATTTTCTTCGAAATTTATTGGACTCTGTTATTATTTATTACAACTGAGCATTAATTATTTCATTGTACGTATAATCATTAGCACGTTGCGATACTCATGTAAACTTTATAAATCGGTCAATGCTTTTGCGTAAACAAAAATGACAAAACAAGAGATATATTAATTTAACCTGGTAATAGGGTATTAAAAGAATGCATAGCCTAATAATCTGATTTTCAACCGTTACGGTAAAACCATTCACTATATACCTCATAACGGCTTAACTGAATAAATTTAGTTTATTACCATAACAAAAAACGTAACAATAATTTTTAAAATTTCATTAGAATAATATTCGATAAACTTTGATTTGTTGTGGTAAATATGCAAAGTAAAAAAAAAAAATAAAAACATTTGTTATTCATTTAATTGTTATAGATAAGAGCGAGTATTTGTTTATACCATGTGGCGCTAAATTTAGTTGTCAGCTAGTCTGATTGACAGTGACTTACAATTCAGTTCTCTTATCATATCACAAATAGTTGGCATCGGCACTTTGGTCGGCTGTTTGTGTCATTAAAATGTTTGCTTATGATTATATTTATGAATTATTGTAAGATTATAGTATAACGACATTATGATGATACACGAGTACGCATATTTATTTTCCGATTAAGTATTTATTTTATTGATTTGTTAAGTTCGTGTGTATTTTTTCAATTACTGCCCTAATAATTGTATATTGTGTGGGTGCCGCAAAGTTATCGTAATGTTTTGAATTTATTACAAACATGACGTATGCAACCAAAAAAGTATTTAAGCAAAGAGCACATATTTGAAAGAGTACGCACCTAAAAAAAATGTTTTTGAAATCAAAGCGTACGCAAACAAATTTTACAACCACGTTTATATACTTTGTAGCGCAGAGGTTTACACGCAAACAGCATGTGAAAAAATAGTACGCAACCAAAGAAGACGCATTCAAAAAATACACATACACAAGGAGTTCGCAACCGTAGTTCACAAAATATTTGCAATATAAAAGTACGCAATCGCAAAGCATGTAACAAAGGATATCTAACCAAAAATTGCATGTTAAAAAAGTATACAACCGCAGAATGATGGAAATGTGCAAACAGTGAGACACTTTGGTGATTATTTAAAACCATCATCATTTAATTATTATGAAAGAAACTTTTACACAGATTTTACACATTTTTTGGAGGAAATTGGGTTCTGCGTCGAAATTTTCAAATTATGAAGTGAAATTAGTGAAAGCACATCCGAATTTTTTATTTTGAAAAACGTGTTTTTTTTAAATAGTGCTGGATTTGATTCTTCATATTTTCAAAAAAAAAAAAAAAAACCTTAAATTTAACATCTAAAATATCATTCAAAAATAAAAGAATATAAGTAGTGACTTATTGAAAAAGAAATATTTTCAAATATTATTTGGGATATATTTTCCGTAACAAGACAAAAACTGAAAAAAAGCAATTGCTCAGAAACTCTTGCCGAAAACTCTGCTTTTTTGTTGGCAGAAGGGGAAAAATTAAAGGGTCGAGGTACAGAATTTGTCATTTATGGCAAACGCAAAATAAAAATCACAAAAAGAGTATATACAAGAATTTCTTTCACAGAATTTCCTAGTGTAAACGTTGACTTGCAGTATTGACGTAGTTTACTTTAGAAATTCTCACTCTTAGAGAAACTTTTTTTGATACCAAATTTTTTTTTTTTTATATATATCATGCAAACTCATTTACATGCTCGTTATGTTCCATTTTCACTGTGACATGACAAGGGATTTATGTACCCGAAATACCATTTCACATTTGTAACATTTTACTGTTAATGTTGTTCTTGTTTTGTCATTGTACTCGTAGCGCTGTTGTTATTGTGGCTTTGTATGTTGTTAACGTCATTGGCATTGCAACTTCGCTGCAAAATTATAAATTTTACTCGCATTATTTTTAATACACATACATGCATACATGCATACGAATGTATGCTGATGATAACGGAATATAGTGGTTTTGAGCATATTTACTAGCAGTAGTGTCGAGAATATGTTACAAGCGAAGATACACAAATATACCAAAAATGTACGTGTCGGTGTCAGAGCACAATTGGAATTAAATTCAAATATTCAGCGCATTAACATTAACTTGATCTAGGATGAATTCAACAACTAAGATAATTGAAAAGAAACAGTTGCGATGAAAAATTAAATGACTTCAAAATTCTTTGACTCATATTTCTACTTTGCTTTTTGTGCGATTTGTTCCTAAGCAAACATTACAAAGCAGAAATGTCACAAAAAACCTTTTCTAAGAGGGTTGTCAAACTTTGAAATATTTTCCAAAAGAAAACAACGCTTAATAACAAACATTTTTGAAAATCAAAATGATCCTTGATCAATCTATATAAAGTCTACCTAACTTAAAAATAGTTATTGAGTTGTAAACTTAGTTTCAAACTTAGGGCCCGTCCATAAATTATTTCAGTCAAAATAGGGGGAGGAGGACCGGCAAAATCTCACCAAGGGAGAGGGGGGTCAACGAAAATCTCACGTCGACTTTTTAATGCAGAGAGTATACAATATTATATCAGATTACATCTAAAACTTATAAAGAAAATCTCACGGAAGGGAGGGGGGGAGTCCCACCAGAATTCACCAAATCTCACCAAGGGAGGGGGGGGGTTCCGAATTTTCAAAAAACACCTCACGTAATTTATGGACGTCCATTTACAAAACAGCAACGCATAAAATTCTACGAAAGTTTAAATGTGGTGTTCTGTGTCTTTCTGAGTATTTTCAAGAAGAAAATTAAGAGCAACACAGAATGAACCCAGCGAGTTTAATTATTATTAGAAATTATATGATTGCTACCGTGCTGTACCCCATTTAAATAAATGAGTTATTCTCAGTAACAGCTTGTTGAGTATTTCAGTAGTAGTCAGATAGTTTAAGCTATGCTAGAGCTAATGTCTTTTGGAGGTATTCGCTGTTAAGGCCTTATATTTAAAATGAATATATATGTATATATTATGATGAATTTCTAAAAGGTACTATCTAGTGCAGCGATGGGCAAAAGAGGAAAAATGAGCCAATTTTAGCTCTTTACATCAAACACGTCGTTTTTCTTAAGAAAAATAACCAAAACAACTAAACACTGCGCTTACCACTGTTACACACATTTTTATCATTTTGCTTTTTTTTATAGGAGCTATGCACGGGATTTGTATTACAGGGGAATCCCGCTAATCCGGATATGGCCTAATCCGGATCACACTGTAATCCGGACAGGGTGAAAAAAGTAAAAATTTCCATTTCCGATTTTTTTAATATATTTTGAATGGATTGTTTTTGTTTTTTGTTTTTGTTTTAATACCTACATTACTATTATTTGTTATAATAAATGAATTCGCATTAATAAAAATTTTTCTTCAATAATTTTTATATGTCTTTGATAATCCAGATCTCCGCATAGTCCGAATTGGGGTCGGTTTTAATTGATCCGGATTAGCGAGATTATACTGGTTTATTATTGTTGCATCATAAAGAAATAAACAAGAAACCGAAGCGAGCGAACAAGGAAACAACAATGCGCATATTGAAGATAGCTTCTCTCGTTTCGTTTGATCAGTGTACTTTTATTTCTGCACTCATGTTGTTCTTAATTGATTTTTGGAATTGGCTTTTGGTTTATTGTAGAATATTTATTTTGCTATAGAGATTGAATTTATGGTGTGGTTTTTTTCTATTGTTGTAATTGAAGTTTTTGCTGCTTTTGTTGTAAGTAGCTCCTACTTTCAAAATGTTACCCTCCTATGATGTAGTGCATGTAACCCTATGGGGTTGCAAACTTCTTTCTTTTTCTGAACTTTTTTAGAGTCCCTCTGTTGCCGTTTTAATTGCACATTACATTTTTATGCGCATCAAAAATGTCCATTAGAAATTACTGCACATATCATTTACTATTTAAAATGTGAAAGTATTCGTTAATGAGTGACTACACTATCGAAAATTTTAAAGAATTCTCCTACATTACTAGAGTTTCTTTCACGCCAATCGCAGTCACCCGAAACAAGTAACAGCTCTCAACAGTATTTAAGAACGCATTTCAGGTATTTCTATGGCTGTGCTGTTGCTATTTGCTATTGTTGACGATTGTGTTTTTTCATGCATAAAGAAAGTATCGTTGCTGGTGCTTTTACTTATAGCTCTACTTGAATTAAACAACCTAGGATTTAATAGGCCCCTTCACTTTATTTTTTTTACTTTGCACTCATTGTTTTTGGAACGTGGCATGAAACAAATGCTTCAAACGTTGCACAAGAAGCATACTTTACACAAAATTTCTTCGTGTAACTCTCTAAAATTCTACCAACATTTTCTGCGGTTGGTGATGCCATCACGCCCATTGAATTAGCAGAGTAGCATAAATTAAGCACTATAAAATTATGGCATTTAACACTCAGCAAAAGCAAAAACAAAAGGAAAAACAAATCAAATTTAACTAAGAAAAGAAAAAAGCATTTTTACCGCTTAGCCGTCACAAGCGTTGATAGTAAAGTTGGCCACCACGCCTATGCTGTTTAATGGACGTTAACGTTTTTATTTTTTTTTTTTTTTTGCTGAACTTTTCATTTTCAGCATATCTGTACTTTAGAATTTTGCTTGTGCAACGATAATTTTTATTGTTCGTTGCTGTTACAATTTTTAATTGAAAAAAAAGGTTTTAAATTTCTAGCTGTTGCAAACTCGTTTTAGGTTTCTTTCCAGAAATAACTGAGAGCTATTGCCTAATTTGAGAAAATTTTTTAAGTAATCTTGTGCCACTTGCTCTTTGTATACTAAATTGGTGCGTACTCTTTGGGCTTGGGGGAAAGTGCAAACAGTGAGTTTAATTTTTCCAGTGCATTCACCGACATGTCATTGCTGGCAATAATATTTCTTTTGAATTTATCATTCTATTTCCCATAAATTTGTGTTGCTCATCTGCTCCTGGAGTAAAATCGAAAAAACACAATAACGTGCTTCATATGATTATAACCCCCAAGCCCCCTGTCAAAATCTTTAAAGATGCACCAAGGTTTTTGGAGATAAGGTAAGCGCCACAGTACAGCTGTACTTGACACTAAATTATATGAACACTCCTGAAAACAGCCTCAACGATTTTTATAAATCTTTTAAGAAATATAATTTAGTACGTTACAAAGCAGATGAAGATGGTCTCAAACGTTTTAAAATTTGACTAAGGGAGCGGGGAGCGTAAAAACTTCCAAACGAAGAAGAATTTCCCAAATCTCAGTACTAAATAAACAATTTTAATGAAGTTTGGTATTGTTTTAGTTATTTTTATGAAATCATGATTTTAATGAAATTATATCTTAGGCCGAAGTACAACGTTGCGCCTTTCATTTCTACTCAATAATGGTTGTCAAGTTCTATTGGGATGCATCTGATGAACATTTCTATATGTGCTATTTTCATGACCAAAATTAACACTTAAGAGATGAAACGAAAGTTTGGACGTTCTAAATAAAGTCAGCGCTTGTTCATGAATAAAACCAGATTCCCCAATATAACATAATATATTACACACAATTTTTGAAAATTATTTTATAGTGCGCTTTAAAGTAGTCACAAAACAATTGAAATACTCAATTTATAGCAAGTCCAACTTTTCTTTCCGTCAATTTTTCTAAGAGAATATTTCAGCAATCAATTATAATTTTATGGTACTATTATGTTGCAAAATCAATAATCGCTGAAGTTGTCTAACTTTTTTCAAAATAGAATAAAATTTAATTTAAAAATGTTTGTGCTTACAAAAAAAAAGACTTATTTTACGCTGTAATTGAACACTGTCAATTGTTTTCCCAATGACATTCTTTAATGTAGCCATTTTGAGTGATAATTTTAAATTAATTATACACATTCAATTATGGCATCAGAATTTAAGAAAAAATAGTAAAAGCATAGAGTAAAAGTACATCTTTCAATTACTTCTACCACAAATAGACAAAATATCTCTGTAAGTGCACAAGTTTTCTCCCATTGAAAGCAATTAAACAAAACTTTTGCGGATCATTAAAGAAAACTGCACAAAAAACAGTAAACAACACCAGAGCTCTTTTCCAACCATCTGTCTGGTTTTTGCACAACCATTAAGAATTGTGTGTTACAAACCGGATTCAATAGAAAAAAGAGTGAAAACCTCCACTAATTGTAACAAACAGCAATAAAAATGGGTAGGAGAAAAAGTGAAAAATTCATTTAAAAGAATCAAATGAAAGAGAGAAATAAAAAACAACAAAGTAACATCATAAGACATTAGAGTTTGTTTTTTCTTATAAAGGAAAATCTAATGAACAAAAACATTTTGCTACAATAATAACGATGATGATGCCACTTTTTTTGCACAATAAATCGTGCGACAAGCTCGTGCAATATAGTAAAGTATTTGTTTACTGCATGCGGTTTTGTTATGCATTTCGCAAATTACACATAAGAAATAACCAAATATGAGATATACAAGAATTATCCAAGTGGGAAGTTTAGTAAAAGTTTTTTTTTTTTCAAATATGGCTTTTGCGGTTTTAAAATAAAATATAGTGGTAAAATTTTTAAATGCTTGAACAAATTTAAGAATGACAACATTTTTATAAAAAAAATCTCATGAGATTTTCCAAAAAGTTGCATGCAATTTTACAAATAACATGATATTTTAGGTATTTTTTAACAAAATTACTACAGTTGACAAATTATCACACATTTTGATTGAATTGAAGAATTTCAAATTGTTTATGAAAAATGCCACGAAATTTTGTAAAATAAGTCGCATGCGGTTTTACAAATTTAACGTTATTTTAGGTTTTTTAAAAAGAAAAAGGTCAGATTTTTGATTTTTTAAGAAACTTGCTGCTCAAAAAGCCCAACATTATATCATCTCAGCATGAAATCTAGCAGCGGTTTTAATGAGATCTCTCTGTATAGGCTTTGTGGCCTAGTAAAGTTATGTATATGGCTTTCTGCACATTTTTGTACGCTGAATTTTTATAAAATCTTCTATCAATTACAAAACATAAATGCAGAATATTTGTATTTCCCTCCTTTCCTCAACGTTAAGATTTTTTTAATTTTTCTTCATTTCCATTTTTATTCTTCATTTCTCCATTTTGTTTTCGGTGTGATGCAATAAATTCAGAATTGGATTTAGATTAAAAATATAGAGATCTGACCCATTGTAGCATCATCATTTTAAAGTTTTTTTGGGATAATCTCATGCGATTTTTTGAATTGTTTGTTAAATATCACATGTAATTTTTTTGTTAAATTGCAAGAAATTTTTGGTTTCCCAGAAAGTTGCATATTTTGCTTTGCAAATTTATAAAAGAAAATTTGGGAATAATTCGAATAAAATGAAAAACTATTAAAATTTTTTCTTAATTGAATCAATTGGCGAATTTTAAATATATGTTTTGCGATTTAAACTTCAACAAGTTGAGAAATTATGAAAGTCAAATAAAAAGCCTTTTATCAGGCCGCAAAACAAATTTCAAAATTAAGACTTAAGTTAATAATGAATAGCGTGAATATAAATTAGTAGGATGCACAACGCAAATCAAAAAAAAATTCAAAATGTGAGTTTCAAAATGAATGAACTATACACTCGTGCTTTTGTTCCTAATGGTATGTTCCGTTTCAGTCAACATGAGCTGTGTCTAAAATGCGCGTAGTTTTGTGGCACAAAAGTTGCTAACATGGCAGCATTTGTTTTACTCTATCAATCTTTATGCTGGCTTCAATTTTCAGAAAAACTAGCATCAATAGCTAAATAAAAAAATAAAGCTAATGCAACATAACAAGAAAAAATATCTAGCAGACAGCATATGATAAAAAAAATTTTTTTTTTCTTTTGCTTGCGCAAAGCTAGAGAGGGAACTTCAAGTATCGATTACATGAATCGTATCCAAGGCAAAATATCCCAGACCATGCACTCCTCACCTTGTAAGCAGGGGAATAGTTATTTCTTTTATGAAATACATTTTTATTAATCCGATGATGAAATCGGAAAGGTTAGTCGTTGGAATAAAAAAATTTTAAGAAGATTTTACTAAATGATCAATATCAAGTGATTTCAGTTAATTATAAAGCTTTTTTTGATAGTTTCGTACAATTTTATAATTTTCCTTATCTTAAGAGTGTTCAGTAATAAAATATCAGGTGTCAGTCAAATAAGACTGACACAAACAAAAAATATTCTAGCTGTAATTTCAGTTAAGTTAAGAATTTTTTGATATTATTTTATAGAATTGTATAACTATTTAAATTATTGAGTAAGAAATAATCAAGTGTCAGCTCAATATGATGACACAAAAAAAAAATTGTTCTCATGGGTAATTTAATTTATTGACGGAATATTTCGAAATAGTTTTATAAAAGCGTGTAGTATTAAAATATCGAATGTCATTAAGATATGACTGAAAAAATAAATTTCTCATGGATAGCATGCAATTTTTGTAACTCTTCCAAAGAGTATACAACATTAAAATATGAAGTGTCATTTAAATATGACTGCCACAATAAATTCAGAGTAATAGGGTATTTTTGGTGGGTTATGTAAAAGTGCTTCAGTCATTTCAATAGAGTTTTTTGACAAATAATGTGCATTTATGTAAAATATCAAAACCCAGTCACATATAAAGCAAAAGTTTTACATGAGTAATTTCAGTTAATTATGGAATATCTTCATAGAATTATTTTGTGGCGATTGTTTTTTGAGTTTTGTAGCCCCTTTCTTGCATATGTACATCTTACTTATTAAAATAGCAAGTGTCATTCAAGTATGACTGACGCAAATAAAATGCAAAAATCAAATTTTTTTTATAAAGAAAAGTATCGATACACAATGCGCTGTCTTTATGCAAAAGTGCACAAACATTTACTTTATACCGCACCTAGATGTAATTTGTTGCAGTAAATCAAATTACGTCAAAAACTATTAGTTTGACCCGCGCGTTGTCACGAGCGACGATTTTTCAGACTTTTTTTTCAAAACTATAATAAAAACATTGACTAATAGTAAAAAAAAAAGAAACCATAATGGGTAAAAACACAACCAGAGAGGGGACGCAGCTAGCAACAACAGACCGACTTATGATTTCAAAGAACAGGCTTCATAAAAAAAAAAAACTGCGCAGAGAGTGTAACTGAAGTCACTGAACTTGTTTGTGGGAGTTTTTTTTTTTTTTTAATTGTGGGGTAAGAGGGGGTAAGTAGGGAGCGTAGGAGCGCTTAAGGAGTTGCTTGTTTGGCAAAGTTAGCGCCATTTATATAAATTTACTGGTGATTTCGTTTGCCTGAAAGCTGCTTTAACAGGTTTTTGCTTTTAGTTAATAATTTTGTTTTTAAAGTGTATACATAGTAGTTTCTGTTGTTGTTATTTTTAGTGGTGTTCATTGGGTGAAAAGTGTTTAACACGTTTTTTGCGCTCCTCTTGCCCCCTTCTCTACTGCTGCTGCTGCATTCAAGTGAAAGTGATGTGAATTGGTTTTTATGAATTATTTGCATAAAACTCGTTTTTTTTTTCTTTTTGTTTTCTTTCATTTATTGTTTGGAGAGCTAAAAATAGTGCCACACTGTAGTTATTTTTACAAATGATGATTCAGATTAAATGAACGTATTTTGTTTTTGTTGCTGATAATAGCCATTAATCATAGGTAAAAGCTACAAAGGGAAAAATGTTGGCTTAATTTGAAGATTTTAATCAGAGACTGTAAATAATCGTTATTTTCGAAAATTAAAGCTATGAAGTCGAGCGAGTACCTCTAATCGAGAAATATATTTACGTATGCCGTTGGAATAATTTGTGATTTTGTAATTTTTATTATAAAAAACGTTTTTTTTTTTTGATAACGTTTTTTTTATTTACTGAATATAAAGACAGTTTTTTGGTTTTTCTTCTTTTTATTAATTAGTTTTAATTCGTTCTTTCGCAGTGTTCTCTAGCCGTTTTTGAACCAAAATTATTTAAAAAAATTTGTTTTTGACCTTTAACTATTGGTTATTTGGTTCAGAAATAGCTAGAAAGCGCAAAAATTGTTGGAAATTCTTAAATTAAAGAAACAAATTTCGGAATTTCGGTTCAACAAATTCTCAAGCCCGAATTTTGCAAAAAGTTTTCATTTTTTATTAAAGACCAAAAAAGAAAAAAAAATTAACTAATAATAATAAAAATATTAAAATGATTTGTTTTTTCAAAAATCGAGCTCCGAAAATTTTTTGACATTTTGGTCAGCTTTAATTTAAAAAAAAACAAAAAACTTAATTTTCGACGAGATTTGCGCTCTCTAGTCATTTTTGAACCAACAAAATTTTAAGGAAAATAAATAATAAAAAAAGAAATTTTTTTTTTTTTAAAATTCAGTCTCCTACGATTTGTTGGAATTCTAGTTAGTTTTAATTTGAAAAAAAAATGTGCATTTTCGAATAGATTTGAGCTCTCTAACCATTTTTCAACAACAAAAAAATTATTGAAAACAATTTTTGGGCCTTTAACATAAAATAATAACAAATGAAAGTTTTTTTCAAAATTCGGTCTCCGACGATTTGTTGGATTTGATTCAGTTCACTTTTAAAAAAAGAATTGTGCATTTCCGAGCAGATTTGCGCTTTCTAATTACTTTATACTAAAAAACTTGATTAGGAACCACTGTGCACGACATGATCGCAATCCAAATTGGCTTTAGATTTCAAAATCTTTAACCCTCAAATGTTAAAATTGCCATTTTTGTTCGTGATCTGAAAACCTTAACTTTTTCGCAATCTAAATGAAACTTATAATTCCTCACAGCTTTGCAATGCTGAAGCTAAATTTAGCCGCAAAAGCTCTGTAGACCGTCAGAATTTCTGAACGCTTTAATTAAAAATAAACACGAATTTACCTAAAACCGCTTTAGTTAATATTTCAAACTTTAAAAATGTATTTAAAATCACTCGGGAAAATCATTCCAATCCACGTCTTATGTCAATCTTGATTAGCTGCGTTTAGAAATGCTCAAACAACAATTTTGAAGTAGAATCAAGTTATTATATAAACGTAACCCTAGATACAATTGAAAACTTTACCACAGAATGCAAAAGTCCCTAAACATAAACGACAACAACAACATTCACCAAATAGCGGTGACCTAGTTTTCCTCAATTTTAACGTTCCGCTGCCGTTAACTTGGCTCTTGCTTACTAAATCACACATTTGTACTTTATAACAAGAACAACAATAACAACAGCGCTATACATTCAACCATATTAGCAGTGAAAATGTGAGATTTACGCTACGTTAAAATAAAACCATCAGCCATCAAACAACATCAGCCGAACTCATTCAAAGTATCTAACGCAAACTTCAACTTTTATTTTTTCTGATTTTTGTTTTGTTTTTATGCTACACTCGTACAAAAACATCTCATGTTTAACTCTAATCAGGGTTGAAAAATACAAAAAAAAACATCTAAATGAATGAGCCAAAAATTAAATTGTAAAAAAAAAAAAATAATTTAAGATAGTAAAGGAAATAAAGTACGATGATATCAAGCACGTTACGAGAAAGCACAATCCAATGGTTAGTTAGATAAAATTGCAGGTATGTTCTATGACGTATTTCATAGCACTCTACCATGAGTGTTGAGTTTTTAGCCTCAAAATGTCCGTGAGCAATTTAAGCTGTGAATAGACAGTTTAACTACGCTAAGTTTCAAACAAATTAAGGCACATTTTTCTTACTAATCAAATATTTAAAATTGAATTTGTTCTTAATAACTTAATTTGACTTTGAAGTATGAAAATAAAGCGTGTTTCATTAACACTTTAAAACATTAATTGTGAATTGTTAATCGTGAACGAACGTGACATTCAGTCCTTATCATAACAGTCTTGCCAAATTTTAGTCACGAACATATCGTTATTATTATAATGGCTGAGATTTAACATCTTTCAGTTGGGGCTTTTTTATATATTAGTTCTATGCCGATAAGCTAGAAACGATTTCAGAGCTGAAGAGCGAAATCATAAGGAATAGTTGTGCGATAGAGCATCAATTATACCGAAATGTTTTCGAATATTTGAACATGTTGGGTGGTGTTGTCCAACATTTGGTCCATATTATTTTTGACACATATGTAATTACCATGCGCCAAATTTTTTTCAAGTTTTATCGATTTTATGTAAATGGCGGCTATGAAAGAACGTGTATGACAGAAAATTTAAGCTGGAGTGAACTGACTAGAAAGTACAGCGACACGCTCACGTTGTTGCCATATTTTCGCATTTTTCGACTTTTTTCATATTTTCGACGTTATGCGACTTCTTCAACAATTTTCGACTTTATCAACATTTTTCGTCTTCTACGGCTATTTCAATCTTTTTTCAACATTTTTGCTATTATTTCAATACAGTTCAGTTTTATCAACATTTTCCGACTTTATCAACATTTTTTGACTTTATCAACATTTTTCGTCTTCTACGACTATTTCAATGTTTTTCGACTTTTTCAACATTTTTCGACAATTCTGCGATTATTTCAATATTTTTCGGATTTATCAACATTTTCCGACTTTCCGAAAATTTTTCGACTTTATCAACATTTTTCGACTTCTACGGCTATTCCAATATTTTTTCGACTTTTTCAACATTTTTCGGCATTTCTGCGATTATCAACATTTTTCGACTTTATTAAAATTTTTCGGCTTCTACAACTATTTCAATGTTTTTCGATTTTTTCAACATTTTTGCGATTATTTCAATACATTTCGGTATTAAAAAATTTTCCGACTTTATCAAAATTTTCCGACTTTATCAACATTTTTCGTCTTCTACGACTATTTCAATGTTTTTCGACTTTTTCGACAATTCTGCGATTATTTCAATATTTTTCGGATTCATCAACATTTTCCGACTTTCCGAAAATTTTTCAACTTTATCAATATTTTTCGACTAACACGACTATTTCAATGTTGTTCAACTTTTCAACATTTTTGCGATTACTTCAATATTTTTCGGTTTTATCAACATTTTCCGACTTTTCTAACATTTTTCGATATTATTTCAAATTTACCGAAATTTTTATGAATATTTCAATGTCTTCGACTTTTTCGAAATTCTTTATTTTTTTTGAAAAAACATTTCAACCTTTTCAACATTTTTCAATACTTTATTTTTTTTTTGGCAAACCGTAATTTTGTACGATTAATCGGTTGTTAAAAGAATTATAATAATATTAGTGCAGTACAATTAGCTTCAATTATTTTTTTTTTTTTCGTGTTTCTAACTTCACATATTTTTTTTTAGTTTTTCATATCATTTACTCAAAAAGCATGTTTCAGATTTAAAAATATATTGAGTACAGATTAGTAAACAAATCGATTTCATGCTCACAAACCCTTTATTTTTGAAAAAAAAATATAAATTATCAATCGTGACAAATAGCTTTTACGAAAGCACACGTTTTTAAATGATAAACTTTTTCATATTTGATGAAGGAACGTTAAAAAAAGGAGTCTTTGAAATCTACACAGAATAATCGAGTTACTGTAACTTTTAATTATTTCGTTGCATCAATTTTTACACATGTTATAGAAACGTTTGATTTATTTTAAGGAACTTTTTACCCAAATACATACAAGAAATCTTACTTAACCCTTAAATGTATAGCGTACCATATATGGTACGTGCCTAAAATCATAGCCAAATATACCCAAACAAACTGCATCGCGTTAAGTTTTGCTCTAACTTGTAGCAGGCGTTACCAGCTTTTACATAAATGCCTCTTCAGCTCTCCGATGTTTATTTTCAGCTCCCAGTAAGTAAGCTGTCGAAGTGGTCGGACGTTGTGTTTACAAATAATTTTAAAAGTGATTTTCATCAGTGAATTGTATATTGATAATTTCCATTATTCTTGTAAAAAAAAATCTTATTAAGAATCTAGTCCGAACTCGATCACCTGGAATAGTTTTTTTACCTATTTTTCTAAACTTGGAACACTGCACAAATCACACTTTTTGAGCTTTTCCGGGAAAACGGTGCATTTTCCAGGAAAATGAATGCTCATACTGGGGGCTGACTTCATGCATTTAAGGGTTAAACAAAGTATACATATGTATTTTTTCGGTGTATAAAATAAAAATCTAGAAAAACATAAATTATTGCTTCTTTACTTATTATACATTAAATTAACATTAAGCGATGCTATCATAATAAAAAAAAGTGTGACAGCCAAAAGGGAGAAAATTGCATTAGCAATCAATAAACTTTTTGATTGATGTCCTTTTTATTGAACAAAAGCATCATTAATATAAAAATTTGACATACGAATTTGCAGCAAAAGGTTTTCTTTTTAATGCTTTTTTTATTATGTACGATATTAAAAAAGTGCTGCTACTAATAATGCTGTAGAAGAGCAATAGCAAAATGTAATATGAACCAGCGAAAGCTCGTAAATTATAATAATAAACGAGCAAAAAATTCTTGGATTTGAAGCAGTTGCAAGCATATGTCAATGATTTTGGTTAAAGCTTTTTTTTACTTTATTAATCTTATACTCAGCTTACTTATTATCTCATTTATTTTCATTAATTTTTTTCAAATTCACCAATATGATTGATGTCTCAAGAGACAAGTTAATACTTTGATATTATTTTACAAAAACTGTAACAAAATTTCTTAGTCCTAATCATACCGTTTTCTTATTTTGTAAAATTCCATTTTATAATTTATTTCGCCCTCTTTATTTGCCGTTGCTTTAAAAGTAGTGCAAGAAGTATCGTATTCCGGAAGTTAGTGCATTTCTTTTATGTGGCTTTAGCTATGTTACTTTCTTTATTACGGTATGGAGACACCACTTAAGCAGGTCAGCCGAACATTAAAAGTGTTAATAGAAAAAGACATAAAGGCAATAAATTATAGTTACTAACGTTGCTAAGTGCACATACAACAACAATGAAAAATTATAAGCCAACTTATAATAAAGATTCATTACTTCACGAACTAATAAGCCAGCGAAGCATAAAGGAAGCCTTTCGTATTTCAATTGATTTTTTACTGACTACTCTTTTATCTTCGTGATGTTGGTAAGAAAAAAACGCATAATTTATTAACCCATCGCCGTTGATGAGCCAAAAACTTACGCGAGCAATGACATCGGGTGTGATGGATTCGTTATTTTTCTCTTTTTACTTTGTTTTTTTGCGAAAAAAAACGTATAATTGTTAAAATAGAATTATTTCTGAAAAATCTTAAGTTACTAATTTAAGCATCCTTTTCTATAAAAACGGAGAGTACAACAGAGCTTTTAAAAAATTGCTCAAAGCGAGCACTGTGGGTAAAAAATTTATTTATCATAGATCACTTATCACAGTGATATTAAAGTTTCAAAACAATTAGTTGTTTGTCTTTATCTTTATTCCCTGCCAGAGCACAGTGTCTCCACAAAAGACTTCCACCGAACAACGACATTATCAAGTGACTTCAATTCTCTTCAGAATTTGCCCGATTCACGGATTTTTCATCGATTACTATGCACTTAATAATTTTATTTTAATGAAATTTCGTTTGGGGGTAACCATATTAACCAATATTCGCTAATTGCCACGAATCATGAAATTCATTTAATCAGGTTAGATTAAAGTGGTGGCTAAGCAAACAGGCTTGAAGCCATAAGTAGCACTGATTGTGCCTTTTTAATACTACATTACGTGACCCGGCGAATTGTTGAATGTTAAGATAGCTATGCACATCCAGTTAGCTTTATTAAAGTAGTATAGCAAAGATCCGATTTCAACTTCAGCAAATTTTCTGTCGTCGTTGAAGAAAGGTATACCAAGACCTTTCAGTCTGATTCTTGTTAAGGCTGGAGAGCTGCAAAGAAAGTGCTCGAGTAATTCATTCCCGAAGAATTGAATGGGATACCTAACCTTTGAGCATGCTTGTCGATTGCCCAGTGTCCAGTGCAGGTCGCTGTGATTTTTGTGATTTCAAACCGGCTCCCAGACAGTAAGTAGGTGGTACTCAGTTTATTATAAGAGGGTCAGATTGAGCTGGCTGTTTTACAGGTTTGTAAAGACTTCTAGTGGTTTCCGGCTACAGATAGAAAATGTGAGAAAATGTTCTTCTTAACTAAGGCGGGAGGAGTGAAAACACGTTTCGGTGCAGTTTCATTAAGAGCGAAACCACGCCTTGCTAGTTCATAAGCCCTTTCATTTCCCTCAATGTTCCTATGGCCTGGAACCAATATGAGAGTAATGTCAGATTGATGTCTTAGCTTGACAGCTTTTTTTCTACATGGTTCTACTAGCTTCGATTTTATTTGTGCCGAGCTCAAAGCTTTGATTGCGGCTTGGCTTTCGGAGAGAATTGGTATCTTCATCTCTGAATTAATACAGCCCACTAATCTGCAGGCTACAATAATGGCAAAAACTTCAGCATGGAAAACGCTGGCTGAATCAGGGAAATGAAAAGATTGAGAGATCTCTGGGTCTTTTGAGTAGACTCCTGTGCTTACTTTACAGCCTTTCTTAGACCCATCGGTTCATTTAACTACTAAGCAAACTTTTATATCAACTAAATTAGAAAAAATTTACAGCAAGTCGATTATTGGTGGAACCCCTAGATATGTCAAAAATTCGAACGAACTGGCACAGCTTAAAAGAACGTGCCATGGATTGAAATAGTTAGAATAAGACTCAGGCTCTATGCTTCTAAAGCAGTTTAAGGATATTAGTAGTGCTATCTCGATAGCTGGAACTTTCACGTTTAAGTCTTTTAGCTTCCAAGCTTCTTTCGGTAATTTTTGATATTATTTCAAGTTATTTGAGTTATCAATATTGACTATTAGTTATCTAAATCTGTAACACAAAGAGTGACCTAAATTTGTAACACAAAGAGCATAAATCACACCGCGAATGCATTTTTTTTTGGTATGATGCTTAGCAGATTTTCTTGACCAAATTTTTCATGGGCGTAATCGGATAGAGCATGTTTTTTATCTTTAAAGTTTTTAGAAATTTTTTCTTAAAAATTGAGCACTTACACAGAAAAAACAGAATTGGTAGAATCAAATAATTGCAATTCTATGAATAAAATTTCTAGAATTCAATTATTCATTTCTTTAAATTAAAGAAAAAATTTGCAAAATCAAAACACCTTATTTGTTAGATTTTCAAATTATCTGATTTTACAACAAAATAATTTAGCTTAATCAGCTAAATGTTTCACAGTTAGTGCAAATAGAAAACTTCGTTACTGAATTAAAAAAATCAATTCAAACTTTGGAATTTTTAACCAAATCTTACTTTTCACTCTAATGAACTAAATAGTTCTTAAATAGTTTGTTCTTTACATTTTAGGTGAATTATGTAGAATGTTTTTTTGTAACTTATTCTTCCATTTGCTAAATGGTAAAAATAATTCTTTGATTTATCTAATTCATTCTATGTTTGAACCAAAGTTTTTTTTTTTAAATTTAATGAATTAACTGAACAATTTATCAATTGTTTAATACTGCAAAAAAAAAATTCGCTAAAGCCAGAAATATTTATTTAATTTAACAAATTTTAATTTTTATAATTCGTTGAATTTTCCAAATCTTTAAATAATTTTTCTAATTAAAGTTCGTTAATAAAACCAATGAATTAATTGAAGCAAAAAATGTTTTAGTTGAATCAAAGATTGACAGATAAAATTCCTTGAAAATACGAATTAAATATTTGCAATATTTACAAATGTTTTTTTGAAATCAACGAATTTATTTTGAGTTTCAACAAAAATTGTAGGATGAAAAACAACAAATCACGATTTGATATATCAGACAAACTGTTTCTATGACTGAAAATCATACAAAAAATTCATTGAAATCGGACACGAAATTGTTTGATATCATAGAATCTTCTGTGTAGTAACATCAACGATTGAGAGAATTACTTTAAGCCCACGCTATATTTGGTGTAAAATGTAAAGAATATTAAGGCAACAAATTCCAAATATGGGCAACCAGCAACACAAGGAAGAATTATAAATTTAGTGCAAACATAAAATTGCAATTTGCCATTTTTTTGTTTTTCTTTTTGTTACTGTTGTTTGTTATATTTCCCTAAGCTGATTATACTATGACTATGTATACAACGAGTAAACTAAAAGTCACTGCATACAAGAGTAGGAGATGGAGCTGGTACAATACACACGTTTTAAACAGTCAGTTGGCACTAAATAAATGCAACTTTTGTTTTTATCAAGGACTTTGTTTTTTAACAATCCGCTTGAGATTTTGGCTTAAAAGAAAGGAAGTTTATTATTAAAAACAATCAATAGTGCAGTTGAAAGTTTATATGATCAGCTACACTGGCTAACAAAAGAGCAGATTACGTTATGTTAGTCAAAGTGTTATGAAAAAGTCGATAAATTTAAAAAAAAAATCAAACAATGTCGAGAAATCGAAAAAAGTTAGAGAAATTACAAAATGTTGAAGAAGTAAAAAAAATGCTGTAAAAGTCGAAAAACATAAAAAAATGCGCTAAACTTGAAAAAGTCGAAAAATGTACGAAAAAAATCTACCCTATACTACGTAAGCTTGCTTATTAAAAAAAATATATTATTTTTTTATGGTTTTTGATGTTGTTAGTCTACAGACTTACGCCATCTCGTCAACATTTTGAGACATTCTACTCAAAAGTACCGAAAATTTAATTTTAGCATTATTTTTTGTCCGAAGGATTCAAAATTTCATGTATAAAATTTTTACATACAAAGAAAACATTTTAGGCCAATCCAAGTAAAAACACTTTTAGCCTGGGTTCTCAACAGATCTATGCAAAAACGTATACATGAAACTATGAAGCCTGGAAATTCTCTTTCATCGGCTCAAAGGTCACTGATGATTCCATTTAGCAATGAATGGAACTAGTATGGCTTTGGACGTTTTTTGTTGTTATGTGCTTTTGTGAATACTTTGGTGTTAAGTCAGATCAATAAAATAATTAAAAATAATTTTTTTTTTATTACTAAAAGATTTTCGTTCCCTGTAGATTTTATAAAATTTATTTTAAGTCGATCTCATACATGAATCTTACTCAGAATTTATGCATAACTGAACAAATAAGACTTTTATTTTTACACTGCAGCTGAATATGAAAACAACAAAAAAAGGATATACAACCCAAAATTTTATATTCAGGTCACTACTGCTATGTTACATTTACAACATGCAAAAAAAAAAGCAACCAACAAAATTTTTTTTTAAATTGAATTTACAAGCCAAATATCCCTGTGCAGTGAAAAAACAATCGAATTTTCATTGAACACAAATTCTTCGCCGTCAAATATCCTGCTCATGCCTTCGCCATTTACGGCATTCTTTCACATTTCGGACGGCAGTCTAACCCATTCCACGATACCGACATGTACCCTCAATTCCTGCATTTTTTTTTTTGTTTTTTTGCTTTTGTTGCCAAGGTTATGGCTTGAGTTAAGCACATGTGTGTTTATGTGGTATGGTGTGGGTGTAAGTTTTGGGTTTGTGCCTTAGGTTGTACAATTTAAAATTCAATTTCAAATATTTGTACAAAAAAATATCCAAATACACAGTACGATAAAACCATTGGAAAATTACATAAATTTACCTAGGTAAAATTTGAAAATAGAGTTCTAAGAACTTGGATATATCACGTATATAATTTGATATTTTCCTAGACCTTTCGCAACAAACCAAAAAAAGTTTTGTCGATTTGCCGTTAGGTTTGATTGCTCCGAGATCGTCAAAAGCTTTAGTATCTAAGTTCCTTATGGTTTGTAAAATGTTATTAGCATAGTTTGGTTTGTATAAAATTGGCGATGCTACGCCCCCTTTATAAGAAAAAATAAAATTCATCATATGAAGAGCTGAGATGCAAAACCCGCGAAGTCCATATTTTGTGTTTTTGGGAAAATCGAAAAAACTGTTTTCCAATGAAATTTAACTGTAGTAAAATAGTAGATATATCTATTGTAATAGTTGTCAAAAGTTATTAAAATCCTGATTTTTCATTACATTTTATGACCTAATCTATAAGGACTACAATAAAAAAACTTTTGGACTTGGCGGGTTTTGAAACAAAAACTGTGGACTTGGCGGGTTTTGAAATTGAAAACGTGAACTTGGCTGGTTTTGAAAGTGAAACCTCGGGACTTGGCGGGTTATGAAAAAATATTAATAGCAAAAGGTTTCGAAATCATTTTTTAAAAATGGCTAAGTTTGAATTAATTCCAAAACATTTGAATAAAGGCAGACTGAAATTTTAATTATACAATATAATTTCCATGTTAAAATAACATAAAACTATTTGTATTTATGAAAGCCAAATCTTTTTTAATGAAAAATTGGACTTGGCGGGTTTTGATTTTCAGACTATTTTCAGGCTATGATAAAAAGAATTTATCAGAAATTATTGCAATCAAAAGTTTGTGAGGGGAAAATTTTTTTTTTACAATTAAGAGTATGGAGGCTTGTAAACAAACATTTTTTCTGTCTCCTCCTGCAATATCTCACATTTTCATTTTTTTGGACTTGGCGGGTTTTGCATCTCAGCTCTTCAATATCTCATCAACTATTTGACGCAAATGAAAAAGACTAAGTACGAGCAAAAATAAGTTTCAACAAAAAAAATGGGCGGTGCCACACAACTATGTGACGCAGATTGATAAGATTTTGTAAATAAGTGTCTTATGGTTTGCAAAATATTTTTAGCATAGTTTGGATTGGAAAAAATCGGAAATGACACGCCCCCTTATATAAGAGAACAAATAAATTAATAAAAACTATTTGACGCAGATGAATGAGACATCGTACATACATAAAAGGTACGGGCAAAAATAAGTTTCAATGAAAAAATGGGTGATACCACGCCTTCTATACGAGAAAAAGCTTAATTTTTATGTATATCAGCAACTATTTGAATCAGATGAATGAGAAATACATAAAAGACAAGAAATGTAACCAAATTAAACCCCACCTACCGGTAAGAGCAGAACAACGTGTGCTAAGCCTGCTAGCTATATTATACATATATTGAAAAATAGATTTTCTGTGTAGATTTTCGGCAATAGTGGAGTAATTGATATGCCAAGTTTTTTGTTTATCATACTTTTAGACCAAAATTTTGTATCAATAGCAAACGTGTTTAGACCAGAGCGCTAATAACCGAAGAAACGGAAATATTTTGTATATAAATAAAACAATTGCTAATGCAATTTTAACTATGCAGTTTGTTTTGAAATATACGTACATGTGCTGTTTACTTTTGTTAAATAAATATGAAATCAGATCTAATTTTTGTGAGTTGAGCACGATTTATTTGTAGTTTCTTGCGTCATGTTAGAAATCTAAGATCTTTTTGCTTAAAAGTGCAAAAATCGTTATTTTATTTGGAAAAAAATTTTGAGTTTATTTTTTATTTTTATTACACAATAATCGTAAAAAGAATCAGAATTCTGACGTGATGAAAATAGAGCTTAACTTAGTATTGCTTTTTTCTTTGAATTTATATTTAAAAAAAGGTGCAGCAATATTTAAAAATAAATGTCTTGCTGAAATCATACCTTCAACAAAATTTATTTTTTCCGTGAATTTTAAAAGCGCTGTAATAAAATCTTAACTACGTACAATATACTCATCGAAGAAATTAGAGTTTCTTCCTTATTTTGTCAATGTTATGGAACTTAAAAATATTTCATCCTTATTATTTGCTTTTTATTAAGCGTAGCAGCCTTTTTTATGGCAACTGAAGTAAAAAAAATACCAGGAAAAAAATATTTTTTGTTTTTTTTTTTAATCTGAAACATCTAGTGAATAATGTAACTTATGAACAGAACATATTGTAGTTTACATGGCTTTTTAATGACTTTTGTTTGTTGAGTCTTTCACAAAAAACTTTAAGCAAATAAATAAATATTAATAGTTTCATTAATGAACTAACCATAGTTCTCGATTTGTTAGTAATAATATTAATTTCAAACACGAAGATTATGCATTATCTTGTTCGGTCCCTGATATGCAACATACATATATTTTTATACATTAAACTTATCAAAATATTAGTTCTAAGGCTGTTTACAGTTTATGCGTCTCAAATCATTTGAATAATGTCATTTTTAACATTGGTTAAGATTCATGTATACTATTTATACAAAATTGCTTATATAAAAATGGTTTGTAACGCTTTGGCACAAAATATACTAAGCCGATTTTAATAATTTATTTTTAAAAACAACATATATTTGCTAAAGAAGGTTATTGGGTACTTATTTTTTTAGAGTTAAGTACCCTAACGGTATTATTAAATTAATCAATTAAAAATTTTATATTTATTTAATCATTCAGTTCAAACCTTTTTTCACTGTACTAAATACTGTGTATACTTTTATACTAATATTAGAGCTCAAAATCACCAAAAAACATCTTACTAATTTAAGGTACAGCACTTGAGGAAATTTTTAAATTCACTAATAAGCTGACTCTAAAGGTTGCAAATTCTCTCGATGAAGCTGCCAACTTATTTGCGAAATTTTTTAAATTCACTAATAAGCTGATGATGATGAAGTTGAAAACATTCAATGCTGTTAGCAGCGTATCACTTGATATTAGATAACTTTAAATATACAGCAAAGATATTAGTAAAGAAATTTTCGTCTGAAATTTTTCGGTTATTAGTAGTTTAAGCCAAATTTAACACGGGTCATTTGGGCTAGGTTGCCTAGTAATTACGAAATACTACAGATTGATATCAATATATATCTCGGGAACCAAAAGTCAGATCGGAACAAACGAAAATCAATTTTGAAGGAGAAGGCTAGTACTTTCATATGCTGCTAGAAGTTTTGTTGTGAAAAATCAATTCGTGTAACATAACTTCCAAAATACATAAAAACGGTGATTTTTGCACTTTTAAGCTAGGATATCTCGAAAACCTGTGGTGATGGAGCAATTCTGATTTGACATTTTTGGATTTGGACTAAGCGTGCCAAAAACTTTCGAAAAAGTATAGTCTGATGTCTGGGTTAAAAAGCTTGTCGGCCTGTGTAATCAGCTGTTTATCAATTTGTAATCACACTATGTCTCAATTATGCATTAAGCTTTAGCAGTGCGTAAATTGAGTAGCAGTGCATACTTTTTATTGTTGGAAAGTTGTCAAACTTTCACAATCCACTATTAAGCAAAATCACTTGATGCATTTTGCTGCAGCGCGTGAATACCCATACTATATCGTACGTTGTGTAAAAAAATAAGATCACAATACAAATTAAAAATGGTTTTAAATAACAAACTGATACTTCAGCAAATAATACTGGAATAAAAGTTTTTAGTGTGCATTTTTGCAACATGATATTTAATTTTATTTTCTTGCTAAGCAAGAATCCGCTGTAATTCAATAAGCTGGTAGTTATTTTATCTTATTTTTTTCAAATACTTTTTGCACAGTTTTTGGAAAAGTTTTTTTAACTTTTTTACTATTTCATGCTCAGATTTCTTATTATATTCTATTTCGTAGTTTGTTTGACATTTTCTTCGTAAAAAAAAAGTATAAGAGAAAAATTCAGATAATTCCATCCGCTTAGTACTGCTTCGAGTTGTACGTATGTACATTAAAGTGAGACAAGAATCGCAAAATTGAAAGAGCAATTCAAATAGCAAAATCAAAACAATTTATCAGCAAGTTAAAAACTTATGTTACTTGAAGTTGCACTTGATAAGCGCAACGGACTGGATTTGTTTGGATCCATTTGGAAGTATAGTACAAGTGGAAAAAAAAATTGTTTTTTTTTTACATGCCAGCTTATCGCAACTTTTGAGGAAACACAATAGAACATTGTTTGTAAATATATGGAAGAAAAAATGATTTCGAGCATCTGTGATCTTGAAAAACACTGAAAAAGATTCCACATAAGCGCTTAAAATCATTAATAACTACTTATATTTCTTATAGTGTTATTTATAAAAATAATTACGAAGCATTTATAACTTTTTTTCGTAGTTTTCGGAAAGGTTCAGCATACTGTATATGGGGCTCTCTATAGAAATTTCGGGATTGAGGTAGAGAAAAATGACATGTCGTATGAGTAGCATATCAGTGACCACACGATACAAAAGTCATTGTTTACCAAATACTACCAGTACTCAATAGTCTTTCATTTTTAATTCTAAAAATATGAAAAAGAAAAAATTTTTTATTCAAATGAAGCAATCGAAATTTAGTAATTTTTAAAAAAGTCAGTTTTTGTTGGACTTTGAGTGCTTGTAACTTCATCAAATCTTATTCGATTCAAGGAAACAGCATACCGTTAGAAAGGGAGTGAAAATATCTTTGGAGTGCTGAAAAGCGTTTTTGATTCGAAATAAAAATTAATCGAGATATAGCCAAATAAATGAAAAAAGGGCCAAAAAAGGGGTTTTTTGGGGATATCTCGGAAACGATTCTTAAGAAAAAAAAATGGTTGCCATTTTTGGAAACTACGCCTCAAAATACATAGAAAAAAGTCTATGAGAAACCCGATCCTTTTTCTTGTAAACTAGTTTTATTGATTTCTTTGAAAAACAATAAAATTTTTATGCATTTTTCGTCCACCCGGTACCACTATAATATTTATAGCGTCAAAACTAATTGAGGCTCCACGATTTTTTTGACGAATTCTGGTTTGGAAGGGTTCAATGCATCTCTGTAATTTTTTTTCAGATTTATTCGAGGCGGAGCAAGTCATTAAAATTCAATTGTTGATAGAAAAATTACTAATTAACAACAAAAATGCAAAATTTTTGCAACTTTTTTTTTTAATACATAAGTAAGTTCAACTTATTATCTACAGAAATTAAAAAATTTCGTCACGATCAGTCAAGCAGTTCAAAACTTAAAGCATTTTAAAAAAAAGTTTAATGAAAACTTTGACTGGCAATAATTATTGCAACAACAATTTTTTTTGAAAAATTTTTCCGTACACTAATTTCTACCACTTGCAGCTACTGATTTATATGAAAAACTTTAAAAAACATTTCAGACATGTCGGTTTCGCGTATTCTGACCCTATTATAAATAACGAAAGCTGTTTAATTCATCTAGTGTTTTTAATTTTGTTTTCCTAGGTATAACTATTTTTTCAACGCAAGCGCCTTACGCTGAGTGAAAAAGTTAAAATAATTGAATATGGTAAGAAAGGAATACAATTAAAAGTGCTCGCAAATATATATGGCGTAAATAAATGCCAGTATCTTCAGTAAAAAGCACTTCTATATAACGAATTTTTCGACTTTACGTCTGACCCGTGCATTAATTAGTTCGTTATATTGGACGTCTACGGTATATTGTAAATTAAAACTAATTACACAGGTCTACATATAGATATATGTAGAATACATAAGTTCTGGTATGGTCGGATAACTAGAAGATTTTAATTTACGATATTTTGGAGAAAAATTAAGATATCGGTATAGGGTTTTGAAGGGGAAGAGTAGTACTTTCACACGCCGGTAGTAAGTTTGATCAAAAACTTGATTTGCAATGTAATATACTTCCGAATATAAGAAACGGTACCTAAGTGTCCGAGGTATTTTAATTTTTTCGTAAAACTTCAACGAAATCGAACATAACCCTGTCTTTCGCAGGTTTGAGCTACGAAATTCAAAGATTGGGATAAATATTTTTAAGCCTCAAACTAAAATATAGGCACAAGAAATATTAAATACATCTACAAAATTTTCAAAATAAACACCCTAATAAGTAGAATATCAAAAAAAAAAAATTTTGCCTAAAACATATCATGTGATATATCTCAATGAATTTTTTAAAGAATACCTAGAAAATTTTTATAATTCAATGAAATTTTGAGTCTTTACTGTTTTATGGAAGTTCTCAATAGATTTTGTACAAGTTTTCATGATAATTTAAACTTGGTACGGGCGCATTTATTTGACATTTCGTTGCATAACTAATGAGTAAATTTGTACTTTACTTTTAAAGAAAAACATTCATTTTCCGAATAAATAATATGTTTAATTCAAATTTCAAATTGGGCGCTCTTATTGGCACATCCTTTACTGTAAGAAGATATCAAAAAATAATTTGTGCATGGCATTTGTGAAGATAAAATCGACCCTCTTCTTTGTTTTAAAATAAAATGTTCTTCATTAACTAACTAGTTAAAATGAGGGTAACGTTAATTCGTGCAAAAACATTTTTGTGAATTTTTTCGACAACACAGTTAAGATCTATTTGTTAAAACCAATGGTACATCAAAGTATAATATTTGAAGAATATTTTGTAAAATTTTCATGTAGAAATATTGAAAAATACGGCAATGGCAGCAATTATTTGGAAGCGTCTCAGAAAAAAATAGAATTGCGATGCCCCTCATAACTCGGTGCTGGATCATCCGAAATTAAAAAAAAAAATAAGTCGTGAGATAATCGCTTTCCCCAGGTAAATGCAAAAACATAACTGAAACGTGCGATTTATTTTCAGTGTCAAATCCCACCAAAAAATAGAATTTTTTCTATTTCTCTGCGATAAATTTTCTAGTATCAATTTTGTACTCACTACAAACGTATAGGAAAAACAGAAGAAAAATCGCTCGTCCCAGTTCTGTTTCTGCGTTAACGCTGGAAGGGTTTTTCGAAATTTCAATTTTTCAATTTTTGAGAACACTTTGAAGTAAAAAACGCAATTTTTTCAAAAAAAATTGGATAATTTGTTATTGTAAAAAAATAAATATTGAAAAATATTGAAAAAACACTGGAGCGTAACCTCGTAAATTATGTACAGAAATAGTGTTCGAAATTTCAAAAGAATCGATGCAGTAATTTTAAAATTATGAGGGGCACTGACTTTGAAAACGTGAGTTGTGGGAAAAACGCTTTAAAATTTTAAACGTGCACTGAGTCATGTTTGAGGCACGGTTGCTTAAACTGCTATATCTTCGTTAGTTTTGCGATCCGTCTCAAATTTTCACACAATATTTTTGAAAGGTTTTTCATTCAGAAATTCGAATAAAAAAAAAAATTAATATGTTACCCTTCTCTTAAGATAATTTGCCATTGTTATGGCAGCTTACTCTCTTTGCTCTTGAAAAAGTCTTAAAAAAAATAAAAACAAAAATAAAAAAAATTAAAATTAAAATGAAAAAACATGAACCCTACACACACCAAATTGAAACGCCCTGTGCGTAAATATATGATCACAGTAAAAATGTAAACAATAATTTATATTAAATTCAAATGCGCTGATTATTTTGGAACAGTAGCGCATGTGATTATTTTAAATTTATAAAAACAAAAACAAGAATGTAAACAAGAGTAAATAAAAAAAAAAAAACTCCTACAGCGATTTTTTTCAACTTTTTTGCTTGTATTTTATTTAATGATAAAATGAATGTAAATAATGCATAACAAGTGTGGAAAGTACGAGTAGATAAATGTGTGAGCAGTAAAAGAGTGAAAATTTCAGAAGTGCTTTTTAAGTGTTTTTCCAAGTTTCCAACCAAAAGTACGATAGCTATCTGTGTTATCTTATTACAACTTTAATTTAAACTTTCCACCGTACTTCCGATGAGGGTACGCAACTGAATGTCTGCCTGATTAAACAAGCCGCGACCTACCTCATGCAACTCCAATCAGATACCGAGCGAGATACCAAATGCTGCGCTCTTTACTTAACAAAATAACAAAATTAATAGAAATTTAGTTTGACGCAGTATTTTGTACTTTTAAAAGGAAGTAAAAATAATGTAGCTGAAAAATAAAAAAATTTAGTTTGAGTTAAGATTTTTTTTTTGAAGTGCTAAGTTTTTTCTTTCCTTTTTACCTACATTATTTTCATTGCAATAAAATTATTTCGCTTTCATATTGCTTGTTTTTATTATTTTATTGTTATAACTTTTTTTTGTTTTGGTATGAATCACAAAAAGATAGTAAAAATAATAATGCCGGTAAGGCTTTTAACTGTTTATATAAGCGTTTTGTATAAAGATTTAAATTTTATATTGTAGATTATGATATTAACGTAGGTAATCGTATGTAGCTTAAATGTAAGTAGGTACATATTTACTTGGTAAATACAAAAAAAAAACTTGATAACTAGTTTGATTTATTTAGCATTTTAAATTGAAAAATACATAAAAAATATTATTTTTAGGCAACAAAATAAATATGTATTATGAGATTTGTGCTCTTTGCGTGTAATTTTTTTTAAATCATAGTTACCAGGGACGTGAACCGGGTGAAAAATTTGGTCGGTGCGGTTCGAACCGTTTTTGCACTTTTGGATTGGTTCGTCAAAACGTTTTTTTTTTTCTTTGAACCGGGATTTCGGTTCGGTTCAACGGTTTGGGAATTAAAAAAAAAAAAAACTATGCACATTTCTGTTATTTTTTTTTTTTTTCAGTAACAATCCAAAAGAATATAGAAATATCTATGTACATATAATTTATGTCATACGCTATAAGTACGTAGATAATAATCCTTATTTGATAAAAAATTTTATTTACAATAATCAGTTGAGATTGATGAGAAGAATATCTTCTAACAAGTCCTCGTCAAAATTTCCCCGCAGGTCTCCGAGAATAAATTTTAGGGCGGAAAATGCCCTCTCTAACGAAACCTGGGTTGCTGGAACACCAAAAATAATTTCAGAAGGGTTCAAATAATTCTTTGTCAGGGTTGTTATTCCAAAAGTTCAAAACATCACCATTATTTGAAAGCCACTATGTATTATTAAACGATTTGATTTTATCTATTAATGATTTATTTTTGAATTCGGTCTCATGCTTTCCTATTTCTTTCAAAATTTCATCAATTTTCATATTTAACAAAATAAAAAATACAAAAGTAAGGAACATTTTTCTATTGAAAATTGATCAGAATGAACCCTCAAACCTTTATAAAAAGTGGTTCGGTTTTCGGTTCAGATCAAACATTTGTGGAAAATTTCGGTTCGGTTAATGGTTCAGTTAATTAGTAAAAAAGCGGTTTCACGTCCCTGATAGTAACCTCTTTATATAGCTGAGTTTTCAACTTATTCAACTCAACTGAACTATTTTTATTACAATGGATGCATACTTAACAGTGATTTTCGAAAATCTATTCATATTCGAGTATATCCTCATTTAAAAAAAATACTCCTAGGTTTGCTAAAATTTGAATTTTTCAGAATTTGGCCAACTTGATTTTTTTCTTACTTACCCAGCCAGCATTTTATGAAATTTCTGATCACATTCGAGTCTTCTGTCTGATTAAAATAATCATAAATGCGCTCATTTTATAATCATAAATGATACTTTTGTCGGTAGAAAATGGTACCCTATCCGCGACTCTTCTTGAAGAGTCGTTTATGACTCGTTTTTCTGATCAGTTTTGACTCATTTTCGAGTCATATTTCTAATCATTTGCGAGTCTTTTTCGAGTCATATTTTAGTCATATATCTTTTAACTTGCGAGTCTTTTTCGAGTCAAATGCGAGTCTTTTTCGAGGCACATTTCAGTCATATTTCTAATCATTTCCGAGTCATATTTCTAATCATTTGCGAGTCATATGACTTAAAATTTTTCGCATTCACGTTCCTTCGCGTGTCCTTACCGTTCTTTTCATCACCATCAGCCCTATATGCAAAATTTTACTAATTGTAAAAGTATTTATATATTATCTACTTCTAGTAAAGTTATTATGAACTACAAAACAGAATACAATTCAAAATACATTTTCAAGAATAAGTTTTAAAGTCGCATTCGAATCATTACGTAGATCAAAAAGTGATAATATTGTTACTGTTTTCCTGTGCAATCAGTTTTAGATCATTGGGTAGATCGGAATGTGATTTTTGGAATTTGTATTTTATTTTTTTTTTTTTTTTTTCAGTTATTACTTGTAATCACTTTTTGGTCATAAATAGTAGTCAAAAATGACTCGTATGGGTGATTTAAAAAAAATATCATCTAACTAGGTGGGTAGTTATATTTTTTTAAAATTATTTTCGATTAAAAATCTACCGTTATTTTGTAAGCCAACATATAAGGAAAAAATCCATGGTTTCTGCGCAAGTAGAGCTTCGATGTTTCTTGTGTGACAGCTCAAATCCTTTGTTGTTTTCACTACATTCACTTTCATACACTATAATTTGAAATTGTCAATGCCATTACATTAATTTCTATTAAAAGATTAGATGAGAAAAAAAATAAAATTTGATTTTTGGCCCAAAAATTTTCAAAGTATTTTATAAGCAAGTAAGTAATCACAATATTTTGCTTCAATAACACTGGCCGACATTTTTTATACCCATTTTCATATGTTTCCGAAGGTTTTCGAAACGTTGAATTCCAATCTGACCTCAGAATTGCTCTATTACACCAGGTTTTCGAAATATCCTAACCTAAAAGTGCTAAAAACAGCCTTTTTTCGATATATTGGGGAATGAATTGATTTTTCTCTACAAAACTTATTACGGCAACTAAAATTAATACTATTTCCCTGTAAAATGGACTTGGAATTTTTTGCATATCTATTTTTTCTTGAAAACATATTACTTCAACGTTTTCTTTACAACTATTATAACAACAAAAACAATAACATACTAAATATAAGACAATATTTTCATCTTGGCGAGTCTCAGTTTGATCGTGTAAGAGCTGACTTAGAAACTGAAATGAATTCGATTTGAAATAATTGGGCGAGGTTTGTAACAAAATCGGATATCTGCAAGTACGTTTGTCTTAAGTAAAAGCTGATTTTAGAGTGTAGTAAAACGTTTGACTGAAACTCAAT
This sequence comes from Tricholauxania praeusta, assembly GCA_949775025.1. Lineage (NCBI taxonomy): Eukaryota > Metazoa > Arthropoda > Insecta > Diptera > Lauxaniidae > Tricholauxania > Tricholauxania praeusta. Next base: position 126,527,250 of record OX459030.1, on the reverse strand, counting down.
GAATATCTTTTTGTGAATTATTTTTGGTTAAAGATGATTTTTTACGTTTTGTAATTAGCTTTATGCCTTTTGCTCTCATGTCCTATGCATATGAGTTGCAAAAATGTAGTACCTACCCATGGATTTTAGTTTGAATTTTGAAATGTTTGGTTCTTAAAAGCTGACAATTAAACTTTTGTTCATAACCAGTTTGTTAATCTTTACCTATTTGACAATTTAATTTAGAACTAGCATTTTTTTAAGTGTTTTAAATCCTGAACACAAATCTGTCTGTGACATTTTTCTATCATGTAAGAATTTTTGAATTATTATCCACTGACAAAGTAAGTAAGTAAAGTTGTAAGTTCTGACAGTAATGTCAATTTTGCCATATCTCAAAATTCTGACGTGATGTTAAAATTCTGACTTCGGATCCAGTTTAAGCAACTCAAAATCCATATATACGACTGGTTTTTACTGCTGTAGCCTGTGAAAATGATCAGTTTTCTAAATAACTGCTATTCAATTTGTCCTAGGTTTTGACTTTATTAGGTATTAGTCTAATAATGTACACGGTAATACTGATTTCTCAATCACTTATCAAATGAATACATAGTTGTAATTTGTTACATGAGGGTCGATTTCAATTCTGTTATATTAGACGCGCTCAGGACTTTTCAAGCAAATTATATCAAAGAGTTACGTTCACTTTAAAATGGAGTTGCAAGATTTTTAACATTAACCGGCGAAGTCCACTTCTAACAATACTTTAAGTACGCTTTTACTACAAATATATTAATAACTAGTCACATTATATTATCACTAAACTGTAACTATTCAAATCTTTAAAGTTCAATAATTCAATGATTATTTAAAGAAAAAATCTAACAATAAGCTACACGTGACAATTCGATTCAAATGCTACAACTCAGCACATGCTTACTAAAAATCAATTAATGTCCTAGTAATAACATATAATGATATGTTAAGCCTATATTTGTTTTCAAGTGGCAGTTAGATAATGCTACATTATGACAATGATAAAAATCGCTTAAGCTGTAAAAAAAAATTAGCGATATGCTCATGAATTTAAAACTTAATTGATAAGCTGTTTTTATTACATTTTCATGGGTGCTGACAAAAAATCATTATAACATTAGCACTACAGTATAATAATTACAATAAAACTTACGACAAAAATAGAAATTTCAAACAGAAGGTGAAAAATTCTCACTTTGTTTTTATTATAGACACTTTTCAGCACGACTGTTTTTTATAATCAGCTTTTTGATTATAAATATTCACAATACCACAGAAATTCATGGAAAATGTGTTAAATAAAATAGGAAGCTTTACATTTTTTTACAGCAAAACTTGTGGGTGCAACCAATATTAGAAAAAACAAGGTTGCGGTTATCAATTGTTATTAATTTTAACAAAAATCAATCCAAAAGCGTACTTGCACGTCAAAGAATAGTTAAATGAAAAAGAAACAATTATAAATAATATAGAATTCAGGAAAGCTGCATGAAATAAATTTTAAGGATATTTTGTAAGCTTTAAAATGCAAAAATTCAATAACAGCTGATAGTTGAGACTCAATCTAAAAAAGGAAAAATCTTGAGTTCAAACACAAATTTTTGAAAGGAATACATATTTCTGAAACCAAAACTAAACTGGGAAAGCAATATAGAAACTATGCACCGTCGATTGGAATTATTCAAAAAGTTTGGCTCAAATGATAAGGCCATCAGTGAACAAACGTATATTTTGAAGCGTTAGCGAAACCTTGTTCAAAGGAATTCAAAACGTCGAGAAACGTTGGACTAAGCGTGAAACTAAAAGAAAGCTATGTATGTTGAAAAATAATATGAAATTTACCTGGAAAAACACTCTTATTTTAATTTTCACTTATGTAAGTTTTTTTTGTCTAAGTTACACACCACAAATGTCTTGTGCAAAAATGGCACTAAGACGCCTATAAACCGTATAAATTGCAAATTTATAAATTATCCCAAGCCTACGCTAAAAAAATTAAAGTTTAGTACGAAAAGTCTACCATTTTTAAGATATCACGCCAACTAAGAGGGTAACACAACAATGAATAATGTCACTACTAGGTAAGGTACAGGGACGACAACGTTGAAGTAGTATTGCTTTATATGGAAAAGCTTAAGTTTAAATTGAAAAATTGGAAAAATTAACATGTGCAGTTTTGTGTTACCTCAAGTAAGTTATAAATAAATTTTGATTTGTCTTACCCTTTATCCTCCAGCAATTGCTCCGCCAGCGAAAGTCGCAATCGAACCGTTTTCATGCTCTGCATTGGAAACAGCTTACAGAAAGGTGTTAGAAACTTCGCACGCCAACAGAAATGAGGAAACTCCTTGCAAACCGACCAGAGGCGTTCATTATGCTCAAAAAGATATGTATGTGTTTTACCGTACTCCAAATATTCCGACATTTCAGTGAAATCACAATATAGCAAATTCTTTAAATTTTCAACAGCCTGCGCTGCCTCCTCATCATCGCGTATCTGTTTAATGCCAAAATTTAACAACGGTTCATAATGATAAAAGTTGCCAGGCATTGCATTGAGAATGTCACCCAAAAAGGTCGATCCAGAACGCCAACTGGTTATGACAATACTTCGCACCGGCGTACCCTCTGTCTCGGGTGTCATGTCTGACAATTTCTCAGCATCAACATTAAAACGTCCCGATGGATACTCGAAATTTTCCATTTCTACAGCAATTTTAACGCGTTGCTCAAGCAAAACGTCCGCTATGGTCGCTGTCAGATTGTACGTTTGTGCGACAGTCTGTTGCAGCGCCATATTCAGTGGCAGATCGCGATGATGGTCCATAATCCCACCGGCAGAGGAACCACCACCACCGGAACCTGCCGCCGCCGCTGCTGAACCAGCCATTGAAGTGGGCAACGGACGATGTTGTGCGGTAGCAATTAGCAACAGAATGCAAAGTCCGCTGACGCCACAAATGCCGATTAAATTCGCACGGCGGGACATTTTGCGACGTTTAGTAATGAGTGTGATACGGTTTCTATGAGCTGAAGATGACCGATTTACGCCGGATGCTGTTAATGATGATTGTAGTGATGACGATGATGATGGAGTTGACGACGTTACCTTGACGGGAGCACTGGTGAGCAGCGATACCGTTTCAGAGGAAGTACAGCCCGAGTAACTTGCGGACATTTGTGGAGTAGTGCTCAGCGGGCATCAAAAGCCTCGCTGTTGCAGACTTTATAGTAAGACGTTGCACGGCGCCTACTTTACTAGTGATTTATTCTCAAATTAGTTGTTCTTAATAGATTGTAAATGTAATAATAAAAAATAAAAAAAAAAATTCTTTAATTGAAATATATTCACGCGATCTAAGCTAAAATAAAAAAAAAATTCTTGAATTGAAATATATTCATGCGATCTAAGCTAAAATAAAAATATGAAAAATTTTGTTTATTTTTCACGCAATTCAAAATTGTCAATTGCTTGAATGTAATTGTTACATACTTTTAGCTTAGTTATATTTTTATTTTCACATAGCTTTTAGGGCTGTTTCATAATTTAATTTGTATTTCTTTTCACTTAATCCTATTTATGTTTCACTTTGATTAACTTGTATATTGCTTTAAAATCAATTCACTTTTTAGACTCATAATTTTACTAAACATTTTTTCGAGGGGCCATGGATTTTATTTTTATTTTAAAGTTATCTGTGACATTTTATTTATTTATCTCCATCCGTTCGTTTATTTACAACACTCGCTAACCAATAACACAACACTAGCACTCAGTTCGCTTTTAAATGTCAAACCACAACAACTGAAGTTTCCATCTCGTTCCATTGGAGATTTCGCTGATTCTCAGTGTTGCATACATCAGTGTTGCCAGAATTTTAGGGAGAAAGTAGCTAAAAATGTCAAAAAGGTACCTACGGACGTTTTTTGTAGCTTTATGCCTAGTTTTCATGTCATCATTTCATGTTCATATCTCTTGATCTTCTACTATCCCATCTCAGGGAGGATATCACATGCTATAAAAATAGCATATAATAGAAAACACAATAAAAAAGAAAACAAAAGCGAAGAAGCGAGTTGTCAGTTCTCCTATTTGAGTTTCGCTCGTATTTCGACTTATTTTTCATTTTGAATTGTTCAGGGGAATTTAGTTTCACGGCGAAAACTTAGACCATATAATAAATCTACCCCCGCGTCTGCAAAGCATTTGTTCCATGAGTTGTACCTAAACTTTAAAAAAAAGTAACTAAGCTTAAGAGCTATGCAGAACTGAGACGAGCGATTTTTCTTCTATTTTTCCTTCACGTTTGTAGTGAGTACAAAATTGACATTAGAAAATTTATCGCAGAGGAATAGAAAAAATTCTATTTTTTGGTGCTAATTGACACAGAAGATAAATCGCACGTCCCAGTTCTGTTTAGGCATTTAGCTACCAAGTAGTTAAGCTGGCAACACTGCATAACATGATAAGAAAACCTTAACAATTGCAATGTTCCCGTACTTTTTTAGCTTAGTCAAATAATGTTAAAATGAAATACTCTCAACCTAAATATCTAAGCAGAATTGGGTCGTGCGATTTATCTTCTGTGTCAAATTGCACCAAAAAACAGAATTTGTTCTATTTTTCCGCGATAAATTAGAATCGTTCCTGAACTTTTTGGGTAAAATTCTGTGAAACTGTCAAACACGAAAGAATGAGGAAAATGCTCTCTGTGAAAGAGAAAAAATGTAAAAAGTTCAGGAATGGAAAAAACCATTTTCTTAGCACGAGAATAAACGTCAAAAATTTTTGAATTTAGTTAGAGCAAACATTTAATTTTTCAAACCCAGACAATAAATAAATATCTCAAATTGAATGTAGTTGAACAATAGCCGTGTTTTATTCGCTTAGGTTAAGCCTAAAAGTGAATAAAACGCATAAGTTTAACCTTTTATAATTCTGCATTTGACCAATAGGTGGCATGACAGTGTTTGACAGAAATTCTATTTTAAAATCAGAGCCGCCTTTATGGTCGTGCGGTTAAACGGTGCTTAGCACGGTAAGGGGCTCACGTATCATTACATAATTTTTTTTTTTCAAATTCTTGCTGTCAAATGATTTCAAAGTGTTTTATAGTGTCGCAGATGCTAATGCCAAAGTTTTCACAACACAGAACAGCTGAAAGTTTGACACTTTTTATTTTGATTATTTTAATTTTATTTTGTCAACTCTTTTGAAATTTAACAAATTTTTATCTAAAGAATCTAAAATTTTGTATCTTTTTTTTTTTTTGAGTGTTGTTAATCATTTTTCTATTTTACCAAGAAACGTATAAAGTATGAATAAAAAATTTTGTAAGAAAAATGAAGAAGTTTCAAAATAGGGTAAGGGGACGTCCATAATTAATGTGAGGTGTTTTTTTTTTTTTTTTGAAAATTCAGACTCCCCCTCCCATTGGTGAGTTCTGGCGGGACCTCCCTTCCGTGAGACTTTCGTTACAATTTTTAGATGTAATCTGCTATAATAATGTACACTCTCTGCATTAAAAAGTCGACGTGAGATTTTCGTTGATCACCCTTGGTGAGATTTTGTGGTTATAATAAAAAAAAAAGCAATATATTTTATTACATAATAATCGTATCCATATACTTATTTAAACATATGTATTTCATTTATGTACATTTAAATGTACGTACATAATAACTAAACAATAGTAGCAATAATACTTATACTTTTTTTATATTTTTACTTGTTCTTTTTTATGCTTAGGGTTCAACAGTCTCGTTAGTTTGATAATTCGTTAATTTGTAGTTCGGTAAAGCTTTTAACTGTGAAGACCCGATTCTTGTTTTATTTCGTTAACCTGACAGTAACAGCTGATTTTGTGATTTTAATATTTTATGTTCGCACAACTTTTTTTCAGCAACGAACTAAAACGGAAAACATAATCTGAACAGCACATCGCTATGTACCAACTAGCTGGAAACTATCAGGCATGCCAGCTAGTTATTTTGTTACTTGTTAGTCCTACAGTTCGATAACTTTACAAAAACAAAATACACATGAAAAAGTAACAAATAACTACTAACGAATTAACGAGAGGTCGATGTGAATACCACTATTATAATTTATTATGTAGTTTTCATTTTTGAATTTTACTAAATTTATCACAAGTAAACGTAGGAGATCTTCACGCAAATGGTGGCGGATGTATTAAAGGATCAAATGACCGATAATAGTTGAGAAAGCCTTCGATCTTTCGATAGCCCCACAGCTCCATAGCTTCTGTGCATTTATTTTGTATATTTTTAATCTACAAAAGACAAATTAATTAATAAATTTTTTAGCTATAGATATTATTTTAATTCACGACTTCGATTATAATGTGGCGTTGTTTAACTAAAGAATGTATATTCTTCCATCAGCTAAACGTGTTTACTTCAGGGTTTTTCAACAATACAAACAAAATTTCATTAGGTTTAAAATAGTATAAATAACATTTACCTCTTCGATCATTAGATCTCGCTTCCATAGGAATGGCATCGATTTTGATTCTCGATGGGTTGAATAGACCTCGCCATTATCAACGTTAGTATTGACATCTAAAAATTTCCTCACCAGCGGATCGAATGGTAGGCCAAAGAATTTTAGAATCTCGTGTGTCATCTCGTAGGGATTGATAGAAAGATCTTCGTAACGCAATGTTCTAAGGAATAAAACAAAAGAATAATTTAATTTAAGAATCTTAAAAAATTTTTAGAACTATTGCAACGCATTATACCTGAGACGTGTGGGATATTTTTTCAGTAGTGCTTCGGCCGTATGATAGTCTTTCACTAGATCCTTACATAAATTTGTTGCATTACCGCAGTCACGATTGCCAGAACACCAATCACGTGACTTACGTGATTGCATCGTGCCACGTGGATCTCGAACCAAGAGTAAGATGCGCACATTTAAGCTATAATAGTAAAAACAAGAGTTTGTTAAAAGGAAACTAAACAGGAAAAGAAAAATAAAAGCCAATATTAATTAAGGCCCTAAATGGAACGGAGATGTATTATTCCCCATTATCCTGAGTTTCATGTATTTTATACTTCTATTTAATACTGCGTATCAATGGCGGTGTAGCTTTAATTGCACCAACTGAAGTATTTCCTGTATGCTCTTTTAGGAGTATGTCCAGTTAAAAATGATAGATTATAAAACCCATACTCTCCTAATTACAATGTAGTTAGAACTCATCCGAAACCTACTTTGAAATGCTAATATAACTTACAGGCGCGTCATAGGCAATTTTGCATTGAAATGTTGCTGTCTCTCCAATATAGAAACATCGGATGATGTTTCAGCATTAGCTACAGGATTGTGTAGGAAACATTCAGATTGATTTCATTATTGAGCGTTGTGTTTCCTTCAAAATTTTAGTAATCTCGATTTGAGCGCAAATGTACATTCTATGGATTAATTGGAAAATAACATATAAAGAATCAAAAAAAAAACAACTCGTAAATGCATCAAAAAAATTCAACCCGCAACAAAGTTGAAGAAAATCGATGATATCGACTGAAATTTTGACTAAATTTCAATTCAATAAATATGGAGTTACAATATTAATTTCTCAGCAGTTGCGGACATGGAATTCAGCAGACATATTTCGACGTGGCGGGACGTTTTAAAGTACTCTAAGTTTTTCAAGTGAGGTGCATATCATTTGTAGCGAATATAGGATCTATAAGCAGCCAATGTTGACAATGTTACTTATTAGACTTACATATACGACTTAAGGAAAACAATTGAATGAACACTGTATTAAATATAATATTTTCTACCTGGTATTATTCTTGATTAATTTTTCCAGTGGCGCCAGTCTAATATTTTCAACAGTCATACTTTGAAACGGAAATAGTTGACAGTATAACGATAAAAATGTCGGTGACCAACAAAACTGTGGATACAGATTACATGTGTGTCTCAAACGCCCATAGTGAACATAAAAATTGTAGTATCTCTGTCCATAAGCCATGAAACTTTCCATTTCGCTGTAGTTGCAGTGAAGTAAATTTTCTAAATTTCTTAATGCTTTTGTTGCATTTGACGGATTTCGTATTTGCATATGGCCAAAATTCATTAGTGCCGAATAATGAAAGTAATTTCCGGGCATTGCATTCAGAATCCCTCCTAAAAAGTCGGATCCAGAATCCCATGTGGTTACGATTACGCTTCTTAATGGTATTCCATTAGTTTCAGGGGTATAATTAGTTAACTCTTCCTTAACAATATCTGAACTCCTATTGATGTACTTGAAATCTTTCATTTCCAGAGCAACTCTTCGACGTTCTTCAGATATTGCATCCTTTACAGTTATTTGCAAGGTGATTAATACAATTATATAAGCTAACCACACACAGATACCACATAGAGTGATTACTTGAGCGCGTTTCATTTTAAATTTATGCAGTCGAAATCAGCATCACATTCAATGGAAAACTGTTTTATAATTTTTTTAATTTTACTTCTGTTTGACTAAGTTTTCAAAAATATTAGAAAAAAAGCAAATTTGTAAAGTATGAAATTTAAAGTTAATAAAAATTAATGATTGCAAGTAGTATGCCCGATAGTCGTAGTTTGTATTGATCTGATCTTACGCGCTGGAGGGAGCAGAATTTCGGTAGTTGAAGGACAAAGAGTAGAGGCTTTTCCCACCTGCCATACAGTTATTTATGTTTAATTTTGTCTAAAACATTAACATTCTGTAGCCGAGCTAGCTAAGAAACGGGATTGCATTCAAACTATTTAAGAAATGAAACAGGTTCATAAAATTAAATTAAAATTAAGTATCTGTTCTAGAACTTGTTCCCGTGCATGCAGCGACCCGGTCAAACGTTTTAACAACCGACATATCGACCCCTGTGCGCGAAATTATCGTATGTGCCATTTTTTTGAAATTGACTTTTTGATGCAAATTTAATCTATACCCCACTACGCATCACCTGGTAAAATATTGTAGCTGAAAGTCTTATAGTAGCGCAAAAAATTGACTGTATATTTTATCGTATGTCACACTAGATCTTTTGCTTGTGCGCGAAATTATCGTATGTGCCATACAAAAATATGTTGTGCTTAGTTGTTGTTATTATATTCATTACTTTTTAAATTAGAAGTATAATGTGAAGCGTAACTATTGCTCGCGTTATGTAGCCTTTCGTATCATGCTTTACCGTTACTTATGTACAGATAAGCAGTTTTTGTGAGTACGCCTATTATAATTTTAGCGTTTATGAAAATGGCACTAGAAATAGCTATTGTTTTTTGTGGGGTGAGCGGGATGGTAAGCGAGGATACAATCAAATTTGCACTGCCCTTTATAAATATCTAATAATCGTAGACCAAAGACAGACAGCTAATGACATAAGTCTATATTGCGACAGTTATGTTGGTCAAAACCGCAACAAGACCGTATTAGCTATGCTGGCACATTTTTCAAATTCTTCAAACTTCATTGAAAAAATTAAAATTACATATTTACTTCCCGGTCATACCAATTGATTCTGTGTATAGCACAATTGAATCTTTTGTACGAAATCGTACGATTTGGGCACCCAGTGAATGGTCCACAATTATTCGCAATGCACGCACTAACCCATCGGGATACGACTGCATTAAAATAGGTCACTCTGAGTATAAGAACTGGAAGTCTCTTGCAGATTTTTTACTACCGAACAAAATTAAACTAGACTCAAATAAACTTCGCATAGCTTCATTCAAAAAAAATCAAATTCTGAAAATTCCACTAAAAAAACCATAAACAACTTTAATTTTACTTTTAAGCTACAAAATCATAAGCCTTTAAAATTTAATGATTTGCAAAATCTATGTTTAGAAAATAGTATTCCATCAAAATATCACAATGAGTACTTAAATTTAAAACATTCCTCAAAAATAAAAGAATCGTTAAATGAAAGCGACGATGAAGATTGAATTACTTAAATTTAATTATTTTTGAAATTAAAAACATGCTTTTGTTATGTGTAACAAAAAAAATTAAATAAATAAAACCTTAATTTTTTCACATATTTTCACAAAGATTTAAGATCACAAATAACTTTGCGTTTCAATTCATTTCCAATTTAAACTGTTTTTCATGTTATCGTAAGTGCCATTTGCTGCAAGCACACCTACGAAACGTTGTGAGCGAAACTATCGTATATGCCAAAAAATATGTTTTTCTCGGAAAATGTACACTTTTCCGCAGGAAAAATTCTGAGTTTTGTTATAATAGTTAATTATCTAAGCACATGGAAAATTTGGTATTGATATTGCCAACCAAAGCACAGAAAAGTAGAAAAAACCCTCTCCTGTAAAATTTGATTTTTGGCACTTACATTTTTTTCATTATCGTTAATATTTGGGTTTTACAGAATTGAAGTTTTTCCACACACAAAAAATTCAATTTTTTAATATTGGTGACGAAGACTCACATATGTACATAGACCAGAGTTGTGCCTTTGCGATTCTTTCAAAAATATATGGACAGCTCTGCTGCTCCCACACCCATTTCGAGTTTTTAGTAAATAGGAGGTTTACTGCGCTCACTATTAAGCACCACGACAAATGTGGTGTGTCACCTAGCGTACAAAAAATCTCTATGTCATGATATTTATGGTAGCTATTGTTGTAGAAATCGGTATATGGATTTATATTGTTTGTGCTAAGCACCTTGCCTTGTTTTTTGTTTTTTTTAATTATTTTTGACCATAAAAATGTAGTTTCCATAGGAATTTATTGAATAAATTTTTTTATTTTTCGGTCAAAAAGGGGGTAAATATTTAAAAATTTACAAGAAACTATACATCATTTTAAAGGTAATAAATTAAGCTTTCTTAACATGCTAAAAAAGTTATAGGCTTATAACGAATTTTTTGGTAAAATAACGGTTTTTTAAAAAAAAATTGGTCAAAATTTCAGAAAAATCGTCATATCTCCAAAATTAAGGGATAGATTTGAAAGATTTACTTATCGTTATTGTAGGTCATTGAATTATCTATGTTATCACACCCATATTTTTGATAGCCATTCAGGGGTTCCCAACTTATAAGGATTTTTATAAAGGCTATATCCGCAACTTCCGATGGCTATATATCCGAAACTAAGTCCGAGCGACTTCTTTTATTACATATTTGTGCTTAGAATAAAAAAGCACATACGAAAAGTTTAGTTTAATTACCATTGGACAATGATGGGAGCTAAAGTAAACTTAAGGCTTTTGATTTCACACGAGGCAATTCTTGCTAGCAATTTTATTTATTCTTTGCCTATAAATCGAAAATATTTTAAAAAAATTGAAAAAGAAGAATTTGAAGAACTGCGGAACAGTTGAAAGAGGCTACAAAAGTCGACAAAATATGGAAAATGACGAAAAAAGCTGAAACAGTTGAATGAGGTTGAACATATCGAAATAAATTGAGAAGTTGAAAATGTCATTCAAATACGGAAAGTGGAAAGAAGTAGGAAAACTAGAAAAAAGTTAACCTAAAATATATTGAGCTTGAAAGTCAGAAAAATTCCATTCCTGCCCAGTTTAATATAATAGTATTGCGGCAACGCCGATTCATACCAAAAAACAAAATGTAGCCAACTTCACCACTTAATAATGCAACGAGTGACAACTCGCTCTCATTTTCGGCTATTCGTTAACAGCTCTCCCATTTATCATTTCGCCGCGATACAAGAGAAACAACAAAACAAAAAAATGTCAAACAAAAATGTTATTCCATCAAAAAACATCGAATTTTGTTCATTTCTTCGGGAAAAATTCAAGAAATCATAAAAAATCCAATAAAAAGCAATTCATTTCTACGTATTGCGGCGAAAAAGCGCATTTAACTTACGACATTGTGAAATATCACACAAGTCTTCGATTATTCGCCGTCGAATGCGGATACTCAAGTAAGCGAAGAAAAAATCCGCGAAAAAAGAAAATTTCTGCGGAAAATTAAATTAAATTGTGAAAATTGTGCAAAAATTTTTTCGATTTTTAATTGGCGCAAATTTAGTGCAGTGCATAAAACTTGTAAGAATTCATTCAAAATATTGCTGGAAATGAGTTCAATAATAGTTTTGGATTCCTCAGACGAGGATGAGGTAAAGAAAAAAATAATTATATATTTCGCTCTTTTTTATTTCCTCTGCATTTTTTTTAATTTACTTTATTTTGCCTGAGCTACCAACCATAGACATTTCTTTCCATCGCATTCCAAGATTCTACCACAGCGAAAACTAGTGGAGAGTTCGCACACACAAGCAATCGCCTTTCGTGTGTCAACGTTTGACACTGACTGCTAGAAAATTGCCGTAGTCTGGTGATGTGCGAAAATAACAAAATCACTAGTGCTGTACTTTTTACATCCGAGTTTTCGCAAGTAACCGGATGATTGCTTAGAGAAGAAAAGTTAAGATTTTAGTGTTATAAAAGCATAGTTGCTTCCACTTCGTGATTTTTATTACACTACACTGATGTGCTTTTTGATTCTAAGAATATATGTATATAAAAAAGCATGGGTCGATTCGTTTTAAAATGATGTAACATTTGTCCACGAGTTTTTTATACTAACCGATATATTAACAGAAAGTAAAAAATAGCTCAATACATATACTTATATGAAAAAAAATTGGATAATGAGAGCTACAGTAAATTTGTTCCTTTTTTCGAATATGTTAAATAACAGTCTGTACCTAAAAAAGGGTTCACTTTTATTACATTGCCAATTGTTTCAAGTTTGAATGCTCATAATTTGGTGGCAATTTAACAACATGAAAGCTAAAAATTTTGTATTTATGACTTAAAATAAACAAAGAGTTTGAGAAAAATAAATTCTAAACATTATTTTTTGAAGATGTCTTTCACTAATCAATATCATCCAACATTATATAAGAAAGGTTTAATTTTACAAAAAATGTTGAATATTTTCCTGAAGTGTAATTTTGAGAGCAAAAACATAAATTTAAATCAAATTAGCATTGCCTGGCATCCGAAAAGCGAAGTAATATTTTATATGCCGTTACAAAGCTATAGCAACCGCTATTCTTCTATGTGCAGTTTTAAAGGTAAATGTAAGAAAATAGACACAAGAAATCAACTCTCAGCGTATTTTTACCTCCCGCGAAGAATTTCGTTAACTACTCTCCCTTTTTAATTTTTATTTTATTATAGTTTTCTTAAAAAGTTTGGCAGTCTCTTGACACACCTTGTGTAAAAACCCGCAGTTATTTTTAAACTCTAGTTAACTGATGAAGCAACATACTGCAGTAATTGGCATTCAGGAATGTAGAATAAGAAGAATTTGTTACTCACCAAACGCAGTTGCTTTCAGTCAAGAACTCAGCACAACTTACTAGTCTTAATACACTCTCATTTTATTTAGAATGAAATTGCAGTATTAATTGCAATTATTTTTCCATTCAGGCTAAAATAGCAATCTGATTTTAAATTCAATCTCCATACTTTTTCGAAATATTTGTAAAAGTTCATGGAAAAATCAAAAAAAAAATTGTGCTACAATAATCAACTGTAAGCGTTAACCCTGTTCTGTAAAGATCTAAGTATTCGTTACAAACTTTATCCAAAAACTAACATCACTACTGCAAGAATGTGACTGCAGTACTATATAATAGATTTATTGTAGTCTAAACTACTCATTAGGTGATCAAAACAATTCTACAACTCTTAACGCACACATTTACATAGATCAGTGCTTTCATGTATACAGAAATAATAAAAAATTAATAATAAATTAAAATTTACGTCGCCATTAGGTTAGGTCTTTCAAAAAAAAAAAAAAAATATGAACACAACAAAAACCGTCAACACTGTTGAAAATGAATTATCTCTTCTGGCCATTAATTTATATTTAAGTATGTCATAACTCGTCATTGCTTGAATTGTAATAACATTATTTGTTTTGCATATCTATAAAAAAAGTTGCATGTTATCAAAGAAATTTACATTTTGGCTGGCAGCACTTTATCACGCTCTCACGATTCTATGTTTTTCAATGCTCTCAATTGTAATAGCGGTTTGGCAATTGCTGCCGCTAACAATTCTACACATTTTCTTTGCAAAGTCTACAAATAGTGCTTCCCGCCTTTTGTTTTTGTTTTTGCATTTTTCATTCATTTTCAACAAATACAGGTAACCCTCGTAGAATGCGTTGAAATTATCAGGTTTTTTTGTTTGTATCAATATAACAACAGCTTTAAGCTAATATGGTATCTAAATTTTGCAGTATAGACCTTAAGCTTAAAGTGATTTTTAATTTTTAGAACATTCGCTAAATTGTTAGTTTATTGCATCATAAAGAACTACACATTTGGTTTCATTTGAACATTTTTTGGAACGAAATATCTCAAAAGCTATAGAGAATAGTATAGAAATACACGTAATCATTTATTTTTAAAAATGCTTTAATTTTGTAAAAATAAAAAAAAAATTAATAAACTTAACATAAATATTTTTTATTTATTAAAATGTTTCTCAAAATATCTTTGATATAATATCTTGTTTATTTTATATTTTGATATTTTTTGTTATTTAATCACTCCTAAGAATGTATTTGCTTTCAAATCAAAATTTTCGACATAAAGTCCAAGATACAATACTGCGAGATGCGTGCGTACGAGACGCTGCGATATTGGCCTTAGAAATAAAGCACTTGCATACATAGGTGCATATGTCTTGTCAATGTCATCAATTTTAACTATTTACCATTTTATGAAGTGCTTTTCATGTTAAAAATATCCATAACGCCCCTTTTATGATCTGAAGCCCGCTTGCGCCGCACACTCTGCACCTATGGTAGGCAAGGCTCAGCGTAGTTGTATTTACAACTTTTGTAAAATTAGTATATGACTGTAATAAGACATGTTATTTATGGACATATTATGATACCTTGTGAATTACCTACTTATAGTATGTATGTTTTTGAGAAAAAAAAATTTGTGTGAAAAAAAAATTTGTAAACAAGTTTTTGCTGAGAGTCGTACCTCACGTCATACTTTTTTTGAAAATAGGGCATAGCGAACGAACACATTTGGAACAATTACAATATGCAAAATAGAAGCTCAAAGAAGCTCTATTGCGTATCTTGTTCTAACGTTTAGCAAAAATCATGTTGTCTCGTTTTGTTTTTTCTTGTTATCGCATCAAGTTCCAATTGTGCTCATTCGTTTATACCCCAGCGGCAAATATGTTATAAACAACATCGATGAATACTTATACTCACAACTCCAGCCACAGGTGGAAACTCCTTTTGCAAAGAGATGGCCGCTTTGTAGGCAGATTGTCTTAAAACATTGCTTACTAAGTGCCATACAAAGCATCCAACAGGCAAGACCCCTTATATCTTCATCTACAAAGCAAGCAGCCAGCAAGCAGACTGCCTACAGCTCCATATACAATGCAGGCAGCCAGCAAGCAGACTGCCTACAGCTCCATACACAAAGCAGGCAAGTTGCCTACAGCTCCGTATACAAAGGAGGCAGCCAGCAAGCAAATAAACAAAATATCACAGTAAAAATTTCATTTGTGAAACACATGTAAACCACAAAGGGTATAGCTTTTTATACATGAAAAATCAGAGTACTTCATCGATTTGCCGCTGGGACGATTAATATTGTCTAATACTAATGCTCCGATTGTTTATATTTCTTTATTTTCATTAAGTATTTTCTTGTTGACACAAAAATATTTAACTTTTAATATTAATAAACTGTTGGAATAGCCTGCGTCAGCTTTGAACATTCATAAATTAGGATTTTCACAGAAAAATAAAAATATTTTCAGGCTGACTTTCAATTACACAGGTATACGAGGTTGCTTTGTTGGACAAATGGGAGTCATTTTCGATTGAATTCGAATCCGGACTTAGAATTAAGCAATCACGTCAAAATTTTGAAATATTTGAGGTTAAATACTTAAAAAATGGCGTTTTGTCTTCTTTTGAGGTTATGTGTAGAAACTTTAAAATGTTTCGGATTTGTTTTTTGTAACTAAAAGGGATCCGTTCCGTTTGGCACACAGATGCGAGGGTCTTTTTGGTGTAAGATTTATTAGTATTGACTTATTTTCATTAAAACTATCTGCATTTATCTTCTTATGTTTTACTTGCCAACTAGATATAATTTAAAAATTCTTTTCTTTTTAGGCACCATCAAGGAAGTCTCTGTTGAAGCAGCCACAAAACGCTGCCACAATTACACTAAGTAACAAACCAAAACAAAGTTCAGCTAAAAAACAACAGCATAAAATTAACGCCAACAGCAACATTAGTAAAAAGCAACAAAATATAATAAGTAACAATTTGCTGTCACCTTCAGCGTCAACAACCACCATTGCAAAACCTAAAGTTTCAACATTGCCTAAAATTAATGCGGCGTTTACACTGAATACAATTGAAAGGCACACACCGACACCACCAAAAACAACAAACATCACAAATTTAACAACTACAGCAGTTCCGTTATCTATTGCAACAGCAATTCCAGCAACAATTACTGCAACTCAACAGCGGAAACGCAAAACACCAACACCACCGAAACCAGTAGCGACAACAATATCAACTGGTGGCAACACAATGTTATTGTCATCGATATTGCATCAAAATGCTGCTGCAGGTGTTACAAATTTGGCAAACATGGCTCATTTGACTAATATGGCCAATATGATGCCCATGATACAGTCAGTACAATCAATGGCTCCAAGTACTGCACCACCAATGCAATTGTTAGCTACACCACCATCAATAGACTCCCTGGCAGCAATTGATCCCCGAATGATGCACAGTTTTAGCAACAGCAGAAGTGGTGATAATTTTAAAATTCACTTGCCACTTAAACGTCCTAATTCGGCTATCTCCTCGTCCTCAGCTGCAAATTCACCAAATTCACGGAACTCGCCACCAACAACAACTGCAGCTGCGCTGCGCAGCATAAAACGCATCAAACCTACAACGCTGCTGAAGCATAACGATGAAGCCTGGCATAAGCGTCAGCGAAAAGCATCAACATCCTCGTCGATTGCAGCAGGACAACTGCTACATGATGATGATCTTTTTGAAGTTTTTCCACCGATATCGCCAGCATCATCAACAGCAACAGCTTCAGCATCTTCATCGCCTTCTCCTGCACATCGAATTGCATCACCAAAATCACAGACGCCACAAATGCCGAAATTACAACCTGCTCCTAAACAACAATCGCGTCCACGTTCACAAATAACAGCTGCCCGAGTTCAAGCAGCTGCAACAACGGCAGTGACGACTGCTACAGCCAGAATTCGAACACCTCCAGTGAAAACCAGCGCTGTCTTGGACTTAACAAATTCGCCGGAGAGACCAAAAGTCACAGTAACGACATCGAATACCATCTCTCCTCCACCGCCATTAACGCCAAGAACACCAGGACTTCCTGCGACGCCAATGAGCACCTCTAGCTCAACAACATCCGATGAAAGTGGCAAACCGGCAACTCCAGAAACAAAATCTGATGCAACTCCAACAACAGAAAACAACGTAGTGGAAAAAGACAAGACACCACCGCGTGAACCACTCATACCCGATTATGAGGAACTAATTAAAGTCTGTCGCACCGCTGATCCTTCCGATGACATGGAAAAGTTAATCAAGCAAAAGCTTATACGCTACTATTATTCAGTACATCCGGATTTTTTACGTTCACGTGGATTTCGCAAGCAGCTACGCAGCACTATTGAACGCATTAATGCTGATCCCGAGCTTGTATATTATAATCTTAAAACAATTGTGGAAGAATTGAAAGTTCGTCGCAAAAGTTCGCAAGTTATTGTTACTAATGATGAAACGAGCGCTGCAGCCACAGGCGGCTCAACGGGTAACAAACATACAGATGAACAAATTAGAAAATTGAACAAAGCCCTCTACATAGTTACAAAACGCATTGATAAATTAGAGGAATCGGAAGTAGATTGGGATGATGATGATTCTAGTTATTTGCAAGTAGAACGTTTTAAGAAGCGTGCATGTCAGGTAAGTTAAGTATGTATGTATACCATCGAAAGAGCAAGCTTGAAAAATGTTTTGCCACTAAAAAAAAAAAAAAAAACAGACGATCTAAAAATTGAATATCCCATATTAACAAAGAGGATTGAGTCAACCGTTGAGGTGAAAGGCTCGAAGTAGACCCAGATTTCTGAAGACGGTTGGTAGAACCGATTGTGGGCCGTTGTCAGGGAGAAACCAGATAAATATTTTCGAGGGTATCACACAGATACAACTCTAGTCTGTGTGTGACCGTCAAATAGTCTACTGGACAACTAGTCTAACTTTACCTTCTTTAATGCTGAACCGTTTGGTTACTTTGCTCTAGTGCGGAGATTTACAATTTGTAAACCCCGTCTATATGCGAGCTATTGACCCCAAAATATAAGTTTTCAAGTTTTCGCAAAATAAAATTAAATATCCTCTTTTAATTGGTAATTTTTTTAATGCGCTAAAGTAAAAATACGAATGGACGCATTTCTATACAATATTTTTAATTGCTTCAATTTAAAAAAAAAAATGTTTAATGAAAAAAAAAAACAATAATTAAAAAAACTTAATTGCGTTTGGTGAGTAACTAAGTATAATACAAACACTAATTTTTTTATATATATCTCTTTACTTATAGATTTATGAGAAAATATGTGATCTAACTGGTGAAAGCAAAAGTGCTCTCCGTGTAGTGCGTAAGCCCATCCAATTTAACGGCACCAGTTTTCCACAATTTAATCGGACGTTACAAGCGTACGTAAATCAAACTAAAGAGTTTCCCGACTATCATGATGTGATACGTATGCTTGAACATTGCAATGGATTATATTCACTGGGGCTAGCGCAATTTGAAATGAAGCGCATTGGTTGGTATAGTATACAATTAAAATTTGAATTTTTCCATGATAAATTTTTTAAGCTTTTTTAGCTCAGGCTTTTATTTATTTATTTTGGGTCACTAAATCTGAAACCGTTTAGCTTCTAGCAATGCACCATATTCTAATTCAGCGACTTCAAATCCTCAAGAGACGAAGACTGTTCAGTTCGAGTAAAAACAAAACCTCAATCTTTTCATACAGTAGGGGAAGTGCGTGTACTTGGACCAATAACGGCGTCTGAAAAAAAAATCAGCCATTTTTTTGCAAAAGGAAATGATTTCCTTAAAAATTGTCCAAAGTACATGCACTTCCCCTACCATGAAATTAAAAAACAAAAAGTTAGATACTTGAACTAAATGCTTTATGTCGCTCAATTCATATATAATGCCCCCGTATTCAGATTCTGCGACGCAAAATTCATTAGGTCCACATCAGTTTTGACTTAACAAAGCCAATTTTTCAATTTTATATTGCTTTTAATCAAATAAATTTATGATCAACCAAATTCAATATTTAAAAAAAAAAAAAAATAATTCACCGATTTTAAATACTTCTTCTGTCTTATAAAATTTTATGCACATTTCTATTTCAGCACAAGATGCTTTCATTAAAGTCGGTAAACTTTTACAATCACGACGTAAGACTGATCTCTACGAAACCGTAGCACACTACACAGCCAATGCTGAGGATCCGGCGGAAAAGGATGCCTCTTTATTGGCAAAACTAAGTGAAAATCAGAAAAAATGTACAAAAATCGGGGAAATACTTGAAAAGTAAGCGTTTACAAAAAAAACATTAATATTCAACTACATAAATACGTATCTTTGCTATTCATCTTTTACAGGTTTGCACGTGAACAGGACCTATCCGCTGACGAACTTAAGGAAGCTAGATTGAAAAAATCTATCACAAATAGTGCAGAAAACTCTAAAGATGTAGGAGTCGAAGGAGAGAAAAAAGTTGATGAAGATGACGATGAAGATGATGATGAAGAAGAAGATGATGACGAAGATGAACCTTCAACAGCCGCCGCAGATATTGAAGATGATGCTGAAAGACTTACAAATGGTGATATGACGGATGAAGATTCTGACGTAGACTCTAAAAGTGAAATTAAAAAGAAAAAAAATGATTCTGAAAAAGCAGAACCAGCAACAGTAACAGAGAACATAACTAGCAATTGTACAACTACACCAACAAAACAGACAATAGTTGATCCACTTAAAAAATATTGTGATATAAATACAAAAATCAATGACGTAGCGATAATAAAGTCACACAGCAGCAATACCAGCATTGAATCGAATTCCACGTTAATAATAAATAAAATTACGAACAAGATTCATAATAAAAATGAAACTGAGAGAGATCAGACTGGGAGTGGCGGCAACAGCAATACAACTGTTAAAGACAATGTAACTTACACATCTTCAGTGAAATCAGTGAAAGCTTCCCCAGGACAAATACCTAATGGAAAAGTCTCAACGACGACAGTAATAAGCAAATCAACAAGTACTGCTATTTCTACAACTACGACCATGCCAACTGCAGCAGCAGCAAGCTTAAAAATTGTTTCCGTCTCCAGTTTGAATGCAAGTGTTAATAAGTTTAAAAACAATAATTCAACAGTGATTTCTCCTTCACCTTCTTCTGCGATACAACGTACAGTTGCTGAAATTGTTATATCCGATGAGGAGTCATAGCTTTTAGCTACTTAGTTGTCGCATTTTTGTAATTAGCTTTGATTTCTAAAGTAATGAATATAACAAATGTATACTACATTTTCATTGGAATTTGGTTACCTTTTGCACCTATGAATGCATGCGCAATTTCTGGAGTCATCAATGGATAACCAAGTTCCTATGAAACATTTGTATATTTAATATTTGCTATTTGACTATTATGTTTTCAATTGTTATTTAAACGTTGTATGAATTTGTGTTGTTTTTTTTTTTTTTTTCAATAAGCTTAGAATATTTAATTATTGAACTAGTGTTGCAAACATACACATTTTTTAATGGAACTAACCTTTAAGAAAGTTGCCAGCAATTTTCTTTGTAACATATTTTTATATTATCACTCCTAACTCCTTTGTATATAGAAAAACTATTTTATGCATAGACATTAGCCATTAGCATTCACATTAATGTATAATATATAGGGTACACAAAAACTAAATATATTTTTTAAAACGTCTTAAGTTATAAGCATATTTAACACACAGGATATCGATAAAATCGCAAATATAAGTCTATGCTAACAAAAATATATTGAAACTAAATAAAATTCAATCTGAATGTTAAAAAAAAAAAATTAAATATTGCAAACTTTAACCAAAAAGATCTTACGCGAGAATTTTTGAAATTCATACCGCTGATTTTTGACGATATTTAGAGGAATAAGAATACTACGGTAAGTTTTTTATATACATCAGAAAGACGTTTCCGTTGAAAAAGATTATAGAAACGGGACTACCATATTAGTGGGTCGATCAAACCTACATATCGTCGCTCTCGAGTAGAAAGGCCCTAACTCATTTACTTTTTTGTGGATCCTAAAAGATAACCCTCAAATACACGTCCACTCAAAATTTTGACGTGATATTTCAAAACATCGCGGATTTACACCCAATTGAAAAAAGAACATAATATGAGATTTTGAATTTTTTATGCAGTTTTTTTATCCTCCCGAGAGCGACGATATACATTAGCTGAAATAATGCTCGTGTTTCTAAGTAAATCGTATTATTGCATTAACCTTCATAAATAATCCTTTGATAAAATAAATCATTTAACTCAATTCGTTTGTTTACATTTTGCTTTGAATTATCACAACTATGAAGCCAATAAGAGATAACACACACTGATATAACCTTTACTATTCAATCATGGTAGTAGTGCATTTGTATTAAAATTTTACCATAACCCAACGGGAAACGTAAGCGCACATATAACAACCCTGAATGCCCCTGTTCAAACCCCGGTGGATACGGAATAACATTTTTTTCTTTAAATAGTATTACGAATTAAATGCTTACGAAGAAGCACATCTAACCTGTTCTCCTTGAAACTGCTTCCAGATTTCCCGTTGGGTAGTAACTTTTGACTATGAATTCTCTTATATTTTCATTGTATCGCAATGAGTTGCGATAAGCCACAAACAAGTTCAACAGTCTTGGCATCGAACTATATTATCTGCAAGCAGATGAAAAACCAGTAACAAATAAACCACAATCGAATGTGGTACTCCATAAATACATATTTAAATAAAAAGTTTATAATAAAAAAAAATTTACGTAGCTCTTAAGGAGAAAGTGCTTAATTTAGAGAAGGAATACTCACCAAGTCAAAATACTAAACGATTTCAGAGCCATACAAATCCTTACGATAAAGTTATTGAAAATTTTGTAGAAGTAACAAAAAAAGGTAAAAAAACAAACAGTTTGTAAAATTGTTTTTTAGCCAAAAGTTAAAAACTCTGCAGATACTGAGAGAGCGCGTCTGAGATATCACATTCGAGAAAATGTTCGTTATGGGAAAAAAGATATTAATGATCATCAACTGCTTGACATATACTATAAAGGAAATGAAGAAAGTAATCTAATTTCATGGATCTTTGACAAAAACATTAATAAATTCATATCTGTAGATACACCAATATTCGTTTACATTCACGGTGGTTTCTGGCAGGCATTGGACAAAAGTTCTTCTGGTTCTTTTGTGGCACCTTTAGTGGAAATTAACAATCGTGTTATAGTTATGGATTACAACTTATGTCCATCCGTCACTTTAAAACAATTGGTAGAGCAAACACATGATTTTTTCGAGTGGATTTTTAACTACGCTGCCGTAACTAAGGCCAGGTAAATTCCAAGAGAAAGAATATAACCTAAAATTTTAGATATGTACATACTAGTAGTACCCGCGGCTTTGCACGCGCACGTTTTTTTTTATAATGAAATTACTTCCTTAACATCTTATTCTATATTCTCTCTTCAAAACTAACAAAAAAATAATTGAAACAGATCTTGTTTTTTGAACTTCGAAGCCAAATACAAATGGTTCAAACAAGAAAAAAATAACAACAACATAGAACATAGAAAATCAAACGACTATTTTTGTGTGAGGTTTTGAAAAACCTTAATCCTAAAAAAAGATATTTAACTTAAAAAATAAGGAGGCAATAACCTTCTTTACCAGAAATATGTTGTTTTAAAAAAGAAATTATTAAAATCGGTTCGGTATATTTTTCACCAAAGCGTTACAAACAATTTCCATATAAGCAATTTTATATAAATAGTAGCTAACGACGTCAGCCTAATTGTTTTTCTTCTTTTTTTTTATGGTCTAAAGTTGATGTCTTAGACGCACTTCGTTAGTCAACGTTTACACACAGAAACTCTTTCCGAAAATTCTTATTTGCTGACAAGAGGGGTAAAACGAAAGTGTACAGAACTTGCTGTACTCCGAAATTATCTTTCGCTCTGTTGCAAACTATATGTATTTTTGTTTTATTTATTTAAAGTCTGATGAGTCAGATTCGACATTATACCAATGAATTTCCCTCTTACCAATGTAATCTAAAGCTTTTTGTTTATTTTCAGCTACATTTCGTTCTGTGGCCACTCTGCTGGTGCTCATTTAGCTGCTAGCTTACTATATTCAGCTAAGTTTCCAACAATATCTGAACCCATTAAAATAAAGTCATTCTTTCTTATTAGCGGTGTTTACGATCTACGTGAATTATGGAATCTTGATTGTGTAAATCAAAATAACATTTTGTCATTAGATCCTACGGAAGCCATTGCATTATCAACAATTTGTCAAAATCTGAAGGAAGACGTTATTAAATGCTGTCGGAATAAAAATACAAAATTTCATATTCTAGTCGCTGAAAATGATAGCACAACATTTATTGAGCAATCACGAGAATATTTTAAAAAGTTAACTCAACTTGGCCTACAAGCTGAATTTAAAATTTTTGAGAAATATGATCATTTTGATATAATTGAGGAAGCAGCATTAGAGGGAACACCAATAAATTGTTATATTACGGAACATAATTGAAGACCTACATAGTACATATGTATGTACATGCATGCATATGTGCAACACGGGGTTAATAACGCAGTTTATGAGAATTAAAAAAGGGTGTTTCATCCTGTTGCTTGAACTAACTATTTCTCAATGGAAGGCACTACTGCAGTAATTTGAGATGTAAAAAACTAAACTTTTCATTCAAATATATCAAATATATATTCTTCGTTTTCTCGGAATTGTTATTTAACTTCCTTTTGCACCATTTTGTTATAACAACCCATTTTTATATTTTTTCAAATAGTTAATTTTATACATATATGTATTATATTTAAAAAAAGATTTTATTTTAATTATAAAAGTAATTTGAAAATTATATTCTGAGAGGTAACTAAAATGCTATTAAAAACATGAAACGCTTTAAAATCGGTCGAGCACTTTTTGAACATTGAGCAATAAGAGCGCAGGACTTGAATTTAAGATTGGCAGCTCCAAAATTTCATGTATCCCACCTGTTAAATTACAATTCCTTATTTATTAATCAGAAGGGCACTGCCAATCTTATAAGAAATAAATAGCGCGACTTCAGTTCCGGCGCTCTTTTGGGATCGCTTTAATATCGCTATTCACACACACCAAATTTGAGCGCCGGCGTATGACTTCAGAGTAGTCTATTAGTTGTGTGAATGCGACATACGTCGAAGTAGCTGTTCGGTATTTCTTCGGCGCTGTGGTTCTTCGAAGCACAAGTTCGCTGTCGTGTGAATGGGAACTTGTGCGTCGGCGTTCAAATGTTAAAAATGCTAAAAAATATTTATGTAAGCTATGCTTAAGGCTCGGTTCACACGAGCGTTTTGTCAACGCGCATTAGCTAACGCGCGTTTCAGCATAACACACAACTCTATGCAGCAAGCCACACCATCAACGTTGTGTTGATGAAACGTGCGTTGAACGCGCGTTGGTTTTGTCAACGTCGGTGTTATGCTAAAACGCGCGTTGGTTCTCTGCTGTATTTTGTTTGTTTGTAACCTCATGAATAGATATCAGTAATAGGGGTGTTATAAGAAAAATAATTTAATGGTCTACAATAATGGTACGCACAATTTTTAAATTTTACCAATAATTTTGGAGAATGACGATTAAGCTTAATTTCCATGCTATCTTTCTTGATCCCATATCAGGGATATCAAATCAAATTTTTGTAAGAAAGAAAAAGCAAGCGAATAGAACCTAAAGCGCTTGGAGAATGCGAGAGTGAATAGCATACATTTGCTATCTTTATAGCATGTGATGTCCTCCCTGATATTTGATAATATAAGTTCAAGA
Source organism: Tricholauxania praeusta (assembly GCA_949775025.1). Lineage (NCBI taxonomy): Eukaryota > Metazoa > Arthropoda > Insecta > Diptera > Lauxaniidae > Tricholauxania > Tricholauxania praeusta. The sequence goes on along the minus strand of OX459030.1, from coordinate 126,501,950 downwards.
AAGATCACATGGAAATTAGGCATTATTGTACGAATAAATAACCTGCGTTGACTGCCGTGTGAAAAGTACCAAAACCTGCGTTGATAAAACGCTCGTGTGAACTTAGCCTAAAACAGCATAAAGCTAAAATTAATTTTAAATTTTAACATAAATAAATTTTAAAAGAAAAATGAGAGAAAACGTCTGTTATTATTAATTTTTCTTCTAAGTTTTAGACTCATCGTAGCGAATTTTTTTTGATAACATTTGAGCGTCGACGTGTGTGCGTTTAAGTGCTTGAATAACAGCGAACTTGTAGTCGGTGTTACAAGCCGACGCTGCGTGTAAGCAACATAAATGCTTAATGATACTTCGCCTCTATATTTTTAAGACTACCTCATCTGTGAGAATTAGTATGTGCTTATTTTGTATATTATTGGCAATAATGAGTCACTTTCACGGTTGCATTTAATTTGAGTTTGACGAGATAATTCTACATTTATAATAATAAAATGCAACAAACTCTCTGTGGTCCCTAAATTGGAACGTTGAATGTTGTGGCTGCTAGCGCTACGCAATTGTGTTAGGGTTCAACCATAAATAAGCGTCATATGTGATGTAAGGTGTATTTGTTTACTGTTGGGACAGGAAAAAAAAAAAAACAAGAATATAAAAAATTAGCTACCAGCGCTGTGCAAAATTGGAAAATCGAATAGGCTGGCGTTAGTGCATTGCTTATTTCGGTTAGCTTCATTGTCAGATTTCTTGTCTTCTTTTTTTTCTTCTTGAGTCAATAGTATTGACAGCAATGGTGAAACTTTTCACGATTGCAAAATTCAGTTTGACAAGATAATTCTACCTTGGTAATTGTCTATTATTGTTTCGCAGTGGGACGGTCAACCTTATTAATTGAATCATACAGCAAACTAAACACAGCCTTGTCATCATCTGTTGACGTTGTCATTTTGCTGAATAGCACATCATAGAAAAGCACAAATTGAAGAAAACACAAAAAAGGTTGGCAATTTACAAAATAAAATTATTAATATAACTTATTGTTTTATATATTTACAGCATTGTTCTATCTCTTGTATTATATAAAGGAAAAAATGAGTAAATCACTACAAAACGACGACGACACCAATTCCACGCTCTTCTATGCACGCAATGAATACTACATCGGCAATTTTATGGGCTCCATAAACTTCGTTCTGCCCGAGCAGGGCACTGCTAGTACCGAATTGCTTTCCTATATGTACCTTTCCTATTTAGCCATCGATTCAGGACGTCTAATCGCTAGTGACATCAAAGAGAACAATAATACCGCGCTTCTAGCGCTACGCTATGTCTATGAAGTTTTTGAGCAACCTTCCAGGACAGAAGAGTTGCTAAATTTGTTGACGGACAAAGTGGCTTTGGGTGGTGATGATGAAACCAACATTTGGCACATTGCCACCGCTATAGTTTATTGTTACGATGGCAGATTCGAGAATGCATTAATGCTTTTAAATGGCTCAACAAATTTGGAATCAATGGCATTATCAGTGCAGTGTCTCTTACGTTTAAATCGTATAGATTTAGCCAAGCAATTGGTTGTAAAAATGCAAGAGATATCTGATGATGCCACATTAACACAGTTGGCACAGGCTTGGGTTGCCATTAGTTTGGGAAATGAGCAAATGCAGGATGCTTTTCATATATTTCAAGAATTCTGTGAAAAATACAAACCCACTCCCTTACTGCTTAATGGTCAAGCTGTGGTACATTTAGGCTTGGAACGTTATGAAGAAGCTGAGGCTGTGCTACGAGAAGCCTTGACAAAAAAGCATAATGATTATGATACGCTAATAAATATGATGGTTTTATCACATTTGACTGGTAAATCGCATGAGGCCGTTGCACGTTACTGGGAACAACTGAAGCAATTCTACCCAAAAAGTGAATTCGTTACTGATTTAGAGAAAAAGTCGAATGAATTTGACAAACTTTGTTTGCAATATTCGCTTGGTAGCGGTGAGGGTGCTGCTGTTGAAGTCTAATGATAAAATTATTAATCGCATATGTTACAGTTCTCATTCTGTTCAGAAGTTTTTCATAAAAATAAGAATAAATATATAAATGAATGAATGGTATTGTTTTTTGGAAGTTATAAGATATTTTAAGGTTTGTGTTTACGATGATTACAAGATTTATATTGTTGAAGTTCCGCCGGATTTAGGAATTTTCAGTCCAGCCATATAGTTTTCGAAATGCGAGTGATTTTAGAATCGAATACCAGAGATCAGCAGCAGCCCAGAGGACCCTTTTCCAGAAAGGTTTTCGATTATTTGACAGCCTTACAAATGATATAAAAAATGAATCGAATTTAAGAATTTTTAAAAGAAAATGTTTAGAATTCATCAAAGCAAAAAGGAATCAATGTATTGAAATTCAAACTTGTAAATAAACTGCAATATGTTAAGATGTATTAAAGAAACGAAAACTAGTCTTATTTTAAGTTATAGTTATAAAAATGTTATTCAAAGTATTTAAAATACTAACAAATTTACTCAATCAATCAATCAAAACTTGCGGTTATAACTATTACATGTCCATATATTAAACTAAAAAGTGCAGATTTTTGAGTTGGAATGAATTTTGTACAGATATTAACACACCAAGAATGCTTACCTATGCATTTGAAGTGTGCACAATAGTTCACTAAATCAAAAACTCTATTGCTTCTGTTTCTGAAAATGTTCATTCTTTCGATTTAATACATGAATAGTGATTTATTTATTAATCTTGAATTGAATACAAAAAACTACGAGTGGGTATAATATATGCACCAGCTGAACATTTTGCACACAATTGCAAGTTCTTTAAGTATTGGTAATCTATGTATTAGGGTTTCTAAAATGTCTAAGATCTTAACTTAAGAAATGCTTATTATTAAAAAATATACACCTTTGTCTTCCATCCATGGGTGTTAGTAACTGAAATTAAAAAACAATTTAATTGAGGAAAAATAATTATGAATATGCTTGCTTACTTTTGTTTGAACCCATATTTTTTTCGCTCATAGAACAAGTCCGTTTTAGAACTACCAAGGTTTACAATTTTCGGGCAACCGTCTCGCTAAAAGTAAATTATATATTAAACTTAGCTAATTCTTTAAAGTTATGAATCCAGAATAACTAAATTTGCTCAAATAAGAATAAGTCTTTTGATTTAAGCGATCTAAAGTTATAATGGTGAGTATTCATAGTTGTTAGTCAAGTCGTTACTAACCAATGATTAGGATAATTCGTAAACAACTGAACACATATAATAGCATATAATAGAGCTAAAGTTCTCTCAAATAAAATGTGTTCAACTGGTCTAAGTAAAAAGTATGAATTGAGCTGTAAACGGTCAAAGTACTTACATCTTTTTCCTGTATGGTGCACTCTTTACAATAGTACGCATCAGAAACACCTGGGCCGCCACAAATTACACAGCGCCCCTGATATGATCCATAATTGCACTCATCGCATATTCGCACCAGCGTGCATGGACGCACATAGGAATCACAAATAACGCATTTACCATCGCATTTTTCACAAAGCCGCCCAATAGCTAAAAATACTTTATTAAAAAAACGACAAGTGATAAGAACAGCACTCACCAACTCCTGGTTGCTTACGACAGAATATTAAATCTGGATGATGTTTAGCCATATATTATGAAATATGTTTTATAAATTATACACAAAATGCGTTGATGCTGCCGGCACATCTGATAATGTCAAAGTTGATGCGTTCGAAGATTGAAATATTTGAATACTTCCCAGTAAAAGCTAAAATCTGTTTAAATGCACATTCTCAATACTAAAAGAATTATTGGTTGCATATAAAATCATTATCGAATTGAAAAAATGATCTTTTCTTATACACAGCTTTTGATTACTCATATTCAAATATTTTATATGATAATATGAATAGCTTTCAAATCAAAATCTTATTTTTAATCCTTTCATTTTATTTCGTAAGCTTTATTATATGGATTTGATTCCTTTGAATCAATATAAAGCAGTTTATATACACGAACGTTTCACCTACTACAAACATAGTTGCCAGCAAAAAATGAGCCATGATTCTAACAATACTATGCATATTCAGAGACGGTTTTATTGCTTTTCGTTCAATAAATACTATGGCTCCTCAAAACACTTCTCACAAAGTTAAATTTGATGCTAAAAGCTAAAAAGTTCTATCAAGAATTTGTCAAATATGGATCTATTTAAGGATTACAAGAATACTTGTTGAAGACTATTTCTATATTATATTTCCTTTTTTCCGAAATAATTCATGCGTAAGCATACAAATCAATTTCTCCTGTTTCAATGTTTTTAGTTTTTGTATCATCACACAACGGAATGCTCGATGACGAGAACTCTCACCGAGAAAAATCAGAGCAGTTTGATTTTTAACATAACGCTATCACTTTCGTCATGCTGTCTGTCATCACTGTGATTGTATGAGAATATGATACTTCGGTTTTTGTTTGACAGATATGGGCGTCAGCGAATTTTTTCGAACGCATCAATTTAATCAAATACACGTGCTGACATTCTTTATGTCAAAATTGCCTTTTCTTTTATTTACTACTTTTTAAATTATAATTTCAATAAATTTAAATTAATTAAAATAAAAAATATGGCACAAGTAGTACCGAAAATTCAATTAGGCGACTACATTATAATTCAACGACAAAAATACACGAAATTGCAAAAATTTGGCAGCTTAGATGCGACATCGATGCTGGGCAAAGAACAATTGGAATTACGTTCGATTCACGATGAACCATATAGTGCGACTTTCAAAATGTGCCCTAAAGAATTTGGTGCCCAACGACGTGGTCAGCGGATACACACTCTGCAGTTATGCAGCGATACAGAAATGCGAAGCATACGCGATGTACTAGGTATATCAGCTGCTGGCGATGACAATCGGAACGTTATAGATAACGGGGAATCCCAATCGCTGGGTCCAGAAGATATTAAACAACTGCGTGATGAGTGCGATGCTGGATCTGCAAAAATCATTGAAAAAATTGTTGAAAACTCTAAAACTTTCCATGCAAAAACTGAATATTCTCAAGAAAAGTATCTAAGAAAAAAAGAGAAAAAATATTTTGAATATGTGCAGATACGCAGACCAACAATTCGTTTGATTACTGAAATTTTTTATCGTCAGGATGCAGACAAAATATTGGGTATACGTATGGACACGCTGTCACAAATGCTATCGTACTCAGGCATTTCTGGTTATGGCAGCTATTTGCTATACGAAAGCGGTACAAATGGTTTGTTGCCAGCCAGCTTTTTAAACTCTATGGGCGCAGGCAATGAAGCTACGCTGGTACATATGCATCCGGGAAATGTGCCACAAAAGCAGGCTTTGTTAGCTTTAAATTTGCCAACAGAACAAGTCGAACGCTGTATATCCGTTAATATTTACTCAGTATTACGAGAATACTATCAAGGAGAGTGCATGAAGGAAATGGTCTTGAGCAAAGAAGTACCAACCGATACACCGGATACATCCGCTACGGAGCCTTGCAGCAAAAAAGCCAAATTAGAAGTAGATTCAACGACGGTAACAGAAAATCTATCGGAAAATAGTATGAGCAATATATTTGTATTTGTTTTTTCTCCAATAAAAAAAATGTATTTATTTCAGCATCCACCATTGAACAACTTCCACCAAACCAGCCACAACAACAGCAGCAAAAATGGCAACTGGAAAATAAACGCGCTTGCATACTTATGCGCACACAATTTGATTCCTTAGTAATTGCGGCAAAAGAGCATCCTGCAAATATTGTGAAGACGCTATTGCCCTTGGTTAAACCATCGCGTCCTATTGTTATTTATAGTCCGCACAAAGAAGTTCTTATGGAGCTCTATGTCGATTTGAAATCTGGCTCTGAAGTTACAAATCTTCACTTGACTTCGAATTGGCTTCGTATATATCAGATTTTGCCGAATCGCACCCATCCTGAAGTAAACATGAATGGAAATAGCGGTTATTTATTATGCGGTTACACTGTTAGATAATATATACGTATATAAGCAAAAAATGTTTTAAATTATATAACTTTCCAATTATGAAACTTCGTTTTAATGTTTAGCTTCGTTTCCGCAATATCCAATTCGATTCATCTGACCTGACGGTGTCAAGTGCTCAATCGAAAACTGTGCACTTGAAAATTGGATCAATTGTTTTTAATATAAACTGTATTTTTATTGGCCACCGTGGTTAGTGGTATCGTACTTGCAGAAGAAACAGCTAAACGATTAGCTTGTAATTGTTGCTTTAGTGCGGTAGGCATCTGCTCAACGCGTAAAATTTGATTGCCCATAATTACTGTTTGCATTTGCGCATTAGCTTGAGATGTTATTGTTCCACCTTTATTGAGGAGCTTTATGTTTGGCTAAAAATTAAAATACATATTATTTATTTAAAGATTTGCATATTTTTGCAAGAATTTACCACGAGTAACACATACAAATAGTTTGTTTCTACATTTTAATAGTTTCAAATATTATTCTCAAAAAAATTGCTCTCTCAACGTAACCATTATATAATAAAAACAAACAATTCAAGTGTTACATCGTTTCTCTTATTCATACATACATTTCCATGTAGTTTTGTTGTTTGTCCGCCTAAAATTATTGCAGGGTTTCAAATTTTTTGCGTTTGACTTGCTGTTGACGATATTGAACCAACATTTGGTTTGCTAGATAATATAACTTGCTTTCCTTGAATATTTGCAATGTTAAAGTTCGCGGGTGTACCAGTGCTTATAACCCTCAAACCGCTGCCGCTAGTGCCTCTTATGGTACCGGCCTCTTATTAGTATATTGTTTATTTTTTTTCTTTTTCATAGATTTTTTTACTTTTACCTGGAATGCCGGCTGGCTACCGCCGCATTCCATTCCATAAAAAGCAGTACAAAAATGTACTGCAATACAATCCAGACTTTAAATGGTAAGGGTTTCAAATTCATTTTATTAGTATATTGTTTATTTTTTTTCTTTTTCATAGATTTTTTTACTTTTACCTGGAATGCCGGCTGGCCCGCATTCCATTCCATAAAAAGCAGTACAAAAATGTACTGCAATACAATCCAGACTTTCAATGGTAAGGGTTTCAAATTCATTTTATTAGTATATTGTTTATTTTTTTTCTTTTTCATAGATTTTTTTACTTTTACCTGGAATGCCGGCTGGCTACCGCCGCATTCCATTCCATAAAAAGCAGTACAAATATGTACTGCAATACAATCCAGACTTTCAATGGTAAGGGTTTCAAATTCATTTTATTAGTATATTGTTTATTTTTTTTCTTTTTCATAGATTTTTTTACTTTTACCTGGAATGCCGGCTGGCTACCGCCGCATTCCATTCCATAAAAAGCAGTACAAATATGTACTGCAATACAATCCAGACTTTCAATGGTAAGGGTTTCAAATTCATTTTATTAGTATATTGTTAATTTTTTTTCTTTTTCATAGATTTTTTTACTTTTACCTGGAATGCCGGCTGGCTACCGCCGCATTCCATTCCATAAAAAGCAGTACAAATATGTACTGCAATACAATCCAGACTTTCAAAGGTAATGGTTTCAAATTCATTTTATTAGTATATTGTTAATTTTTTTTCATTTTCAGAGAAATAGCGGGGCTAACTGCAAAGCAGTAATGCCACAAACCGCTAGGCGACTTGCTCCATTTTATTATTATGGCATCTCGCTTAACACATAGTGTGTTACCAGGATTTGTTGTCGCCCTGTCAACTGTCAAAGACATTTCTTGTAATATAAATGCAGCACATTAAAATGTTGTTTACAGTTAAATTTATTTTAAATTTCATTCATTTTTTAATTAACGTTGAATCTTACAACTTTGAAACACATAAATAAATTGAAAGCATTTTTTAAAATTATGTTTATTATAAACTTTAGTTTAGGTGTTGTTGTTCTTGTTTATAGTTCGATTTCAATTATATTTATTGCATGTTAGTGTGAATATGTTTATAAGTTATTTGGTTTTTAATATTTTGTTTAAGAACCTAAACTGGAGCCTTCTCTACCAGTTTGAACCAATGACCGCATTCGCAGCGTTTTGGCGTACCCTTTTGCAACCACATCCACTGCACGTAGGTTTGATCTTCCTCGCCTAAGTAAATATTCATACAAAAAAAAAGAAAAATTACGCATTATAAAGTTTGACTTCATGACACAATTTTACTCACAGATGCAACCAACTATGCGTGCTTCGAATGCAGATGGAATTAAGTTAGGTACTTCTTTAGTCCCAGCGCCACGTTTGAATACCTTCATATCGAAGGGATTGTCATTGCCAGCAGCCTTGGCTAACAATTCACGCTTCTCAAGACCTGTAGCGTGTTCCATTGGATCGTTCATCACTGCAAGTGAAAAAAAAAACAAATGAATTAAAAAACGTTCCAAGTTAATTTTAATATGAATACATGCTAAACTGGGAGCTTACATTAAATGTAGGGCTATTCAAAAAATATTAAAAAAAAACAACCTAACTAATAAACATAGAATGTCAGTTTTCTTCTTTTATGTACATTTTTATTTTACAAAAAAATATGATTTGCTCGAATATGAATAGTGAGAAGTAAAATGATAAGAAGGAGGTAAAAAAGTAATTTTGAAGTGATCTGCTTCCGCAAATAATAAGTAATGTAATTTTGATTGTAAAAAGTTTTGAATGAAAGAAGTATTAGCAAATTCGTTAGTGTGCGTTTCTTAATTTGCATAGATTCGAATCTAGTCTCCGATTTGCTCCATTATGTCTAATTTTTGAAGTATACGCATAGATAGTTCGAAAATTTGAGTGAATTTTAAAACAAAATGTGGAGTTATAGAGGTATACATTATATAGGACAGAAGATCAGAAAAAAATTACCTTTCAAAAAATATACATTTTATATCATGTCAATTTTATGTTCTACTATGTAACTGATGTTTTCGGTTTAGTGTACAAGAGAGTTAAGAACTATGATATTGTAGTTCATTAACGAAACTTATGTAAAGTGTATTATTTGAACCTAACGTATTATGAATATTTTGTAAAGAAGAAAATTGAGAGATTTCGAAATATGTAGTGGTAAAAGTACTGTATCGATATTTTCTAATCGATAACGCATAAGAATGTAAAAATTAAAATCATATACAAAAATCTTTGCTGTTAAAGTAAATTCATTAAATTGGATAGTGTTGTAACGATATTTAATAATAAATAAATAACTCAAAGAACTGTAAGTTGACGTAATAAACAACTTTTTTTAATATTTTCTACACACATAAGCTTTGTATGTTTACTTTGATAGTTGGATTTTTGGTTAAGTCCTTAGTTTAATAATTTGAAAGAGTTTTTATTTTGATTTAGTTAAGCAAATTTATATTTCTATTTAAATCAAATCGGTCCATTTATAAACGAGTGGAATAGGTTTCAAATTAATCCGAAACAATATTTCTTATCAAATTAAATAAAATTTTATTTTTTTTTGACAACTAGTTTGTCGGTAACTTATTATAATATAGTTTATAAATACTGAGTAAAACCAAAAGACAAACTTAAGCTCTCTAAGTATTGCGAAAAATAAATTGTAAAAGCTGAGTAGTATAGGTTCCATAATGGTTTTTTTATGGGTTACTAAGAATTTAAGATAGATACACAAAAATTGTTCAAGAAAATACCATTACCAAACATTTTTTTTTTGTTTCAGATAAATAATCTAAGTTCTGTAGACAGAAAAAAATGTTTCATATTTTTTCAAAAGTCGATTACTTAAAAGGCCTACTCAGCAAATTTTTATCGCTCAGAAATAAAAGAATAGCAAAAATTATTTATTTAAAAAAAAAAAATTGTTTTTAGACCCTTTAAAACTTAGAATAAATATCGGTTTAAGCAATGTTTAAGCAATTTTTTTATGTAATTTTGGAAAAAGAGAATACTAGCTCTAATAATTATTTATTTAAATCAATTTTTTTCGGACAGTGTTGTAAAAATTACTGAGCTTAAAAAGAAGGACATATATGTGAGTTTCGAATGTAGATATGAACATATGTATGCATGTACATACTTTACATCACCTACTTTAATTTTTTTGCATTTCCAAATTTTCCGCAGCAATGTATACATAATCAATTTTAGGACTTAGATTATTGACCTCAAAATTGAAAACAGTACATACATATGTTTGTATGTATATTATTTTGAGATTTGAGAGCTCCATTTGCAAATGCATTTTCAGACGAAAGATAAGCAAACTTTCACTATAGTAAAATTCAGATATTTGTCAGGGATACAGCAGTTTGAAATCAGTGAAATTTTTAAACTAAAAAGTGATTTCTTAATTATGTTTATGTGTATTATTAGACATATAATGTAGTAACTGAAGAATCCAATAACAGTTTAATGAAACTCACAGACATAAGCATTGTGAGGATAGTGGCGTCGCTGACGGCGGCCCTAATAGGATGTAATTTTTTTTTGGAGAAGCAGGCACTTAGTCGACCTAACAGGATGACATCAATCTAAGATAGGATTTTTTGTATATTTATTTATTTTGCTTGGGTAGAAACAGAGTTTTCAAAGAACTTTGTCGCTCAGCAGTTGAGATTATAGGAGCTCCAAATAAGCCCTGTCGTACAACGTCAAAGAATATGCCGAACGATAACACGTTTTCAAACTAAATCGTAGCTATAATCCCTTTCTAGTAAATATATATTATCACTTTAATTGTTTGATAACAGTTTGCCAGTATTGTAACAACAAATATCGAATGCATTGCCAAATTTCTGACTTCATATCATTTTAGCCATAAGATAAATAACAGCAAAGAAAAAAAAAGAGTAGCAGCGGACAAATGAAAAAGGTTACATAAACCATTTCAAATACAAATGACACCTTGCAAATAGGAGTGTATGGAGGGGAATGAAATTTAAGTTGAACAACATTTAACAATTATTAATTCATGATTTAACAATTGAAATGTATTTTTTGAAAATTTTGGAAGAAATTAACTTTTTCTAACGACGTTTTCATATCATTTATTTAACGGCACCTATCTATCGCATGACCTAAAATGTTACATAAAATCCTATAAGATTTTTTTTTCCACAACACAACTAAATTTTCACTAAGAATTTTTACAAATTTTTGCTGGAAAAATAATGCATTTTATGCAACATTACGTAACATGTCATAGGGAAGCTCATTTGCAGAGCGGTTGGTACGCTATCGAACTGTCAAAATGTGATTCCACCGCTGCGCTGCCTCGTTTTTTGCAATCCCAACCAACATAACCAAATCCAGAAATCAAATAAAAATACCACTTACTCTTGCAGAAGCGAACTGGAGTGTATGTAACGTTTTGGCGTGCAGAAACACGTAGTGCCATGCGTCCACAAATCGATGCCATTTTTTTATTAAATCTGTTGAAATTTTTTTTACGGAATTAAATTTTATTAAAACTAAATATTTCGTAATTTCTCACACGAAGGCGCAGAAACTTTTTTGCCCAACACACTCGTTCGTACGGATGAAAATTCTTGCAGCTGACGGCTGATTTTCCCGATTCCAAGTGACAGTTGTTGACAGTAAAATTGTTGTGAAGTTGGTTATATTGTATTGCCACATCGTATTTTTTATATTTACACTGTGCAATTCATTATTAACGAACTAACATATTTATTATTTTACAGGAGAACGAAAAAACTTAATGAACATTAAAGTTTTTGAGAGTTAAAGTGAGTAAGGGGCCGTTCAAGTATTACGTAACGCAATTAGGGGGGAGGGGGGGTCTTGTGAAACGTTACGATGCGTTACAGGGGAGGGGGGGGGGGTTCGAACAACGCGTTACGTAACATTGTTTTAGAAGTGAAACTACTTTAGCGGGTGGTGATTTGAAATGAGGTATGTATAATGAAACGCTTTTTTTATGTGTATGCTTATTGAATAGCTACAGCCAAAAAATTTTATTATAATGATAAAAGTTGATGGGATCTAGATAATTTACAGCAATAAATGATATGTTAAATTAAAGCACTTATCAAGCAGAATGTCCTAAAACTATCATCTTCGAGATTGGTTAACCAAAACCAGCGATGTAAGCGTGGAAAGATTTCCTATTTTTCTCATTTATTGCTGTAGCTGTTCTAGATCCCATCAACTTTTATCATTTTAATAAAATATGTTCGTCTCATTTTTCGCAATTTTAACATATTTTAAGCTAATGTTTATTACATTATGTGTGATTTTTATTAAATAACAATATGAACAAGTTAAGGTGTTATCTTCAGTCAGGCCGAAACTCACATACCCTACACTGCACTCAAAGTAAGTACATATATTTCAGTAAAAAAAGACGTTGAAGAGGTTAAATAATTCGAAAAAAGTGTGAAATGTTTAAGAGGTTGAAAACTGTTGAAAAAGTCGTAAATATATGCAAAATGTTAATGTTGAGAGAGGTTGAAAAAGTCTAAACAATTTAAAATCGATGAAAAAGTCGAAAAAATAAAGAAATTTCATTACAATATCTTGCACGGTTTACGAGATATGGTGGTATAGAGGTTACAATTTAGGACCGTGCCACGCGAATCTTTGGAAACTTGAAACCTAGCCTAATCTTAATTTAGTTCAAATGTACACCTAATCACCAAGTTTCATCAAAATCGCTGCATTTTTTTTCAAAATGGGATTGGGCAAATGTACATAGAGTATGGGCGGTAGGCGTGTCCATGAACCGATTACGTCCATTTTCAATAGCAAGATGCCTGCAAGAAGGTCTGACCTGAGTGTGCTAATTTCATTCAATTAGCTTTCTTGGTTTTTCCGTAAACCTGATTTGAACAGACAGACAGACGGACATAGCTAAAACAACTCAGGTGGTGACGCTGATCAAGAATATATCTAAGTATATACTTTTTCATACCTACCACCGCCCTCTTCTATGCGTTACAAACAAAATGACAAAGTGAATATACCCTCGGTGTAGGGTATAATAAAGAAAATAAACAACATACGCATGTATTTCCGGTACTTTTCGCAAAATAATTGTGACTTTTAGGTAAATATGGTCACTTGGGTGTTACGTAACGTTTAAGGGGGGGGGGGGGGGTAGAGGAAAACGTTACGGCGCGTTACATAGGGGGGAGGGGGGGGTCAAAAATCTTCGAAAATTGCGTTACGTAATACTTGAACGGCCCCTAATGGCTTTTTTTTATTTGCTTGTAATTGATTTATTTCAATCGTAGCACACACATTTTTTTGTCAATGGTGTATTATTGGGTGATCTACCGAAATCTATAAAAATCTCGATTTCGAAAAAAATGTTAGTTAGGGCCTTTCTATATTAAGGTAACGATACACACAAAAAAATTAATGAATAATAGTTTGTTTTTTTTCTAAAATGATAACATGACATATATCTCAGTGACAGAAACACTTCGACGTTAATATACTTAATAATCCAAATTTTTAATGTCTTGATAAATATCAAAAACGATTAAGTCGCATATCAATCAAATGTTGAAAATTATATTTTTCACTTTAAGTTATTGAATCGCTTGCAAACAAAAAAGCGTTTTGTTAGATTTGCTTTGATTTACCTTTTCCTCTGTTTCTCGACTAGTCTATGCAAAAAGGGAAACATATCAGGCTTAGAAATTCTAGCTAATCGACAGAAAGGTGACTGATAATTCTATTAAGCAATGGATACTTCTACTTCTTCTTCTTAAAATACGTCAATCATTACGAAAGACGTATATAGATCAGGAAAGCAATGGATACATTTATTATGGTAGCAGCAATTCTAAATGACAGCTTTTCTTCTTTATTTTTAAGGCTACCTTTTCTGTCAAAATCAACTTAAAATTAGCGCCAGTCAATGGTTGATTTTTTGCATTAAAAATCAATTTTTGACTTATAACTTGCGATTTGTTTAAAAACCGTGTTGATAGCTCGATTCCTTCACTTGGACTTAAAATTAACGTTTCAATGATTGTGTCAGCCACCTATGACATTACTATTGATGTTGACACTAGTGCTTACCACTCAAATGATTCGCTCCGACATACAAACAGGACGCCATTTTTGTTTCAATTTACGGCGATCACAGCGCGTCAAATTTCGCCTGTTTCGTGCGTTCGTTTGTCAGAATTTTTTGTCGTAAGCGTTGAACGGCCGCTGGTGTTAAAAAGTGGGAAATCCAAAAGCAATTTAATTTAATGAGAAAAGTGTAAAACTTGCTGAAAATTCTTTTTTAAAATCTTGTGTATAAAGAAGCAGTCAAAATTAAATTCCACCTGAGAATAAATAATTTCGTGGAAATGTCTTCGAAAGCAAAAAAATTATCGTTGCCTGGGAATGATACGACGATGGAATTGGTCGATTACAAGCCCAAAGATTTAATATGGTGAAAATTATAGAATAATGCAGTTAAATACTGTAGTGCAGGAATGAAAATTGATAAAACCTAATTTTGTAGAATTTTTTATCGAATTGAGCGAAAAAAGACTCGCATAACCTCAAAAAGAAAAAAGGCGTACAAAAATGCAAAGCAGAATGCAAACGTAGCTTGCTGTATAGACATGTAAACTTAAAGTGTATTTATAAAAAAAAAAGTAAAATGTTAATTAAATTTTTGTATAGAAAATAATAGTAAATGCGATATTGCGTGATCTATAAATTGAAGCGCTAGCGCTCCCAGACTTAATTTTGTGTTCGTATGGTCTGTATTTGCTTGCCGCTGCTGCTGCTCTGCTTCATATTTATTTTCATTCCAATTCGCCGTTGCTACGTTTGGTTTGCTGCTCACTGCTGCACAGCAGAAAATTTCCCGCGCGTTTTTTCTTTTTGTGAAATTTACTAATATTACTTAAATTTATATGAAATCCAATCAATATTTATTGTTTTTCTATTTTTAACACATTTATTAAACTCTAATTTTCTTTTTCAGGGCTAAAATGAAGGGTTTTACTCCGTGGCCCGCAATGGTAAGCAGCAACATTTTTTTCTATAAATTTCCTGGTGTCATACGACTGTACTTTTTTAGCTATTAGGATTTTTTCCCACAATAATTCTGTTGATTTTTTTTTCACAAAAATGTATGTCTCAGTTAATTTGTAAATGTTCAGACTTCATTTAGAAACAAAATTTCTGGGAGATAGGTACGTACAGGATTCCTTATGTTTTTTCACGATGTATCGAAGTTCTGGCACAAAGTTGTGGACCGCTCGCCAAGTGTTGCAAGGTCCCCTATGAAACCTGTTTCATTAAGTCCTAACGAATGAGTTTTCACTTATTGTAATTTAATTTCCTGAGTTATTAATGTGTCAGGTTTATTCTAAGGAAATTTTTTTTTGTTACAGATGTGTTAAAGTGGTATAAAAGAGTCGCTCGGATCTGCTTTCAGAAGTTGGGTATATACCTAAGTAGCTTTAGAAAAATTTGGCTTAAGTTGGGATTTCCAAAGTATGTGCCATATGAAAGTTGTGTAATAATTAAGTTTTAATATTTGTGTATAGGAGTATGTAATAAATTCCATGGTTTTTAAGTTATAACGAAAATTTTGACCGACTTTATCTTAAGAACCTCGGGAAGTTTTTCGAAAAATAAAAACACTTAAAATTTTTTTTTTGAAGCTCCATTTTATCTTAGACGACATTTTTTTTTTTTTTAAATTATAAAAGTATAATTGTTCAAGACATCCCTGAATTTTTGGTCCAAAAATATTCGTCAATACGTAAGATAAGTGCAATGCCGTGAACGACCTCAAAATTTGCGGTGAGCAAGATATTTGGAGACAGTTCTTATTTTATGATTTATAACCTAAAACGACCTTAATTTTGTGCACAAAAAATTAAAATTTTCTTTGTACGACTGCCATTTTGTCAAAAATTAATATTTTTCAAAAATCAACGATCAAACGCTGAAGAACTGTACCCTAACCGAAAAAAATTATTTTTTTTTTCGGATTAATCAGTCTCCAGATATCTTGTTCATCGCAAATTTTGAGGTCGTTCACGGCATTGCACTTTTCTAACTTATTAACGAATATTTTTGGACCAAAATTTCAGAGATAAATCTTGAATAATTATACTTTAAAGTGCCTTTTTATTTTTCAAAAAACTTCTGGAGGCCCTAAATTAGGGTTGTCAAACTGATTTTATCACTACATGTACGTATGTTATCAGTACATGTACTGATTTTTTGTAATTTTCTTTAAAAATACTGCTTTTTCAAAATTTTCAAATCACTACGCAAATGTATGTATTTTTACCAATTTGTACCGATTTTTGGTTTTTATTTGAATTTCAAAATAATTTTTCATTTAATACTGAAATTCAAAACAACATTCATACTTTAAGTAGACAATTTTCTGGAAAAAACTTCTTATATAGTATACCTTTTTTTATTTTTTCCTTCATAAATAAAAACATCGAATTAAAAGGTGTCTTTATATGAAAAATACGTTATTTTGGTACAGTTTTTTGGAATTTGAGAAGTTGAGTTTATTTAGTAAATAAAAATTTTGTAAGGTGGTTTAAGTTGTGATTGTTATTTTAAAAATAATGTAAAAGTTAAAAAATTATGTAATGATTTTTCTTTGGGTAGAAGAGTTGAACTGATTTTGTGTTTCAAAAATCTGACAACCCTAGTCTTAATAAACTTATTTTTTTAAAAAACCAATTTTTTATTTTCAATTGATAAAACCTTTTTATTAAACAAAAATAGAATGAACTTAAATTTTTTTTTGGAATTTGTGAACAACTCAATACCGTCATTCTTAGCGGCTCTGTTTTTCATAATATAGAAAATGATTTGCGACTCTGTATAGAAAGATTAGTGACTGGCTGAAAATTAATTACGTAAAATGATTTAAAATTAATTAAAAAAGTCTACGCATTTAATTAGCATCCTCTTACCCACAATTGAGACGGAAGATGGGAAATCCGTCAACAGGTACCCGCTCTCAAAATCAAAGAAATCGAGGTCTGAGATGATTTGGTTTGATGATTTATTTGTATGAATAGTTTGAAAAAGAGAAAATGAAAAAAACGGTCAGTTTTTGATACCGTGTGAAAGCCTTATTAGGCGAAAAACTACCACAAATTAAAAACAAAAAATTTTTTGTTGGTTTGATGCCAACAAGACGATATTGTCGGCATAAGCCAGTTCTTCTATATGACCCAAGAGCCCCCATCTGAATCCTATTGTTCCCAGTGAGAGTGCGGCTTAGCACATTGTGTTGTACAATTCTAAATAACATCATGGAACCTTGCTTTTGAACCTTGTACATATTTGGTTTTATTAACGGTGAGAGATTAATGAAAAGTCGTGATATTTCGTAAACTAGGCAATAGATTACGTTTTTATAATATTGCAAGTTATCTTAAACCTATTTTTAAAAAAGCATAATTAGCATGACATTAATAGGAGCTCATCCCTTATTTCTTAAATCTCAACGAAGCACATGCGGTGAAATATAATTTGATAATTCCACAAATTTAATTTTACCAGTCAAAATATATTAACAAGATCTTCTATCCATTAATGATTTAAGTTTTACTTAGTAGCATCTGTCTTGCAATATAAGAAGGAAGCCACCACCTGACGAATGCATTTCTGTTAGTGTTAGCCAAATACTCTATGTCTTCTTTTACTTAATTGTTTGTAAAAAACAAACTGCTATTAAAATGATTTAAATTTGATAGTGTGTTATGAAGAATAATACTAAGAACAGATAAGTTCAATTAGAACTTTTTGCCCAAGCTTAGAAGTAAAACGAAATGCAACGAAAATCTAAATAATATAATGAACTCTCTGAAAGGTAAATATCTACTACGAACATTTATTGACAGAAGAAAGATTTCCAGAGTATAGAAAATTAGATATGTACGCATATGTAGACCTATATGTATATGTGCTAAAAAAATGTACCTAACAGAATGAACCAACCAAGAAAATATAAATGGACCTTAAATCCTAAAATGACTTGGTTAAACTGAATGCAAACCGACTTAATGTAAATTTAAGTTTCATAATATACATACTATGTATGTACTTGGAGAATTTAATGCCAAGCATTTAATTATTTCAAAAGGTTTTTTTTTCTCTTAAAATAAAAGAAAGATAATATAGATTTAAGTATAACTTTTTATTTTATGTAAAATAAATATTACTATTAGAGCAAAGTTAGACATTGTAAAACAAAACGGGTAAGTACTTAATGTTTCGTTATGTTAGCGCGTAAAAAATGCCTAAAAGTCAAAATATGTTGAAAATGTCTAGAAATTTGAACAAATTTAAAAAATTTGAAAAATGTTGAAGTGGTCGATAATATTGAACTGATCGAAAAATAATGAAAAAGTAAATAAGTTTAAAATGTCAACTTTTCAACCAATTCGCTCAAGTTCAAATATTTAAAGATTAAAAATGTTTGTCCGATCTCCGAAAAATGCATACCTGCTCTAAATTCAAAATATTTGCGAAATGTCCGTCCAATTGCCATCGTTGTCAGTCATGTTCAAAAATTCTTTTCAACTTATTGGCCTAAAAGGCCAGTGACCTGGGAGGCCATAGAAGTGTCGAAGCCCTTCTGTTTGAAAACATGGTAGCATTATAGTTATTTTTTTACTACAACTAAATAAATTTTATGATAGTGAAAATTATATAATAAATTTAAAAAATAGTAAAATATTTATTCACTAAATCTAGTGATAGCGGAAAAATTCTTCACTTAAAGTAAATTTATTAATTTTTACTATCACTTAATTTGTTAAATGCCGTTTTACAATGATCAGTTAAACAGAACATTGTGAAACCATCAATCAATAGGATAAGCTTTTAAAACTAATGAAGATAAACAAAAAGCTTTTATTTTCTGCATTATTTTAATCAGGTACGGTAGTTTTCTTTCTATTGCACTATTTGAAATTTTTCCACTCTTTGGCGAAACCACAAAATTTAAAGCTATAAAAATAAACTTTGTGTTTTTATCTAAAAATAGACACTCCAAAGAAAACAAAATCGATTGTTTTTGTTTAACTTCATTAAAGGCGACTAATGATTTTGAGTGCAGAAGCTGATTTAGCCGACTTCACATTCTTGATTCAACAAACATGTTGTTCTTAATTGGGACTGGTGCAGAAATTTCCATTTACCAAATTCTCTGTACAAAAGAAAAAATTCCAATGAAATTCTTTTAGCTGTCATGGATTAATACGTTTGATAATAAATATCTAGTAATTAATCTTGGATTCAGTAATGAAATTTTCAAATGGAACTTTTTAGTCGCTAATAGTGTTTACCATGCAATTTTAGGCGAAGATTTCTTTTTTGAAATTGTTGCTGACAAAAAATCAAGTATCTCAAAGATGATCAAAATATAAAGAGATCTATTGGATATTTTCTGCCGACATATCAATAAAATTGACTTAAGTAGTCGTAACTTCTAAATATTATGCCAACACGTTAGTTTTATGTTTCAATTGAAAGGTAAAAATAAGACATTTTGAAAGTGTCTACAAATGATGAGCATAATGACCTATTTTTGGTTTTGAGAAAATTATCGAAAAAGTCAACACTTTCGACTTGTTAATCTTTTCCAACAATTTCCAACCTTTGAACCAACATTTTCCGCCTTTTTCAAGATTCTCCGACTTTTTCAAGATTTTCAATGTTTCCTATATATATTAACATTTTTCGGCTTTTGCAACATTGCCCGACTTTTTCAATATTTTTCGGGTTTTTCAAAATGTTTGAAAATTTTTTGGCTTATTCAACATTTTTTCGATTTTGAAGGAATATTCAACATATTTTATATCGATTTCTTAACATTTTCGACTTGCAACACTTTTCGGCATTAGCGACTCTTTCAACATTTTTCGACTTTCGCAAAATATTTTCTATATAATGTAACGAAATAACATTAAGTTCACACATAACACCGCGAGTGCTCTCCTGTTTTGCTTTATTTAATTATTCGTTACAGATCTTAGTAATTTAACTTTTGTTCTTAATTGCTTTTTTTTTTGTAGATAGTGGACCCGCCCATTGATTTATTACATCAACCACGAAAAGCAAGCACCAAGTGTGTATTCTTCTTTGGATCGCGTAATTTGTAAGTTTGTAAAATACATTTTCAATGAAAGAAAACCCTATCTTGTCTATTTATACTAAAAAAATAAGTGCCTGGATTGAACTCAACAATATGAAGCCCTTTGAAGGACCTTGGAAAAATGATTTGGCTAAAGTGAATAAGCCTAACTCATTTAAGCAGGCAATGCAGGACATTAACAATTACATTGAGGATCCAACTCAGGTGGATGCAGAAGTTAGCAAGGCGACATCTGCTAACCATGCCACGGAAGCTGATTTTGATAAAATACGCGATGGACTTGTTCATACTGATGATGAACTAAACGATATTTCCGGAGATGTGCAAGCTGATGATGAAGATGTGGTAGCAGCAGTATCAGTTGCTTATAAAACTCCCCTAAAGCGTACACCCAAAGCTAAATCAACGGCTACGGCAAAGGCCAAGTCAGCTACTACAGCCAAATCAACAACTAAACGTCGTCGTTCAAGTCAAAATGCAACCGCATCAAAGCGCAAACGCAATGCATCAGTGTCGTTGGGTGATTTAAATGATTATATTAGCGTTAAAACGACACCTGCTCGTCGTAAAATAAATACTGAGGCTTTGGCTCACATTGGCACCTCGTCACGTCGTA
This sequence comes from Tricholauxania praeusta, assembly GCA_949775025.1. NCBI lineage: Eukaryota > Metazoa > Arthropoda > Insecta > Diptera > Lauxaniidae > Tricholauxania > Tricholauxania praeusta. The sequence continues at coordinate 126,481,173 of OX459030.1, read as the reverse complement.
ACATGAATTCGATTGCTTTGCTTGAGCGTCCGGTTGTATCGCGTCCCGAAACGCAGGCAATCGATATGAATGCTCGCTCACAAACATTGGCTGAACGCGATATAACACCGTCAAATTTGACGTTTGGATTTCTTGGCTTGGGTATTATGGGTTCGACCATTGTTAAGGACTTAATATGTACTGGACACAAGGTGGTCGTTTGGAATCGTACAGTTTCGAAGGTAAGATTGTTTATGTTTTGAGTGTTTTATTTCATCATATATATTTATTTAACCGTTATAATTAAAAAAACTTGAATATTAAAAAAAATTTAACAAATGCAGTGCACACCATTTGCTGAGGCAGGTGCAGAAGTAAAAGATACTCCTATGGATGTTGTCGACGCTGCTAACATTATATTCTGTTGTGTTTCCGACCCCAAGGCATCTAAAGATGTGAGCTCTTCATTTAATTTGCCATATCAACTCGTACTATATTAAACGCCTTTTTTTTGTTTAGCTTGTATTTGGTAACTGTGGTGTTTTGCAATTAAAAGACTTGCAAAACAAGGCATACGTTGAAATGTCTACAATAGACCCAGAAACTTCACAGGACATTGCTGAGGGTATTACACATTCTAATGGTCGTTATTTAGAAGTTCAAGTATGTAAATCTGAAACTTAATATCAATCTGATTTTGTTGATGCAAAATTGTTTTTAATTTTTAGATACATGGTACGCGCCAAGAAGCCGAGGATGGTATGCTGATTATTTTAGCTGGTGGTGATCGCACAGTCTTTGAAGAATGTCATTCCTGTTTCAAGACCATTGCTAAAAATACATTCTTTTTGGGAGGTAAGTTTTTGTAATTTTATCTCAAATTAAATTTACCTCTCTTTGTTAAGAGAGTATCATGTTATCACAGAAAAGAACTAATGGAGATCGTTAGCGTTGACGTTCTGCTAAAATTTTCTCATATTCATATATGTATGTACATATTTTGAATAGTATACTAAATTTTGACAGCGTTCAGTAATAAGTTTCATTAAAAGCAAACATCCAATGAATATTATTTTTAACGATAAAAATGACAGTCAAAAAATAATAAAAAATTCGGTACATTTTTTATTAAAAAACTCGCTATTTTGGATAGAAGGAATTCAGCGATGCAGTGATTTTTTAAGAAAAGTTGCCTTTATTTAATTCCTTTTTTAATAGTTCTATTTTATTTTAATGTATCTTTCTTGGCGTCTTTTTAATTTTTAGCAGAAGTTGGTAACGCGTGCAAAGTGAACTTGATCTTGCAGACGATCGTTGGAGTAAGTCTAGTAGGCTTGGCTGAAGCTTTAGCATTGGGTAAGTCAAAACTTAATTTTTATGCATGTTTTATTTGTTAATCTATTTTATTTTATCTCCAGCGGATCGTTTTTCAATTTCCTTAAAGGACATCATTGATATATTTGAATTGACTTCGATGAAATCGCAACTGCTGTTGGCGAAGGGGAAAGGTAAAACTGTTAAAATGCATTCCTAGATATTAGAGTACTAATTAAATAATTTTGTACTCTTAGAAATGGCAAAGGGAGAATTCACGCCACAGCAGCCACTAATCCATATGCAAAAAGATTTGCGCCTTGTTCTCAGTATGGCTGAAAATTTAGATCAATCAATGCCGGTTACAGCGATTACAAATGAAGTCTTCAAACATACCAAACGGCTTGGCTACAGTGATCATGACTCGAGTGCCGTTTTCGTAAGATCCAGATTTTAACATTTAGTTAATCCAGCAAATTTTTAAAAACATTTACAAACAGCAACAAACAGTTCTATATAATTTTTATAAATTCGTGAAAAACAAATAATGTGTAGATTATATTAGGATTATGTAAGGGCAACAACAGAATAAGCAGAACAACGGATGTACATATGAGGAGACTAGTAATAAAGACCTACAATTCATTTGGTTTTGAGAAAAAGGCGATTTTCTGGTTGGCAAAATGTTTCACTCAAACTCAATAATTGTTATTTTTAGTTAATATGTGCCCAGGCGGAAATGTAGGACCAATTCAAATAAAAGCACACAATTTTTATAGAAAATTTAAGAATTTTTTTAAGTTACGTGGAAAAAACCTGTGCCCAATTTTAATTTTAAATTTTCTGTACTAACATCAAAACAATTTTCAGAGGAATTCGAACCCAAGCTCTGATCCTTTCCTCTGATATGAAATAAAAATATTTGTGGAGGTGGATCGCAAATGGAGCAATCCGTTGATTCAAAAGATGCGATTTAATCAGTAGGCACTTTTCTTAATAAACTTGAGTTAAATTTCAATTATTACATTTCAATTCCTCTGGTTTCAGTTTATTTTTTTTTCACGATATGTTTTTTTTATTATATTTGCTGTAATGTACGGTTGTCCAACCGTATGGTGGTGTATGAAACTAAAAAAAAATCATTTGGGGAATATGAGTAAGAACACCTACCCTATTTGCATATTTCCGCTCATTTTTGGACATAAGGAAGTGACATATTAAATCTTCACTGGTTACAGTGAAAATGCTCGTTATTGTAATTCAATGCTTGCTTATTTATCCGTTTCTCTAATTCCAATTTTCACCATTCGATTCCTGGTTCATGAATTGACTAAGTACCACCTTATCTCCATTCTCAAAAAAAAGAAAGAATCGAGTTGTCCGCCTTTGTAACTAAACTTCTCATATATACTATATATACAAACAATACATTTTTTAATAAGATGACGTTAAATCGAGACAAAACTATACATAATTTTGACATTTTTATCAAATAATTTTTTCTGTTACCATTTTTGTTTTGTTTAATTTTTGGTTAGTGCATTTTTTCTCACACTTTTCTTTCTTTTATACTTTATTCTACATCAATTTCTATTAAACCAAACTTGAAAACGACACCCTTTCAAAATCAGAAGCGCTATCGAGATCAAGAACAAAATGTGTCTAAATATAAAAAAACAGTAGTTGAGAAAAGTTTCAAACGCTGTCAAGAACAAGAGAAAAACATTTTTCAAGATACCATTTATAAAGCGGAAACAGATTTTGCAATAGCAACTGTAGAAGCAGTGCTGCATACAAATCAAGAAGAAACTAAAGAAAATGAGAATGTTAAGCAATTAGAAAAGAAGAAATTAAAAAAGAAACTTTTTTAAAAATGGAAGAAACATATATCCTATAGTAATTTTACTATTTAATTTTATGGAACACATACACAATTTAGTTTTAATTAAACTACAGTACTGTTAAAGGACATAAACGTTTACATATGCCTATTTAACGTAGATTAATTAAAAGCTAGATTTTGTCGTAACTATCTTTGAAAGACAAAGATATTTATGAACTTCTTAATTATATTTGAAATCGGTTAATAAAATAGATCTTCATATAATCTATCATTTATCTAGTTTGAGAAGTTAATCTACTTTAAACTTGGCAATATAAACGACCTTTTACAATTTTGTTTATATTTAATTTCATTAATGAAACACGAATCCATTTTGTATGATGACAAACTGTGAAATTTAATTTACACAAAAAGGACATTAAAAAATTTGTGCAAATAAATATCTAAAATATTAATTTTAATTAAAAACCAAGTCGTGTTATTTAATCTAGAATAGAATAGCAAATAATGCATACTTTTCTCTTAACATAAATTGTTTGCTCACTCCTGTGCTCTTTTTATAATAATTTCGATGTTGTTTAAGGAATGAATGCTGTTTTAAATTTTCTTTTTAGATTTTAATGCATTTGATTTATAATTCAATATTGTTTAATTATTGAACTATTAAAAATAAATAAATAGTGGGATAGAGTTGTAAGCAAAATTGTGTTGAACATTTAATTTATGATTTGGCAACTTGCTAGTAATATAATAATGTGGCTCGCTTCAGAAGCAAATGTAGAAACAACTTAGACCATTGACATTATGAAAATTCTTTTATAGCCAACTAATGGCTATAGCCTCAAGCACGTTATGGAACCCACATACAAGCAGCTTTGTTGGGAATACAGTGATGAAAATGTGGTGCCGTGACATATCCCCACTTGCCTTGACTTTTATGTGGAATTACTGTAACTAGCAAACAAGGTGTTGGATATTTTATAGACTGATCCGCGGCCGAAGGCCGCCGCGAAGCCGGTGTTGAATTTTTGGGAGTTTTAAATCCTGAGCTGCGGCCGAAGGCCGCCCACTTACCTTGACTTTTATGTGGGATTACTGTAGCTAGCGAAGCCGGTGTTGAACATACGGACATAATTCCAATGGTGGCTTTATTCAAAAAATTTAATTAAAGATGAAAAAAGCTGGCAATTATCCATTTATTTAACTCAAGTAATTCAAAAATTATTAACAAAACTAACAAAAATTATTGTTCTAGGGATTATGTCCGTCACTGATGCGGACTTAATCCCCATAATGGGGGATAGCTTTGGGGATTATGTCCGCTTTTTTATGGGGATTATGTCCGAAATTTTTGCGGACATAACCCATAACCCCAACAGCAAAAATGGGGATTATGTCACGGCACCGAAAATGTCAACTTCGTTATACACTGCTGCAGAGGTTACGGCATAGGTTGTCGTATCAAAACCTTTTGATATTAAATGCGAATTCGTTACTACGCCGACATCGGCGAAATAATGTATAATAATGTTGTAACAGTTTTCGAGATGCGCGAACATTGAAAACAACTATCGTTTGACAAGTCTCTTCTACTTCCCCGGTACAGTTTTTTTTTTATTGGTTCTAGTAGATTGATTCAACCTATCAACCAGTTAATCCGTCAAAAATCCGGAAAGACATTGGCGTCTTTATTAACAAAGAAGCAGGCGGGCGCAGATCCCAGACATAGATACTTGCTGAAATGTTGAAGTCATTCCCGGAGTTCACCACTAAACGTATGGACAATGTTCTTACCCAAATTCAGGAAGAACTTATCTGAAAGCGGTTCTAGTGAGCTTTTGAGAAAATTAAAAAAAAAAAAGTGATATTGCTATGCCAGAACATGGTAGAATCAACAAAGTGATCGTTCGTTCAGTTTCTCAGAATCTGGGAATTTTGCTTCTTGTCAATGACATCGAAACTCAAATCTTTGAGTAGAATGTAATAAAGGTGATTTTCTGTACGGTTGTGAAACGACGTCTTGCTACACAGTGGTCAAGTGTTCACAAACAATTCTCTTCACCGAATTCTGACAGTCGATCCATGATCATCTCCAATGCTGAACTGCTCTTTAGATGCTGACAAGATCAGATTTCCGTCTAAATTAAAAACACGAATAAGGCAATTAGATTGCACGCAAGTTTTGCAAATTATCCACAGATGTTTGCCGACTAGCATTGGAGTGGAATCAGAAAACGCGGCCGTCTTAAATCATCGTGAGAATAATAATTGGGACAAAAATCAAAAATGAGTCAGAAAGGAAATATTGTCAAAAAACTGCTTTTAGGCGCCATTTTTTCAATACGGTGGCGCGAGCGGCAACAATACGAGGTGGCAAAGTTGAAATTCGGAAAGAGAACATCGAAATCTATAAAATTACTCATTTTTAAAACTACCGGAAAACTTTCCAGGTAACGTCTGTTTTTATAACTAACTGCCTACTATTCATTAAACACCATTTTTTTTGAATTTTTTTCTTCCAACTTAGGTTCCAAACACAATCAATGCGAGATGCGAGAAAAAAACAAAACGAGATAACATTATTTTTTCTATAAATCAGAAAGAAGCGCCATGCAAGCTTAAAAAATGATCTAGATCATATCTTTCTCTAACGTATAAAAAAATAATGTCTTGTTTTGTTTTTTCTCGCACTCGCATTGATTGTGTTGAGAACTTTACATTCGATTTTTATATTCGATAATTGACCGTGTGTAAAGCCCAATTTCCATGTGATCTTATCTTTTGTTATTTTATCCCATATCAGGGATATCAAATCAAATTTTTGTAAGAAAGAAAAAGCATGCGAACAGAACCTAATGCGCTTGGAGAATGCGAGAGTGAATAGCATACATTTACTATCTTAATAGCATGTGATGTCCTCCCTGATATTTGATAAAATAAGATAAGATAAGATCACTTGGAAATTGGGCTTAAAACTTGTGTATGTTCCACAGTCTTAAAAAACTTTTTTGTATACACGTCTGCGTTTCGAGATAAGGGTCAGTTATAAGGTAATTGACATGGAACATTACAGAAATCCTTCTCATATGTATGTGTCAAATGTACGTTGTAACTTTGTGCAAACTCTTAGAAATCTTTCATATGAAATCCTGTTTCCGTTACATTTCAGAAAGCTTTGTGCAATAAATCAATGATTTCATATGAAACGTTTCTGAAACATTGCAGGATTAAGGAGCACATGCAAACGTCATGGGACTCTGAAATTTTTTGGTTCTTTTATTCGAGTTACTTGCGCTGTTATTTTATTATGACAAACTAAAAGAGAGTTAAAAAACTAAATACAATTTTCTGTTAAAATTAGATGATATAAAATTTTGGGACAAACAAATCAAGAGAAAAACTATAAAATACCCTTCATAGAATTTTCATGGCGTTTCCAACTGTTATATAGGAGATATTATAAAGCAACGTCCTAGATGGTACATAATGCAGCGCTGAAGTGCTTATTATAGTTTTCCTCTACGGCTGTCATAATAATCCGAGTTCAATGTTTTGCATACCATTTTGCTCTCATAGCGAATTGTATTTCTTGTGTTTCTAAACGGTTCACGAAAATATATACTGAGCTCTTTTTAACACTACTATTTTTACATTCTGTTTTTTTTAAAGAGTCAAAGCATATATCAAACTTTTCGCGGAAAGACGAATGAAAATATCAAAAAGAAACAGGCAAAAAATAGAAAATGGCGAACTTTGCGTGTTCGGTTGATTATCATTTCGGAATTTGACATTAATTTTTTGTTAAAAAGTCGCAAAAAATCAGAATAAATAAATAAAAAATTGTGCTAAAAGTGCGCAGCGCAATTTCCTTAAACCAATGTGCATAAAACTGATGAAAAATTATGTGTAAAAATGATAATTTTGCCTAAAAAAAAAATCTCACATCCGTTGAATAATTTTTTTCGATTTCGTCTTGATATTTTAATTAAATAAATTAGAGTTTTCCCATAAATGTGCTCAAACGAAAAGTTGAAAAATTGTCTTAGTTAAAGAATTGACTTTCTACAAACAAAAAATTTTGTTCAGCAATTGTATAGAAAAATTCGATAAAAATTTTCCACAAGTCAAAATTTTTTTGCAGCAATCGACAGTGTTTTCATCGCTCTGCTCTCTGATTTACTATATACGCTGCTTCTTTGTGAAAAAAAAAAATACATGAAGAACTATCAGCATTCGAAGGGAAAAAGGAAGTGAATATGATGCACATAACATAATAGTGAACAATTGTAAAATACATTCTGAAAGTAATCATAAAATTTTAAGTTAAAAGAGCGAAATCTTTATACATTCTCTGTTTTTTGTACACCATCATGGCAGTTTTCTGTTGGAGTAAAAGTTTTCTTCAATAAAAGGGTAATGTAACTATTTTATTTATCAGCATATTTAATTCCTTTTACGACTTTTTTTTTGAAATTGTGTCAATGCAGTGAGCAGAATTATTTTCCCACCCAAAAATAAATTTCATTAATAGTTTCGCTCGTATTGTGAATTTCCGTGCGAATGCGATGAAGATATGTACACCATGTTGCTTTTTCAATATATTCTATTTGGGGAATTTTTTGCAAATAAGCAATTTTCTGTTTTCCATGTTAATTTTTACTTACTAAAACGTAGTATATTTCTAATACTTTTTTTTTTGTAGGCTAACCTACTACGATTCTCATTTAGAAATTAGTTTTTATGAATTTTTAAGTAAGATAAATAAATTGAAAAACTTAATCTTTGGTACAGACACCTACATTGTAGGGAATTTTTAACAACCCCGCTGGCCAAAACACCAGTCTTCAACTAAATAGTTGTCTCGTGAGGTCTTTCCAATGAACCATAATCTACCAAAAAAACTTTATTTACTTATAAAAGTATATATTTGTTGAAGAAAAAACATTTGATAGTAATAATATCATACATTTGCCCATTTGGAAACAAATCTGGCTCAGGTCCTAGAGATATTTTTTTTTAAATTTTGCCCGTAATTGGGTATTTTCAAAATTAAAAACTAATTATTAGCAGATGTCAGTTGGATGCTATTTGTAATTAATTTAACAAACTATAATGTTACATAATACAAAATATTATTACAGATAATTTTTTATGGTAGTGTCTTAGCCACACCTATTCTAATAGCTTAGTGTCTGAATCCGCTCTATCATCTATCTATTTGTATGATATATGAAGTAAATGAATATTTTGAACATATTTTTGATGTTAGCATTATACTCGAATAGTACATAATTGCGGTCTTAAAAGGTGTTAAGATTATCGGAGGGTTTAAACTATGTATCTTTTGTCATACTTTTTTATACTGTATTCTACATTTTATACCTGAGAAATAAACTTCTGCACCAATCTTCCCTGTTTTCGATTTATACAAAAATTTAGGTGTACATAAACAATACATATAAATAGTTTTCCAAAAAAAATCATCGACATTTAAAAAGTTCACTTCTAACTCAAAAACTACCTGTCAAATGTAACCCAATTTGGGTTGCAGAGGTTCAAAACCAAATTCATCTGACGATATAGCTGTCACAAGTTTGCGGACATATCTTTTTCAAAAATAACTAAGTTGAAAATTTTTTATTAATTTCAACTGATTTGAAGCCATTCGAAAGGCAATTTGAAAAGATATATAGATGTTATAAAAATCTTTAAAATCGATTCAGTAGTTTTTGAGTTATGTGTAACAAATTATATGAATTTATAATTCTTTTTGCTCCAAAATAGTTGATCTTGTAAATCATAACTAACTTCAGTGTAATTACGGTGCCGTGACATAATCCCCACGGACATAATCCCCATTTTTGAAATGGGGATTATGTCCGAAAATTTTCGGACACAATCCCCATTTTTGCTGTGGGGTTTATGTCCCCAAAATTTTCGGACATAATCCCCATGGGGATTATGTCCGAAAAAATAAATTAAATTATGGGGGTTATGTCCGTTTTTTTTTCGGTCATAATCCCCACTTCGTGTTAGGCTTATAACAACTTCTAAGAATGGACATAGCCGGAGTTGCATATTTTGGAGGATGTAAGTCCTCAGAAGCCACCATTGGAATTATGTCCGCATGTTCAACACCGGCTTCGCTAGTTACAGTAATTCCACATAAAAGTCAAGGTAAGTGGGCGGCCTTCGGCCGCAGCTCAGGATTTAAAACTCCCAAAAATCCAACACCGGCTTCGCGGCGGCCTTCGGCCGCGGATCAGTCTATAAAAGATCCAACACCTAGTTTGCTAGCCACAGTGATTCCACAGAAAAGTCAAGGTAAGTGGGCGGCCTTCGGCCGCAGCTCAGGATTTAAAACTCCCAAAAATTCAACACCGGCTTCGCGGCGGCCTTCGGCCGCGGATCAGTCTGTAAAATATCCAACACCTTGTTTGCTAGTCACAGTAATTCCACATAAAAGTCTAGGCAAGTGGACGGCCTTCGGCCGCAGCTCAGGACTTAAAACTCCCAAAAATCCAACACCGGCTTCGCGGCGGCCTTCGGCTGCGGATGAGTCTATAAAATATCCAACACCTAGTTTGCTAGCCACAGTTATTCCACATAAAAGTTAAGGTAAGTGGGATCATAAAAGGCCGCCGAAGGCCGTTGGTGTTGGATATTTTATAGACTGATCCGCGGCCGAAGGCCGCCGCGAAGCCGGTGTTGGATTTTTGGGAGTTTTAAATCCTGAGCTGCGGCCGAAGGCCGCCCACTTACCTTGACTTTTATGTGGAATTACTGTGGCTAGCAAACTAGGTGTTGGATCTTTTATAGACTGATCCGCGGCCGAAGGCCGCCGCGAAGCCGGTGTTGGATTTTTGGGAGTTTTAAATCCTGAGCTGCGGCCGAAGGCCGCCCACTTACCTTGACTTTTATGTGGAATTACTGTGGCTAGCAAACTAGGTGTTGGATCTTTTATAGACTGATCCGCGGCCGAAGGCCGCCGCGAAGCCGGTGTTGGATTTTTGGGAGTTTTAAATCCTGAGCTGCGGCCGAAGGCCGCCCACTTGCCTTGACTTTTATGTGGAATTACTGTATCTAGACAAAATTATTGTTATGGGGATTATGTCCGCATCAGTGACGGACATAATCCCCATAATGGAAACTGATGCGGACATAATCCCCATAGCTTTGGGGATTATGTCCGCTTTTTTATGGGGATTATGTCCGAAAATTTTGCGGACATAACCCCCACAGCAAAAATGGGGATTATGTCCGAAAATTTTCGGACATAATCCCCATTTCAAAAATGGGGATTATGTCCGTGGGGATTATGTCACGGCACCTGTAATTACTTTGTAGAAATCTGATAAAGGAGATTTTATTAGTTTTCTTTCAATTTCTATTCCAATTTATTCATTAGTTTTTGTTACATAAATATTTTGGTTTATATTTCCCTTAAGATAAAATAACGTAGCGTTAAGTTGTATTGAGTATAGAACTCACGCCACGATACGTTATGGAACTCATTGAAAGGTTTTAATGATATATGATTTGTTACTTTTGTTACTCCCCCAGCCCTACCCAATTGACGTCGCTGATCTGAATAGTAATATAGTGGGCAGTGAGGGATGCAAATCAATATAAGTACTATTAAGAAAAGAAATACAATATTAGTATTACTCTTCAGTTGGAAAGCAAATCAATATCAGAAATAATATTGAAATGAAAAAATTAATAAAATTAAAACATACAGCTGAAGAAGAAGCTGGCATCAAATTATATCTCCTAAACTATTTAGCTAATTTTGGTAATCGAAATGTTATCAATGTTAGGGGACGTCCATAAATTACGTGAACCTAAATAGGGGGCAGGGGGTCCGGAAAAATCTCACCTAGGGGGAGGGGGGGGGGGCGGGGGGTAAACTTGACGTTTATTTTGTTCCCTATACAAAAATTTGATGTCCCAAGTCCTTAATATGTAGTACTAACACTCGTATGTCTTCTTATTTCGTTTGTATGTCACAGTTTTTTTTTTGTACAAAAAGATACTACTATTTATTAGTATTGATAAACACATAATCTCGCTACTGTTGTGTTTTGGAATTTGGTTTATTCGCTGCTACAAAAATTTTTAGTACCTACAAAACACTCAAAACGAATGCAACAATGCAATAAAATTTTAAAGGCAATTTTTGTTTGCTGTCAAAATCCAAATTTGACACTACAAATTCAAACCGAAAAAAACATGACAGTTGATTTTTTGTTGAATGCAACGCTGATACTATTTCATTACATTCCTTAAAATTGACAGAAGAAAAACAACAAAGACAAAAAGAGAGAAAAAAAAAAACAAAAAAATCATCGACGAAGGCAGACAAAACGAAAAAGAAGAAATTTCCGATAGACTTCAAGCGTGAAGTAGTCACCAAAGTTGCTCGTCTACATTAAATGCAAGAAATTTTTCAAAGAAAATTTGGCAAGTTATTATAAAATAAATAAAAATTGCAAAAAATAAAATTGATAAAAATTAAAATATACAAAATGAGTGAAATTTGTGAAAAGTTTAATGCGTTGAAGTGAAAATTAATGAATAAGGTGCGACGACAACGCAATTAAAAAAAATTTCTCTTACGAAGAATGAAATGAAAAATAAAAATATATAAGTAACGTCGACGGGAAAAAGTGTTGGTTGATGTGATTTTGGCGACGGTCGCAACGCAGACAACGGCGACGATTTCGACGAGCAACGAAGACGAATTACATTCGTGCACGAAAACCGAACGAATGCGTTTTTTTTTTGTTGTTGCTTAAAATATAAAATGTAAATGCTCCATAGAAAAAAGATAGCGATAAAGGAAAAGTGGAAGGAGTAGGCGCGCAAAAGGTTGTTGCAAATCATAGAGGAGCTGTGGATGAAAATTGTGGGAGAGTGGGTGGTTGGGCGAAGAGCAGAAAAAGTAAGAGACCCACTTCGCTCTTTGCTGTTTTTATTGTTTCGTTTATATTTTTTTTGCAATTTTCATTATATTTCATAAAAAAATTCTAATAATTTGTCTTTGATGTTTAATCGATCAAATTGTAAGTTGATTTTAAATAGTGGCGACTTTAGAAGCCTACCATGGTTTGTTATCGGATCTAACAAATTCTTGATCTTTAATAAGTTGAGTAACAGTTGGAGGGCGGCGGCTTATCCGACCACCATTAACCCATTCCAGACTGCTACCAGAAGGGCCCGTAAAATTTCGATAAAATTTGGTGTGGGAGGTCAAGGGATCAATAGAAGTTGCTGATGAAAAAATTAAATTTTTCCCTATCGGCACACCGGAGATATGGCATGGGTAAATTTTTACCCAATAGCCCTCTATGAGACAAAACAAAAACAAAAAAATTGACCGTCCAACTTTGTATTCAATCAAACATGATTAATTATAGCATCCCACATAGGATCTTTGAATTTGTTACCAGCTTTTTTCTTTCAGTCTTCAAATTTGCCTGGATCGATTTTCCACCAAAATTTTGGAAATTTTATGTTGCCTAAGTTCTACCTCACAAAAATGCAGGTTAATCAAAGAAGTTTGAAAAAATAAAAATATTAATTTTAGACTAATCCTTCCTCTACCCAAAAAAGTTTTAAAAACCACAACACCTCTTACCTGTCGCTTGGTAGGATTTTTTAAAATGCACTCTTTTGGGTATTTAAATACCCAATAGTCTGGAATGAGTTAAGAACCACCACTAAGTAGTGTTCAAATATCGCTTTATCGGAATATTGATCATATGTTTATACTGAAAACATAAAGATGGCGTGCTAAATATAAAAATTTTCCCGTTGTGGCTTGCTTAACTTTCCTCAGATATTTTCTAAATTTGTTTTCAGCAAGAAAAGGTTAAAAAAAAATTCGAAGTAAAAATCGCGGAAAATCTTTATTCTGTGCTTTATACCATAATGCACAGCACAAACGTTACTGGACAATGTCTGCTGCTCAAGAACGAGAATTTAAAGGTTTGGAAATATAGACAGGGACATGGAAGGCTGAATAACATCTGCCGGGCACGCACATTAGTGATAAGAAACTCGTGCTGGAAAAAGTTAATTGATAACTAACCTCAAATTGCCAGTGGTAAGTTTCCACTGGTGGCCCATTAAATTGGTTAAAACAATTGCTTTTACTCATTTACTCCGGATAATATGCCTCTTCTAGTAAAGCGAATAAAAAGTAGAAGGTAAAAATACATAGAATACTGAAGATTTCTTTACCTGAAGATTTGCCAAGTGGCATCGACTCGGCCAAGCCTAGAATTTTATGTCAAAGCCGGAGGCCTGGTAATAGTTCAAAAATTTCTGAAATTGCCGGGACTTCGACGATTTTTGTGAATTGTACTTAAACTTGATTTGTTTAACGAGAAATAAAAAGTCATTAAAAATTCTTACATCATATTTTTTACCATTTTATGAATTAATTTTTTTTGAGAAGGGCGGGAGTTCTTTTCAACTTGACAACACTGGCTTCGAGCTTTGTAATTGGCTAATGTGATTGTCTTTTTTATCGATTTTTGTTTTACTCCTTAAGACTTAAAAAAAAAAAATTGAAATAAGTTTTCGGACAACTCATACGCGAAAACATACTACGATGAGATTACATGGAAAACTGGTGACTGTTCTAACTGGTGGCATACTTTTCGTGTGAATCACCCAGAGCTAAAAAAGTTTAAATTTTCGTCATATATTACTTCAAACTTTTTTAAAATACAAAAATTGATAAAAACACCTAATTAGCCAACTTCAAAGTACACTAACTTGGTTACACCTATGTATACTAAAAATTTACGATGCATTGATGTATTGAGTTTTTCGATATTATTCAACCCTTTCGGCATTATCGATACTATTTGACTTTTATCGAATTTTCCAGTGTTTTTTTTCGATATTTTTTGACTTTTATTTATTCTTATTCATTATATTTTAATGTTTTCCGATAATATTCCATGCCACTGAACTTTTTTTATCAACGTTTTCTTTACTATTCCGGCTTGTATGAACTTTTTCGATTTATTTCGACTGTTCGAATTTTTTGGTATATTAGTACATTTTTGATTCTTTTAGACTTGCCAACATTTCCGATTTTTTCGATACAATTCAATATTTTTTTTTTACTAAGAATAATAGATTTACCGATACTTCATTCGCATATTCAAAATATTTCTATATTTTTCGACTTCTATTGAACTTTTGAATTTCGATATCAATGCGCTGCTATGAATTTTTTTTTTGTGTCCTTCCAACAAATTAAATGTCATCTACTAATTCGAAGTAGGTCTAATTTTCAAGATACATATATAATTGTACATAGTATATGTCGAAATTGTCTATTTGGTCATTTTTATAGATTTGTTTTAGTAATACCAAATTTTTCCGAATACTTACATAGCTATTGAAAAGTTTAACCTTTTCCCATCAAAATCCACTTTGAATTATGCCTATCAACCCTACTTTCTCAGCAAGTAAACTTCCCAAATTAAATTTAATAACGATTATGACTTAAAATAACGTTCAAAATTTTTGTGTACAAGTCTAAGGTGCCACGCTCACTTATGTAGCCTGGTTCAATCTCTGCCATTTTAAAATTTATGGCAGTCATCTTTAGTTATTACTCACATACATAGTGCATTTAATGCAACATTTAACGTTTAAGTAGACCCGCCGTTTGAATACGATTACTATATAAGTTTTCTTATAAAGTTTTGATCAGCTTACACTATTTGTGGCCGGAATTCTTCTACTGATTTCCTTCACAATATCTTGTTTGGCTTGCGAGATATGACGTGATTTCGAAATAAAGATGGCAGTCCTTTTTAAAAGTATCTGCAAAGCTTTAAACCCAGCCCAACGCTCAAAAAGCAATGCAAATCCAACTTTAATTATATTAAAAAAAACATAATTAAGCAGCTAGTACGGTAAGCCACGAGCGTAGACTAACCTACATTTACTTAATTTTTAATACTGAAATTATTTCTCCGATTGCAACTGCGATCATTTTAAGCTCATTGCCCTCAAAGTACGTACAAAAACAACAACAGCAACAGAAATAACACTTGAACTCCTGCCTAATGTACACAAATACCAACTCAATGGCGCAGTCTTTCCAGTATCTTCTTTTATTTTTTTTTTTTGTTAAAACAATTTTTTATTTTAATTTTGTTTTGTTTCAGTTTCGTTTAGTTTTGTTTTTGTATTTCTTGTTATATTTTTATATTTTACTCAACACCTGCTGTTTGACTTTGCAACAGCAAAAATTGATCAGCAACAGTTACAGCAATAGCCACTGTTACTTTTTCCTTCTGTTGCTGGCTGGCTGGTTGCATCTTCTAATTCATGGTTGTTTTTTTTACGTTCTTTATTTATCTTTATCTCTGTTTATTTAGACACTAATGTAATTTTTCTTCACATCGTGATCTTAAAATGCTTTATGATGTTGGGCTCATCTTAAATTGAGCATGATCTCTTTTAATCTCTTGTTGATTGTTAATTTCAACTTAAGAGCGCTCCTAATTGGAGCGTTGCTTTTAACTTCAGATAACTTCATTTTGAAGTTTATTTTTTCATGACTTTAAATTTTGTTTTTATCATTTTATGATTAAATATTAATTAATCTGTAAATAATTTAGTCCACTCAGTCAGGGAATTTTTTCTAGCATTCCTCTCCGTATAAAATTTTCAAATTGGAATTGAATATATGTACATTAGGGTGATACAAATTTTTTTTTTTGTTTTTTTTTAAGGTGCTGTTGCTTTAAAAATAAGTTTATGATATGAAGAAAAAGTTCACGAAAATTCAGCTCTGTAACTCAATTTTATAAGGTGGCGCCGGAGCCTGTTAGTGTTACATGTAAATTGTATGGAAAAATTATTTTTTACAAAAAAGGTATCTAAATGAATATGTGATTAGTGTTGTTGAGCTGAAAAGGGTCGTTTTTAGACGTAATTTTTTACGCTGAATCCGAATCTGGCCTCAGAATTGACCCATTATGTCGGAATCCTGAAATATTTGAGGCTAAGTACCTAAAACATGATGTTTTTTGTCTACTTTCGAGGCCATGTATGGGATTCAAAGAAAGTTGATCAGCTTATTTTTAACAAAAGCATCATTTAGTACCATCCTTGCCCTTTAAAATGAGCTTCCAAGTGGTGATCTGTGATGCTTCCTTGCAAAGTTGCAGCCATTTCAAGGTGACATAAATTTGAAACTCGTTGGTTAATATTTTTGGGTTGCAACCCTTTGTAGGGGATCCAATTCATGTCACTTTAAAATGGCTATAGCTTTGCAAGGAAAGATCACAGATCACCACTTGAAAGTTCATTTTAAAGGGCAAGAATGTTACTAAATGATGCTTTTGTTAAAAATAAGCTGATCAACTTTCTTTGAATCCCATACATGGCCTCGAAAGTAGACAAAAAACATCATGTTTTAGGTACTTATCCTCAAATATTTCAGGATTCCGACATAATGGGTCAATTCTGAGGCCAGATTCGGATTCAGCGTAAAAAATTACGTCGAAAAACGACCCTTTTCAGCTCAACAACACTAATCACCTATTCATTTAGATACCTTTTTTGTAAAAAATAATTTTTCCATACAATTTACATGTAAAACTAACAGGCTCCGGCGCCACCTTATAAAATTGAGTTACAGAGCTGAAATTTCGTGAACTTTTTCTTCATATCATAAACTTACTTTTTAAGCAACAGCACCTTAAAAAAAAACAAAAAAAAAAAAATTTAATCACCCTAATGTACATACTTCAATTCAAAATTTATTTGAAAAAATCTTTATGGAAATTTTTACTTTTTTCACCCTGTCCGGATTACAGTATGATCCGGATTAACGAGATTCTACTTTATTTACTTAGCTTTGTTTTTACATAAATTAAGCTGCAGAAAAGTTTGAGAAACAGGGTTAGTGACATTTTTAAATGGTGCTAATCTGAATGTAAAAGAAGGCCCTTTTGTGCACCGCAAAATGTATTTGATCTGTTGTGCCGATCCGTATTCATTTCATTATGCATTTGATGGAGTGAATTATGAATAGGGCGTACTCCCAATGTCTTCAAAGCTTTGAAAAGAAATTAAAGTCTTGTATTTCTGGTAGTGTGTTTTTATTACAGCTTATTTTTGTAAAGTGGCAAAATTTTTGCGACATAAGTCACTTGTAAATATGAAAGAGATTGCAATGTAAATACAAATACAATGTCCAAAAATTAATATTTTTTGTATTAAAATAAACTATAGCATCCCATAGCAATTTTTTTTTTAAAGAGTCGAATTCAGAAGTATCAAATTTTTATATTGCTCCTATTGGAGCAATAAAAGATTACTCCGCCCGAATTATACGCAATGTACAAAATACGGAGGAATAGGGAGTGATTCGTTACTGCTGCAGAAACAACCATACATTTTTCAACTGGAAACTTATTTCTTTTTTTTTTAACTGATATTCTTTAATAAATCGCTCAATGTTTCTTCAAAAAAATGCCTAATGCAATTTGTTTTGTTTCAGCATAATTAATGAAAAAATTATAACTCGGCTCAAATCAAAATTAAACTAAAAAAAAATTTCAATCTTCACAGTAAAGCAATAACAAATTACTTATTCTACTGCGGCAGCAAAAACTATAAGACAAATTCGGATAAATTTGGTTCATCCAATATAAAGACAAAAAAATTTCCAAAATAATTGGCATTGACAACACGAAGAAAACAATGAATATCTTCAATTAAATGCATATTGCACGTGCGTACTCAAAATTTTCTCAACGGTGCACAGTCCTAGATAGTAAGCAAAAATTGTAATAATTATGTTTTGCTGCTTCACATCTAGAAAGTTTAACTTTTCGGTGCTTTTCTTGGTACAACATTCAAAATTGCATTAATTTAAAATTTAATTAAAATCAAGCAATATAAATGTTGCAAAATCACATTAAAAATGTTTTTAAGCTATTAACGAATAACTATCAAAGTAGAAAATTCTAAATAATTAAAAAACAAAAAAATTTACAAAAATTATTGCATCAAATTTAAGTGCAAGCGCTGAGCCACCACCAGCTGTAAGAAGTAAGGATTTAAAAAACACTAACAGCAACAGCAACATCGTCGTCATTAAAGGCAAAAAGGAGCAAAAGCAACAGTAGCGGCAACAGCATGTTTAATTGGAATGCGAAACTTTAGTAAAAAGTTTACTAAACCAGATGAAATGGATATGAAGAAAATACCAAAACCACGGTAAGTAGTAAACCAGAATAAGTAGTTGAAAAAAAAGTAATAACGTAAATATATACAAAGTTTTTATTTTATTTACATTTTGGGTCTTTTTCGTCCGTTTGTTTACTATTTTTAATTTTATGCGGTTTAGCAGAAAAGTTGAATTTTTTGCCTTCCATAATTTTTTTCTACTTTACCATGAAATGCGTTGAAATATTTTTATGGAATTCTTCAAAACTTTATATATTTTTCGCACAAGTTAATTTGTTTACAAGGGTTAAGTTTAGTGAAAAATTTCATATAACAACGGAGGATAAACAAATAAATGAAGATGCAAAACTTCGTGGTAATTTTTTTTTAACTTAGTGGGAAATAATAGTTTTCTGCTTTAGCGAGTAATGAGATAATTTAGTTGCAGAATATGGTGTTCTTTATTTTACACATTAGTGATATTTTTAAAAGAACTTTGTTTAGACAGTAATATGTAAAATAATTGCAAAAAATTCATAAAAAAATTGGTATTTGATTTTTTTTATCTCTGATTCAGCTTCCAAAATTACAGATTGACACTGAATTAATAATATACCTACTACACAGCGTTCTAATTTTAGCCAAAAGTTTCCTAAACTGAAATATCCAGCGTAGGCAAATAGCTTTCATCAAAGTCCAATAAATATTACATTTGTTCAATTCAGACAATATGTTTAAAGTCCTTCTTATATAGAAAATGCTTTGTCCGACATAACTGTAAGATCAATTTAACCCCCATTGCGGAATTCAAAATGTCGCACAAAATCGTTTTTGTGCATATGAGCGCATGCAATTTGCTTGTTATGTTTTAAAAAACCGTTAACTGAAAACCAAAGGTTGTTTTATATTCCTTGGAAACTTAGTTATTACTATAAGCAACTTTTATAAAGGCTCAAGCGTGAAAAACTATTAGAAATATAAAATAAAATTAAATTTTTGAAGAAAAAGCAAACAAACCAAATTGAATTTTATTTCTTAGTTTTCTTTGTAATGCATGCTATGGGCAAAGAGTGATTCATTTTGTTCAAATGTGTATGACATCCCTCATAAAAATGCTACAAAAACTCGGTACGAAAAATTTGGTGATAATGAACAGAACTACATATCAGGACCGAAGCAATAGCATTCAAGTCCTTGATTGCTTGGCTCAAACACAAAAATCTTATTGTGTTCTTAAAACGATGTGTAACGCTTGCGAACTAAATAAGAATAGTTTAAAAAAGTGCACATTTTATTCACTTTGCAAACATATTAGGGTCTCACCGAATCATTTTTTTAAATATCGCTTAAAAAATGAATGTATCTGTTTTGTATTTGAATAAATATTCCAGTCAAATGAGATTAAAGACTTTCTACATTAGCACTGCTTACTAAGAACATCTGTGATGAATTCATCCTCGGATTTTTTTTTTACTTAGGATTGACCAAACGTTCTAAAACTATAAATGACTGCAAATATTTTTTTTAACCCTAATTAAGTCAGGACATTTCTATAACGAATCAAATCAAAATGTGCCTCACAAGCACATATGAGAAAATTATGAATTTTTAGTTAGATTTACAAAAGAAATATTTTATTTTAAATTCATTTTATATAATAAGCTTTAGGAAATAATAAGAACATAAATATATATATATTATATATACTAGATCATGATATTTGTAAAGAATTTTGGAAGCATGCTCGTTGCAAGTATTTTTGTCTCATATATGAGGCAATTGCTCACACATTCTGCACAGCTTTAGAAGACACATGTAACATCTTCGGCGAGAATTTCTTTTTTACCTGGTGCTAGGCTCTGTAATTTTTTGATCCGAATTTGCTGCGACGTAATATGTGGAACAACGATGTCCTGAACTAAATTTTTCAAAAATAGCTTCCGTCGTAATCCACTTTTAGTTTTGTTCCAATCGGGATATTTACTCAACCATATAACAAAGGCAGATATTGCTATCATAGTGAATTTAAGACAGCAATAGAAGGCCTTTGATTTTTTTGGAACATAACCAGCAAGTGTCATGTTTTTTCTGAATGCAAATAACGTATTTTCACTTTCTCTTTTTTTATTTGGGAGGTATTTCTGTTTGTGTT
This sequence comes from Tricholauxania praeusta, assembly GCA_949775025.1. NCBI lineage: Eukaryota > Metazoa > Arthropoda > Insecta > Diptera > Lauxaniidae > Tricholauxania > Tricholauxania praeusta. The sequence continues at coordinate 126,460,672 of OX459030.1, read as the reverse complement.
TACAACAACAGTGCCTATAGCATCGTCATCAGAGAAAAGACCAAACTCATCGGCAGTAGCATCAATATGTTAACCTGGTGGTAAAATAACTTTATTTATCGCTTCGCGAATGAAGTTTTGACTGCGGAAAAGAAATTTAGATGGAGCGGCACTTTGCGATAAGTTCCAGATGGTTCCATATTTTCCAACGAACATATTACAGTAATAGCATTTAATTGTTACTCGTTAAGATTAACCACGTCTGAGCATTATTCATCTATTTCGATATCAGAATCCTCATATTCTCTGACACACTCATAGTCATTATCTCCGCCTTCGGAAGCTAAGTTCCTTCCCCATCATCACTTGTTTCGAATGCATCAAAATCCTCCTCGTCCTCACCACTCTCGTTGATTACTCTTTCAATTTCTTCTCTCGTGATAAGTGTTTCTTTAGAATACAGTGATTCAAATTTGAATTTTCAAAATTTTTGTATGCGAAGTCTCATATGTGCCTGAGAGGCACATTTTGAGTTGATTAGGTACATTTTTAGTTTTTTTGAAATAAAATGCAATCCAAAGCTTATATAAAAATGAAAAGAAGTATTTTATGTACAAAAATAGAGAGAAAACAAAGTCAAGTAGTTTCATTAATATTCTTGTTCATATAAAAAAGTTACAGTTCTTTAAAGTCAAAAATGTGCCTCTGAGGCACATGTTGACTTAATTAGGGTTAAATTGATGAATATATAATGTTTAAAAATGTGCAATTGATTAAGAAAGTACGTTTTTGGGAAACATTTTTTATTAAGCGAAAAACTACCGACTTATGATGAATTTTTCCTCTCACTAATTTTAAACTCTTATTAGTTAAAAACGATTCCATGAAAAGTAACACGCTTTGGTGTGAGAGCCCACGCCTCTTCATAGGTGTCCCGGGAGGGTTAAAAGAGTAGAGTTCTGATAAGTTTTTCAGTTTTTTTTTAATTGTATGGAATAATCAAAACATGAACACTAAGTGAGTGTTAATATTAAAACACAGCAATTATTGTTATTTTGGCAAAAATGCTTGAAAAAAAAAGTTTGATCATAAAAATTAAAAAAATTGTTGCTTCTTGTTGCTGTTATTGTCGTTAGATATTTTTTTTATGACACTTTAACCGACTGAGAATGCCCATTGAAAAAATGAACAGCAACCAACAACAACAAAATATGGAAGCAGAAAAATTGTGGAAAATTATGTTAATTCACTTTTAATTGTTGCTTCGCCGTGTTGAATGACAGCAAACGAACGACGGCGACAACGAAAATGACCTAGTTGGAAATTAAAACATAGATGACCAAAAAGTGACAGTTGCAATGTTGTGTATATATAAGGAAATTATTTATTATCCCCAAAACATAAGAAAACTCTTCAGATTAGAGGCTCTTAGAGATGGTTACTACTTGTTAGACTTGACGAGCGTTTGATGTTGGTCCTTTAAAATGTTTTCGGCATTTCCTACATGTTAACCATAGAGGATTCTTGCGTATGAAATAGAAAAATTACATGCAAATAAAACAAATGTGTAGTTGTTGTAAAATGAACTAGTAGTTTGTCATAGAGCGAATACTTTAGTTAACACTACACTTAAATTTATACGAATTGTTACATAAATACATACAAACATTAGGTGTTGTCTTTGGCATAGTCGTCGTCGTCGTTGCTGCTACTGCTGCTTTCGTAGTTTCGAGGACACACATTAAAGTTTCAAACTTTGCGCAAATTAAAAATTTAACAATACGGTTGAGTTGGTTAGTTGGTGGTTGCTTCTCTTGTTCTTTATACATTTTTTCAATTTATTTCTTTTATTTTTTTTTTGAGTAGAACAAAGCTGTTTCAGCTGCAACACCGAGTTTGACTCAAATGCATTGTTTAAGTTTTCTGGCGTTTGGTGAAGATTCCAATACAGTGTTCGTAAGTTGTTAAAATTTTGAAACTATAAGTTTGGTAATAAAATATATTTAAAAAAAAAAAATTAAAAAAAAGTAAATAAGAAATTTCAAAAAATTTTAAAAAAAAATTAATAAAGTTTTTAAAAAAATAAATAGTCTAAAAAACATTTAAAAAATACTAAAAACAATATATTAAAACAAAACTTAAAAAAAAAATTTAAAAATAAATACATATTAGTAGAATTTAAATAAAAAAGTGTAATAAAATCATTTAAAAAAATTAAAAAAAAATTTATATAAAAATAAAGCAGAGTACCGTTCCATTAAAAACTACACATGGGTGTAAAAATTACATTTACGATACACATTACTATATTAATTTTTGGCTTAAAATAAAAATAAGTTCTTTAATATTCTACATAAGCCGTGTTTTATTCGCTTTGGTTAAACCAAAATCTCATACAAATGTGTGAACCAGCTCAATTTCTAGTTCAATTGATTCAACTTTTTTGTCTTTGCTAAAATTTGAAGCATCATAGACACAAACCTAAGATAATCAAAAATATATGGCAACTTTGCTTGAATTTTGAAGAAGCGTTCTTAGGTCACGCGAGGACTTGGGAACCCAGTCGGTGCTAGGCCCAAATATTAAAATAGAAACACATAATAACAATAAAAGCAGTTATAAAACAAAAGAAAATGAAAAGAAAACTTTGGTATTAGTGTCTGCGACACTACAAAAACAGATTGAAATCATTTGATAGTAAGAATTTGAAAAAAAAAAAAAAAATATGTACTGATACGTGAGGCCCCTTACCGTGCTAGGCCCCGATCAACCACACGACCATAAAGCCGACTCTGATTTTAAAATAGAATTTATTTCAAACACTGTCATGCCACCTATTGGTCAAATGCAGAATTATAAAAGGTTAAACTCATGCGTTTTATTCACTTTTAGGTTTAACCAAAGCGAATAAAACACGGCTATAGTCAACAAAACTTTTCTATCTTAAGAAAATAATGTTTTTTTCTAATGCATATAATATGAAGAAATTTTTTAGTGCGGTATATAATACATAATAAGGGACACATGCATTAAGTTTCAATAGGATAGCTTTTCTCTAACATTATTAAACCTTATTGCTTCAAAAATTAAAATCTTCATTTAGCTCAGTTTGATCCCTTTTACATATGCAAAGGGTGTCACAATAAAAGCGCTGTATGTGAATTTCGAAAACTTTTTTTTGTTGGGTTGGTAAAGTGATTGAACACTGCTTTGAAAACAAAACAAAAGAAAAAATAAAATATTAAAAAAGAATTATATAATAATATATAAAAAGTAAAAAATTAAAATAAACAAATTAAAAAAAAAAAAATAAAAAAAAATTAAAAAAAAAGTAAAAAAAAAAATTAAAATTAAAATAAAAACAATTAAAACAAAAAAAAAAATTTACTAAAATAAAAAAGCAAAAACAGCACAAAAAAAATTAAAATGTTAATAAATATTGTAATATACATCTGTTGAGAACCCAAGAAAACCACAAAGAAATTACCTATCGGGGGAGCCTGCCGAATTATTACACTATTTGTGCTTGCTACTTCGTCTTTGACTCGCCAAAACAGCATGCAAACGAAGCGCCTGCAAGAAAATGTGTAATATCAAGGGAGTTACAATAACAAAGATAAATAAAACGGAAAAAAGAGTGCTTTCTTTGTTTGAAATTTTTGCTTGGGTTATCAACAGGTCTAGGAAAGAAAATGAACATAGTAGGCTTGCACACTCTTACTAATTGGCTTAAAAGTTACTGATGGGTCCTCCTAGCAGAGGATGAAACTAGTATAACTAGCTGTAGCCCATTTTTCCTTTTTATTTATCTTTTTAAGTTGTAATTTCTTTGGTGTTGACACACACATATTGAAAAGTAAGCTCAGTAAAATAACATTTATAAATTATTTTCTGTTCAAAAAAAAAAAACCACAAAGAAAAAAAAAATATATTTTTAACAAGTCTATAAGCCGAAAAGAATGAATTTTTTTTTATGTTTCGATATTTTTTCATGAAAAATGGTTATTCAATAAAAACAAATTCATTATTACGTCATAAAAAAAAATTTTTTTTTTCATTCGTTTTTAAGCCGAAAAAAAAGATTTTTTTTTTTAAATTTTTTCATAAAAAATGATTAATATCAAAAAATCAGGCTGAAAGCTAGGATATCATTCCAATTGTTTTTTTGTTATTTATCAGAGCGTTCAGGAAACGTTTCCCCCTAAGCCAAATCGTTCGTTAGCGTAGGTAAACTTTTTTCGCGTTCAATACCAACGTGAGGATCCACTCGTAATAAAACGTTCGGCATTAATAGTGAAATATTTTTCAGACTCCTATTCTTAAATGTCTCTTCCTTTCAGTAAAAAAAGTATGCTACAGTAGTCTTCGGACTTTAGCAACAGTTTATTATGTTTAATTTAAATACTAGCAAAGGTGTTTGCAGCATATTTGTGTTCAAGTCTAGTTTGTTCTAGCGTATTATTGTAGGTTTCTCTCTTTAACATTTCCTCGTTCTTTCAACAGGCGCTTATTTAAGAATAAATTACTTTTCAGCCCTTTCATTTAATACATCCTGAAGCCTTGAACATAGTTTCCTTCCTTCCTTTAAACTTCTCGTGCGCGCTCTTTGAAATGTGCTCTGTTGTCAAGTGGGTTTGGTTTCATTTTCAAAGCGTCTGTATCAGTATGTGTTTCTTAGTATATGTACATACATTTGTGTGATGTACACTCAATAAATTATCACAAAGTACTTTGTGAACGAACATCAATTTTTCTCATGTTTGCACACATAAAATAAATAACACACATACACTTAAACATACAGCAATAACACACATAAAAGATTTACTTTATCGATAGTTGTCATAGTCAGAGTATGAAAACTCAATAAGAAAAGGATCACATTAAAAAATTTAATGATTTGTATAGGATTTTGCGTTGGATTAAATTAATCTTTCTATGCCAACTATCATTTGACTTAGATGAAAACTTATAATATTTGTTTTTTGCATGGATCCTAAATACCGCAGGTCGACGAATTTAATTTTTTGAGCATGGGACTTATCCATGGAACTTATGGTTAAAAAAAAAACTATATAAAATTTAAGCTTTCGGATTTTGTGGGTGGGAGGTACTATATGACTCTTTTGAACTTATATCAAATGAGTATTAGCCCGTCAAAACACATTTCCATTTCTTCACTGTAAGAGAATATAACTAAACAAATACATGGATACTTCATATTTTATTTCTATTGTTTTATGATAGATGGGATTTTAAGATATCCTCCACGTCGGCGGAAGTTTTTAAAGTTAATTTTTTAATTTTTATAACAAAGCTATTAAAGCGTCAATAAAATATAAAAGATTTCGTTTAAATGAACATTGTTTGACATGACCCGTTTGGATATCTTCATAAGAATTTTGTAAAATTCAATTGTTGTATTTTGATTAACCTTAATGTAAATGTTTCGTTATGTGGCTTTATGCAGTAACTAATTCAACTTTTTGATAGCGTTAAATGTTTTGCTTTGATCGCTCCCTCCTCAAATGTTCTAGTACAATAGCTTTCTTCTTTTTCTAGTTCTAGTTTGAATAACAAAATGCCGTAGAGAACTCTTTGTCTAATGCTTGTTTAACTCACCCGACGTACAGTGGGGCGAAATAAACGAAAAATATTTTTTTTCTTTTCAATATCTTTAAAAAATGAATTTTCTTTGATATTTCCCTTGTTTTAACACCTGCAATTTCTGAATTTTGTTCGTAATAATAATAGTTTCCAAAAAAATGTATAACAAGGTATAAAGGGAAAAAATATGCATGCAGTCACATGCACAAAACACGATTCGTTCTATATTTTGAATTGATAAGTCGAACTTGATGAATAATAATTTTCTTGCTGGGTACTGAAAAAAAAAAAAATCTTTGGAATAGCTACAGTCGAGCATGTGTCAGTTTATGTGTCTGTATATGTTTGCTTAAGTGTGCCAAAGATGTTCTCTTATTCCAAATTCCTTCTTGACGTCGTCATTGTCGTTATCCTCTTCACTTCACAGCTTTGCGTTAGCTTTGGTCTCAGCAGCCGCATCAGCAGCATCAACATCAGCAGCTGTCTATCCTGGAAAATGTTTAAATTGCAAGTAAATTGAAATAAATTTTATAAGGTATGGAAATTAAGAAAAAAGAAGAAAAATACTTAGCCACAGAAGCACACACACACACACGCCAACACCATCAACATTGTAAGACGACAGTTAGTCAGTATGTTGGTGTCCTTTTTTATTTGGGGTCGCCGCAAAGGAATGACATAATTTTTTGCTTGTAATAAAATACTAACTGACAGCTTATTGTGTGTGTTAGTAGGTGGTTTGTAAGTGTAAGCATGTGTCCATAAATTTATATGTATGTATGTATATGGGAGTGTGTGTAAATTGTAAGTAAAATGAATTTAAATATTCTAAGCCAATCCATTGGGGGCGGGCACAGAGTAGGTATAGGATAAAGCAATGAACTAAAAGATCATGATGGTGGTGGTAAAATCAATTAATCTAGAAATAGTCCAAGAGCCGGCTGTAGAAAAGTCGAGTGTATAAGATTACAGGATGGGATGCATGCCAAATGATAGAGCTCGACGTTGCCTTGCCAAAGCCTGTCCCGATGGCCGAAAATGCCCTAATTTTAGCCAATTTTATTGTTCTAATTAAAACTGTAGTACATAACAGCTCGAAATGAATGCCAAATGATAGAACTCGAAGAGGCCTAATTATAATACCTGGAATTGCAGGTTTTCACCGGTTTTTTAGGTCAATTTTCATTAATGAAGATAACAGCTTGAAATTTGTGCCAAATGATAGATATCGAAGAGCCTTAATAGAATATATAGGGTTGCCTTGTAGAATCCTGTCCCAAACATGAGTTGCCACTCAATTAAGAAAAGTTGGCCCCAAAAACAGGTGTCAAATAATGTTTAGGACATGATTCGACAAGGCAACCCTATATATTCTATTTAGGATCTTCGATATCTATCATTTGGCACGAATTTTAAGCTGCTATCTTCATTAATGAAAATTGACCCAAAAAACCGGTGAAAACCCATGTTTGGGACAGGATTTAACAATACAATCCCAGGTACTATATTTAGGCCTCTTCGAGTTCTATCATTTGGCATACATTTCAAGCTGATATGTACTACAGTTTTAATTAGAACAACAAAATTGGCTAAAATTCGGGTATTTTCGGCCATCGGGACAGGCTTTGGCAAGGCAACCCTAAATATTCTATTTAGGCTCATTGAGCTCTATCATTTGGCATACATCTCATCCTGTAATCTTATACACTCGACTTTTCTACAGCCAGCTCTCAGCCTAAAAGCATGAAAAATGTTTGTCATATGATATATGGAAAAGCATGAAAAATGTTTGTCATATGATATATGGACATTTTTTTACATTTTCTTGAACTTCTTTAATTTAATTTTGATTTTTTTTTCTACTACAAAGACAATTTTATATTTCGCTATTGACTTATAAAAATAAATTTTTATTTTATTTATTTTAAATTTTAAAAATTGAATAGAATTCATTCATTCGAAAAAAACTTAAAAACCGAAAAAAATAAATAAAAATATTTTCTTAAAAAAAATTGATGAGCGAGCAAACAATTACAGTGAAAAGAGGTTTTTGTTATAAGTTCTTTTATATTTTTATGCGAAGAGTGCGCATCTGCTATGCAACCAAAGAGTACGCAACCAAAGAACACGCCTAGAAGAAATATATTAATACATATTAAAAGAGTACACTGAAAATATACACATGCAAAGAGTACAATTTCAAAGGGTACGTACTGAGAGAGTATGTAGTCAGACAATACGAAGTCAAAGAGTACGCAGGCAAAAAGTACACATTCAAAGAAAACGAACTCTATGGCGTGTGTATTCTTTACGGTTAGTTAAAGTAGCACTGAAAAAGTAAAATTATTTGGTTTCACTCGTTATCTTTTCTTGTTTTGGGTAACATTATGAATGTAAATAATGAATTTTTATGAAATCTTTGACCAAAAAAAAAGGTGCTCCATTTGTTCCCCCAAAAAATTTGGCTTTTTATCATTTCAGGGAAAAATTATTTTATTTTGGAAAGGCCGGGATTTCTTTTTTTCAACCTGGCAGCCCTGATCGTGTCATATCGTGCAGTTCAAAAAACTTATCAATGCAAAGAATACGCACATGTTGAAAAAGTATCCAAGTAATTTGCGACCAAAGAGCCACATAGTAGACGCCCAATTAGTACGCTTCAAAAAGTCCTTGCTCAAAAATTATGCAACCAAAAGGTGTACGTATCCAAAGTGCACGCATTCAATAAATATAAATTCAAGAAGTACGCTCCCAAAAATAAGAATTTCAATAATTTTACAACTTCCCGATTACTTAAAGAAAAAGGCCGTGACAGTAAAATTATTATGTTCTATTTGTCTTCGTGAGCAGTACGCACTCATAGCGTATGCATCAAAGAAAACGTAACACAAAAAGTACACATTTCAACAGTACGCACTCAAATACTACGCATTAAAACAGTGCGTACTCAAAGAGTATGCAGCTAAAGCGTAATATTTTGAAGGAAACGCAGTCAGAGAGTACGCACCCAAAGAGTACGCACCCAAAGAGTACACACGCAAGAAGAACACAACCAAAAAGTAATAACTCGAATAGTTCATTTTAAAAACTTCATATAATTCACAAGTTATGGTGACAATAAATGAAAACTACATACCTAGCAGTAAGACAACAGAATTTTTTGGTTCCCTTCATTAACTTATGCAGTACTTCATATAAATTTAGCATATGTTGTCATTTCATGCTATACAAAAAAAGTTTTCCAACTAAAATGAATACTTAATTTGTTCACCATATTGTATTGTTTCCAGTAGTTCAAATAATCCAAAGTTAAATGCTTGAAAAGTTTATTAAATGAAGCGTTGTTCCAATGAACCGTAAAACCACAACTATTATAGATTCTTTCCAATTAAAAAAAAAACGTCAAAAATATGTCGTATGACGTGATTAAAATTTAACTATTTGCAAAATTTTCCATTTTTTACAATTTTCATTCGATTGCTAGTTTTGGCGGCGACTTAGTTTTGCAATTGACTTTTGAACATAAAGGAAATTCCTATTAAAGAATAACGTAAAACAAAATGAAAAACTATTTAAATTTTATAAATTCGTAGGCAGTTATAAAAAAAAACTGCAATTATTTGCTCTAAAAAAAAATAAAAAAGCAATTATATAAGCACGCTATTGAAGACGAATAAAAAATTGTTTTTGGCAGAGTATTGCAATTAAAATGAAACTAGAACATCCACCAAAAACTTCTGTTTTTAGAAAATGGTTAGAAATGTACTCTTTATAATCAAAGCTTTTTTTTATGTTACAGCATGGTCAAGTTGGAATTTTTTTCAGTCAATAGACGAAAAGTATTTAAATGTAGGTAATGCATAAACAGCCTAAATCCTTACATCACATTCAAGTAAGCAATCAGTAGCCAAAAAACGTAAATATCGCAGATAAATTATACCAGTTAGCAGGTACAAATAAAAGGAAATTCAGCCATAATTAATTAAAAATTAGCCCTAAGATCTGACAAGAGGGATATCAGATTTCTCGGGTGGTTTTGTCTACGCCCATTAGAATAGAATAAGTAGAATAAGGCGTTAATAAAAAAAACTAGGCTTTAACTGCATGGTGCATATGTATACATGTGACCACATGCATTTTATTTTTTATGAAAAATGTACAAATGAGTGAGTTAAAACTTTCGTAAATATCTTTTTTGCCCAGAAAAACAAAAATTAAATTATTACCAAAAAAGGTTGCAAATGCATGTGATTATATGCACAAATATCTGTCACTGTTGTACGACATCTCTCATCAAAACTACCCAAGTATGGATTGAAAATGTGGGTTTTCATACGTTTAGTCGTTGTTTATCGATATCTTGTTTTAGATTTAAGTAATGGACTTACTGATAGAAACAATTGACAATTCCTTTGGCCATAGATATCGAATGTTCAATAAAATTTATTTAGAAATTTAAGATGAAACCTTTAACAACATAAAATATTATTGTAAAAGTACTTTTCGATTCCCACTCCTTGCTCAACTTATTTTATACGATCATTTTTCTCAAAGTCATTGTTTTATAACATCAAGTGCTAAATACAATATTTAATTACATACATAAGTACATATATTTAAGTAATATGTTCAAAGGTATTAATTTGTATTCATTTAATAAAGTTGCAGTCAGACAAAAAAAAAAACAATTGTGTACAAAACTTTAAGTTTTATTGCAGAAATAAAACTTTAACAAAATAAAGAAAAATAGAAACATGTTGTAAAAAGCAGCAAATAACAATAATCACAACAACAAACAGTAATCAATGAACGAAAACAACAACCGAAGCAACTATACGTACTTAACTACAAAAGTGGCGGTAGAGGCGCACCGCCGAATAATCCAGATGAAAGCCAACCAGGCATGCGAAGATGCCGCCACCGTACAGTGGGGAAAATTAAGAATAAAACACTGCTCAAAACTAATTAAGTGCCATAAAGGATAAGGAAAATTTAATTTTTGTTTTGAATAAAACTTTTGCGAAACGTTTGAACAAAAATTAGAAAAATGGCGCTTGAAAAAATGACACTAAATCCATTAAAAAATATTATTTGGTTCGATGAAAAATAAACAAATTATTTGACAAAAATTTAATAGCCCTACACTGAGAAAACCAAAAACTGAGAATGAAACACTTGAAAAGTTCAAAGCTAAACATTGAGGGGCAACATTAAAATAATTATAAAAATAAAGCAGGTTCAAATCCTAATTGCATAATGTGGGTTTGAGTCATTTAATAAATGCAAATTATTGTAAAGAAATTTATAAAAAAAATGTTTTGTCAACTCCACGATTTGTGCGTACAATACATTTTTTTTTAAAATAAATTGATAGAAAAAACTCTTCTGGGATTTGAACTCGTGCGCTCAGAGACTTAAAAATGCTCATTTTTAAAAAGATCTAAAAATATTTGTGTTTAAAAGTTAAACAAAATGTTTGATAGGCAATAGCTGATAGTTTAATAGGGTTAAAACGGTTTAAAAGTTAGTTTACTTTTCCAGTTTAATTTTTTGTATGAAATCAAAAAGTATATTTATTTTTCTTATAAAAATTTTCGCTTTCAATATACCAAGTTTCGCTTTCAAGATTACCGATGTTGCCTTCGCATTATTTTTTTTTTTTCAAAAAAAAAAAAGGAATTCTGTTGCAATTATGTATGTTGCATCAAAATTTCGTGAAGTTTTGAACGGTAATTTTTTGTTTTTCCCCATAGTGCACCGACATGCATCTTAGGTGCAGCGTACCCAGTATATGTATGAAGAAATAAAAGCACCATTGCATACATATGTTGTGTGCTGTTGCATGGTCATATTGTTATTGTAGTTGTTGTTGTTTTTTTTTGTTATTATTGCAATAAAAATGTACCTAATATGAAAAGTACTTTCTTTTGTTTACTGTTGGTTTTTAATTTTTTATTTGCTGCCTCTTTTGTTGTTGGTTTTTTATTTTAATGACTAAACTAGGGGAGACAAAAGAATGCATTTGTGTTACACTGAACTTCGCGATGCAAGCAATTAGTGAGCGGTAAGATGGTTCGAAGAGCTTATGAGCAGGGAAGAAGATAGTGTAGGGCTTATGCTTATGTAGTGATAAACTTGATGTAATTCATTTGTTTTTGGAAAAATTTGGTTTTTTCAGTGAACTAATCTGTGCTACACTTTGCGATCAGTGCATATTTTTTGCGTTCATTTACTCTTTGCGCTCATTCTGCACTTTTTGCTCTCATTATGTACTCTCTGCGCTCAGTATACACTTTTTTCACTCACTGCGTATGCTTAGCACTCATTACGCATTTTTTGCGCTTGGTGCGTTCTTTTTGTTGTAGGCTTCATACAATTCCCTTAAAATGTATCGTTACGGTCGAATTTGACTACATTCGATAGGGCATGCTCACATCAAATAGTCTTCATACAATTCCCTTGAAATGTATCATTGAAGTCAAGTTTGGCTCCATTCGCTAGGTAATGCCCACCGTTGCATCAAAGGTGCAAACTTAAATACGACGCACAAGAAGTTGAATTTATATGAGGCGCCCAGTTACAAAACCGGCCAAGTCCAAACAAATAAAATTTTGAGATATTCTCATATAAAAAAATCTAAACCATGCTTTATCTTTCTACAATGGTTTTAGATTAAAAAAAAAATTTTTTGACAGAAATATTACACTTTTTAATTTATTATTGATTTATGGGTTTCAAAACCGTCCAAGTCCATGAACTTGCATTCAAAACCAATCCAACGCCTTGGAATCAAAGACGGCCAAGTCCAGTACATTGGTATCAAAACCGGCCAACTCCACTTTTTTTCCAACGTCTTGGAATCAAAACCGGCCAAGTTCAGTTCCTTGATATCAAAACCGGCCAAGTTCAAAATTGTTTTCTCAAAAACATTCGCAAATAAAACTTGAAATGTCTGATCTGACGTACTTTGAGTAAGAAATTTTATAAGCTACGAGTATTATGTGTGAAATACTTTTGAATTTTTCAATGAACATAGATGAATATAAACGTTTTACGTTGTTTTCCCAAAAGTATGAAAAATGGACTTGACCGGTTGTGAAAGTGGGCGCCTCATATATTAATACGAACAACTCGCTATTGCCTTTGAGCAAACATTTCTTCTAAGGTTGTTCATTGCTTTCTAATTGATTTCCGATTTTGATTAAAATCAAATAATGTTGGCATACATATGTATATTACCAAAGTATTCAAATAAAATTAATTTTTAATAAAGCTTTAATTTCATTTATGTACGAGTATGTTGCAATTACCTTCGACTTAAGCTACAACTAAAATAAAAGCTTAAATCAAATAAAACAATTTAATTCAAACTGAAGTTATTTCTTAACTTTACGTGTGTTAAATGTTTATCGAAAGGAATTTTCTGATTTGAGAACTTAAATTACACCTTTTATGCAAAAATTGTCAACTGCAAAAATTCATATAACGCCTGAAGCCAAGCAACAACCTTACGTGAGTTTCGAACTGAATTTGCTGTGGATGTTGTTGCTTTGAAAATTTACATAATTTTGAAAAGTTAAAAGAAAATGCATGTAATAAAAAAAAAAAAAACAAAAAGAAACAAAAACAGACAGCAAGAAAAATAGACAATTGAACACGAAAAGGAATATAAAATCCGACAGTATTGAACTAGGAGAACACATTCTCAATTGTTATTCATTTCTTTCTAAATTTTATCTTAGTTTGAGTTTTGTTTTCCTCAGGAATTTTTGTTTTTAAATTTTATCCATCGACTTTGGTTTATAGTCAGCATTAAAGCCTTAACTGAAAGTTTTTTACTTGATGACAATGCCAACAATTTTAGACAGTGATGGCAAATAGAAGAAAGTGACCATTACCAGTTCCAGAGAAACCAAATGCTAATAAGTAAACAATAGCAATAATATATTTGCAGGCAATAAGCGGATAATCGCAACCACTTTTTACTCAGATTAAACCAGCGACGGGCAAAACATGAAAAATGAGCCACTTGTGACTCAGTACAACAAACACACGTTGTGTTACGCAAATTTTTAGCTTTGTGGATTTTTTTCACACGCGCTAAGCGCGGGACTAGTATTATTGTTATTGTTCCCATTTAGAAAAAAACCGAAGCGAACAAGGAAACAACAATTCGCACATTGAGGATAGCTTCTCTCGTTTCGTTTGATCAGTGTACTTTTATTTCTACACTAATGGTATGCTTGCTTGATTTTTGGAATTGCCTTTTGCTTTATTGGACAATTTTGTTTTACTATCGTAATCAAGTTTATGGTGGTTCTCTTGGTTGTATTTGTTGTAAGTGGCTCTTGCTTCCAAAATTTTGCCTATCTATGGATTATACCATCAAGATAACTTTAAAAACTCGGTTTTATTTTTTGTCCCAAAAATGTCTAATATGAACCATTGATTTTTCCTAAAAGTTCTTCATCTATTTTTTGGAATGTTATTGAATATTGCCAACTTGCTTGTTCAATTCGAAACAGTAGCTTAATTAGATGTTCACATAACACCAAGCCATGCACATTCCAAGCAGATGCTCGTTATTTTTCATTCCTCAGTGTACTATTTGACTCTCAAACATTGGGTTTCTGTACGAAAACATTTTTTTTTAAAACGATATATTTCAAACTGCTTCCCTTCGCAGTATTGTTGTTTGCATATTATTGTAGCATACTTTTGTGGGTTTTTGAAGACATTACAACTACGAGTATTTCACATATTAAACCAAAATAAAAGAAAAAAATATTGTTTCCTTTTACTTTTATTTATGTATTTTGTGTGCAGCACAAATATTTGTAAAATGTTTTTGAAATGCAATGAAACTCACTGAAATACGGTTATAAGTTGCAACAACATGATCGACATTTTTGTGCAGGAAAAGTACATTTTTTCCGCAAATTACTTTTTTTTTTAATACATTTTTTGTTAAATATTGCATGCAACTTTATTCCACTTGAAGGTTGTTGTTGTTGCGAATGCCTGGTTAGTAGTTTATTCCTTCTGCTGCTGCTGATGCTGCTGATGCTGTTGTGCTTTTATTTGTTGAATCCCAACAAAATGTCAAAGTTTAAACTTAATTTCAAATACGAAATAAATATGGATATAGGTTTGATTTTTTTTTTGACTTTTCTTTAAATTGGTATGCGTATTGCAATTATAAATTGATAAAACAACTTTTTAATTGCCAAAGTTTTAAACCAATTTTATTAGAAATTTTTTAGTAACATTTGCTGCTTCAAAACTATTTGCACAGCTGCGATATTTTCAGCTAAGTAAATGTTGTCAAATTTTTCAACAAATTTTGGGAGTGTTAAATGTTAGGAGTGTTAAATGTTTCCTGTACTTTTGCAACTAAGCAGTGGTATAATAAAAAATATCGAGCTCTTTCCATTATTCGAGCTAATCAATTTCGATTCCCACATGCTTTTTGTTTGTGTAATTTCCGTTACGCGAGGTAAGCACTTTCGTTTCGAAATCGCTATATGCTTTTTGTTTGTGTGATTTGATGTGACAATGATGACATGATATATTTTTACTTTTAATTCCATTTTATATAAAAACTACTGAGTAGACTTGATTCATTTGCAATTAATTCTGGCTACATTTTTTAAAAAAATGAAAAGGACGATATTTTACAATATCTAAAAATTTATATTGGCTATTTTTCCTCAGAAAATAAATATCCATTAGATTTTTTTTCATAATTTTTTTATTGAAATATCGTCAACACACGAAATTGGGTAAATTATTTAAATAAGGATAAATAATTGTCATTTGAGATATTTTTGATATGAAATAATACCAAATTTTGTATGCGACTCTCTACGTAAATAAAAAATGCACGATAATTGTAAATTTTGTAAAAAATTGTCACCATGAATCACACACACTTTTCTTTGTTGTTTTTTTAAACACTTAAAGAAGGAGAATATTATTTGCCACCAAGCTGTAATTTATTTATACTCCGCTCGTAATTTGACTTATTTTGTCAGCTGTGCATGGTGCACGTGGGCTGTAAGCGTTTTCTGTCGCTGGCGGCAATGGTGTGTGACTAAGCATGTCGGTAATGCAGTGTGATTCAATGTATTCTGTCATCTGCTCGCTTTGTGTTTAATTTATAGTGAAAATAATTTTCGCTTACTGATTTTTTACGCTTATTATTTTATTTTATTCTATTAATAATTAAATAAATAAATAATGAGTTAATTATTTACATCGAAAAAATATTTACGCCGTTTAAGGAAAAATTTCGAAGTTTAAGTAAAAAGTGTCCTTCATTACACGCGAACTTCGATTGTGTTTTGTTGAATAATATAAAAAGCTTACTCACAATGCTGTAGGCGCCTTAAGATTACAAAATTCAGAACTGAGAACTTTTTGTTTTTTTTTACTTAATTTGGATATCACGGTAAAGGGTTGTGATTCTATACAGATGGTATTTTTTTCAATTACGCGTTACTCTCTTTGACCTAAGGAAATATGATAGCCCCTGATATTCTATTAAACTTTTAATTGCTTAATTCAATAAGAAAATTTTACAGCTGTTATGCAGCGTTACAATTTCATGAATGTGGCTAGTGAGAGGTATTTTCCACAATGGTGTAACATATCAAGTATTTGCAGTTTTTGACAGAATCTATCATTCTGCTGTCCTATTTCCTATGTTCGTATAGCTGAAGGTTATAATAAAATTATATATTTTGTAAGATTTCATGATTCTGAAGATTACCTTTCTTAAAAATTAAAAAAAAAAAATTAAAAAAAAAATTGAAAAAAAATTAAAAAAATATTAAAACAATTTAAAAAAAATTAAAAAAAATTAAAAAAAATTAAAACAAATTAAAAAAAATTAAAAAAACTTAGAAAAAAAAATTAAAAAAAAAAATAAAAAAAAAAATTAAAAAAAAAAAATAATAACAATAGCCATATGCCCCAATAGCTGAAAACTACCCTATATTAACTTTCTCTCTCGTCATACAAAAAAACTCCTTTGAAAAAGGCTAAAGTATTGATAAAAAAAGCGTCAGTGAATTCAGGTTAAAAGTTTTCAAAGTATTTTTTTTTTATATATAATAAAATTTTAATAAGTTCAATTTATTCAACACCCTATCACTACCATTCGCCCACAAAGTTACGATAACTAAAATTTATCATCGATTGGCGTGTCTACTATTAAATCGTCATCATTTGACTCTGACAATCAAAAACAATTTGTATTGGAATTTGTAGAATTTTTTTTACCTCATTCCATTGTCTGCGGTTTTGCTCAAGTTATTTCGGATTTTTTTCGCTTTTATTAAGAAAAAAAAATTGCAACTGTTGTCATTTAATTTGTTTTTGTATTTCTCTGTTTTACTGCTGCTACTGCTGGTTTTTCACTAAATGTTCAAGGCAAGTCCAACAGGATTATGCGCTATCTGTTCATCTGCTTATTTTCCGTCCATCATTCGTCCAAACTCTTTGGGTACCTTTTTGTTGTTGTCGGTCTTTTGTAATCAGCCTTGATGAAAAAATGTATCCATCCAAGCGTTCATTCTTTGCTAATGTTACACCATAGATGAGATGATTAATTTCTTTCTTCCACAAACTCGTCCATCGTAAACTCTTTCTCATATTTTCTTTGTTCATCGTTTCGATTTTCTTTGCTTGTGATTTTTTTTTTTTAATGAACGTAATCGTCTACGCCACCTTGGCTAACAGCCTGAATCTGATTTTCTTCATTTTTGCACGATTCTCTTTTAATTGTTTGATTTATAAATGTTGAAGATATGCGATACTTTAACTGCCGCATGAAGTTATTTGAAGGTGGTTCACAGTCATGAAAACGTAATTATCAAAATCTTTAAAATCCTAAAATTTCAATTTTTTAATAAATAAGAGCGCTTGAAATGCCATCTTTGAGATGTTTTTTAAAAGGTTTACATTTGCACTACTCAAAAATTACAAATGATAGCTATATCTTTTGTAAAACTGGCTCATCAATCGAAATGGCGCTATTCATTTTTGCGAAAACTTATAATTTCGAGCAAGCTGTCCACCGATACCATGTTTTTTTTCACCATTTTTCGTAATTAATTCCATTTAATAAAGATCAGTAATTTTTTAAAAAATTGATTAATCCGGAGTGTATAAAGTAATTTGTGATTAAAAATAAAAAAAGAAAATTTTCTAATTTGACCGTTTTTACTTTTTATTAAGCATTATTTTTAAAATCATTTATGAAGTTCCTAAAATTTGATATTATTTCGAGAGTCGACTAAAAAAATAGGCGTGTTTAATAGAATGAAACTTTCAGCAAAGATATACATGAAAATTAACTTGCTAGAGTTTTCTTATATAAACTTATCCTTATGCAAAATATTTAAAATCAAGAGTCAGAAAATACAGTTTTCCCTATTATCTTTTGCTCTTCAATCGGACAGAAATTCAGTTTTATTTAATTTTTCAATACACGAACTGTTTGTTCGAAAATCTGCATGTTCATAACGGATAGGTGGTTCTATTTTCGTTGACTCTGTTTGGGAAGATTTTCGTATAAAGCGATAAGTGCCAATTTTTTTTTTTTTGGATCACAATCACTAAGGTTTCTAAAAACCAGTCTTCAGGTATTCTTCCCAAATTTTTGTAAGTACATGATACGGGAAAGCTTTCAACATCTCTGCTTTCGCTTTCAGTTCATCAGATTGTCGTTTCCAAACGCTAGGTAGCAATGTCAATCATACAAAAAATTTAAATAAGAATTGCACTAAAATATCAATTGAAATACATATACTTAGTTATTTTAATCTTTATAATTAAAATAATAGCTGTATATGATCAACGATCACGCAAAAACTACTGAATCGATTTTAATCAAATTTGTTTAATTTTATTCCTTAAAAGCTCGGTCTCAATCTCCAATAATAATTATTACGATATGCCTATTTAATATCATGTTATTAAAGTATTTAAATTGCT
The DNA here is from genome assembly GCA_949775025.1 of Tricholauxania praeusta. Taxonomy (NCBI): domain Eukaryota; kingdom Metazoa; phylum Arthropoda; class Insecta; order Diptera; family Lauxaniidae; genus Tricholauxania; species Tricholauxania praeusta. The sequence continues at coordinate 126,442,087 of OX459030.1, read as the reverse complement.
TTAAAACAATAATTTGCGCAAATATATACAAGCATGCAAGCACAAAAAACTGTTTCGTGACAAGTCAAAAGTGTGTGCGTTTTGTTTTTTCCATGGTGTAATGATACAATGTGAAGTTATTAGTGAGAGCCATACATCCATGCGATAATTAAAGCCAATTGGAGAGCGTGAAAGATTTTCAAAACGAAACTTAATAAAATAAACTAAATTTCAATGTGAATTGGAGGAATTGTCGATGAGCGAACAAATTTTCTTAAGACTTCAGCTTCATGGTTTTTTCTAGGGACTCGGGTTTGTTTTGTAAATACAGAAGGGAAGCACTGCTGTACAAAAATAAAAATTCTTGTAAAATAGTTACACAAATTTAAAACTCTCTTATATATAAAGTTTACTATATTATGTTTCATGATGACACTCATAGCTTAGAAATCGATTCAGCAGGTAGGTGGCAACTTTTAGGCAAGAAATCTACTTGCTACCAGTAGGTGCTCCTTAAAGAAACTATTTCGGCTCTGATTTTGGTGAAATATTTCCTTATCACATTCTCGATAACCTTTTTTTATTCAACCGAGCTAAAAGTTGATATATTTTCCCGATTTGTCTCTTGATGATGACCACCCAAATCTGTTGTGCTTACTGCATATAAAATAACATCTCAAAATATATTTCAAGCAGCGGTGGGTGCACTATAGCAAATGTAGCTAATTTTCATTTCAAACAAACAACAAATATCAATATTAATAAACCCGTGGACATAAATATTTACTTAACATTAGCCAAGGGTTATCATGTACGCAATTAGGGTTTACTTTATTTTTTTTACATTATACCAAGCTTACAAACTGATTTACAAAAATATTTACGTTAATATGTACACTTGTACGTATGTATCTGCTGCTTTCAATGTGACTTACTCTTAAGAATGCAGCAGGCAGCATACTTTCTCTTCACTTTTCTACATTCCACCCCATCATTTTTTTTTTTTACATTACCTTACCGTAAAATGTAGACAATAACAACAACAACAAAAAAACTGCAACAATGACAAAAACATAATTTGTTCATTGCTCGGTTAAGATTTTGGGTTGATTGATTAGCAGCGTTGCTTTTGTTGTTTCGTTGTGTGAGCGACGTCGTCGCAGCGCACAGGTAACTAACTGTTGTCAAGGTTTTCTAAAGGTCTTTACAATGTTGAATATTTGTTTTTGTTTTTTTGCTTTTTTTTGTCTTTTACATGACGTTCCGTTCTTTTTCGTAGCAGTGACTCGAATGCAAGTTAAGGTGTAAAAAAAAAGTGCTGACCCAGTTTTTGGTGAACGACTTTTTGTTGTTGTCATAAATGGATTATTTCTATTTACTTGCGACCAATAAAGGACACTGACAAGAGTATTAAAAATAGTAAAGATTCTATCTGGCGTGCTCCGTTTTTTTTTTTTCTAATTTTATATTTTTTAAAAAAAAACATACTATCCGAGTGTATAGTATTCACTTCACTCACTACCAAATTCGTTTTAATACAACAAAAATGATTCATCGCGAAAAAAGCACAACTTTTTCAACATAATATTGCTAAATTGCAGCTCAAGGTCGATACATATCTGACACGCCAAAATATTTTTTACGTGCAGTAAGTTTAATTTTGTTTATTTTTTAGTTGTTGTTCATTAAATTCTTATAATTTTCGTATATGTATGTTGTACATTTTTGATGGCATATTGAAAGTAAGAATATTCGCGAATAAAAGGGTATACAAATGTTGGCAAATTGATCTTTTTGCGAGTTCAAGAAGTTTCTGTTAAAAAAAATGCTGCTAAAAGTATCATATAAGTTTATCAGACATGTTCTACATTTCACTTTCGAGTGAAATTCAAAAAAATTTGAATTGTTTGCCTTCACAGTAAAAACTAAAAACGGCTACGCGTACAAAGTCGCCCAATTTTTAATTTGTTTTTTTAATTCAAACCACCTTAGTGTTTCACAGTTTTTGCCAAAGTCCTCAATATTTACGCCAAATATTTGGCTTATCAGCAGTTAAATAGATTAACAAAGTCAAACCGCAATTTAAAAAAAATAATTCGTATGACAAGCAAAACAAATAGATGGTCTAAAAACACCACAGTGATAATAAATTTTCGTTTAAAGTTAAACAAAAAAAACTCAAGAACCGCATATTTTTATAAAATTAAATAAAAACTGAAAGCCTAAATCAAAGAAACAACTTGAAATGTGATAAGTAAATTATGAAGAATAGTTCGATAGTAAAAAAACGTTAAAATTAAAAACCCAGATGATAAGAAAAAGCTACGCGAAAACTAAAACAAATATTTTTATACACAAATAGAAACCATTGTACCTACATTTGATTTAAAAATCAACCCAATCAAAATAATAACAGAAGGAAATATGATATATAGTATAAGACAGATAACAAAGCAAAAAATTAAAAAAAAATTATCTTGGTTTGTTTTTAATAAAAGAGCATAAAAATTCATAAAAACGCATGAAGAATAACAATGGTCGAGCAGGGATAAGAGAGTCCATAATTTGGGAATTTTTCCTTATTTAAACATCGTTTGCGCGAAACAAATTATTAATTACATTTTATGAGTTTTTTCCGTGTATAAAACTATAGATAAGGTGGAAAGAATACAACTGCGGAAGCAAGCTCATTGTTTACTTGAAGTACTCTCTGCGGAACAATATTTTTGGGCTTGTTTGTCTATTGTATGATTTTTGCAATATAAACTTTTTTTGGAGAAAACAAGAATATTTTTTTTTGTATTTTTTACATTTATTATATATAACATTATTTGTTTGTTTGAAACCAAGTAGAGCCAATTGAGCTATGGTTTGCCCATCGCTGTTATAAGAGCCAAGATATTGTAAAATTCTTTACAAACTCTAATTGAAAATACTTTGAGATTATATTATCTGATTTTAATGTGAAAATTCTAGGCCATCAAAATGATATATATTTTTGTGCCTCATTATCATTTTTTTTTTTTATAGAAAACCGGGCACAAAAAAAAATTTTTATTATATATACACGAAAACTAGTAAGGGTGTTATCTTTGGCCTCGTCAAAAATGCGATGCCCTACATCGCGTTATCAGTAAAAGTGTGGTTAAGTCCTAAATAGGATATTTTTTCCACCACAAAACGTCCTAAGTGGTTTTACCAAACGTACTTACACTGAATTTGGCAACATTTACTTAATTAGCTTTCTGTGTATCGTTTTGAAGTATATGGCTACGCCCTTTTCTTTCGATATTCACGTTTTAAAGTTTTTGTTTCTATGGAAACTGCCATGCCTTATAAAACTACATCTAGTTTTTGTCCAGCGCTTTTCCGAATCATTCCTACTGCTTGTGTGTAATTTAGTTCCATAACCTTAAATAATTCTCTCAGTATAGCTTTTTGAAGTTTTTGCTTTCATGTGAAGTACCACGCCCTTTCGTCGAAATTTGTCAACTTTATATCCAGAGCATGTCTAAATTTTTCCTAGTTTTTTTGAGAAATTGGGTAACATTACATCAAATAACTCTCTCAATAGGTGAGTGTTTTTTACTTATAGGTTCGGTAGGCGTGTCCATCAACCGATTTTGCCCATTTTCAAACCCAAGAAGCTGTGTGACAGACCGACGGTCATGGCTTAATCGACTCTGAACAAGAATAACCATATGTATATTCTTTTCTATGCCTGCCACGCCCCTTTCTATGTGTTACTAATGGAATGAAAAAGTGAAAGGTTTAAAAATAGCAAAAATTTTTTATATTGTATGATTTTGTACACTATTTGTTGTATGAAACAGAAATAGAACAAATTTTGCTCAATCTAATATACCTGGCTCCGTAATGTATTTGTTTAAATATCTCTCCGTAATAATAAATAAAAGCGCAGAGAAAAATATTTGAAGCAAAAAAAAAAAAATACTTGAAAATCTTATCGCTGCTAATTAACAAAGAGAACAAAAATAAAAATTTATAAAATTGAACCTTAAACTTTAAAAACAATTTGTTAGATAACTATTTCAAATAGTGTATAATATACGAATATGTACGTATGTATATTTGTAAAGTCACGTTTTCAAAAACTTAAATTTACAGCATCTATTTAACAAAAGCAACAGTTTACACTTTTTTTTTATTACTTATTTTAAGTTTGTTTAAACTAAAGGCGCTTTTCAGAACGGTGCTTCCCGCATTTTCTTCAGGTTTAATAAACTCCTACCCAGCAAAAACTTTTAATCGGAGAGCAAAATAAAAGAAAAAAAATAAAAAAAAGAAACAAAAAAATACCTAAAATGCCAATTTACATCTTCTTGAAGTGACGCAAATTCATCGATGGGGAATCAAAAATCTGAAATAATGCTTGCCCTAACAAATTGCTTGGCTGATTAAAAAACAATTATGTATTTTTATATATGTTGTTATTTATATACCTGCAGAGTCTTAAGTGGTTCGCTTATTAACTGCGCTAAAGTTTAATCGCGTAAAACTCTTTAAGAAGATTTAAAAACTCATTGCCATAATTGTGGAAAATTTAAAAATGTTCCAAATGTTTGCTGGGATATACCCAGCAGGCCTTACTCGGAGAAGGCCTGCTAGCACAGCTGCGATTATATAAGGATTTCTCAAAACTAGATTTTCATGCAAATAAAAATACAGTCACAGAAGGCATAATATGCCTTCCCACAGGAGACGTGCTATCAGGCCTGATATTAGAAGGCAAAGAAGAAGGACTCCATTTACTTTAGCGCTTTTCTGTTTCTTTTTTATTTCATGTATTGCAATGTTTTATGGTTCGGCATTACTTTTTCATCATATGCATTGTATATATACGACATGAAAAGTAGACACATGGTTAGAAATTAAGAGAAGTGTGCATATTGCCAGGCTAGTCTTCTGTTGTTTCATGATATGTTAAGGAGATAGAGTTATGTGTATTCTTTGTCAAATTGTAATTTAAGAAACATCACAAAAAAAAAAAAATTATTAAAAAATCAACGCAAGTGAAATGGCGCGGATGAAAAAAAACAAAACAATTATTATTACGATGTATTAAAATTAAATTTTTGCCAAGTACTTCTGTGAGTCCTTCTACTTTAAGCGGTCTTAGAAAGCCTGCTTAGGAAGGCCTGTTTTCTTCGGCCATTTCATATAAAAAAGAAATTACGTTCGAAAGGAGGGTGGAAGGCCAAGGAAGGCCTTCTAGAAGCACTGTTAGCTCCTACCCTTGCCTACTGGGTATTTGTACTATTTTTTGTATGCAAACAAACTCCTTTCACACTCAAAGGCAAAGCACATACATACGTAGGTACATATTCGTAAATACAAACTAACATTGGCACGGGTATTTTTCCATTTACTGTTCGTATACATACATATAAGCAAATATATTTCAAAACACTAAATTAAAAGAATAACGAACACAAATGACAAAACGTGCGAAAAACGTAATCAAATTGCAAAACAACACCACAAAGGTAAGAAAAAAAAAAAAAACACTCAAGAATTGTGCAAAGAAAAATATGAAGAAAATATAATAAGCAAAGACAAATAATGAAAATTAAACTTGAAACTTATAGTTCTGCTTGTTAAATATTAAAACTGTAATAACCTTGTGCACTTTATTGATTTAAATAAAGTTATTACCGATTTGCTTGATAAAAAGCAAAAGTTTCAGACGAATAATGTTCATTGGTTTTATTCATTAAATGCTCCATTAACACAATAAGTAAATAAAAAAAAATGTAAATTAAGATAAAAAAAAATATCGATAAAGAAAAAATTACCAAAATCTGTAAGAAAAACATGATTCGGCCCGAGTATCAAAAAAATAAGTTTATTTCAAAAAATGTTATGGTATTTTTTGTAAAGAAATTACCAACTTATATGGAAATGATTTGTATCGCTTTGGCGCAAAATATATTAAGCCAATTTTAATAATTTCTTTTAAAAAAAAACATATTTTTGCTAAAGAAGGTTATTGCATACTTTTCTTTTCTATTTTTTTTAAACCTCACAGACATGCGCGTACGAAGCCGCGGGTACCACTAGTAACTTAATAAAATCTTAGCAATAATAATAGTAGGGTTTAGCTACTATATCTATTAGACTTCTTAGCTATTTAGCCTGAAGCTTTGTTAATTGGTCTAATAGGAAAGTTCGCACACGAGTCAAGTTTTTTGCGACGCTACATCGCGGAATTATAGTGGATAAGTGAAAGATTTGGGAAACTGCATTTTCTCGTTACGTTTTTGTTACCCATTAAACAGTCTTTCCAGCCTGGAAGATTTGTACACATATGAAATTTTTTTCATATTTTCGTTGATGTTTTGGTAGTAAGAAAACGACTTTTATAATAATAAGAACAAAGTTATCTTTCAAAATTATAAAAAAAAATAATGTTTCTGGCTATTTTTTCTTATGAAGCTCTTATTAATAAATCATTGAGTATTCACTAATATGTCAACCTTTTGTCTCAAAAGCACGAATTTTATTCTATAGCTCTTATGCCTGACTTATGCATTTTTTTTAAAGAAAAACTGTAAAAGAATTAAAAAAAAAAAAATATTGTACAAGTATGAGTAATATCTTGAAAACATCATAGTCATCGTTGTCGTTCAGCAACATTTATCGAATTTATTGGCAACAAAAGCAACAGTAGCAGCAGCAACAAACGCGTGAGCGCTTTCAAAAAAAGACAAGAAAATATGCTATCAATTCATATTTTCTCAACCCTCATTTTGAGTTCAAAGTCGTTGTAACCACCTTCTGCTTTTTCAATATTTGACGCGTAAAATTCTCGCACGTTTCTTGTAGATAAATGAATTGTACTTTTTTTTTATCTTGTTGACTTTTGTTAAATATTTTTCATTGTCATTGTAGCAGCTTAAAACGTAAACGAGCAGAAACATCAAATTGTACACATTAAATTACTATGCCTTCAAAATATCGACTACATTTTTAATAAAAATTAGAATTTAAAAATTCTTAAGGAAAGTTTAAGAAATTGTTGATATCGACTTGACAATAAGCTTCGGAAATAAGACACTCTACTGAGAAAAGTGTGTGCTTTCTTCAAACAAAAGTAGTTGGTTGATAGATTTTTAAAATATTTATTAACTATCTACAAATTTTGGTAGATATTACTATGCCCTTAATTGAAAGTTAAAGTGTTGTTTATTGAGCCAAACATAATATCTGCTTAAGTCGAGTGAGTAGACTTAATTGAATCGAAAATATATTTGGATATGTTCGGCAACTATTATTTGATTTTACTTCACATTTATATAAATACTATACAGTTCTCAACTTATTTAAGTAATGCATTACTTAATTACATTCTGTTTGGTATGCAATTTAGGTATTCATGATTATGTGAATACCAACGGCATCCAATGAAAGTATGTGACGATATTGGGAAACATTGTTTTTTTTTATGAATCGATATTAGAAAATATCGGTTTATTTATGAATTGATATTAGAGAATATCAGTTTATTTATGAATTGATATTAGAGAATATCAGTTTATTTATGAAGCGATATCTTAAAACTCTGTTTTTCTCATTGGTTTTTGTTTAAATCGATACGAATGAATGTATACGTTAGCGACAAAGCAATATTTGCTTCAATCAAAATATATTTGCTTCAACCAAAATATATTTATTAACTATTACCAAATATATGATTATTTCAATTAATCCATAATTTGGTTATTAGTGAATGTTTGCAACAAAGAAATATTTGCTTCAACTGAAATATATTTGATAATTATTACCAAATATATTTTAACACCAATAATATTAATCAATGATTTTGTTACTATTAACAAGTGAATTTTTGTAACGAAAAACCATTTGCTTCAACTGAAATATATTTGATTACTATTACCAAATATATTTTAACACCAATAATATTAATCAATTTGGAGAGATATTTTATTTAATTTATATTAAATATTTATTTCGCCTATATCAAATTTATAATTTGTTAATTATTTCCAAATCTCGATACATACAAATAAATCGTTTTCTCTTTGTAGGCAATATTTATATATTTTTATAAGATAATGGTAAAAAATTGAGGAAACTCCTTATTTTAAATACCAATGCTAAGTACTACTGTAACCATCACCACTTGCTATCACTTTACAACTGTAACAAGTCAAGCCCAATCTTCCATTCCATGCTGTCGCCTTGGTAAAGTAACAAGCGAAAAGTTGTTAGTGGCATTGATCGGATGAAGAATTTTTTTTTGTTTGTTTGTTTTGCAGCCCTCTTTCAATCTTTATGCCAATTGTTTTCATTGACTTACTGTTGTTTTTGTATGTCAAAGTTGGTGTTGTTGTCGTTCGTTGGCGGATTGTCATTGTCACTACGAATCGCACACACTTTTTACAATTTGGTTGAAAACAATGACAACGTTGTTGTTTTGTATGACATTGTTATGCCTATTTTACTTTTTATTTTACAGTCCCACATTATGCGTTTATTTCTGATTTACTTAAGATTATGCGTAAAATTAATGGTACTGCTCTTTTTGGGAAACCTCATTTTTGCAAAATTCAACAAAATTTAATTTTAAATTTCCATTTATTATAAATTTTAATTCTTCTCTTTTTTTTATTGCAGGTGAGTCATCTTTCTGTTTAAAATTGTTTACTAAACACAAATCGTAAGTGATATCAAGTATTTTTATAAAATTTATATTTTATCTTAAAAAAAAAGACATAAAATTTTAATTAGCTGTCCTTACCAGTATGATGTATTGCTTGAGTTATTATTGGGATTAGTAACAGCAATTCTATGTATCTAATTAGCTCATCATTATATTGCTGTTGGAGTAATTTTTTGAAACTAAGCTGCCCATTTTATGAATTTTATAGATACAAGTGCATATCCACAGGAGTTGGCATTTTAGCTGGTTTTTATTTATTTATTTTTTTTTGTAGCACATCCCTCAGCCATAGTTTTTGTTGAAGCTAAGACTGTCTTGAAATAATATTTAAGGTTGTTGAACTAAAATTCAGATATCTATTTTTTTTTATTTAACTTTATATGTAACTTTTCGTGTTTTTTTAACTTAAATGCAATTTTAACTATGTCTCCCAATGAATTTTAATTGTTCCTCCTTGAATATTAATCAAGATAGTATTAACTTCAAGAAAAACCATGTTTGAAGAGTGTGCTTCAAAAAAAAAAAAAAAATCGAAACCATGGTCGAGCTAAGATGACAATTTCCTTGAATATTAATTCAAGACAGCCTTAGCTTCAAGAAAAACTATGGCTCAAGGATGTGCTCAAAAAAAAAAAAAAAAAAAAACGAGGCCAGCTAAAATGCCAAATCCTGTGGATATGCACACTTATATTTTTTTTTTCTATCAAATTTTGCAAATTTGCCACTTTTACCACTTTTAATTCTAATTTTTGATAATACCGTACAATGGATTTTTATAAAGTGGAAACAATTTACTTTCCGCCAGTATGCTAAATAAGCGCATTTTGTTTCAAACAATTTAACTTGAGCACTACTATATATACAACAATTGCTTACACAAAAAGTTCCATAGAAAATTTTTGGTATTCAAATTTCAACTTCAGCTAAAAACTCTTGCATAATGATGCCTTGATGCGACAGTGCGTTGTCGTGGTGCGAAATCCGTGAGTTGTCTTTCCACTAATCTGGCCGTTTTCGGGGGATATTCTCACACAAGCGCTTCATGACGTCTACTCATAAAAAATAATTTACTGTTTGAAAACGACAAAATAAATTTCGATGCGAAAATAGTTTTGTATCGTTTTATTTAACAATTTTGAATACTTTATATACAGACTAAACGATTTAATTGTATCTATCAAGATTTGGTAATAGTTAACATATTGTTCATTTGATAGATATAGAAGAAAAATATTTGATGTGTGAATATTATCATTGGATCATTCTTATATATGGTATAAATTATCAAATCATATACTTTGTAGGATTCAGTATAAAGTGTTTAAGCTTTAATATGGTCAATAATAAGCAACCGTAGCAAAAATCAAAATCAGACAATGGTATCGGTACCCGTTACAGAACATTCATCAGCTAGCTCAATTTGATACGCTGCAGAATTTCCGAGCTTGCGTTAGCTTAACTTATGCAATAATAAACACAGAGCACACTTTCCCTTAGCCTTTTAAAAAAAATCTTTTTTTTCATAAAATATATTGTAAAGTTTTTGCTTACGATAAACAATTTATGAGTTGTAAGCGTCACTCATAAAAATTAAAAAATAATTTTACAATCGAAACGTGTCATTAATAGTAAAAATTGAAAATAAATTGTTAAATGTTTATAAATAAACAATTTAACCGTTGCTAATCCAAAAATTTTCACACGGCAATCAGGTCAGTGATACACATAGCACTATCGAACGAATCATATAATTAAATTTATTAAAAATAACAAAATAAATAAAACACCTACACCGTTTGGAATTTGCGGCTACCAGTGAAGCAGCCAACCGATTGAAGAATTTCACCCACACATTCTGCATAGATGACTAGCATGGTGTCTAAATGACAACAACTTTCGTAAAAGTTTTTCATCTTACGTGCAAAAGCATAGCCTCAGAATTTCCTTCTCTGTTTTTTTTTGTTTTTTTGCACTCACTATAGCTATAATTTCCACGGCTCATTGCCATACATAATTTATTTCCTATAAAAAAAAAGTCATCGATGAAAATCTGTCGTCTGCAAAATTTATTTATAGTAAAAATTGTACACTTAATTTTATGCTTTTACCAACAACACTTGGGTAACTAAGGGCATAAAACAAAAAAAGAATAGAAAGAAAAAATACCAAAGGAAAAGACGAGATTATTGATGAGACAACTTTACAAGTCTTTTAAAAGATCCAACCTACATCTACATCTACAGAAATCGCATGTACGTGAGTTAGAGTCTTAACGATGAACCGCTATAGCTGCTGTTGCCATTGCTGTTGTTGGCTTTTAAGATGACGTCCTTACGTCTCGTCGTCTTGTGGTTTGTTGTCACTTTCTTTTGGTTTCTTTATACTTTTAGTTGTTGCTTACTTTTAACTTTGGTTTTTTTTTTGCTCTTTGTATTGTATTTTTCGTTAACTTTTTGTTAACTTTTACAGAAATGAGACATTTTTATGCAAAGCAATGAAATAAACTCAATGATGCACTGAGAAAAAAGAGCATGCTTCCTTCTTTTAAATAAATGGTTGATGAAATTTATAAATATTTATTCGCAGTAAATACATTTTGATGATTATTACTATGCGCCAAATTAAAAGTTAAAGTATTGTTGACTAGACAAAACATGATATTTGTGTGAGTGGATAGAACATATTTGGTTGGTGAAATACACGTATTTGGTTGAGCCAATTGTATATTTGGTTGAGTTAAATATATATTTGGTTGAGTCAAATATATGTTTTTTTGAGCCAAATATCTTTTTGGTTGAGTCAAATATGTATTTGGTTGAGGCAAATATATTTGGTCTGGTCAAATATACATATTTGCTGGAGTCAAATATATATTTAGTTGAGACAAAAATATATTTGGCTGAGTCAAATATATATATTTAGTTGAGCCAAATATATATTTGTTTGAATCAAATGTATATTTGGTTAAGTAAAACATAAATTTGATTGAGTCTAATATATATTTGGTTGAGTCAAACATATATTTGGTTGAGTCAAACATATATTTGGTTGAGTCAAACATATATTCGGCAATCCTATTGTTATTTGAGCTCATATTAATATAAATATTAAATTCCCAACATATACAATTAACTGAATTACATTGGGTCAGACACAACAAGTGAACATAAGTTAACACCGAGATCAGGCCAGTGTTGTTGAAATAATGGAAGGAGTTATTATCTAAAGCTATGAGGCTGTACGAATTGCTCGTAGCATGAAATCAAAATAAAAGTAATTACTGCAAATGTGCGATTGAGATCCAATAAAGTTGTTTAAGTAAGTGACATGTTTACTACAACCAAACCATTGTAAAAACAATTTGATAGTTTTCTCTATGTGGTGATGTTACGTGTTACGTGGAGCTACTGAAAATCCAATCGAGACCTACTACCATAAGTTATTCATTACACATATGACAAAAAGTAATTGAATGTATGAGATGAGGAACGGACTCCTGTTAAACAGTCACTTGTAATTCAAATTTGTTGGAAATTTACTTTCCGTCATCCTCATCAGCATCATTTTGAAGAACAACATTTTCCATTTGCAATTATGTGTATTAACATTTGTTATTGTGATTTTAATGTCAAAACACATTTGTTCTCTAATAGCAAATTCTAATTGTGTTAAAAATGTTTTGCTGCCAAAAATTGTTGCTGCTGCCTCGTTTCTTGAAAAAGTCACTTAATTTAAGGCAGTCGGCAACCACTAAAGGTAGGCCAAGTAGCAACATCATCAGCAAATTTGGCAAACTTTCAAGAAGGTGTACCGAATTTTTTTTCCCTCATTGTTTTCTTTTGAAATATTGTGTATTGTGTATTTTGTTGAGGCAATTTTTTCTGCTTATTTGTTTTTGTTTTGTTTTTTATTTATATTTTTCTTTCTGAAGTTTATATATACGCGAACAGTAAGTAATTTTTTCTTTTTAATTTCGCTACAATTTTTTTTCTGGTTTATTAATCTTCTTAAATATCCCCTTTTCTCTTTTCCACTCTGTTTGTAAAGGCATGTGAAAAACCTGCCTCAAGGTGAAGAATTTGCCTCACAACGACGACGACGCGTTGCCGTTTTCTCGTTCCTTCTTTTAGTTTTCTTTTATATTTGTACGCTCGTTTGTTGGGTCAGAGGTCAAGGATTTTGTTTTTCTTGTTATTTTTTATGATTTTCCCTTGTTGCTTTTTTATGTTGTTGCTGTTATTAATATCATAGTCGGAGCTTAATTTTGCAGAAATACAGAATTATTTAAATATTCAAATAAGGCATGAATAATCGTGATTTGTGACGAATCAAATTAACTTCATCTGTTTTGTTACAGTTACTTAAACTTTTATGATTGTTGTAGATACAACAGTCAGGAACTTTCAAATATTTGAATATCTAAAGCAGACGGTATTTTTGTTTGTCTATTGCGAGTTGTTTTATCGTGAAAGTACGAGTAATTAAACTTTATTGATATTTTTTTTTTTTATTGAGCATAGCTTTGCAATATGTAAGAAATGATTTCTTTTACATTCTATCAAAAAATTATTTTTCTTTGTTTTTGACCGTTATAACGTCCATGGCTGTTAAAAAGGCCCATTGCTGTTAAAAACGCCCATAACTGTTAAAAGCGCCCATAGCTGTTAAAAACGCCCATGGCTGTTAAAAACACACGTGACCCTGTTTAAAGGTTTTCTTTGAAGAAATAGAGCCGAAACGCTTCCAAGAAAGATGAGGGTGAAGGTTAAAATTTTGTCGAAAAAATGGCTCATATTACCATTTTTTGTAAGGCGTTGAGGTCTTTCGATTTTTTCCCCTCGATTGATGGAATAAAATTATTTTTAAAAATAATTGATTTAAACAGTGCTTTATAACATAGGTGGGCAGAATAGGGAAAATGAGTCAATTTTTGCTCCTTACAACAAACACGTAATTTTTCTTAAGAAAAATAAGCAAACTTTTATTGTTGTGGTTTTTTCTTATGCACGGTAACTGCCCTCAGCAGCCAAAAGAGTGTACTTTTATTTTACGCTCCTGTTGTTCTTGTTTGATTCTTACATTGGCTTTTGGTTTATTGGAGATTGCTTCGTGGTCGATTTTATAGTGGGGGTTTTTTCTGTTGTAGATGTTGTTTTTGTTGTAAGTGGCTCCTGTTTCCAAAATTTTGCCCACCTATGCATTATGCTCTTAGAAAATTTGTTTTTGATTCACTTCTATCGAATTATGTCATAAATATAGATTTTTATTGTTTCGAAAAGTGACCCTAGATTTATTATTTTTTAAGGGGTTTTTAAAGGGGGGAGGTTGGGTTTCTATGGCGTCCTTGTTTCTGTCTAGACTTATTTAAAATTTTTTTCGAAACAAGTAAAATCTTTCCTTAAGTGGACGTAGACAAAATAGACCATTAGGAATTCGGGAATGCCGAAACTATTTGATATATGTTTTCGAAATTTTCCCTATCGAGCCAACCAACTTTTCGGTTGGATTTTAAGATCTCCCCCTTGAAAAAAATAAAAGCACAAAAAAATTAATTAGTCGTCTGGCTTAAGGCATCCTACTTTTCCCTGAGTGTGTGAATTTGAGGACATAACTTCCACTTTTTTAAAATGCTGTGCAGAAAAAACCCTAAACCACAATTGATAACAAAGCAATGCTGCTGCATCGAACTTTCCCAACGCCACTAGTGGTTTCTACTGTGGCGATATCCGCTCTAACTCACATTCCTCTAGTAGCCCTTTTCAATTAGGAATTTTCTTGTCATTCATTCCATCAGTTGATATGTTTTCCTTAATTTAACTTTGTATCAAAATGCGTTCACTGCTATGCACTCTATCCACTCTATCCGACACTATCTATATGTCAAAATGAACGTCATTCACCTTATTTATTGTAACTTTTGTAACTGAGTCAACAAAATTCTGAAAACATTTTTTAAATATTAAAATTCCATTGTTGTTGGCGACAGAGACACAGACAGACAGAAAGACGGGAACAGCTGTGCATTGTGACAATGTAATAAAAAAAAATAAGAAAATGAAATACAGGCATAAAATATACACACAACTTCACCTTCACTGCCATGTGTGTATTTACATAGCAATGCTGAGTATGTAATCCAACAACAACGAACGTAGTATCTACAAGAACGTTCTGTAATTGTCACGAGTGTATGCGTTGTCGGATGGATTCTTTTTTATTTTTGTATCTCTCTTTTGCTCTGTTTGTCGGAAGCAAATTGAATATTCCTTTTTAAGAAGCTGTTTAGCACATCATCATCATCATCTGTCTTTATGTGCTATACATTTGTTGTTGTTGTTGTGTGTACTCGTACTTGTACTGAATAGCATAACATGTAGCTTTGAGATACAATTTGTTATTGTTGTTGTTGGTTAGATGTAAAAATCGATATCAACACACATAAAACCACAAACATAAAGTGAAGTTTGTGTAGCACAAAAAACAAAATATAGGCATTTTTAAAAGCATAAGACTAATAAAATTTATACTCCCTTGACTGGGCTTTGAAGTTACCTACCTAAAACAGCAGTGCCAAGAGCCACAGCCAGTGAGCACTTTGCCTGCCCTTCGCTTTTTTGTGCTCGCACTTTTGGTCTTGTTGGTCAACAGCTATTATACTTATCGCTACGTTTTTGTTTGTTTTGCATTTGTGTTTTCAACAATTTTGCGGTCGAAAACATTTGAAATACTAGTACATACTGGAAATAGGGTAAATGGGGAATATAGCAGATCGGAAGCACTACGTAGTTTGCTTTAAAAACGTTAACTTTATTCAGGCATGAGCTGCGCAGCTGATTCAATGTGCGATTCAGACAGTAGAAGACAGCATTACTTACTATCAAACTCTTAAAAAAAAATGTCATGTTTGGCCCAATGTCGTGTTCTTTTCCAGTTAAATCCATATTAATATCTATTAAAATATGTTTATAGTTAGCAAATATTTTTAAAATTTTTCAACACAATACATTTATTTGACGGTAACCTTCTTTCTTAGTAAAGAAATTGTTCAATTATAAGTATTAGTCATATTTGTTTTATCAAATTCGCCCTTAGCAGAAATATAATTTTTGTAAGGTTGTAGTAACGTTGCAGTAAGGTTGTAGTAAGGTTGTAGTTGGAACGAACCTCTGAGAACTATTTAGTTATACTATAGTGCTTAGATAAAAAGTTATTTATTGTGTTGTTTTTGTTTTTGTTTTGCTGTGTTAAACACACAATTAAGTGTATGAATTTGATTAAATGTAGGAATAAAAAAACTTCACCAACGGAACAACAAAATTAAGCAAAGCAAAAGTCAAAAGCACAGTCTCTTTGAAAGTACAAAACCAATATAACACAAAAATAATCAGTGCGTACACAAAATACAACAAATCAGTACTGTAGAGTTTCAGCATTAAAATGCATGTTTGTTGCTTGAAGCCAAGTGGAATCAGTTGAGCCATGAATTGCCCATCGTTGGCTCACTTAATAATTACGTTCACAAAATACACATTCATTAGGAGTACGTATTATTAAAGTGAGCATGCCATTAATTTTAAGAAGCTCTGGTGCGTAATGTTAACATCTTTCATTTCTCTATTGCCGAACTGCAATTCTTTTATTCTTATCAAATTGTACACAAAAACACCAATCGTTAAGCTTCATTTATTGCGTACTTTGCGCCAGCTTCACCCTACTAATCCGAAACTACTCATTCAACAACAACAAATACATATATAGACAGCTTTTGCGCACCTCGAGAAACGAACATCAAAACCAAAAGAAAGAAACGAACAACGAACAAACACTCGTCGGTAAATATGTTGATCGTTGAAACAGCAACACAACGAAAACGAGGCGGAAAACGCGTCAGATAAGCAAACGGACAGAAAAGGTGCCCAAACGGCAGTGAGACAGACACATATTTACTCAAGGCAACATAAGCAGCAGCGTAAGGTGCACTTAATCGGCATCAGCAGCAGCAGAAGCAACGGGAAAACATCGGAAACAAGTGTGTCGTTGGCCAGTAATTTTCGTTGGCATCTTCCTAAGTTACTCTTCATCCGTTCCGATTTCTCATTTTCATATTTCTCTGTGTGTTGCTTCAGTTGTTGAGAGAGAGAATTTTATAAATGTGCTTGCTCGTCGAATGTCTCGCCATAAGATTTTGTTGAATTCAATGAATGTGTTTGTTCGTTTGTTTGTATTGTGAAGTATCTATGTATGTATATTGAGTGTGGATTTGTGAGTATTCTTCAAATGCAGCAACACATTTGCACACATGTACATCCACTCTATAGTGTAGATGTTTAGAGCGGCTATGCTGCCTTTGGCGCGTTGCTCCGCAATTTCTTGATTGACTTCCGAATCGGGTCTAATTAAGTGGTATTAAAAGCGCCGGTGCTCATGACACAAAGAAGCAATTCGAAGACGATAAAGACAAGACAGTGAAGACGAAAAAGTAAATGAAGACAGTAACTTTGAAAATGTTTACTTCTGACTGTTATGACGTGCATTAAAATAAAATATGAAAAATTGAAATATTTAGTTGCGACGGAGAGAATTTCTTGTTTACGAAAATTACATAAACTTTGGCTGGAAAGTATGAAGTTTGGCCTTTGACTGGGAAAATATTGGAGTCGTCTTAAGAAATTGTTCATTAGAGCAATTTGATCATCACTCTTTTTTTATTATGTTTCATTCAGCAAGTCCTCGAAAATTAATAAAATTCTATAAACCAGCGGTGATGGGCAATCTCTAACGATTGGAGTCAAATTTGGCTCCAAACAACAAAAAAAGTTACTTTTACGAGCTGTGGCCAATTGTAAAGCCCAAACGTCATTTTAATGACTAGCAATTTCTTGACATCGCTGGAATTTTGAGCTTATATTTTTTCTTGCTTGCTAATTAAGAGCTGTAGTGCACTTAATATCTTCCAATAAGGTGCTTAAAAATGTGTGAAATTCAAGTAGCAGTTAGCTGTTACCAATGATCGCAATTTAAGTCACAAAGTATTTAGTTCCTAAGTAAAAGCTAGAGTATCTACTAAAGAAGAGCTTTTAGAAGATGTATGTACATTAGGGTGATTTAATTTTTTTTTTCTTTAAACAGGTTCAAAAGTTGCAGGCACACGAAAGAAAAATTAATTACCCTAATGTACATATATTTGGTGACGAAGACTCTTTATATATTTTTGCTTGATCAAGGATTTAAAATTTTTCTGATGTTAGACTCTATTTCGACTTTATTTTTATAAACGATCTAACGATTTTCTTATAGAATGCCCAGTGGAAAAATCGTCGTGTTTTCAAAATTGTACGAGAATATTGAAGAGTTTTGTATAAACCAGCTTATGCTGTTATCAATCTGGCTTATACAGACAATCAGTTCAAGTTGAAGCTTAAAGCTGTGTTCGTCAACGTCGTGTTTGAAGAAAGCTTGCGAATTATTTAGTTGTATAGTAAAGTTAATAGACTGAATTTCTGAATTTAAAATAAAACAGTAAAAAATTAGTTTTGATTGTATCAGAATTCAAAGAAGACGTGAACTTGAGAACTAAATAGTGTAACAATATCTATGATAGGATCTGGATTTTGCATTTCGAGCTTATACAATACTGTGGCTCCAGTTCGACTCCAAGTTATGCCCATCGCAGCTAAAACCTATACGTGTACATATTTTGAAGAAAATTGAAAACTTTGTTGCTTTAAACTTTTCGTAATACTTTAAAACGTAACCGACTTCTTTACCCCCTCACTTTTTTTTTTCTCCAAAAGTTTACAATTTTCGAAACTTGTTCTTGCAGCATTAATGTCATTGCTGTCATCTTCATTTTCTTTGCTTGTTATTCCCTTATTCATTCATTCGTTTATTCGTTCGCTGTGTACAGCAAATGTGATTGGCAGAAGGCACGTGATACGAATTTTTCTATAGTTAGCTATGCTGTGCACATTCCCAATTCACTCCCTACTTTCGACTGCTGCTTGCTTACTTCACCTACTGGTTTTTCCCTCCCTTGTGTGAGCTCGATTTCGTTTAATTTTTATTTTTGTACAGCGAAAACAACGATGAGGAAGACCTTCCATTGCAAATATGTGAATTTCTTACTTTGATTTTTTTTCTTCTTTTATTTCACTCTTGTTCCTTTAGTTTTTTCACATTCATTCTTCAATTGGTTGCACAAAATTTGCTGCAGCTCAAGTGCTATTTCAGTATTGCATACACAGAGAAAAATTCATTTTAAATTTTGTTAACAAATCGAAAAAATCTTGTGAAATATCAACTAAAATATGCTTTTTGTATAAAACTAAAAAATATTAAAAAGCTTCGGTAATTTTTTAAGCGTTTGGTTTTTGAAAATTGAAAAAACAACAGAAAATTTGCAAAAGTGAATGAAATATTTATTTGGAGCGATACATCAATTACTGCCATTTACTTTTTAAAGATTATTTCATGTAAATGTTGCCTGCGGCTACGTCTGAGGTCGTCCATCCCTAAGCTTCAATTTTGGCATACTTTTTCCAGCACTTCGGCCGGTA
This sequence comes from Tricholauxania praeusta, assembly GCA_949775025.1. Classification (NCBI taxonomy): domain Eukaryota; kingdom Metazoa; phylum Arthropoda; class Insecta; order Diptera; family Lauxaniidae; genus Tricholauxania; species Tricholauxania praeusta. The sequence goes on along the minus strand of OX459030.1, from coordinate 126,422,848 downwards.
TCTCACTAATGGCAGCTGTAATGTTGTCTTCCAGGGCTGGAAGTTGTGGCTGGCTTGTCCCTGTATACGAGAGACTTCACGTAGCGCCACAAATAATAGTCTAGTGGGGTCAAATCGCATGATCTTGGCTGTCAATGGACTGCTCCAAAAGTGAAATTAATTGCTCACCAAACTCGTCTCTCAATAGGTCCATGGTATCGCGTGCCGTGTGGCATGTGGCACCGTCTTGTTGAAAACACATGTCAACCAAGTCCAATTCTTCTATTTTGGGCAAAAAAAATGACGGTAATCTGGTTGACTGTAACGTTGCGATTTTCATTATTTTTGAAAAAGTACGGTCCAATGATGCCGCTGGCCCACAATCCTCACCAAACAGTGGATTTTTCAAGGTGCATTGGGAGCTCTTGAACTGCCTCTGGCTGCTCTTGAGAGCAAATTCGGTAATTCTGTTTGTTGACGTAATCATTGAGCCAAAAATGAGCTTCGTCGCTGAAAAAAAATTTTTCGATAAAATATTGAATCTTCACATTTCTCACGAAGCACGAATTTTGATATGAAATGATTTGCAAGCACTGTTCGTTTGTTAGTCTATTCATGGTGAAATGGCAAACCTTACTGAGCATTTTTGGCGTTACAACATATTACGAATCACGCGTGTTGTGTCAAAAAATTCATACTGCGTTTTCTTCAACCAGTTCTACCAGTGATTCTGATGTCCATCGATTTTTAGATGTTCCGTGTCAAATGGATTTGCCAATAAAACACTTTACGCCCAGTGAAGTTAAAGCTGAATTAGTCAAGCTTGGCAAAGGGAAATCTCCTGGTTTTGACAAGATTGATACGAAAGTAGCTAAGTGTTTGTCCAAAAAAAGTATAATTTTTTTAACGCTGATATTTAACTCTATTTTGAGATTATGCCATTTCCCGACACAATGGAAATGCGCCGAGATAATTATGATTCTGAAGCCAAACAAGCCTGAAAATGCTTTAACATCGTATAGACCAATAAGTTTACTGGCAACATTCTCTAAAGTATTCGAAAGAATATTTTTAGGAAGAATGAAACCAATTCTGGAAATGTACAACATTATCCCTGAATACCAATTTGGATTCCGTAACCATCACGGTACTCCCGAGCAATGCCATCGTATTATAAACATTGTAACTGATTCACTGGAAAACAAAAAATTTTGCTCAGCAGTGTTTCTAGACGTGAAACAAGCATTTGATAGAGTTTGGCACCCAGGATTACTATTTAAATTAAAATCTTCATTACCGGCTAATTTCTATTTAGTGCTGAAATCATACTTGAGCGATAGATGCTTTTATGTAAAAGTTGATCAAGACTGTTCCCATATCTGTTACATACAGGCAGGTGTACCACAAGGCAGCGTTCTTGGTCCAACGTTATACACAATATTTACTTCAGATATGCCAACTAGTGAAAATGTCACAGTCGCTACATATGCTGATGATACAGCATTATTAGCTTCGATGCACTCACCATCTGATGCTTCTGACCTTATCCAAACTGAACTAGACAAATTACAAAACTGGTTAGAAAAATGGAAAATAAATATTAATACTGAAAAATCTGCGCACATAACATTCTCAATGAGAAGAGGTGATTGTCCTGACGTGCAATTAAACGGAACCGTAATTCCAAAATCTAACAAAATCAAATACTTAGGACTCCATTTAGATAGAAGATTAACATGGAAAGACCATATTAAAGCGAAGAAACAACAGTTAAGTATTAAGTCAAAAAGAATGTACTGGCTTCTTGGTCCAAAATCAGAATTGAATTTAAATAATAAACTGATTCTATATAAAACAATCCTCAAACCAGTGTGGACTTATGGAATTCAACTTTGGGGCACAGCATCAAAGTCAAATATAGAAAATCTACAACGATTTCAGTCAAAAACATTACGGCTTATTACTAATGCACCTTGGTTTGTAACAAATAACGTTTTACATAGAGATCTAAATATTCCAACAGTAAAAGAAGAAATTAAAAATTTTAGTAATAGATATCTAGAAAGGCTTAGTAATCATCCCAATCCCTTGGCGATTAGTCTGCTAGATGAAAGTGAAGATGTAAGAAGACTTAAGAGAATGCACATCTTAGATCTGCCATTTAGATTTTAATTAATATGTTACTTATATAATTTGTATGAATTAGTCTGAAATATTTATTGTTATTAACTTGTATTAATTTGTTTGAATTAGCCTGAACTTGTAATAAGTGAGTTATTTTGTACGTAAGTTTATTGTGTACACTGGTGCACAGTATAATATGTTAAGTTCTTATTTAATATCTAATTTGCTTATTGTTTTGTAACAGATTGCAAATAAAATTATAAAAAAAAAAAAAAAAAAAAAAAAATATGGAGAAATTTCAAACTCATACAATTTTTCAACTCGATTAAAAAAAGAATAGGTCAACTTAATTTCAGTTTTTCTCCGTGTAGAGTATAAAAAAGAATCAGCATCTAAAACTTTGTCTTAACTTTACAGAATCTTTTATTTTAGTACCCTATCTATTTCTTCATTGTTTATTTTATTTTTTTGATTTTTTATTTTTGTCTTATTTTTTCTCATGTACTTCGTTGATTCGTTACGTATTTGTTTGACGATTTAATTGTTTGTTGACTTAGTTTTTGATTTGTTAAAAAGTTGAATTGATTTTTGCTCTTAGCGTGACAGTTTTACTTTGGCTTCGTACCATCAAAAATAATTGTAAATTGAGTTTACAGTAGATTTTCTTAAAGTTACATAGGTAGATGTATATTTTTCTATAATTTTTTTGATATTCTAACAGATTTTTTGATGTATGAAATTGATTTAAATGCAGCAACAAACGAAATTCCAACTAAACAAGCAAAAATAATCATAACCACAATAATTTTTGTAAGCAAATAACATATGTATAGTATGTGCAACAAAAATGCCTCTAATCAAATATTACAAATGTAATAAATTAAATGATCTATCTACATATGTGTGTTACATTTTCAATATCTAATCAAAACAAACAGCAGCAGAAGTAATGGACAACACAAAAAAAAAAAAAAAAAAAAACGGCTGCCAACGACAAGCAACAACAACAACAACACTGACGTCAACAGCAATTCAAACAAGCACTGAATAATTTGCAGTTGTTGAATATTTGAATTTTTGCGCTTGCTTTTTCAACTATTGAAGTCCTAAATTAAAATCCAATAAAACTTATCGCGCGTGCAAGCATTTCAATACGACAGCAACAACAACAACGACAACAACAACGACAACACTCCTAGTTAAGCACGTGCATTTGTATTGGTCCAAAGTAGAGATGAAACGAATATCACATTGCTACATTTAAATAAAAAAGCTGCTTTTTGTGAATGCTATTTTTAGGGATATGTACACATAACATGTGCGAAGCATGTTCTTAAGAACAGAAATTAGTTTTTTCTAAACATTTATATATTCAGCTTTTCATTCATCAATTCATTATTAGAAACCGCTCGTTCGACTGAGATATAGCAGATCCATTCGTCCATTTATTCATCTATTCATTCATCCATTCATTTATTCATTCAATTATCCATTTATTTATTCATTTATTCTTCCATTTACTCATTCATTTACACATCCATTCATTTATCTATCAATTCATCCATCCATTCATCATTTCATTCATCCATCCATTATTTCATCCATACATTTTTTCATATATTCATTCATTCATTTGTTAACCATGCATTCATTCATTCCTTCATTAATCCATTAGTTCATTCATTAATCCATTCATTCATTCATTCATCCATTCATTCATTCATTAATCCATTCATTCATTCATTAATCCATTCATTAATTCATTAATCCATTCATTCATTCATTAATCCATTCATTCATTCACTAACCCATGGGTGGGTAAAATTTTGGAAGCAAGAGCTACTTACAACAAAAGCAGCAAAGACAACAACAACAACTACAACAATAACTACAACAACAGAAAAAAGCCTCACCATAAATTCGATCTCTATAGCAAATAAAAAAATTCAGCAATAAACCAAAAACCAATTCCAAAAATCAAGCAAGATCAACATGATTGTAGAAATAAAAGTACACTGATTAATGAATGATGCAAAAATAGCAATAATACAAGTTAGTTTTTTTGGTTGTTTTTCTTAAGAAAAACGACGTGCTTGTTGTGAGGAGCTAAAATCGGCTTGTTTTTACTACTTTGCCCACCTATGATTAAACCATTCATTAATCAATTCAGGTCAGTGTTCTCGAATATCTTCGCGTCCTCGAACCCTTTGCATGTCCTTGATTTAAGGTTGTTAAGCTGTAAATGTCCTCGATGTGAAAAGTTAATGTTTTGTTTATCATTTTTGAAACCTAAGGAAAAAGCACTGGTGATATTTAAAACGAATAGTCTGATATTCGTTTTGCTTCCATCCCCATATTACACAGTCGACTGGCTTAAAATTTCATACTCGTTAAATATGCAAAAAAGTAGAAAATTTGCGATATTTTTTTTTTCGTACGGAATTTACAGCGATATTTAAATTGCAATTAAAATGCGTGTTGATCTGCAACGTATTGAATGGAGAGAGCATCGCATGAAGACTCGAAGTTTTCATAAAAACAACAACAACAAAAACTACAATTAGAGCAACAACACTTCGAAAATTTAATGAACGAATGCGAATGAATAAAGCGCACGAATCACAATCGTGATAATAAGAATTAAAAATACAAAAGCACGACACCAACACATTGGGTGAAGGACAATAGCAAAACAGCAGCAGCAGCAGCAGCGGAAGGGAGAGTGACAAAGTGTTGTTGTTGTTGTTGTTTGCATAGAGGTCGATTACGTAAATGCCTGCTGGTGATGATGGTATTAGCGCAAAAGTTGCTGTTGTTATTGATATCGTTGATTTGCTTGCTACTTCGGTGCACTCACATCGACGTTGACGTTATTCGCCCGCTTTTAATTAGCATTTTTAATTATTCTGTAAATGGTTTTGTTATGTTATGTTTTTTCTTACACCGTGCATCTCAGATGTACGGGCATGTGGTAATATATATATTTTCTGCTTAAAAATTATAGACTTCACAGGAAAAAATTGAACAAAATTTTGTAATTCATAATGAGTTAATTGTTTCTCAAAGATATACATAAATTTTTAAAAAGTTGAAGGTTATTTTGATTTGGTATTTATCACAATGGATCATCATTGGGTCTAAATCTGTCAGTTCCTATCGAAGCATTTCTGTCCTGACTTATTTTCATTATATCAAAACCCTGCTTGTTTGTAATAAGGTAAAATTCTATTATTTGAAATAAATAATAAAATGAAAATTTCCCTTGTTCATAACAAAATTGAGTGCAACTTCTTGATATACTCGCGTTTCTCAACCAGTGGTCGTTGCAACAAACAAAATGACTCTGACGCTACTTCAATCAGCTTAAAATGCATTCATGTAAAAAAGGGGGAAATGAACCATTTTACATTTTACTGTAGACTATAATGTGTTTCTCTCTTACCATAGCACTGTATCTTGCGCATACTATCCTTATTCATGTCCTATTTTATTATTCTTCAACATTGTACGCTAATGCTGTGCTTCCTGCGTTCATTTAACGCAGCTTTTCTTGTGAGCTTTAAGGTTTTAAAATATTGACTCGATTACTTGACGTTTCTATTTTGTTTGTTACCCGTTTTTTATATTTCCATGAATTTTTTTTGAAAACTCCAGATTTTTTTTTGCACTCATTAAATTAACATTACAATGTTTATGCATTTTTTATGAGTCACGACTTATTTTTAAGGTTTTAAAGATGAAATGGTGCATAGCTCACTTTTATTTTTTAATTCCACGTAACAATTCTTAGACTATTTTGTGCACATGTATTTAATTTCCCTCATATTTTATTTGTTATATAATTTTTGAGATGCCTTACGTGCGTACTATTACCTCTACGTGCTCTTACCTCTGCGTACTCTTACCTCTGCGTACTCTTACCTCTGCGTACTTTTGCCTCTGTGTACTCTTATTTATGCGTAATCTTACCTCTGCGTACTCTTACCTCTGCGTGCTCTTATATCTGCGTACTCTTTCCTCTGCGTACTCCTACCTCTGCGTACTCTTACCTTTGCGTACTCTTACCTCTGCGTACTCTTACCTCTTAGTACTCTTATTTCTTTGTACTCCTATCTGCGCCTATTCTTAAATCTGTGTACTCTTGCAAAAGCGTACTCTTAGGAATTCAAACTATCAACTCGCACGTGCGTTCTCCGTTTACTTTTATATTTGCCCGCCGTTTCCATTAAAAATACATCCGTATCCATATATATGCGTACTATTTTGTGTACATATTTTTACTATCATTTTCAACTCCCGTACAGTCATCTGTAGCTACTAATCGTTACTCAGCAACTTAATGCAAATATTATGACTTTTAATTGCGGTTAAATTTTCCGCATTATCATGTTCAACATTTTCGATGGGCTCTCACAATGGAAAGCCATTTTTCAAATGTTTGAGCAACGACAACAAAACTGCTTAATCACGAATTCCCTACTACAAAATAATTAATTTTCTACTTCCGGCTAAGTTCGTGTTTTTGTGGTTTTTATATTATTTATATTTTTAAGAGCGACAACCATATGATAGCACACCATCATGCTTTAAATTGCAGCAACAAGCCGCAAAACAAAAGCAATAATATCAAGCGCCATCATTTTTAGTGCAGCTGCGTAGCGCACAAATTCCATAACCAAAATGCTATCCCTTAATCAGGCAAAATATGAGATTTTCAAATCAGCGCGAGCGTCATTTTTTTTTGCTTGTTTCATTCAGCGCAACAACAAAAAATGTAAATGAAAGAAACTACAACATTTTAACTACCTTCCTACAAACGTGCGTCCTGTGCTTGCAAGTGTCCTGCTTATTTTACTGCTGCTGATTTCTTCCATCCTGCCAGTCTTAAAGCTTTGAAAAGGGTTGCCAATTCTGCGTTCATTTTACTCTTTTGCTGCCGCTTGCCTCTCACCGTTGCTGCTGCTTTTATTGTTGATGAATGTCAGTCAACTATTTTTGTTGTTGTTGCTGCTGTTGCTGTCGCTATTGTTGATGATGATTTCTTGCTTTCAGTTTCAATTCCCCACCGGCTGTACGTCATCGTTCGCTGCACTCTTTATTTATATTTTTAATTATAATTTAGAACCACGCCTTCAACGTTGTCGCTATTCTACTGCTATTGCTAACATTTCTATCATTTCTGTAAATTTCGCTGATATTACATACACTGTAAAAACTGTGAATTTAAATACATGTTTCGTTAAGATGAAACTTTTTTGGAAATGTTCTATTTTGATGGAATTTCTGTAGAAGTGTTGCGTTTTGATGTCAACTTAAATAAAAATATTCAGTAGAACATCTGACAAATGTGCATTTGGAGCGATGTATCAAGGTTGTAACTTAATGTTGGGCATGATCAAGTGCGCCCTCAGGATCCTTAAAGGTTCATTTTACAATTAATAGTACCAGTCAATGGGAATATGCGAAAATTAATTTTAAGTGTGACTAGCACCTCGTCCCCCGCCAGTGTTTTAAAATAAAAGAGAAATTTGGGCTATCAATGGGGATAGTACCAAAAATTGATTTTGGGTATGACCACTTACGCCCCAGGATCAATGTGCAAATGACTCAAATATTAGTTTTGGATATGTCAAGGCTGCTGCCTGGATTTTCATAAGTATTTTTTTGTACCGACAGCTTTTTTAACTAAGCACTTTATGCGTTACAATAGTCTTGGAAGTGTTTTGTTTTTACTGGATGACTTAAGGCTTTTTTATGGAAATGTGGCCTTCTGAAAGAACTCAACTATATGACTTTGACAATTTTTGAGGGTTAAATGCTAATTTTGCAAAATGGGTAAATTTTCTTTTGATAGAAAAAAATTTAAGTCGAAAAAAAAAAAAAAAAAAAAAAATTAATAAAAAAAAAAAAATAAAAAAAAAATTAATAAAAAAAAAAAATAAAAAAAAAATAAAATAAAATAAAAAGAAAATAAAATAAAAAAAAAATAAAAAAATAATGGAATAAATAAAAAAAAAAAAAATAAAAAAAAAAAAACAAATATAAAAAAAAATAAAAACAAATAAAAAAAAAAATAAAAAAAAAAATAAAAAAAAAATAAAAAAAAAAAAAAAAAAAAATAAAAAAAAAATAAATAAAAAAAAAATAAAAAAAAAAATAAAAAAAAAATAAAAAAAAATAAATAAAAAAAAAATAAAAAAAAAAATAAAAAAAAAATAAGAAAAAATAAAAAAAAAAATAAAAAAGAAATAAATAAAAAAAAATAAAAAAATTTAAAAAAAACATTCTCTACAAAAAAAAGTTATTGATCAAAAAATAAAAATTACAAGTGGCGGGTTTTTTCAACCGAAACAAATTAGTTTTAGAAGAACCGGTTATTTAAAACAAAAATTGTTTATAATTATTATATTTTTTAAAATAAAAATGATCCCTTATGAATAAAGATTTCCTTTCCTGTAATACATTTTGTCTAAGTGCATGATGTTGTGCCGCCGCGCGCAGTTTTACATTTCAACATTTAAACATTTTCCATTTATCTTTTTCTTGCTCGATATTATTATTATTTTTGTTTTATTTGCAAATATTATGTTTGTTGTTTTTCTTGCGGCTGCTGTTGTTGCAATTTCATTTCTATTTTTCTCCCTATTTGTTTCAGTTTTTCTTCAACCTACTCATACCTTCAACTCTTTCGCCCTTCATCTTTGTACAACCAGCAAATAAATTTGCATATTCGAGAGTTGCTTGGTCGGTCGGTCGGTCGGTTTGTTAGTTATTGCTGCCGTTGCTTGCCGTGGTATGGTGTGACACCGGGGCGCAGCCGTGCAACAGCAGCAACAAAACATCAGCGCGCCAATTTGTTGTAGAGCTAAAAAAAACGTGGAAGTAAATTCAGAATTGGAATAGAAATCGCAATAAAAAAAGAGGGGCACTTTTTTTTTCTGCTGCTGCTTGTCGCAGTGTATTCTCCTCCTTTTTTTTATTTCTTAAAGCATATTTTTAGGATGCAAAAGTGACTTGAATTGAAGGTGGAGAAGTAGTCCTTCTCGACATAGTACAATAGAACGTGAAAGGAAATAATTGCTCTGCGCTAGAAATATTTTGAAAATATCAGAAAAAATCCGCAGAAGTGGTTGTCGAAAAAATTCATAAAATGATGAAAACAAGAAAAGTACATGAAATATTGAAGAATGAAATTCAAAATCGTCATAGCGCGAGTCATTTCGTAGGAAATCAGTTGAAAATTAAAAATTTTTTTTTGAAGAACTTAAGTTACAAATGTTAATATGGAATAGTACAAGGCAGTAGCAAATAGTTGAAATAAATCCTGTTCCTAACAATTCCAAATTTCTTCACTTTAAATAATTTCCTTAGTGTTTTGTTTTAAAGTTTTTGTTGCTATGAAGGGGGCCACGTCTACTTGTAGAAATTGGCCAAATTCCCGTCAAGAGCTTTTCCGAATCATTTCTACTATTTGCGTAAGAATTAATTCCATTATCTTTACTATTTATATAAAATTGCTTGAAATGGATGAAATGGTTTGTAACGCTTTGGCGCCAAATGTACTTAACCGATTTTAATAATTTATTTTTCAAAACAACATATTTGTGCTAAAGAAGGATATTGCATACTTTTTTTTTTATTTGTAAGTTAAATATCCTTTTTTTAGGATTAAGTTTTTGCAAAACGTCACACAAAAATGTTCGATTGATTTTCGTTGCTTATGGTTTTTTAATTTTGTGTTGTTTTTTGTTCTCATGTGTTTGTATATTGCTTCGAAGCCCAAAAAACAAACTCTTGCTTGTTGCTCGAGAAATGATATATACAATTTTTGCTGATTTTTCCCAGAATCTTATCAAACATACATAATATTTACTTAAGGACCTTAAACTCTAGTTTTGCCTCTCACTAAAAGTGACCTTTATGAATGTCCTTCTTAACATCATTAATAGCCACCAGCTTTACTATTCTTCGCCACTGTTGGTATCATTTTAGTACTGAGACTTCCAGATCAGTTAGTTTTGAAGTTTTGTCTTTTAGACTGAAAACTATTAATATATTACCTTGACCCCTAGGTCTGTTGTTGGACGCGGTTCGTGATTGTGAGTATTCTGACGGTTAGTATGCAGCATTACTTTCTGTGGCTGTCAGTAAAGCCCTCAGTTACTTGATTGCAAGTTGCGTGATTTTCAGTTTTGTGACTGTCAAAACTATGACATTCAGAGCCGTAACTGTCAGTGCTGTTTCTTCAATGTTAAGCTGTATGTTAGAGCCAGTATCATGTTTTTTAAACGTGGCTGTCAGCATCGGAATCGTCAGTAACCTGATTCTTAAATCTGCGGCTTGTAAGTTCACTGACTATAAGTACCTTAAATGTTCGTATCCAGTTGCAGGGCGCAATGTGATTGTGAGTTCGTGAATTTCAAATCTGTGGCTATTAGAACCTTTACCGTCAGTACTCTGATGCTCTTTAGACCGTAGTGTCAGTATCGTTCAGCTACTCACTTTTTTCGTTACTAATGCATAGATTCTCAAGATTTGCTGCGTAAACTTAGAACATTTTCGAGCCTCGGAAAAGATTTGTGTGGAGTAAACTTTCGTGGGAAATTTCATAAGCAAGTAGCCTGGAAAAAATGGAAATGAATAAGTGTTATCGTTTGTCGAAACTATTTGCTCTCAATTTAAAATTTCTTTTGAAATTTGCACATAAATTTACTTTTCGATTTTTGAATACATATATTGAAAGCGCGATAGTCAGAATTTCGGATTTTTTCCTATTTATGTTTTGTTATTTACTTATTTCATTCTACCTATTTTCAAATATCTCTTCTTGGTGTGATACTTTTTTATTTCACGGCTGCGGCAACAGCGATCAGACTCAGAAATTGCCATTGCTCATTCGTTTGCACATTTGAATATATGTATATAGGGGTGTTCCCGTAAACAAAAACTTTTGAGTCTTAAATGATTTTCGAAGAATACCCTTATTATTACTATACAACGGTTTATCAACTTGTCTATTAATAGATAACTATTTAAATATTATTTTTTTTAACTGCTATTATGCGAGTAAACAAAAGGTAACTCTCTTTATCAAGCAAAAATGTGCAAACAAATTGCATAAATTTTTACACACAAATGTGTGGATAAACAAAAATTCAATTTGCCATTTATGCCTGCATACAGCACACAATTTGTTTGGCTAAAAGTAAAGCTGTTTCAATATTTTATATTTTTTTTTTTGCTGCAAGTTAGGTTGGCAACACAAATACGCACGCACACAAATGCAAGCACATGTGTAGAGTTGATACAGTAACCGATCCAAAGCAACGAATGTCATGGCTTAAATTTATTATTCTTTTTTGCAATTTTTTGATTTGTTTGAATTAAAAAAAAAAATCTTATCATATTTTTTTTTTGTTGTAGATTTTTTTTTTTTTAATTAGCTCAAGTCAAATGGCATTTAGCGCCACATGCTGATCACATTTTTTCCTCTCTCATTTATTTATATAGATAAGAATTATATCATTGACAAACATTGCTTACAGAAGTGTGGAAAAATATGTCAAAAAACAATTAAAATGACAAAATGAGTTTTGATAGTGAGAAATACTTCAAAAAGAAAAAAGGTGTAAATAAACAAAATGTCAACACATTGTTGTAATACTGACAATTTGACAAGCATACGTCATTAAAAATGTCAATGTGTTGACAATTTCGATTAAGAATTTTAGACATTCATTTGTTGCTTACAAAATGTTAATTAGAGCAAGTAGTATTAACTCAGCAAGAAAAATTTCATTTAAAATTGAGCACTTCAAAAACTACCCCAGTAGCAAATCGATGAAGTACTCTGACATTTTATGTATGAAAAGCTATACCTTTTTTGTTGTATGTTTCACAAAAGAAATTGTTACTGTGATATTTTGTTTATTTGCTTGCTGGCTGCCTGGTTTGTATATGGAGCTGTAAGGGGTCTTGCCTGTTGGCTGCATGCTTTGTATGTGGAGATGTAGGCAACTCGCTAAATTATACAGTCACTTAGTAAGCGATGTTTTAAGGCAATCTGCCTTTCGTTTGTTACACATTGTATATAGAGATGTAGGCAAGCTGCCTACAAAGTGGCCATCCATTTGTAAAAAGAATTAACAGTTGTGGCTGGAGTTGTGAGTATTACTGCCTACAATGAGTATAACTATTCATCGATGTTTTTTATAACATATTTGCTGCTGGGTACTGAAATTTTTTTTTTAAATAAATTAAAAACTCAAATTGAATTTAAAATATTTCTGAATTATATTTAAAGCAAAGTATCAGTTTTAACTATAATTTAATCTACGTTTTTTTTTCATGACTTCCTAAAAGTTTTTCTTTAACTACTTCTTCTATTTACTTACTTACATTTGTTTTTTTTTTTGCTCTATATTAACTTTTAACACTCTGCGTGTGCTTTATCAATTTGTGTGTGTGTGTTTTATTTTATGTAGCACTTAAATAGAAAGAGTACGCAGTAAATGTGTGCAAAAGTGTAAGCAATACTGGTAAGTGTGCGTTATTTTTTTTTTGTTTTCAGTCGCCACAATTAATTGAATATTTTCGCTTCAACTTTGCTTTTTCGTTTTAAGTATTCTATAAATTATACAATAAATATTTGCCAATCAATTTGGCATTCAATAAATAAAAGTTGATGCACGCGCTTTATGAAAAAATGTTTATAAATTGTTGACATAATCAAACATAATAATGCAAAACTGTTATACTTAAATATTGTAAAGCTATTGACGTGAGAATGTAGTAAATAGCGTTTGTAATTTTCTTGTTTCTTTTACTTTTATGTTATATTGCAAAATAATTCTTAGAAAATCGTTTACAAAAACTTCTAATAGCCGTAATCCACTATAATACAAAAAAGCTAAAATTTCACTTGATATCTCTTTTAATCTTAAATTTTATTCCACCTTTAAGTTAGATTTTCTAAAATTATGAGTAAATGCAAAAAATCATTGAACCTTTCTCCTTTTGGCCTGCGTATACGCCTTATTTCATCCGAATCTTTCAAGTTATAATTGAATTTGTTAGAAAACAATATAGTCTTCCATTTTTAGACACTCCAGTTGAGGTGGGCGTGGAATAAAGCGTATACACAGGCCAAAAGGAGAAAGATTGAAATCTAAGCATTGCAAAGCCACTGTGATGAATGGAGGTGGCAGTGTAATGGTCTGAAATTTCTTTTCTGGTCAAGGGATTGGGCCAATTCATATGATTGAAGGAATTATGGATCGGTTAAAAGCCATGATGCTGCCATATGTCGATGTAGAGAAGTCACTTAAATGAAGGTTGCATCAGGACAATGACCCAATACATTCATCTAAAGCTTGTAAGACCTGGCTTCAGAGCAATAGGATAGAACTTTTTGGTTGCCTGCCCCGACCTGAATTCTTTTGAGATCTTGTGGGATATCTTTAACATGAATATCAACAGAGAAAATTCCAAAAACCGCGGCAGATCTATTCAATCCTTAAAAATATCCTGGGATGGGATATCGCAGGATATCATTGAAAATTTAATATCCTCTATACCTTTAAGAGGTGCGTATGTCGTCCGAATATACGATTCGCAACTAAGTACTAATTTTAAAAGTTTTTATTTACCATAAAAAAGGGGGTGCTTTAGTTTTGTCCGTTAAGTTTTCGGGTTTAAAATGTTCCTTTAATGTTAACTGTTTATTTATGAGACGCAGAATTTTTTTAAATTTTGTTTGTCAATAATAAAGGTATAGATAAATAAAATAAATACTTAATATGGTTCCATAACGTTGTTTTCATAAAAAAAATATGATGTGAAAAAAATGTACTCAGGGGGTGCTTAAGTTTTGGCCAATACTGTATATATGTATATATTGAGCTAAAAGTTCTGAATTATAACGAGATTTTGTGCTAGCATTGCTTTTTCAATGCTTTTCGTTACTATCGATACTTTTTCTTATCGATTATTTGATGTTTCGAGCTACATATTTGATGTTATTGGACTTTAATTGACCTTTTCGATATCTTTCGATACTTTTCCATTTTTACCGTCTTGGATATATTCCGACTTTTTGATACTGTTTTATTTTCAATATTAATAACTTTAAAATTTTTGATTTTTCAATGTTTTTCGATTTTGATACTATTCAATGGATTTCGATTTGTTCGTTGCTTTACGACACCATTCGATATTTTTTAACTATTATCGACTTTTATGATTCGATTTTTTTGATAGAATTTCACTACTTTTCGATGCTTTACGAGTTTTAAAAGAAAAACTATTTCGTATTATGCAACGTGTATTTATCGAAAAAATGCATAAAAAACTTAAAAAATTTTATCAAAAACTATGCTATTTTCAAACTGCACAAAATTTTTTTAATTCCATGCAACCAGCAAAAGAGCAAATTATTGTTCCAATAAAGATTAGTAAATATTTGAAAAATGACAAAATTGCACAAGATTTATGATGCATAAAAAGGAAATAAAATATATATTACCTATAACAATATACAAGTAATAATGTGCTTAAACTACTGTAGTAATTCAATAAAAATAACAAATAAAACAAAAGAAAATATAATGCAATAAATAAATTACGTGGAAAAACTATAAAAAATGCGCAACTAACGCGCACAAAATAAATTCAAGATAAAGAATAACATACGTAGATACGTTGTGCGATAAGCGTTGCAATTGATTAAGCAATAACAAGAACAACCACATCCAAATTGCAAAAATCACTACATATGTACAAACTTATGCAAACAAGAACCACACCCACCAAGTCTCCTAAGAGATTTACCAACTACATACTCGTACATACAAATGCTTAATATCAAATCTCAAGAATAAAATGTGTCGTCGACTGAACATTTGCAAAAAGTAGGGAGGTAAAATGCAATGATATGAAACAAAATAAAATAAATATATACTATATATATCACGTATTATAAGATAAGCACAACAAATTTAAAAATAGCTACAGGTGTGAAACAATTAAGATACAAAACTGTGTAAAAGCAATAAAATTAAAAAAAAAAAATTTAATTGGTTCAGTTTTAAAATTGTAAAGCTTTGTTTTTCTTTCGCATGAACTGTTTTTCAATAACGTTCGTTTTTACTTTTTAATGTCTTCAATTCATTGACATGTTTTGAAACTTGAGAACAGTTAAATCTTTCAAAGTATTATATACAAAAAAATGTGATTTTTATGGAAATTAAAAAATACAAATTATTTTCAAGAAAATATACAAAAAATTGTTGCCGAAATAAAAATGAAATACCGCCCAAACCAAAAAAATTAAAACGAATTCGGCCAAAAACACAATGAGCATATCAAATACCCTAAAAAATGTCCTGTCAAAAGGATGTGAGATTACGCGCTATAATAGTAACTGTTATGCCAGAATTGAGCGCGAAAAGTTGCTTCGCTGATAAAATTTACGCCAAAGAATATTTTCGTTGCACGGATAATTCGGGTATTGGAAATTATGTTTGACATTGAACAATCAAATATTTGGTTGAGCCAAATATAAAATGTTTCAATCCAAACTTGCCACTATTTGACCCAAATGAAATATGTTGGATTCAAATAAATATTTGATTGATCTACGAGTATATAAAACATACATTTTAATCTATTCAAATGAATCGTTTTTTCAGTGTATCGAGACAAAAATAGAAGCAGTTGTTCAGAGAGAGCATAAAATCAGTCTTCATCGACTTTTTCAATTCTCTGAATGAACGATCAAATATTCAATAACCCTCTTCACAAAACTATCAAAAAATAATACACTCTAAAAACAAGTCAGCCCAGGGGCGTTGCAAGGAAATTTTTCATTTAGGGGAAAACTCAAATAAAAAAGGTCGATAAATTTTTCTAAAAAAAAAGAAGGATTTAGTCTATACTTTAGGACGGGACTTAAAGAGAATTTTGTATGAAGATGTTTTTTTATTCGTTGCATTTTCAATTAATTAAAGATAAAGTGAGTTTTGTTCAAATGTTTCCAAAAGTTGCTTTTCGATATCTTCGCGAGATGAATTCTTTCATAACCCTTCGCAAATCAAAAAATCCAGTTCTTTCCTTATAAACATGAAAGATCGTTGTATGGGTAAGATGTTTTTGGGTCATTTGTAAACGAAAAAAAGTCTTTAACCATCGCAAAGCGCTAAATGACCTTTCACAAGAAGCTGCTGAACCTGGCACTGTCATTATTAAATTGACCAGTTGGTCAGCGATTTCAGGACAGCACGTTGGTTTGTTGCCAGGCATGTTTTACAATATACTATTGATGTGGTCGATAATATTGATATGACTATAACTAACACTCACAAACTAAAGGAAAGTTTGCTTGAAGCTCAGTTCATATACTCTTTCTTAAATGTTTATTTTGTCACATTTCGATAGACTCAATATGTGAGATAACCACATTAATAAAAAGATTTGCTGAGTCCTAAAAATGTTGATCAAATTATGATATTATTTATTTCCGAGTAGGGGGGCAAAATGAATACACTGCCCCTCTGTCAAAATTTCTGGGGGGAAGCTGCCTCCTCCCCCCGGTTGCCACACCCCTGAGTCAGCCATTGTTATATGTCGAGGACGTCAACTCTATGACAAAACTAACCATTAGCTTTTGAACACGAGTAGTGCAGAGACTCCTTGCAAACCTCGCCACAAACAAGGTTTGATGGCATATCAACCTGTGTGTTGAGAAAGTGAGCTTTAATGCTGGGTCGATAACTAAGAGGGGAGAGACGAAGGAGGCTGACGTCCCGGGCACAAATTTGCTTTTGATCAATAATTTCCAAATTTTATTCAATTTGATAGACCTTTTTTTTAGTAAATTTAAATTTATTTTGTTGAAAATAAAAGAAAGAAAAGGCTTAAAATTTATTTTAAACTAAAAAAAAATATTCTAGGAATTATGTAATGTAAAGTCCTATTTTTTGTAGCAACTTCTTGATTTTGGATATTTTTTTTTCCAAGGCAGCGAACGGGTCATTAGTTCTTTGTTTCGGGCGCCAAATATTCACGTACGCCACTGTGACTACGCAATCTTTTTACACATACTATACTTCCTCATCCTGGGATATTTGCATCATTTTGGAAGCTTACTAGGGACAAGCTAGTACCCAAAGAGACGATTACCAAATCTATCAACTACCGGCACATTATGATATGCGCTGCGCGCTCCAAATTTATAGAGAACGTATTAAACTTGTAAATTGTACGGAGCGCAATAAATTACTTAGTGTTAAAGCTCCCCAGGGTTATGTCATTTCTCCAACCCTTCGAAAGCAATATTTGTCATTCATGTTGCTTTAAAAAGCGCTTAAGCTCTGAGGAGTTAGAGAAAAAAGTCAGAATCTCTAACAATCATAATTATTCAGCAGAATAGTGCGAATCGGGATGATTTTATTGCTAACAAAACCTAATATTTTCTGTTGTCTCACAGATAAATGGGTTGTACTCTTTCTCGCCTTAGTATGACTACTCGAGATCAGCATGTCAAAAGAGACGTTCTAGTATTTAGGTTTTTCGCAACGGTGTAAGAAATACTTCACTTATGCTGATCTTCGGACAGTCTAATAGCACATTTCGGCTGGGGTTCAAAAAACCAATTCGAAGCTAAAAGATCAAACTAATAAGGAACTAGGATATCGTGTACACTATCTATGGACTCTGACGTAATGCATTGACTAACATTCAAAAAATTACACTCTTATTTTCTTCAAAGCAACACTGTGCATTTATAGTGACATTCCCTGAATGTTGGATTTTTGTCCAAAAAAAGAATTCATTAGCAATTCTCTCATTTAAAAGCGTGACTACTTCATGATAACTTTCCAGATTAAAAGTTATTAAATAGTTCTTAACTCCTAATCGTTCTACAATATGTAACCAATACGCTAAAAATAAACTTAAATTTTATTGTTAAAAAACAACATTTTTTTTTTGACTATTTTTATTAGGTACGATTTCTTCTATTTTTTCTTGCCGTAACCTTCACTCATCAACTGGTTTTTGCTCAACAAGCCGACAAATACATTTAAATTTTTTTGGCAAACACTAGAGATAAAAAGAAGAAAAGATAAAATGCCCCATAAAACCAAAATATCCAATAACATAACAGTACACATATCTTCTAAATACAAAACGATGTGATGCCGTGCGATGTGAAACAATTTAATCAATTTGAAATTTATTCACTTTCCACGCTCGCTTTCGATAATCATAAGCTAACAACTGATACAAGTATATTTTTAACAGACATGCATACGACTGTGACCCAGCAGGAATGAAACACTGATTTTATCGATAAAAGTAGAGAGTCATAGTTTTTGAAATGAATCATTTTTAGAGAAATTTTTCTTTTAGACATAAAGTCAAACTCTTCCACGGTATATACCATAATTCACTTCATGCAAACCTTTGCTTTTAGCTTTCAACGCCTCTTTGTTGCTGTCATATTTTATGACTTGTTCTAAATATACTGTCAAATCAACCATAGAAACACACGAAAAATCTGTAAATTTACCTGCTTAGTTTGGTAACCATATGTAACTTTTTTCCAACAAAAATTAATTAATATAAAAATTAAAAAAAAAAAACAATTTAAAAAATTCAAATTTCTTCTAAGCAAAATCAATCACCAAAAATATTTTCCCTGCTGGGCAGACTTGCGTTTGTGGGCATAACGAATAATAAATTAAATAAATAAACGAATAAAAGAGAGAAGCGGTGCGATGAGACGGCAACGACAATGAAAACACAACGGAACGCAAATAAAAACAAATTACAAATACAACACCAGCCGTGCCGTGCCTCCCATCATTGCCCGCCTACCGCCCACTGCTGCTACCATATTTTAAGCATAAAAAGTAAAAATAAATAAAACTAATCTAAATTCATCAACAAAATTCGTAAAAACAGCAGTAGTAAAGAAGGAAAATCCATTATAAAAAAAAAGAAAAAACAAAAGAAAAACAAAAAAAAAAAAAATACTTGTTTAATAACAACAACAATAATCACAAATTAGGTTGCTATGGCTTGTTAAATACAGCAACAACAATAATATTTAAAACAGCAAAAGCAAAAAAAATAAAAATAAAAATCAAATTCAACTGAAAAGACGAAAACATCATCACACAATACATATTGCTATCTCATTTTTTTTATCATGCTAAAAATGTTAAATGATGGCAACATTTTTTTATTGCATTTTTACTGTATTTTATTCGTTAGATTTTGTAGATTTTGTTTTTTTTTTTATTTCAAATGTTTATAAAACTTAACTTTCAGTAAAATGTTTGCAGTTTTAATGCAGATGTTCATACATCGTTGATTAATGATATTTATGGCTTTTTAATTAAAATAATAAAACTTTGTTTTTCACGCGCTCAACATTTTGATTGTAATGGGATACTTCCATGAAAGTAAAAATAAAATGATGCATACACATTAAGGGGTTTCTTTTTATTTATTTTTGGTATTTTAACATTTTTTTATTTATTTTTGGGTTTTTAATATTTTTTTTTTTTGTTTTTTTACATTTTTTTATGTATATGTAATTTTTATTTTTTTATGTATATTTTTTATTTTCTTATAATTTTTTTTTTTGTTTTTAGATTTTAATTTTTTGTATTTTTTTTTTTATTTTGTATATCTTTTTTTTTTAATTTTTTTTATATTTTTTTGTTCAATTTTTGTTTTTTTTGTGGTCAATATTTTAGTACTGAAACTAAAAAAATACTCACAAAATTTCAACTTTATAGATCAAACTTGTAAACGGTGCGAACAAAGTTTTGTCCCCATTTAATTGACATGAAGCAACAACAATTTCAGTCAAACGTGAAAAGCTGTTAATAAAAATTTTGTTTTCAATTCTTAATAGCAGCATTTTGAAGAGAAAGAAATTTCCTATAAAAAATGTTCCAAGTACTAAATCCGTGAATTCATTATTTTCGAATATATGCTCGCTTAAAATTATCATGAAAGCAACCAAACTCTGTTTGCGCCGTTCACATTTTTCATCTAGGAAGCTGAAATTTTGTAAGAATCGTTTTTAAGTCCAATGGGCAAAATAAATAAACAAATTTTTAGTGATTTGAATGAAGAAAAACGTACTGTCTGTTGCTTAAAATTGAATATCGGTAATGAAAATTCAAATTTAAATTCCGTACCTACATACATACCTACAAACATGAAAATTTACATTTTTGAAAATACAAACGGCTTACCTTGTTTTCTCATGTAAGAGGTGTGGCACCGCCTAGTTTTTAAATAAAACTTTTGCCCAAACTTTTTCTATATGTAGCAATTCTCATAGATCAATTGATGAGATGTGATGAATTTAATTTTCTCTTATATGAAGGGGCGTGGCATCAGGACTTTTTCCAAACCAAACTATGCTAAGAACCTTAGACAGACCATAAGAAGCATATGTACCAAATGTTATCCAACTGTGTCAAATAGTTGCTGAGATACATACAAAAAATTTCGATTTTTCTCATGAGAGGCGTGGCGCCGCCCATTTTTTCTTGAAATTGACTTTTACCTATTCTTTTTGTATATGTGCCAAGCGTTATTCATCAGCGTCAATAGATGATGATTTGGATTTTTTGCTTTTATAGATGGGCGTGACATCGCCTATATTTTCAAACCAAACTTTAATAAAAAATTCCTTGATATGTGAAGAAATTAATAATCTTAAGTGCAACTTTTATACACTAACCAAAGCGATTATTTTCTTAAATTTAAATGTTTCTTTCTTTATGGTGTAGTTAATTAAATAATAGCGCCAAAAAACTTAAAATTTTAAATATTACACAAATTTCGAGAACTATCTTTAGTTTTCCCTAAACAACTTACATAATTTAATAGATTTCATAATTTAGCGCTCATTAAAAATAATTTTTCGAGTACAACACCAAATAACAAAAAAAAAAAAAAACAACTTTGGCTCCTTGCCTTAGTTTAATTGCACAAAGGACGCTTTTTCGACTCACATTTCATGTGATGATGTTGGCTTACTCAATAAAAGCAGCAGTCCTCAAATGAAAGCGCACTTCCTCCCATTTACTTTGTGGCAGCAGAAGCAGCAACAGCAGTAGCAGCAACAGCACTTTTTTTGCTTTATCAAAAAAATTGTTGTTGCTGCTTTTGATGCTCTTTAGGAATTACGTCTTCAATTTCACTTTTGTAAATTTGTTTGACTATGAGTGCTGCTGGCGAGAAATTTAGCTGCAAATGACTGTGTAGTTGGAAAAATTATGTGACTAAAATTATAGTGAAATGCCGATTTAAAGAAGTCAGACAAGCCAAAGAATTTAATATAAGTAGCATACTCGTACAGACTATGTATAAATATACACTCAAAAAAAGGATTGATATCAAATGTTTATAAGTGTTTGGGAGCAAAGAACGATGACGATGTTGCCAGGCTGTGTTATGTGTGTGTGTTATGTTAAGTTTTAAAGAGTAGTTTTGTATAATAATTTTCAACTATCAATTTGTAAATAAAACCAAAAGTTATTGTGACAAAAAAAAAATTTTTATTATTTTGTGAGTAAAATCAAAAGTTTTTGTGACAAACATTTTATTATTTCACGCAAACACTTGAAGTAGTTCCATCTATATCATTTGTGGCAAACACTTTTTTTTTTTGAGTGTATGGATCAGTTGAGTCATTTGTTTTGGAACTCCATTTAATATCGTTTTAAGATATCGAAAGGGTTTGCTTTTAAATCGATTAGAAAATCGGTGACTAATTACAATAAATAAACCGAACTTTGTCAAAATTGATCGTTCAAGGAGAAGGTGTCATCATGATTTTTCTAAATCTATCCATTGTTTATTGCAATGTCTGGGAAATCTGGAATCGGATTCTGTTCGGATCCGCCTCGAACTCGTTTTCGTATGAAATTCCTCTCGAAAAAACCTAAGGATCGTCCGCTTTGTCAGATCCGTCTCGAACTCGGAACGGACTTCATATACGGATTCATTTTGTAAATAAAACGGATCCGTTTCGGATTAATGGATTCTAAACGGAGCCGCATCCGTTTTTGTGCACATAAGGATTCTTTTGGATAATTGTGGATTAGTCAGTTTAGTTTGGTTGAAGATGGGGAAAACGTTGTTTTTTCTTATGGATAATGTGAAATATTGCATTTCTTAGAGATTATGGTGAGGTTGTCTTCTTATGACTTGAATATCAAGCAGTTACTCATTTAATGTAAGGTATAAACTGATAGAATCAAATAATCTGAGTTTTATTAATATGCTATGTATTGAAATATTGACGAAATTCTTAAATAATAAAAAAAGGTATTAATGAATGTAAATTTTTTTCCACCAAATAATAATTCATTGCAAATGAAGATGTTGAATTTCAGATTTTGAAGAAATAAAATAAAGCTGTCAAAACCCACAAATGTTACAAACTTATTCTTTTCCGAACTCTTAGTCTTACCACTTACAGTCATTGTTCAATTCATTTCGCCTTAGTTTCAGCAGTGATTGGTTTTCGCCTTAACCGCACTGATAACATCACTGCCTACTGGGTATGCAACTGCGAATACGAATATTTATAAATGTGCATTTCTTTGCATAAACAACAAGTATGTACGAAAGTGTTTGTGTTGCGGTCGTGTGTGCGCGTGTGTATGTGTACGTTTGTATTTATGCTCGTTTGGTTGCTCGCATTTCACGTTTATCCAATTATCCAACTACTAAAGTTGTTGTTGTAACTTACTGTTACTCTTAATGTTGTATTTAAAAGTAGCAACAGCAGCAGCAACAACAATCATTGAGTGCAAAAACAATGCAACAACTGCAAAATGGTCCAAAAAAATCAACAACAAAAATACTGATATTCTCATCTCATCTGCCATCGGCTCCACCCACCAACATGTCCTTGGGCGCCATTCTTTGCTGCAATTTTAATGCGTTCTTAACGCACACACTCATTGCGTTTATTTGTATTGGTTGTTTTTGTTGGGTTGTAATTGTTATTATAATGCTGCATATTGCCCAGTAAACATTTTTGATCGTGGAAGAGTCATAATTTCAATTTCCGAGACTATGGTTTTGATTGTGCGCGAGCGAGCTCATATATTCTGCTAGTTTGGTCGTGAGAAAATGTCCGGATTTAGTGACTCGCCAAAGCCGTTCGCGTATGAAACATTAGGAACAGTTTTAAGTGATTGAAAGAGAAGAAACTCATAATTTAGTTACGCTATTGAACTCCACTTATGTGCGTCACTTCCGCCTTTTTTTTCATGTGACGTAACGTAACGTAAAGTAGCGTAACGTAACGCAACGTAACGTAAAGTAGCGTAACGTAACGTAACATATAACGTAACGTAACGAAACTTAACGTAAAGTAACGTATCCTAATGTAACGTAATGTAACATGAAAACAGAGTATCAGTTTGGCTAAATTCACACCATTTTTTGTTTCTAACCATATATCAAGGTTTGATGTCGTATAAATACAGTACGTTCAACAAAATAGTAATATTGCTGCACCATAAAACATTGCAATATAAAAAATTTAGAAGATCTAAAAATTTTAGACTTAACGCCTTGAAAATGGAGTAATATAATCTTATAAAAGAGTTGCCAATCAACTTTCTACTTTTATTTCTGTTGTTATTTATCTTAAAGAAGAGTGTTCGCTTATTAAGGACGCTTTAGTTTGATCAAGTAAAAATCTTCTAAATTCAGCGTCATAAATTTGGAAGATTTAAAAATCTTTAAAATGTTTGCTGGGTGCTGTACTTTTAATACTGCAAAATGAAAAAGTCCTTCTGCTTACAGAATTCCTTTCGAAAAATTAACTTTTATTTAATGTGAAACTCAAAGAGAGCTGTATAATTTAATTTGATTATGAAATAACAATACTGTTCTAGGAAACGCTATGCGAATGCAGTCCACTTTAGTCCAAAATCATAAAGTACATGGGGTCTGGAAATATTATAAAATTTTGAATAAGAAAAATAAAATGATAGCAATAAAAATTCTTAAAATGAGAATAAAAATAATAAAATGTGTCTTAAAAAATACAAAAATTGCTACATAAATAGATCAGTTGAGCTAACACATTAGGCAAATAAAAATCCCATGACTTAAGTTCTCTGATAAGACGGTTAAGATGTCTAGGAGTTACAGAACTGTTAAAAAAAAAATGCTGCTAATATATGTTTAATAAGTAACTAGACTTTTTGAAAAATAAGCGGAACATTGAAACTATACAAATGTTTCAAATGAAACAATACAAATGTTTCAAATGAAACAATACAAATGTTTCACATGAAACAATACAAATGTTTCAAATGAAACAATGCAAATGTTTCAAATGAAACAATACAAATGTTTCAAATGAAACAATACAAATGTTTCAAATGAAACAATACAAATGTTTCAAATGAAACAATACAAATGTTTCAAATGAAACAATACAAATGTTTCAAAGGAAAAACATTTTATTCCTTGAAAAGTGATTACTGCTACCACAACGATTATGACTCTTCTCACACAAAATCCCAGTAACATAGTTCTATGCAATTAGCAATGGGCTCTGTTTACTAACCCAACAAAAATGCATTTAAGTAGTTTAGTTGAGCAATATGGTTTTTAAGTGATACATATGTAAAGGGTGATTTTTTTGCTATTTGTTTTTTCAGTGTAAATTTTTTGACACCTCACGCGTGAATTGTAAAATGTGTCAGCGCCAAAAATGCTCAGTAAGATTTGCCATTTCACCATGAATAGACTGACAAACGAACAGCGCTTGCAAATCATTGAATTTTATTATCAAAATTCGTGCTCTGTGAAAAATGTGAAAAATCGAATTATCGAAAAATTTTCTTCAGCGACGAAGCTCATTTTTAGCTCAATGGGTACGTACGTCAACAAACAGAATTACCGAATTTAATCTGAAGAGCAGCCAGAGTCAGCTCCAGCGCCAATGCATCCTAAAAAATGCACTGCTTGGTGCGGGCATCATTGGACCGTACTTTTTCAAAAATAATCAAAATCGCGACGTTACAGTCAATGAAGCAAAGTGCGATGATTACCAACTTTTTTTTTGCCCAAAATAAAAGAACTGGACTTGCTTGACATGTGATTTCAACAAGACGGTGCCACATGGCACGCGATACCATGGACCTATTGAGAGTCGAGTTTGGTGAGCAATCTCACTTTTTGGAGCAGTCCATTGGCCGCCAAGATCATGCGATTTGACCACACTAGACTATTTTTTGTGAAGCTACGTGAAGTCTCTCGTGTACAGGGACAAGCCAGCCACAATTGCAGCCTTGGAAGATTACATTACAGCTGCTATTGGTGAGATACCGGCTGAAATGCTGGAACAAGTATGCAAAAATTTGAGCTTACGGATGGACCTACTCAGGCGTAGCGCGGGCAATATTTACATGAAATAATCTTTAATAAACAAATGGCAGGAATTGATATTTGAGTCCAAATAAATATTTCATTCTTTTTTGCAAATTTTCTGTACTTTTTTCAATTTTCAAAAACAAAACGCTTAAAAAATCACTTTTCTTAAGCGGAGAATTTTTTTTTTTTTTGGGTATAGGTCTTAAGCTGTTATTACTTTTTGCACAGAAATATTGCTATATAAATATGAACTTAGTTTTTAGCAACAGAGTAAAATAATTTAATAGCCTTAGACGCTGTTATTGCTCTCAACTGCTAAATCTGCTGCTGTTGCTAAGTGCACTAGCTGTTGACATGTGAATATTCATTGGGGTTTTTTCATTTTTGTTTAAATAAATAGTTCACAAGCGAAAGGGAACACAATTTTTCAACGTTTATGTATAACTGATAGCTGTCGCCAGCAGCAATAAGGGGCTTCCCAAAACATTGAAAAGCGCACTTGCTTTTCTAATATTTCTTATAACACAAAAAGTGTAACAAAATTTATTTCCAATTCTCAAACAGTAAAAAATTGCGCAGTAGTATTTAAAAATTGAGCAAAATTTAATGGCAATTCTCGAAGAATAGAAAATAGCGCTCGCTTTGTGTGTTAAAAAAATAAAATTTGTTATCAAACGCAATTGACGTCGATTTCATAACAGCAACAGTTGCTGGCACTTAGTATTGTAAACAATAATATTTTAACGTTTATTATCTTTGTCGCTTCATAAGCTTGTGAGTATTTTTTTTTTCATTCAAAAATATGTTATTTGCATTAGAGCAAAGGATTAATTTCACTCAAAGAATTGTGTGATGTTAAATTGAGAGAAAGAAGAAAGTGAAATATTTTAAGCAATATCACCAAGAAAAAAAAAAAATCACCAAAGCAACAGTAAGTAAAGCAATCAACGTCACTTCCAGAAGTGGGCAACACATTTTTTATTTGCAGTCACATTGCAACAACAATATTGCCACTAACTTGAAACAGCAATACAACAAATAATTTTTCAAATGCACAAATTCAATAAAGTTACATGACCGATAGTTTCCGCAATTTCAGTTTTTTCTGTAGACGACAATAACAATATGTTTGTAACTTGAGCTCACGTGGAGTCAATTTATTTGCAACTCGCCCATCGCTGCTTAATTTCATTCCATTGGTAGCACCACTGCTCTGGCAGTAATAAGGAATTATTTACAACTGAAGTTTTTTTGAAAAATTTTTTGATTTCTTTAGCAAACATTTGATGTCGTTAATGCAAAATATGTAGATGATAGCTTAATAAATAAACGAAAAAATAAAAAACAATAATAATAATATTTATTGCAAACTTGTCCTTGAATTGTTTTGTTTTTGTTATTCGCATAAATTTTCGACGTCAGTCGAGTCAATCATTAATTTGTCCGCACGTTCGTCTAACCAACAAACAGCTTAGTTAATTGCGACTTTGCACGCTTTGTGGCGTGTTGCTATGTTTGTCTGTCTGTTAATTATGATTTTTTTATTTATTTCTTCGTATATTTAATTTAGATTTCTTTTTCAATTTAAAAAAACAAGAAAAAAAAATGTGCTACTGCGTTCGTTGTCGTCAGTTTTTTGTTATTACTGCAACCGGCAGTCGTAAGCTGTTGAAATTTATAATCTTTTAAATGTGACAACAACAACAAAAAACAAAAACAAAATACACACTCACTTTTGATTATGATAATGATGATGAAATAATCACTAAACTCTACAACAGCTAAATTGTGTTAGCTAAACATTTGATTGCAGTGTTGAAAAACGAAAATAATTGTTATCAATTTTTTACTCAAAAGAAAATCGATTTTATGTTTATTTTTTTTGGAATTTAGTTTTACCGCCTATACTGCCCTCAGAAGTGAAAAGGTGTATCTAAAAAAAAAAAAATGCTTTACTAGATAATTGATGTTTGTTTTGATGTCAATTTGTTGAAATACATGTGAAATTGATACAGAGAAAATTCTCTTGGGAGACTTTTTATATCTTTGAACTAAGATACCAGTATTTGGAGTAGTTCATTCGACACTTAACTTCTTAAGCTATCCGATGCCATAAGAATCACGAATATGCATTTTTTTTGAGATTTAAGGTAAAATTAATTAACCAACACGTTTTGTGCTGAAGCTGTTAGTAGCATTAGTCTCATTAGGGGACGTCCATAAATTACATGAGGTGTTTTTTTTTGAAAATTCGGAACCCCCCTTCCCTGGATGAGATGGTGATTTTCACTCATGTAATTTATAGACGGCCCCTTAGTTGTATTCACAGCAGCCTCGTTAGTTTGACAATTCGTTAGTTTGTAGTTCGGTAGACCCGATTCTTATTTTATTTCTGACATTAACAGCTGATTTTGTTTTTTTTATTTTTTATGTACGCACAACTTTTTTTTTTAGCTACGAACTAAAACGTAAACAAAATCTAAACAGCTGATCGCTACGTTACTAACTAACACGAAACTATCAGGCATACCATCTAGTTACTTTGCTACTCGTTAGTCCAACAGAAATACACATGAAAAAGTAACGAGTAACGACTAATGAATTAACGAGCTTCATTTATGTTAAAAACAAAACAAATATAGCGGTCTAAGGTTTATTTTAATTCTTAATAATATTGCAAAATAGTTTCTAATTTAAATTTTAGTTTTACCCTAATTTACTTTATGTAAAGTTTTAATATTGCAAAATTTTAATAATTTTTCTTTTAATTTTTTTTCAGGTAAGCAAGCAGTGCCAAAATCTTTGAATTTTCTTAAAGGTAACATTCAAATTTTATTAAGCTAAATATTTCAAAAACGTACCAAATACTTCTTTTAAAATGTTATATATGTATGTTCTTAATATTTAACTTAAAATATATTTAGTTAAAGACCATGCTAGGCTTAAAAAACACAGGCCAACAAAAAAAAAAGTTTTGGTCGGAAAACCAAATCCACTTGTTCTTGGATAAAATTCTTCGCTGGGTTCGAAAAATTACCTATCGTTTGTAAAATTCTTGAAAGGAATTTACTAAACATTTTTTTTTTTTTTTTAAACACAACGAAGAACTTTAACCAAGAACAAGTGGGTTTGGTTTTCCGACGAAAACTTTTTTTTTTTTTTTGGCCTGTGTAATTTTTGGAAAAAAATGTGAACGATGTAGAAATTTAGTTTTGAACTTTCGACGTGATATTCACACAGTTCCTTAGCTCGCCTTTTGTTCGAATTAAAATAGTATTTTTTTCTAAATACATGGGGTGTTCAAATTTGAGTTAACTTTTTACGTTTTATTTAAAATGACATAAATTGTGTGAAATATTTATTTATTTTAATTGGAAATTAAAGTACACTGGCACCGATTATCAATGAAAAAGAATGTCGTTCAAGTAATCTCCTCTGTTAGCTCGTCAAGCATTAAATCTTTTACCAAAATTTTGAATAACTTTTTCACATAATGATGGTTCAATTAGTGATATCTGCTCGATGATGTTGTCTTGGAGGTGTTGCACAGTTTGAGGATTATCCGCATAAACTTTTCTCTTCAAGTAACCCCATAAAAAGAAAGCCAATGGTGTTAAATCGCATGTTGGTGGCCAATTACAATAATTTCTCTGTAGAAATTCTTATTTTATTCTTGTTTTTCTATGGCCCAATTAATGAATTGTCAATGTTTTAATAATGTAAAGAAGTTGTTCGCTCGAGTAGCGAATTATTTTTACCAACCGGAATGTATTTACTTCATACCTGAAAAATCATCGGTGTAATCTAGTGCATACCTGTAAAAAAATGGCTATGTATTTTAGTGTATTTAGTAAGAGTTTGATAGTTGAATTTTATTGCAATCAAAACACACTTTTTCATACTTAAAAATAAATGCTTTATTCACTATTCAAAACAATTCACAAATCTTTACAAAATTGTTCACACACTTTATCACAAGCTAATTCTTTGAGTATTTTTCACATATAACTGAACATGAATGCCACAAATTAAAAATTTTAATCTGATCTAATTTGATTTTTTCTTTCACTGGAGCAATATATCTTTTTACCTTACAAAGTTTTATATGAAATGAATAGAAAACCAAATTAGATGTCAAAAAAGTTTGTTTAGCATTTCTTGAATCAATACCCTAAAGTTGCATTGATGACACATTTTTATTTACTGAAACTGCTGCCATAAGAATTAGTTTTTCTTAAATTATGTCGTTCGCTAACGCGCTTAAGTTTTATCGAACAAAATTGTCAAGCTTTGCACAAATTGAAGATTGGTATGACCGGAGACATCTGTCTAGTCGCTGAGCTTCTTAAAAAAAGTTTTTTGACCAATAGACAAGTTCTAATGTTTTTTAATAATTGAAAAATTTTTCCATTTTAATGATTTGGAAAACATAAGCAATAATCATGGGCGCGAATTCCTTATCTAGCGCAGTGATGATATATGGCGCCCTTCTTCCTTCCGCCGTGGCTGAGTTGATTAGCAACAAAAAAATGAAAGAAAAAATTAAAAAAAAAAAATGAAAATAAAATAAAAATTAACTTTTTTTTTTCGAATTCGAACGCAGTTGTTAGATGAGCATAAAAATGAGTCCTCTCCATTAAGATTATTGCCGCCCCTGGCAATAATTAGCAAAATAAATGCAACACTGACCTAAAACAATGTGCACAAATAATAGTAACACCAACGACAACAACAACAACAGCAACAATACTCATTAGTCAAATGAGCAAGGCAAAACGAATTTAAATTAACATAAAAAATGTCGACAAAAAAAGAGAACAGACAACAACATGTGTTACAATGAAAAAGAGAGACAGCAGTATTAAGCGTCAAACAGAAAAAAATAAAATTACACAAAAACACAAAACTAAACGGGGATCACATATGGCTACAATGAATTGCTGCTAGTTCACACAAAATAACAACAGCAGCAACAGTAGCAGCAAGATTAATAACAATAACACAAGCAGCAGCAGCACCAGCACCAGCAACAATACACTGATGACCAACAAACACAAACGCGTTTTGGGCTTGGAAAAATAACAAATCTTCCTTCCGTTTTGCGATTTTGCTTGTTTTTCTGTTTTTGTTCAGTTCCGTCAGTGCTGTTGCGATATTTGCAAATCTCTTGTTGTCTTTCTCCTGTCATCCTTCCTGTCCAAATACACTGTAAAAAAAATATTCTTGAGAATGCTAAAATCATGTCAACAAACAAAAAATGATATAAGTGACGTTAAATATAGCGATCGATCGATCGACTAATAAGCGACGAAATCATCACGCTTTTCTCGGTTTTGTATCATGATTTCAAAAATTGCTTTCACACTGTCATTATCGCGATTTTGCTGACATAAGCTGCTTAGCTACAACTCTAAGCACAATAGATGCGAGTGCGAGAAAAAATAAAACGAGACAACATATTTTTTTTGTATATGTTAGAGCAATAGCAATAGAGCTTCCATTGTGCATCTTGCTCTAACCCATAGGAAAAAATCAATTTTTCGCGTTTTGTTTTTTCTCGCACTCGCATCTATTGTGTTTATAGTTTTAGCTTTCTGTTTGACATTAATTAACTATTTTTCGTTTGACTCCTTTTCGTTTCACAATAGTACACGATTTCGAGCAAAATCGATTAGATTTTAGTGAAATCGAAATGCGAGAGAATCTAAGTAGTTTGACGTTAAATTTGTATGGAAACTGAGTTGATTTTGTGTCTTTCGATGCCAGTGTGAATCGCTTATTAAGTTTAAGTTAAACCAGTCTTTTCTATGAGCCTAGACATGTTTGATATTAATTATAAGGATTTTGTTTATTTCGCAACAAAAATGTGTGGACTTGGGCGCTTTTGAAATATTATCTTTTTATCGTGATCGAAAAAAATATATATCTACAGTGATTGATATTTTGACAAAAAAAAGAAATAATTAAAATCAAAGATGAT
This sequence comes from Tricholauxania praeusta, assembly GCA_949775025.1. Lineage (NCBI taxonomy): Eukaryota > Metazoa > Arthropoda > Insecta > Diptera > Lauxaniidae > Tricholauxania > Tricholauxania praeusta. The sequence continues at coordinate 126,391,335 of OX459030.1, read as the reverse complement.
TTTATTATCAATTGAAAAAATTTAAAAAGATTTTCATTTTTGTACAAAAAAACAACTCAATCCAAAAAGAACACCGAAATGCCTTCGATCGAAAAAATAAAGTTCAAAATAATTTTAAACGATAAAACGATAAAAAGAAAATTAAATAATAATCAAAATATTTTAACTGAAAATTTTCTGATATGATTTTGCTTAATATCCATTTTTTGGTTTTAATAAAAACACTGAAACACTGAATTTCTGTGTACGCGTTGTGCCAGTAATTCTGGGTCCCAGAGCAATGGCAACAAATGACCAAACAGCGGGGCAACAAGCTTCAGCTGCCAACAACAGCAGCAACAACAAAAACAACATAAAAAAACAAAACAAAATAGAAACAACACTTTAGTAATAAAATTGCGCTCACATAATATTTTATGGACAGACATACGAGCACATAGAAAACAACAACAAAAACGACATTAAAACTAGGATTGTCAACTAAAAAAGTATGCAATCACATTCGCTATGGTGACACAGACTAAAAAAAAAAATTTGACAATCAACTGAACAACAAAACGACTGACTGACCGACCGACTGAAAGACCAGATATGTAGACAAACAAACCGACCAAAAATTACAACATTCAGCATAAATCTCGGTGTGGTGCACAGTGGTGTGATGTAGATTTTGCAGCAAAAAACGACTCAACAATGGTAGTGTAAAAAAGCCCATGCATTTTGGAGAAAGAAAAGAAGAAAAGCGCAGAGGAAAATGCTGCAGCATTCATATCCATTCATCCACAACAACAAAAAATATATCTAAAATGTAACTGTCTAGCCCTGTTGCTGTCGTTGGTCGGTAATTGGAGTGAAGTTGAGTTCGTTCGAGTTTTCATGTTTTATTTGGACCTTCCTTTACCAAATATTTCATTTCATTTGAAGATAACATTTTAGGTAGGAACGAAAGGAAAGTTAAACGTGGTTTCATTAGATAGAGAAAATAACAAAGTTAGAGTGAAACAGTAATGAAAGTACTGTTGGCAATTAAAATAGTAATTAAGTTGTATTTAAAAATTGTATTAATCTTTAGAGTTTTGGCAGTGAGTTGGTTTTTCGCTGTGACAGCGAACTTTTTTTATTTTTTATTGCCTAGGTTACTTTTATCATGGTTTTTTGGCAATAAAACTTTTGAAAATGCACTGCTCAGGATCATAATCCCTGCTGTTTAAGGTAGCAATTTTGAACTTGACTATTTATGATTTATTTTTTGTATCAGTTTTAAGGAGTTTTGAAAAATATGTTTAATGCTGCTTATAAACAATCTTACTGGGCAAGGTATTTTTTTTTAGTTAACATTTTAATTGCAAGCTCTTTAGTGTTTTGATTAAAACTTTGATACATATTTTAAAGAATTAGCTCTTTAAGAACTTACATTTTAAGATTTGTAAGTTAAACTAAATGTTGCTTACAAACATCATAACTGTGTAAGGTGATTCGTAAGGTACAGTTATAACATAACATAAAAATCTTAAAGAAATAGTTCTTTAAGAAACTTACATTTTAAGACTTGTAAGTTATAGTAAATGTTGCTTACAAACATCATTACTGTGTAAGTTGATTTGTAAGGTACATTTACAACTACTTTACTAACATGTTTTTTTCTAACATGTTTTTTTCTAGATTTTTGGTAGAAAAAATATTTTTCTATAAAATTAATAGTTAACTTACAACAAGAACCTTTCATTGTAAGGTCATTTGTAATGTGTAGTTTCCCAGCAAAACTTTTCGTATCGTATTTGGATTTCGATCCTTTGTATATCACATTACTTGAACAACAAATACTCGTAATCTAACATTTTATATTACACTGAGTGCTATGAATAATGTGAGTAAAATCTGGATTATTATTTCACTTGCACGTAATGTAATGAGCAATGTAAGAGCATATGACAATTATGATATTGTTCAATTGAAATTATAAACAAACCTCGCCATATTGTGATCATGAATTCACGAGATTTTCTTGTCCCTTTTCCACATTTAGAGCTTCAATCCATTAACTAGTTTTGTTTATTCAAAAGAAATGCATTACTTGGAAGTGTTTAACGAGCTGTATAAGAATAAAAGAGCAATCGATTATCTAAAATTATATGTCTACGCTAAAATTATGTTTTGTAACCAAGAAAGTAATCGATGAAAAGCTGTATTGATTACTCTATAGCAGTGATGGGCACATAGTGGCTCTATTTGCTCTTACAGTTATTTGACGCACAAGCAAGCAAAAAAAAATTCGCAGAATTTCAACGCCATCGAGGCACAGCGTTGACTTGAATTCAAATGAAAACAAAAACAAAACACAAAGGCATAAACGACGGCGCCGCATTGTGTCTTGACGAATGTAGCAATTGTTTTCGTTTGTAGTGCAATTTGGTTTTTGTTTGTGCTAATGGCAAATTTGGAAATGAAAGTAAAAAAAAACTTTAAAATTTCGTTTGTTGTTGCTTGATGTTGTTGTTTTGCTCTTTTGTTAGATTTCTATGCCCACCACTGCTCTATAGTATACATTTAATCGAAATGTCCGCTGGGTTACATTGCTTACGATCAACCAGAGTCGTATAGAAAAAAATATTTTTCGATTCTAACAGGAAATTGGAATTCAATAAAGAGTTTTTCAACTCCATGCCCAAATGAATGATTTCGTTGTCGATTCCAGTTCCCGTAACCAAAATTTGGTAATGAAAATTTATCATTCCTTCCCTTTCTCCATTCATTACAAAATCAAAATTTATACTGAACAATTTTTTATTTTATTTATATTGTAATAAAGAATTTGTTTTCTAAGGAGTCGAAAAACGAATTCAATTGGCCTTTTTTCTATTCCACATCGATTGGAGATATGAAAATCCCTTCTTCTATTGGGAGTTGCAACGCTCTCTTTGAGTATTTAGTTCAGTATTTACTCTCAGAAGAAATCTTTTTTTTTCTAATTCAATAATTTTTTTTTCCATTTCAAAACAGATAAAAACTTGAAATGTAAAAATAAAAAACCAAAAATCATTTCTCAATAAAACGCCAACTTAAATGAAAAATCCGCACAACTACCGCAACATTTTTCACAGCATACTTTCAGGCGGTAAAGCAGCAAAAACTAACGCAACAAGAAAAAAATTAAATTAAAAATATATATTGACATTGGATTTGCTATTGAGCTGATCTAATCCGGCAATATCAATGTGAAGCACATGGCATGAGAAAAGTAGGAGAGGAAGCGAGTAAAATGAACGGCGACGCAAAATCGCCAATATTGGGTGCTAAACGCAAGATTTTTTTGAAAAAAAAAAGTAAAGCATGGAAAGGGAATGCAATGGTAGCAAGAAGAGCAAATGTTGTTCTGACTTCAATAAAGAATTTTAAATTGCAAACGCTGTTGCAATACCAATGCGCCGCTCATTCGTTCGTTGCACATCTGAGGCAACACAAATTGTTGTTGTTGCTGTGATTATTATTATTGCTGTTGTTATTGTTGTTGTTTTTGTTGCACTATGTTTTAGTGGCGGTCGTCTGTGGGCCACCAACAGTGGTTGCAGTACCATAGCAGTACCAACTATCGGCAATAATCGTTTGCTTTCAGCTTTGGTCACGTAAAAGTCCAATGTGCAAGAAGGATAAATGGTGTAGATGAGGCATAAGTAATGAATGGGTAGGTAGATGGGGTTAGGCCTGTTGGGCTTTATTCGTAGCTGTAGGATTTTTCCAATTGCCGCGAATTAGCGCACTTCACTTCTTGTTGCTACCAATCCGATAGGTTCGACAGCAATCGACACTCGGTATCGTTGTTACCTTCATCTTCCACTACTTTGCGTATATTCATGTCATTACTACTGTTGTATTGTTGTTTTTCATTTAGAGTTGAATTGCGTTAAAAGCTCGCTTAGCTGTCATTTGCCAATGAAATAGAAATTGCACAAAGCGTACATATGTACCCAGTCAGAATTTTGGTCATACATGACAATCGATTTGTTTGTAATGTCAAGGTTTAAATGCTTAAGTAGTCTCACTAGCTCCAGATTTTTGGAATGGTGGCATTCTGTTTTTTTGTAATTGTGCACATTTTTCATAATGTAATTTAATCGATTTCCGACCGGGCAATTAAACACATTTACAGAATGACATACTTGTACTCGTATAGAGCCGTCGACAAAGCGACACACAGTTGCCCATTAAATAGAAATTCTCGTCCAGTCGAAGTGGCAGCCATCGTCGTTTGCTTTATGTGTGCACATTTACTCATTCTGCGTTTTTGTTTTATTGCTGTTTTGTTTTGCATTCTGTTTTTTTTTTAACTTTCCCAACCAACGATCTAAACGAATCGGCTCAGTTGGTACTGTGCTGGTCGTAGTCTCATCCTTACATCCGTGTGTCTGTCTGTCCCTTGGTGTCTTTAGTAAACCGTAGTAAAATTCCGGTAAATGCTGCTTTTGCATATAAAATAAATGGGTGTCACTTTGATTTGTAGTATGGTTATGGCACAGTGGAATCACCCAACCAACCAAGCCACGGATCGATGTCGCGTATTAAATTTAAAATTAAGATTTAAGAGCTAAACGTGAAGACTTAATTGTAGCAATTTTTTTTCGTTAAATAACATTTTGAGCATGCACTTTGAAAAAGTCTGGTAATCTGGCACACCAGCAAAAATTTATTTTTAGTAGAAAAATAAGTTGGAATTCTATAATTTCATCAAAAAAATTTAATATTACAAAAAATTATAACATTGAGACTTAAAAATTCTCACATATGTGTTGAGCGGCTAATATGGCACACTAGCTTATTTTTGATAGGGTACAATTGTTAATTGTTTTAACCATGACAATTGTGCAACTGTTCCTTGTATAACTATTTGTGTATATTTAAAAAAAAGTATTTTATTTTCTTAAATTAACTTGAAATAAAAAATCTTTTCACATAGTAAATATTTAAAGCTGCTAATGTTGCATACCTGTTATTTGATAAAATTTAAAATTTATGCATTTATACAAATTTGAGATCTATTGCAGTAATTTGTTTTGGTTAAAAAATTTAAGCGAAAAGGACGTATCTAAATAAAACTCGTTTCGAAATAATTTTATTTATGTCAATTTGTTGAAATACCTGTAAAATTGAGATAGAGGAAATTTTCTAAGTAGATTTTTTATGTTTGCACTAAGATTACCGGCATGTGGAGTAATTCATTGAACGCGTAATTTATTAAGCTATCAGTTTTAGTTATCAGAAAAACTTAAAATTTTTTTATATTAAAATCTTATGAATATCTAAGGTGGTTAATGCCGCACAATGTCCATTTTTCATTATAATAATTTTTTGATGGTTTGCGGCTGACCATGTGTTTAAATTGATGCCATAGAAGCCTGCATATCAAAAGGTCTGTTAATGGGGCATACTACTGTTCTTTTGTTTTCAAAAGAAAAACTAGCTGGTATTATACTGTTTTCTTAGATTTCTTTGAAATTTAAAGAAATTATGATTTTTGTACTTGAAAGCTCTTTCATACGTGAAAGGCGGCTAATGTGGCACACAAGTGAATTTTTCAAATGCCATAACTTAAACAATTTTTCAGGTAGCATGTGGAACAAAAAATTAAATCTATACTTTTACATTATCTACAATGACTTTTGTCTTTGCCAATGCCTGTTTTCAAGACACTGATTCTCGTGACCTTTGACCTCTAACAATAAAAAATGCCGATTAACCGATTTATTTTTCTGAAGCAAATTGATGAAGCCACTGAAAAAAAAAAAATTGAATTAATTTTGTTTGATTTATCTGTCGTACCTATAAATACATATTTGCAGTATTGGTAATGATTCCCATGGGTGCTTACTGTAATTGTTGCTATTGCGCTTTTCATAATTTTTTCATTTGCTTTTTCTTTTTCCTACTGCTGTTCTTAATCAAAGGCTGCAGCAGCAGCAACTGCGCAAAGTTAACCATTAAACATGCACAATTTGATTCTAATACTGGTGATAGGTCAGATTTTTTGTTTTGTTTTCTATGGAAAAATTTTTTTTTTTTGGTTTTTTTCTACGCTTTTGTCAAATACTCGTCGCTGAAGCTTCAACAATAAATGGTGCACAGCAGCACCAGCAGCTGAACGTTTCGTACGCTTCAATGCGATTGGATTTTGTATTACGTTGTTCGGTTTTGATATTTTTTTTTTCAAATTTTTTGTTTGTTTTCACAATGTTTTTGATGGATTTTTCTTTTTCAATGGCGTTGTTGAATGAGTCTGAGTTGAAGTCGATTTTTTTCTGAATTTTTTCGTTTTCTCCTCAACTCAGTCCGTCAGTTGTTGTTTTCATGCGCTACACTAAACTGAAATCTGTTGTTGAGTTGTGTGTTCGCCAAGTGCTTCCACAATTCGCTTTTACTCATTGATATGTGGATTACTAAAGTGAAGTACTTGGTGCTGGCACCAACCAACCAACCAACCAACCAACCAGTATATGTTGGCAACTGCCGAGTTATAGCAACAAAATCATTGTTTCATTTGTAAGTTTAATGCACTCAATGCTGCAAGCAACAACAGCAGCAGCGGCGGCGGCGGCTTTTGTTTGCCATATGTTGAGAAGCCGTTTTAAAAGTGAAAAAAGTGCTGGCGACAAATAGTGAGAGCCAAGAGAAAATGAATGTCGTAGATGAAAAACATGAAGAGGAAGCTAGAGGTCTCGAGTTAGTTGATAATGGTTTTTCTTTTTGTTCTTCAATGACTTTTAAACTGTTGCATAAATGTAGAAGGAATAAAAAAAAATGATTTCAATTATCTACCGAATGACCAAAATTAATACAACCGTAATAGTTTACTGCATGTAAGAAATATAAAAAGTGTGCTGTAAAAAATCAATAAAAGTTACCCATAAATTATTTAGTACATACAGATAGCCGTGATGAGCTTAGGCAAAATATCGCGTAACCTTTTTAAACGCTTCAATATTTAATGAGTTAATTTAGCTTGCGTTGTTTTCCCTTTTTTCTCAAAAATTAACGGAGGATTTTCAGTTTGAAAAGTTTTGACGCAAGCATTGTCTTATTAATCCCAGCGGCAAATATATTATAAATAACACCGATGAATAGTTATACTCTTTGTAGGCAGTAATAATCACAACTCCAGTTTGTGCTTTGTAGGCAGGTTGCCTACATCTCTATACACAATGTATAGCAAACGAAAGGCAGATTGCCTTAAAACATCGCTTATTAAGCGCCTGTATAGTTTAACGAGTTGCCTACATCTTCACATACAAAGCATGCAGCCAACCAGCAAGATCCCTTACATCTCTATATACAAAGTAAGCAGATGACAGACACTCTGCCTACATTTTTACATGCAAATTATGCAAAATGTTAGGCAAACAAAAAATTGAATAACAAAATTTTTTTCAATAAATTAAAATTGAAATGTAGTTTATGTTTAATTTTGATGATTATGAAAAAAAAATGTATATTTAGTTATGTCGGTTGTTAGAACGTTTGCTTGGGACGCAAAATGCGCGTTTTCAAATCCCGGAACAGATAGTTCTTTTTAATTGAATTTTACTTACAATTTTTATTTATAAAATGATTTGAGCACACAATTTGATTCAACTGAAATTTGAACCTGCTACGTTTCTAGAAAAGTTCGAGTGCGACTAGCTGGGTTACTGAATGTTAATTATTAATTAGACAAAGTTTAACAGTTAAAATGAAATCGTGAAATAGGTGACAATGAAAATAAATCAAATCGATGAAACGCACCATACAAATAAGTTACTTTTCATCGATGAATTTTCGTAGTACTCTGCTTATTTGCCGCTGGGATGTTTGATGACTGTTAATGACTTTTATTTTAGTTTCTTATCAACAACAATCTTTTTGATATTGATTTTTTTTAATTAAAAATATAAATATAATTTTTAAGTGTTAGCATATTATTTGTGTCTTTATTTTTTAAAATTAGAATTTTTGTCAAAGACTCATTTCTATCAGCTATGGTTGTATCAGGTTTGATCTGTTCAAAAACAACATCTCCTTACCAAGTGTATTTGCTTTACATTTTTCGTTATATGAAGTTTCAACTCGTTTTTTTATTATTTTTTATTTTTTGCTTAATCTCTTGATTTATACAAGCCAAAGTCTAAAGCCAATGTAAATGATTAGGCTAATTTGTGCTTTTAAGTATATTTTGTCATTTAAATGAATGTTTATTGTTTTTATATGCATTCGTGCGTTACTTCGTGTATAATGTCTGATAATTGCTTGGCGGGCAAGTAAATAAATTAAATATTAAAAAATTCAAAATTGAATCATTCAAAGGCAACACAAATTAACAAAAACTTAGTATCAGGCAGGGCTGTCTTTAGACTTTGCGGGATAAAAAACCTAAAAGGGTCCCCTGCTGAAAAAACTTTGATGATCAAAGTAAAAAGATTCATTAGAACTTTAAAAAAGCTTACAAATTGATTGATGAGATGATGAAAAAGATGGTCCTTCTGGTTTTAGGGCGCCCCTTCTGTCGGGGCCAGATCCCTGTAGACCATAGATTTTGCCACTAAAACAAAAATTACAACCACAGGAAAAAAAAAAAACCTACCATAACTTTGATCTCGATAGCCGCCATAAACCAAAAACCAATTCCAAGAATCAAGCAAGAACAAAGTAAGTGTAGAAATAAAAGTACAGTGACCAAACGAAACAAGAAAAGCTATCCTCAATGTGCGCGTTGTTGTTTGAACGTGAATACTATTAGCAAATGCAATCAAATCGAAAGTTTTGAATATTGCGTTCAGAAAGTGCAAGCGCAACCGTTTCTTACGTAGCAGAGCGAATTCTGCATGCACTCATTTTCATCAAGACTAACCAACAGAAGAGTTGAGATATTGTTAAAGTGAACAAGTGCTAAAAACTGACAGGCTGTGTATTTTATTTTTTTTTATATCAATTTAACACTTTTACGCAAAAACAAGTTCACGTGTGAAAACCCCTAATGATTAGCGTGTCTTCACTAGCAGTAATGGTTTCACATTAAAAGCAATTAAGTAGCGAACAGAATAAAATAAAATTAATATTTATGTGTTGTAAAACAAAACAAAAACAAAAATAAATGACGTCAATTAAGAAAAAAAAAAAAAAACAACAACAAATAGCGACGACAACAACGACTGTCACGTGCGTAAATCGTGTACGAAATTGCAAATGTTAAAAACTAAAATAAATTAAGTTTTGTTGTTTTATATCTTGAATCTTTGTTTTTTTTGTGTTAAAAAAGAAAATATGGCAAGACGTTACTATTGGGGCTAAAAATTAATTGATGGTGACAATAGCGATTGTGTCTTTATTATTGTGTTCCTATTAGTGTTATAATGACTTTATAAAAAAATAATTAGGTTCGTTTATTATAGTCTTTATAATTGTTTTGATGGTGCTTTTTATAAAAAAAAATCCTTAAAAAAATGGCTTTATTTTTGCGTGGAAGAAGTGTCATCAGTACTCTTATATAAAATGTTTATTATCCTTTTATTACACTTTGCCCTGAGCTTTGACTTGTTCAAATGGAAACTTAACTCCTTTCAATGGGCTTATAGGCTTAGTGCAGAGAAAAACTCCTTCATGTGAGGAAAAATTGCTAATTTAATATTTTTTACTAAAATTAAGAAAGTTGTTTATTTAATTTACTGTAAAGGCATCACCCAATGATTCACCTCCATACAAACGTTGGACAAAAATAGAAGGAGTTGTTGGAATTGAATAAAATTTCGTTTCTTAGTGTAAAATGGCATACTGAATTCAAAAATATTGAATATATTTAATGGTTGTCGATCAAACGGGATTATTTACCGGTTTTTTTAATGCGTTTTTATGCTAATAAGTAATGTCATAAAAATTGCACCGGTTTTTACCACCAATTTTTTATTGAATGTGTAACGAACCTCGCGCCGAGGTTTTAACTCGTCGGTGTCCAAGGTTCGGCTACAAAAATTTATAGTTTTGCAGGTGACTGACGGGAATTTATTTTTCAACAAAAAAAAAAAAAATAATAACAATACATTGTTCCCTTTTTTTTTTCTTTTTAAAAACGTTATAATTTTATTCTCTTAAATCCATATTACTTAATCTATTTATTACACTACCGACGAAAGTTTTAATACTCGGGTGCGTACGTCGTGTTATCGCAGGCGCACGGTCGCACAGGTTCCACGCTGATTGCTTCTGCTCTCCTGTACTCCCGCCGTATGGGTTTTGACACGATTTAGTCGCCGCACGACAGATTTCGAACGCCGCTCTGTTCAGATGAGCGTCGGCGCAACACAACGAATGTGTGACAGAGTTTACTGTTATGTTTCCACGCTACCCTGCGCGGTTTCTGCTTGGTCTCAGTCGCACGGTTCCAGGCACAGCTCAGTTGCCGTACGACAGATTCCACAGAACGCTGCTCTACTCACACGAATGTCGGCACAGCTCAACAATCGCAGCCGAATCTCTAGGCTAAGGTCTATGCTACCCTGCGCGGCTTCTGCTTGATCTCAGTCGCACGGTTCCCGGCACAGCGCAGTTGCCGTACGACAGATTCCACCGAACGCTGCTCGGAAAATTGCAATTTTATAATTTAACTAGATGATGCCCGCGACTTTGTACGCGTGGTCTGTTTTTAGTTTTTTTTCTGCAAAGGCAAACAATTCAAATTATTTAGTAGACCAACTGTAATTTTTGAATCCCGTGTTTTTATTGTTTGCAATGCGAATTCACAAATTGAGAGAATGAGAGCTAGAGAAAAAATTTGAATATTCCGTTGTTTCTCTTTTATAAATGTTCTCTTGCCATGCCATGGGACAAAAACAAAACACGCACACATTAACTTCCCATTAAACGATTTGTTATGCTTGTTTCTTTGTGTGCAGTTAATTTTTTTAAGCAATTTTAAAACTTAATATTCGACAAAAATATCGTGATAATTTTAATTTGAGATTGAGCTCAAGCATTTAAGGTATACAACTAAGCAAAGATAATCAAAATTGGTCCAGTAGTTTTTATGTGATGCGCGAACATTGAAATCGGCAATTATTTTGTTTATATAGATTTATCAAAAAGCTTTAATTTTGAAGTCATACAAAATGTTGAGATTTTATTTTAATTATTAAAAAAAACATAAATTCAGCCAATTTACAAGCTTTACCAAAAAATAAACTTCTACACTTTTGTTCAAAAATAGTGACTTAAGCAATTTCTTTTACTCTTACCCTTCTGTCAAGATGCGATAAAACATTAAATTCATGCAAAAATAGTCAACTTTTGAAACCTCTAGCGATCGCAAATTGAACTTTTTTTTAACATTTTTTCTTGAACTGTTTTAGTGGATACTTTATCTTTAAACTATCAAAAATTTTTTTGATTTTTGTCTATGGGACGAATTATTTTGCATCGAACAATTTCGTCGGTTATTCGTTAGAAAAAAAAGACAAAAATTATTGCTGAAATTGAAAACATTTTAAAATTTCCTGAAATGTAATTGACACACAAATAAATTGTAATATTGGAATCAATTTCTTGAGGGGAATCAACTCTTTCACAATGGAACTGGAAAATTCAATGGCGCATATTCATAGTCGTATTTTAAAGTTGAAATTAACTAAACTCAAACTAAGCTCAAAATAAATTTGGTCATGACTAAATCTTGTTTTCTATTCATAGTCGATTTTTTAGTATTGACTAACTGGCATAAGCTAGTGAATTCACCACACAAAAGCTTTCGTGGTAAACTTGTCAAATGTTGACTTTTTAATTTCAAGATAGTTAAATAACAAAGAGAGTAATAAAAATTTTGAGCACACAAGGCACCGTGGCGCAATGGTTAGGACTGTGAACTCATAGCCCTCAGGACGTGGGTTAGAATCTCGTCAGTTAACAGTTTTTTTTAAAAAACATATTTGTATATGAATATATATAATTTTTTTTTTAACCGTTCCGGTTTCTAAAGTGACCTGCCATTATAAATTTTGACTTTTTAATTTTACACTAATAAATTAACAGAAAGAGTAATAAAAAACTGGATTTCACAAGGCAGCGTGACGAAATGGTTAGGACTGTGGACTTATAGCTCAAAGTGCGTGTGTTCGATTCTCATCAGAATAAAATTTTGGTCTCAGGAGGAAAAAAGTATGTTTCGGGAGCTAGTTTCGAAACATGTGGCGGTAGTGGACAGTAAACTAAACGAAATGAGCATGATTGTTAAGAAGAAAGAAGCCTGGAGCAATATTAATCGCAACATGGAGGCGGCAGGTTACAAAAGAACCGTCAGCTTTGGTGGACATTACGCCCCAAATCCATAGTGCATAGCACTTGCAAATCCTTAGAAACAAGCAGTCCTCTATTGTTTTGCGCTTCATTAATATCTAAAATTTCAATAATGAATTTGACTGTGTCCTCATCGAACCTGTATCGAGCGTAGAAATCGCCATCGTCCATTTGAAATGGGTCAATGCGTTCTTTGTAAGACTTAGTCTTCCTCGATAAGACAATATTGTCCAAAATATCAAAATCTTCAAAAATATCAAAATCGCGTTGAATTTGCTCCATATTTTCTTTTTATATTTTTTTTTTACGTTTTGATATCAATTTACAGCGCTATTCTGGCAAAGACAGCTAAAAGTCATACGAAAATATTTTGTAAGACTTTAGGTATTCTAGCACGAAAGTCTTTCAGTTAAAGCTTTTGAATTCCTCCCCTGTGGTAAGCTTGTCAAATTTTGACTTTTCAATTTTTAATTTATTAAAATAACAAACAGTGCGTGGGGTCGATTCTCGTCAGTAAAAATGCTTTTTTTTTCTTTCTAAAATCATATATGCATGTATATTTTTTTTAACACGCCAAATAAAAACAAAACTTATAATCCTCAAAATTATCAAAATTGAATTTTCTGATATGAAATGAATGAATTTTCTCCATATTTTCTTTTTGATATCGACTTAATATCAACTTCAGCTGAAACTATTTTTTTAGTTATAACTAAGCAGAAAAGCCGATGCTAAATCAACTATGAATGACTTAGTTATTGCTAAAATAAAGTTCTAACTTAAGCTGATGCTAAATATGACTATGAATATGCGCCAATGAAAACGGAACATTGTACTGAATTTTGACTCCACGAATGTTATGAAAGCTTGCAAACGGCATAGAACCGTGACGTCTTAAATAACATAGAAGTGGTATGAATTGGGATAGACTTTTGGGCGATACGCCCATACAGACTTTTGCCGAAATATCATATCGTTATGCTAGAACTTAAGCAAAATCGACTCTCAAGCACTTTTTAGGTATTTTTTTTATACAAAAATAACCTTTGAACTTAACTTTGACATTCATTAAAACAAAGATTTTGTAAGTAAATTTAAGAGCTTTATTGAGTGCTACTTATAAGACCTTTTTGTCAACATTTGCTTATGCGAAAAAAGATAAATAGCTAAATATATCTTAATGCTTGTTTGCTAAGCGTTCCGAAATAAATGATATTGAAAATTTCGTGAGCTTAATTTGAAGTCCTCTAAAACTTCTCTCACAACTTGTATGTCCTTTCCTCTAAAAATCAAGTTAGGTGTAGATACAACAATAATAAACGTAACAATAACAACACAATAAGTCTATTTAGATTTTTTCGTGTAGGTTGTCATACACTGGAACAATCTGTCTGTCGTCTACCAATGTTGTTGACCTATTGTCGTACGCCTTATAACAGCAACAACAACAATAACAGCAGCAACAACATGTACTGCCATTATACACACCACTGTTAACTTGATTGTCATAACAGAAAAAATTTTGCTTTTTTGTTTTTGTGCTGTAGTATGAGTCTGGGAGATTTTTTTTTTTCATATTTTTTATATACTGCTTGTATGTAGTCATTTGTTTGTTTGTTTTTTCGCTTTCTTTTTTATTTATCTACATTTAAAATAATAATTTTGTGTTTTATTGTAATTATTATCAATACGCTATTTGCACTGAAAAAATGTCATGCGATTTTTTGTTTGTTTTCGGTCTCTGAAATATGTACGTCTTTATTATACATTTGCCATATTTAAGTACTTATTTTTGTGCTTTCTCTCTTTTATTGTATTTCTCGCTTAATAAGTTTTATTGTAGTCATTTTATTTTATTCCTAAGCAAATTTACTTATACTACTACATTAATCCTTTTCCTTAAATTTGAATATTTCAGTGAGTCTTATTTGAATTAACTTATGTGTATACTTGTAGAATGTAATGTCTTTCTGTCTGTCTGTCTGTCTGTCCATATGTCCACTTATAACTTGTATTCTATTGTCCCTTTGGAATTGTATTGAGCACGCATTTAATGTTGAAATCTATCTATTGCTATTGAACCCTTAGCTTCTAAACCACAATTTATTTGGTGAATTTGACCGCAGCAACATTGTTTTACGCTCGCTTAGTTAAAAGTGGTTATTGAGTTTGGTATTTAAGGGTGCGAGATATTATATATGCCTAGTAAAAATGTGTCAAAAATTAAGTGGAAATTTTAATATGTATAAAATAAAAATATCAAATGAGGTCACGTCCGTCAGATAATAAAAATATGTTCTGTCTCTAAATAGCTAAAAATCAAAAACAACATGTTTATTGTGTCTCTTATTTTTGATATTTCTTGTTGCTTTGTATTGTTTCAATAAATAAGTAAATTTCAATTTAAAATATTTGGAACTGCTTGTTTCCAATGTTCAAAATGTTACAAAATAAAAACAATTTCTGTTGAAATATGGCGCTATTTCTCCATGCAACTCATTGACAGTATAATTAATTTTTTATTTTAACTCTTAAGATATTTTAGATTTTATCACACAGCTAATGTGATTTTTCTTTAATACGTTATTATAATAACCCAGTAGACAATTTAAAATAGTATCAGTGACACTCACTCAAAATATTTTAGTTACGTTGCCAATTTGTACAATTTTTTGTCACTTCTGAGCTTGCGAGAAAAATTTTATAGAAAACAAATTAAACATGATTCTTTTATAATTCTAAATTTG
Organism: Tricholauxania praeusta; assembly: GCA_949775025.1. Lineage (NCBI taxonomy): Eukaryota > Metazoa > Arthropoda > Insecta > Diptera > Lauxaniidae > Tricholauxania > Tricholauxania praeusta. Next base: position 126,376,285 of record OX459030.1, on the reverse strand, counting down.
AAAGAAAATATTTGTATAAAGCCAGCTCATTTCATCTTGGTTGTTTTTATGTATTTTTAAAGTCCATTTCCTTCTTTCGTACGACTTGAACTTGTTTGCTTACTATGCTTAATTGTTATTTTTTGTGCTGTGCTATGTGAAAAACGATATTCCACATTATGTACTCACACTTGGGTATTCCACATTACCCGCACTTGGGTATACCACATTACCCAAACTTGGGTATTCCACTTTAGTAGTCGATTGATAGCTAACTTTAATCTCTTGAATGCACGATTAGATAAATTCCAATAATCAGTGGCTAAATATAAGGTCATCCAACAAGGGGTGTCGCGTCAAGTCAATTGAAAAACGCAATATTTTTGTGAAAAGTGGTGATGTTTTTATTTTAATCTAAAGTACAAACTCTTAGATTAGTAATGTAATACAGTGTCTGCCATATGTTCGCCTTGGAGCTGCCTACAAATGATTATTCTATTGATGAATTTTTTTTATCACGTTTTCGCATAATTGCTGTCGTAACATTGCGACGAATAACTGCTTTGATTTGAATTAAGCAGTTCCTTATAATTGGTTTTTCTGAGTATACTACTGAAGTGCTAAATTATTTTACAAGTTTGTGTGTTAAAGTTTTGGGTTTCCAAAATAATCCAATATGTTATGCGAAAAAAATTTAAATTTTCCGACTGGGTTTGCTCATGTCCTTTATACATGAAAAACAATCTCACATACCCATGCACAATGTATGCTTGTATATACACATACATAGCTTACATGCAAACATTGCTTCAAAATTTATTACATTTGTGCGCAGCAATACACTAGGTTGTGCTCCTCTATACCATATGTATGTGCACTGTAGAGTAAGTTAGTGTATGTGTGTATACATACCTGCACCTACGTACAAGCAGAGTGCTTGCCTTGAGGGAATTTATTTAATTATTTATTGGTACTCTTCATGTAAACGTATCTAGATCGACTACTACAACTACTTTATGTCAATGCGATTGTACTTGTACGTATGAATGTTTGTGAATGCGTTCTTGGGTACTTAATTAAATTGATTTGTAATGTTAGCATATGTCAATTTGTCCTAAGAAACATTTTTATTTGAAATTTACTAAAAATTTAGTTTTCAATTTTTATTCAAAATTTAGTTTTCAATTTTTATTCAAAATTTATGAGTGTAAATAATTTTTTTTTTTCAAAATCTATATAACATGTAAACACTTTCAATTTATTACAAACAATAAATATTTAAAATTCAATCAGATGCATCCGCTCTTTTTAACCTGACTTGGATAGCTTTGTGAAGGGTATTTTTACACACACACAATAAACATTCATATGGTTTGTGTATCCTTTTTGCCTGCTTGAACTTTAGTCTACTTGATGCTACACTGTTAATCTTACAGCTTTGCATGGTCATCTATAAAACCTTTTGGTGCTTTTAGTATATATGCGAATATTTTGTATGTACACCCAAGTGGAAAAGTTTTTTATTTTCATGTTTTGTATATAAACAAAACTTTAGAGAAGACATTAAGCAACTTTATTGCGTGTAAATTGTGAACCTTGGTAACTTTTTGAAGTGCTGATTGAAATGCAATGATAAAGTTTTTATTATTTTTTCGTATGAATGAAATCTGTGAATTATATCACAATTAAAAAAATTACTTAAGTGATGAAATTCTCTACTAGGTTTCTTGCATACGCTTATTTTAGCTTAGTTACTCCTACTCTGTTGCTTCACCATAGATTTTGCTTTATTTTTATACTTTGGTAAAGATAAATTTTTTACGTTATTCATTAAGGATTTTCAAAAAGTTGTGTATACTTCTGTGTATTTTGATTTGTATTTATTTTGTCTCAAATGAAATCTTTGCAACTTTGTCAGCAGTTGAATGAAACATGTTTTTTTTTGTTGTGTAAACTAATTGAGTGCGCATTAAACATAGACGGTTATAGGCTGCCTGTCTGTATGATTTTGCACATTGAAAATTTTCTCTTGATGTCTATGGGTCTATGGAGAGTTTTGTCGCTTGAGCTTGTCTCATTTTGTTGATAAAGTTGTCATGTAATTAAATTTCATAAATTTTTATTTATTTATAATTTTCTGTTCATTAGTTGAAATTTTGTATAAGTATTTAAGCCGAAAAACCAAGTAACACTACATAATAGAAGTGAGCGTTGCAATGACTTTTTTCTGAGTCTAAATAAATCAAGCAGTATATTTATTAATGACAACACCGTGCTCTGGCCTTTTTAACATGAGGAAAAATCCATGTAGTAAATCTGCATTTTTAGTATTTTCTTTAAAACATCAGAGTTTTTAAGAAGGACTATACGATTTGAATATTAAATTTTCGAAATTTTTTTCACGAGATAAGTCAAAAGGACTATAAAATTAAAATAAAATTATTGAAATATTTTTGACGAGATATTTCGAAAAATAAAAATTGTAAGTAAATTGTTTTTGTTAATGTCAAAAAAACCTATTGTAACGATTTTATGTTTTAATGTTAAAAAACATTTTGTGTTTTAGAAATAAATTGCCATAGAAAAAGTCACCAAATAAGCGATGAAACGTCGGGAAAAATTGACTTGATGTAAGTGCAATTTGGAAAAAAACTGGTCAATAATCCTCCGAAAAAGAAATTTTTCAAAATTAGATTAAATTATAAATTTGAACCAAACAAAAAGAAAAAATATTTTAATTTGCGTAGATTATACTTTTTCGTTATTATTAATTATTATCATCATGAGATAAATCCAAGCATTTATTTTTTATTTTATTTTGACAGAGCTTTGAAAATTTCAATAAATTTAATTAAAAAAAATTTATATACACGCAAAACTAGAGGTCCATTAGAGTAAATCTGCTAACTAAGTTTTTTCCTAGTGCATCATTAAATGATTATAGATCTTTCAAAGAACATTTTTCACATCCTGTTAAAGACATAAGTCGAAAAGTTTTTTAAAAGTTATTTTACTGTGCTTACTATTCAGTACAGAGTGTGATAACACTAAAAAATTCCAAGCACAAAACGATAACATATCCGGCTTAGGGATTCTCAGTCATTTGCTTAAAGGTCACTGATGATTCCATTTAGCAATGGATGAAACTAGTGTGACTAGCTTAAGACTCGTTTTTCTGTTTTGATTTTTGTTCTTTAATTTTTTTTTGTGTTATTTCATACTGTACTGAACAGTGGCTCAGTAAAATAATTTTAATTTACAGGGGGTGGGTTCTAGGGGCTATTACCCCCCGAACATAGAGCTTGATATGAAATTTTTAATAATGACATATTTCTTTTTTTTATAAAATCAAATAATTTTTGAGTTTTGAGCATGAATCCAAAATCAATGTTTTTGTGAAGGAATATTGATCAGACTTTGAGAATTTTGTAATAGTCAATTTTCTACTCATTAAAAAAGTTAATAAATTTTCGTCCAATTTTTTTTTGTTAATGCATATTTCAGAGGGTTGAGTATTCCACAAACTTTAAATAACGAAAAATCCTCTATATAGACAAACAAGCTCAAAACTTCTACCAAAGAAATGCTCTTGGCCGCGTTAAGAACTTTGTAACGAATTTGTTTTGATGTGCATCTACAAGTGCCAGCAACGCCCTATATTTTAAAACTTTAATTATATATTAAAACTGACTTGCTTAACCAACGAATTAAGAACAAAAAGAACTTAGAAACACAAAACTTCCATTAATAAAATTGCACATTTTCGCCGTTGAGAGTAGCAAAGAAGAGGTATTAAAATTAGAATAGTAAAAGGTGTTTTTTTGGGTTGCCCAGCAGTAGGCGAAGCAAAGCACAAAGCCTTGAAGGATGCGCTCTAGCGACTTTACGACCAGAATAAGAGAAAAGTTACTGGAAAATTCATAGAATAATAATTTTTGACCGTAAAGAAATTTGCAACGATTTTATACCTAAAGTTAAATGAAAGAAGTTATGTAGAGAAGAAGTTACGTGTGAGAGGAGGAGTTGGCGCAACGGCAAAAGTGTTAGTTGGTACGAAAAATGTGAAACACGATGGCGTCGTCAGCTGCTGCTTGGTTGTCGTCGTTGGCTTCACCCACATCAATTTAACTTTAATCCCAGAAACTATTATCATTTTAATCAAATCATTTTCCAAGGACAATGCAGGATAAACGGAGGAGCTATAGTGGTGCAAACACTGTAAGAAAAATGAATGCAAACTAAAAATGGCACAAGATGCTACAAAGTCATTTACACAAGGATAGTAACCGGGATGCTGGTCAGTTATTTTGATAAAAAAAGTATTGATCAAAAGCGTTTTTAGTAAAGTTCTTAAAAGCAATTGTGTTTCCTCGAAACATTTTTTTTCTTCAAAAATCTATTTTTTTTTCTTCAAGTAATTTTGTAAAATAATTTTTTCCTCCAAAAATAATTTTTCTTTTTATGAAACAAGTTTTTTTTTTAAAAAAAATTTATTTTTGTATCCAAAAATATTTTTTTTTTTTTTTTGAAAAATAAGTTTTTCTTCGTAAAATAAGTTTTTCTTCGTAAAATAATTTTTTTTACTTAAAAATAATTTGCCTGCGGCTTTGGCCATTCTCAATTCTTTTAATTTTCCGAAATTCTACTAAACAGATTTTCATTAAAATAAGTGAAATTCAATTTCTATATCTGGTAGAAGTTCAGAACTTTCATAGCTTCAAAAAAAAACCAACTAACTAAATTGCTGACCCACAAGCCGGAATCCATCCTTGTTAGGCAAATGGTAGGGACCACCAGCAAACATCAGTAGCAGCAACAAACGGAAACCGAAACGCGAAGGCGACAAACAACATAAAAATAAATGCATTGATGTGGTAATGCAAGTAGAAAGCTTTATGTGAGTTTCCTGCAGTGTTACAGGATAAAACACACTGTGCACGCAAGCAGGAAACACACGAATGCATTCTCACGATGTCTGAAAAGCAAAAAGCTAAATGCAAAAAAAAAAAGAAAACAAAGACAACAAAAAACCAACTCCACAAGTGCAAAAGAGAAAAATCTGCAACAATAAAAGGACAAAAACTAAAACTAATTTTCAGCATCTTTGCAGGATATCTCAAAGAAACTCGACAGCAAAGTAACATGCAGTTGGATGTACGGACTTGCATATGGGCGACGATGAGAATGACGACGACAACTACTGCTACGACGACGACGACAATAAGGCGGCTAAAGGATATTATAAAAATTTATATGTAGGCTACAACAAGGACTAAAAGCAAACATGCTTAGCAATCCAGTAGTGTTTTGGGTGTGGGAACAATTGATGGAAGATGGAAGACAAGCATGTGATTTACGAACGTAAATCGAGGTTTATTAGGGGTTGACAACGTGTGGCAAATGCGAGGACATTAAAATTGAGCACAAGACATTGATTTTAAATATGTAGTTGGTAGGGAGGAGAAATAATTTCATTAAATAACGAAAGAAATTTAAGATTTTTAAAGCAATAAATATGGAACATGCATGCAATATTACAATTTGCTATTTTTATTGCCGTCTTAAGAACCATTGAATCATATTTAATAACATCTTCAGCAATGCACTTGTTAAAGTCACAAGCTATATAAAAATCACTTTTAAAGTGATATCAGAATTTCAATCAATCAGTATTGTAAGTATTTAATAAAAATAAAGAACATGTCATGTGCAACTAAATGTTAATCATACGCTATGATGATCCAAAAAATAAACTGACAGATAGACAATAAAAATTGAAACAGTGGTGTGCATTTATAGAAAGAATTCTCAAGGCAAATTGTTCAGAGATATCTCCACAGTAAATTTCCATTCATATGCTTTCAAAACATCTCCGATGTGTCACTTTGAATTTTTGAAGACTATGGGAGGTGCCACTCCCACTTTTCTTTACGAACCTTGTGTTTTTATACATTTTATTTTAATGGTAATTTTAGTTAAAAAAAAGTACAGAAAATGTTATGATATGTTGAGAGTTTTTTGCTGTGTTCAGTTAATTAATGAAATTAAATGTTACTCATACGCACTGTTGTCCACAAAATAAAAAATAATCAATTTTGATCTATTTTTTTTTAAAAATAACAAGGTATGAAGTTTTTAATTCTTTAAAGGCAAAAATTGTTTATATTTCCGATTACTGCAGTGCCGGAAGTTAGCGTATAGCCGAAAAAACCTGAGCCAATGACTCTTGACTTTAGGAGGAAGGCAAACTTTTTTTTCTGACCGACTTTATTGCATGCAAAATACATACTCAGTATATTTACGATGAGAGCGACAAATATTATTGAGCTTTTAATTAAAACATGCTTAAGTTTCTTCCTCATTAAGGTTTTTATATTTATGATCAGCTTGTACTATGTAGATGTTGGCACAGCTTAAAAATTTTCAACCTAATTATAATTTAAATTGATGTGCAAATTTATTATAGAATAAAAATGAGCTGAAAACTATTTTCGCTGTTGTCGATTTTTTTTTGTCACATTTTGTGTTATAGATTTTTAAAGAATAATAGTAACATTTTGCTTAACTTTCATTATCATGCTATTAAGAAAAAAAGTCTGCCATATTGCAGATAAAACTTTTTGATGAGAGCCCAACTTTTTGCTTGAAAAAAATTCTGAAAAAAGCTTGCTATTAAATTTAGCACAAAAACGAAAAATTATTTCAAATTATTTCCTCATTTAACTTCGTCATTTGCTTTCAAGCAGAGTTGCAGCCAGCTAACATCAATGCATCCGTCCAAACGTTTATGCCTTTCAATTTTTGCCCTGCTTCGCTATATTCCCGTCTTGTCTCGAAATACCATACTATGCCAAAGCGAATGCTGTCAGCATTTTGTGCAATGCATCCTGTATCCTTTGTGTGCGTCGTCGTTGTCCTTTGCAACTTGAGCAGCATGAGCGCAGCAATTTCAGCTTCATGTTGATCCTCATCATCAACATTACAAGTGATGGTAAAGGGAGAGCAACAGCACCAAGAGCAACGACAACGCGGCATCACCAACAACGTCTGTTGAATGAACCGGAAATTTTGTGCTTTCAGCTTAGCACCAGTAGAAGCCGTTCCACCGCAGTCGCATAAACAACAAAAGAAAGTAATATTTTATTTTATTTGGTTTTAAATTTTATTTTTGTTGTTTATTTTTTTTTTTCAACAAAACTTGTAGTTAAAGATAAGAAAGAGAGAAAAACAAAAAGGAGCAAAGGATAAATGACACACACAGGCTTCATTGAATTTTTCTACCACAGGCTTCTCATTGAAACACCCGCACACACATCGTCAACAAGAGTTGCATAAGGCTTTACTGCTATTTTGCTCCTTTAGTCGTTACTATGTTAGTAACGGCCCAGTAAAAAAATTTTTGTTTTTTTTTTTTTTATGGCGCTTCATTAAGACAGCGGAAGAGTGCACATGAAGTGTTGAACATTTTTTAGATGAGCTTTATTTCAATTATGATTTTTATAGTATTTTTATTATTTGTCGTATTTTGGAAATCATATGTTCTTGTATTGTGCGCATTCTTTGCTTGTGCGTACTCTTAACTTGCATATTTCTTAGGTATTGTGTACTCCTAGCTTTTGCATACTGCAAGTTCATGTGTATCCCTAGCACGTGTGTACTCTTTGACTTGTGTGTTATACTTACTTACATGTGGTTTTGCGTGAAATTTTTAGTAGGCATACTCTTAGCTTGTGCGTACTCTTAGCACGTGCGTACTTTTAGCTCGTGCGTACTCTTAGCTCGTGCGTACTCTTAACTCGTGCGTATTCTTAGCTCGTGCGTACTCTTAGCACGTGCGTACTCTTAGCACGTGCGTACTCTTAGCACGTGCGTACTCTTAGCACGTGCGTACTCTTAGCACGTGCGTACTCTTAGCACGTGCGTACTCTTAGCACGTGCGTACTTTTAGCTCGTGCGTACTCTTAGCTCGTGCGTACTCTTAACTCGTGCGTATTCTTAGCTCGTGCGTACTCTTAGCACGTGCGTACTCTTAGCACGTGCGTACTCTTAGCACGTGCGTACTCTTAGCTTGTGCGTACTCTTAGCTTTTGCGTACCCTTAGCTCTTGCGTAATTCTTAAGTGTAGTTTTTGTTTGTTGGTACTTTTTACTATGCGTACTCTTGGCTTGTGTATAATTCTTGGTTACGTTGTGCGTAGTCTTAGTTCTTGCATAATTCTTAAGTCGGCGTTTACTCGAGGAAAATCTGAGAAACAAATTCTGGTCTATTCTCTTTTGTGATTTTCGTTTCGCGTTTGCGACATATGACAAATTTTTTACCTCGTCCCTTTCATTTTTCCCCTCTAGCCTACAAACAAGGAAACTTTGCCGAAAAAGTTCCCTCGTGTAAACGCTGACTTAGTGTGGTTTTTGCTTGTGCGTTCTTTTTACTAATTATTTAATTCTTGGTTACATATGGTAGGAATGTATGTAACCCTTGCTTGTTCGCACACATTTATTTCTTTAAATTAAATTACTCGAAAACCAGCTCTAAATGAAAGTAAAAAATCACTCAAGAAAGAACATGAAATATTTTATTTAAAAAACACAAAATTTTTAGCTTCCTTTCTCATTGGGTCGCAAGGCTGTACGTCTCTACGAATGAAATAAGTAAAGGATGGTGGTAGCTTATGGTGTATCATTTTACTGCCAACAACAGACAATTTAAAGTTGGATTCTTCACACTTTAGAACGACCTACCTACCTATCAACTAACCGACCGTTGGACCTTCAAGCCGTACATTTCCGCTTGCACTCAATCCCTTTCTCTTGTTGTTTGCTTACTGTACGACTGACATAGCTTTCATAATAAAGTAAAGTTTATTTTGTGTGTGTGTGTGTGTACCGGAAGTAACTTTTTGGCGCGGGCGGACATGACATTTGCACACAAATACGGATACAATCGTTTTCTACCTACAGAAGGCATTTCATTCAGTTTTAAATAATTTTCGAATTTTTGTTTTGTACCAGATAGTTCAAGAGCCGGCTGTAGAAAAGTCGAGTGTATAAGATTACAGGATGGGATGCATGCCAAATGATAGAGCTCGACGAGCCTAAATAGAATATCTAGGGTTACCTTGCCAAAGCCTGTCCCGATGGCCGAAAATGCCCGAATTTTAGCCAATTTTATTGTTCTAATTAAAACTGTAGTACATAACAGCTCGAAATGAATGCCAAATGATAGAACTCAAAGAGGCCTAATTATAATACCTGGAATTGCATTGTTGAATCCTGTCCCAAACATGGGTTTTCACCGGTTTTTTAGGTAAATTTTCATTAATGAAGATAACAGCTTGAAATTTGTGCCAAATGATAGATATCGAAGAGCCTTAATAGAATATAAAGGGTTGCCTTGTAGAATCCTGTCCCAAACATGAGTTGCCACTCATTTAAGAAAAGTTGACCCCAAAAACGGGTGTCAAATAATGTTTAGGACATGATTCGACAAGGCAACCCTATATATTCTATTTAGGCTCTTCGATATCTATCATTTGGCACGAATTTTAAGCTGCTATCTTCATTAATGAAAATTGACCCAAAAAACCGGTGAAAACCCTTGTTTGGGACAGGATTCAACAATGCAATTCCAGGTATTATAATTAGGCCTCTTTGAGTTCTATCATTTGGCATTCATTTCGAGCTGTTATGTACTACAGTTTTAATTAGAACAATAAAATTGGCTAAAATTCGGGCATTTTCGGCCATCGGGACAGGCTTTGGCAAGGCAACCCTAGATATTCTATTTAGGCTCATTGAGCTCTATCATTTGGCATACATCTCATCCTGTAATCTTATACACTCGACTTTTCTACAGCCGGCTCTCAGCCTAAGAGTGCATCAGTTTTTTGAAAAGAAAGAAATGATAGCAAAATAAATATTAAATTGATTTGTTATTCTCATGTATAATATAACAATCAAGGTTGAACATTTTTTAAAAATATATGATTTTTAATATTTAATATATTTCTTAAAATCAATTAAATATGATGTAATTGATTTACAAAAAGTAACAAAAAATGCACACATGTAGTTCTGAGGACGTGCATTCGAAAACGATCTCGATTTTCTTCAGTTACGCTGAGTTTTCAAAACATATGGTTTAATATATCAAAAAGTCCCAAACTGAAGTGAGATCTATGTTATCTTTTGTCTGTTTCTTATACAAAAAGAACAAGTTAAAAGAAAGTGTTTTGGGTGGGGCCAGAGCCCACAACTGAAGCGAAGTGTGTGGTGGCAGTGGGTTGGTGAGCAAAGCGAGTATAGCCATTAGGATAGTTATCTGATAGTCGGATGTTTTTAATTTATTCGGTCCACAGGGTTGCCAAGTGGCTGGATTTAAACCGGCCAAGCCTGGAATTTCATTTCAAGGCTAGAAGCCCGGTAGGAATTGAGAACTTCTGGAAAATCCGGATGATTTTTGTTACACGTACATAAACTTTTTTTAATGAACAAAACAAAAGTTGATCAAGTATTTTCCACAAAAAATATTTTATAATATTGTTAACCAAAAAAAAAAAAAAATTAAATTTTTTCCACAAAAAAATTTTATTTTTCTCCACAAAAATTTTTACTTTTTATCATTTTAAGGAAAAGTTTTTTAATTTGGGAAGGCCGGGATTTCATTCTTTCCAACTTGGCAGCCCTGTCTGTCAATAGTAGAATATTTTTTTTTATTTTTTCGTTCTATTGTCGGTTTTTTTTTTTTATATAAAAATAAGTTTTTTTTTTATGAAAATAAAATCGAAAGAATAAAAATAAACTAAATTTTGTAAAAATTTACAAGAAGTGATTGTGAAAGAGAGAGAATTTCCTTTGGAATGCAGCACAAACAAATAAGTATAGCGGAGCTAAATTATTCACTATAAAATTTTATCAGCTCTGTCATTAAATAAAAAAAAATTAATTTTTGTATCATTATTTATAAAAAAATTGGCAAGTAAATATAGCCACATGCACAACACACTAGAATTTGTATGCAATTAAAACCTCACTTTATAGCACATGACCAACGGCAACAAAAATCACAATCTACTAAATAAACATCTTTAAGATATCAACCAAAAATGTGTTAAAAAAAATAAAAAAATTTCTAAAAAATGCAATGCGAAAAAGATTGTGGAATACAAAAACAAAAGAAAAAAAGATGAGACAGCTAATAGAATTGTGTGCTTTTTTGTCGAAAAAAATTAATTCACAACACAAAACATATTGTGAGTAAGTAACAATAACAACGGCAACGACTGACTTACTACATGAACTTACGCATTAAAGCAAATATGCAGAGAGTTGGAGAGAGCAGGCATGCAGGCGGTGGCAGACGAAACCTCGAAGGTTGAGCACGCAGAAGTGGGCCACACGAAAAAAAAAAAAAAAAATAGTGCGGAAAAACAAGTATCTATCTAAGTAAGATTATGTTGTGAAGACGCAGTTGATGATGTCGTCGTGGTCGTTGTTGTCAAATAAGTGTTGAAGCTTTTGATAAAATACATAGTTTGGTTTTATTTGAGTTTATTTTTCTTTTTTTTTCTCTCTTTTATAATTAATTTTATGTGTGCCATTTTTTCTACACATTTTAAATCGTTGAATTTGTTGACAAATTAAAAACTAAACAAAAGAAATCAACAGATACATACATATATATATGTATATGTTGTGGAAAGTGGAAGTGATTTATATATCTTGTTGAAAAGATTAAAATCTGACACAATAATTTTTGAAAGTATGAAAGTAGTACTTAGCTTTGTAGTACAAAATGTTGAAAAGGGGAGAGAAATAGGAATGCAGTAAGTCGTAATAATTCTTTGTATTATCGCTTATATTTACTTGACAGTAGCTAAAAAATATTCCCAATTTTTTTTACGATTATATTGAAAAAAAAAAAAAAAGAAAAATTATCAACTTTCTCTCAAAAAATCTCACTTTTTACTATTTTAAGAAAAATTATTTTGGCAGGGCCGGGAATTCTTTCTTTTCAACTTGGCAAGCCTGATATAGCACTATTAAATTTGTTTCTACCATGGTAGTTGTAGTTGCCACGCTTTCTTAAAGAATGTTACACGTTTTAATCAACTAATGCTAATAAACATACATACATAGCATTCACCTAGAATTTCGTCAATATGTTGCAAAAAAGTGCTTTTGACAGACACCAACTCTTGCTTTATTGAAATTTGTTATTGTTATGGGAAGATACAATATGGGTATTCATGTAAGCGCGCAAAACCCTCGCAAACTGTGCATTTCGCGCTCTTGCAAACTAGCTGTCAAAAATCGTATGAAAAGTTTTTTGAGCAAACAACTAGAAAAGTTTGCGCGATAATTTGGTAGCGCAAACATTCGCTATTAATTGTGCAATTGTTGTCACTCTCTTTTCCCATACGATTCTCTCAGCAGAAATGTATGTTTACACATTTTGTATTTGTCACTCTCTTTTCCCATACGATTCTCTCACAAAATAATGACATGCTCATCAACTGGCACTAATTGCACAAAATATTCGAAGGGGCGTTCGTGAAACACATCGCAAACAAAACAAAATTGCCTATTTCCACAAATGGGAAACTTGTGCGCTTAGATGAATACCAATAATGTTTTGTATGAAAAATATTATAAAAATATCGGTTATTTGCCTTATTTTGTAATATAAATTTGTCTTAAGATTTTAAATACATTTTTAATAAAATAATATACATCATACATACATTTATCTCCGGGGAAGATAAAATTCTATTGCAGCAAAGGTGGGCAAAATTTTGAAAGCAAGAGCCATTTACAACAAATACAAAAACAGAAAAATTCCACCATGAATTCGATTTCGAAAAAAATGTCTGCTTTAAATCAAAAGCCAATTCCAAAAATCAAGCAATAACATTAATGTAGAAATAAAAGTACACTGACCAAACGAAACGAGAGAAGCTGTCCTCAATGTGCGCATTGTTGTTTGCTTGTTCGCTCGCTTCTGTTTTTTTCTGAATGTTGCAGCAACAATGCAAGTCCTAATGAAAATTTAATGTGAATATAGCGCATATAAAAAAACACAACAATAAAATAACAGGGTAGAGTGCCTGTGTTTGCTTTTTGCTTATTTTTCTTACGAAAAATGACGTGTTTGTTGTAAAGAACTAAAATTTACTCATTTTCCATATTTTGCCCATCGTTGCATTATAGCAGCCAAAAATCGTTTTCAACAAAATAAAATAGCAGCCAGTAGAGCCAGTGCCATATGCCAAGAGATGTACATTTTTCTTAAATCATATTATTTAAATACATTTTTATCTTAATTTTATTAAAAGCATTATGCACTTATTTATAAAATAGTTTTTATTGTTTCTAAGGAGCTCCGCTACTGCTCACCAACTCTCCTACGCAAAATGCGCTTCGCTCGTAGGCTCTGACTCGCAAAATTTTAGTTTTCTTCGCATATTTGACTACTTAATTCTACGCTTCTTTAACAAATAAAAGTATGCAACGGAATCTTTAACAACTAAAAGTATGCAATAAAATTTTTGTTTCTTTTTCTTATATTTGCTTTGTTTTGTTTTTTCATTATACGCAAATTTTCTGTAACTCCAAAGTATATTGTATAATAGAAAGATACAAAGCAGAGCATACCAGTAAACGTGGTTCAACCAATATTCTGAGTTTTGATTATGCTTAAGAATTTCAAGAGTTGGCACAATTAGTACCAAACGCAAACGGAGTTTTTTCTCTTTATCGTGAACTTAAGCTAGCGGTGAACCGGTGTTCATGTTAGAAAATTCTTCTAAAGACATGAATTTTCTCTTGGTGGTCCTGTTAGCCTCATTCACAAAAAATTCTTAATTTCAGTAGACTGAGTTGTGCAATTTTCGCTACTTTACTTGTCAATAGTTTTTGTCACTTGTTTTATTCTAAAAAATTTTTCAGATCAGTTTCCCAGTATCTGCTTTTTGTTATATGATTTTTTTCAGATATTGCCGTTGAAAAACCATTTGTACAATTTGATGTAAAATTTTATGTGGCAAATATATATTCTTATATCACTTTAAGTATTCCAGCTAATAAAGCCAAAACCATCCAAATCCATTTAACGTCTTAACTTAAATTATCCTTATTTTGCTTATGCTTACTTCAGCAAAAAGAATCACAAAATTTTAATTACTTTATTTCTGAATTAAAAAAGTTTTTACAGCTACTCTACTTTATTTTTAAATACAATGAATAACTCAAAGATAAACTTTATTTTGAAACTAAAGCCTTTCATGCTTAACTATGAAGTAGTAACAAAAAAGTAGTGCAACGAATGTTGTAAACTTTGCAAAACTAAAAAAGACGCTCTCTTAAGAATTACGACAACTTTAGCATGCCTCAAGAATTGTAGAAATAAATAAAAAAAAAATCAAACAAATAAGAAAAAAGGAGCACAATAACTGTCTGTATGTGTTTCATTTTTCGTTGAAAGTAAAAAAACATACAGACATATGTATATGACCCACCATTAAATCCCTGTGAAAAGGGTCGTCTACTTTCATACCTCACTAAGAATTTACTACCATTTATTTCTTCTTATGCTCATACGCTTACGTAAACTCAAGTGTTGCTCGTGTTTTCTTACTTGCTACAGTTGCAGCAGTAACATTGCTGAAACTATCACAGCAACAAAAACAACAACAACAAGTGGTTTTAACTATAACTGATGTCTTCAGCACTTTTATTTGTGTGTTTATATATAACTGTTTTTTTTTTTCTTTCGTACAAATGTAAAAATTTTCTATTTTAACCAAGAAATTCGCTTCTGCAGCGTTGCCAGATTAAGTGAAATTTGCTTAAAGCTTTATTTTTTTTTTTTTTAAATGTGTTAAAGTAGTTGCCCTTTCCGGCTTTGTTAAAAGTCTATTTTTATAATCTTACGAGATATTATGGATACTATGACATATTGCAAGGATGGACAGCTCGAATAAAATGTATCGAACTCTTTCAGTTATTCGAGCTAAATCATTTTGGTTCACAATAATCGCATGAATTTTGAAATTATGTATACTATGACATTTTGCTAGGATGTACAGCTCGAAGCACGTTTAGCTCTTTCAGCTCTTACAAGAATAACAAAATGTATCGAGCTCTTTCAGTTATTCGAGCTAAATCATTTCAGTTCGCAATCGTCATAGTGTATTATGTACACTATGACATATTGCAAGGATGGACAGCTCGAAGCTCGCTTAGCTCTTCCAGCTCTTATAGCAATAACAAAATATATTGAGCTCTTTCAGCTATTCGAGCTAAATCAATTCAGTTCGTAATCGTCGCATGATTCGCAGACGTTTTGTTTTTGTAATATTGCCTACAATGCACTTTTTTGTTTGTGTCATTTTCTTTTCAAGTCATTTGCTTCTTCAGCTTGTGATTTTTGTTTTTTATTTCTTTTGTTTGCATACAATTAGCTTGAAAAGTTTTCTTTCGCAAAAAATTTTTGAGTTTTTTTTTTCACCCAAACTGATGTTGTAACCAGCTCCCGAAGAAGATTTTTATGTACATCTCTGATATATTGTATGAAAGGTACGACGCCAACTTTTTTAGCAATGTGCTTATCTGCTTTCTTATCATAGCTTAAAATTTATTTTCTTGTATGTGAGACACCACGCCCATTTGTTTAACCAAGCCCACATTCTGTTCAGTGCTTTCTGTGTCTTCAAATGTTTCAAAGTTTGGGTAAATTTTCCTAAATTATATTCATACCATAGCATTTCAAAGTATTTGTTTGTATTTGAGGTGTCGAGCTTAGTTTTTCAATGCCGCCCACTTTTTAGTCAGTGCTCTGCTGGGCAATGCGATGGTCGCGCGCATACGAAATCTTTCAGCTGCGAAATGTCTGGCAACTTCACAACCCATTCACTTGACGTCGTTATGTTTGGACATCTTTGTGTTTATACATTTTATGTGCGTGTTGCTCAACAATTTAAACTTTTTCTTTATCATAACCTTTTACTCCAACTCCTCTATCTTTAGTTTTCTGCTTGGCATTGGTATAGTACATCCTTGCTCATTTTTCTACATTTTTCCATTGAGTATGCAGACACTCTTTTCTTCCCCCCGCTGCTTTCTTTTTAACAAACCCCAAGTTTGAATTTCTTCTACTCACTCTTTCTTTCATTTTTGTTTCCTTTCTACACTTTGTGATATATGTGCGCGCCATACTTTAGGAGTTGAATGAGTTCAAAGTAGGCGTATGTTGGTGGTATGATAACAAAACATTTAAATTTATTTTTGTGCCATTTAAATGTGGTGAATTAATTATATGGTCCGGTCCTACTATTTGTCTGTCCCCATGTATGGTATATTTGTTTGCTTCTTGGTGGCCACTTGTTTGTTTCGTTTTCTCACCCTTAATTTCGGTCTCACACTTTTGTTTATTGTTTGCTGTCTGTATGTTCTTCTTGTCTGTTCTGTCTATTTAATTAAATTTCCTAGCATTTAATTATGCAAAATAGAAGCATACTTTAGGGATTGGAGCATTTGAAAATTTTTCAAATGCTTGTGTGTGTGTAAAGGAAGTGTGACAAAGAAATTATTTAACATTTTATTCATGTACGTGAATGAATAACTAAACAATTAAATGTTTTTTTTTTTCACAAAGCTGTTTTTGATTAAACCCTAACATTTTTTTTCTTTTTTTGCTTTCAGGTGAGTGTTTGGCAGTCATCCGAAATTCAAGTTTAAGTGAATCAAAGGTATTTAATTTTAAGTCAATTTAGCAAAATATGTAGTTGCATAACCGTTTGAAACCGATTTGAAACGCTTCAAGTTTTTTTAACAGTTTACATTTTTTTGTTTTTTACTTTGAGACGCTTTAAGATAAATAAGTAATAACCATTTAGCCGATTCGAACTGCTTTAACTATAGCCTTAAAATTTACTCATAATGGGTATGTTATCTAAATCAGCGTTGGGCGCGACATAACAAACGGAGCCAAATTTGGCTCCCAAGCATAGTGTTGCGCAGATGTAGCCAAATTTAATTTAAAACGATTACAACTGATTACTCTTAGTAATTGTTGCAGTGACTATTTTTACTGCAGTCCGTCTGGGTAATTTGTACCATTAAAATCTGTCCATAAATAATTATTAGCTTAAATTAATATAAAGTTACTTCCAGTTTGTGTACTACCTTCGATATTCAAAAATATTGATGCTTTAACAGATTTCATAAATATGGGATATCTGCTGTATTATTTTCTTAGCTATACAAACAAAATCACGTCAAGTACGCCATATTGTAAAGGAGACACGCTTGAACACGTTTTGAAGTCATTTGCATAAAATTCATAACCAAATCAAAAAAAAAAAAAAAAGGAAGTAAACAAAAAAACCAAAAGGATACTACACAAAAAACAAAATAAAATTTTATGCAAAGTAAAAAGAAGGATTTTACTATTAGAAAGAGAGGAAAAAAAGTAAATGTTTGAAAAAGAAAATTGTTGCCATAAAAATGAAACGCAGACAAGCACACTTTTCTTTATCCGCCGTAACTTCTTCATGTTTTTTTCTTTTTTTTTTTTCTGTATCGTCTTTCTTCTCCTAATACCTTTTTTTGCTTTTAACGCAAAACAAAAGTTTTCTTTTGTGTTACCCACAAAAGTTAATAAAACTCTAAATGATGACGACGGGGTAAGCGGAACTTTATTGAAAAGCTGACGATGAAATTGATTTAGATAGTTGTTTTTTGGGTTGTGTTGTATTTATTCGCATATCCTTCCGATTTCGAAACCAAAAACAAAACCCTTAATGTTTCCTTGAAAATGTTGTTATTGAACGCCCTAATGTCGTAGTAGCATAAGATATGGTAATCTAAGTCAGGCCAGACAAAACAACAAAACGGTCGGGCTATTTCTATAAGAGGCTTCATTTAATATAAAACAAAAAACCATAAACTTTACGCTGAACACTTTTCAATCGAAATTTGCAGGTACTGTAATGAAAAAAAAAAAAAAAAAAATGAAAAGAATCTGTGAATAAATTTTGTACTCTTAAGAAATGAACTGGTGAGACTGCTTCTAAATCAGGTCACCATTTTGTTAGTTGTAGCGCCTTACACTTAAATTTGTGAGGACGGTGGGCGTGCCCATAAATTGATTGTTTTCCGAGTAACTTTGTCGAATAAATAATAGTGCTATGCACACCGACTTCTTTAATTCGTTAGTCGTTACTTTTTGATTTACAGCAATCCCCCATATAACACGATACGACTGTTTTTGACCCATTTTCGGGAAATTTTTTTTTGCTCCAATCGATAGGGAAAGCTTGAAAAGGGTCGAACATTACTTTTGGTTATCACTTAGAGTGGCTCCGGAATTTCAAAAGGACCGAAATGGTCGAAAACGGTCCTTCCCAGGATCCGGAGCCACCTTTAATGATGTCCAAAATTCATTTTCGACCTTTCCACATTAATTATAGAAAAAAAATGTTTCCGAAAATAGGTCAAAAACGGTCCTTCCACGGTCCGGAGCCACCCTTAATGATGTCCAAAATCTAGTTTCGACCTTTCCCCATTAATTACAAAAAAAAAAAAAAAAAAATGGTTGGAAAATGGGTTGAAAACGGTCCTTTCCAGGGTCCGGAGGCACCTTGAGTGATGTCCAAAATCCATTTTCGACCTATCCCGAGAATTGGTCACAAACTATCCTTTCCGGGGTCCCGATCCACCCTAAGTGATGTCTAAAATCCATTTTCGACCATTTTCTATCGATTTTAGCAAAAAAAATTTCAGAACATGGGTCAAAAACGATCCTTTCCAGGATACGTAGCTACTCTAAATTATGTCAAAAAACAATTTTCAACCTTTCCCCATATTTTTAAAAACTTCTCAAAATGTTCCACGGGAGTATCACAAAATTTTTTGATACAATCTGTGAGCGACAGAAAATTTGTACATGTACGATCGCTTATCGCGCTTTCTTACATAGTTCATATTCATTAATGATCGGTGAAAAAATTGTTGGCTTGCATTCATTCTTTTAGCAATGCTACTTGTTGAAAAAAAAAAAAAAAAAAAAAAAAAAAACAGATACTCACATACGATTGAGGTGCAATAAAGAACGAGTTTCAATCTTGCATTCATGCTCATGGGCGAATGAAAAAAATGTATTCATACATGAATAAAATCAGGAATGGAACATTTGGAGTGCATGAATATTTTCGATCTCAGTCTGATGGCCTCGTTAGTTATATATTCGTTAGTTTAGTAATTCGTTAGTTTGATAATTCGTTAGTTTGATAATTCGTTAGTTTGATAATTTGTTAGTTTAATAATCACAATAAAGAATAGACAAGAATTTCTCTCACAGAATTTCCTAGTGTAAACGTTGACTTAAAATGCAAATATTATATATACAAAAAAATCACTTTCACGTTTTCTTTTGAGCAAATTTTCAAAATTGTTTATTTATCTATCAACTTTCTTTCAGATCCCAAACTATTTGCTACCACAATTAAAATTACTACTATTTTGTACTACTACTAACAATGATTGAAGCAATAAAAGACTTAATGAATTGACATAAGAACCTATACAGCAAAATAGTAAAAAAAACAAAGTAAAACTTCTAAATCAAAGCGAAATTTCTGAACAAAAAAAAAAAAAAAAAAAAAACGAAAATCAAATAAAGTAAAACAATTAAAATAAGAGAAATAAACAAAAACTTTGAGCTGTAAGCAACATAAAAACAACAAAATAAAAATTTAAAAACAATAACAAAATAAAAAGATAAAAAAGTAACAGCAGCAGTAAGAAACTTACAAAAAAGTTGCCCGTGCAGGAAAAAAACAGCAATTTTTTGAGAAAAGCAACAGAAAAAAAAAAAAAACTTCAAAACAACAAAATGATTTTCTTTAAACTTTGACCAAAAATTTTATGCTTTCCACTCAAAAGGAAGTAAAAAAAATTTTATTTAAAAAAAAAAAAAACAAAATACAAATACACACACACGAACCTTACACAAATATATACACACACACACACATACATAGACTAACCAAACTTTACGCAGACACAAAAGTTTAAAGGTTTTGTTAAATTTCAAAAGGAAGCAGCAAGTATTAAGCGTAAAGAAGAAAGAAATACTTTTTATTTCAATTAAATTTTGCACACATATACGAACATAATATTATAAATTAAACAAAATATTAGGGATAATACAATAAAAATCTGGCTATAACGCCAAATGTAGTTAAATTCTAAAATCATAAACAGAAATTCTAAAAATAAAATCAACTTCGTCGTCATTGCCAAAAAAACAACGGAAAACAACAAAAATACCAAAATTAGCAGCAACAACAGAAAACTTAACGAACCACTTTTTGCAAGTAAGTTTTGCAAAAAAATAAATGAAAAAAGAAAAATTAAACTTAATGGAATTGAGAAATCTGTTGTCCATAACTTTGCAAATTTGCATACATACTATGTACTCGTATATGTGAACTCCTTATGTTAAATGCTTTTTGTGTGTGCTTTTTTGTGCTTTGTCTTTGCTTTTGCTTGTGTCTTCGTTAATTTTATTTACTTTTTTTTTATTTTACAGCTAGCATATTTTTTTTTTTGCATTTTCAACTTGTCACCAATTCATTTTGTTATCATTTCAACGTTTTTTCCTATTGAAAAACTAACCATGTTGCTGTTGTGCTGATTGCTATTGCATTTGTGCCGTTTTAGATCTTTTTTGTATGGGTTTTTATTTTTGTATTGAGTGTCATACTTTCCAATAGGTATAAAGCGTCAAACAGTTCAACCAATCTGGCAACACTAGTGCCATTTAAATTAGTAAGGTTGGCTTATTCACAATGGAAAGGTTAACGTTTACAAATATTTTTTTTTAAATTATCATAATTTCTTGAAATTTGACCTCCAATATCGTGTAATTTGACGCCTATAGACTATTTCCATTGGGGATACATCAATTCCATAGCCTAAAATATTATCGCCGAGATACGGTTCCAGATACTCGAACAAATATTGCAACTGTCGTACCGTTCAAATGTCCGAAATCATATAACATACATTCAGTGGCGTACCGTGCACATTGGACGCCCCCTACCAACAGAAATAGAGTCTGTTTTGAAATTCAAAAAAATTTGTTACTAAAAAAAAATGGTTCTCATTTTTAGTCCTCGAAAACCGTCGCAAAATGAGTTGTTTCACATTAAATTACACAATCACATATTCTCAAATTATTTTCCATTTACTAAAAAAAAGTGCACAACTTTTACAGAATTTCGTAGTTACGCTAAAAACAAAATTTTAATTTCATATTATGAGGGCCATTTTGCCCCCCCCCCCAAGTGGTTGCGCCCGGGGCAGCTGCCTCATCTCTCCTCCCTAGGTAAGCTACTGCATACATTACTTAATGGCTTGAGATTAGGTCCGGTCTTTAACTTTTAGGACTAAATCCGTTAGTGCTGGTTTACATTAGGAAATTATTTTCGAAAATTCTTCTTGCTTGTTGGCAAAAGGGGAGGAGTTCGTTGCACTCTGTGAAGATAAAAAAAGTAAAAAACACCGGAACGGAAAAAATCATTTTATTAGTCGGAGAATAAGCGTCAAAAATTTTTCAATGTAGTGGGAAAGAAAAATTCAATTTTGTAAAAATAAACCTATAAAATTGCATGTAGTTGCATGAAAAATAAATTCAATTCTCTAAACGCAAAAAATAAAAATCAAAGTCAAAATAAACTTAATGACCCATAATTATAGTCGTAAAATATGAGCGCTCTAAGTTAAAAAAAGCATTTACTGACGAGTATCGAACCCACACACTGTGAGCTATGAGTTGACAGTCCTAACCACTTCGCCACGCTGCCTTCTGTATTCTAGATTTTTATTATTCCTTTTGCTCACTTTATCCACAATGTTTTGAGTCAGGGTAATCTATGTTTCAAAATTTTCGCATAATTTAATGCAAGTTTTTCTTTTTTTTTATGGAGTCACTCTATATTTTCGATTTTAGGTAAAAACCAGGTTTTAACTTAGAGCGCTCTTAATTTTGCGACTATAATTCTGGGCCAATGTTTATAATTCAGCTTACAATTTATTTGCTCAACACAAAACAGCTGATAGTTTGAAACTTTTCATGATTTACCAGCAAAAATATTTCCGACTAAATCCTGTAACTTTGATTAAAAACAGACGCTCAATTACTCTCTCAACTTTACTTTTATTTCAATTCGAAACTACGACACCATAAAGAAAAACACCCGATATTTACTAGAGTCATACGACATTTAAGGTTATGGATTCAAAACTATCTTTTTTGCTTATGAACTTTTAAATGGGCCGATTCTGAGGCCGGATTCGGATTCAGCGCGAAATCCCCCATTTGTCAAACATCAAATTCTCGCTGACCTGTGTTATTATTGCTATCAGCTGTGCTTTTGACTCCGTATCTGTGTTCATGTGTATACTCCATAATTGTTATTTTCATAGATTAGATTCAAAAAAAAAAAAAAAAATCACATAATGGCGTAGTCAGGTTTGCCATATGGCCGAAATTGACCCGGCCAAGCCTGGAATTTCATGTTAAAACCCGGGGTCTTGTAGAAATTTAATGAAAAATTTGTGAAAAAACCGTGAATTAAACGATTTTTGTGACATGGACTTCAAAATTTTGTTGAACCAGTAAAAAGGTCAAGATTTTCCCACACCAAAATTTTAAGTTTTTACCATTTTGACTAAATTTTTCTTTATTTTGGAGAAGAAAGACTTGAAGACTAAAAACCAAAATTCAAAATGACGATTTTTGATCAAAGTAAAAATTATGTTTATGAATCAAAAACCACTTTTATTTTCTGTAGAGAAATTAAATATTCTATTCGATTATGAAAAACATTAACTCGAATCCAAAATGACCAAGTTTTGATGGGAAAAGAATCAAACTTCAAAATCATGTAAATAAATTTTGTTATACGAGTATATTCAAAATATAAATCAATCAATGACTATTATGAAGTTATTTTCATATCTGAAACCTTAAACGTTACGGTCCCTATTTGTCAATTTTATTGCATCAATTTGTAAAAATTATTCAACATTTTTTATGTAAAACATTCCACCGTCGCTTTTTTATTGATCATTGTTGCTCTTGTCATAATTATTATTATGTACAAAAACTGTTTAATTAATATGTGTTTTTTCCCGTTTTATTTTAGTATGGAAGAGTATGAGCGCAGACAACGAAGAGAACGTGAAAAATATGAGCGACAACAAATTCAACCAGTTGATCGGGCGTATTCGTTATTTCCAGAACCACGGCGGGTAAATTCAGTTATATCCGCAACTCTTATAGAATTTCAATTTAAGAAATTTTTCTTCATATTTAGGTTGATCCCTCTGAAGTCGATGATCATATCACTTCAAAACTTGGCGTTTACTCTGAGGTGAAAGACTTCATCGGTCTTGGCACAGTTGGCATCTCTTCCTGTGGCCTTCGTTCGCAACAGATGCCATCAAATGCCGTTGCGCCGGGCAGTATGCCACAAAGTGCCCCTGGTGGTGGTGTTATGCCGCTTCCAGGGTCATCGAGAATACCACCACTCCAGCAGCAGCAACAATCACAACAACAGCCGCCACATCATTATCAACAACAACCACAACAATCGCGACAGCCGTATATTAAACCTGCGGACAATAAGCCACCTTATAATGGTCGCGGCGGTTATCCAGGTCAACCAGTTAAAAATGATTTGCGCTCGAGTAGTGGTATGGCACCTCCAAAGGGACCACCGCTAATGTCGTCTTCCTCCAGTCAAATGTCATCAACGTCTTTGCTACAACCACCAGCAACATCAATTATGCCCAATGGTAGGCAAAATTCAGTGGATAAAATTGGTTCCTTGTCCTCATCAACGTCGTCAGCGTCTTTTCTAGGACCACCAGCACCTATGTCGACGACACATAATGGTCGATTTTCACAACCGTCAATACCAAAAATTCGCCAAAAAAATCCACCAGAGGTAAAATTGATTTCATTCCAAATGCATTCTCTTAATTGTGACATAAATATTATTAGTATGTATTGATATTGATCACTTTGCTAAAATATTGGAGTCTTAAGCCAATAGAGCATTGGATTCATTATATATTTACTTAAACGAAGCTAAATATTTCTTATGGATTGATTTTGAGTCGCTGAATACTAATTTGGTTCCCATGTTGTACTATCACGTCACGTTTTTTTTTTAAATTTAAATAAAAAACCATTAAGAAATCGGTTCAAATAGCATAAAGTGATGGAGAAAGAAAACAAAATAGAATTCAATAATATATCCATTCAAATTTTATTTTCAGAGTCAAGATGTTACTCAAATGATTGCTGATATAACAAAAACATTTCGAGCACCATCGAAAATAACTGAAATCGCTGCCACACCTCGTATCACTACTACCGGGGAGAATTACAACTTAAATGGTCCAAATAAACATAAGTACTCTTTTGATCCAATTGGAGCAATAACGCCGATAGCCCCATTAGACACATTCGCATCTATACAGCCTCTGCCTGATTTACCGGTTGCTTTTACGTCAACAGCACCAACATCTTCTGTATCTGCAATATCCTCTTCAATACCTTCGAGACCAAAAGAACCAATAAAACCACTTAAAATTGAAAAATCGGGTCCAACATTGGAGAAGCAAAACTCAACGTGAGTACTAAATGAAATGTTGTAAGTTGTTCTGCCAGAACTAACTTTAGTTGCATATCCAATCTACTTTTTAGATTGGAACATGACTTGGAGTTGTCCGAATCAGATGACGAGCGAAAAAAGCAGTGAGTATTATGAATATATTTCATTAGTTAACATGATAAACAGCTTTGTTTTAAATTCCTTAGCGTATCATCGCCGCCGAATTCCAGTGAAAGCTCTCAAAGTGATTCTAGCGAATCTGGAAACGAAAAATCTATGAAAGATGAGCAACAACACCATCATCATCATCAGCAGCAGCAGCATTTACATCAACAACATCACCGCATGGGTGTTTCTACCTCCTCACTCGGCAGTAACCAAACTAAAAAGAAAATAAGTCAAACAATCACAGCCGGCGGTGGCACCAACATCAGTGGTATACTCAGTAGCAACGCTGGTATTGGTTCAGCCGGATCATCTTGTGCTGCGCCTAGTTCTACATCGTCATCGAATAAGGCACCTTCAAAATCGGATTCCCATAAGTGGCATCTACGCAACTATTTTGGAATAAACTCAACACAACAAACACAAAGTAATTCTTCGCCAAATAGTGCTTCTGGTGTGCCAATGACGCTGCCTGGTGGTGCGCATATTATACCTGAGCCTACGCCAACACCTTTGCCCCTACCATCTGCTTCAGTAGCTGCAACGTCTTCGTCACTTGTGACAAATGTCAAGAATGAAAATATTGTAGAGGACGATGAAGATGATGACGATGATGATGGTGGTGGTGCTGACTCAGGCGATCATCATGCTATTTCTCCTCCTTCTGTTAATGATGCATTTCGACTTCCAGCAGCATTTTCTGCTTCTCGTAAGCCAGAGTTGAGTGTGTTACCATTATCTATGTTGGATAAAATTAAAAAGGAGTCTGATACTCTTTTTCCACATCCCATGACAAATAAGAATATGGTACAACAGCAACAGGTTCCACTTTTAAATGCTGCCGAATTTGTGGCGATACCCACAAGTCAAATAAAAAATGAAGGTGCTCCATCGGTAGTTGGAACGTCACTTATCGCTGGAGGTGTCACTACAGTTACACCGTATAACAAAAGAAGCAGCCCTGCTGCATCTTCACCAGTAGTGCCACCGCATTTACACCATCATCATGGTGATGATATAAATTTTGGACCAGATCTACGACAAGAAGCAAAGAAATATATGCCTCTATCCGAGATGTCATCGGATTCAAACAGTAGTGACGTGAACGAGGCAGTGACGATACCAATGCCAGGTAAGACATACAAATCAAACATTGCGCCATAATTTTTTAGCAGCCACTATGAGGCTCTATTTGCCAACTGGATATCATATCTTATGAATAACATTTCGAATGGTTAACAAAAATTTGTCACAAAGAACATTTTTGTCAAACATGCATAATTCATCCATTTGTTCTTATCATATTTCTTTACGTTAATGTAAACAATCTGCTAAAGCCTGTCTTCTTATAAAAATCGTTTTGAGAAAAAAATCCAATTAATTCGCTTTTTTCTTTATTTATTTCTCTTATTTATAATACTATATTTCGCAGGTCCTGGTGGTACACTTCAGATACCTGGTGTACCTGCTGCTATCACAGCATTGCCACGATCACCTCCACATATGCAGTTAAAGCCCCAAATGCTACCAAACTCATTAACTGTCACAGCAATTAATCCTTCGTCACCTGCTCTATCTAACACTGGCGTTAAATACAAAACAAAGTCTCCATCTACCGCTCAACTGTTGGGCGCGGGTGGTGCGGTGCCACGTTCCAAAAAGAAACACAAACACAAGCAGCTACCTGCTGCAAGCATTGATTCCAGTGATGAAGAAGGTGAATACTCGCAATCATCCTCTGTAGTGGCCAGTGCCAGTGTAAGTCCTGCAATTGTAGGTAGTAGTGGTGGAAATAAATTGCAGCATGCTAGTGAATCAGTAACTGTTGATTCAGCAATAGCTGCTACGGTGACGACAGCAGCATTAGCAAAAAAAGGACGTGGACGTCCACGTAAAAATACTCCCAGTCAGAGTGGCAATATCAGTTCAGCTTCTTCAACAACTACCAAGGGACCAACGTTAACCGCTAAAAAGGATGTCTCATCCAAAAAACCAACGGGTCGTCGAAAAATGTCTCGTCAAAGTTCAGGTGGCAATGCAACGTCTTCTACCGCTTCAACGCCACAAGTAACGCCACAAGTAACGCCTACAAAAGCCACCAACGCCAATAAAAAACCAGCGACGATAGCCTCGTCGGCGTCATCTCATTCGCATAAACAACGACAGCAGCAGCAGCAACAACATAAAAGTAATGAGTATATTGCTACTAGTGAAGACTCATCATCGTCCTCTTCAAGTTATTCCACTTCAAAATCATCAACATCTTCATCAGATAGTGAAGAGGGAAGTGCATCTGACTCTTCGGTAGATGACCACAAGAAACAAAATCGCAATATGACTGCCGCGACGGCAGCAGCAACAGCGGCAGCCATAGCTCCGGCACGTCGTATTGTTAAGCAGTTAAATAAACGGAAATCTTCATTGGATGATGCTGCGGTGGCGCCAACTGCAATAACGTCAGCGACAACAAATAGTGGGAAAAAAGGACGTACGTCATCATCTCATACAACAGATGATGCATTTCGGGATCTTTTAACTACATCATCATCCGAGGAGAGTTCAGCAGAGGATTATGGTGTAATCGTTCCATCAGAATCAGTGTCAAATGTTAATGCTGCAAGTAATTCGATACCACATGTAAATAATTTTAATTCTGGGCCACATAGACAACAAAATCAGCAATCACCATTGAAAGTGACAAATTCCAGTAAAAGTCAAGTCTCAACATCATCTTCATCGACTGGATCCTCCTCAACGTCAACATCGAGTGGGGAAGATCAATCTGACAGCGATTGTGACGTAACGAGAAAGGAGAAGGTGAGCATGATAATTTTTAATCGTTAGGAATCACAATTTTGTTTTGAAGGGATTGTAAATAATCGCAAATTTTCATTATATTGTGACATTTTTGTTAAATGCATAAATATCAAAAACGATCCAAATGATACGGCTATTTTTGAATATAAAAAAAATTAAAAATTTGTATTGTTTTATCAAAAAAATTAAAATTGATAAACTACGATTACGAATTTATGTTTTTGATTTTAAAAATTTTAGAGCTGAGCTAAAATTTCTCATTTATAACATTTCTCATGTATTTTAGAAACTACGCCGCGACAAACCAAAAAGTGATAAAAACAAAATCAACACCCTCTCCAGAATTTTTAATCCAAAAGAAGGTGGTGCCAAAAAACAGGGACAGGTCGTTATCATCGATCAGTCCGAAGAACTACTGGCCAAAGAACAACATCACATGCAGTTGCAACAACAGCAGCAGCAACATCAACAGCAGCAGCAGCATCAACAACAACAGCAGCAGCAATTGCTGCAACAAAAACAACCAAATGCTGGCTTTAAGCCATCAAACCAAGAAAATTTGTCTGCACTGGCAACAAGTGCGACAACTGCAGCAAGTCATAACAATAGTTTTCACTCCTCTTCAACTACTGCAGCAACAACTTTAACTCAATCACAATCGCCACGCCTTACGCCTTCCCATATGAAATCGCCTCGCAATCCAGTTTCAGCCACGCAACAACAACACATCCTCTCGCGTACACCAGATCGCAGCAGTTCCAGTTCCGAACGTAAATTACATCAACGAATTAAAACGCCAACACGTACACCAACTCGAACGCCACCAACTCGAACGCCGCCAACTCGAACGCCACCAACAACGAGAACACCAACTCCAACAGCATCACTAACGCCGCAACACCTAAATTCGTCATCATCAGCAGCCGTAGCGGCAGCAGCAGCAGCAGCTGTTACATCGCTTATTTGCAAAATCGAACTATCCCGCCTGTTGCACATTGCGCCCGAGTGGCATACGAATACATATCGCTTGTACACTGCTACTGCACCGCCACCAGTCGCCGCCAGTCCGCGTACTGGTCGTTTAACACCATCCACTGGCAGTGCCGCTGGACGCACACCCATCTATGATCATGAAACAATATTAAATGCTGATTTACAAGCGACACAACTGAGACTAAAGCCGTCAGCTACAGTAACAGGTGGCAGCGGTAGGAACACGCCAAACACGGCTCCCATCGAACAGCAGCAACAAAGAGAACTGTCGCGTTCCCGTGAAAGTCTCAACGAAATGGGAACAGGAAAACAAAGACTTGACGAAGTTAACTCAAACAGTGGTCGTTTGAGCAGCCGTTCAGTGGAAAGCGTTAGCGGTGTAGGTGGAGGCCTAACACCTAAAGCATTGCCGCCACCACAAATGCCACCAAACGGGTACACAGCACGTGGTCTGAACACATCAGCAACACTTGCTGCCGGCGGTGCTTCGCCATCAGCAACGACCAAATTTATGTTGGGTGTTAAACATGAACACATAAAATATGAACCTGACATCGATACTGCAATGGCACCGACGGCTGCATACTGCACAACTGACACCAAATTTAAAAACAGTTCTGTTGTCAAGCAAGAACTTATACTCAAGCATGACTTTAAACCAGCAACTGCTGGTGATATAATGCCGCCGTCTGAGAAGCAATTGATGATGGCTGTGGACTCACCAAGTGCAGTGCTTAGCGGTGGCGATATTGCAAAGCCTAGACGGAAACGCAGTTCCAGTTCGAGCTCCAGTCCATATAAAGAGAAGAAACGAAAGAAAGAAAAAGACAAGGATAAGGACAGGGAAAGGGAGAAGGATTCTTCGCTAATGTCTAAAGAAAAGGAGAAAGATAAACTGAATAGCACAAACAACAATAATGGTAGTCATCGGGGTACGATAGCCGGTGATGTTGATATG
The DNA here is from genome assembly GCA_949775025.1 of Tricholauxania praeusta. Taxonomy (NCBI): domain Eukaryota; kingdom Metazoa; phylum Arthropoda; class Insecta; order Diptera; family Lauxaniidae; genus Tricholauxania; species Tricholauxania praeusta. The sequence continues at coordinate 126,346,688 of OX459030.1, read as the reverse complement.
GTTGCCGATGTCGGCAGCGAAGTTACCGGCGTGCCACAATCTGAGGTAAGATTACGAATATTATATTTTATTTTATTTCCATTTATTTTTTCACATTAAACTTCCCCCATGAAAGTGTGCATCGTTAATGCTCAAACTTGGGAAACCAAATACAATTTAAAGTTTTTTGTTCACTCTCTTTGTACTAGATTAACTATTGAAAACTATAAATACAACAATTTTTGTTATGTAAATTACAGAAGGAACTACTTTTGGACCAACAATTGCCACCAACAAATCACGATCGGTTAATGGACAAACAATTGTTGGCCGTAACAGCTTCCAGTCAACTACAAAAACCATCACAAGTAACGGTAACAGTACTACATATGCCACCACCACCGCCAACAACAGTTGCAACAATAGCTACAACAACTCCAGCAGCAAGTGTAGAATTACATGAGGAATCTACGGCGACAGCAGTGACAGAATTAAGGTTGCCAGCAACAGCACAATCAAATATAGCACCACAGCATTCTACGCATCTTGCTACATCTGTGGTGCCTCCAGCGCAGCCACAAGTAGTTTATCGCTCTTATTTTGAACGTGATGAAGATGTATTGAGTGATGACTTCAGGTTTGTTTCATTTAAAGTTTCTACTGTAACGCCTGATGACGTATATTTTATTTTATTTTTTTTAATGTTTTACCTTTTTGTAGTAGAAACACAAAATTTTTAGACGAAGCTGTTAATCGCAAACATGCTGCCGACGATGAGCAAAATACTTTTAATCAAGTAACACTCTACTTGGAAGCTGTGGTATATTTTTTGCTATCTGGTGCCGCAATGGAACAGCATCGTACTTCAGAGAACGCAGCATGGACAATTTACAAGGATACGCTAGCCTTAATTAAGTGAGTAAAGTGTGAAAGTCTTATAGCATTATTTGTGTTGTGTCGATATCAAAAACTAATCAAGTTTTGATTAAAATTAATTTTTATTTCTTAAAAAGAATATCGTGATAATTTAAATTGGAGATTGAGACCAAGCATCTAAGGAATAAAACTGAACAAATTTAATCAAAATTGGTCCAGTAAATTTTGCGTGATGCGCGAACATCAAAAAACGGCTATTTATTTATTTCTAAATTAGGATGCAGGTATTTGCTAGTCAAACTATGCAAAAGTAATCTTATTTAATAAACAAACAAAATGCGTTTGGTTTTTCTTTTGAATCTAAATTTAGTCATAGAATGTCAGAATTTCGAGTTCGAATTTCTACATAGAATTGTCATAAAAAAAACATTTCTGGTAAATTCTCATAATCTGCAGTCTTTGTCCCACCTACCATCTGAAATCTATGAATTCTTCTAAATATTTCAAAGCTGAATATAAATTCATCCGCAAATCTGTTTAAGCATGTCAAGATTTTGTGTTTTCTGTCCTTAATCTAACAAAACTTAATTTTTTCAAATTGTTGCATATTAACTATTAACTTATTCCACAAGAAATACGTTTTAGATGGTCGGCAAATTTATGATTAGAATATATGGAAAGCTGGTAGAAATCAAATTCAGCTCCGATTGAGTAGGCTCGCAAATCGTTTATATAAATTAATTATTATATTCTCTGTAGATGACCATTTTCAACAATAATGTCAAACTTTGCTCAAACTTGTATATTATCCGCAGCCAAGTAAAAAATGTTTCTACTCAATAAAGTGAAAGCCTTTCTCAATTATTATCGTTCGAACCATCCGGTGATTCTTATTTTATATTTCGTATAGCTTTGCAGCTTGTTATCGATGTAAACTTTTCCCTAGGAATTTAAAAAAAAGTTGTAAGATGTTTGAAATATTTTTTATTTATTGTGTTTCACTTTTCATTTGCAGATTTATTTCATCAAAATTTCGGCATTTACAAGTCTCATCATCCAATGGCCAACATGAAACTCATAATAAAGTTGCTATTTTAAGGTAAATGGCTGTTATACTCAAAGTTATCAGTAATTTGTATGATTTTAAAATTTTCAGTCTGCGTTGTCAATCGTTAATCTCTTTAAAGCTTTATAAAATGAAACGCACTTTTTGTCGCTCTGTCATTAGCGCTTGCAGTGAATTCTTTAAAAGTGGCAAAGGTGATATTGTGAATGGGAACACACCCTCATCGATATCGCCATCGAATTCAGTGTGCTCACAGGTACATTCTCGAATTTTTGTTTTAAATATAAATTGGCTTAAATTTAATAATCGTTCAGGGTTCTGGTTCGAATACACCACCTGGCAAAATAGTGCCTCAAGATGTACACACTGCGTTGCTGCAACAAAATCAGTTTTTTAGTTATTTAACAAGCAGCCATGATTTGTGGGATCAAGCAGATCGTTTGGTGCGACAGGGCAATCATACTGGTGAGTAGTGCAGTTATGACAAAACATAAAGCAATCAATGTTTCGAATTCCGTAAGGAATTTGAAATTTAAAATAAAAATTTCTCGACATAAAATTTTGCTATTTTACTTTTCTTTTATTTTTCGCAGATTTTTTTATTGCGCTCGACCATGAAAATGGTCCACTCACACTGCACAGCTCCATGTACGAGGTGTTTAGGTATGTGCAAGCAGGTCTAAAGAAACTCAAGGATGCAATGTAACAAACTTACAAGAAAAACAACCACTATGCTTAGCTTAATTTTTTATTTAAATTGTAATTTAACTATTATTATATTTTAATTCGCAAGAAAAGTATAACAAAAATAACTTTTTTCTATGTTCTTGTTACACATGTAAAAAAAACTTTTAAATTCGTTTTTCTTTATACCTAAACAGCCTATAAGTCGATTTAAAAAAAAAAAAAACTATATTGTTATAAAGGAGAAAAAATGTTATATAATGTTTTTAAAGAAAATTTTTAAGGCTTAAACTAAATCAAGCGACATTTACCAACTATTTTTTACTGTTATTTATATTATAGCTAAATATGCATTAGAATTCTATTAAGTCAATAAAAATGATTTTTTTTTATCATGTTGCAAAAATAAATAAAAACTATTTCTTACATTAATGCTAAAAGAAACGAAATTTTTACACTTTCCGTTTAATTTTAAGTGTTTTTTTCTTCTATATAACATATCTTTGTTGTATTTTTTTTTTTTTATTAGTTTCAGTTGTATAAACTTAGGCGCTTTTTATATTTTAAATTTTAAATACAAATGTAACTGTTTTTAATCTTAGTTAATTTTATCTTAATTTTATTAAAAAAATATATGAAAAGTTTTTGCATTGCAACAATATTACTGGGGTAAGAAAAATCAAATAAATATTTTATACATATGTAAAACAAAAACAAAAAATTTATACATAAACTTTATATTAACATAACCAAAATAAAGCAATTATTATTAGAAAATAATAGAGAAAACTTGTATAATTACAATTGCAACAACACACACAGTTTAAGCAAAACAACAAACAATGGATCTAAGTTTTATTAGTTAAAAACTAACTAAATATAAATTTAAATTAAAAATAAAGTACTAACTATATTTTTATTAAACTCAATGCTACTTGCAAGCTAATGAAATGCAAAGAAACAAAAATTTAATTAAATTAAGAAATAATTTACAAAACGGAACTGTTAAGTGCATATTTATTAACTATTTAATGTAACATAAAAACAACATTATTAAGTAAAATTTAAAAGAATTAAAAAAATTAAATTGGAAGTATTGGGTTTTCTTTAATTTATTTATTATGTATAATAGACTTTTTTAATAATAATTTCGAAGACTATCACTAATCTAAGACTTTGCATGCTCAAAGCACTATTCGGTGGAAAGAAATGTTACCGTTCACAAACCCTTTATGCGCGAAATTTCGAGTGATGTCTAAAATTTCTTCTTTTATACATTTTAATTGCGCTTGCAAGATCTTATTTTTATATGACAGTCTTTGATAACGTCCTACTCATTCAAAAAATATGAACTAAAAACTCAACATATTTTTAAATGAGTTACAGTGATATGGTCATTATAAATTTGAGAAGGAAAATGGGTAAAATTGTGTAAGAGCTGGTACCGTGTTTAAAACTTATGAAAGTACAATTATTATTAATTACTATAATTTTTTTAAACGTGGTTTATTGCTTAATAATATTTGTATATGAGAAATTAGTCGCCGCTGTCATATTAATCGTGAACATAAGCGTTGTAGTATTCACAATAGAACTTGTTAATGTGCTCTTTGGCAGCACAGTCTTAAAAAGTTTCTAATTTTTAATAGAAAAAGTTTCATCTGTAGACAAATGGCTTACTTTCCGAGTTATTGCGCGACAGTTTTTTTGTCTACTTCATAACCAGAACCACCACGTTTCTGGCGACTAACGCTTCTTTCGATTATCAGCTATATGCAAAAAAAAAAGAAATTAAGCGGGTAAAAAAGAGCATGAAAAATGCAACGCATTATGAACTGTTAAGTAACATAATTGCGGCTTTTCAATAAAATAAAATTAATTTGTTGAGTGAGCACTAGTAAATCCATTAGACATGTTCAAAATAAGTTCATGTTCTAGAATTTTTCGGGAATGCTTAAAATCCGATAATTTACTCATTTTCAAGTATATCCTCAATCAAAAAAAGTAAGAAAAGCGACCATATGACCAGATATATGTAGTATATATATAATTTTTTTAATTAACTTTCAGCAGCAAATTCAGATAAATTGAAATTGAAATTTTTTTTAACAGAATTTTTAATTGAAATAAAATAAGGTGAGAGGAGGTGTTCATGTTCAGGAATAATATAGTGAATAAATATAGTGAAGATTGTTGGAAACGTCTATCGAATCTACAAGGTGCCACACGGTGTTCAATTCCACTCGGCTTGTAATGTTTCAGAATTAGTATGTAACGTACCACAAATGTGTCATTCGAAATATTGCAAAGGGAACTTTTCCAATGAAATCTAAATAATGTTTTATAATTCATAAGATGAGAGGAGGTGTTCAAGAATAATATACAGCGAAGAAAGATAGTGAAGATTGTTGGAAACGTCTGTCGAATCTATGTACAAGGTGCCACACGGTGTTCAATTCCACTCGGCCTGTAATGTTTTAGAATTAGTATGTAACGTACCACAAATGTGTCATTCGAAATATTGCAAAGGGAACTTTTCTAATTAATGTTTTATAATTCAATATTACGTTTTTTCTATATGCGTTGCATATCTATCATGTTGACAGATTTTCCTGCTGCCGCCCCAAATGTAATTCGAGCATAACGCAGATAAAATAGAAGAATTACTTAGAGTTCGATGACTTAATAAAATAACAGCGGCAAGTGACGCAATGGAATAAAATGTTTGTTTTTGCCCCTTCATATGAAATATTGAGGGTATTCCTCTAAACGCGAAAATTCGAAAAGCGCGAAAACTCGAAAGTTTTCGAGCTTGCTTTCAGGAACACCCCTATCAATACAAACTCGTAAACGATTGAGCAATTGCAATTTGACAGTTTGATCAGTGTTACCGCTGCCATGAAAAAAAATGTATCACACCAAAACGAAAAAATATGTAGAATTAAGTTAATAAATAACAAAACACAAATAGGTAAACAAACAAAAATTCTGAGAATTGCGCTTTTATATATTTAAAAATCATTCTGTTAAGTTTATGTGCCAATTTCTAAAGAAACTTCAAACTGGCAGCAAATTATTTCGACATACGGCAACACTGATTTATTTTCCAACTTTTCGAGGCCACTTGCTCAACTAATTAGCCTCGAAAGTTGAGCAAACTTTTCTTCATACAAATTATTTTCGAGACTCGAAAATGTGCTCAGTTTTCGCAGTTTACGCAGTTTTCGAGGCTTTTTCGCGTTTTCAGGAATACCCTCATTATAAAATTTCTGTAACGTTTCAAATGAAATCAAAAGGTGGACAAAGACACATTGCAGAAAGGTTTCTGAAATGAAAATGAAAAATTTTTGTAAGACCTTGTAAGATTTCATGTGAAAGACTTACGAAACGATACATGCGAATTTGGATGTTAAGAAAAACGTCCGAGGAACAGTTTAGTTAAAAATTTTATGAGTGGCAAAAACAAAACATTTATTAAAAGTGCTTATGACATCAATTTATAGTTTTTTTTTTATAAACTAATTTTTTCTGTATTTGAGATAAATGGCCTAGATGTTAGTTCAAAATATATTTCAAAAGAATAGTGGCTATGTCCACGTAAAACGACGTTATTGCCATATACCACTATGTGCGCTCTTTAGCCCAACTGAATAGGTGTAATACCTTAATGAAAGAATAGAAAAATTGTTTCTTTGAAGCTTTTGACAGTATACTACATGAAAAATGAGTGGGCGAACGGAACGGCATATGTGCATATGTCCAGTTGCTAAAAATGTTCAGAAATCGCAAGAAACTGTTTACGTCACTGAACTGATCAGAGGAAAACCTTCACTTTGGTATCAAAAAAGTATGACATCCTAGTGGCTTTTTGAAGTGTCTGAGATTGAATTTACTTGAAGCTTAATGTAATAAACAAAATTCCATCAAAAAACTTAAATCGACTGACCATGGACATGTGCCATTCTGTTCGTCCACTTCTCAAATATGGTTTCGTTCTTAATATTTTACAAATTGCCATTTTGTTATTATTTGATGATATATGTATAATGGTGATAAATGTGGCAGATCTAATATCAAAAGATTTGAATTGAGAATTTTTCGCCGTTTTTTGAGCGAAACATGTTTTATTTTTTTAAGTTACATTTAAGACTTTAGTAAAATTTTTAGCCTTCATTATTTTTATTTAATGTTTAGAAGATTTAGATTTTTTTTAAACATTTTTCCTAACATATTTCTCTATATGTTTCGAATATATGTATGTATGATATATTGTCTTTCGACATATTCAACTTATTTTTATTTCGACATTTTTCGAATTCTTCAACATTTATCGCCATTTTTTCATTTTATTTTTTAAATCACTTAAATACAAAAACAAAACTACACGTGCAAAACAATATATAATTTTTTTTTTAAACTTCTTAGAAGCCGACGTACCTCTAAAGTTCAAATTTTTTATGTTGACGTGTATTATATGGGGTCTTTAGTTGTCGGCATCTTTAAAAGATTTTTTAAAAGAAAAAAATATTTGATCACCCTCAACCCATGCAGGAGGAACATGCTCAAATTGACAATGACCACAGGTTTGAATCGGTCATGGTTAGCCCCATGTTTGGCTTACCAGTGTCAGGCCCCAGATCAGGTCAGCAAGGGCTAGGGCTAGCCTATGTTTGGCGTTTCAGTATTATAATTGTGAGCCAGATTTGAGCTAACCACTATTTGGCCAGAACATAAAAGCCAGGGTTGAGTCAGACTAAAGAAATGTGGACCAGTAGTTGGCCCATTGCTTTTCCAACATGGTATAAAAAAAACACCAAAGTTGGTAAGGATTTCTTTTGCAAATACAAAGAATTAATAAAATGTTTTGGAAATAAAACGAATGCAATGAATTGTAATAGCAGCTGTGCCTTGAAAAAAGCCAATTTTTTTGACGAATTATTTGAAGTGAGCTTTATTATGCTCTAGATGCATTTGAAAATTTTCGTTTTATGATGATGGCCACCACCAGTATGTTCGAAATGCTAAATAAGAGATAAGATAAGAATATGAAAATGACACAAATGAAAAAGTTACACAACTAAGAAAAATACATACATACTATATCTTTTTATAGACAAATAGTTCTTTATCGATCGATCGAAAACACTTTCGTCTACTCTATCTAATAAATTTAGCATTTAAAATCAAGCATTTAAAATAATAGTAATAATTCAAACGCAATAAATCATTAAAATGGATTTTTTTTTCCAAATACACCCAAAATTGTTCATTTAATATTTGTAAACAAATTGTGTAGAAAAATCAATAACATAACATGTAATAGCTATTTACTTACACGGCATGTAACGTCTCGGAAACCTTTCAGAAATCTTTCCCATGAACTCATAGCTTCAGATACATTTCAGAAAGCTTCATTTTCATTTCAGAATGAATTTGCTTTCTGCAATGTTTCAATGTCAGATTTTTGCTTTTATTTGAAACGTTTCTGAAATTTTACAGTCACATATCATGATGTGTTGCTAAAACGTTACAGAAACCTTGTAAGTTGGGAGCAAAATGAAAAAAATATTTATTATACATACCATCGAAAAATATTAATTTTTGGGAAAATACAAAACATCAAGTGTAAGTTTATGCCTAGACTTACAGATAAAATCTAAATCAATTTTTTTTGTGAAAAATGTCAAAAAACTCACTTTCGAATTTGTTTTATTTTTTTTTTTTAAACAAAACCTTATGAATACATAGTAAGAAAATATTTAATTGCTGATTTAGTTGTAATTTTAGTAAATACAATTGTGCATTATCTGAGAAGACAACAACAAACAAAAACAAGAAAAACAAACAACAAACATAACAACAATTCGTTACGCTAACGAAAGCTTAATAATAAACTAAAGCATTATATAAAGTCTAAAAACAGATCCTTAAAGTATAGTAAGTTCTTAAGCGTAAATGCATATACATACATAAATATAATGATATATTTTTTAATAGGAAAAATCAATAGATTTTAAATGCTATAAATCAACAAAAAAAAAAACTTAATCAATTATACAATTAAAACCTTATTATATACACCAATAGTTTGACAAAGAAAACTTAACTTTAGGCTAGCGATATTTGATATAAAGCGAACAAAACTAAACGACAACAAATTGTAAATTACCATAAAAATAAATGCATAATTTTTTTTTAATTTTAAGATAAAAGATATAAGCTAAAATGTAAATTTAAAGAGTAATGTTTGTAGCAACAAATACATACATAACCATGTGAGTATAATAAAAATTTACATACAATTAATTACAAAAGTCATTGGCACGTACTATACATACATAGTTATATATTATACATATAATATCAAAGCGCGTCGAAAAAACCGCATGTTCTTGAATTCTACGGAAACGTGAACGCGAATACTTATGTACACCATTAGAGGAATATTTCGTAAAAAAGAAATTGTGTTTAAAATTTTGACAAAAAATTTAAGAAAATATTTATTTTTTAATTTTAAAAAAATGTTTGTATTAATTTTTTTATTTATATTTTGTTTTGCCTTGTTGTTCACATAAAAGATATTGGAAATAATTTTTTTTGCTGCTTTTATCCGTATATAATGCAAAATTCAAGGATCACTACCCATTCGGCATATAACGTATCAGAAAGTTCCAGAAACATCACGTAACGTTGCAGAAATGTTTCATTTGAAATGTTGCAAGTGAAATGTTACAGACAACTTTCTGATATATTTCCATTGCAATTTTTCACCTGCAATCATTCTGAAAGATTTCAGATTCAACGTTTCCTGAACATTTCAAATGAAATATTTCTGCAACAGTTCAGTAACACATCATGAAATGTTTCTGTAACGTTTCAGAAATGCTTCAAATGAAAGCAAAATTTGGACATTGAAAAGTTGCAAAAATCTTTTTGAAATAAAAATTAAACCTTTCTGAAACGTATCTGAAACTATGTTAGGCTTCATTTGAACGATTTCTGAAAGGTTTTAAAACGTTCTACGCCGAGTGTATCTATTTATTTTTATTGACAATCAAAGTACATTGTTCCCTGTTATTAATGAAATAGATTGTTCAAATTACTTCCTCCGCTAGCTCGGCAGGCTATCAATCTTTTACCAAAATTTTAAATAACTTTTTCGAATTCAATTCTTGATTTTTTTTGCTCGATGATGTTGTTTTTGAGGCGTTGAATAGTTCGAGGTATGATATTGTTAAAACTTTAGGAGTTGCCGAAGGCTTCAAGAACATGCGATTTCTTTGACGTGCTCTAAGCTACATGTAGTAAACAAAAAATTAAAATAAATAATTTACATACAATTAACAATTGTACTTTATAATATAAATACTAAGCATATAATAAATAAAATAATTAATAATTTTTATATTTCAAAAATGCAATGAAAAATCAAAGTAACATCAACAATTTAAAATTAAGGGAAGCAAAACTAGTTATAAATTTAGCTAATTTAAATATATATAATTTTTAATTTTGTTGTTGTTAATTTTATTTAATTGTGTTTAAGTTTTAATTGACTTTGTTTATCTAGTATATATCTATAGTTATACAGAATTAAATTAAATTACATGTAAAAGAAAGAAAAAATATAAAAACACCGATATATATTTTTATAAAACAGAAAGTATGAAATAAAAAATACTTAAGAAACTCAACCAACATTGTATAGCCAATATTAAGTATACATTAATTATAACATGAAATAGTATTTAATTTTATATTGTTAATTTTCATTCTATTGTAGTTATAATTATTGTATAAACTATATTTTGTACAAAGTAACAAAGAAGGAAATTAAACCTAGTAATTAAATCTTTAATTATAAATTACGTTAATGAAAATGGATTTGTAAAGCAAAAGCAAACAAAAACAACAAATTACTGCAATTACTTACGTAGTTGATAGTTGAAAAGGGAAAGTCAAAACAAATTATTATGAAATAAAATAACATAAATCTGAAATGTATTTTTATTTCGTCCTGGAAATCAATCATAATTTCTAATTTCTCTACACAGTTTCCATTGAGTTTAATATATTTCTTAAGCTGACGGATTGATGAATGTCAACCTATCAAAATATTTCACAAAATCGCCTTTCTGGAGCTTCGGAGTTTTGATATTATTTGCATTAATTACTTCCGTAATTCTACTGAAGACTACCAACTCGGTACGTAGCATTTCATGAAGTTTCTTTTACATGTAATCATTCTGACGTGTTTCTGAAAGGTTTCAAATTCAACATGTTCTGAACCTTTCAAATGAAGTCTTTGTTGCAAATGTTTCAGAAACACATCATGAAATGTATCTGTAACAATTCAGAAACGTTTTAAATGATAGCAAAAAACGAACATTGAAATATTGCAGAAAGCTTTCTGAAATTAAAGTTAAAGCTTTCTGAAACGTATCTGATATTATGCATTGTGGGTATTTTCCTTAAATTATAATTTTTTGTAATTAATTAGAAATCACACAGCGCTCAATTTGGAATATGAGCTGGAGGACTATCATGTTGTAAAAAATATCCACGTTGTTTTTTTTTTTGGATTTTCAATAATTTTTCGAAAACTTGTGGTAATTAATTTTCAGTATACCACATATTAGTTACCGTCTGATTAGCTTACAGTAGCATCCGTACGGTGCCGTGACATAATCCCACGGACATAATCCCCATTTCGTAAATGGGAATTATGTCCGTATGTATTTCGTAAATGGGAATTATGTCCGCAAATTATTCGGACATAATCCCCATTTTTGGTATGGGGATTATGACCGCAAAATTTTCGGCCATAATCCCCATAAAAAACGGACGTAATACCCAAAGCTAGGATTAGCCTATAATATATCCAACACCTAGTTTGCTAGCCACAGTAATTTTACATAAGAGTAGGGGTAAGTGGGCGGCCTTCGGCCGCAGCTCAGGATTTAAGACTCCCTAAAATCCAACACCGGCTTCTCGGAGGATTTCGGCCGCGGATCAGTCTATAATATATCCAACACCTAGTTTGCTAGCCACAGTAATTTTACATAAGAGAGTTTATTTTTTCGGACATAATCCCCATTGAAAAAATGCGGATTATGTCCGTGGGGGCTATGTCACGGCACCCATCCATACATCAAATATTCAACCAAGTAAATTAAATCGACATCACTTCCGTTTCCGACTTTTGCTGTCTTTTTTTAAGGTTGAAATCGTAACACAGTCAAAAAAGTATTCAAACTCAGTTCAGCAGCTATCATAACCAAGGTAACATATGTTTTGGCAGTTGAAGATATCGGGTAGACCTTATAAATTCTTTCTCCACTGAGAAATGTTCTATCTGGAATATTTATAGCCGTTTGGAAGCAAAATATCGCATATTCGCTCCATATGCAGGGTTGCCAAGTGACCGCTTTTGACAGGGACAAGCCTTTAATTACATGTCTAAAAAAAAAAAATTTGTGGATTTTTGTTATACCAACTTACATTTTTTTAACGGCCAACTTGGCAAACCTGTACATGTGTAATCGTGGAAACTTTGTACTGGCTGTGAACTGACGTCGAAACTCATAGGGAATGACAAAAAATATTAGCAACTTAGTCGGATTCCGAACACATTGCTCAAGTACCATTTAGTAGGCTTCTCTCCGTATTATCCTGGAACAAGTAAGCGAGCTTGCATGTATGCTTCGTCAACTTTACAACAGACTTCGGATAGCACATATAGATGCTCATTTTGAAACGTAGTTAAAACTAGCAATGACACCAAAAACACACTTCCCCTAAATTTTAATATACAAAATGAGAGCCAAAATTTTGTTTACTAAAAATATCAAAATTTTCAATTACAAAGTACGAAAAGCAAAATGGAACATTAAGTTTTTTTTTGTCCTTTGTGAACATACAAAAAAAACATGTCCTGTGTGCGCAAAAAATTTTAAAAGTTTTTATCAGCACAATAAAAAATGTTCTTATTGAACACACTGTTTTTAGAGATCGCCATCGCATTCGATTGGCAACGCGCGCCGAAAAAATGTGTAAAAGAGGAAATCAAAAACACGTAAAATTTTAGGAAAAATACGTTACTCCATTCGTTTTGATAGACAGTTTGAGTAAAAACATAAAATGCGTTAAAAGTAAAGCAAATAACAAATCAACCGATAAAGAAAGGAAAACGCAGAAAATGGGGGAATGACCTTAAAAACGCGCCGGAGGAACAAGAAAACACAAATGGCGGTAAGAATTTTAAAGTGACAAGTGTTCGTGAAACTAAATGTAAATTTAATTAAGGCTTTTATTATTAATGGACCCAAATATGAAGCAACAATTTGAAGGATTTCCACCAACAATAAGAACACAACAGCGACATCAACATCACCAACACCACCAACAACAGACACCACTTTTGCCTCAGCCACATTTTTCGATTAGCGTCTTCAACAGTTTTGGTTTTTACCCTCCGTTAAATCCACAAAATCCACGTAACACTGCTGTAGCAGCAGTTCCTTATTTATCACAAGCTACGCCCACACCGCTGGCACCAGCTTCAGCTGCAACAGGTTTGTTATTGAATTCCGCATCCGCACATCCTTCGTTGATCGCAACGCAACCTACTGCAGCAACGGCAATATCTGCGAACAACAACAGCCAACTTGGCGGCTTTGTAGGCACCGTTACGTCTGTTGCTTCCGCTGCCGCTGATATTGCTACTGACGCAGGCGCAGCAGAATATAATCAACAAATGATGCATTTTCCAAGGCCAATGTCACGTGGTTATCCGGAAAATTCCACTACATCGGCAGTTTCATTGGAATTTCCACGTTATGAGAACGATGAGCCAACACGTGGTCGTGGTGCGCTTCTCCAACAGTTTCGTTACGTTGTTGATCCAAAGTGTGTGAAATATTTTCCTTTGCCACCGAATTCAGATTCAGAGGATTTTAACAGTAGCATGTTTAAGGACGACTTTGAGGAAGGTGACAGTACCTATTTGGATACATCTACGTCGATGGTAATGAGCAGAGATAGGGAAGAATATCATAGGGAAGAATATCACAGGAAACGGTAAGGTATGTTATCACCGTTTATTTTGAAGTTCAACTTTAAATTTGAATTTCAACTTTGTTGAGGCTTTTTTGATTTGGATAACTTTGTGACCACATTATAAACTGTCGATTTTTCAATAATTCGACGAGTCTATAATTTATGCTAGCTTAGCTTCACAATTTATGTATGTAAGTGGTTATCCATGAATATTTAAATAATATATATAGGACCAGACTTAAAAACATTTCTTAGTTTTGTCATATAAGCCTTTGTTCGACGCCAAAAACCCGATATTTCAACGAATGGAATTCTTAAAAATTTATTTAATTTCAATCAAATATCCAACAATACCCATTTTAGCGTCATTTATAGTAATAATATCAAATTTTTATAAAACGATTTCTAAAATTATTATTAATTTTCAAGCACATCTAGGATAGCCCTTAACTCTGCTGTACCACTTATTTTATTTGCAAGTTAAATACAGATAAAATATTCTATTAAAATATCAGCCTGTAACTATATTGCATTCTGTTTTTTAAATCATATTCCGGGGATCATATTGCGTGTTAAGGCTACGCCTTACATATCGACGAGTGCCTTTTCCACCAAAACAGACGATCTTACTCTCATCACTCCACTTAATGTTTCTCCACTTTGCTAGTGGCCATTCCAAGTACGCGTGCGCAAAATCCGATATTTTGTGATAAGTACTTTTTGTTTTAACAATAGAACTCGTCGTGGATTCTGGGCTCTCAAATTGTTTTCCCTGAGTCTTCTTTTAACGGTTTCTACACTCGCTGTTACATTATGTACTTCCTTTGCCGTATTGCACGATTCACGCTTCCGGTGGACATGGAAGGCTTTCGTTCTTATTTATTTGTGTCTTTCATAAACCACGATTGCTATGCGCTCGAAGTGCAACATTTTTGTAGTTGTTACACTTTGTTCAAAAAGTAAATGTCTGTTAATTTGGAGTCAAGTTTGGCTCTTTTTGCCACTGCACACCCAACCTTGCTTTATTCCATAGAGGTTATTTTACTTTATTATCAGGTGGGTTAGGTTAGGTAGGTTTACTATCAAGTTTTCTTTAATTTTGAAAATTATTTTACTATGGAAATATATAAAAGCTGCTATTGGAAAATGGGACAGCACAAATTTTGTAATATCAATTGGTATAATACAACAAAAATTAAGTCATTGAGCCTTAATTTCTGTGTGATCTTATAAAGTGTGATTTTTATTATAAGTTAAATCCGTTCTTTTAAAATTATTGTTTTATTATTTTAATTGAACTGAAATAAAACAAACTGCTTTAAAAAAATATTTAAAAATAGCTCTCCCTATGGTTCTAGGATCAAAAGTTTCACTGAAAATATTTAATTAATCAATAATTAAAAACGTGAATGAGATCAATAATCGAACACTCTAAATATGATTTGTTACGCTTTCTGCCTGTATGGGAGGTACCACGCCTACTTGATAAAGCTGGCACACGTTTTGCTAAATATTTTTTTTTTGAGGTTTCAAAATCTAATGACAGCTTAATATTGTTTAGACTTTAAGCATTAACAACAACAGTAGTCTACGTTTAGCACACACACTCGCACCCCCCATACACTGATATACACACGTGCCTTTAATAAATACATGCAAATATGGGCGAACGAGTTCAATGGTCTTTTGACACAAATGATGTCAAGTTGGGACTTGGCTGATGATTACTCGTATTCGTTTTTTTATTTTTTTATTCATTAGTGCATTACACTGCGTTATTACTTTGGGATATTTGGTAGGATTGGATTGGTTTTGTCATTGGCTTCTACGTCTGTTTGTGGGAGAAAACAGAATGAATTGTTTGTTTGGGTTTTACTGCAGCTCGCCCGAAGTTGTAAAAACTTTTCCTGTTAATTTTTTTATTTTTTTTTTCTTAATTTAACTGCAGCAACGATGGCGTCGACGTAGCAACTTTGTCGTTTTGCCGACAGTGCAGAATAGAGAAAAGTGCCGCCAGTGCTGTTTTTCTGTAGTTATTTTTGCTGCTGCTCCAACCTATCCCAATGTGCTCAGAGAAAATGCAAAAAAGCTGCATTTCCTTAAAAATGCTCCAGCAAATAAGAAAAAGTTTGAGAGAAATCATCATAACGCTAGTTTTTCTTGAATGGCTATGATGAGCGATATTTTTGATGAATGACTTAAAAGAGCATTAACGTTGGATGCTGTATAGTTAGTTATTGTTTTTTTTGTATATTATATTAAATTTTATATAAATATTTTATATGAGAAATATGTCCAAAAAAAAAAAAATTAAATGTCTAAAGCCAAGCATTGCAAATTACAAAATTTTGTACTGTCATTTGTATAGACTGCGCCAATTTTTTTTTTTAAATTTTCATTGTATATTTTTTGGGGCAACCATTATTTATATGATCAACATTTTTGCATGTTGCTCAAAATTCTGCAAATTTAATTAAAACCAATTTTTGAAAACAACGAAATTTTGGTATCGAAAAAGTTCATATTGCTGCTGTTCTGCGTATTATGTATGCGCTCTCTCTGTTTCTCATCATAACAGCACTGCACTGCACAACCAGGATATGCGCTTTTTTAAAATATCCTTGTCGCTTGCAATAAACTTAGCGGCCGCCGTTAGCCAGAGCCATTTAGTTCTTGCACTCTCTGAACGCAAGTTGTATTTTTCGGTGTACAATTTTTGTTGAAAGCAGTTTTCAAAAAAAAAAAAAAAAAATAGATTTTTCTCACTGCATACATTTTAAATCTTGAATTCAAATTGTAGCTACATTAAGTGAAGTGCATATAGTTAAATAAAAAAGAAAAGTTTTGTTGAATTTGTTTATTGCTCAACTCTTAAAAACAAGTGACTTCCATTAAAATTGAGTTTTTAAACACAAGTAATAATTATTTACCATATAAAAAAACCTCTAAGCTTGCAAATCGTCCAAATCATTTTAAGTTTATGTATAAACCATTAATTTTCGTTTTACTGAAAGCCGAAAAAAATTGTTTTTTATTTTTTGCACACACCCAAACCTAGCCCAAGATTTTCACAATGTATGCTTTTCTTGCTGCAACTTCTCTATCCTTTCTTTTCCATTTCATCAAGCTGACCTAAAGCCGCCCACAATTTAAATACATACCGCTACTGCATATAAACTGTATTTAACTTGTAAATATACGCTAACTCATTCCTAGCTATACTTTTTGCTTCCTACTTCTGCACTCTTCTATTCGTCATCATGTTCATACTTACTATTTTCTACTCTACTCTAGTTTTGTTTATAACAACTACTTCGCTTTGTATACATGATGATATATATTTTTCCATTTAAATTTTGTACTGCATTTAACCCACAATTCTACAACTGAGATTCCCTATTTAATGCTGCTCGCATATGCGCCCGTTCTACGTTCTTCATGACATTGTTTTTGCATTACGTGGTACACATTATGCAGCATATTTTTAGGCGCTGCAGCAAATGCATCTACTGCATACATTGCAAACAGCTGCTTTTGCCGCACCTTAAAATTTTAATAAATTTTTTTCCACAGTATCAATTGTTTGGAATTTTTTTAAGGTGTGCCTATAGTTTTTCCTTTCTTTTTTATGCCGGAAGTAATTATAATACTGAAATTCTTTTGTAGTATCCTATAATTTGTGAGTGCTTTTAATGTGATTTTCAGAACCTACCACACAATAATTGTATCGATTTCTGTACATACTACATAGTTTATTTGTATTTTACCTTGCATTTGAGTCCATTCAATTTGAAACTTTTGTTTTATACGTTACTGCATCCTCTTTGCAATTTTGTGTATGTACCTATTTTTATTTGAAATTTGGAGGCGATGATGATTTCTGTGCAGTGGCGCCACTCAAGCTCGTTTTAAATACAAGTACATACATTTGGGTAATGGGCATAAATATGATATTTTTCAGTTTAATAAGTGTGTGTTATAAAATAACAATAAAATAAATTATAAGTACATTTTAAATAATTAACAAAAACCTTGTCGTGAGGTATTGAACAACGTTTTTATTTAAACAAACGAATATATAAAAAATCTGTTTCTCAAAGTCAGCGGCATACTTCAAGGACATTCAATTGTGGTGCGTATTTGAAAACTTTTGCTAATCTTATTTCATTTTCATTTGATTTGTTATCTAGTTATAAAAATTATAGTTTGTAAGCTCACTAGTTAAGTATGAAGAATTGTTAAGTGTTAGCAATTATTCCGTTGTCGCATTTTTTCATACTTATTTGTATGAACTTTAATTTTCTCAAATTCTGAGATCAGTTTCCAGTCCAAAAAAACCGAATATTTGAGTGACAAATTTCACTGTAACTTTGATCAATTCACTTAAGGTAAAATACACCTCATGCAGAGACTTTTTTTATTGAATTTCCATTACTTGACCAAAGTCGAAAGTCAGACACAAAATCATCTAGTGCATGTTTTCTTTCTAGCTGAATATTTTAAATATGATTGCCAAATAAAATAATTATCTATAAATTGCAAATATGGCTGTACAAATTTGTTCAGCGGCTTTTTTCTCCAACGCATGAAAAGACGATGAGGAAATTTTTTTTTCGACAAATCGGTTAAAAATATTAAAAATTTCGCTTCTTACTTACAAGCTTAAAAATATGCTAGTACCTTTATTTTATTTATTTTATAATTGACACTTTTGTTCTCATTTAAAATATAATTGCATATTCTTAAGCATCCATTAAAGTTACAAGATGACCCGCGGATTGCGTTGTCTTAGTTACATAAATGCAGCAGTAACTTTGCATCAAGTATAGATGTTTAAGGAGTGCTACTTGAGTATATGTACAAATTATATGTATATGAGCATTTCCACGAAAACAGAAGTTTTTGTCCCGTGCGACACCTTGGTTTTTTGCAACTATCTTGAAAATGAAAAATTGCCCAAATTCAACCTTAGCACCAATTATAAAGCTAATTAGGAGCTATAAGTTAAGCCTTTTGTCAAAATAAAAATCCGTTTTATTTTAACTTTTTTTTTACTATAAATGTGTTCGACGGTCGAACGGGACCCATGGAAATGCCCATATGTATAATATAGTTTGCATTTTCCCGTACTCAAGATTTTGAAAAGTTTAATTTTTAAGCTTTTGAATTTTTTTGCGTAATACGTTCAACCTAATTGTCAGTTTTTTACATTTCTTATTTGTTTTTAAATCAAAGGATAATAAAAATGCTAATAACTAGCATATATTTACTTTTTCGTCAAAAAAACTGCAAAATTTCAATTGCTTTCACAAAGCTATTAGCTTTCTTTTTAGTAATCGAGTAGCTCAAGTAAATTCATTGATTTTGGGGGGGGGGGGAGAAGAAATGAAAACAATCTAAAGACTGTGATAGATTAATGTTCGTTCCCAAATGTTAATGTTCCCAAAAAATTGTTGGTTCAACGAAAAGCAAGCTCCAAGTTTTAGGTTTCCTTTTTTTTTTTGTATTATTTGTGGTTAGTCTTCATTGAATCATCATTAATCGATTAATATTGTAAAAATTTAAAATTTATTGCAGGAAGGTGACGGGAAAACCTCAAGCAGTATAAAAACTGAAATTATTGAACTTATGAATGAATTATAAAGAAAAATATGTCTCAAGAATTATACATCATATTAGCATAACGTGACCATATGATCCGTGGGACTTATGAAATTGAGTGAGCTACATATTCCTTATGTAAACCACCACATAAATTCAATGATGCAGTTTATTATGTTCAAAACCCAACAAAAAAACCACAAAAAGTGGTTTGAAACGTACACTTCTTTCCAAAACGCACCCGTCTTTTGTTGTTCGTGTTTGCTGACAAATAACCCTAAACGTTCAGGTCGAATTTTAAAAATAAGCAACTCTATTGATACAGTTATAAAAATTAGCGCCTAAACTTAAGCAATATAAACTGAAATTTTTTATTTGTTGGAAAAGAAAAATTTTCTTGTTTGCATATTCTTAGGAGCCCATTATTACCGCAGCACAATTTGAGGGTAGTATTTCCTAATACGAACATATATAGTATATAAGTTTACTAAAAATTTTAAGAGAGGATTTATTCCGCGGTTTCATTTCACGACTGCTGCGTTAACGTTTACGATAACTTAGCAGTGTCACTGTAAATGAATTGTTTTGCTTTTCTCTTGCAGCTCTTATTAAAATTTTGCTCTCAACACAGTTTGAATTTATTTGAGTTTTAGTTTTAACACACTCTCTTTCAACATCTACCGGCTGCACATTTTTCTTTGGGGTGCATTTAATTCCATTTTGCACTTAAAAACAATATATATATGCATCATGTTGTTGGTCTATTTTTAACATTGTTGCACGTTTTTATACTGCCTGCTGTAGTAGTAGTAGTGTTAGTGGTAATAACTGCTTGTGCTCTTTATTTTTATGCAACTGTCTCGTCACTGTCTATTCCAGTTTATGTTGTTTTCTTCAACAACGTCATGTTTTCGTTGAAATTGTGACTTTTTTTCTCTTTTCATAATCAACAATAATAGTAACAATAACAATAATTTCATTCACCTTTAGTGGCTATTGTTGTAAGTGGATTGGGTGGTGGGTGATGATGTTTTAAGCATGTCAACCGCTTTAGTTTTTTTAATTTCTCATTTCGTTAGTGAAGTTGAAATCGTAATTTTTATTGTTAAACAAGATTGATAAATAATTTTGTATAGCTGTGTCTATTTTTCGTTAGCAAGATATTCTACTAGCTCGAATTGCTTAATTAATTCGATGCTTTTGAAAATATGCACTAAAACCCATTTAAAAAAAACTCGTAATCATTTTTAAGTTAAAGACCTCACTTTTAAATATCGCAAAAATAAATAAAGCCTTAAAAAAAAGACTAGTGTAGTCACCTGTGCCTTGATTAATGAAGCTTATTTATATTCATAGTTTCACCCGATATTTCACCATCTTCAGTGGTGCTGTCAATATTTATTATCGATAAGCTTTATTCACATAAAGTTTCACATTTATTTCGCTTCAATTAAAATAATAAAACAATAATTTAAAAAGAACAGAATTAACTTATAATAAAAATCACACTTCAGTAATTAAGGCTTAATGACTTAACTTTTGTTATAGTTATTATATACCAGTTGATATTACAAAATTTGTGCTGTCATATTTTCCAATAACAGCTTTTATATATTTCCATAATAAAATAATTTTCAAAATTAAATAGTCCCAGAGCCGGCTGTAGAAATGTCGAGTGTATGAGATTACAGGATGGGATGCATGCCAAATGATAAAGCTCAATGAGCCTAAATAGAATATCTAGGGTTGCCGTGCCAAAGCCTGTCCCGATGGCAGAAAATGCCCGAATTTTAGCCAATTTTATTGTTCTAATTGAAACTGTAGTGTATAACAGCTCGAAATGTCGAAAGTTTTTATTTAATCGTTACTCTTTATTGAAGACACATATACAAAATGTTTGGGATACCCTGGTATGCTGGGTGTATGTTTATGTATAATTTTTTGGCTGTAGACACAAAGGTTAAAGGATCGATCGTTTCCCTATTTTTTCATATATGAAACTGTATGGGTAAATTCTTAAGGGTTTATAAGTTCGCATGTGGTATCCAAATTATATACCATGCTTTCGTGGTTCTTTATAATAATTGTTCACTTACATACATATTACAACTACTTTTTATCATATCTTTTTTATTATCTCATTTACAAATGTATCTTTTGTCTATTTCCTGAAGTTATCAGCTTTGAAAAACAATCAATAAATTGATAAACAAATGGCATTTCAACCCCTACCTTTTTTTGAGTTGGGATATGATAAAATAAATAGGTGAATAATGCGACATGTATTTTGAATTTAGCTTAACTTGGCACGTGTCTATATCAACATATGGTAATTTTCCTAAATATTATTGATTTCACCATGATATGTTGAATTAATTTCGCTATCTTCTAGCTAAACTGACTATTATTTATCGCGTATTTTTTCGGCATTGCTTACAATTGAAATTCCTTTTGCTTTTCACTATAAACTTCTATATTCACCTTTCATTTCACTGTGGTGAATTTTTTCGCTTCCCCATTTTGATGTACTTATTTATTTTTATTTTAAATACGGCTGCTCTTATGTTTTTTTTTTTGAATTTCTGTTGTTTTTGCGTTTTTTGTGTTGCTTTTTTAAGCTTATTATTTTCTACATACGGCATTCGACGATGGATTCTATAGAATGAATTTTTCCCCAAACATTTTCCTTCACACAATTTTCAGTTTATTTCTGTTCTGTTGCGTTGAAGGAACGTGTTTTTCTTCTTTCAGTTGATTTTTTCCTTAATTTTTTGAGTTTTATTTTAATTCAATTTGGTTTACGTTTTGTTCGGTTTTATTTCATCCAAAAATCTACAAAATCTACAAATTAAAAAACATTTTAGTTTACAAAAATAAACCAATGAAATTAAACTTTGTTTAAAAATTAATTAAAATCGCTGCCTAATTTGCAAAATTTGATTATCAAATTTTCTGTTTTTAATTTTCAAAAAGTGAATTTTTGTTGCTGTAAGGTGGAAAAACTGTGTCATACCTAAATTGCTAAGTGTTTCGTAATCAATATCACTTTTATTGTGTGCAAAAAAAGAACATTTAATTCTAATTTGATTTCTTTTTTCAACTTGTGTTTTTCACTTCTTAAATTGAGACATTGTGTTTGATTGCTGCAAAGCCAAGTTCAAACCTAACGATAGATTCGACAGATCTGCTATTCTTTTCTTAAAACAAATGAAATACATAAACCTACGTAACTTTTATAAAACTCTTATTGTATAAAAAAAAAGAAAAGGTATTTTTTTACAATATTCGATTTTTCATTATATTTTATGTAAAGGATTTATATAATTCATTGTTTTTTGAATTTTGCTGCCTTGCTTTACTTCTAATACTATAACCTCAAATCATATTTTAATTAAAAATACTTCTTCTGCACGTTATGCGCCGCCACTCAGCTAAATATGCCGATTGCTCTCTTGATATTCATATTTCACATGAATTCTTTCTATTTTTGCATCATGCTACTTTTGAAAATTGTAAATATTTTGGTATTTAGCCGCTTGCGTCTGTTGTTGCTTCTCTTTTGATATCTTTGAGATATATGTAAATCTATATGAAATAGTGGAGAAAGCAAATAAGTGAAATTGCAGAAATTTATAAGGCGTTAAAATGAAAAAAAATTAAATGTAGCTACTTAATTTTTTATGATATTTAATAGATTAATTTCTTAAACTAGATTTGGCTTTAATTAAAATAGTTTTGCTTACAACTCAAAACAAGAACAAAATTACAACTTCTTTGACCTATACGGCCGTACTAAGTGAAAAAGACGTATCTCAAAAAAAAAAAAAAAAAAAATATCCGAGATTCTTATGTCATCGGATAGCTTAAGAAATTACGCGTCTAATGAAATACTCCAAATGTCGGCATCTTAGTTCAATCATATAAAAAATCTACTAAGAAAATTTCCTCTATCTCAATTTTACAGGTAATTCAACAAATTGACTTAAACAAAACATCAATTATCTCGAAATGAATTTTTTTGAGATACGTCTTTTTCGCTTAGTACGGCAGTAAAGTATCATAGATGTAAGGGAAATTCTGTATTTTAACCATGAAGCCATTTAGCCTTGTTTTTTTTTTCAAGAGATTAAAATGTTGTTTTTTGAGAAACAAAAGTATTGTAATTGTTATGTGATAAAAAAAAGTATTGTAATTTAAACATGTAATTTAACTTTAACCCAACGTTACATCGATTTTTGCCGATGTAACGTCGGCTTGTTGCTCTGTAAGCACAATAATATTTTAATAAAACATAATGAACACAAATATTGCAAATTAGTAATTGCTCATATTGTCAGTGTCCTCTGTGTATACTTTTTACTTAATACTAAGCCTGAGCAAAGGTGAAGGTGCATTCACCAATCTGGTAACACGGGTGTCAGGAAGTCCTAGGTCTACGGTGCTAACCTAGTAGTTGCTTGAAGCCAAATAGAGTGGATCGTATGCGGTAGGCCGTTTCTTTGGTTGAAACCTAAATCGCAGGGACAGAAAAATGCCACACACAGTATGGAGTTGCATTTTCTCACCCTGGTGGCCGTACCCAAGGATGGTAAGAGATGTAGATAGACCTCAACTCAAATCAAGGGTGAAGTTTGGCCTCAACTGTAACTTTACATAGTAACTGTTTCCAATAGCAGTCGTCCTATAATTATGGACGTATATAAAATAATTTGAGTGCGGCACGATACACTGTGGCCTTAAGGCGATCATGATTAAACAAAAAGACAGTTGTCGATCTGATAGTGTATGCGTAGACTTGCTATACGCTAGTTAAGAGAAGAATTGATATAAAGATCTCATGGAGCTCCCTCAATATATAGTGTTTTATGATATCTGAAATCAAAATATCATACTGGGAAAATCGAAACTGAGGCGCATCTATTTTTTAACTAATTTTAAAGAGTTTGAAAAATAGAAAAAAAATTGTAGAGAATATACAAACGCATAAATATCATGCCTTAAGTTGGTATTTTGGCGACACATGTTTTTTTTTTATTACTCGTTAAAAATGTTCAAGTTACGTGACTTGTTTGAATCCAAAAACCTATTTTTCGCAAAAGAAAACTACTTAAGACAAGCAAAAAGTTTTGCCAAACTTTGTCATTTGGAAACTTGCAGTATGAATCGATGTGTTTTGAAAACTGCTACAATTTTAAAAATCAACATATTTTTCTATTTAAAGCCTAATTCTTGTGTTATTGAGCCTTAACCGTTTTTCGATCTCTTTAAAACTCGTTGAAAATTAGATGCGCTTTGGCTTCGAATTTTCCGATATTATATTTCTTTTACAAATATAAAAATTCGTAAATGTAAAAATTGTTGTTCTGAGCATCGTGGCTAAAGTCACTGCGCATGGAAATGAAAGAAACAGAAAAATTGCTTTTGAATACATTAGGAATAACATTCAGATCAAGGCTCTTTAAAAGAAAACATGTTTTTTTTCGGAAATACGAATCGTATGTAATTTGTAATGCTATATCTGAATCTGGCATTGAATTTTTTCTGTCATGTCATTTTCGTACACTTGTACCAAGAATTCCAATTGCTCTGGAGCATTCCTGAATACACAAAAGCATTTGTTAAAAATACTCCTCAAAAACGTTATATGTACATACTATACTTTCCTCTTTTTCGAAGAAGTATATATTGAAAACTTTCTCCGATGATTTTCAAAGTTAAATCCAAGAATTTTTGTGCGCTGTTTAGTACTGAAGTTTTCCATTGAAGTCCTGTAATGAAGAAAAAAAGAAAAAATATTAGATAATACTTAGAATTTATGTACATAAATGTGAATGATTAGCTTAAAATTATTGTGAACGCTTATAAATATTTCATACTTTCATTAAGCCTCACCGTTCTTCTGGTTTCTTTAAAGTGTGTTCATAAATCGTAGTCTTCAGCCATTTGTTAACTTTTGGGTATGAGGTGGAACAAGCATTTTAAAATTTTCCAACTGTAGTTGGAAAAGACTTATAAAACTTTCTACTCAAAAAAAATTATAAAGTTTGTTTGCCTAAAACTCAAAATTATTGCTAGCTAAGATTACCCATACTTATTACCCATACATTGCAAAATTAAAATGAAAAAAATACAAAAAATATTAGTGTTGTTACAAAAAGTTGACATGCTGCTAAATTAGCTGCTGCTACTGTTGATTACATGCGCAGTAATCTCTGCCATTTGAGAAAACTATTTATAGTTTTTATTAAAATTGAAATTAAAAATTGTTATATTTAGCCATGCACACATAAAATGCATCAAAGGTGTTCCCCTCACTATAAATTAGTAAGTGTATGTAAATGATCATAAATATTAATTTAATTGAAATTTACAATCTTATAAGAATTTCAAAAAGATTTTACGCGTCCACAAAATTTTATTAATCGACATTGATGTTTCAAATCTGTGCATTTCTTGCTATAGGTTCCTATTTATTATTTGTATGTTTTGTTGTCTATTAAATTGTACGTTTTATTTTCCAAAATGTCTTAAGATAATGTTTAGTTTGGTTGATTTCTCGCAAAGGTCACAAGCTCTCAATTTTTTTTCAATATTGTATATATTAAATTTATTTGTTAGGATACGCAGGATACCCTATTAAAAAAAATTAAAGAGCTTACGTTAAACGTTAATATGTATAACTAAATTTTCAAATATGTTACTTCTTAAGTTTTACTTGTGACAGAATTTTTCAACTTAATTTGTAAAATATAACATTTTTATATGGTTTAGCTATTTTCAGTTAAATTAAAGTACTTTAATTTTGAACTTTGAAAGCAGCGGCAGCTTAAGTTAAACTACTTTTATTGACCTTATTCTACGTTTTCTTGTGTTGTCACACACTTTATGTATTGCACTTTTCTATGGCTTCCTTATAAAACCATTTTTATTGATATCAATAGAATTCCAATAAAATGTTTGGTCAGCCCACATTAAAACTAAACACTTAAAGCGCCACCATCATTAAAATTAAAATCCAATGTAACAATATTTAATTTTATTTATTTTATAATACCCCACTACTTTCGCTTCTGGTTCCCCGTGAGCTATAGATTGTAGTTATTTAATTATTTTTTGAACAATATTCTAAAAAAATATTTTTTATTTTTTCATTGCAGTTAAAAATATAAAATAACATTTCAAAAAAACAAACTTTGTTTAAACGGTTTATAAAATAAAGAAGTGAAGAACTGCTTCGTTCTGTTAACAAATTGTGATTGAAAGAGAAAAAAAAAACATAAGTAAAAAGCAAAATTCAAAACTTGCAAATTTAAGGAAATTCAGTAAATTTCCGTTGAAAACTGCACTTGTTGAAAAATGTAAGTCCTACGTAGCTATCGAAGATTGACCTAACCTTATTTTGTGTTTTTTTCTTATTCTCTTTACAGATATAAATACAATTATCAGTATTATTGTTGAAGATTTGATTTTTTTTAAAATAATATTAAATACAAAAAAAGCGTTTTGTAATATTTGTTATAAATTTAGAATAGTTTCTGATAAAAAAAACAAATCTTGTACTCTCTCTATAACTTACTGTTTTACTTTGTTTGAACTTGAAAACGCTTTTTAGCTTGTTTTTTTTCAAGTTTTCTCTAATTAAACTTTTTTCACAAAAATTTCTAAATGATGACCAGCAGCATGGTGGAAAATCAGCAGCAAGAGCAACGACAGCAAAATGGCAGCAGCTCTGCCGCCGCTGCTGCCGCAGCTAACAACAACAATAACATCAGTAACAACAACAATGAAACTGATCCGAAAACAAATCTGATAGTGAACTATTTACCACAGACGATGTCGCAAGAGGATATACGCTCTCTTTTTGTCAGCGTTGGTGAGGTCGAAAGTTGCAAATTAATACGCGATAAAGTAACAGGTGCGTATTTAGAAAAAAAAAAAACGATGACCTCGAGCTTATTTTTTTGGAATATTATTAAAAATTTTTTTAATATTTCTTTTGCAGGTCAAAGCCTTGGTTATGGTTTTGTTAATTACGTTAAGCAGGAAGATGCTGAAAAAGCTATTAATTCGCTCAATGGTTTACGTCTTCAAAATAAAACAATTAAAGTAAGTCAGCTAATTGATTCGGTGACTTATGTATGAAACAAATGAAATATTTTTTATGTAAAGTTTTTGAACTTATATTATTCTATAGTAAACTTCTAAAAAAATTGGATATTGCTTAGAAAATTCTATAAAAAGAAACAATTTTTTATAGTGATTATATAAAACGGAAATTGATTCTTTTAACGCATAGTACAATAACTACATGGTTTTTTTCTTTGAGGGTCAATTTTTGCGTCAAGTATGATGAGAAAATATCCTCCCATTCAAATGCCAAAATCTAACTAACTATTTCTGTTTCGAAAAATCTTTTTTTATTTCTTTATTAAAAAAACTGCTGTTTCGTCATGACGACCATACTCAGCGTAAATAGTTAAAAGAATAAAAATAAAATGTAGCTTGTTTTAAAAATGTTACTCATACGCCATGATAACCAATATAAAAAGAATAGAATCTGGCAATAAAAGAGTTATTTCAGTATTCCTGTTTATTAGACAGAACAAGGAAATCTAACTTTGCAAATCAAAATAAATATAAAAGTATTATCGTCCTAGAAAATTCAATTGCTCAAATAATTCAAAAAAACAAAAACCTTAAAATTTAAGGTTAAATAGCTAAAAAGTTCAATAACTGTAGTAGCTTAACTCTTTTACTCAGCACCACACACAATTTTGTTTTGCATATTTTAGACTTTGAGCTGATGAAATTTATTCCTGTGTACATTCGACTGCAATTCTCTTAAAGATAAAAAAATTAAATACATTATTTTTACGTTCATTGTATAATAGAGCACTTAAGCATTGAATTTTCTTTTTATTTTTTAAGTATTAAATTAAAAAAAAAAATAAATAAAACTTACGCGATACAGACACCGGATTCTAATTCTGATGCGATTAGAAAAATATGCTTTGGTTCGAGTAAATAAGAAACAAATCTTTTAGTTTTATATTAAAATGTTTTATTTTTCGTTAACCAAATATACAAACCTACATATATAACACATTTTTCAGGTCTCAATTGCCCGTCCTAGCTCAGAATCAATTAAGGGAGCAAACTTATATGTGTCTGGTCTTCCAAAAAATATGACACAACCAGATCTCGAAGTTTTATTCAGTCCATTTGGAAAAATAATTACCTCACGAATTTTGTGCGACAATATAACAGGTATGTTATCTAACTGCTAATTGTATATTGTATGTCTTTGTATTTATACAAAAAAAAAAAAAAAAACATTTATGTTAAAAAGAAACAAACTAAAAAAACACCTATTACACCTTTCAACTAAAAGCTTTGTACACTACACAAAAACTAACTTCAAAACACTTGCTTTTTAATAAGCTTTGAATAAAGACATTCTGGATTTTTATACATTTTTTAATACACTCAAAATTGTACGCTTTTGTAGCTGCGTAAATTTGTTGCTTATCTCCCCGAACTTTAATTTTATTTTCGATATGTTTTAAAAAAATTTAATTTCACTTTTTTCTTTCATATATTTAAAATGCTTAAAAATACGTTTGTTCGTATCCCTAAACGTATTTAGCTGGACCCATTGATTCGGGTAGGTAAAGTTTTTTTCAGAGATTTTTATTTATGTGATTTGTTTTTTTTTTTTTTTGCCGAACATAATTTTTATTTTTTTTGTTAAAATATTTCTTAAAATTTTTCTCTTAAAAATTATTTTTGTTGTTTTCAGTTCATTTGCAAAATTTGAATTTAACTTTTTAAATTTTTTCATAAAAATCCAGACACATTTCTTTCAAATATCATATCTATTACAATTTCATTACAAAACGCACAATCAACATTGCATAGTAAGATGATATAAATAGGGTTGAAAATAATTTAGTATAGTTGTATAGGATTGCAGTAAGTGAGGCTTGCAAATGTATAAATTTATCCATTTCTTCTTTTGAGAACCCGAAGATTTAAAAATTTACTTAAGAAAATAAGTTAGTTCTTGATGTTGTGAAAGAGATTTGCACAATTTTTATCCCAACCAAATTAAGCTTTTCATTTCTAAGTGAACCAAAACATCTTGTAGTTCTCTTGCAAATTTCTTACATACAGAACGTAAACTTGCTCTCGCAAAAAATCCTGTGTTGTTTCCATACAAAATATATATCGTATCTGCAGACTAAACTCAAATTCAGTATTTCATAATTGGGTTTCTATTTCAAAACCTGATTTATTTATCATTTCTGTTTGCCGTAAATGTATGACTGATAATTTTTTACCATTTTTATTGAGGATTTTATTAGAAATATGATATTCCATATTTGGCTATTTTGCTCTTCAACAAATTACACTATTAAAGTATCAAGAGATATGTATTTAATCAAGGGTTACCTATGCGCATCGTTTATTAAGGTGCGCTCTATATTTATATTGTACAAATCAGTTGGTACGTGAATAATCAGTTCTACTTTTGAATAAAAAAAATTAAAAATTCGACTGGAAATATCATGTAGATTTGAACTGTACTTTTCTTCCAAACAATTCGATTTTCCATGTTTCCATTTTTGACAATTCGCTCACTCAATCAATCATTGACTCGTGTTCCATTTTATTGTGTGCATATTCAAATTTTATATAAAAATAGTAATTCTCATAACTTTTTAGGTCTTTCTAAAGGTGTTGGGTTCATACGTTTTGACCAGCGCCATGAAGCTGATCGTGCCATAAAAGAATTAAATGGCACCATACCAAAAAATGCCACCGATCCTATCACCGTTAAATTTGCTAATAACCCAAGTAGCAGCAAAGCGTTGGCTCCTTTAGCAGCCTACATAACACCACAAAATCCACGTGCACGTGGTTTTCCAGGTGGAGCAGCAGCTGCTGCCGCCGCAGCTGCCATACATCATCCCTCAGCTGCTGGCAGATATAGGTATGTAAAAAATTTCTAGAATTAGAATTTTTTAAATTTTGTAATTTTTTTTTAGTTCGGTGATTTCACGGTATTCACCACTTACTGGCGATTTGTTAGCAAACACCATGTTACCCGGAAATCCTATGAATGGGTCTGGTTGGTGTATATTTGTTTATAATTTGGCACCAGAAACAGAGGAGAATGTTTTGTGGCAATTGTTTGGACCTTTCGGCGCTGTACAATCTGTTAAGGTACCAGAGAAGCAAAATGTGATTTCATACAAAATTCATAGTTTAACTTTGGGTATACGCACTGAGAAAATATTATGGTTCAATAAACCAAAAGTATTTAGTTGAAAGATTCTTGGTAATATTTTTTAGTAATTCCTAAGTTTTGGAAAATATAAATTCAAATTCTATTAGAAAATTTACTATTTGAAAATCAATATTTGATTCAAAAATATTGTTAAAGTATACATACTTAGTAAGGTCTGAAAGTTTCCGGCTTACCCACTTTGGTATTATTAGAATATGTAGATGGCGTTAGTATTATTCAAGCGTCTCCGTATGTGAAGTATTGCTGACTAAGCGAATGCAAGTGATATAGATGGAATTTTCGGTAACAGCAGTTAACATAGTCTGAACATGATAATGTCCGCTTTTGTGTTCGGGTTCGAAGCTAAATTTCCGTTCTGTGTCCTTTTGTGTCATGCCTTTGGGTTATTTTTATATATTTATTATATTATTTTAATATATTTGCATAGATTTTGAGCTGTAAAAATCGAATACGAAGTTAGAACTTTTCCATTACGTCAGGATTTTGAGATATTCATACGTAGTGTCAAAAATTTAAATTTTGTCCATGACCAATAAATCTTAAATTCTTCAGCAGAAAAGTCATCAGTTATTGTAGATTTTTTAGTGCTGAATCCAAATATGTCCGCGAAACTTATTTACTACATCAGGAAATTGCGATATTCACCCATAAGTAGTACCAAAAATGTATTTTTTTCCATTGGACAATTTAGAGTAAAGTGACTCAAAATGTTGAGATGCTTCGAAAATTCTATGACCAGATTTTTCGAACAGATTGATTGATTTATTGGTAAATACAAACAAATTGTTTTCTCAGTGCACTTCATAAGCAGTTTGGGGACTAGTTGCCTAAAACATTTTGTTTTATTTTCTCCCCACAGGTTATTCGCGATTTACAAACTAACAAATGCAAAGGCTTTGGCTTTGTCACCATGACTAATTATGAGGAAGCTGTTGTAGCCATACAATCCTTGAATGGCTACACTTTGGGCAATCGTGTACTTCAAGTTAGTTTTAAGACAAACAAAACTAAGCCAACGTAATTATTAACGAAACTCACTGCTGCAACCAACCTTCTTGCCGCTGCTAGTCATCACAACAACATTATGGGTGGTGGCGTCGGCGGCAGCAGCAGTGGTAAAAGCAACAACAATAGCAACAGTAACAAAAAGCCACCAAATAAATTACAATCATTAACGCTACCACCATCATCATCAACAACAACAGCAACAACACAGCCTCCACATAAAAATGATAAACCGATTATAAAAACTTCAAGTAAAATAATTTATAATAAACCACAAAATCATTTACAATTGTTACAACAACAATTGCAAATGCAACAGGATATCGCTCAACTGTTGTCCGGAGTGAATGCAGCTGTTGCTGCAGGGGCAGCTAGTGGCAGCGGCTCAGCTGGACAACAGCGTCAACAGCAACAGCGTCATGCGGCGGCTGGTGCAGCCGCTGCTGCTGCTGCAGCTGCTACAACATCAAATGCAGCTAAGAATTCACTTTCTACTTTTTTGCCGCTTTCGAATTTGTTTTTTTAAAAAAAAATGATTTAGTTAAGAATATTGTTTTGAGTTATTGTTTTTTGAAAAAAAAAGTATATACAAAATGTATCTATTTACTTATTTATTTTGTTACGTTTTATCTAACATACATATTCAATTAAATATAATTCTTAAATTTGTTCAAAATTAATTTCTTATGAATGCTTACATTAATTTTACAAAGAAAATCAAGTTTTTCTTTTAACACATTTTTGTTCACTTTGTTTTTAACTTTTAAGATAACACAATTTAAATATTAATTTACAAAGCTATTCTGAATTTAAAATACGTACAAAAGATTTATTTTTTTTTGAAAGTTCTGGCAAACGAGATGTCGTTGTTTATTTTATTCTAAAATAAGGCAAAATCCTTAACGAATCTAAGAGAATTTTTTTTAAAAATATTACGTTAATAATATTTTTAAAAAGAGTTGACACGTTTTTTTAAACAGATTCAGAATAGCTTTGTTCATATCAAGATCGTAAAATTAAGGCCAATTATATCAAGTTTTTTCCATCATACTGAAAGAGTTCAATTTTGGAAAACAAGTTTAATATTGATCTTCAGCAATGTATCTTTTCAAACTTAATGGAAACGTAAAATTCTAGAGTATACTTACGATCTGAGGCTTATAATTAATCAGTTAAACAGTTAATTTTTATGAATTTTGCTTTTAAGTTTTATTGTTTCATCGTTAGTTTTTTTTTATCACACTACTTTGTCAGCTTAAATTGCGTTTTGTTTGCTTTAATTTCAATTGCAAAGTTCTTATGTTTGTAAGTTTTGTGTTTATTTATTTCAGACAGAAAATCGTTCTGGTTTTGTTTTTGTTCTTTTTTTTTAATCTTCTTACAGGCTTGCCGTTATGCGTAGCAACCCTTTACATAAATCATAAGCATACTTTTATATAAATATATTGTAAACATTACATATTTTACAGAAATCATGTTGTAATCGCCCTCATACAAGTTATACTATTTAAAAGATAGAAAAAAAAAAAATATAAATCAATTTGTTTTTACAATTACGCAACTTACTTGCTATGAATGTAACATATATTTCATATTGTTTATGTCTACTATATTAACTTTTATACAAATCTCTTGTATGTTATTACATAAAAATAGTAATAATTGAAAAAAGAAACAGCAACAACCAAACAACTATGACAAAATACATGAATATAAATATTGTATTTGAAGCTACTGTACTGAATTCCAAAGCTAAAGAAATGAATGATTACAAAGTAATGAAACATAAAAACACAAAACAAGCAAAAGAAAGTACTTAATAAATCGTAAATTACTTACAATTAGACAAAATTAATATTGCATAATTGCAAAATAATTGTAAAAAGATTTTTTTTTTACTGAAAAAGAAAAGAGATATGAAATTGAAAGTAATATACAAATTGTGTAATGCTAAATAAATATTATATTAAAAACATATATTTCATAAAAAAATTACAAAACGCTAAAAGCAAAAATTATTGATGTGTACATTTTCTTTAATAATATTTGTATTTTTTTCCTAGTGTGGTGGCGTATGATTTTATATTTGGTTTGGTTCTATTTTATTAATTTCTTGTTTTTTAGGTTTACTTAACCCTTTCGACCCGGCTTTCCCTTGGTAATGTTAGAATTAAATCTTTGTATGGAATAGTTGTTTGGACGTTTTGAAAGCATTCTGTCATAAATTTTTATTCTAGTTTTTAGTACTTTCATTGGTACATATGGTGTACCAGCCGGGTCGGATGGGTTAAATCAGTATTTGTTGGGGTTTAATTTTTTTCTCAATCAATAATAACCGTTGTTTATGATTGTTTTTTCGCGAGTGACTGAAATTGACTTACGTCAAGTCAGGTTGCTAATTACTACTGCAAAGTCAAGTTGAAAATGACTTGCGTCAAGTCAAGCCGATTTGAATGGCGACCATAATAGTGGTGCCCCTGACTTTCAACTTTTTTCAATCAATAATAATCGCCTTTGTTTTTTTGTTCCGTAGCTTTTATTTTTGATTCTTATTTTTTTTTGGATTAACAATAAATTTATGTTTTAATTTTTCTTTTTTTTTTTATCAGAAATTAACATTTTTGATAGTCAACATTATGTTTATTTTCGCTCAAAATAAAACCATAAATGCGGATTACTACGAGGATTTTGATGTGATGTCAGAAGTATGCAACGAAAGCCAGAAATTTAATTATAAAAAGCTGATGTGATGGGATAAAATAAAAACTGAATTCGGATTGAATGACCAAAAATTTATGAAACAAAATTTGGTTTGAGAAAAAAAAAGTGTTTTCAAGTTCTGACTACTGATTCCAATAAAACGCCAAGAATTGAGAAGAAAATTTTGGGTTGAATCGCTGGACTTAGAAGATGTTTGCTCTACAGTTTCAGTGTTTCCACGTGTAAACTTAGTGGCTGTTCATATGTTACGCATTACGGAAATGTGACAGTCTGTGACAGTTTGTGTTTGGCATTATATGACTGTTTGTGACACAGGGGGGTCACAGCATTATGTATATATGAACAGCAACGTAGGGTTTATTTTATTTTCCAGAACGCTAAACTTTAACTACAGATTCTTGTTAAACTCGATGAAGTAATCTTAGCTAACATTTTTTGGTACCTCATTTGGTTTTCGAGATATTCGAAAAAGTTAAAAGGTTAAGTCACAGATAATGTACATATCTTGATAACTATAGTCTCATTGGGCATGAATCAAGAGTCGAAACTTGGGAGTCTCGCAAACTCTTGTCTTTTTATTGTGTAGCTGTGATGTGATCAGAATATTGATATTGGTCTTTTTTGTGAAATTAATTCGGTGGTCTTAAATACTTGCTTTAAAATTTGAACAGTTAAATTATCAGTAAATCAATTCCCGGAGAAAATGTTAAAATGATGGACTGTCATTATTTTTCCTCGATCAAAATACAACTACGGATTATTACAAATTTTAGGCTTAGTATTCGATTTGATAAAAGTAAAGCATCATTGCATTGTTTCTCGGAAATTTTCAGCTTATTCTAAATTTAAAATCATTGCTGAATAATTTATTGGATAAATAATTTTGCAGCTTCAGAAACAGGATTATTATTTGGCTTTTCATTTCTCATGAATTTGAGGATTAAGAAATTGATTTAAAGCGAAGTGTTCCGAAATCTGATTTTATTGGAATAGCAGAATAGTTAAAAAGAAATATGAACGTGGACAGCATTAAAGCAAATCGTGAAAAAATTGAAGCTGAAATTTTCAAAAGTAATTAGCACATTTTAATTTTCTTTTAATTTTTTATATTTTTTGAACTTTATCCTACAGGTAATGGAATAACTCAACAAAAAGTTATGCAACAACAATAACTTTTACTTTACAATGGAAATAAAATGAATTTTTCGAATACAACGAATACAAATGTAAGAACTTGTAGAAAATAAAAACAAAGTGAGTTTCATTTTACATCAAATCAATCCAACAAACAGCAAAATAAAATTAAAACAATGAAATAAAAAAAAAAAACAAAATATAAAAATTAAAATTCTTTTAAGCATAATTTTCATAAAACATTTGCCAAAAAAAGCACAAAACATAATATAAAAAAACTAATAATAGAAACATGTTATAACCTACAATGAATAATAAGCAAAATTTATAAAAAAAAAAAATATAATAATTTTTTTCATTTCATTGAAATAAACAAAAATAAAACTACAAATGGTGCTTGAAAGTATTTCCTTGAAAAAAGTAGAAAATCGTTTATTTATTAAATAAAATAATTATGACATAAACCAATTAGCATAATATGAGAAATCTAGAAAATTGCATGCTTAAACGCAAAATAAATAGCTCATATTAAATCATATTATGTATAGGTATTTTCATCACTTTGATTTAATGCTACAATATATTAAATTTAATATCAAAATGATAAGCATAATTAAATATACATATATTCTATATCGATGTTGTGTAATGAGATTTTATTCAAAACCAAAAGAGTTCTTAACGTATACGTAACTAAAGCATAATTGGAAAATTATATCTTATTAAAATTATATAAAAAAAAAAATAATTATCAAATGTCATTTTCGTACATGTAAACCTTAAAAACCTACGTTAAGTTCGCATATCTACTTATATTATATACATAAATACTTATTTTAAAAGTTAATACATTTTTGTGCTAATATTTTAATATCTATTTATAATAATCATTTTCATTATCATTATTTCCAGTGTTTGAATTTACTACTCCATAGCAGCAGTAGCAACAGAAATTTTGCTCTGCTATTGCTATTGCTCTGAAATTCAAGATAGCAAAAGCAGAGCAAAAAGCAATACATTCAAATAGCATTTTCTTGCTCTGCTCTGCGCAGTAATTCATGTCAACAATATTTCTTTGCTATTGCTATTGCTCTGAATTGAAGACAGCAAAAGCAGAGCAAAAAGCAAAACAAACAAATATCGTTTTTCATGCTCTGCTCTGTGCTCTGATTACTGAGAGCAGCTTGTGCTGTAGCATATTTATTATGTTCGTAGTTTTTGCTATTTATGTGCTATAGCAACAAAAATAAATAAAATATTATTTGTGAAAAGTGCTATAGCAACAAAAATAAATAAGATATTACTTGTGAAAAGTGACTTTTCATTTATAACTAAATGAAATTGTTTAATTTTTTCGGAAAAACAGTGAACCTCAACCTGAACCCGAACTGAACGCGGACCCACTTAATTTAAGTAAATATAATCTTCTTTTACTAAGCTTAAAATAGAGTGAGCATTTTCGTCATCGAAACTGATTTTGGCTGACAATCGCAACCGGCTTAGCCATGAAACGCTTGAAAATATATTGCTCGTAAGACTTAATTCCACTCATATAGACAAAGCGATAGACGATTCTGCTTTATTTGAGGACGACGAGGGTACTTGTTAAGGAACCAAACGCTCTAGATACCACTTCACTGGTATTTTAACATGTAACTGTTTCTTTCATTTACTAATTTTCAACATATGTTGCTATGAAGCTATTTTCATTTAATATTGTTAATCTCTTTATGACTTTGTTTTGTTCTTATTATTATACGCATGCCAATGTCGAAAATGCAAAAACCAATTTACATGTCTACTATACGTATTATTAAACGAGCTAAAATTGTACCTATGTTTATGTATTTATATACTATTTATATAAGTATGGCTGAACTTTATTTGGAAAGCGGCTGCAGCGATTTTGATGAAACTTAGAGATTGAAATGAAAATCGGGTTAGATTTAAGTTTTTAACGACTCCAACAGGGGCGTTGCACAGCCCCAAACTTTAATTTTTATAATGCAATTGCTCGCAAACTAATTAAGATTTTGTAACGAAATTTGGTAGACCGAAGCAGGTCATAAATATCTGGAATAATACTAAAAGTGGGCGGAATTAAAGAAGTGGGCGTGGCATCTTTCAATAATTGAAAATTTTGATGCAATATTACTCGAACCCTGTAAATTTTGGGTGCGGGTACGGGTTCGGGTTCAATGTACTTAAATTAAGTGGGTCCGCGTTTAGTTCAGGTTCAGGGTGAGGTTTACTATTTTTCCGAAAAAATTTAACAGTTTCATTTAGTTATAAATGA
The DNA here is from genome assembly GCA_949775025.1 of Tricholauxania praeusta. NCBI lineage: Eukaryota > Metazoa > Arthropoda > Insecta > Diptera > Lauxaniidae > Tricholauxania > Tricholauxania praeusta. Next base: position 126,308,957 of record OX459030.1, on the reverse strand, counting down.
AAAGTCACTTTTCACAAATAATATTTTATTTATTTTTGTTGCTATAGCACTTTTCACAAATAATATTTTATTTATTTTTGTTGCTATAGCACATAAATAGCAAAAACTACGAACATAATAAATATGCTACAGCATAAGCTGCTCTAAGGAATCAGAGCACAGAGCAGAGCATGAAAAACGATATTTGTTTGTTTTGCTTTTTGCTCTGCTTTTGCTGTCTTCAATTCAGAGCAATAGCAATAGCATTGAAATATTGTTGACACGAATTACTACGCAGAGCAGAGCAAGAAAATACTATTTGAATGTATTGCTTTTTACTCTGCTTTTGCTGTCTTGAATTTCAGAGCAATAGCAGGAGCAAAACAAAAAACTACGAAATAGCATAGCATTTTCAATCACTGATTATTTCCAAAACAATTGGAATGGGTTGTTCGAAACTATAAATAATATAGCGAATTGAATTTTCCTGTCTGTATAAATGAGATAAATTTGTTGCAGCCAGTGGCAATAATTTTATTCTTCAATACTGGAAATGATTTGAGATTATTATGGAAATGGGCTCAAAAGCCACCTTGTTCTAGTAAAACCCTTCTTATACGCATGACTTAAGAAAAAAATTTGCTTAGCTTGTTAGGAAACCACAAACATAATTTTGGAGTCATATCATTAATATTCATAATTTTTTGACTTCTCCACATGATTTCTATTTACTTCAATACATTTTTCAATATTCCTCAAAATAGTCTTTTTGGAGCATTCTAATTTCTGCATGAACTGCATCAATTACACAGGCCGATATTTTTCATACCCTGAGGCTACATCATACTTTGCCGAAGGTTTTCGGCACGTTGAATTCGAATCTGACTTCAGAATTGCTCTATCACATCAGGTTTGCGAGATATCCTAACCTAAAAGTGGTAAAAACAGGTTTTTTTCGATAAATTTGGAAATATATTATACAAGGAAATAACTTTTTTCCACATAACTTGTTACGGTAACTAAAAGTAATACTCTTTCCCTTTGAAATGCACTTGGAATTTTTTGGATATTTTTTTTCCCCGGAGAAATGGTTCATGAAAATATATTACTTCAGCGTTTTCCTTACAACCATTATAACAACAAAAAATAGCCCTGCGAACAAGAATACTGTATGTATGAAACGATTTCACCGAAAAAAAAAGTTGCGTAACAAGTTATGTGGAAAAAAGTTATATCATTATATAATATATTCCCAAATATATCGAAAAAACCTGTGCTTAGCACTTTTAGGATAGGATATCGCGAAAACCTGATGTGATAGAGCATTTCTGAGATCGGATTCGAATTCAGCATGCCGAAAACCTTCGGAAACATATAGTCTAGTCTCTGGGTATAAACTGTTATATAATTTTATAGGTCTGTGTTATCTTGACATTACTGCTGAAGATTCTTCTTCTCGAATTTTTATAATATTAAAAATATTCGGAAATCATATGGCGCTAGATCCGGTGAATATGGTGCTGGGTGTATTTCTTCTATAAATTAACTATTTCACACAGTATGCAAAAATGTACGTTACAAATATTATCTGTAGCTTACTTGGAATATGAAATGAAAACAGCTTTTTTTAGGAGGTTGATCCAAATTCTTTCAAACCAATTGCATTATAGTTTATGCTTTGTAAATTTAAAAAGTAGAATATGAATTCAAAACATAGGATCATTGATCGTTCAACATTTCTTTAGCTTAAAATTAAATGATTTTTTTATTGACGGCATTTCGGCAGCAAGTCAGAATCTTCAGAAAAATTTTAACTGATACGTTGTTTCCACGGGATGCTTATGAAGTTGTCGTTCTTACTTAAGATATTTTGTGTTTTTTCCCTATATACGAGTATATAGATACTTATTTAATTTAAGTTTAATTAAAACTGTTTAAAACAATGAAATAAGCAAAACACCAAAATACTAATTCGTATAAAAATAATATAAATTAATTATTGTAAGTAAAGACATACATATAGAAAAAATGTGGGCAAAAAAAAGCAATCGATACTATATAGAACTTTTCTTTTTAGAAAATCTACAATTTTAACTTACTAACATTTTTTAACAGAAACACAAAGAAAAAATGAAAAATAAAACATAAAATGAGATATTTTAAAAAGCAAAAGCTAAACATTATTACGAAACATAATAATAAACAGTATAAGAGAAATTATAAAAATGATGAAAATAGCACAATAATATTATATACACTCGAAAAAAGGCAAAACAAAAACTCACACTGTTAGTGCGCATCAAAGGCGATATACAGAAGAAGAAATAATAGTCCAGGAGATAGCATCGTAAAACTTGTAACATTTGCGAACTTTTCTAATGAACTTACTTAGTTTATGAACGTTTCAATACCATTGAGTCACGCAGTTGGCGAAACAGGAGCGCACTTTGACACTGAGTTGAGTATTTTTGAACAAACCTAATTCAACTCAAAATGAAATCAAACTGGCTGAAACTTGAACGCTGAGTATGAAACCACAGCAGTCTTTTTTTTTTTTGATTAAAAGAACGGCGCTTGTATGCAAATGAAACTGGTATTTTTTCAGTTTTATGTCAATTTATTTGAAAAGTATGTCCTAAATAAGAAAATACAACATATTGAAAATTGTAGAGGTGAGAAAACATAATTTTCTTGGGAAATAAATTATATTGATATGATCTGGTTGAGCTCTGATGCTATGAAGTTTGTATGCCTTAGCAATTTTATAGTTTGTATAAGGAAATAGAAATTTAAAAAAAAATTTGCGTAATAGGATAAAACGGGTACCGTATTTGGACTCAACGACCCAAAAGCTATAAAAAAAATAAGTTGGTAACAAAAAAAAAAAAAAAAAATTATTTCAAAAAAGTTTATTGAGAAATACGAATTTCTTGCATAGTAACTAAATCATATCTTCATATAAAAAATCTTTTTTTTTTTCCAAACATCGATGTATATTTTTCTCTTGTACAATATTATACTTTTCGAGTAAATTGCCAAAAACTGAAAATATTCAAATTGTGTTCCTCTTTCCAAAAACATTGCAGTGGTTGTTTTCAGCTTGAAATTTCTTTTTAAAACTAAATAGTCCCATTAAAAAAGTGCGCAAATGAACCAACTTTTTGTGACACTATCTCACGTACTAAAAATGATCTTCTGAATATTAGCATATTCGAAATATTTTTCGTGAATATTTTTTTTTTTCGAAAAAGCTAAAGAATATAGCCAACGATTATCTATCTCTTGGATTGAGTAGTTAAGTAACCATGTCCTCGTACTAACTGAAAAATAAAATTTTTATAAACAGAGCCTCTAAATAAATGTTAACATAGAAAAACGCATATCTTGAAAACAATTTTTTAATAAAAGTATTTGAAATAATTAAAGAAAAAATAATAATAAAAAAAATTAACAAAAAAAGCTTATAATATATTAAGAAAGTTTATAAAAAAAAAACAAGAAAAAAACTGTTAATTAAATGTTCACTTTTGTACTTTTACACCGAGAACGAAAAGCTGAAGTAAATATACATACGAGTACAATAACTCAATAATGGAAGAAAATTAATAAATTAAGCAAATTAATTTAGAAAAGTTTTGAAAAACCACGACAAACGGAAAAAATAAAATAATATATAAAAGTCAGTATTAATTATATATAATTGTTCGTATTTATTAAAGAATTTTGCTATAACTCTACAATTAAGCAGAGCTTAATTAGAAAAGTAATAGATGAATGTATCTTTAAAGCATTTATTATAATATATTCGTCAAAACTTTTTTTCGCTCAAAGATTACGTATGTCTGTGTGTTTGGTTATTACAAAAAATAAATCCCAAACAATTGAAACGGTTGTGCAAAACTCTGTCAGATAAGAGTTTTATAAAAAATAAAAAAAAAATAGTCGCTTTTAAAGACTTATTATAAAATAAAACACAGTAAACAGCTTAGAAAAACATTTTTTTAGGGGTTCTCGTGGTGTTTTAAATGCTGAATCATTATCATTTTATCATCAGAAAAGTTTGCTGTAAAGCCAAATGTTTAGTTTCAATGACAATGTCAAAAAATCGCTTTCACTTATAAAGAAAATGCAGTCAGAAACTATTGTTTCGAATCATAAGACATATTGAGAGACCAAAAGGTTCTGGGGAAAATAATCGAAAACATAATCTGGAACGATAGCCCCTTCAAAGCCTTTTCACTTAAAATGTGAAACTGAATTAAAGAAAAAAAAAATTGGTCTCTTGTTGGAGGGTTGTTCCAACTCCAAGATGCAAAAGAAATTATCCCCAGTCTTATAGTTTTTAGTGCTACGGTTGGCTTTTGGGATCGAGTATTTTAAAGTAAATGTGGGTAATTGACTTTCGCTAGATCACCTTCTCCGAAATAGTTCCCTATTAATTGATTTAGTTTTGAGTCATTCTTCATAAATATTTTCCGAAGTTCAATTTCGATTTTGACTTTTTCTGATAAAATTTTTTCCAAAATTGCTCAGTCAATATTCTTTATGTTTTGAGCTGAAATTTTAAGATTTTTCACAAATTAAGTTTTGAGCAAATTGGCCGGAAATTTCTCACAAAAGAAAAATGTTCGATAGCTAACAAAAATTGGTCGCTTTTTTCTAAGAAACCTGTTATCAAGAAGTATTATTTATACTAACCTGCACCTATTTAGAACTTGTTGATTTCGCGGGGGTTTTGATTGCTAGCATGACAAGAGGTGGAGGAGGTGGTCTGCTTAGCCTAAGAAGAGCCATAGCAGTTAATAACAGTTTGATGAGCAAAAAACAAGCCTCAAATTTTAATTTCCTCGAGCTAGTTAGAATTTGCAGTTTCTTGACCCACTCCCTTGTGATACGACAGAAAAATTAACAAAACTCTCTCGTAGAACCAACATGCATATGGGGTCCTCAGTTGTTGCCGCCTCCGGCAGGCAGTATATCATCACTACAATCAAATCAACATACATACAATGGTGTTAAATGTCATGTCTTGAATATTGGGAAATTATTTAATACCTGATATGAGATGTGTGACATATATAGTTTCTAGGCTAAAAAATCGAGGTTTTGAATCTTTGCACATTTTGAAAAACTGGTTTCCTTAGATATCTCAAAAACCGTTTTTAACTGAATAAAATGTTGATCATTTTTATAGTAAGTGAGATAGTGCAATAGAACTATGTATGTACGTACTATCCTTAGCAACAAAATTGCAAACTGTAGATTATGATTCGGAACAACATAAAATTTTTTTTGAAAAATGCTAAATGTGTAATATTTTTTATTTAGTAAATTACAGCAATATGTAGTTACACTTTTTTAGAGAACTCAAAATCTTAGCACAATTTTCCACACAACCCGTCCAAATAAGAGAAAATACTTAACTTTTGTTAGTAAAGAACCCATGAAGCTTCGAACACGTTGCAAGCTGTTGATTTCTAAAAGACTTAAGTTAATTTTCTTTTTATTTTTATATACTAAAAACTTTGGCATAAATACTTAAAATTATATATTTTTTTTCGTTATATGGTAAAATGAATCAATTGTATTAATTATTAAATAAAAGTTAAAAAAATGATAACCAAATAATTTGTGTCTCTGTGTATGTTTGTAGCGTAGAAAATATTTAAATTAAATAAAAGAAAAAACAAAAAAAAAAAAACAGTAAAAATTATATAAATTACTGTCATTAAAAAAGAAGTATAGAAAACTTAATTCAAATATTCATGAAATTTATTATAAACATTTTACTAAATTCATATTACATTTACAATTAAACATTTTTAAAGGATATACATGTATATGTAATTGTAATTAATTAATTAATCAATTAAATAACTAATTAATTTATCGTAGTCTATTATCTCACTCTGTCTCACTTACACATCTCGTAAATTGAACTTTGTAATTTTAACTGGTATTAAAATTTGGTGAAAAAAAATAACATTTTGTTATAAGTTTTTTTCATTATAAATGTGTCCCTATTTAAAAAGTAAAAAAAAAATTTTAGAAAATCATAGCGAGAATTTAATTAAATAATCAATTTCATTATTCAATTACAATTACAATTTATATTATATGAAAAAATAAAACAACACAAATATATAGCATCATTATTATTACGATTATTATGTGAAAATTAGCAAAATTAGTGCATCCTGACATCCCTTACTAAAATATTTATAATTTAGCATTAGAAAAAAATGCAGTGCCACCCATTTCCAGTGGAGCGCAATGGTGTCATCAGTGGTACACGTAACTGGAAAGACGCATTTGTAGCGTGGTACATTATCTAAAAACAAAATGGAAAACACATTTTCAATTTATTACACAATTAAACAAAAAATCATTACAAAAAAAAAAAAAAAATACAAAAATCTATCTATTGAAATAAAAATGTTTATGGAACAAAATATATAAGTCAACTATTTTATTTCTCAAATATTTGGTGGTATCGGATGATAACGAAAAATATTCGACAACATTGCATCGAAGATGTTGTATTGTTAGTATTATGTGCTGAAAAGTTAAGCTGTAAAAAGAAAGAAATAATTGCTTAAGAGCCTGGTAAGTTTTCCAATCTGAAAAGTTAGAAAAAAAATGGAACGAAATATTGGTCAGACCTTTCTCGTTCTCACCTTTTTAATATCTTCTCGTTATCGAGAACGATAAAGATATTTATCGGATCTTGGTAAAGGACTGATTTCAATCCTGCATTTAGAAATCCATGAGAAATTATAGCTCTCATTCAAATTATCGAAGGGCGAACGAATTACTGCTGGTCATGGAAAAAGTAAGCATTTTCGGCACTAGTAATGGATCAAATATCTCTTAAAATCAGTATGTGATAAAAAAGATTCGGTTTTAGCAGTTTTAAGTTCATAATACTGCATTACTGGCATAAATATTATTTTTATCATTACTAACTTAATTTTTTTTTTTTATATTTGCGAAACATTAAGCTACACTAAAGCGCTATATGCAACCACAAGAAACCATAGTAATGCTTTTGGCTGACCCAATGACTGTCATAGAGGCTAAGACAAAAATCAATAGAATTAGCTTATTGAAACACTAATGTGTTTTTTGTTGCACATTTTCTTTTAACATATTGATTCATTGAATATAATCTGCAATATGCTAAGTCATACTAAAACCTTTTGTGATTCCTTTTGAATATAAAAGTTTGAGGTTCTGTCTAAATATTCAATATAGAATAACCCAAAAACTTTGCGAAACATTAAATGAACCTTTGTCGAGCATCTTCAAGACCTCGCTCATACGGAAGACCTCACTTAGCTCTCTGCCCTCTCATAAATTCGAAAGAGTTTTAATAACATCAAGACTTGGTTGATCAACAGTTCTTTGTTACACAGTTTACAAGTCTTCGGTGTGCCCGGAGCTTTAAAATCACAAATTGTTCTTCAGATGCTGGAAAAGCACAAATTCCGTCCAAACAAGATTTCAGTTATTGATATTCGCCGTCCAGGCCGAAGCTGCAATTTGTCGCCCCTACCTACAAAATTTTCACCGTGAAAAGTTTTTATTTACTACCATTCCAAAATCACTAGCAAATTAAAATAATTACAAAACCTCCTACACATTGCAATTCACTATTTTCATTTCCTATAAAAAAATATTCAACAAATTATTTATAAATGCTAAAAACAAAGCACCATTTCACTGCCTCCCAAGCCGTTGCGCCCGGGGCAACCACCCCTCCCCCCCTAGGCAAGCTACTGGATACTGATTTGTCATTTGAAGGTAAGCGGATCTAAGGTAAGTGTCATAGAGATATAAAGTCCGTAATATCATTTAATATTGTATGATACACCCCCCCTCCCCGCACTTCAGGGCAATTTTTAGTTACCTTTCGGGGCTTATCAGATTTGGAATGTGGAGCTAAAATTTTATAATAAATTTCTCTATTCATCTATTTAAAAGATTTTTGTACTTTAAGTTTTTGTTAAAAATTCGAAATTCATTTAATTTTGAATGACGATATTTTGTTGGGTTTTCAGCGGAAGCGCTTTTCATTAATTTAATTTAATTGAAAAATATTAAATTTTTGCATAAATTCCTAATATGTACATATAACACATTATAGCACAATTGTTATTTTTTCCCTTAACAAAAGCTTGCGACTGTAGTTTATAGTAAGAAGTTGGCAACGCTAAACAGCTGTTACCCAAATGTCAGTTTTAATTTCATTGCGATGTGCGCGTAAAATTTTCAGCCAAATTTAACAAATTTAACAAACAAAAATAAAAGTATTTAAAAAATGCATAGTGAAGTGAAGAAGTGTATGTCTATAAGTTTGCAGTAATATATTCCATTAAATATTTAAATAAAATTAAATGAAATTGCGAAATCTTTTGTAATGCGGCGCCGTCGGCAGAGCCGGCAGTGCAAGTGCAGTGTGTTGTTGTTTTCATTGTAAAAAGTTTATTTATTGAAAGTTTTCTAAAGTTTTTAAAACAAGCAACAACAAGTGCTCAAAATTGCATTTGTTGTTTTCAAAAATATTGCAAGTTTTTGATTTATTTATGAAAAATAATTCATTGAAAATCTGTTCATAGTGTGTGTGAGTGCCTTTCAGTACAGCATCCACTGTTGTATTCTCAGTGCTCTTAAAACGGTTTGGTCAGAAATTTTTGGGCAGTGCTTTATCAATGGTGTGGAAAAATTTGCAGCCGCAATGGGGTAAGCAATTTCATTTTGGTTTTTGCTATTTATTTTACAATATTAATAAAAGAAAAATTTATACTATTGCAATAAATTATCTACCTCGAATTGTATCGACATAGTGTATTATCCGTTAAGTGTCAGTAACAGAGAGGTTTAAATTTTCTATCGAAACTTTTAGGAATTGTTCAAACCATTCGCAGATCTAGACGAGGTTTAGAAGTAGAATCTCCTTCCCCCCCCCCCCTCCAAACAGCCTAAGCTTCTAATCAATAAAAAAATATATTCTTATTGTATTCAAACATCGGCGCTGAATCCTAGATCCAGAGAGAATAGAATCCAATCGCTATTTATCTCCAGTAGGAGATACACGAAATGGAATCAACCTTAATTACTGCTAAATATTAGGAACTTATCTATACATAAATAGGCAGTTGAAAAACGTTTCCATCCCTTTTTGACTGCCATATCATAACATAATCGCATAATTTACTTTTTTTGTAGGAAAGGTTGTGGAGAGGGGCAGCGCAGAATGTATTTTTTTTTTTGTAACAGAAGGCGATCCCACGCCTCTAATAGCAAATATATTTCTACGGCTAAGCTTAGGGCTAATTTTGATGACATTTGCTTTGGGATAGATTGGTCCATAAGAAACGTTTCATAAGACTTAAAGTTCTTTAAGGGGGCGTAGAACCACCTTTAATGCGCAAAATCGCTGTTTCGACTGAGTGGCATCACCAATTTGTGATAAAATTTCGTATGGAGATAGATTGGATCTAGAATGAACATATATTAAGTAGGGCCCCACGCCCCCAACTGGAAAAAAATATTTTCACTGCTAAGCTAATGGATAGATTTTGATGAAGTTTTGTACAGAAATAGTTTAAACTCTGAACAAAGGTATTTGTTCTAAAGTGTGAAAGACGGTGCCACGCCCTTAATAATATGTTTGATATGAAAATATGAATATGAAAATATGTTTTGTTAGCTAAACTAATCCACTGATTTGATGAAATTTGGTATGTAGATATTTATATTGAATTCTAAGGATGGGATAGAGATAAGGCAACATGATAACATGGTCTTTATTTTTAGAAGCAATGACAATAGATGACTCTTTTTTATATCAATTTTTTATATATATAATGGCTAAATTTTAACTACTGGGCAAAATTAAGTTATTTTAAATAAGAAAAAGTTTTAATTTTAAGTTCGTCACTGATTTAAGATGTAGATTTTCTACAAACTCATAACTTAAATTGTGCATGGGTTAGAGTTTGGTTTCAAACTCACAATTTTCTGTTGCAATTTTGTGGCTTACTATATAATGCAAGAGGCGACTGTAGAAAAGTGACGTGCATTAAATTAAAAAATGAAATTTTGAAGAAAGATAACTCAGGTCGACAAAATTTATTTTGGTTAAACTCTGATATACTTTTCCGAAGGTTTTTGAAGCACTGAATTGGCCTCCAAAGTCAGAATTTCTCTAATGAACCCGGTTTTCGAGGTATTCTAACCCTGATGTGCGAAAATCACGGTTTTTTTGATATATTTGAGGCAAAATTACGTAAAAAGGTAATTTTTTTTATGAAACCATTAATGAGTTCGTAAGAAATTCGCTTCATCTTCAAAACTCAATTGGAATTTTATCGATGTTTTTTTTTTCTCAAAATATCGTAGATTAAAAATTATTATATAGGTCTTCATACAAACTTATGAAGGTATTAATAATATATATACCTAAAAATAAGTTTCTCTTGAAAATTTTATCTCGCATACACGAAAACTTTCACAGCCGCCTCTGTGCCTTATAGCAATGCCAACGATTACACCAAATGTTATTGCATAGTTTTCAGCAGCCATACATACAATTGTGGTTATTTCGTGCAAAATTTCTGAAATTTTGATTCGGATAAAATTTGAAAACTTTTAACTAACGATAAAAATGATAACAGCAACCATAAGATGTAGAAATAAAGCTGCCGCTAAAATAGTCACAATTGAACTGAAGTTGATTTAAATTAACTCTTAAAATTTTTAAAGGGCTTAAAAGATTTTGTCATCAACATCTAAAATTTTATTGTAACGATTCAAGGAATACTTTAAGTTATGCACAATTTTTTGGAACTTTTTTTAATTTAGGGTTTTTTTTCTTTCTTTGAAAATATGAAAAACAGACTAAAGCTGTTATTCCCTATGGAAAAATATCTATTTTCTATTATAATCTGAATTTTGCTATTTTTAGTACCACTTCGATTGTTCAAGTTAATTTTCTTATACAAAAGAGCATATTCGAAAGATACTTGCTTCGAAATCATTTTCACGGTATCTGAGTTTTAAGCGTACAAGACAGCTTATCACAGTTTTACATTTAGACAGCCAAACGTAGTAAGATGTCAAGTTTGCAACAATTCATGTCGCACGATGTTTAAATAAAATCCCATAAAAAATCTTATTTGTTGTTGTGTTGTTTTGTACAACTTGTGTCACGTTGTATGCTTTGCGCGCTTCCGCCTCCGACTTGATTGTCTAGTATTTCCGTTGTGACATGTTAAATGTTACTGTGCAAATATTAGAGTCGCCCATGCTTGCACATTTTTTTAAAAAATACTTTAAGAAAAATAAAGTAATTTAAACTACAATGTTTAAAGTACAATTGATTTTGGACTTTTAACACAATTTTTTGTAGTGTCGAAAAATCGCCCATTGTATTAAAGCCCATAAAATTTTCACAAATTTTCTTAAAATTCGAAAATAAAGATCACTCTAGCCAACATACATAAATGCTTTGTACATGTGTGTGAGTGTGAATTTTTGTGTGTAACCGTCGTGTAACATTTTGGTTACACTGATGTTGCTGTTGTAAATATTTAATGCCTTTATAACATTTAAAATATTTAAAAGGTTTTTGCAGCAGGTTTAAATACAACAAACGTGCCATGAAAAAGTGCGCCAACTTTGTAAGTGTAGAAGATTAAAAAGCTTAAATTTTTGCGAAAATATTTTGTCTTTCAAAGGAATTTGGTACTTGAAGTAAATGTCATATATATATGTATGTAAATATGGGATAATTTATGTCGTTTCTTCATTGTTAACCTTTTGGAAATTAAATGCTTCAGCGAAAAAAAAAATTGAGAGTATAAAAACATTTTTTTAATTTGAACAAGTTTATTTGGTGAAATTTTATATATATTATAAGACTTTGCTTTCATGTGACATTTACAATTGATTGAATGTCTTAAAAAAAATATTTTTCATCACTTGGACATAATTTTATTCAAGTCAAATGTCCATTGATCGAAATTTAAACTTTTGTAGAACATTTAATATTATAGAAAATCGTCATAGTATATTTGACTTAAGTTACATCGAAACTGATATATCATCATCACAGCCATCAATCAAACTTCAAATTTTGGTAAAACATTTAGCAGTTTGCAAAATGATAGATATGCATGTGAAGTAATTAACATCGAACCTCAAATATTAAGCTCCAGCATTGATAAAACTTTTAATTTACATCAGAACCCAAGTATCAAGCTCGGCCACTTACAAAATTTGTAATTTCCGTAAAGCATGTAATTGTTAGTAATGAAATAGAAAGATACAAGCTTTAATTTACATCGGAGCTGGGCTACGAAGCATGGCCATTGATGAAATATTTAAATTTTTTATAACATTCGGCAATAAACAAACTAAAAAGGACACATGCTCTCTAGCTCACATCGAAATTCGGTGATCGGCCATTGATTAAATATTCAATTTTCATAGAGCATTCATCTGTTTAAAAAATGTAGTTTTGAAGTCCTTAAATCTAAAAATAAGTTACAAAATGGCAACGCTCCGCTGACAGGAAGTAACATCGCATACTTACTATGTAATTTAAGAGCGCTTATAGTACTTCTACCTACAACATTTGCATGCCTGCAGTACCGTAACAGCAGCAGCAGCAGCCGGGCGGCAGAGCAGTAAAAGCACCGTGCGTTTGAGTGTATGATGCACAAACACTTCCTGTTGCAATTGTTTTATGAAATTCCTGCGAGACTCTAGGCACCGCGGGGACACTTAATATTCTGCGCTACCTATATGCGGAACATAATATATGGAAGCTAAGTAAGAATGTAGAGTGTGGGTGCGGGAAGAGGTTGCATAGAATTTGATCCTTTTTTTTTTTTTTTGGTATGTGCATAAATTTATGCCGTAGAAATGTTTGCAACAACAAATACCTACTACAAACCAAAAATAATTCAACAAAAACATAAAAGAAATTTAAGAATTAGGGTGTTGTGAAAATAAAGGCATTTGGAGAAATTACTTCGTTAGAAACTTAAAAATTTTGTACCACCTTAATACAATGCATAGCAACTGCAGTTGGAATTAAATCCTTTAACTAATATATTAACTCTTGTAACTTTCCATTGCTGTCGCATTCGTTGGATAACAACTGAATAGAAACACGCATACCAACACGCACGCAAAATCACAAACTACTCGCATAACACATGTGCACACATTTTTCATAAGGCCTACTACACACTAACTGCAACTGTGCTGGCCTTGTTTTTTTACACCTTGATAAAGTGATGCTGTTTGTTGCTGCCGCTGCTGCTGTTGTAGTTGCGCTTTTTTCAGCCATTTGTTTGAATTTTGTTTAGTTATTCAAGGATTTGTTTTCATAGAGTGCAGGATACAAAATAAAGGATGTGCTACAGAAAAGACATGAAAGACAGTAAGACAGGCGGACATATGTATGTGAAAATGTAGGTGCTTTTATGCAAAGGTAAAAAGTTGAAGTTTAAAAAGCTTCTACAGCTGAAAGAAAAAGAAATGCGTATTGTTGAAACAAAAGAAAGTAAGCACCACTAACATATTAATTATTTAAAATTTCATATGCAAAACTCAAAGTTAAAAGGGAAATAAAAAAGTTTTTGTAGCATAAATTTAGGTAGAGTTCTTTAATAAATTTCAGGAAATTTCTTCCTTGTGACCGCTCTTAATCAGTCGTCTGACAACGGCAGTGTTATTTTATAAATTTCAGGAAGTTTCTGCTTTGTGATCTTTATAAATCATACATCTAACAAGAGATTAATGGTGACACAAATAAAAAAATAAAAAAATGTTAAGTTAAATGTAAATGTACCACATAAAATGGCTTACATGAAAATGGCTTGTAACGCTTTGGTGCAAAATATACTAAGCCGATTTCAATAATTAATTTTTTAAAACAACATATTTGTACCAAAGAAGGTTATTGCATACTTATTGCTTTTTTAAGATAAATATTATTTTTTTAGGATTAACTTTTAGCGAATTTTCACGCAAAAATTATTGTTTGATTTTTCGTTGCAGATGCTTATGCTGCTTCTTGAGTTCTGTTTTGTTATTTTTCTTCTCATTTATACCGTTTGTATTCGACTTCGAAGTTTGAAGAATAAACTCTTTTGAATTGTTTGTACTTAACAAACTTATTGAGGCATTTAAACGTGACTTAAGCAGCTGCGATGCTTAGTCCATTTAAAAAATAATTGTAATTTAATTAACATCATAGTTGTGATATGATACCCGCTCATTGAACAAATCTTTATTTTTCCGTGAAGCATACAGCGGTAAGCAAAGTGATAAGGACACAACTGCCTTTATTCGCCTCTATATCAAGATATCAAGTACAGCCATTATCTAAATTATAAACTCATGTAAGCCATCACGCAGGAAAAACAAATGATGGTGAAACATGTGGCCTAAGTCACATCCGAGCTATCAAGTGAAATGATATGATAACGAACGTATTCAAATTGTATGCTTTTTTGCTCAATGCCAGGCTGTAAAGCAAGCTATTCCTCTATTGCTATTAAGTAAAAGACTAAAAGCTCTTACGTTTGAGTAGTTTCCGTCTTTGAAGGCTACTGCTTGCAGTTTTAAACTTGGTTCCACTCCAGAGGCCCGTGATTGATTTCACACTATCCGAGCACCATTCCACGAAGAGCAGATGTCATCCTCAATGTTGTTGCCTTACTGTTTGTTAATTGTTCGGTTCTAAGGAAGTAGCGATGACTGTCATCCACTACTTTCTTGACCCAGGTTAGGCTCTCTTCGTTTTTATGTAATAAAACTTTGGCATCCTTGATTTTTTAATCTTTAACTGATAAAAGTAAGAAAAGTGGGTCAAATCCTGCCATACGAAATTTTTTCGGGCATGAAATTTATGTGTTTTTTATCTCTTCTACAACATTAGTCTTGATATCAGTATCAAGTAAGTAAGTAAGTTATCAGTAATACTTAAACTATCAATTGCGGGTGGAAATGGCAGTGAAAAATGCAACGCTAGCTCTTGGACTAAGAGTGTAATAATCGGTCGTTAATTCGCATTAACTTCATCACTACCTACGTATCACAAATTGTTTGTGTGGCTTTAAGTTTAAATTAAGAACATTTTTGGAGATATGAAGAGTAGAGCTAATTTATAAAATTTACAATAACTTTAAAAACTCTACAACTCGAAAACTGTGCATGACTAAGACCTGCGATAATATAGACCTTTGTTAGGGTTGTCGCTTTCCCACACAAAATGTTGAAATTCTTTAAGCTGTTTTTTTATCAATGTGCTTAACTTCAAAATTTCCATGTCATCATAAAATTCCATGAAATTCATTGCTGTTTCAAATGTTGAATTTTTCATTAAAAAGTGATTACTTTAAGTACCTACTACGCGAGACATATTTAAGAACGTAAACGTAACATTAAATTTGCTGACATAACGTAAGCTAGTGCCGCTTTATTTGTGTTGATGTTGAACACATAAAATAAAACAAAAATAAAAAGAGAAAAAAATTAATTCAAAAAAATAAGAAAAAGTGCGAAAAAATGAACAGCTGCTAGTTAAAGCGTTATAATGAAAAACTTGCACATACACAGAGAACAACATGCTGCACCTACACATAAACACGGTGCAAGTCGACAAACAAACACTCTCAAGCAGACAGACAGACAAACACAGACAGCAACAATAATGAAGATGTTGCCGCGCTACGCTGGCTGCACCACGGTATGCACCTGAAAATATGCAACGAATGCAAAAAAAAAAGTTCGTAAATTCTTAGCTCGCTTGTGCGCTTACTTGCTTTAGCTACGAAGACGGGCAATAAATTTTTAAATGTTTACGCTGTGAAAATTTTGTAATTTTTTATGGCTGCTTTTTTTTTTTTGCAATTTTCTGTCGTTGCACTTTTCCTTGTGTTGTGCCCCTCATTTTTTTTGTTCGGGTAATAAAAAATATTTTTTATAGCAACATAACCGTGAGATAATTGCCACAAACACACGTCGCAAGTAGCAGTAGCGATAAGAGTGAAAAGTATATTTATTTATAAATCTTTTCACTAAAAATTTTTAAGGGCTTATTAATTACTAGCTGTTACCCGCGACTTAGTCCGCGCACACCAATTGTACAATACCCTAAACATTTTCTGAATAGTATGGGCTAAATATGTTGTGATGTTACATATATCAAAATGTTGCGTTTTAATTATTTTCATTGTATGGGAGGTGCCACACCTTATTGTTTGATCCTACATACATATGTATATTTTGAAAAAGGCTTCATTCAATCCATATTTATTAAAATATTAAATATAAAATGCAAAGATATAGCATTTGAAGTGTTTTTTTGTTATGAAGGTGGTGCCATGCCCCATTTTCTAAACTGGCTTACTTCTTGCATAATGCTTGGTACGGTTTATGTACATTAATTTCACAACTATAGTCGCTTGAAGTGTTTTTTTTTTAATGGTGACACGCCCCCACTGCTTAGCGTTGTAAGGTATCTTCAAATAATGTGCGGTTTATGTACATTAATGTACATTTCACAACAATAGCCGTCAGAGCCAAAGTATGGCGCTTGAAGTGTTTTTTTTGAATGGTAGGTGACACGCCCCCACTGTTTAGCGTTATTAGGTATCTTCAAATAAATTTCCTATGTTCTTTGTCTGACTTAAAAAAATATTTTTGCTATATATTGTCAAAATCGGGTCAGTGATCAAGCAGTTAACGACAGACTGACAGACAAAATTTCAGTTTTATTATATAAGTTAGGGTAGAAATATAGTTTTACTTATTAATAGATTATTTGATTATAAATCTTTGATATTTGCTCAATATTTTTTCCAAATATTTATTGCTTTCTGCAGTCACTTTTTTTTTTAATTAAAAGTTAATCATAAATTTCGTAACCACAAGTTCTGTGATAACTTTCATTATCAAAGTGATGCACTTAAGTATAATGGAACAACTAGTTAAAATACGCTTTAACAAGTCTGACCATAATAATGGGCTACTCATGTGCTTGCTAGCAATTTGCTCAAACTGATAGCATTCTGGAACTCTGCACTTATACACTACGGTTAGAGGATTACAGAGACAATTGCTGAAAACAAGACTTGTAGTTGTTAATTTGTGCGCCAGAATTGCACTTTTCGCACAAACAGCAGCACATAATTATATGGCACCTTGCTAGGAATTTGCTTAGAAATACTACTGATGAAAACATTTATGTTAGAAAATTGTATATTTTAGGTGAAATCTTCGATGGATTTTTTTTTTTTTTTTGTAAAAAATATTAAAATAATACCCAAGTAGCACACGTTGCAAATTTTTGGCTAACACAGCGCTTTTCAAGCAAAAATCATTGCTGCATTGCTTTTCTTGCTACTAGGAATTGATCAGAAATGCACTGTGACTTATCTTATAAAGCGCCTTTGGGAATCAGAATTTAGCATTTCACATATCTTTACAGAAGGAAAAATGCGAAAAAATAGCCCCATTAAAGCGATATTTTTGACATTTCAAGCGATAAAGGCGCTTTATTAAATTGTATTGGTATTATTATGAATGTGTTTGCTTATCATATAAATATGTAAAACAAGTATTTACATATATTTATGATATTTATTTGAACGAATTACTTCTCTTTTATTTTCTTAAAAAATGTGAGAATAAATTTCAATCAAAATCACTTTTCCAGAACTACAAATTGTATGCGAATAAAAATTTTTCGACTAGTTTCTTCTGAAACTCTTAGATAAATAATGCACCTCAAAGTTTCTTTATATTTATAAATTTTTAAGCAATAAAAAAAAAAATTTATGTCAAAAATTTTATTAAAATGCATATTTTCCCTTTCGCAATAATCCAACGTTTTTTAAAGTGATAAAAAATATGGTTTCTATCGTAATTTATATTATGAGCTTTAATAGTACTAGTTCATTTGGCAAAAAAATTTCCCATGCATTGAAATATAATCAGAGTTAAGCGTTTCTGATAGTTCGAAAAAATTTCTTTATTCGAATAATTTCGCACAACACTCATGTAATTGTATCTTCAGAGTTCGATAAGTGAATTGCATGGAAGCATCAATAGCTAAAACTTAACCACAAAATATGAATTTAACAGCGAAAGCGCTGCAGGTTTCTTTTGGAGTTCAATTGACCTAAATATTTCAAAAAATAGCTAATAAATTGCAGAAAAATAAGTTTTACTACATTGATATTTTTCAGCAAAATTTTTGATTTTAAAATCTGATTTATAGCCAAGAACTAGCATAACAAGCAACAGTATAGAGAAAATAAATGTGTGTGGGTTTTTTTAGCAATAATTTGAAGTATGCATGCAAAATAAGTGCTTTAAAAT
Source organism: Tricholauxania praeusta (assembly GCA_949775025.1). Lineage (NCBI taxonomy): Eukaryota > Metazoa > Arthropoda > Insecta > Diptera > Lauxaniidae > Tricholauxania > Tricholauxania praeusta. The sequence goes on along the minus strand of OX459030.1, from coordinate 126,290,576 downwards.
ATAGCCATTGCTTTTACTGTAAATTAACTTTAAATGCGCTTTTATAAGAGACATGAATCTATTCTATGCTCTGCGATCTCTTTTAGCTATAAATGCCAAATCTAAACAATAAATATAGTTGCTTTTGTTTATCTGAAATCTTTTCGTTAAAGTATAGTTCATAGCTAATGAAAATAACAACGGAGTTGTGCTTGTTCTCAACATCTATTTTGGCTGTATAAACGCTTCTAAAGAAGGTTAAGAAAATATTTTGAAGCAATGCTAATATTAAGCTAGAAACAAGCTGTAAAAGCGTTTTTAAAGAATAAAAATTTTCTTTTGAGTAAGACTTAAAAAAAGCTAATAAATGACTTGTCAATTGCATTTAAAGTGTTTTTGCAGCGTACTTCTAGCAATTATTGCACAGTAGTATTTTAATGCTTCTTGGGTAATATAAGGTTCCACTGATCTTTCTCAAATGTGAATGAAATCGAAAAAAAAAAATCTTAAAACTCTTTAAAAAAAACTTAAAGATAAAGTATATGAGAAATGTTCCAAAAATTTTGGTTTTTTGTCTTTTATTCTGATTAATTTGATTTATTTTTCAATAACTCAATTTCCTGCAGGGATACTGGTACGCATACAAATCCAAACACATATACGTAAGTGCTATTACTGGTACTACAAACAAACAAACTACGCCTACATGTGATAACGTGTTGCTAGTAGCTTAACCCTATGGTAGCAGAAGCAACAACAACAACAACAACAGTTACAGCAATATCAGGTGTAACACATCAATTGTTTGCAGTTGTTGATGTTAGCGATGTTATTGCTTTTTGTTGTTTGATATATCATAGTTGCAGTTGTTGTTGTTGTTGTTGTTGTTGCTGTTGTTGCTGTGCCAATATTGCTGTTTATTATTGAAATACCACGCAAATGATGCATCCAACGTAGTGGCTTATGTCAGTGTAAATGAAGGTCTTTTTTGTATTCACATGGATATCAAAAAAGATTATTTTGTTAAATTTAAGTTTTAGAACGATTGAATTGAATTACAAAGGTAAATCATTACTGATTATTCATTGGATGCTAGATAGTTTTGTATGGAATGATTAAAATTCGCTTAAAGGCAAAACATTTTCCACAGAAATTTCAATTTCATTGCACTTCCAGTTCGTGTTTTAACTAAATTTTGTTAATTTGGTTTCGTTAAAAATTTTATTTTGTTATAAAATATGTTGCTAAATCTTACCACACACATACAATGACAATTATTGAAATGTACAAATATACAAGCACTCAGGACATATGAAAACAAAGACATAAACATTTGAAATGAACATTAACACGTTTTGTACGCGCTGCTGCTGCTGTAGCAGAGACTGCCAAGTTATCTAAAATGTGAAATCATCTATATGTTTGTCTGACTGTCTATTGTAAGTACACGTTGCAGGATGCTGTTGCAAGATAAGAGGCAAGCTAATTTATTAACTTGTAGTTGTAGTTGGAAACTTAAACGTTTACAATATAGTTTCACCTGTAATAGATTTGACGCAGAAAACACAATTTTAATGTTAGTTTGTGCATTAAATGGAACATTTAAAGGAAAATTTATCAATTTTAAAAAAATTACTGTTTTTATGTAAAAACTTATAGACTTTATGAAATATTGCTACTTCATGACATCGCGACGATCAGGTCTGTTCCGTTTCGGATTTGTTTCGGAAATGAAGTTGAAATTTGAAGTTTATAAGTATCTAAGCTCTTAAAAAGTCTGAAAAATCATGCAATATGCTTGAAAAATATGCAAAAAAATTCGTTTTTCGAAAGTCTTCACTTATTTCTATTTCAACAAAAAACCAAATACATATTCACCCCTATCATGAATATCCGGATTCTCGAACGATTCTCGCGGATTTTTTTTTTGTTTCTCGAGAAGAGTATTTTGCGAGCATAAATAATTGAGGATTGGAAAACTTCATATCAAGTCAGCGCTGCCAAAACATTTCCAATTACTTCCATTCTGTCCAAAATCACAGTTGCAGTTTTCATATTTCACATTAGCTTATCTGTCAGCTGTAAAATTGTATAAATAAAAATGAAGTGCATTTATTTATATTACAAAAAAAAAAAAAAATCACGTAACATATAGTATAGCATAGCTTGATAGTTTGCCATCTACTCCTTTTCATGAAGACTTTTACTGTATCCGAATAAGATTCCATGTACTGGACCAATATCAGTAATCGCTTTTTGTTTGTGTTGCTAGATCTTGTAAATATGTTAAGAAAATCTTTTTATCAAATAAAATTACAAAATATTGCTAGCATTCCTCATTAAATTCCTCACCAAAAAGTTAGGGAACAAAATTTGCGTGAAACCTCAAAAAATGTTCCCCAAAAAGTATTGCCGATAACCTCATTTTCCAGGGAATTTGTTCTCATTCCCCAAAAATCTTCCACCATCGCAAAACAGGGGATTGGAGAACAAATCCGAAGGAATGTTTACTCATGATAGGGGTGATTAAGGCATTGCATACTTCTACGATCTTCTCTTAAAAAATTACCTTTGTCACAAGAAGTGACGGAGCAATACTTGAATCGAGTAAGCTCCTATGACAGCGTTTTTTTTGATAAACTCAATAGTGACCTGCAAATTGTTAAAACTTATATCTCTTATGGCGACAAAATGACTGTAGACGACTTTACGCACTAAATCAGCATCTAATTTTCATAAATATACGGAATCCATTAGAGTTTTTTAGTTTTGTGTGAACTGATTTCATTATAGCAATGGTGTCATTCAATGTAAGGTCTAGAGACTTTTGTTATGCCCATTTAGAAAAAAAAATTCGAAAATGGATCCAAAATGGTGATTTCGTATGTGCGAGGCCGCACCAAGTCATTTCAAAAATTCATCTTTAATCTTTCTTCATCGATTGGACCATCAAAAATGCATTCGGTTATGTGGCCAAAACACTACCTTTCTGGATTCAAGGCCACACTCAATTACATTCAAAGTCTATTTTCAACCTTTCCGTATCATATGCAGCCAACCTTTTTTTTCTGAAATGGGGCCAAAAAGGTCTTCAATGAGTCTCACACTCAGTTACGTTGAAAATCCATTTTCAACCTTTCCGCATCATTTAGATCAAACACAAATTTACATTAAATGAGCACAAAATTGTTTCTCCCTGCGCTCAGGGTTCCCCTAGTTGCGTTTAAAATCCATTTTCAAACATTTCCCATCGATTGGTGCCAAAAAGTCCATTTTCAACCTTTATCGTCGCTTGGTGTGATATTTTTTTTTAAATGGTCATTAGGTCAACTATTGGTGATTGCCAAAAACTATTTTCGGCCTTTCCCTATCAATCAGCCCGTTTCTTTTCAAGATATAGCACATTAAAACAAAGACCTTTTTAGTTCTTACAAATACAGTTAAATCCTTTATATAGAGTTTACAGGTCTAAGGTATTTTTTATTTTTTAAAATAAAGTTTCTTTTCAATTTAAATGTCACAGTAAAGCGCTAACATATCACAAACAGTTGCACTATACAGCCCGCCTTCTATAATGTCATGAGAAACTTTTACTGCGAAAATTTTTTTTTCATCTACTTTAACACTTCACGAACAGATGGCGCTGCATGCTAGAGATAAACTCATGATAACAAGGCAAAAACAATCAACATCAAGTACAGTGGTGGCTGCTGCAACAGCAAACAATATAAGCTGCAGAAAATACAAGAGCAACAACAACATCGACAGTAGTAGCATAACAAGGCGCGACAATAACGACGAGAACAACAACAACAATAACAAGAATAGCAGCATCAGCACCAATATATAGCTAGCAACCTAGCGAGCAAAATACGACAACAGCAGCAGCAGCGACATCGGCAGTTTTACAACATTTTTCAATTGCAATTGCAGTCACCCGCAACTAACATGGTGAAAAAAACAACAACAAAAAAAAAAGAGTCTTATAGTACCAATACAAATAACAGCAACAACAAAACTTGTTCATTCCATAGTTGTTGTTGTCTTTGGTGAGTTCACGGAAATATAGGTGAAGCTCAATAATATGAAGAAGAAGCAGCTGATGATGATGAAGTGAATTGAATACCCACAATTACGATAACGCCATAACATACACTGAGCAAAAGTTTGCTTAGAATCAAAAAAATTGATTGCAGATATCCTGGCAGATGAACTGCAGCTGAGATAGAAGACAGACCCAAGCGCAATAAAACAAACAAATTTCAGAAAATTTGAGACGATGAATTTAATTTACTTAAAGTTTTTGTCTTTTACATTCATCTGCGTCAAACACTTGCTGAGATATAAAAAAATCTAGTTATTTTCAACTACGAGGCGTAAGAACGCCCATTTTTTTCAATGAAACTTATTTTTGCCCGTACTTTTTAGATGTGTACCAAGTCTCATTCATCTGCGTCAATTAGCTCATGAGATATGACAATTTGAATTTTAATCTTATGAAGGGGGCTTGGCAACTCCTTTTTTTCAAATTAAATCATCCTAGGAACCTTCCACAAGACATAAGAACAATATGTACAACATTTTATCTTCATCAAATAGTTGCTGAGATATAAAAAACGTTGTTTCATTCTTTTACGGGAGGCGTGGCGCCGCACATTTTTCCATTGAAACTTATTTTTGTGCGCACCTTTTATGTATGTATGATGAATGAGACATCATCTTCATCAAATAATTAATGAGATATGATAAATTTGACTTTTTCGCTGTATGGAGGGCGTGTCATTGCCTAGTTTTTCTAAACTAAACTTTACTAAGAAACTATGTTCAGAAATTACATTTACAAATTATTACGGCTTGAAATAGAAAGAACATTCAGTAAAAGCTTCTAAACAATTTTGTGCATACACGACGTATGAGTAACAATTAATTGCAATTCAATTAAAAACTTTAATAAATTTAATGTCACTCATACGCCACGATTTTGTTTAAGAATTTCTTTCTTTTTTTCAACGTAATTTTCTTGCGTGTGTGTCATCATCGACAATAATACCGATTACAACTACAACAACAACATGTTAGAAAAATTGACTCAACAATCAAAACTGTTCCCTATCCCAGAGCTGCAGTCTACTGCTATCAGGTTTTTTTTAACAATTTCGCTGCCCACATCTCAGCTGCTTTTGCTGCAGCAGCAACATCAACACCGAATAACAACGAGCATTGAGCTACAACTTCGGTTGCATTCGTTGTTATTAGTGTGTTGGCCACGGCGCAATGTAGACGCAAAATTGCTTGCGCCTGTAGTTGTGCTAGTTGCAGCTGGATTGTGCGTGTGTTCGCTTGTGTATGTGCCGTTTCGTCTTCGTTGTTGTCGTTTGGTCTGGTTTGGTCTGGTATAGTCTGCTGCTAATGTTACATCGTCATCATTGCTTTGTCGGTATTAAGGTAACACAGTAGCAACAGCAAAATACAGACGTAAGCAAACGACAGCAGTAGTAGCAGCAGCAGGTAGAAAGGCGCATTTGCTGTGGCCGTGTTCACAACAGTGGATTGTTTTGTGGTAGCAACAGCAACAGTCGTAGCGCCAAATAACAGTGTTGCAACAACACTGGCAACATTGGCGAACAAGTGATATTTAAGCGAAGGCAAAAAAAAAGTGTTGCATATTTATTTGGGCTTTGTGTTATACGCGTATTAGAATTTCATTTGAAGAATTAAATTTATTTTGGACTGCTGTAATTCTGTTTGTTTTAAAGCAAAATAAGTGAATATCTTTTCCATAAATTTGGTGTTAAGTTATCGTTTCACAAGTGTTGAAGATTTTACGAATCTTTGGTGACATTAAGAAAGATATACTTCTCTGCTTTAACGGATATAAACGATTTTCTTACTCTATTAGTTATACAGCTCCTTAGAGTCGTTGCAAACAACTGTAGCAGCAAGAACAGCGTAAAAAACGCTGTAAAACTTCAACGTTTCTTTCTGGTAAGTGAAATGCGCGCTTTTCTAGCCATCTTGATTTATTTGAAAATTTTTTTTTATTATTTTCGTTTCTCACTGACTTGCAAGGATATGCCTTGCTGCTGTTGTTTGTGTGTGGTTGCGCCGGAAATGCGCATCTGTAGTTGTTGTGTTTCGTTAAGTGCTGTGAATGGTAAACAATTTTGGATTTTTTAAAGTTAGTTCCTCTTAGTTTGTTTTCACTTCCGGTTTGGTTTGATAAAAGCTTTTTGGATGAGAATTTTTTTTTTGCTTTTGGAAAAAATGCATAAAACTCTTAAATTAACATAAGATAGCGGAGATGATGTTCTTAGGAAAAACAAAAAAAGCACAGTTGGAACACGAGTATTTTTTTTCGAGCAGTGGTGATTTTTTAAAAAGCATTTCCAAAACTTGTTTTAAAGTGTATAGTGGTTTAAATAAAACTGGTATTTATCTTAAAGAAATTGACATTTAAAGAGCTCTTACTTAATTTGGTATGTATGTCTGGGCTATAATTGTAAATAATTAATTAATAGTTAAACAACAATTGTCTTACTCTGCATTAACATAATTTTGGGAGATCTTATGTAAGTATATAAAAAACATAAAGTACATATACTACACATGTTTATAAAACCTTAGTTTAAAAAAATAACAAAATTGTTTCATAATTCATAGTGCAGAACGTTAGACTATCCTTTATTTTCCACATTTCCTTAATCGAAAAGCTTGGTATATTTATGTTCTTGATAAAAAAATGGGAAGATTTTAATTTGCCTCCAAGTAATAACCATAATTTTTGGATATATATTTGATCGAAAACTAGTTAACTGACTGAAAAAATGGCTGGAAATTTTTAATCATAAGCTTATGAGCTTTTAAAATAAGGAAAAAAATTCTGCGAAAAGGTTTCCTTACATGGTTTTTTCACAATAACTTTTTTTTCAGTGTATTTCATATTTGTTCTTAGAAGCTCATAAAATGGTGAACAAAAATGCCATTTATCATTTTTTTGTTCCTCTGATAATTTTTGAGTTAAAGAAATAACATGAGAAACATAATTCCCATTAATTTAAAGTTCTATCCCCTAAAAAATCATCCTTTATAATGCATATAAAACTCTACTTCAGTTTGAAAATTACAAGTAATGTGGTGCTGACTTGAAAGTTTTATCAACGTTGGAGGACATAAAAATGAAACAAATTTTTTTTTTCATAAGGACATTTAACCCATTTTCGACCACTGTTTCCTAAAAGAAAAGTATCTTTGGAAATGTATTAAAAATAAGTGGCAGATATTTTTCAAACACAGTGATATGCACATATCTCGGAGCTGTGTGCCAACTATTTTTATTTCAACTCATTTCTTTGGATCGAGTGTAAGAGAGGCAAAAGTTATATGGAAAATTTACCAATTTTTTCTTAAAAAATGTCAATCTTTGTCTAGTTAAAAGCGACGGATTTCTTCAAAAATTACAAGCAGATGTTGATGGCCGAAATTTCTTCGGTTGGTTAACGATATTTGCAGCCTTAATTTTTTCACTGAAAACCAGAGCCATCTGAAAACCAGAGTCATCCTCAACATCTGAAGACTCAAAAACCACATCTTTATAACACTTATAACGGCGATTATCAGTGGCATAACTAGAGGGGCCATCACAAAGCGCAAAGGCTTCGAGGTGATAAAATGGGGTTCGTTATTCATTGAGATTTGCAAATGAAATTAAATTAAAAATTTCTATGGATTAGAACTTGAAAATTTTACTAAATTAAAATTTCAAGGCAGAGAGCGTAGTTTGGTTCTTCGCCCCGGTCGGCAAATTATTAAGGTACGCCTTTTTCGATCGTTAAGTGACCTTAATGTTGAAAATTAGATAAAGAATATTAAAGAAAAATTGTCAGCTTGCAATATGTTTAACGCTATTCGCCCGCTGCTGTACAGAAAGTGGAGGTTCGTATTCTTCTTTGTTTTCAGAAAAATGCTCAAAAAGCTTATGCTAACATTTCTTAATTACTGTCATTGTTATCTTATTTCAACTCCATGCAATAGCGTTAAGTAATGTGACTTTTCGAAATTTTTCGAATGTCCATGATCCAGGAAATCATATCTGATATAACACTTGCACGATAATGTCCATATCGAGTCATATCACATTCTGGTTCATTGCACAGTGGTCCCAAAAACAATTTGTATTGTTGAAATTTGAGCTCCGACTTTGAGCTTGACCTTTTGGTAAGGTTTAATTTAAAAAATCGTTCATTTAAAACGAGATTTGCGCTCTCTAGCAATTGTTTTCCCTGCATTAGCAGGCATTACCATTGTGAAAATAAAACCATCATCACATTTTAGTTCGTTTTTAGGCAGATGACTCTGAGACATAGTCCAAAATAAGCAATGCAATGCAATGGATTTTGCAATTCAATAATTTATACATATGTTTCTATAGAATACGTATATGCTTTTTATATCCTTGAATACTTAACATTTTTCGTTCAAAGAAAAAGTTTTCACTTGGCCTTTATTTGGTAAAAATGGTACTTTTCACTTTCACTTGGCATCTTTTTCCGTAAAAGTGAGCTGATATATAAAAAAAAAAAACGCAAATAAGAGGAAATTCACAAAGTTACATAAATGGACAGTTCCATTGTTTTCTACTCAGACGCATTAAACAAATAACATAACATACGAAGTACAAAATTAAAACATTTAGATGAACGTTCATCTTTGCGAGCATAAAAAATTTCGCGCGTTCATCTCTCGGACCACTCTAGGTAATGGTATAGAAACTTCGTTCATCTTTCCAAGGTATCAGTTGAGCAGTTTATTTCTTCGAAATGAACCTACTCAGATAGTCAATCTGCAATAATATTATTCAAGTCACCCTCTTGATAAAATGGCACAGCATTTTAATACTTCGCTTCATCTGGGTGCCTGGGCATAAAAACGTTGATGGTAATTGTAAAGCTTATAAACTTTTTAGATTGGGGACTATTTCACAAGTTCTTAGTCAGTTGCTCTTACAAGATGTTGTTGAAAACCGACAGTTCGATTTGGTCGAAAAAGTTAACAAGAGATGGGTCCAAGGGATATGATGGAACAAATTTGACCGAAAAATATTAAACCGTCCTTAGGGGCCGTCCATAAGTTACGTGAGTCAAAATTAGGGGGGACGGGGTCTGGCAAAGTCTCACCAAATCTCACCAAGGGGAGGGGGGGCCAATAAAAATCTCACGTCAAATTTTTAATGCAGAGAGTATACGTTATTTTAGCAGATTAAATTTAAAAATTATAAGGAAAGTCTCACGGAAGGGAGGAGGTAGGGGTCCCAGACTTCACCAAATATCACCAAAGGAAGGGAGAGAGGTCCGAATTTTCAAAAAAACACCTCACGTAATTTATGGACGTCGCCTTAGATGTCATGCTGTGGACGAAGCTATCATTCCAAATATATGCCAGGTATGCGTTAATTAAGGATGTCAGAGCATAGCATTATGAGGTGATTGAGGCAAGAATTGAAATAAATCAGCTGTAGAGTTCGTGTTTCTTCTCGGGTTCCGCATCTTCTGTCAGGTCAAATGCTTACGCCATTTATTTTTCGTATAAATTTGAAGTTAAATCGTGCTGTAGCGATTTTAGAAAGATCAGCAGCCACAGCAGGGTAGCCTAGTCTAACTGAAACAATTTTCCATGCCTTTTAAAAAATACTTTTTTTTTTGCATGCGAAAAAGCGGATGACCTTTTTTTTTATAGTTAAACCAAAAAATTAAGTTAACCCTTAAAAACATGGGGGTAAGCCCCCAATACGGAGACCAAGCTCCTTTTATGTTAAATCAGACGCTGACCACGAAATGGGTATTCATTTTCCTGGGAAATGCACTGTTTTCTCGGAAAAGCCCAAAAAGTGTGATTTGTGCAGTGTACCAAATATGGTACACGATGCATTAAGCCTATATATTTGAAGTGAAAAACCTTTTAATAACCTTTTTTTATTAGAGATTAATGAAAAATAAATAATAATGAAATATGGAAATGAATAGTAATTGGAAATTATCAACATTTAATTCACTGAAGAGGGTCACTTATTATTTGTAAACACAACGTTTGACCACTTTGACAGCTTACTGGGAACTGAAAGTGGACATTGGAGGGCTGAAGAGAAATTTATGTGAAAGCTGGTAATGCCTGCTGCAAGTTGGAGCAAAACCTAATGCGATGCAGGTTGTTTGGGTAGACTTGGCTATGATTTTAGGAACGTACCATATGTGACACTAGGGTGATTCAAATTTTTTATTTTTTGTTTTTTTTAAGGTGCTGTTGCTTAAAAAGTAAGTTTATGATATGAAGAAAAAGCTCACGAAAATTCAGCTCTGTAACTCAATTTTATAAGGTGGCGCCGGAGCCTGTTAGTTTTACATGTAAATTGTATGGAAAAATTATTTTTTTCAAAAAAGGTGTCTAAATGAATAGGTGATTAGTGCTGTTGAGCTGAAAAGGGTCGTTTTTCGATGTAATTTTTTACGCTGAATCCGAATCTGGCCTCAGAATTGACCCATCATGTCGGAATCCTGAAATATTTGAGGCTAAGTACCTAAAACATGATGTTTTTTGTCTACTTTCGAGGCCATGTATAGGATTCAAAGAAAGTTGATCAGCTTATTTTTAACAAAAGCATCATTTAGTACCATCCTTGCCCTTTAAAATGAGCTTTGAAGTGGTGATCTGTGATGCTTCCTTGCAAAGTTGCAGCCATTTCAAGGTGACATGAATTTGAAACCCGTTGGTTAATATTGTTGGGTTGCAACCCATTGTAGGGGATCCAATTCATGTCACTTTAAAATGGCTATAACTTTGCAAGGAAACATCACAGATCACCACTTCAAAGCTCATTTTAAAGGGCAAGGATGGTACTAAATGATGCTTTTATTAAAAATAAGCTGATCAACTTTCTTTGAATCCTATACATGGCCTCGAAAGTAGACAAAAAACATCATGTTTTAGGTACTTAGCCTCAAATATTTCAGGATTCAGACATGATGGGTCAATTCTGAGGCCAGATTCGGATTCAGCGTAAAAAATTACATCGAAAAACGACCCTTTTCAGCTCAACAGCACTAATCACCTATTCATTTAGACACCTTTTTTGAAAAAAATAATTTTTCCATACAATTTACATGTAAAACTAACAGGCTCCGGCGCCACCTTATAAAATTGAGTTACAGAGCTGAATTTTCGTGAGCTTTTTCTTCATATCATAAACTTACTTTTTAAGCAACACCACCTTAAAAAAAACAATAAATAAAAAATTTGAATCACCCTAATGTGACACGCTATGCATTTTAGAGTTAATTTCACATAAAATATCGCGAAGTTCTCGGCTAATGCAGATATTTTTGAATTTGAAGGCCACTTATTTTGAAATTATGTTCCCGGCTACTTGGTAACCCTGTACCACACTGTGATCAATTGTAGTACAGCCTTATTCCGGAAAAATTCTCAAGACAAAATCATATCCAGGGTATATACATAAATTTTTCAACTGTGGGGGTGATATGCTCCACTGTAAGCGTTCAGCAGAATTTAGTGTGCTTCAAGATGTCATGCTTTCAATTATTACACGAATATATTTTAAAGTCTTTAAATATCATTCAACTCTCGCTATGTAATTTCAAATTACAGTAAGACCTCGTTTATTCGGCCTTCGATCAACCGAGTGTCTGCGTTGTCTGAGCGCATTGCATTAATCGAAAATAAAAACACTGCTCTATTATGGACTTCCTTGAGCCGCGTTGGTGATAAGTTACAAGTTTTGTAGTAACAATGCTCTGGACCCCAAAACTTAAACTACGTTCCTTAGATTTTCACTTTAATTTACTCTTTTGATTAAAATTGAAATGGTAGATTATTTCAAATATATAAAAAATAATTAAAATTTTAAAATTTTTTATATCTCCCGTGTTATTCGATTTTTTTCTTAACCGAGATACCTCCTCCCCACATTACCTCTGACTAACGAGGTTTTACTGGAAATTCATTTTTAATTTTATGATGAACTAAAGTTACTTCACCTTTAATTTCGTGTGCAAACACACTGTTCCATTTATGATTTTCAACTCTTCAGAAGCTCATTTAATAGATATGATGCGGTTTCCGGCAGTGAAACCAACTCTGTTGACATTCGTCCCTGTGCATGCAAGAAAAGAGCGAAAAAAAATATGGCAACAGAATATAAAGTAAACTGAATTCACTTCCGTTTTCCGACATTTCGTATGAAAGCAATTATTGTTTTATATTTTCACTTTAATTTCGCGCCAACCGCAAATTATTGCTGTTGAAAGAACTTTACAGACTCCCAGCAAAGTTGCCAGATCAATACAAAATACATAGCAGATTCCTGTCCATTTGAATTGAAATGTGGAGCTAAAATGATATAGGGTAGAAATGGCATTTTGGGTCGGACGTAGATAGATTGTATTAAAACCTGTGGGTTTAAAAGTGATTCTTTGTACTAAAACTTAACTTTTCCAAATTCAACACAAGCTGGCAACACTGTCATTTAGTGTCACTTTTTTTTGGTGCTTCTTTTCCTCAATTGAAATGCAAATGATTCTTTCCTCATGTTTTCACTATTTTTCTTACTTTATTTTTTGTTAGTAGTTGTAGTTAAAGTGTTTATACAATAATAATGACAACAACAAAAACAACAACAACAACAAAAGCATCGTCCAGGTATGCAAAAATAAAGAAAAACTAAAAAAGTGTGAAAAAATTAAAATGCAAAAGCAAAAACCAACGTTGTTGAATTCAATTCAACATCAGCATTTCAGAATCAGAAATTCATCCTTCAGCATAATAAGGTCCTTGCTGCCTTAGATTTTCATACTGTTTGGTTTGGGTCGCTACTTTGAATTCGTTGGTTTCGGTATTCGGTTGGTGTTCGTTTGAAGGACAAAATAATTAAAGAGCTCAACCGAGCAGAAATCTCATAACCATGCATGCAGCTCTTGTTATTCCGGCTCCCATTGTGGTATATTTTTCTTATTGTTTTTTTTTTTGTTTTTTGGTATTGCTGGTAAGGGTTATGCTTACTTTTGAACGTTGTTGATGGTGTTGCTTGTATAAACTCATTCAATAGTTTGCTATGCAAGACAATTAAGCGAATTTAAATATCAAAGTGATCGTGTGTAATGAGTTAAAAAAAAAGCATGTGAGTGCAAGCACTGGCTGGCGTGATGTCTGATCTTAATGATGTTTCATTGTGTTAGTGTAGAATTAAATCAAACAGTATCTTAAAGTATCGAATGGAATTTGAAAGTCGATAAATGTCGAATAAAGCAGAAAACAATAAAAAATAATGGTAAAAAATCAAAAAATTTTTGAAAATTTGGAGATATTTTGAAAACGTTTAAAAATTGCGTAAAAACCATAAAAAATATTGTTTAAGTCGAAAAATTTTTGAACTTCGAAAAATTTTGAAAAACGTTGAAAAAAGCTTAAAATTTCGAAAAATTCACAATGTGCAAAAAGTTTCGAGAAAATAAGAAATACTCAATCTAAATAATCACAATGTTAAAAATATAAAAAACTGTTAAGAATTCGAAAAATGTTAGAGTAGTCGAAGCTATTGAAAACTCGAATGTGTTGTAAAAGTGTGAAAAACTCATAAAATGTTGAGAGGCTCAAGAGATTTTGATAAAGGATGAGTAATGTTGAAAAATACGCAAAATGTCGTAGAATGTTAAAAGATTCAACAAATGTTGTGAGATCCGAAAAAAATGTTAAGATAGTCGTAAAAAAATTTCAGATATTCGAATTATATTGTTACTATAAATAAAAAAACAGAAGAAAAATGATGAAAAATTCATTTGAGTTGAAAATGTTGGAAAAATCGAAGAACTTTAAAGAATGTTGAAAACTCCAAAAACTTTAAATTATTCGAAAAATGTTGACAAATTCGAATAATGTTAAAAAATTCAACAAATGCAAACAAAGATTCGAAAAAGGTTGAAAATGCAAAAAAAAAAAAATGATGAAAAATTCATTTGAGTTGAAAAAGTTTAAAAAATCGAAAAACTTTAAAAAATGCTGAAAACTCCAAAAATGTTGAAAAATTCGAAAAATGTTAACAAATTTCAATAATGTTAAAAAATTCAACACATGTTGAAAATTTCGAAATAATGTTAAAAAATGTTGAAAAAATATTGAGACACTTAAAAATGTTGAAAAAGTAAAACAAATGATGAAAACCTCAAATGAGTTGAAAATGTTGAAAACTCGAAAATTTTTAAGGAAGCTTAACTCATTTGAGTTTTTCAAAATTTTTTTTTACTTTTTCAGTTCTTACTCCGGAAAATGTTGAAAAATTTGAAAAAAGTTGAAAAGTGATGAAGAAGTAGTTGAACAATGTTGGAAAAATATTAAAAGTATTGTAAAGTTTCAAAAATGTCGACAGTTTCTAAAACGCATTACCCGCGTGGCCTTCGGTTTTAAGCCAGTTCACTCTAAAAATAGCTTATTTCATAACCGCCAGCACACTCACAAAAATAAAGATGGTCGTACATTAAAAAGAAACGAGCACATAAAGCGAACTTGGAGAAAATTTGCTCAAAAAGTAATCAGATATCTAAATTATTTTATGTTTATATTACATTACACAGGCCCACAAATAGTAGTCTTGAAGTCGGTAGATAAGGTACTATAGCGTACAGTTTTTAGTGTTCTGAAAAAGAATCCGCGGTCAGAATTGCTCGATTATATCCAGTTTTTGAGATATCCTAAATGCAAAAAAAAACGTTGTTCACGTTTCTTGAGGATATCGCGAAAACCTGCCGTGATAGAGCCAATTTTGACTCTGAATTCGTTTTCAGCACAGCAAAAAAATATACGGTGTTTATAGTTGGAGACAAGGTATCTTCTCCAACTATAAACAATTTTTTTTTGGTGAGTCTGTAAAAATGTTTTTCTTATTTTTCAAAGGACCACTCAATAAAAGTATTGACGTTTGAAGATGAGGTACCATATGTACTTTTGATTGGTAAAAGTGAATCCGGAGTCAAAATTGCTCCATCATGTTAGGTTTTCGAGATATCTTCAAAAAATATGTTTACATATATTGAAAACAGTGTTATTTGCATTTTACGTTAGAAAAAACCTGGTGATCGTGCAAGTCTGACCCCAATCTCAATCCCCATCTTCAACTACAGAACTTTTTATTGTTGGCTTTTTCATTTTTAGATCGGTATATTTCTTAAAACTTGATGTGATAGAACATTTTGATCACGATTTTGGTCGATTCCAGCACACCAAAAACCGTACAGCATGATACCTCGTCTTCCAACTTCAAGAGTTTTTTTTTGTGGACCTATATTATTAAGTCAATTTAATATATTTGTATTACTATTTGATATTGAAATTCGAAATAAAGGTATCAGATCTCTTTGAAGCGAAGTTTTGAAGTTTTATGTCTCAAAAACGAAATATCGCTTTTTTTTATATAAAGCTAAGAATAAGAATTTTTTAGCCGCAGGCACTGAGTTATAAGTAATGTACTCTAGCACTATTGTAACGGTTTCGGACTTAAGGAATAAAAACGGCTGGCTACACGTTACAGATACTTGATGTCTTCTTTTTTTTTATAGAAAATTGCTTCATTTACAACTTTTCTCTAACAAAAATTAAGCATAGAACAATTAGAGGTGCGATATTAAACGCAGGATGAATTTTTAAATGTTTGCTATTTAGCAACATTTGTTGCTTGTCCAAATAGCTTCCAAGCATATTTTAAAGCTGACTTTTATTTCTACCCGTATCAATAAGATACATTTAGTTAAAGTCCAGCGTAATAATAAGATAAAATTTATGCTTTCTACATAAAACTATCAGAAATTTTCCTCTTTTTTTTTCAGCACTCCCCCTATTTTGAACTATAAGCGCCATTCAGTAGCCTGTCAACCACATTGAGTACCAATATTGTTTTTATTGTTAAGTTTTTGCATAACTTTAGGCGCTCGACTGTTAATTTCTATTATACACTGTAATTTTACATGATAATCCAACGATGGCGACACGAGCGAGTGAAAGAACGAGTGGGTTTTTCTTATTGTTTGAAATTTCAATGATACTCCAGAAAAATTGTTAGAAAAAAATATCCATATTTTTTTTTGTATGACACAAAAAACTACACTTTCTCTATATAAATTTTTAAGGCGAACTGGGGAAGTCAACTAGGAGGGTAACTGCAACAACTACAAATAGAAAAAAAATTGCGCTGATAAAGTTTGCCCACTGGTTACTCTGTCACTCATCACAGCATGTCGATGACTCATTGAGGAGCCTTCAATGTGTGTACGAGATTTCTCTTCACTTTTTTTTTCTGTGCTTTTTAGTTTTCATTTTCATTTTTATTTTGTTTTTTTTTGTAATACCGCCAGCCGTAAATATAAAATTTCAAATGAAGTTTATTCTGGCAGAAACTTTAACTGTTGAAACATTTTGTGTGAAAAAGTTTTTAATTGCAATTTATAGAGCAAAGTGGGTATTTTGAGTGGCACAAGGTGGGTACACTTGAAAATGAAAAAAAAAAAAAAATACACTATAAAATTTTGCATCTCTATGCAAATTGTGTAAACTAATGAAAAAGTTGTAATTCGATCATATTTGGCAAGGTGCAGCAGTGTAAGCGTAAAAGAAAATTTCATTGAAAATTACAAAACTTTGTAGTACTCGCACTATGCTGCTGTTGCCGTTGTTGCTGATGAAGCAATTAATGGCCACAAAATGTTCATCTAAAATGTAAAAGCTGTTTTCAAATTGCTGCCGAGGTGTTGAGTTGCGAGTAATTTTTGGTGTTGCTTTAGTTGGTGTGAGTTGAAAGCAAAGCTTTTCAAGCGCATAATTGTATGCAACAAATTTTCTTTTTAATTGCAAATTTAAGAGAAATGAAGCTCGTAATATGTTAATTACCAGTGAGAGAGAGGTGCTGCTGGAAGGTGCTAAATGTTCTTTTTAATATTTAATACCTTAAGGTCAAAATTGAAAATGTAAGCTAATAAAATTGTTGATATATTTGCTATTAAAATATTAATTAAAACAATATTTCTGACATAACTTTTTTTGAAATTGAAATATTTTGAAGAATGAATTAAATACACTCATTATATATTTTTCTAATAATTTTTCTTATGAAAAAGTTTTAAGAAAACTTTTACTTTTATTTCAAATATATAAAAATTTAAAGTTTAATTTTACCTAACAAAACTTTTTTTAAAGTTTATTTCAAGCTTTGGTTCTAAGTGACACATGGAAACTTTTTGATTGACCGCCTTTGCTTCAAAGTAAACACCGCTTTTGATTTTTTCTCAAAAATTACTTAATTTTTGCTGCCAAAAAGCTTGCAACAAACTATCGCAAATTGAAAATAAAATTTGACATCATCATAAAATTACCAACAATTGAAATATTCTATTAAATTGCAAGTCAGCTAAGTGTAAACAAGTTGCTGACAAGTGATTTCATGCTGTCCTTCTAACTCTCCTGGTCACTATCTGCTTTTGCCATTGTCGCTCATTGAAATTGTAAAATATTTGCTAAGCATCCAGCGCATAGTATTCGAAAATTTCACTAAGTTCACAGTCTTTTAAATAAAAAAAGGGCATTTGATTTTTATTTTTTTTTATTATTTCTTAACCATTGCAGCTTACATCCTTTACCAGGAAAAACATTTTATCTCTATTGCACAATGCTTTCTCAAATTTGCTCTTTTTCTTTGAATTGGTTTTGCTTTCATGCTTATTCTTTTTCAATATTTTTCTATTTTTTTTTCTTGGTAAATATTATTTTGAGAAATTTCAACCGGAAATGCAAAATTTTTCGTTTATCGCAAAATTACATAGCTATTGTGGCAATATTTTGTGACAAATAGAACCAAATATGTTTCAGTAAAGGACACATTGGTTGAAGATAAAAGCGTAGGAAAAGTTCAAATTATAAAAAGGAGGTATGACAACTAAATTATGAGGAGCTTAAAAAAATGTTAGTACGTGTATGTATTTGTGGAGGAGGTGTCATAACTTTTATGTTTATCTGTATGTGTTACTTAAAGGTAAAAGTTAAGGTGCCTAAAATCGGCATTTAATTGAGTTCGATGACATTATTGTGGTTTGCATTCAAAAAGTCACTTCGGAAATATAAATCATCAAAAGTTTGCGGTTTCTAGATTATTTATCGTGCGGCAGAGGTTGAAAATCATGAAGTTCTAAGCAATATAAATAATAAAAACAATCTCTGCCATTGCGGTTTTAATCAAGAGCCTTTTGAAACTGTAAAAAAAGGTACCACAAACAATTTATTGCGTCTGCCTTTTATATTACAAATGTGTCTTAACACAAAAACTGATAAATGCAAGGGGCAGACATTTTTATTGCTATGTTCAAGAGTAATTAAACTTATTTTCAGAATTGTATGATATATACTAAACTATGTAATTTAGGTTAGGCAGATTGCGATTATTATAAAGATTAAATCATAAGAAACGCGAAAAACAACATCTGCCACTTTGTTATTAAGAGTTGCAATCTACACGTAAAAAAAATTTAATCCTAATAATTTTTTCGCGTTTGTCTCTCGACTGATTTGTAAATTTATTTATAAAAAACATAACATTGGTTAATTTACTTATAAAAAACATATATATGTATATAGAAGGCAGACGATACCAACGCTGCTTTTTCGAAGGCAGATGTTTTTGAGCACTTAATGTGCATTATAGTAAAAATAGATCTTTATAAAACTGCAAATTTTGCCATCCAAAATTTACTATTGTATTTGTTGGTCATTTTTTTTTTTATATTTCTGGCTGTGTACATATATGCGGCATTCAACACCAAATCGGGCAACATTTTGATTTTGCATCTCCAAGTTTTGTTTACATTTTTTTCCCTTTTAGTACTGGTTAGCCTGCATACATATTTTAAAAATTTTTTTTTATTTTTTATTGTTCAAAGTATCTTTAAATAAAAGCATAACATTCAATACGGAAGGATAGCTGGTAAATTTGAATTTACGATATCTCGGAGAAATATCGAATTGATTCAAAGTGGATTTTGAAGGAAAAAGGTTCAGCTTTTCAACTACATAATTAAATATATTCAGAAAAATCTAGTGTCACTAAAATAATATACGAACTTGACCAAAATCAACGCATTTGACACACATTCTGTCCCATATATTTTGAAAAAAGCAGAGATCTACACGTCTGCCTCCTGTATTTTCAACTTCTTGGGGTAATACTAAAGACAACGAAATTCCGGCAGAGCACAATAAAGTTTTTTTACAGTTTTTTTTTTTAAAGTATTGCTGTTATTAAGAAAATTGCACTGTGGACGTCTGCCTTTCAGATTTTCGGTATCTATACTAAGTTCTTAACATAATATGTCAGAGGCAGACGCGATAAAATATTTAAAAAATTTTTTTTTTGCGACTTGAAAATTCAATTAAAAAAAAAAAACGTATTTTATAAAAAATACTTTTTTCTTAGTTTCTCAAATTCACTAAAGTGTGAACTACATTGCATGTATGTAAATACCAAAGAGGATAAAATTATGTACCTTATATGTTCAGCGACTCCCTAACTATAAGGAACATTTGTGAATAAAAATGCATTTAATAATGTTATAAGCTATACAATGTTAAATTCTTTGAAGTATTCCTAAAATTTCGCAAGAAGTTTTTCGATTTTTTGCAAGGTTTCTAAGAGGCGCTAGCCTTTCAATTGAAAAAAATTAACGAACCACCCTATTACAGTATGTATATTATTTCTTTAGCGATCATTATTTAGTTTGACAAAATCGACTAGTGCTATGCATTTTTAAGTTGGCTTACAGTGAATTAATATTGCTTCTCATGTCGTATGAATAACATTTAATTGAGCCCTTGGTTGTATTTAACGGTTTATGCTTTTATTCAGTAGTCCAGAAATTGCTTTCATTTTCCTTCCCTAAACATAACATTCATTTTCATTCCTTAAAACCAATTTTAATGCGAGTTTTCATACAGAGTAAAATATTCAAACCAGCGCTGAGAAAAAAATTCCAACAAACGCAATTTAAGTATTGATTTTTCACTTTGTTACAAAATGAAATTAAAGAAAATATTTTGTGTCAATTTTTCTTTAGTTTTTCAATCGTATGGAAACCTTTGAAGTGCTTTTAACAAAAAAATAAAACGACTAAAAGAAGCCAATCTTTTGTTTTTTACGTTTTTCTGTGTGTTGCATCAGTATGCTGCACGATTTTGGTGCTGGAAGTGGTGGGGACTGAACTCATTTTCCATAGAGACAAGTAGAACCAATCACTGAGTATACCCAATACTATTCACTTTACCGCTCATACAAAAATATATTTGATGTGGCTGAATATCCATAGACTCTTAAGTCTCAATGCACGAAATGGATGTGGTATGTGCCAGTCACCTGGGGTGTTGCGAACGAAAATCAAAAAGGTGTAGTAGGTAGACTGTGGTGCTTTGGATAGATGATGCATCAATTTAATTCAATTAGTGGACGAGAACAGACAATGACAATACGACGACAAAATCGTGGCTGGGGCGTTGAAAACCATGTCACCGTCGACATAATACAATGTTGAAAGCAAGCAAACACCGCCACCACCACCATCACCATCACTAAAACTGATACATAGTATACGAACGTATAAAGTTACAAAGCCAATGAGTAAATTTGTTGTAAATGCGATTTGGTAAAGTTTTATCAGAATGTGCAGCACACGCGTTTACGTTGCCAAATTACGTTAAAGAAGGCGTAATAGCAACGCCAGCTTCAATGTGGCTTTGAGGTTTTCGCAGCATCATGGTGGGAGTAAAATGTTTGGTGACAATTGATTGTGGAATTAAATTGTGGACTTGTAGTAGAGATGACTCTGGGTTCAATTAGTTGTTTTGGAAACCACCTTTGCAATTGTGCCCAACAATTTAGTGAACTCAGCTAAAATGGTTTTATTGGAGTTTTTTTTTTTGTGAAAATAGAATGTGGAAATTTGATTTAAATAATTCTATTTGAGCTTTGGGGTTATTAAAAGTTTGGCGAAATGATGTTGATGGAAATTGTTTTAAAGTATCAATGGTTGATACGGCTTATGCTTGATTTTGACAAATGAATTTTTAGAAAATCAGATGAGAATACATTGCATTATATTGAAGCCACTTTAAGTTCTTAAGCAGCCATTACTTAGAAAATAATATTTTTTTTTAAAAAGATTGAAATACAATGTGTGCGGCTGATATTCAGAGCTTAAGCTACATCGAAGTCACTCGCTATCTCTATATACAAAATATAATATCGTTTAAGGATCAATACACAGAAAAAGTCAGTTATGCGTTAAACATGAAATTTGGAATAAAGAAACTTTCGGCAAAGTAAGCGGAGGCAGATAAGATAAAAGCAAATGACTGCGTTCAAGATCAGATAGATATCCAGGTAGATATCGAGACAGATAAATACTGAGATAGAAAAATGATAAGGAAGATATATCAGAGGCATAAAGAAACAAAGGAATATATTTAGAGGTTGAAGTCGAAACTTAGATATGGCAACCCATAAATTCAAAAACCAGCGTAAAACATTTTTGTTCTGAACATTAAACTACATTTAATTATATTCAAAACTTATCAAAAAATTTGTGTACATTTATATTTCTATCCCAGCTCGACAAGCGACCCTTTATCCCAAAAGCTTTCGCTGCTATTTCAGCTCAAAAAAACGTAAAAGCTACTTCTCACTTATTACGCATGAATTTATTTCTATCCTGACGCGACTTAGAATCTTAAATCACAACTATAAAATCATTTCATTTTGTTTTTCATGTCGTATGAGCAACATTTAACTACCATTTCAAATTTGATCCGATACCCAGTACTTTGAACTAGACTACCTCACTTCTGATAAAATTTACGATTTTAAGTCATATTTTCTTACTTGACCCATTTACAGCTCATCATTTAATTTTTGGCTGCTGACTTGAAATCTTTATATTTTTCTATGTAATTTGTAAGCTTTCTTCTTCATATATATAAAATAAAATAAACAATTTTCAAACGTTTAACTTAATTTTTTTTTTTAGTTTTAAAGTTATTAATTATTGTGATTTTCAGATTTTAAATTAAAATATCGCAGTTCTGATCAACAATAACTTCGAGGTTTAATATTGAGTCGCTAGAAAAAAAACTGCCGTAAATAGCGTATTGGCTTACTTTTCACATTATTTGCACTTATTCGCAGCTGATTATTCTCCACGTGCATTACTGAACGATTTTTCGCAAAAAAGTTGTTGCTACTTTAGGTGGTTGTCAACATTTTGGAAAACTTTCCGTAAACGTGATGCAAAACTTTTTAAAGGACATGCGAAACTAATTGGGACATGTGTATGATGTTGTTGCTGCTGCTATAGTGATAATAGTTGCTCTTGATGCTGATGTTGTCGGTTGGCGCTATTATTTTTGTTGTTGTCAACTAATAGTAATTTCGTTGTTGTTGTTGTTGTATGTTTACAATTTGCTATTTTAATTTTCGTTGCGCAATTGTGTAGGAGTTTGGGAAAGTTTAACTAAAAACTTTCGCAAGTTCGTTTCGCGCTTATTTACTCTTCCTTGTTTATTTCTATCTCTCTTTCTGTTTTCATTTAATCACTGTTACTTGAAATGAAAGTTGTAGATAACAATAGTGCATTGTAAATGTGATTGTAATAAAATTAAACAACAGAAATAATTACGTTGTGTTGTGAAAATTCATTATGGTTAAAAATATTTACTTTGGTACATGCAGCAAAAATCGCAACGGAGCTGAGATATTTTAGTCTGAAGTTTTGTTAGCTGTAGTTTAATATTGCTACCTTATTAATTTACTCATACGTTATGTTATGCATTTGCATGTTTTTTTTTTTAACTGAAGTATTTTTTCTCCACATTATAGTTTAATAATAAAATTAATAAATTAAATGAAAATTTAAATTTCATTAGAAAAAGCCAGAGTGCTATGCAAAGAAACTTTTTATTTGAAAATTTTTATCAGCCATTAATTAAAACTGCATTATGTTGTAAATTAACTTTAATTTAACAATATTAACTTTAGCAACATAAGTGTATTTTGCATCGAGGCTGTGTCATTTCAGTCTAAAGTTTTCTTATATAATTTTATGTCAATTTTAATGTCATGTCACATACATTTCGAATTGGCAATTAATATTAAGAAAGGTAAAAAAAATTAACATATATAAGAAATATGAAAATCGTTTTAAATTTTTTGAATGAAAATTTTTGCAGCCAGAAATTGAACCTTAAATTTATTGTAGAGTTTGCTTGATTTAACAAAACTGTCCTGGAAACATAGTGCAAAAGTCGTATCAGAGTTGTGATATATCAGTCTAATGTATTGTCTACTTTGCTTTAAGATTATTATAAGAAGTTGCTCTTACGCCATATCATGCATTTGAAAGATTTTTATGAATAAATGACTTATGCAATGCAAAACATTAAAGTTTTTAGTTTCAATGAGACAGTTTTATGAAAAATAAAATTTTTCTTTTCATTAAAATATTAAAAATAGAGAAACAAAATGAAACATAATGCTATGTTTTAATATGAGAGTACAAAATGTTAAAAGCCTTTGTATCAAAATTTGTGCATTTTATAGCAGCCGGGTATTAAGTCTTAATATTATAAGTAGAGTGGCACTAAGCTGACAAAATTAATCATAGCTAAGCAACGATATTAAAATTATAAAAATGTGAAAACTCATACACAAAAGCATATATGAGACATTTTTGAAATTCCAGAAAGCATAAAGACTGTAAAAGAAACTGTAAGATTATTGAGCGGCCACAAATCAAACAGACATTTTACTATAGAGTGACATCAAGTTTACAAAATTGGCTCAAGCGCTTGAAGCGTAAATTATATCGGAGCTAAGATATTATAGCTTAATTTTTTGTTTTTGCTGTGTTTTTATATTGTTAAACACTTAAGTGTTACTCATACGCCATGACACGCATATGAGAGATTTTTAGGTATTACAAACTTTTATCACATTTTTAATGTGTTGCAGTTCTTCCGCAAGCGTGTGACAGCTCTTAAGCTTTCTAGAACAAAATGGCTTACCATATCACTTGACTTTCGTAAAAGAACTGTCAACTGCTTATATGCATAAGAAATTTAAATACTCATGCAATTTTAAATCCTTATTTAAATGTTGAAAACTTTGTAAGCACACATGTTCGCAACACTTTAAACTTTGCAACATTCAACCACGACCACGACTTTTAGATGTTTGCAATATGTCAAAAGAGTAAAATTTACTTATGTACGTTGTGTTATGTCAGCTGGTTTGACTTTGCTTGAAGTAAACATTTTACGTAGTAATTTTTTTGTGCAGTGTAGTGGAAAATTCGCATTAAAGGATAACTGAAATTGCATATTTTGTTGCATGCAGTAAATGCGATAAATATGCTGTGCAGTGCTTATTTATGCTGAAAATTTAATTTAAAAAGTAATCACAGCGGTGCTGCATTGGGTGATTGTGGTAGGTGCATTTAATAAGTTCAATTTAATGTGTTTGATATTTTTTTACAACAAAGTTGTAATTTTATAACTGTAGCATAAATTTTCTTGCAATTAACATTTATATTTTAATTAATTGAATATTAAGTTATCTTATTAAAGCGAGCTTCATTGGAGGCTATAGTTTATTTAGTTGTTGAGCGTGTGAGTAAATTTTTCTGAGACAAGTAGTTCAGTTGCATCAAAACATTATATTCATTTATATTAGGTTACCATGACGTATGCGAAACATAATATAAATTCACTTTATTTTTTTTACTATCGCTCTTTCGATGCAACAATCAGAGTTTATTTTAAAGGCATATTTTCTATGATAGAGGTCACCTTAGGAATAAATCGGTTTAAACTATGGCTGTCCATAAACATGCGACACTTAAAGCTAATCTTTGTAGCACACTTGTTTTCATTAACTGTTCATTTCGATGAACCAAAAAAAAAAAATTCTTTTGTCGAAAAGACAACGGAAAGTTGTGCCACAAAGAGAT
Organism: Tricholauxania praeusta; assembly: GCA_949775025.1. Lineage (NCBI taxonomy): Eukaryota > Metazoa > Arthropoda > Insecta > Diptera > Lauxaniidae > Tricholauxania > Tricholauxania praeusta. The sequence goes on along the minus strand of OX459030.1, from coordinate 126,265,509 downwards.
CAAGTTTGATCTATAATCAATTCTGAAAATCAACAGCATTTTTCGGCACAACAGTTTCTACTCAGCATTCATATTCGTGCAAAATTTTGCTTAACTAATTAAAGCACTTTAACGTATGAAGTTCCATAGAAGTGGTGTAGATGCTGATCTAGAAATTATAGCATTCACTTGAAAAAGTTTCAAATAAACGCCTTCTTCTTGTCCAATCATTTTGTATCATTTCTAATTGAAATTTTAAGAGTTTATTTAGTAATAAGAGTAAAAGGTGGTGGTAAAAAAAACAAATATTTTTTCCTAACAGAACTGTCGTCCACTCTAATGTATATGCATACATCAGCACCACCTACATTCATTTGTACTAATCAAAAACCATTGTTGCATAGTTTAAGGGGTCAGTAGCAATAGCAGACAGCAGCCAATATGTTGTTGCCGTGGTAATTAAGTCAACTGCCAAATGTAAGAATAGTTGCAACAAAAACTATATGGCAGCAGCATAAAAAAAAAAAGAGAGCAACAAAAACAATAATAATAAAGAAAAGAGCAACAGCAAAACAAACAACATTGACAGCAATCGATTGTGTAAATGAAAAATTGTAATTTAGTTGTAGTTGTTGTTGTTGTTTTCGTTATTGTTATTTGCTCTTTCGCCTTTTATCTTTTTACAGGTTTTGTTTTTGTATGCGATTTGTTTTTTTTTTTGTTGGTTATTGCAACAGCGCCACTAGGTGCTTGTTACAAAAACAAGAATAAATTCATCTGCCAATAAGCTGCCGCATGCAAAATTTAGTATCTAAAGCAATTTTTCGAAATTGCACTTTGAAAGCTTTCTGTTTTTTTTCGTATTTTTTTCCACTATAATATTTTACGATTATTGGGATTAAAACTGATACGTTATAGGTGAAAGAGATTAATTAACAAACGTATGTTTGGCACAAAAAATGCAGCAACCAACAGAATTGTGTAAACATCGATATGCTGATTTTATTGTTATTGTTTATTTAATGCACTAAAAAATGCCGAAAGTGCCAATAAATTCAATATTGTTATATTTCGAAAAATAAACAATAAATTTTATTAGTTTGAAATTTGTGTCAGCATTAATGTAATAATGCACAACAATGCGCCTGAGGATATGCTACTTAATTGTATTTATTTGATGTAATTTTGTTGCAAGATTAGATTATATTCGATTGCTAAATTATAGGCAGTTTTTTTGTTTCAGTATCAATAATTGCTTAGTAAGTGAGCTCTGAGATAAATTGAATATTCCGTTATTCCTCTTCCATAAATATTCTATTGTATTGCCATGAGAAAACAAAAACAAAATGCACATACACGAACACATTAAAATGCCATTAAATAATTTGTTATGCATATTTCTATTTTCGAAATTAATTTTTCTTATGCAATTTTAAAACTTGATTTTTAATTGTACTATCAAAATAATTGATTGGAGATTGAGATTAAGCGTCTGGGGAATAAAACTAAATAATTTTGAATAAAATTGATTCAGCAGTTTTTGCGTGATGCGCGAACATCAAAAAAAGCGAATGATTTTGTGATACAACATGATCTGTTATAAAATATAAAAGTAAAATTTGAATATTCTGTTGATTCCTTACCATAAATATTCCTTTGGAAAAAACAAAAACAAAATGCACACACAAAAGCACATTAACATGACATTAAAAGATTTGTTATGCTTGTTCTAATTTTCGAAGTTAATTTTTCTTAAACAATTTTAAAACTTGATATTTAATGGTACTATTGAAATTGTTGATTGGAGATTGAGACCAAACGTCTGAAGAATAAAACTAAATAATTTTCATCAAAATTGATGCAGTAGTTTTTGCGTTATGCACGAACATCGAAGAGAGCTATCATTTTATTCATATAGATGTTCACTTGAGGCAAGTGAGCACTTAATAGTAACTGAAGTAGGTCCTAAATAAATAACACTGTCTGAACAAGAAAAAATTACTTAATATATTGCTTTATATCAAAAAGTGCCTTTTTTTTGACTTACATCTAAGAAAGAAACTATTGTAGTGTGTTCAATTATTAGTGTGATTTTAAGTTTATAAAGCAATTAAGTTTGAAGGTTCATGCTTTTTTTAACTTCTTAAAATTGATTAAGATTATTCTGATAATCTACATGCTTAATATAGATAGAAACTTTTCACGAGCGTTGTAAAATAAGTGCAATTGCTTAACTGCACTCGTAATGACAGCGCTAAGTAATTGAAGTACTTTTCTATCAACGAAATTTCAATAGTCAAATTAACATTGATTGATTTTAAATATTCTTTTTGTTGAAATATTTTCAATAAATTGAAGTTTTACTGTGCCATTTAAAGTATTTCCGCATATACAGTGAATTAAGCAATTTTATTATTTTCTCTATTGAAATTCAGTAATTAATTTCTCCTATACAATTTCAATTCTTAAAATATTTCGTTTCATATATATATGCTTTCATCATAAATATTATGGTTGACCACCACTATATGCACTTACTACAAATCACTAATACTCGTTGTGCCACACATACAATCTACATCTACAGTATAGTATATGCGGCAACCACATTAGCAACGGTAATTTAATTAGCCACGTACCTGCGGAAACGGATGCGTACAAATTACATACAATTTGAATGAAATCAGCCAAAAAAAAATTGTAATTATTGCTAAGCTTTCGTATGTGCGTACTGCAATTCTATGCCAAACTGTTCAGTAGTTTAATTTTAAATGAAATTTTTTAACAAAAAATTAATTTTGCGTACATTTAATAATTGAAAATTTGATTGAAAGCCACAAATGCAATTTATGGCTGTAACATTTAGCCTGAGTTCTAATTACAAAAGCTGCCATTATTCTTGATGTCATTGGTTTCACTATGTATTATTCTGCTTTGTTTTGATTGCGTATCATATGTAATAACATGAGTATCAGCGGATAAGCATAAAATTTTCATTAATAAAATTGGGCACGAATTTTTGGAACAAAAGTATTTATTACAAAAAAAAACAAATGCATTTTGAGTTAGCAGAATGTTCTCGCTAATAATGCATTAGACTTTTTTTCAACGATATGTGGAGATTTCAAAGAGCTCAACAATTTGTTTCTATTTTTTATGAATTGCATGTGCCGACGTACTCAAAATTTTTACTTGCAATGCTACACTCTATCGAAGGTTTGAGCAATATCTAACAAGCGATTTTAGCAACATTTTAAACTTTTTTGTAGTGCATAATACAATATCACATTAAGCTATTTAGAATTAAATGTTACTCATACGACATGTAAAACATAGGAAACACTAAACTGTAAACATCAATATCTAAGCCTCGATGCTACTTAGCGTTAAATGGTCTTAGTACTCTGTTCTGATTTTAAATTATTTCAAGAAATGTTTGAGATATTTCATTGGCTGCTATCATTATAAGAAAATATGCCCTATTTAGGTAAGCAATCTCAGATCAAATGCATTAAAAAGCAATTCAAAAAAGTAATTTCATTCATTGAGTATGAAAATGTGTACACAAATTGATTACTTATCCTCTCGTCTTGTATCAGAATTTTTTGGCAGTGAATTTAAAAGGCAAACATATTTCATATTTACCGAAATAAAAGTGCACAATTTTTATAAATATGAATATTAAAAATTGTCGTAAAAAACGTTTTATTGTAATGCTTAAGTGTAGTTTTAATAACGCATGTACTTCACATAACATTAAATGCGTTACTAAGCCCTAAATCATATGACATTAATATTTAAACTGTTTTTCCTTTAGACCCTTCCTCCTTTCATTCATACATTTTACTTTTTCTTTTACTTTGTAGCTCCTTTTTTTTTGGATTTTTTATTTTCACTACCGATACACTTCAGCGGCGCAAGCAAGCAAAATACCATCGTGATGATGAGGTTCATTGTTTGTTATTTATGAACCAGAGGACTAGAACCCAAGAGCAAAGTACATAACTAAAGGGCTGGCAGACTGAGCGACCGTACGAAATTCCCATTTAAATATTTGAAATTTGAATATCAACCAGTCGTTGTTGCTGCTCTAATATCTACTGAATTACATTGTTGAAATTATAATGTAAACAAGCCTAAAACTATGCTTGGATTTTTTGTTTTGTTTGCTTGAATATGATAAGCAGCCCTTTTTTTTCCTTTAGAATTCTATAAATATCTGCATACATAACTTGATTGTTCAAATTCATCCCATTGAAACCCGAAAAAAATTTAACCCTCCTTAAGAGTTATTATATTTGGTGTTTTCCTACAAATTGATATATTAAATGTCATTGCTCAGCAATCCTCAACCAAATCCACAAAAGCTTCACTCTAAAATTTTAATAGACCTAACAAGGCATTAAAACACGACCCTGAATTCCTTGGTAACAAAAACAAAGCTAAGGCCAAAGCAAAGATATAAAAACTTTGCGGCAACCACAAAAAAAAAAACGAAAAAGTGGTGTCATGATGCATCAAATTAAAATACCGGAAACAGCAGCACGACATTTGCCCCAAGTAAATAGCTCGCAACGTTGCTAAGCATATAAGCACTGAAAAGGGCAAACAAAACGAAAAAATGTGGCTGTGGCATTGATTTGTGGGGAAATATTTATTGAGTGAAGGGAACAGATATTTTTCATCTCATTGTGGGTATATTTTGTCTTAAAAAAATGAGTCAGCAATGTTTGATTTAAATTAAATATCAAATATAATAAAATTGATTGAAGTGAAGGATTTAGAGGTCAATGATTATCACTACTACTTTTGCACTAGATAGATAGCTGTGAGTATCATAAGTCAAGTAACTTCAATTTTAATAATAAATAGTGCTTATGAAAATTGAAGAATAACACATGGCATGTTTGCGGAGTTATATTGGATCTAATTTGCCTCATAAATGAATTAAAAATAAGCTCGAGTGTTGAAAATGTAGATATTGATGAAAGTTGCAAAGAGAGTTACAAAAATTTGTTCGCGACATAACGTTCGGATCAATTTATACTAGGGATATAAAATGGAAATTTATTATTGCTTTTAAATTGCCAAACGTCTGAAAAAATGCCAATAGGTACAATTGTACCTACTTTTCCATCACTGCTCTGTTTGCTTCTGGCGTTCTCAAAAAGTCGCTTTCGAAAAACCTTGCCAACCCAAGCTCCTATATTAATCCACTGCTGTATCGCACGCTCCTCTCTGATACCCAAAATGAACATGACATCAACGACACATTTGCAAATATGCACACGAAAGTTGCGTGTCATGTCGCTTCAATCTCACATTTCAATTTCCGTGTGCTATCCCTACATTTTTGTCAATTCCCACCACATCACACGCAGCATCATCGTCTGGTTAACCATTAATCGAAAATAAAAGTTTTAACTGTCGTGCAAACGATACCCGTCATCATAATAGAAGTGACAGCAGACAGCAGTTTTTGTTGTTTTGTGGATACATTCCCTTAACTATATGAGCTCCATTGGTAGTGACTTAGTCATAAGGACACATTACTTTTTGATTTGCTTGTGCGGCATAAGGGTGGACTTTTGGAACTTAGAATTTTTAAGAAAAAATTTCAAGCCCTATTTTGTTCTTTTATTGATGTCTATGAAATTCGGTATTGCAGTAAAAAATATATCATTTTGCAGATATTTTAATATTTCTTTTAAACAAATTCTTTATAAAAAACTTAACTCATTATAAGTGCAAAATATTGGACTGCTTTGATAATTTTTCTTTTTCTTAAAAATTTCAGCATAAAAATTCACCCTAATATAAAAGTAACTTGTAAAGCCTGATGTTTGTCAGCGATTTGTGTAGTATTTCTTCTTTCTAGTCGCAAAAACCCGTGGATGACAGTCAGCACTTCAGATAAAATGATGGATTGTTGTAGTCATTTTCCATTGTTGTTGTTTTTGTTATTATTTAATAGTTGGCCGCCATAGTATGAGGTTAACTATTGAATTGAAGCAAATGTAGCAACTTTGTATATGTGTTTGTTTAGCAAAAGTGGAATGTGCTATTTATGTAATGAATGAAAAGTAATAGAAACAACAAAAGCCGATAAAAAATTACAACAACCGGCTTTTGTTGCGAGAAAGTTTTATATAGACAAGACTGAAAGAAAATTTCTATCAAATAAAATAGCATATGAGAGCAAATAAGAAAAATGCGAAAGAGAGTGTTTTGATGACAATAAACTTATTTATAACATGCGAGTTTTTTTCCCGTTGTCTATAATAATGTGGTTTGTGTATCAAATAAATTTCTGTACTGAGAGAATTTTTTTTTCGTTATTTGGAGAGTTCATTGAGAGAGCAATAAATGTGCAAATGCATGAACAATTTCCCGTTTGGAGAGTTTTTCTCGCAATATTTTAAATAGAAAGCAATATACCTTCAATGGAGAGTCGCTTGTGTGTGCATTGCAAAAATCGAAAAAAGACTACGTTTGATGTTGTTCATGCCCAAAATGTGGCTGCTCGTTTGCTGTTGTGCAGCACAATAAAACTCAATGAAACTTCCAATAATATTCGATACCTTACTTATCGATATTATCGAATACTCTCCACATTTTTTGATGCTTTTCTACACAAAGAAAATACAACACCGATATCCAGGGTAATCAAGTGTTCGAGATTGACCCGCCAGGTCCGGAATTTCATGTCAAAGTCAGAGGCCTGGTTTTAGCTCAAACATTTTTGACATAGCCGAGAATTGAACGATTTTCGTAAAAAAAAAATTACTGACCATAAAAAAAGGTAAGTTAACTTTTCCCAAAAAAAGTGCACTTTTTTACCATTTGAGGAAAAAATAATTTTTTTTTTGAGAACACCGCACAGTGACAAGATTTAACTTTTTTGATTGCGAAAATCATAACTTCTGAACGAATAAAGATTATTTGATAATATTTTTTTATGTGATAGGAAATTCTTATAGCTATTACAGTGCTAAATTTAATTTAAATAGGTTCACAGAGTCCAACGCAATTGATTGTTGAAGTTGAGGGAGCATGTCGTTTGGCCAGTGAAGAAATGGAGCAAGATCCTGTGGTCGGACGAGATCAAATTTTACTCTGACTGTGGTACTTAACGTGAGCGGGGAAAAAATATCAGATTTGGTATCATCCGACCTCAAGATATTGCGCCATTCCTTCACTGGCCAAATAATATGTTCCTCAGCGAAAATAACCTTTTACTGACGTCTTGTTTGGACAGGAAAGATACTTTTCTGGATCTCTTTACTTTTAAATTATTATAAATTAGCCTTTTCCGAATAGTCCTAGTGCTGACATCCATGGAAAGCTCTTTTTTTACTTCATTAGAACATGCAAAGGGGTTCTGTCTCACAAATCTCAACATAGTCCTCTCAAGAATAGGTGATATTTTTGACTTTCGTCCACGCGTTTCCTTCTGTGGCGTATATTTTATTGCATTTTCTACCATTCTCTTGGAGCAATTCAACGTTCTGACTATTTCGCGTTATGAAAATTCGTTAGCGGGAAGGTCTTTTATGTCTCTACGAAGCTGGAGTACATCGTTCAGACATAGAACTCATAATAAAGGTTGTTCAATTGTAATTCAGATAGCTATTTTTTTTATTTAACTTTATATGTAACTTTTCATGTTTTTTTTAACTTAAATGCAATTTTAACTATGTTTCCCTTTGAATTTTAATTGTTCCTCCTTGAATATTAATTAAAGATAGTTTTAACTTCAAGAAAAACCATGTTTGAAAAGTCTGCTCCAAAAAAAAAATTAAAAAAAAAATTGAAGCCATGATCGAGGTAAGATGACAATTTCGATTTTTTGAGCAGACTCTTCAAACATGGTTTTTCTTGAAGCTTAGACTATCTTTAATTAATATTCAAGGAGGAACAATTAAAATTCAAAGGGAGACATAGCTTAAATTGGATTTTAGTTAAAAACAACATGAAATGTTACATATAAAGTTAAATAAAAAAAATAGCTATCTGAATTTCAATTGAACAACCTTTATTATGAGTTCAAGATAGCCTTAGCTTCAAGAAAAACTATGGTTGAACGATGTACTCCAAAAAAAAAAAAAAAAAAAAAAAAAAACGAGGTCAGCTAAAAGGCCAAATTTGGCGGATTTGCACATATGCAGTTTCTTAAATATCTTAATTTTGATTAAAATGAGTAATAATAACGTCGAAGTTATCTTTTTAAATTGAATTTACTCAACTTGGGAATTATTTTTTATTGACCCCTTTTTTAAATTAAAAAAAGTCATCAACACAAATATTTTTCATGTTTGGTATTAAAGTAGCATGATAGAAAATTTGACAAGTTTTTCTGTTGTAACTAAACACTCTCTCTAGCAGACTATCTACTTTGCCGCACTGAATAATTCTTGAAAAACCTAATTTGCTCTGGCTACTCTCTAGTTTGCTGGCATGCTCAAAATAAATAAAGAGCTGTCAAAAATGTTATGACAGCTATCAAAAAAAAAAAAAACTGTACAGGCCTATCATTGTCACAAATGAGTGAGCATGGTCCGCACCCATTTTTTCAAACACAAATACACGCACATTTCACAGCTCCCATATCCTTTTGCCAGCATGTCCTTTATTTAGCGGGGGTGTTTTTATGGCATCAACTTAACTTATCTTATGCAGCATTTATTAATTTGTGCGACGAGAGAGAGAGAGAGCACACAATTTTATTGATTGGATTTTATTTCACAGCGCATGCGTTTGTTGTCTCTTTTCTATGTGTGCGTGTGTTTGTCTGTGCTCAGCATGCATGGCGGAAGTTATAAGGATAATCATAACGATATGTGTATGTGTGTACACATGTTCGTTCGTTCGCTTACGGGAAATAAAGCAGAGCAGGCAGTAGAAAGTACTGAAAAGAGTATAGAAAAAAGTTTATGACCTGCTATAAATACTGCAAAGTCATAAAAAACAAGGTGCGCTTGCAACTGAGATATTTCCACTTCCAATATGAATTTTCTAGATGGGTAATTTTTTCCAAAGGTCTTATTTTGCGGGAAATAAACGGCATGCAAAAATGTTGCCAATATATGAGTTTATTACGATAAATATTAACTTTTAAGACAGGTGGTTTAATGATGAACTTTGTTTTTACGCCCCGAAGTAGGAAATATTTTCTTTATATACAATTATCGTTTATTTGCAAATAAAAAATTATTTTTATTATCAGTGAGTGTCATATAGAGAGATTGACTTTTATGAAGAGATTCTTATGTATTTTTGTAGCAGAAAATGGAACGTTAAAGTTTTACATAATTTTTTATATGATATTAAAATATTAAAAATTTATATATGGACCTAATATGCAGTGAAAATGATGTCAAAGTTGTTTTTTATTGTTTTCTTTAACTTAAATAAAGTTTTTTTTTTAAAATAATTTTTAAATCGCTTAATTTTTACCAAGACAAAAAAAAAATTAAAAAATATGGGCAAAGAAATTTTGAAAAGCAAGGGTCACATATAATACCCGTTATGGCAACAAATTTTCTTTTTTAGTTTTTTTATGTAAATCAACTTGATGGGTTGTAATTATACTGAAAGTGGGAAAAAATAGAGAAAGCTCTATTAATTTGTCTGTTAAAATATAGAGTACTTCATAGGCGTCAATTGGGTAGTGCTAAGGGGGGCATTGACCCCCCCAAGGATCTGATATTAATATTAATTTAATCGATTCAATTCAAAATATGATCGATTCGATATGTTATTTAAGTTCTCGCCCCAACCAAGCTTTTGGTGAAATGAAACCAAAATATCAAAAAAGAAGGTCGTAAATAAAAATTGTAGCTTCAGTTTTAAAGTTTCAAATGAAAAAACCACACACAATTCTTATTAAAAATCGGCTCCGGTCTAATTGGTTGCAATTGGAGTATGTTGTTCTCTATGACTTTCTGTTCAAAAGTTCTTATGGGCACGAGGTCATAAAAGAGAAATGTATTTTTTCATATTTAGAGCATCTGAAGAGATAGTCAATAGAATATTGTAATTGTTTATCTGCCTGATCCGTAGCTCAGAAACTTTTTACATACTGATCTCTCACCCATGAGAGCTTTGGATCAGAAAGTCATAAAAAAATCATACTACAATTACATTGAATTTAACCATTTCAATTTCCATATGGATTGTGCGTGGTCCTTTTAGAGACTCTCAACTAAAAGAAATTTCCGGAAAAGGATTATCCGAAAATTTAGATGGCACTATCTCTAACAGCTTACCTGACCACATTGGTTATGAAATTACTTGGAAGAGTGTCACATATGTAAATTTAAAACGAATCAGCTACGAATGAGGCTATGTACCTACAAGTTATTCGAAACACTTTCATCTGTTTTCTAAGATCAAAACTTGTGGGCCTGTACCGCTCCTTTTTGAAAATATACGTAATTTTGAATTTTTACTTCTAATGATAAATGACCCTAAGCCTTAGGCGATTAGTCAAGCTTTTTCGTGTAAAATTTTGTGACGTCTCTTTCTTATTTCCTTTTGTTAAATTTTATTTCACGGGAGACAGAAGTGTGGAAATGAGTTCGAGCTATAGAACGATATGTCTTCTAAAGTATTTTAACAATATGTATTTTATAATAGTAATAGAAGCTTACTGTACTAACAACCAAGATGTTGCGTTTTGATTCCAAGTTAAAGCAAGCGTTTATAGTTTTATTTAAGTTAGCACTACATTAGACTTTCCGAAGAAGTGGTTAGACAATAATAATAAAACAACCCCCAAATCTCTTTTACAAAGATTCTTATGTGAAATTTTTTTTATATTCTTTGGACATTCTACTCTTAATTTTCAGTACAGTTTCTTATTCGTTTAGGGTAATTTATATTATGGCTCAAGTTTCTTTAATCCTTAGCGGCAACACTGCGATTTTGTAACAATCCGGCACATTGGGGTCTTTCACGACCCCACGTTGAAAAAAAGGGCACAAAAAAAAAACAATTTTCAATTCCAGGCTTCAGAGCTGTGAACGAGTGTTGAGATGATTCCACTTTATGAAATTCAATGATTATTAGGAATATTTTTCAAAAAATGTTTGTGCTACATGAGCTACATGAACTTGAGTATTTATTAGTTCGAAAAATGATTTCAACATTTTAGTGCCGCTAAGGGTAAAATATTTTTTTTTGATAATTTTTTGCCGTTTTTTTTCACTATTGAACCATTACTATTTCCTTTGAAACCCTAGTCTACATATTGTTTTTATTTAAACTCAAATGGTATATTAAATTAATGGAAAATCGCCCCAACAAGTATAAAAAAATAAAAAGAAGGCTAATGTAGTGTAATGCAACAAACATATCCAATTTTTCATGTTGAAAAAGCCAGCCAAAAATTTTACCCCTTTCACGGAAATTCTTAAATCAAAAAAGGAAAACTTAACTCAAAAAGTTTGTTTAGTCGCCTTTTAAGTCGGCTTGAAATTTTTTTTATTAAAATGCAAAAAACAATCAATTTCGCTTAAAGTTAAATAAGTTATGCATAAATCCAAAAGGAATAATTTCACTGACTTTCATATAAAGTTAGCCGAACGAAAGCTAATTGCAGTTAACTTATTCTACTTATATTTTGACGTCTTTATGACTCATAATAATATGAACTTTGCCGGAAGTAATAAAAATTTACGCACATTCAATACTGCAATGCTATTCCCTCAAACTGAGCGAAAAAAAAATATTCCCAAAATTTCCCTGCTAGAAAGAAAACAAAAAAAGTAATAAAGAAAAAAATTCCAATAGCAAAAAAAAAAAAAAACATAATTTGACAACACTGAGCTGAGCTGCAAAAAACCGGGAAACACCCCAAAACAAAAATCCAAAACGTAGCGTAAACCAAGCGATGGAGAAAATTTCCCGCACTGTTAAATTGGAGCAAATGCCAAATGATAAATAGAACGATAAGAAAATGCGTGTAAAACAAAAAAGCAGAAAGTAAAAAGGTAATGGAAAACTACAACAACGCCAGCAATGATAACAAAAATAATTAGCATGTGGCTGGTAATAGCAGAGAGAGAGAGTGAAAGACAGTCAGACAGAGAAAATTTTCAACGAGAGACAATGAGCGCGTGCTCTAGTAAAGCAGCGGTGATTTGTTTGTTTGTCTGTTGTAGCGTTACCATCGGGGTGGTTTGTGAAAACATTTAACTTTGGACTTATGCCAAAAAAAATAAAATTTTTTTCAGCTTAGAAGTAAAAATATTTGTTTGTTTTTTTTGTACACTCAAAATAAGCCCCCTTTAGTTATATGGTATTCTTTGATTTTTTCTACACAAAAAAAAAAAAATATATATGGGACGTTCCATGTCAACCGGGACAGTGGTCTGCCCAAAATTGAGCGCAGCGGAAAAATTTTTTTTAGGTGTCGAAATGTTCGTATGCTCAAGAGCTTTCATATGAGAACGGGTGTTTTCGATTTTTTTTTTTTAAGGAAATGGCGACCATAAAACGGCGCCTACATATTGGCAGTCCATAATCATAATCGCTTAATTTTTTTATTTTGTAGGAAGGCTGTGAAGAGAGGGAGTGCAGTGTATTATTTTTTTTAATAGTAGGTGGTACCACGCCCCTAACGGAAAAAATATTACCAACTGCCTATTTATACATAGATATCTATATGTAGGCGCCGTTTTATGGTCACCATTTCCTTAAAAAAAAAATTCGAAAACACCCGTTCTCAAATGAAATCTCTTGAGCATACGAACATTTTGACACCTTAAAAACGTTTTTCCGCTGCGCTCAATTTTGGGCAGACCACAGTCCGGGTTGACATGGAACGTCCCATATATACATATCATCGACATTGCCTATAAAATTGTTTTCATATATCTTGAGCGATGGCAATACAAAACACTGTCTTGCCTGAAATGAAACAAAGGTGGTGGGTCACAACCAGCATACAAGTTTTGGGGGTATATTGAGCAAAGTATCATGTCGATATTTGCCAAAAAGTTTGTTATAAACAAAATTGCAAAGTATTTAGCTTTTTCCAAAAAGAGAGAGTGGAATTTTTTTTGGGTCGTTCTCTCACAAATACAGCAGCGCTACGCAAACTTACGCTCCAAACAACTGAGAAGATGAGACACATTTTTATAGCAAACTTTTATAGCAAAAAGGCATGCCTTTTGTCTTGCCTTACCAAGTCGTGAGGTATATTTTTGCTAAAGTAACAACACTAAAAACAACAATAACAACAGCGTTTTACTTTTTTTCTATCTGTGTGCTTTCCAGGGGTGGTATGTGGATAAACTTTAGCCGCAATGGATCCCAGTGCTCTACAAAACATGGATCGGGACGCATTAAAGAAGCAAATCGAGAATATGAAATATCAGGCATCCATGGAGCGATGGCCTCTATCCAAGTCTATTGCAGAGTGAGTAAAATAAAAAAATATTTTATAAAATCCAAACTAAAAAGTTTTATGTTTTCGTTGGTAATTTTTTATGTTTTTTATTTTTCGCCAATCTATTATGGCCAAGATAAGATAAATTCTATTTTAAAATTTTTATGGCTGGAAACAAATTTTTATCAGTGAATTTCTTAGTCACGATGAATAAATGAAAAAAACAAGTGGAAAAGAAAACAAGAAAAAGACATAAATAAAACAAAAGAATTTGAGAAAATTATTTCTTAAATATGCGAAACTGTGAAAAATTTAATTGAAAATGTGAAAAAGTTTAATAAACTACGTAAATATATAACAATAAAATAATAAATAAAAAAAAAAAGATAAATTTTCCTACCCCCCTCCGAGTGTCGGTGTATGCGTGTTGCCATCGTCTGTGCACGGGTGTTATTATTTTTTTTCCACAGTATTTTTTTTTTTTGCTTTTCGAGGGAAACAACGTAGACAAAATGTCTGGGTCGCATAAGAAATTGTACACATAAAGTGTCAAATGTACAAACAACAAGCAAAAGGAGCACGTTAAAAGACAAGCGAAACAACAGACAAAGAAATTGAGCCAAAATATTGGCAGGAAACTGTAATAAATTTGTGTCTTTTTGCTGTGTGCAGCAAAATTTTTATGTGGAAAATTTAGAAAGTTTACAACTTAAAGAGATTGTGATAAAATAAAAAAAAAAATAGTTTAAAGTCAGAAAGTTAAAACTCTTAAGCTTGCAAATCTTAGCATTCTTAAAATGTTATGCTAAGGGCCAAAAAGTATGCAATGAAAATTTTCACATCACTTTTAAAATTAATAATTATGGTGCGTTAGTAAATAAAACTGCTAAAATTTGTTTGGAGTAGAAGCGTTTCAAGCAATTGAATATTTAGCTATCTTTTTCTAATATCATGTTATAAATAAACCCATGACTGAAGTCACTCGATTTCAATATATTAAAAAACGCGCCGTCGGCTAAGCAAAAAAAAATTAAGGAACATAAGTTTGTTTTTGTATTTCAAAAACCAGATTTTTGTCGGTACCCGCCAGTTCTAGAAAACCGCACAATAGAGATTTTAAGAATTGTTGCGTGCAAAAATGTTGTATTTCTTTATGAGAAATTAAGGATATCGGAATTCTATGCTTTGCTATTGTTCTGAAAATAACACCAGCTTATAAAATTACAAAATTTTTTAAAAGTTTTTATGTGTAATACAATATAACTTTTTTCGATAATGAAACTCAATTCAATTACTTACAACCAAGTTGTTGTTGTTATCTTTGTGATTGCCCAAAATTCCATAAATAGCTTTTTAAGCCTTTTCATGCCGTTGCTTGTCTTACGCTAAATGTTCTGATGAATCCTGTGTCATTTTTCAATTTGAAAGCCTCCTTAAATTTTGCATACGTGAGTCTCAGAAGAACTTTTTCATTTAACCTAGTGCTTTCACCAATGGCGAGTCTAATGTATTGGAAATACCAGTATCAATCTTTGTCAAAATAAGCACTTTTTTCGAACATAATGTTTGTTTCTAACTATCCCATTGGAACAGAAGACAACAATATTTTGTATATGGGGTGCAAAAACTGAAAGTGGAAAAAGGTGAATTAAATTTATAATGCTACTTTCCTCCGCTCTCTCGAATTTTCCACAGATAGATTTTTTAAGACTGGTAAAATACATATCAATTTCTGGTGGTGTTCAAAATTCCGATATTCATAATTCATGTGATTCAAAATTCAGATAATGAAAAAAGAATGTCAGTTAGTTCAGAAAATTCAAAATTAGATGTTTTAAAATTCAGATATTCATATGGTGTAAGATTCACACATTTGAAATACTTTGTTTTTAGCATATTTTTTTATTTAAAAACAAAAATATAAAATTCAGATTTAAGTTTTTTTTTCCTGATTCTCTTAGAATTGAGACGAAAAATACAGATTTTAATTTTTTCACCAGAAAATAATTCTAATAATCCTTATTTTAAGGCTTCTTTATCTATCTCGATTAGTCTCGTTTTGTCGCTTATTTCCAAGCCTAAAAATATGACATTACAATTCTAATATTTTTAATTAATTATTCATTAAGCACTGGATTAATATTTGTGTTTTCATTTAAAATATAATAGCATATTTTCAGGCTTGAAAATTAAAGTCGAAACGTGACGAATTGAGATACATAAAGAGGCACTTAGAATTGCGAATCATTCGAATTTTAAATTGTCTAAGCCTTAGATTATCTGAATTCCAAATATAAGTATTTGAAAACGATTGTCTGAATTTCGATTTTCTGAATAATATTACAGATCCTTCGATTACTTCTTCAAGAACCCATTTTTGCAATTAAAAAAAATCTAGTTTTTCGAAAACTTGGCACACGAATAAAGGCAATAGCCCATTATTTCATACGAAGATTTCTACACATGCCTATGTTTGAACAATTAATGTTCCTTAAAGTTGTTCAATAACTTCTTTATCTTTGAAAACAATTAAGAAAATAGACTTCAATGTTAAGTTACTTAAAAACTACGGCAAGCACTAGAAAAGTCTGCAAAACTTGTTTTGTTCATTATGTTGAAATCAAAAAAGATTTTATGCTAAAATATTAACTCATTACACTTACTCATATGGCAATTCGCTATCGAAAAATCAAACGAAATACAAAAATGTTTTCTTCAACCATTCCTAACATAACCATTACTAACATATATCACTATTCACCTCAAGATTAATAATACTTTTTTAATCAGTAAGCTTTTACTATTTTCCTGAAAGGTGTACTCTTTATATTTTATTAAGACAGCTAAAGTCCTACGCTCTTAAAGTCAAAACAAATCATATAGTATTGACCCAAAAACGTACATGGAAATCCACTGCTTAAGCTATATACTTAGTTGTTTCAATTAAATATCATGAACGTACTAAAAAGGCTTTGTGAAATGTCAACGCAAACAAATCGCTTGTTATGAGTTAAGCAATAACTATAATTTTTCCATATAAAAATGTAGTATATCTGTAGGCACTAAGCTAGTACAAGACTTAAGCTAAGTGAATATACTAAAAAAAAGAGATAACAATAAAAATTTGAGCTATTAATGACAGGAATTAAAACATTTTTTTTTTAAAAACTTAAGTACTTTGTGTCCGGTCAATAAACGCATATTAAGCGGACGTGTGCTTAATTGTAAGACTTTGAGTGAGTGTTGTATGGTAGAATTTGTTGATTTTAATAAAAAAAAAATATCGTCGACTTCAAAGTATAATATGTTTTCTACGACTTAAATAGATTCAAAAGTTAATATATATTGGTATATAGCAATAATACAACTCACGGCCACAACATATTTTAAGACTCATGACAATGGTGATATCAACTTAGTACACAATCTTGCTATACATTTGAATAAGATCATATGAGCCGCCCGGTTTCAAAACCGGCCAAGTCCAAAAAAATAAAATTTTGAGATATTCTCATATATAAAAATCTAGATCATGCTTTATCTTTCTACAATGGTAGATTAAAAAAAAAATTTTTGTTGACACAAATATTACACTTTTTAATTTATTATTGATTCATGGGTTTCAAAACCGGCCAAGTCCATGAACTTGCATTCAAAACCAATCCAATGCCTTGGAATCAAAACTGGCCAAGTCCAGTACATTGGTATCAAAACCGGCCAAGTCCAGTTCATTGGAATCAAAACCGGCCAAGTCCAAAATTGTTTTCTCAAAAACATTCGCAAATAAAACTTTAAATATCTGATCTGACGTACCTTGAGTAAGAAATTTTATAAGCTATCATGTGTGAAATACTTTTTAATTTTTTAATGAACATAGATGAAAACAAACGTTTTTCGTTGTTTTCCCAAAAGTATGAAATATGGACTTGGCCGGTTTTGAAACCGGGCGCCTCATATACTTAGTATATTTGCATTAGGTCAATTCGTTTCTGAGAAAAAAGATTGTCCGTCCGAAAATTTTTGAATATAAAGTCTCTGAAGTGAACAAATTAATGAAATACTTTAGACACTTAGAATATATTTCTCATTTGAAATTCTCTCTCAGCACAAGCTTAGCACAATGGCTGTGACTTTAAATGTATTCAGTTTTTTTAGAGATCTAAACGCAGAACTTTTTGGTCTTAGACTTAAAGATCTAGATATCCAACTTTGCATGAGTAAGGTATGAAGTAATTAAGTATAATCATGGTTAAATATATAACTATATAAATATATAGGGCTGAACTATATTTCGAAAACGTAGCAATAATATAATAAAATTAGGATTATCCAAGTTTCAAATTTTTAAAATCTCTGAGAAGGGCATAACCCAAAACTTTAATTTTTATCTCTCGTTTACTTGGCATAAGGCATATCTGAATCAAAAGTCAGCAAAATAACACATGTGGGCGTGACACCACCCATACAAATAAAATACCTTCTTTACATGTGACAGACATAGCAAATTATCTGAGGAATCTGAGCAATCATACTAAAATTTTGTGTAAGAATGTTGTTGTTGTCTTATTCAAAATCGAGCAGGATTGTATCAGGTCGGCCGAATATATTCAGACTAATTACGGCATTATATATACAAACAATTTTGATAAAATTTGGTATGTGGATGATAATTCGAGTTTTTCAACCTCTTTCAATTGTTTTCAACATTTTCCATATATTATCGACTTTTTCAGCCTCTTTCAAATTTTTATGTATTTCTTTTTCTTTCTTTTTTCGATTTTTTTCAGCTTAGTCAACCTTTCTCAATTTCGAGTTTTTTAGCCACTTTCTTTCATGTTTTTTCAACATTTTCTATATTTTGTTCGACTTTTTTAACCTCTTTCAATTTGTTCTTCGACTTTATAAACTTCATTCAACTTTTTCGAGTTTTCCAGCCTATATCAAGTTTCTTCAACATCTTCATATTTATTTTGACCTTTTCAACATTTCCCATATTTTTTGACCTTTACAACCTCTTTGAATTTTTTTTTCGACTTTATCAACTACTTTCAAATTTTTCGAGTTTCTAGCCTATTTCAAGTTTCTTTAACATCCACCACATTTTTTCGACCAATTCAACTTTTTTCGAGGTTTTCATTTTACTCTCAAACTTTTTGTAATTTTGTCGCCTTTTTCAGCCTATTTAAACTGTTTCAATATTTTTCAACAACTTTCAACTTTTTCAACATTTTTTGACTTATTCAAATTTTTTCGAATTTTTCAACTTTCCATTTTTTGTTGACTTATTTAACCCCTTTCAACTTCTTTCTACATTTTTGATATTTTTCGGACATTTCTACATCGTTCAACTTTCTTCAGCCTTTTTCTGCGTATGTACTAACGTGTGATTTCTTAAGAGCTTGGTTTCTGAAAATTGAAAAAAGAACAGAAAATTTGCAACAGTGAATAAAATAGTTATTTAAAGCAATTTATCAATTTCTGCCATTTAGTTTTTGTAGGTTATTTCATGAAAATATTGCTCTCGGCTACGCCTGAGGTGGTAAGCTCCATTTTTGGCACACTTTTTCCAGCATTTCGGCTGGTATCTTACCAATGGCAACTGTTATGTTGTCTTCCAAGTCTGCAATTGTGGCTGGCCTGTAAATGTTCACGAAAGACTTCACCTAGCCCCACAAAGAATAGTATAGATGCATCAAATCGCATGATCTTGGCGGCCAATGGACTGCTCCAAAGCGCGTTATTAACTGCTTAACAAATCTCGCCTCTCAAAGGTCCATGGTATCGCGTGCCGTGTGACATGAGGTACCATCATGTTGAAACCAGGTCCAATTCTTTAATTTTGGGTAAAAAAAAAGTCGGTAATCATCGTACGGTACCTTGTTCTATTGACTGTAATGTTGCGATTTTCATTATTTTTAAAAAAGTACGGTCCAATGATGCCGCCGGCCCACAAACCGCACGAAACAGTGCATTTTTCAAGGTGCATTGGCAGCTCTTGAACCTTTTCTGGCTGCTCTTTAGACAAAATTTGGCAATTCTGTTTGTTGACGTACCAATTGAGCCAAAAATGAGCTCGTCGCTGAAGAAATTTTTTCGATATTTTTCATATTTCTTACAGAGCACGAATTTTGATAATAAAATTCACTGATTTGCAAGCACTGTTCGTTTCATTGTCTATCACTGATAAAATGGCAAATTTTATTGAGCATTTTTGGCGCTAACACATGTTACAAATCACGCGTAAAATGTCAAAAAATTTACACTGAAAAAACAAGTGACAGAAAAATCATCCGTTACATATCACCTCTTTAAACTTTTATCAATTTATGTAAGTTTTTTTGAGTTTGTCAATTTCTTTGAATTTTTTTTAATAAGATCTATACTTTTTCGTTTTATTGAACCTCCTTCAACATTTTAGATACATATTTTTCCGACTTTTTCAAACTGAAATCAAAAAACCCGAGCTATCTTCGGTCTTTTGGTACTATATGTCTAAGTTAGTAACTCTATAGTCCAACGAACAGTTCCTAATACTTCAAATAAAAACCTTAAATAAAAAGCTGTTTTCAACTCTACTTATTTAACACCTTAAAGTAATTGTCGCACAATATCCTAACTCCTTTTTTCACACTAAGCAGTAGCACATAAATCACTTTTTGAAATCCTAAATAACTACTTTTTCTTTCATAGCACAATGATTTAATTTAATATCATCGACTCGACACACAAGTATGTTCGTAAAACAATATAAAAATTTACGACAAAATTATTGGCGGCATTTTTTATGTGACTTTTGGCGCCACCATATTTTTGGTTTAACTTTCGTGCGATATGTTTCCATCGAAATTTGTACCATTGAGCAGAGTTGTGGTAAAGTTCAACCAAAGTAGTTGCGCGAAGTTTTATGTGCTACTATTTTTTTATTCTTTTAAGAGCTGACGCATGGTTTAATTGATGACGCGAAAGCTGCCACTGCTGCATAGTTCTTTAATTACGAAAATTATTGGGAAAAAAAAAATCATTTTATTTGGTGACATGTGAAATAAAATTTAAAAACTTAAAGTTATTATTTTATTAAGTATTTTAGGCAAGTTAAAAAGTCGTAAAAATTTTGAAAAAAGGGATTATTTAAGAAATTCAGTTATCACCTATTTATCCGATTTTTATTTAAATGTTCATTTTGTTAATGTAACAAAATTGAATATAAAGATTGATATTCAACTAAAGTTGAAAATTGCCATTCGATCCCAAAATTGCTTAAGTCGATTAAAGTTTTCAATGGTCTTTGTTCTTAACTTGTTGGCCTTAACCTTTGCTTGTGTAATTGCTGTTTTGTTGGCTGAGAAAATTGAGCTGTCTTATGATAACTATATTTGATAGATGAAATTTGAAATTAATGAGAGTTAAGTAGGTTGCTTCACTTTGATGAGGGTTAATTAGAAAAGTTTAAAACTTCATATAGTGTCATCACTTTTCATTGATAGTTGCGTTTTTCTTAAAAAAATTTGCTTTTACTAAAAATTTAAATAATATTTTATGGTACAGCGTAAAATTTTCCAAAATGTTTTTTTTTTTTTAAGTTTTACTTATCTACAAAACTCTCTTGAAATATTTTTCAAACAGCAAATGGTTAAAACGAGTTCAGAAAAAAACACTTTTGAGCCAATTTCTTCAACCTTTTGTATTGACGCCTCAATAAAGATAACTTAAGCGTTTTTGATTATGATTAATTTCATATATTATGTAAAACTTTCACTTGAATTACATATTGTTTAGTCTATTTGTAATTTAAATAAATGAAATTATACCTACATTTCGTAAAAATATTTCTACGTTTATTATTTTTATTATAAACTTGTTATTGTCTCAAAATAGAACTTGACACTTATTGAGCTCAAGGCATCACAGAATATTGTGCAAATATCACACTTAACTAAATTGAAATGACGAGCCTACTATAGAAATTTAACCCATAATTTTTCGGTTCAAATATCAACTACTCGTATGCTGGTTAATAATTGATTTGTGTGTTGTATTTTTAAATTCACAAAAACACTGTCTAACAAAATATTATTGTAGAGCAAAAAATTTCATACAATATATGTTAATGAAAAGTACTTAGAATACTGCAAACGTTTTCATAAAAAATGCTTAAATAAATTGACTTTTGTACTCGGTAATGAGTTAAAACCAAAAATGGTACATTAACAGCGGTACATTGATATAAACTTTTTTTCGAATTATTTTTTCTTAGAAACTTAGCCAGAAAAATGTGCAAAAGAGCATTTAATGGAGATACAACGTTTTATGATTTGATATGAAAATGTTTATAGCTAATTAAAAGACAAAGACTTAATCGTTGACCGAAAGAATCGGCTTAATATATAGCTTAAAATAAGTGAAACAGAACACCTGTGACCCGACTACTTGGAATTTTTAAAACAAAATGCTATTTTAATACTACAGGCAAAAAGTAAATAAGTCCCAGAAATGTTTTTATAAATAACAATTATAATGATTTTTGTAAGCAATTTAAGTTTTAGATGAGCTTTTTTTTGGAAAATCATACCTCTCAAAAAAAAATTTTTTTCCACAATTTTGTATGATACAATACAGTAGAACCTTGATTATTTATCAGGCACGGGGATGACCGCATGACAGAAAATCGAAAAGATAGTTAATAGAAATCACATAAGTTTCTGACCTTATATCCTAAATTCTGAAAACTTTTTCGCGGTCAATATGTATACAAATACGTCAGATTAAAATTGAACGCCAACAAGAAATTTTAAAAGTTTTTGAATTTGTTAATTGTGATGAAGAATCTGAACATTCTTATGATGGATATGCAAGTGATACAGAAAGCTATAATAGCGAAGCACTTGATAGCAAGGATTTCGATAGTTATACTTCTGATAGTAGAGAATTTCTTGTGACATATCCCTAAATATGAGGTAAGAGGAACGAAACACAGTCGAAACAAAATCAATCCGTCTTTTTGATGTGAGATTGATATCATAAGTGCACAGATGTTTTCTGCTTAGTATGAAAAAAAAAAACCAATTTTCCGGCACTCAATTGATGTTCAAATGGCATCAGTTAAAATTGCTTAAAACGCCATCTGGTGGCAGATTTCAGAACTTATAAGTTTTTCATTCTTTTTCTCAACTTATTAACAATAAAATTACGTTTTTTCATTCAAATCGGTTTATTAGTTTCGGTGTTGTTCAAGTTTTAACAGAACTGTTGAACCCTGTCATCACTGTTGACCTTTTTTCTTATTAACTGCAAGTAAAGAAATACCTCATTTAAATTATTTAAAAAAAAAAAATGCAACTTTTCGAGTGAAGTAGAAAAACAAAATCTATATACAATAAACTTTATATAATATAAGCCAAAAAAAGAGTTACAATTTTAATTTGTGCCAAATGGGCGTGATCCAATTAAAATTTAATTCATCCATATAAAAAACTCAAATTTCTTGTTTAACAGTGTTATTGTTTAGCAATTTACTTCTCATATAACATATTGCAAATTTTGCAACTTATCGTAAAAATTTATCGGAATTCTGTCAAATAAATCAACATTTAATTTACTTTTGAATGTATGTAGTTAAATAATCTTACGAGCATATAAGAATATCAATATTGATTGCAAAAAGTAAGAATAGTTTAACGCCAAAAACAAAATAAATCATTAATACCACAAGTAAATAGAGAAAACAATACAACTCTTTATTAGTTTCTAGTTAAAAGTAGTAATTTCAAGAAATATTTACTTTTCTCTACCCGCAAACACTACTTTGATGTGGTATACAGGCATAAGTAGCTCAAACGAAATGCAATTCATCTAAAAAAAAACTGATGTTATTGTTAGCGCTGGTTAATTAGTAACAATTTGTTAGTTATTGCAAGTTGAGTTTTCGAGTTAGAGATATTTGTATCAGCTAGAGTTAAATTTTTAGTAGACTTTGGCTAAAAATTACATAAAAAAGATTTGTAGGAAAAATAAAATTTTTATCAAAAATTTTGTAATTTTTTTTCTTTTTCTGCTAAGCCCTTCGGTAACTTTATTAGTATCGAAAAAGTTCTCCTACAAATATTTGCTAAGGCTAATTGCCAAAAATTGATAATTAACGCGCATTGCTTAGCCAAAGAAAAATAAAAAAAAGAAATCATGTAAATAATTGAGAAGACGCGACGCATGACTCAACAACAACTATAAAAAAATGTGTGGAAGAAAATACAAAATAAAATTAAAAAAACAACACATAATAAAAAGCTTAACAACACGTAATAGGACAACAAACAGTAGTAGCTGCTCTAATAACAACAAATTTGTGTACTTTTGTGACAAATAGCAGAAAATATTTGAAAGATAAACAAAAATGTTTCTACTGGGTGTGAGTTATGGAGCACTAAGAGATGAACACAACAACAAAAAAAAAAAAAAAAAACAAAAAAAAAAGAATGAAAGAAATGCTGCTTCCAATTTATTTATTTATAAGTTATCAATAATAAAAAGAATAAAATGAGAAAAATTCAATGCAAAACGAACAAAACAAATATACAAAGTAAATATGAGAAAATCCATATAAATTATTGGATGAAAATTATTTTGGTAAATTATATTATTAGTTGATGAGAGCAAAAATTGCATATAAAAATATATATTAATAAAGCGAACTGCCAAAGTAAAATTTTGAGGAGAGCGCAAAATATTTGTAATTCATGAAAACGGGCTTGTTTTGCCGCAGACTTTGAACTGTAGGATTTTTAGCGTTACCTTTGTTTTCTCATAAAATGTCTAAAGACAAATAAACTAATAATATGACATCAAAAAGTAACAGTAAATTCTTAAAATAACTATGGAAAAATTAAAGTTTTCAAAAATAATGAACCTAGGGATTGTCAAGATTGGAAAGGGACTGACAAAAAGAAACCAAGAAATTGTTCAAGCCTTATTTACTGCAAAGTGAATAACTTTAATAAAACGAAATTTCTTAATGAATAATTATATAGAAATTCTTCAGCCATACACTTACACGAGCGTATAATTCATTTACTTAGTACATGCTTTCAATAAAAGACTTATAACTCCCATGCTACTAAAACAACTTGGACAAACGAGCTGTCAAACCATTTTTATTTCAATTAAGAGTATAATATTTTTAATTGATATAATTGTGATATTTAAAAACAATTGTCGCTATCAACAAAATGTTTTTTTTGTTACCAATATCTCTGGATTTAATTATTGACCCCAAATAAAACTTTTCACTAGTATTTTTTGAATTTTTCTTTACAATACAACTTCTATCAACTATTTCGGTGTATTGCGACTGTTCGGACTTTAACAACTTTTTTGGGGTATTTTATCATACAATTCGAAATTTTGCGATGTATTTTGATAAGTTTGATGCCATTCGACTTTTTTGACGTTTTCCGATACCTTCTAGTTTCTATGATACATTTCGACTTTTTCGATGTTTTGATAGAATAGAATGCCACGTGATTTTTATCGACTTTTTTTTGATACTTTTTGTTACTAATCGCAACTTTTCAGCATTTGTCGAGATTTTCTAAAATTTGCGATACTTTCAGACTTATATCGACTTTTTCTTTAATAATAACTTATTTATCGATTCCTTCGATACTACTAACCACATTTCAATTTCTGTAAACTGCTAAAAAATTTTTGGGTTCCACATAACCATAAAATGGCGAATAGTATTAAAAAAGTTGACATAAGTCTTAAAATATCGAAAAGTATCGGAAAAGTTGAACACAGTCTATACAGGTTCAATAGTATCAAAATGTGTGAAATAGAATAAAAAAAAGTATCGAAAAAGTCGAATGTACATATATATGAAAACTATCGAAAAATGTTTCAAATTATTGAGAGTAAGAAATATCGAAAAGTATCGAAAATTCAATAGAAGTATCAACCTTTTTTGAATGACCAATAGATTGATGGCCAAGTGTCTCATAATTTCATGTTATATAAAAAAAAATTTTTAAACAAAAAAATTATTTTTATTTGGTTATGAATCAAACTATGCCTCACAAAATGGAATTATGCTACAGCAAGTAAAAACAAAAACTAATTACCAATCAATTACAACAAAAATCAAGCACTAAGATACTGAATATTCGGTTATCCCGATCACGCCATCTTAACTAGAAATGATGCTAATATTGTATTCAAAAGTTCTTATTTAATAAATCAGCGGCTTCTAAGCATATGAGAACGATTTTTAGCATAAGATGCATTTATTTTATACTTTTAACTATTAGGATTTTATATTTTAGAAATAGGAATTGACATGCCGAGGTTCCTCATTTCGGTAGAATTATCCATAAATATATCAAGTGTGATAATTTTTGGTTTAATGAAACTTAAATTTAAAATAAAACACACCTCTGCAACTAATTTTTTGTTATTTACATAAAAATAGTTTCCGAAAACTTGAATTTTTAACATTTAAGACCACATCTTCTAGCAATTGTGACCTCTAATCCGAAATAATATTGATTTCCAAAGTGTCAATTGTTGCTACTTTATCAGAGATTTCAAAAAGATATACTGTGGCGTTGACTCCCATGAACTTTACGATCGATTACTGTTATCATTTTAAAGAAACTCAGTGAAGTTCAAGTGAATTTCGGCATTTCCATTTTGAAGAAATTCAGTGATGTTCTAGTGAATTTCACTATTTCCATGCATTATTGCGTTGCAAGTCTGTCAGTGTTTATATGGTAAACTTAACTTAACACAAATGTCAGCAGACGTAACTGCCAAATAACAGCTGTCTCTATCGGTGGTATGCAATAAAAAGCTTGTGTTTACTTACTGTTCGTAGATTCATTGTAAATTCAAATGCTCTCATTCGGATGTAAATGCTGCAAGTGCTGTGCTGCAGGGTTTATATCTGCTATAAATGAAATGTTATGCGAATTCTGGGAAAATGCAATGAATAGTTTAACAGCATTCATGCAACTTTTTACTGCAAAAATTGTGCCTTTTTTTAAAGTGAAAGGTTTATGTTTTTATTTTGTCAAAAAATCAGCAGATCACAAATACCATTGGTTTTTGCAGTAGTATAAATTGAAAATTTAATTTTTTTTGAAAAGATTTGTGAAAATTTTTGCAAACTATGACCCGAATTATATTTACAGTATTTCATATTTTACTCAACTCAATATCAATGGTAATAATAATTTAAATTGAAAATTAAGAAAGATGCATTTTTCAATAAAATTTCTTAAGCTGGATTAAAATATACCTTTGTAAAAGAAAAATTTGAGTGGTTGTCAAACAGACTCATTATCGGCTATATATCGCCTTATTTGGTATACCGAGAAAAGGTGTTTGTAGACTACTACTTTTATTTTGTTTGTTAATGATATATCAATATATTCTGAATTTTTTAAAAATTTGATAATTTCCAAGCTTATATTAATATGAAGCTTACAAGTCTTTCACACTGGCATGAGTCATTGTTTTATTTAATTCGTTTTTGAGTCAAAAATCTACCAAGAACGGCACTGTTTTCATACAAATTAAATGTCAGTCAGAAATAATTCCAACATTTTTTTTTTTTACAAAAATGATTCTTAAAAAAAAAAAGGAATGGCCCTATTTTAAGCGAATTCTCAGGGCTGTTAAATTGTTTTCACTTATGTCAAAAAATTCATCACCAGCAAATACAAAATGAAATTTCAAAACTAGAATTTGCAAGAATAATAAAGCTTTAATGCTGGCATGATATGCAAAAAGTTTTTCATTTATCTCGTTTTTGTATCGAGTTTTCAGAATTGACTTTCACACTGCGAAAAATTGAACAAAAAAAAAAATTAAACTTTTTTGTGCCAGCAATTTTTTTTTGTTGTACGACACAGTTGATAGAAATTAAAAAGAAATAAAATATTCTTTTGCTACTTCAGCAGTTTCAAATGATTTCAGAAAAATTGAAAAAATAATTATGTTTTTAAATCAAATTATTTAGTCAAAATATAGTTTTTTCTGAAAAAAAAAAAATATATCTAAATTTTGTTTTCATGATAATAAGATATGGAGCATCAAAAAACTTAATCCCGCGAGCTGATGTTAATTTTTTGAATTATTTGTATATTTCTATAGCATTATTTAAAAAAAAAACAAAATTTTTTTCGAAACAAGAAAAGTTCTATGGATTTTCTCATTTATATATCATGCTACATACATGCGAATTAATATAAGTATTTCTGATATGCAAACAAGTGAACAACGTTTTCACATGTTATTTTACGCTCCATTGTCAATATTATTTTATTGCTTTTTTCTGTTGTTATTCACGTTGTTATTATTTTAATATCTTGAAAACTTAAATAACTATTGTATGCATAAGTAGTGCAAAATGTATTACATTTTTAAAAATTTATTTATTTTTTGAAATTATTTTCTCAAATTTAACACTGGTTTATTTGGTTG
Source organism: Tricholauxania praeusta (assembly GCA_949775025.1). Classification (NCBI taxonomy): domain Eukaryota; kingdom Metazoa; phylum Arthropoda; class Insecta; order Diptera; family Lauxaniidae; genus Tricholauxania; species Tricholauxania praeusta. Next base: position 126,237,665 of record OX459030.1, on the reverse strand, counting down.
GCAAACGAGAGTGCAGTATATTTAAAATAAATAATTTTTAATTAAAAAAAAATGTCAAATATACAAACTGAATTATTTATATTTTATTTAATATTTAATTAAAAGTTATAATGAAAGCTTTTTAATATGATTTTTGCTAGTGGCTTCAATAAATAGATTTTCTGAAAATAAGAAATTAAAATTTCTTCTACAGTGAATTATATGAAGTGTAAACTTAAACTCCCCTGGCATTCTTTGCATATAAAATGTTTTTTTTATCAAAATCTCGTTAAATTACTGATATCGTCGTCTGAGAGCTGCTTTGTCATGTACACAAAGTAAGCAATTTCGATAAAATAAGTCTATAAATATCTCCTTAAAAATTATGAAGAGTATGTCATCTTCGTTGCTTTGCAGTATAGTAAAAAGAAGAACTTGGAGCTGATTTACTCCTATTACTACTATTATTCAATAAGAAAGTTAGGTGCTTAGGTTATGAACAAAATGTCTGTAACTATTTCGATTTCTGGCATATTGCTTAATGTACAAGTTTGTTTAAATTTTCGTCACATCACGTTTTATCATATTGTGCTTGAATGCTCTGGATCTTCTCTGCATCTATCTCCCAATGGATTTCACCAAAGCCCTGATCTACATTTTTCTTATAGTACACTCATTTGGTAATAAAAAAAGAGGTTACCTGGAAAGCTTTACGGTAGTTTTGAAAATGAGTAATTTTATACATCATCCGATGAAACTGATATTCCGCGGATGATGTGGAAGAAATTTCGGTCTGTGACGTTTCAATCAGCCCAAAACACAATGAACTCGCAACACCTGATTCATCAAGGATAGCAAAGCGAAGGAGAATGCGCTCAAATTTGGAATAGAAAACTGCATGTGGATTAGTTCTACTGGGGACACCACGATAAAAAAACGCGCCTCTTACTCTACCTCAAGTTGGGGAGGAAATGAGTGTTTTGGAAAAATGCGTGTGGAAGTACAATTTGCGACGCTCGTACGCTAAAACTATTGATTTTATGAAAAAAAAGGTTATAACATAATTTGTAGGAAATTTTCTATAGTTTTATTTTGTATGTAATTCTTTTCGTGGTTAAATGAGTCAGAAAGGAGATATTGTCAAAAAACTACTTGTAGGCGCCATTTTTCCAATATGGCGGCACGAGTGGCAACAATACTTAGTGGCAAAGTTGAAATTCAGAAAGAGCACATCGAAGTCTATAAAATTACTCATTTTCAAAACTACTGGAAAACTTTCCAGGTAAAACTACCAATTGATTGTACATTAAGTGTCTTCCCTGATGATGTAGCCTTATTAAGTTTATGATTCAAGATCATGTGGGACCTTCAAATTCTCAATAACCACCTATAGCCAAAATATACGAAGATTTATATGTGTGCTTGTGATAAAATATGATTCGGAAGTATAAAGCAAACCTGATTGAATATTTGACTTAAATATTCCCAGATTGATCTGTGGTTTCTATATTTTGTGGTGTTGCGCACACTTCTCGCTACATCGTTTTCTGTGACAGTACATTTAGTAGTAGTATTTAGTGCTACCCCAAAGTAGCAGAACGATGAACTGGTGCTAATGTTGTTCCCGAATATGTTAAAGTTTGAAGGAAATATCTTTGTTGACAATTTGTTTCAGTTTTCGAAGTATTAACAAGTAGTGCAATAGCTGCTTGATTGCTGAATCATATAAGGATTTCTTTGCATATCAGAAGATTTTGATGACGGAAAAATGACGGCAAAAGTCATGATTCTCAGTCAAAGTGTAACTTAGCACATCAGCCAGCATAGTTATAAGTAACCATGGTAATTAACCCTGTTTAATCCCTCTACTTCGTTCAATTGTTTCTAGAAGCGATCGCAGTGCGATTTGCTGATGTTACGCACAATGAGTTTGGTTTTTTGTTTCCAGTGCTTACTAAATGCTATGCTATCGAAGGCAGTAGTGAAGTCAAAGTGACATACATGTAGGTTCGTTTGCCAGTCACAAATTTACTCTAGGATAATGTGGTGGGTAACTCGATGATTTATACTTGAGAGGCTTATGCCGAATCAACCGAATCATCTCACGAATTTGCTTTGAATGCGATTGAAGATAACTTTCGTCAATACTTTGGTAACTTATTTTCCCTAATTTAAACAAGTAAATTCTATAGTTAAGTTTCTTTGTTTTTTTTTTATATATATTGTGCTATACTCCCTTTATTATATTGAATATATGTTGAATTTTTTACAACCTACTTAAATTGCTTTCTCAGTACAGCAACAATTTATGAACAATTTTTTTTAATTTTTATTTTTTTTTAGTTTTGCTAGGGAAATCTTTTCACAGACAAAAATGAAGAAAAAAAACTCAACCAGAGATTTAGTAACATTTTTCATAGTGATTTCACATTTGTTTCTTCATTAGGAGTGTAGGTTTCCCTATGTTTGATAAGTAATTGCTTAATGTCAACAATGGTTGGCTCTTGGGATTCTTCTATTTGATACTTTCAAAGTTCCATGGAATTTTTCGATTTTATTTTTCAATTTTTGTGGACGTTGTCTATGTTATTCTCAACACTATTTGATGTTTTTCCATTATTTTATGTATACAGATCAGTCATGACGTTTTCGGTACATTTGTACTTTTTTCAGTACATTTACGTTGTGAAAATATGCGTCAGTACATTTAAATTTTTTTTAGTACAATCGGTATAAAATTGACGAATTTTTAGTACATACATTTGGGGCATTTTCTGTACATTTTCGATACAATCGGACTATTTCTAATAATGACCTTTTTTTTGTATTTATAAATTTTATAATTTTTGTATATTTTGGAAAATTTATGTAAATTGTGTGTAAAACATGCGTAGATAATGACATTTTCTTTTAATTTAAGTAAATGTTACTGAGACTTGCGTGATAAAAATTGAGTGACATTTTTTTTAGTAATTTTTAATGTCCATGACATAAAAAGTACATTCGCCCTCTAATGAGTACATTCCAAATGCCATCACTGATACAGATACTTTTTCACTTTCATTGACATTTTCGATATGTCTTCATACTTCTTTGTATTGTTTTTTATCCTATCGGTTCATTCACTTTTTCGTATTAATTTATAATTTTGTCGCAATTTAAGGGGGTTGCGCCGAGTCAACAGATTTTTATTTTAATAAAAAACAATGTCTCGAAAATATGTGCATACAATTTATTACTAGACAAATTAGAAAAATTTGAAAAGTTATGTCTTAATGTTCTATCATAAAATCTTCAAAAAACAAAACAAACACAAAACGAAAAGTAGTTTTTTTTGTTGGCGAAAATTAAAGACTATTTTCTGACAGTGTACATACTAACTTATGCCCGCGACTTTGTACGCTTAACCAGTTTTTAGTTTTTTTCTGCGGAGGCAAACAATTAAATTTTTTTTTGGTATAGTAGACCTACTGTAATTTTTGATCATTCTTCAGAAATCCCGCGTTGTTTTTGTTTGCAATGTAAATTGACAAATTGAGAATGAGAGCGAGAGTGAAATTTGAATGTTCCGTTGATTCTCTTCCATAAGTATTCCATTGTATTGCTATAGGAAAGACAAAAACAAGACACATAGAAGCACATTAACTTCCCATTTAACTAGTGCTGACCACTACCACAAGCGACGATAAGCATGTGTTGATGATTCTGTATACGTATACGCTTCTTTACGCTCTTTAATGCTTTTTACGCTCTTCAAGCATCTGATCGTTCTCATTTTTACGCTCTTTGAGCGCCTGCTCGTTCTCTGGGCAGCACCGCATTAAACGATTTGTTATGCTTGCATGCTTGTTTCTTTGTGTGTAATTAACTTTTTTAGCAATTTCAAAACTTTGATATTTTGATATTTAACAGGAATATCCTGATAATTTTAATTGAAGATTGAAGCCAAGCGTCTTAAGAATAAAACTGAATAGACTTAATCAACATTGGCTTAGTAGTTTTTGCGTGATGCGCGAACATCGAAAACCGCTATAATTTTTTTTAAAAATATAAATATATTATTTCTGGTAGTAACAAGACTCCGCGCTCATTAAACTTCTGATCTGTGCCGGCTGAAAACTGATTCAAGTTATTTTTGACATCCGAAAGGAGTTTCACGTGTTCATCAACAATCGAATTCAATATATTTAATCTCATGGCAATCTCACGAGTTTTTATTTGATAGCTAGCATTAATCAATATCTTTATTTTGTCTAGTGATGATGATTCTGCTTTAACTGGCTTTTAAGGATGTGGTGGATCTTCAACATTAGTTTTTTCACTGGCTTTCTCTCAATGCAACATCTGAACTGCATTTTTATCTTTTCGATAATAAAAATGTTGCTTTCAATTTTCCCTATACGATCATATAGGCATCAAAGAAAAACTATTGCACAGAATAAAACAAACTTTTTCGTAAACAAGCTTTGCCATCAGAGCTGTCAAGATATAGATATTTTTAATGTTTTTTTTAATAACATTTTGAATATAAAAATTAAAATTAAAAATATTTCATAAAATTCTACAACCAACCTCTAGAATATGAATTATTTAATATGTAGCTGTAAATTCTTTTTATTTATAATAGTCACCGCAAAACACCAACTTAGAAGTTCCATCAGTGGTAGTTTCGAAAAAAAAGATTTTTTTTTTTAAGTAAATTGAAATTAACTTAAAGTATTAAATACGTCATAGCATAAAAATAATTTAGAAAAGAAAACTCAATTGCTTAGTGGAAAAAGAACAATAACACTATTTCTATTACTGCGCATAACCCCTTAATATCAAATTACACTCAAGTGCGTATGCCACAATTTATACTTTTTTGTGTACTTGTTGCACCCTAAACTACTTATCAATATTTATACATATATGTATCATATATTTTCAAGATTATTGATTGGTTTTTTTTCTTTTAAAAAAAATGTTACTTACGCTATTAGAGTAAACAAGAGATTATCTTAAAACATCTGTGTTGATAAAAGCAACTGAAAGCGCAAGCATTATTATCTAGAATTAATTTTAACATAAAAAAAATTGATTATAAAAATTAAAACTGACATTTGTATATCGAAAACAATAATAAATACGATGAACTATAAACGTCATATTTACTTTAGACTTTCTGGAATTTTCTTATTCACTTAAAAAGCATTTAATACTTGAGAACAAATGAAGAAATATATATAAAATTATTATTTGACAATATAATTTAAGTCAATTATTAATTAATTAGCTTAAACGTTATTGTTCAATTAATCTAAATTTCAACAGTTTGAAAACATGTCATAATTTAAAGCGATTACACAAACTACATGCAGGGTAGAGGAGTCCAACAAATGACAGCCCGCAAACGTACGAACGGCTTTATTTTTATTAATTTATTAACACAATCATAAAATGCGTGTGTTTGTGTTACAATGTTTGCGATAGCTCAGCAATTTAAGCAATTCGAGGAAGAAAAGACAAAAAAAAAAAATATATGCCCATGTTTTCAGTTGAAAACAACATAACACCACGTTCATTTCGCTGTTGGCTGTTGCGCCGCGCCGTAATGGCAACGCATTCGGCGGTAAGATAAAGTGACATTTCTTTTAAATTTCCTACACTTTTATACGGGCTAATTTTATACAGTGTAATAAAAGTGACAATATCTTTTTTTTTATCAATTGATAAAATGATAATGGTAACATTTTGATTTTATTTTTAGAAATATTTTTACACACGTTGATTGTTTTGAAAAATGTGTTTTCTGTTTTGTGGAAAATTAAATTTTCTTACAAAAAAATAAAAAAAAAATTTGAAATAAATTAAAAAAAACAAAAAAAAAAACGAGTTACATAAAATTAATATTATCCCTCAAGATTTGGCAGTGATAAAAAATCTTTTCTGTGATATATTTCAAGTACATATTGTGCACAAAATATTGCAGTGAGTTTGGTAGAAATACGACACAAACACTTAATTTTTATGTGACATGCATTGTTAATGAACATCCGCGTGAGTGAAGCTTTATTAGGGTGTACCATGGAAAAGAAAGAACATTGTACATTTACTTAAATTAGAGACAATAAATTTAAGAAAATTTGCAAATTCAAGAAAAATATTCGTGCAGCGACTTTACTCAAGAGATGATTGTGTTATGATAAATGGTGTTGTAAAATAAAAGGGGGTCTGAGACGACAATGCCACCATTTGCTAAAGGTTTTGCTTTCTACTTTCTCAGCAAAGTTAATTCTGAATTAAGTTTATGGTATACGTAACGTGATCAACGTTTGGAGCGAAAATATGTACACAAAATATTGAAAACTTTACAAACAAAAATGATTGCTGGCAAAAAAAAAAAACATAAAATCTATATAAATAAAATGATAGCTGTTCGCGATGTTCGCATATCACGCAAAAACTGCTTGATCAATTTCAATCAAATTTATTTAGGGTTATTCCTTAGACTCTTGGTCTCAATCTCCAATTAAAATTGCCACGATATTCTTGCATAAAATAAATTTTTTTTTGATATACAAAAAGTTTGATTTTTGCAACAAGATGTTCCACACAAATAATCAACTCACATGTAGAAGTTTTTCGGCAGAAGTCTCTACAAAAGTTTCGGGAAAAATATTAATTGCTATCGTGGACGCTATGATCTAAAACTGTATAAATTTGATAATAATATTTTCTATGCGTAATATCTCACGCACATTAAAAAATTGCGCTTAAGCTGTTTTATATACTTCTTGCAGTACAATTTGCATGTTTCATATAAATGAACCGATTGCAGTCGTCGCAGGTATATTTTGTTTCCCTGTCTTTGTCCCAGGAGCACTCATGCCAATGCCTCTTCTGAATGCCTTATTTGCAGTCCCTTCAACGTTTTTCAGAGCTTCTATCTATTTTTTTCTGAAGTAATGAATGAGATGGGGTGTGACATTCCCCACTGTGTTACTAAGTGAGCCAGTTGTAGGATGTTTTATCTTCAGCTGCTGACAGCACGAAGGCAGATATTCGTGTAAGGAGAAGCTGTCTCTGTTTGTAATCACGTGGGGTTTGTCACACCCCACCTATTTGACGATGGGTTAAGCACATTGGTTATGCTCAAACTTTCCAGTGGAATATATATTTCGAATGGTTTTAATTATGTTGGATGATTCGGCTACAAACACCATTAAAAAAAAAAAAAAATTTTTCAAACAGTAGCGTAACCTCTAACATCACTAAATTGTCTGTTTCATTTGTTATATCAAATGTACGTTCCACCCTATAAATATATTAAGTAGGCATATGCATATGTATATGTGAGTACCACATGTTAATATGTCTTTGTCGTAAAAATAATGATTCTAATGATGTTGCGTGTGTCATGATTTAAAATTACAATTTTATAAACTTTTTCCAAAAAAAAAAAAAAAATTATAAAAAGTAAATTTGCATAATATCTCTTTTTATCAAGTTTTAAACAATAATGTTTACTAATTTTCTGTCACAGTAATTTGAGTTGATGCAAAGTTTCATTTACTTATTAGAAACAAAATATTTACTTATTATTAACTTTGACAACGTGCGACAGGTCTTCCGATGGGAAAAATCTTGAAAGGAATTGTCTTAAAATCTTACATAAATATTAATATGTAATGCAAAAAAAAAAAAAGAAACGGGCATGATGTTTCATTAGACCGCGCATGGTTCTGTGTTGTACTTTTTCTGTGTTGTACTTTATCATTAACTGTCGAAAACGAAAATTAAAAAATTCGATATTTTGAAGACTCCATAAAATGAAAAGTTGATAAGACTCGTTAAGTTGAAGCATGCAATGAATAATAACGAAAATGTCATAATAAGCCTTAAAACTAACAAAAATTATTGAAAAAGTTAATAGATTTTTATAAGTTTTAAATTATATCAATAGAGCTGAAAATATCGAATAAATCAATAAGGTTATTGAAAGAATTGGAAAGTATCGAAAAATAAATCAGAAGCTAAAATATTTAAATAGTACTAAGAAATATTAATATAATTAAAATATACTAAAAATGTTTCAAAAAAAGTCTAAGAACATCGTATGATATCGTAATGTATCGAAAAAGTGCATAAAAGTTTAAGTGTACTGAAAAGTTGACAAGAGAACCGAATGCTTAACATATACAAAAAATTGGTAAAAATCGTATAGTGTTAAAAACTTTGTAAATGAAATTTGCTACTTGCTTTAAAACTCTATTTAATTGTGTTAATTTTAAACATCACGTTATTGGTTACAAGCCGTGATCAATTCAAAGTCAGGCGAAAGAAATTATCGCACGCCATAAACATAAGTAATTTCTTAATTCACAGGTGAACTGTGCCGCTTGTCAATTCGATTTTATATTATAAAATTTTACTATTCGTCACGGCTTTTTAAAAGTAAATAATAAATTACAAAATTTATTAATTAGAGGTTACTCATACGTCTTGATCGACAAAATATGTACATGATCTTCGAATTCAAATAATTTTGTTCCGATTCCATTTGGCACACTTGCCATTGTACCTTTTTGCTAATTTTCAATATATTTAAGTGAATTTCAGCATTAGTCACTGGCCGCCTTAAAATTTCGCTGCCAATCTGAAAACAAAATAATTCACATAAATATAATTATTTATAAAAAGAAAAATTAAAATCTTTTATTTTCCAACTTTTTATTTCTAACGACAAAGCCATTAAACAAATCAGCTCTGAAATAAATGTCATAAAATTTTGCTTTAAAATTCTTAAGATATAACTTTAATGAGCACTCATAAAAAAAAACTTTATGTTTGAATGCTGCAACAATTTAGCACAACAACAGCTAACAAAATGAAGCTATGAAATCACTTCCAAATGTCTAGTGTCTTCCTTCAACGCTCATTCAACAATTCAAATGCTTTTTCATAGTCCTTCTTAGATTAGTAGTAAAACCACAACAACAGTCATTAAGTATTTGCTTAAAGTTTTATGTGCTTGTTGGACAAAATAATAGCAGGAATAACAGCGTTAATGACGGCATTGTTAATGCATGCAAACTTTATGACAAGTGTTTAACGAGCATGGATTAGTGGTCCTTATAAAACTTTGGAGTTTTAAAGAAATACTAAAATGTCTTGAGAAATTTACCTTTAGTTTGTGCAAGGACATTCTCTTCATACAGTTTCACTGATGAAAATTTAAAGTTTTAACAGAAATTTGCAAAATATTTCTATAAATTCTGTAGGTAGTAATATTCTATTATATAGCTTTCGAATGCAAACATTTAATACACAGTTAAAAAGGTTCCAAAATATGTTTTAAGTATATGCAATATATTTCTTTTTCGGTATACAAATATTTAACTTGATATTGAATATAGCATCGACATTTATGGGCGGCCATTCATTGAATCTGGAAAATATTTTCAAGTATTCATAATTTAAAAATGAATATGGGATAATGTGATCTAAGTCATATCGGAAGAGCAATATCGTAATTGAGAATAATACAAATATTTTGGTGTTTGAGGCGTATGAGTAACATTTAATTACCTTAATATTGCAAACGTGTAACGTTTTCATCTTACCATACATCATCTGTTGGTACGCAAGTGCGCTATTCCTTGAGTCGTAAATAGCATTAACATCAAAAAGTGGTCATTCCTTCCTATATTTTCTCTATAGAAAGTCATTTTAATTTTTTTTTTTTGCATAATTTAAAGCGTTGCTTTACTCAGCATTCACACAACTCCAAAAATTTCAAATGGCATTCAATTTCAAGTGCTTATTAATTACACTCCTCGCTTAAACAGTCAGTTGCTTTGTTAGCTTTTTAAAATCTTGACTTCTACTACGACACACACACAATGATACTCATTTGGTATGGCTGTCAATTAAACGCCAAAAACCACACTACAATTCACTGCCAATTTGTAATTGCTGGCATACATCCGCCCGCCTGTCATTCAAAATTTTGCAGACTAACGCACAATCATTGAGTAACAGCAGCAGCATCAGTACCATGAGTAGCAGCTGACTAAATAAGAAACATTCAGGCAGACAGACAAAAACGATGAACGACAATGAGTAGTATGTAACTCGTTAACCAAAAAACAGACAACAACAAAACGAAAATCTATCTCATTTATTGATAAGCAGCAAATGTAAATGAGTTGTCACGATGATGAGAGTGTATTTGCAGTGTGTGTGTGTATGTGTGTTGAAGCATTTATGCTCATGCTTGTGAATGAATTTATGCGACAAATGTATGGTTTGTAAAAAGTTTTCGTAAATCACGTGATTGATTGTTTCATTGGGAATTTAATATTTAAAAAAAGATAGCGCAATAAAGATATAAAAGAATGAAAATGGCGCTCTTCGTTTTGTACGTTACTGGTGTTGGTCTCAATGGAAATGATGTGCAAATGAATTGGTTGAGCACAAAATTGACACAAAGTTTCGTTATTGTTGCTGTCAACAGCAACGACAGCAGCAGCAGCATTTGGTAAACAAGTGTTAGTGCAAATAAATGTAGGAAGCATTTTTGGATGTGACTGTGAATAAGTAATGTATGTGTGTTTGCATAGTATATGTGTGAGTGTGTAAATCAAATATTATTTATATTTAATGGATTTGTAATGCAAAAAATTACGTTAGTGAGTAAATAATTCATGAGTTGCCAAAAGTGTGCATAACTTTATTTGTGTGTTATTTGCACATTTTTGTGTATGAATGCAAATATGAATGGTAAATTTTGTTAATTTATATTTAATAATATTTGAAATAAATTTTTATTTAAGTTTACATTTAATTATAGCAAATAAAATACACAGAATTATTTTTTTGAAGTTTCCTAATATATATTTTTTTGAATTTTCCAATTTTTACACTCATGCTGTATGATTATTAACTCTAAAATGCTATGTTTCTTAGTGGCCATTAATTAAATCTACATATTTTAGCAGATCTTATCAATATTAAACAATTCACAATAAAATATAAGTCAGAAAATGCATCGGAGCTGAGTTCTTAGACAGTTAAAGAATGATTAATAAAACGACATCACAGCACGCTTATTAAAATACATCGGAACCAATAGGTCTGAAACTTAAGTTTGTGAATTAAATTTAAAAAGAAGTGTTAACAATCAAGACATGTCACTCAGTCCTCAGCCACATATATGTTTTTTTTTTTATTAAAACTCTGATTTTATTTTATGTAGTTGAGGGGAACGAACAGTTAGACAACGAAATTAATATTATTTTCTCAAGTTTTTTCGCATAAAAGTATATCGACACTTTTCATTACTTAATTTTTACAAAATATTCTTTGGTATAACGCATCGTAGTTGTTTCATTGAAATCCATACTACTGTCTTTTTTGCTGCATTTAATTCTTGTCAGTGTGACAGTCAAAATATTGGTTTCTTCCTACAGAATTTTAAAGTTTAATATACAATACTAACTTTTTATACAATATAAATATATATAAACAACAAAATTTTTTTTTAAAATCTTTGTATCAATTCACCATTTGCATAACATTGTCTAACTGTTTGCACTACCGGCAAGCAGTATGACAGTTTGTCTTCTTCTATAATTCAGTACATTACTACATTTCTTAAGCTTATTCACTAATGTTGTTTCCATAATAATAACGCAAAATATGTGTCAAAATATTGATCAAAATTAAATTATAAGAATACTGTCTCACTGTTTGCACCTTTTCATCTTTAATGAAAGTTATATTCATATTGATGTATAAGCAATATATATTTTATTGGGATTAAATTATTAATCTAAGCATATCAAATCAACTACGTTTTTATGAACTACTTTATAACATGCACTTGGCGAAAACTTGAAAAGATTCCAATTTTCTAATTGTGCAATAATTTGTTAAATAAATTTGAAAAGAATCTAGTCTTAGCGACCGAATAAAGCAAAAATACAACTTTTTAACTTTTTTATTAAGTTTTTGTAAAGAAAACTTGTTTATTATGAGATCTCCGAAATGTCGGTTGAACACAAATTTATAAAAAAAATAAGAACTTAATTAAAAACCTTTTTATTTTTACATCATTTTTGTTTTATTCGTTCGCTAAATCTAGCCTTTTCTCAAAATTATTGAGTGCAAATAAAAAAGTGACCTTTTGCAAAAATCCAATTATAATAATCAATTAAGTTATTGTTAAAGAAAAAATAAAATTAAGTTGCCCGAAATTGAGATATGACCATGACAAGCATCTATAGTTTCGGAATCAGAACTACATAAGTACATTTATTAAAGTAATGGCCTCCGGGAGTTTTTCGAAAAATAATAAGAAACTTTTTAAATTTTATTTAAGTATAACTATTCAAAATTTTTCCCTGAAATTTTGGTCTAAAAATATTCGTCAATAAGTTTGAAAAGTGCAATGCCGTGAACGATGAAATGCAACTTAAAAAAAAAAAAATTTAAAAAAGTATCCTTTTATTTTTCGAAAAACTAGCGGAGACCCTTAAATAAATGTTGACAGTGACTCTGACAATAAAATGCTTAATGTGACTTTTTCTTCAAATCTAATATTATAAAAACAATGATTTTGCTTGTGCTATTTAAATTTATTATGTCCAACATGACGTATGTGCGACATTTAATAGCAAGATGTAAACAAATGAATGAGTCATCGTCTCGAAATTCATTTCAATAAGGAAAATAAACAAATTTGTCACAAATATTTTGATAATATTTCTAAAAATGCATCCATGGAACTCTACTATTTTGTTTCACAAGTTTAAAATTGATTTTTTCGTAAGGGGGTCATGTTCATAAATTTAATTTAGTTTTATTTTTAAACTACGCTCTTTATGATATTAACATTTTAAACACTTTACTGTACCTACCTAAATATTTACGCTGTTTTCTTCATAAATTTCCATGACTATCATCTTACCAGTATTTATATAAATCAACTTTATAATACTTTTTAGTACTTGCTGCTCTTAAGCTCATTTAATGTTATTTCTACCTTGAAGTCGCCATTGTTTCAACAACTAAAAAACAACAACTAAAAGTTAAATTGCAGCATTTTGTTGCGTATTTCCGCTACGCTTAGTCTATGCTCGGTCTACCCCATACTTAAAGTATTATTTAACTTTTTTCAATGTACCATACTTGAGCTTGCTGTTGCAGTACTTTATTGTGCAAGTTACTTGTTCGCTGCGCTATGCTGTAGTTTCTGCTAGATTGTTATTGCTAACATTACATTGTTTTCTATTGTTGTTATTAAAGTTATTGTTGTTGTTGTAGTGTTTGTATTTTATGCATGACCAGCTGCGCTCTTCTACAATATATGGGGCAGAAGCTCCCACTCCCACTTTCCCATTTACTTAGATTGTGTAAAACTTTCGCTTTGTTTTATTAAGAAAGCAGCGGAAGAAAAGTTAAGAATTTTTGATAAGTAACGACGTAACGTAACGTAATGCTAAAAAGGTTGCATATTAAAAAACGTTAACTTGCTTCCTGCTGTTAGCGCACTGGCCAATTTTAAAAAAAAAGATTCATTTTAATTTTAATGAGAAACATCAGTGCCAGTTGTGCTCTCGTATCGTAGTGATGATGGCAGTATGATAACTTTGAAGTTTACATTAACAATTTATGCTATATTGTATAAATATGAAAAAACTTTTTAAGCGCTGCTGTTGTCTGAAGGAATGATATTTCAAGCAAAGGTCACAATATTTATTAAAAATTTAAAGCAAAGTTTTGTCAAAAAAAGATTTCAAAAAACTTTCACTTCAAATGTTAAAATAAGCTAACTAAATTGTTAGATTTAATATAAGTGCAATGAAAAACAAAATGTATCGCTGACAGTCAATATGCAGTCATATTTCATTTTATATCACTGAGTTCATTTTTTCTTCAATAGTGCGCATGAGTAACAATTAAATAAGTACAACTTTTGGTTTGAAAAATTTACTTAAATGCTTATATTTCAGCAGCGATATAACTTGGAAGCCTAATAATATAGCTACATGTTATGCCAAGAAATGCTTTAAAGCGAGCTTAATTTTAAATTTTGGCCGCTGAGTACAGCGTAGGAATTTTTCATAACAAATGCTTATGTAATTTATAAGTTATTACAGCTAGTAGATGCATCTTCATAACATATTACGAGTATGTGCTTTTGGTTAATAATCTTTTTTTAAAAACGTTTAATGTGCAACATTGCGTCTGAGTAACATTTAATTACACACATCATGTTTTAATAATAAATTTAGCATACTGCTTTTACTCTCGCTCCGATGTGACTTAGAGCTTACATAAAGTATACATTTCGTTGAACTATAATTGCTTTGAAAAGAGTTAAGTTTCAAAACGTGGCCGCTCATTAAAATGTAACTTATTTTTAGCCAAAATTACATTTGAAATATTCAAGCAATTTTTTCATTGTATCGCAAGAAATTTTCTTTTTGTATTCACTGGATGACAGAATTTCTATAAATATATGAAGTCATGCATGTGAACATTAATATTTTTTTTTTTCAATTAAACTTCTATACTTTTATGCTCTCGAAACGTCCATCGAAATATGAAGCATATAAGAACTGTCCACAAATTGTTGATTATATTTTGAACAATACTCATGAAAATTAATAGTGATGTAATGTTATCATTATACTTTTGAGAAGCTCTTAAAAGATACTTTTGAGAAGCTCTTAAATACACATTCCAAAATACTATGGCTGTTTTGACTAAAATGCAAATATCTCAGCCGCGAGGTGCTTTAAAATTACAATATAAAAGCTATTTTGTAGACCTATGCGTGATTCACAAAAATTACATTTTTAAGTATTGGCTACTCTGTATTACGTTACTAATTAAGCGTGCTAGTATAAAGTAAAATAACATGTTTTAATATTTTCGTAATATAAAATACAATAATTGGCGCTTGCGATTTTTTGTAGCTCTTGATTATGTAGCTTATTATGTTTTAAAAATAAGCCTTGGAATTTAAAAATATTATAAAATGTACAAATATCACATTAATTTTAAAACTCGCATGCAATTTTTTATGCTTTCTCAAAAATCAAACAACGATTACAGTGCAAACGTGCAACATTCACACCCAACTCAAGCGATGATGATAAATTGATGCCAGTGTCGACAAAACAAAAACGCAATCTGCATTATCCGATTAAAATTCCCATGATATCGTGGACGATAAAAATTTATGATTGCCATCGCAACGTTAAGGTAAACTGACAAAACACCTCCCACTCAGACCAACAACATTGACCCAACTGACTTGAGAAAAGAAAAAATGCTGGTGAGAATCTTTTTTAGAAAAACCAACTCTTGGCAACACTGTTGTAGAATGCTACTGCTGCGTGATGCATAAAGCATGAAATAACGAAATATAAAAAATTCTAAGCACAAAAAGTGGCTGAGAAACTGAGCGAAACTTTGTGTGTGTGTGTGCGTAATGAAAATACTCCCTTGCGAAGTCATATACATTACACAGCAGCAGTAGCAACAGCAATGCTGTTGCAACAATTTTGCTGCTTGTAGTTAGCTGCTTCACTGACTGCAGCGTAAAATTATTTATTTTTTTTTTAAAGTGAGATTGATGCCATGTAGGATTGATTTTCCACTCGATGGTCGTAAAATGCAGCACGCTGTGGTATTGGTTGTTGGCTATATAAATGTCTATGTGTGCGTATTTGCCAATGATAGAGTCAAGCATTTAATGACAGCTTAAGTTGTAGTTTCTGCTTTCATTTATTTGCGGTTTTATTTAATGTTCATATTTTCTGTTATTTATTTTTGTTATTCTCGTAGTCTCATAGCTGGTGATTGATCGAATGAGCTTCATTTGTGTAAGATGAATGTTGGTAGGAATTGCATTCACTGCGTTTGAGTTGAATTGATGTGTGCAAGGCTGAGATTTATTATTTTTTTGTTGTTGTAGCTGTCGAATGCAGCAAAAGGTCATTTACAGCTGCAGCAGGTAGTAAGGTGCAAAGAACACAAAGGGTATTTTTTCTTAGCAAATTCGTTTTTTTGGAAATTTCTTTTTCTTTTGTGCAATAATTTTCTTCTTTGCATGAGTGTCCTTTTGGTTTTTACTTTGTTGCCAGTGTTGCAAATGATATAGAAGAGTGAAGCGTTTTTTTTTTCGACACATTTTGAGTACATTGAATTGTTCACGAAGTGCCATATGTTATTTGTTTAGCGGCCAAGTGTGCTTATGACATTTTTTTATTGTGATCTAAAATACTTAAAAGCATGTGATAGGATATGAATTCTAAGTAACATCGAAACTAAAAAAAAGCATTAACATTGGCGTACAAAAATTTAAAGTTTTGGGAAAATACGTTACGTAGCAACTGCTTTGAATTACTATTGCAAGAATACTACAGTAGATGTGATACAGTTTTTCCAATGCTCTTATATTCATTGTCAGTCAACTTTATGAAACGGGTCGTATGATTAACACTTATTGAAATTAAGACTTTAAAGAGTACTAAAAGCTGCGAAAGTGTACTAAAGTTTTTTATTTTGAATATGGTTTAAGCATTGAACTAGCGATAAATTCAAGCTTAATATAATCAAAGGTAGTTGTCAGTTAATGCTTCAAGCTACATTAGCTAAGAAGGCTAATGGTTGTAGTAGCTAAATTCTTTTATTATTTATCGAATTCAGTCATAATTTAGGTAAGTTATAGTTCACGTTGATTGTTTTTATAGCTTGCAGTAATCGAATTAACTAAATCAAATTCAATCTAATTCAATCTCATATGAAATCAGTCACTTAAGACAGACAGTCATTCAAAGCCGAAGTCATTCAAATAGGTCCACCTCAAGAACAATTTTTTTTCTTTTGAAAATAATATTTTAACTTATTGATTGATGCCGATTTTCAGCGATTCTGATAGGGTTAAGATATGATGTAAAGAAGTAGCCAAAATATATATATGTTACCGGCCAAACTAGTTATTAGGATAAACTAGTTTTTTCTTGGCCAAACTAGTTCATTTGAAACGTGTTAGGATGAACCAGTTTTGCCTAGGGAAACTTAGTTTGTAAGAGTAAGTGGCCGACCTTTGACCGCTACTCAGGGCTTACATCCTCCAATATGTCCAACATCAGCTTCGAAAAAGCCTTCGGCCGCGGTTCACTGTAATATATCCAACGCCGTCGTGTTAGCGAAGCCTGTGTAAAGCACGACCACAGACCGCCACGAAGCTAGCATTGAGTATATTAGAAGATGTAAACCCTAAGTCGCGGCCCTCTTGCCCTAATGTACTAATATTTCGAAAAAATTGGCAGTGTGGCTGTTAAAGTAAATAATAACCCTAGTTCATCCTAGGCTAAACTGGTTCATCATAATTTTTTCAGAAGTTGTCGATTTTTTAGCAAATTGGTGATATTGATGTCGTCCGCCTTAGTCGATTTGAAAAATAATGTGCATTTATAAGAAAAAATTTTGTGTGCATTGATATTAATAAAATACTCTAGCTATGACTTTTCTTTCTTTTATTTTACCTATTTTCGATCAAAGCAGCCATAAAATCAATACCATTGGCACATTTTGTAACTCTCTTCTACATTAATAAAAAAATAAAATTGGTTTTGCTGACTATTAAAGTTCTTACAAGCATTTATGTGAAGTATGGTATGTGTTCTCAACAGTGCATTTTTTTGAGTTTTGCCCTATATATGGAAAATTGGGGCCAATCGAAAAAAACCATTACGATATTCGGATTCTACGAAAAATTTTACTATAGAAAATGTTATCGCCATCCGTTATGAAAAATCTTTTTGAGTAGTGTTATTCACTAAATTTAATAATTAAATGTTACGTATACGACAAGTGATACCTAAATAATATTTATTAGAGATAATTTTTATAAATTAATGCCAAATTAAAATGTTTTAAAGAAAATGCTTTAAAGCTTACAAAAAATAAATTTTTAGTAAAACAAAAATATTACAGTGGAATAGAACAACCATTGCAATTGAAAATAAATTGAAACTTCATGTTAAGCCCAAAACAGAATTATTTAGTTTATTGATTTTTAAGCTATTGATTTACTTAAATTTTTTTATTCTGAATAAAACTTTACTCTTAAATAAATATCATTAATAATCTCAATTTTCTTTTTTTATTTTCAGGTGAGTACTTTTGACGAAATTTGATGATAGAAAATTATAAGCAAAAAAGTTGTAAGCGCACACAAATTTTGAATCCAAATATTTAATGCGATAAAAGCTACTCAAATTTCAATCTTTTTGCCTTCACTTCAGTATTCTGAAATATGTGCCAAAAACGCTATTTTGAGAACATTTTAAGTAATATCCTACACAAAGAAAAATCTTTACATTATGGCTGTTTATGATATCAGCTAGTATCATAATTGAACTACATATTCAAATTTTGTTTTTGTTTCATGATTTGATGCTTTGCTGCGTATATAGCATCTAAAACTTCAGTAAATTTTAATAATATAATATATCACTAAGTTAAATTTTGCAGTGAAGGATAATTTACATTTGATCTCATACACAGAAATAAACTTGATCTAATACATAGAATTAAACTAAAAAGTTATATGTTTGTTTGAGGTAAATATGCAGCAAAATAACGTTTTTATACCATTGCGCAAAACTTCCACAGAATACTCTAGTTTTCGGAAAAAAAATATTGAATTTGAGAATCCCATTCAACTAACAAATTCAAGTACTAGGCTTGATCAGGAGTTATTTTTTGTGTGCAATACCTACCTCAAATGTAAGTAAAAAATCACATTAATTTTAAAAACAAAATTAAACTGATACTGAATATTTTTAATGAATAATTACTGTCATCGAGTGTAAAACCAAATCATTGGTCAAAAAAGCAACACAGAAAATCTTATAAATAATTTATGCAATTCTTTACAAAATGAGCTCGGAAATAGTGAAAATCTGCAAAACACACAAATTAACAACACGTCTACCATTCTTGCTAAAGCTACTTACTTACTAACTACCTTTTTAACGACTACCACACCAACCAACTTATTTAGCTTCGTTGCTCATTTAAATTAATTTGAACTCGCCTAAAAGCATGCTTCTAAATTAATTGGTGGTGACTTTATTGTTGCACATTAACAGCAACATTTAACATTTCGTTTGAAATAGCAGGAAATGGCAGACCAACCAGACACTACTAAGTATTACTTACTTTATTTATAACACAATGCTGTGAAAAAAATGTACATGATAAGAGTAAAAAAACAGGACAGACAAAATGAAAAAAGACAGAAAATTGCAAATTTGATTGGGGTTTTCCTTCATTTAATTTATATGCAAATGAAATGTTGCTTTTTGCTTTGGTATGAAGCGCTTGTGGTTTTTCTCACTTTCACCATGTATTTTACTCTTATAATTTTCTCACTTTTCACAATATTCTGTTGAATGCACAGAACAAAAGAAAAGCAAATACGATTTAAATATTTAATTTCTGTTGTTTTTTGTTCAAAGGCAGACAGTGCGGAACATAGAGCAGGTGTGAAATGCTATAATATGGAGGGTTGATTTCAAAGCACATAAAATAAAGATATTATTAAGTTATAAAATATACCGCTTATAAAATGTAAAGTGTTTGAAATAAACGTCTTGTGCTAGGTGAGCGTTTAAATACTAAGAATAATTTGATTACAATATAAATTAAATAAAAGAAAGTTTTTCCCTAATTGAAACATTAAATACAGCATTTGAATGCAGCTTTCGCTTAAATAAACAATTCTCAATTTAATATCTCGATAGCATCATGTAATAAAAGTCAAATACTTTCTAGGCCATAAAAGTATGCTATAAAACTTTTGGCATTGCTTTAGTGTTGTGATGAAGGGAATATCGATGTTTTTCGCGAATATAAGAAAATTTCTTTGCTGATAGACTGATTATAAATTGTTTCTTCATTGGTATGAAAATATCTTCATATCTACTGCATTGGGTATGAAAATTTTGAAATATATCCTTATTTTCAACATTCTATGCGCCTCTCAACATTTTTTGCCTTCTTAGCAATTTTTTGAGTTTTTCGACATTTTTCATTCCAAAAACGCAAAATTCAAATGAATTGATTGAGAAAAATTATAACTATTGAACAAATATCCAAAATATTTAATATTCATTTTGCGAATATTTCAATATGTGAATATTTTGACTAATTTTATACATTTTTATGTTAAATATTCCTATGTTGTTAATTTTTTTATTAAAATTGCATAAATCATTAGTGACTTAAAGAAAGTTTATCAATGGATAGTAAAAAATTGTGAACATTTATTTATTTATTTTATTTATTTATTTTGAGTACAATGAAGGATCCTTAAGCTACGAGACACAAGACATCTTAAATTTGACAAGCTTAAGTCATAAACATGAATTTTATAAAGACTTTTCGTTTTCGATTCTTCATTAACATTTTATTTTCAAATACCATGAGTAGTCTTATCCATATATGGAATTTTAATCAAAAGTCATGCAATCAAAGGTCAGATTAAATTTTAATTTTTTTGGAGTAGAAAGCGAAAGCAAAAAGCTTCAATTTGAGACAATTAGAAAGGTTGTAGGACTTCGAACTTAGTGCCAACGGTTGGTAAAAAACAGCCAAAAACATCTTTTTTTTGGGGGTTTCAACCCCAATTTTCTCAAAGACAATTCTTGATGGACATATTTTGGGCACAGAATCGTGTTCAGCGTGTGAAAATATAGAGAAACCATCCAGTCACTTGCAGAACCCTTGTATACCGAAACAATTTTATTAGAAATCGGGGGCCAATCTTAACGCACCCATTTTTCTTCTTCTAAGTAATTGTTTAAATTAATGATTTTTTGCAGGAATTTGTATTTTTTTCTGAAAAGAAATATTAGAACAAAACTGATTTAAACATTATATTAATATAATTATGCCACAGCTGCCAGACCACTTATTTCATAACCGATATAATAGAAATTTCCAATTTGCGAAAAAACATCGAATTTTATTTTAACTAAAAATACACTTTAAAATTTTTGGTAAAAAAAAGCTACATGCAAATTTACATGACTAATTTGTCATTCTCATGAAAATTTGTATTTTTCTTGCGGTTATTAAACGTTGAAGCGATATATCATTTATTTATTAACTTTCTTCTACAACACTCGACTGAAGTGCTCTCAAATTGATGATGATGACGAAAAAAAAAAAAAAAATTCCACAATATCCAATTGCTTTGTACATACGCATAAAAACTTCAAAGACCTACAAATTTTTGACGAAAAAATTTTCAATTACCAATTTGCCGCAGGCATAAAAGTTTCGAAATGAAGAAGAAAAAAGAAAGAAAAATATGTAAGCGAACTTATTTTTTCCAAAGCAACAAAGTTTGCACTCATTATACGCTTAAATAAAAAATTCCACAGTATTTTATTAAATTTTTGTTGATGTAGCCAAAAAGTAGGCAACATTTTTTTTTAGCAAAAAAATTATCCTTATCGTAAAATAAAGCATTTTATACGCTTTATCCGCAATATTACAATATTTTTAATTTATCATCGCAGCAAAGCCTTTACTGTCAAAGCAAAAATACAATTTACGGACCAACAGGATGCAATGTTACAAATTTACAAAATCAAAAAAAAAAAAAAAAATAAATTAAATTTTTCGGGTTTTTCATTTATTCCTCCATTCATTTTTTTTGACATAATAATATTTATGATGATGTAAAAATAATTGGCACATTTTGTTGTGCCACGTTTTTTACCCAACTACATTCAATGTCACGTGTGTGTGTGTGGGTGTTATACAAAATTCCATAAAATTTGCTTGCTCACATAAAAAAAAAAAAAATCGGTAAAGAAATTAAATTAAAATTATGAGCGTATTGTTAACAAAACAATATAATAAATGCTGTCGTCATGGTTTTTTAATTGATAAATGAATTTCTATTGCTTTGCATGGTTTGAGGCGCGTGTTGTTGTGTTTGTATTAAATAAAGGGTCTTCGCACGTTTACCAAGAAAATGTGCACAATTTAAAGCAACACAATTCTACCGCAGCTGTTGTTAATTAGCTACGCTTCAGCATTTTTTTTTCTTATAGCTTTTACATTTTTATATTGCATACATATGGGCGCAACGTTCTTCATTAAGTTGAATTGTATGTAGACTGTGGTGCAGTGCTATTGGTGTGAGTGTGTGTGTGTGTGTTTGGGTTTACGTGGAAACGCTGTTATTAAAGCGCTAAAAATGAATTAATTGACGCTTGTCCTTCAAGAGAATAAAGTAAAGGAAACGTAGCGAAATTTATAGCTTAAATAAATAGTTTTAATTATAGCTCTTGTTAATTACAACTAAAGGAAGTTAGTATTAGTTTTTGTAATTGGCTTATTAAATATTTAATTTTTGCGTGAAAAAAATACCATGTGCTTTACTTAATCTTGAGATTTTTTTTCAACATTGCGCTAAGCTACAAATGCAATGGAATTATGAAGTTAATCTTAAAAAAACTTAGATGTATCTCAACATGTTTCCATTGAATTTGAAATGCCTGAGCATATTAGTTCAATCTAGTCTAATAAGATAATTTTTTTTCTTCTTATTTTATTATAAAACTACTGAACCGATTTTGATAAAAGTTTGCTTTTCGAATTTTAATAACTTAAGAGCTTAATAAAAATGCAACTTAAATAAAATTTAACATTTTGTTGATGTAAAATTTTGTATATTATGTGATACTTAATTAAAAGTCACTCATACGCACTGTTGTACCAAAAATAAACACTTAATTTACTATGGCCAGCAGCTGAGGCATATGAAGAAGAACAAAGTTCTTCCTCTTAAAAATTTATTGCTTCATTTAAATAATTCCATCATAGCAAAAATAAGAATATTACAATGTGTTTCATTAACAGTCATACACTACAATGCACCTTAGCAAAACTGTTGATTCAATGAAAATGTAAAGGCTTTCGGTTTAATTAATAGCTGTCCAAGACATCACATAAATGATTGTAAATTAAGCTTAAATTGCAATTAAAAACAATGCAATCCCTTAAGACATCTTCTTCTAAAAAAAACGCTTAAAAGTATACTTCACTACTTATATAAAGCTCGTCCCAATATTTCTTTAATTTCAGCTCTAATGTCATTTTAATGCGTTAACAAATGTTCACGCTTATCTTAACGTTAATCCCTAAAGCAACTCAATGTTGCTTTTAGGTCACTCTAATAGCCTGGGGTGAGCTGTGTTTGTATGTTTGCCTGCATACGGTAAATTCATGTGTCCAGCTGCCCCACCTACTCGGTTGGGTTACAATTTATTGCCACTTAATTGTTTGCTTTACGCTTTTGATCTACTTTCCCTTGCTACTTTTTCTATGATTTTTTTTTTGTGTGTTCCTCTTAGTGCTGCTGTTAAGAGTCTGTGTTGTAAAGCGAGCCTGTACATGAATCGTTTGTCCTGTGTCCTGTTAACGCCGACAAACATAACTACATTGCTGTGCTTTATTTTTTTTTCTATTGATTGATTGATGATGATCGAATTGAGATTTGAAGGGCACAAAACGACAACACCACGGGGCATACTTTAATGACAACATGTTGTTGTTGTTGATAGTCTAAATATGGCAAATAAATCAATTGTTGAATTGAAATGGAAAAAAACAACGGTCAATACTACAAAATGACAACAGAAACATAAACACAGAAATGTAATTAGGCGCCAGGGAAATAACAATTGACATATTTTATTTCATAGTTTTTGTAGTGGTGGCGAAAGTGATACGCCACGCCCTGCAAGCTTAAGTATGAAATTTTACATATCTAAATAAAAAATTTTTGTTCATATTTATTTAAGTGTATGCGAAAAATTAAAGCATTTACTTATGCAAAAAATATTCCTTTTATAACATGCCTTAAAATATGCTACACAAATGTTTGTTCTTTCATTTTATTGCCTTTGTGATGTTAATTCAACGACCAACCATATTTTATTTTTCAATTTTCTTCGCAACTGGTACGTTTTTGCTAGTCAAAAATTTGAATTGTAAATTTGCGCTTTGAGTTGGCAGCAAAAAATTAAAGCATACTTTTTAGCATGCACGTACTCGTTCAGCATGAATGGTAATCAATGTTGCTTAAACATTTGCTACAATAAGTAAAATTGAAAGCACGTATTGTCTGCAATTTACTGTAAGCCGTTGACGAACATGTTTAGCACAAAGGCAGCAGTAATATAAAAGAAATGCCGCGAGAAAAACGCACTTTTTTAGAAAAGTTCTCATCTATCAAAATGACTAAAAAAACTTAAAAAAAATAATAATAATAAATTGCATATAATTTGTCGCAGCAACACCGTTGAGTGTTACTTGAGTGTGCTGCAACGATTGAAAAAAGAAAAGGAAATGGCATGGCACTTGAAATCTTTAAATTCTTCGAAGTACAAAAACTATGCGACAGCAAAATCTTGAAATGCGTGCGTACATGCGACTGAGAGTTTCAAGTTTTAATATGACATGGCGCGTACTTGTCTACTACAATTTTTTTCATGCTACTTTTTTTCTATCATTAGTTGGGTGTCGTTTCATGATAGTTTTGCAGTGTAGGTTTTCAGAAAAGTAACCAATTTGTTAAAGAGAAATAATATAATATTTTGTCAGCTACTAGGAGTTGAGCACGTGGAAAGAGCGGCCAGTAATGGAAACTATATATTTTTGTTAAAAATTGAAAAATGTGAGAGATAAATCAGCCTTATGAGCATGTGTCACATAGGTGTATTAATATGAATTACGCTATGAGTTGATGAAATGAACTTTAAAGTAAAAAAAATTAGTTGACTATAATGCAGAGACTTTTAACTCCAGTTCGATATCACTTAGATCTACTTTTGTGACGGTTTTCGTCAGCCTTAAATGACTGACAAAAAGTTTTGATTTCTATTTATGGCTGCTTGTTAATAGAGAAAATAGCTTGACCACAATAACAAAAATTTCGCTTAGAATCACCACATTTTTCTGTTAAGGGTGTATTTAAAAATGTAAAATGATAAATTAGAAGAAGTAAAAACCTTTGTGTTTTATTTGTATGTTGATTTTTACTTGGTTCGGTTTGGTTGCTGATGGCGTGTAAGTAAAATTAGTTGACTATAATGCAGACACTAATATTTTCTGACCGATACCATTAAGCATTACTTTTGTGACGGTTTCCATCAGTCCTTAAACGACTGACAAAAAGTTTAATTTTCTATTTATGGCTGCTTGATATTAGAGGAAATAGTTTGATAATTAACATTTTTACTTTGAATCAACACAATTTTCTGTTAAGGTTGTATTTAAAAGTTTAAAATGATAAATGGAACCAACCCGATTTCTTAATTTTTTTGATAACGCGTCGTAACTCAAATAGAATAGGACTGTGATTTCCCAATATGTGCATGAGACATATCTCAGATTGATGTGCTTTCATGCACTGCTTTATCGCGAAAATTTATTAAATTCTTAAAGCTCTTAACTGGCCGTCGACGTAGTCTTCATGAAATTGTTATTAAATCAAGAATATTGAATTTTTTGAGCGCTTTGTTTAATGAAAATTTAATAAGTTTACTTCGAATTTGATTCGGTATTATATATGAGTTTTTATAAAATTCCAAATCAAAATAAGTAGTTCCATTCTAATATTTGACTATTTTTGTGTGTGATTTTTTAATGAGTGGTATTATGGCTAAAAATATTAGAAGAACTATGTTTCAAACAGTGACATCTCAGACCCGATGCATGTAAGAATTCTTTTATTGTTAGTTTTCTGTAGCTCTTAATTAGCTAACCAAAATTTGAAATTTCAGTGAATGGCCGCTTCTAAGCCGACTAGACAATTTGAATACAAAACTAAGATATACCAAAATCGGTTTTCTATCTACATGACTATCAGCTTCATATATTGAAGTAGTGCAAGTGTGGAATTTTCTTACAAAACTTTTCTTTTTTTCCTCTGCAATACTTCGTTGTCGTTGTTGTTGTCTTTGTCGCCCTTTCGTTTTAAGAGTCTATTTAAAGGCGCATTATGGTTGCACGCAACATGATAAGAAAATAGTTTAGTAAATATTTGTAATAGTGAAGGCATTGTGGTAAAGTGTTGCATGCAACCAAACGCTTAATTAATTAACTTGTGGGTGTGCAGTTAAATGCTGGTGAATGAACTTGATGTGCTACCATTAAAATATTGTGTAACAAAAAAAAAAATTATAGTAAAATATTTATAATTTAAAGAAAAAATTTAAATAGGATAGCAATTTTTCAAATCATTTGACTCTCTTCTATTTCCTCTTGCTGTCACGGCAGCTGTTGGTAAAACTTTGTACTTCGTTTCTTATCTGACGGCCATTTATTTTTATTTACCTACAACATAAATCAGCGTTAGACGTGGCATAATATAAAAAAAAGTGGAGAGTTTTCTTCGCATTCGCTGAGAAGTATGCAACTGATTTTTGTTTGTTATATTTTCTGCGATTTCTTTGCATTTGCTACGTCTGCCTGCCATTTTACTTCATTGTTCAGGTGTTCGTTCAGCTGTCATTATCGCATTTTCACATTGAGTGCAATTTATCTCTCATGAAAGCAAATAATTTGAGTGGCATGCGATTTGAAGCGTTGCAAAGTGTTTGCCGCTAAATAATGAGCGCTCATTTATTTGAATTTAAAAGCAATAGCATGATAAGGCTGCTGCGCGTAGACTTTAATTTTCTTATGGCATTTATATAAATGATAAATTGTGTTTAAATAATATTTTCTCGTTCAGAAAATATTTGAAAAATTAGCATAGTTTTAGGAGACCATTTGTTAAAAGTAATTATTTGTGTAGATGATACAAAAAAGACCAAAATGATTGAGCTTTATGATTAGGTCATTGATAAGGTAGCATGATAAAATAGAACAAAAAAATTAAACAGTGACATGGTTGTGACTTACACGTATCGTATGAGCAACATTTAATAGCCATACTCAATACAAAAAGTTTCAAGCTTGTGATATTGATATCTGAACGTCGATGTGACTGTTAAACTTTATTTTGGTAAATTTTTATAGCCGCTAAATGTCCAATGATAAATTAAGTTTCTTAATTATGGCTGCAAGTGAACATCAACAAAAATCTGTGTTAAGTTTCAGAAACTTTTCTTTTAATCTACCCAAATATTGGTATAGTTACTTGTAAATTATTAATTTTTCCTGACAGCAGTCTAAGCAATTTAAAAATTACATTTCTTATAGGAGCACGGACTCAAGCAATAAACATTTACTCCAATAATTTTCTAATTCTAAAATGTAATTGCAAAAGTCGCATAGCTTAAGGCGCTCATTTATCATAAGTTTTTTGTTTTTTGATCTAATATTCAAAATAAAGCGTAATTATTGAGTTTCATGGGCATTATTTTGAAACGTGGCTTTAATATTGACGTCAAAAGCAAGAGCACAAAATTAACAAAATAATAAATTAATTAAGACTTTACGTTTCATTGGAATTATTAATTTGGCTCGTATGCAAACAACATGAAAAAGTTTCTTGTATCTTTGTACCGATTTCTTATGAAACCTTTATTATGGTGAATTCGGTAAACTTTTAGCACCTTTCACGAGACTTAATATTTTATTAATGGCTGCTGTAAACAACCACGTCAGTCTGAATAAAAACTTAAGTACTTTCTTTCGAAACCAACCCAAATTCTTGTTAAAGTATCTACTTAAAACTTTATCATATATTTTGAGCTTAACTCTCACTGACAATTGCTATCTTCAATGAATTTCGCAAAGCACAACCTTAGGTGACAAGGAAAAAAATTACCCAAGTTTTTAAAAACAAAAATAAAACAACCTGCTGTTGTTGACTTAAATTTTTAATGAAGCCATTTAACAAAACGTACAATATCCAAAATAAAAATAAAAAGTTTTTCCATCACACTTCAGTCTCATTACCAATTTTTAAATAACTGCTCTCCTACCTTTTTCAACTTTTTCAGTTTTTATGCCGGTTTTTGTTTGTTTATTTGTTTAACGAAAAATTTCATAAATACACACACACACACACACACACACGTACATACCAACCAAAAATAAAACCAAAGTGTTAAGGCGCACTCAAACCAAGAAAGAAAAAAAGCATAGCTTATTTGTGGCATACTTTTAGGCGCGCATAAAATACAAGGAAACGCCTTTTGCTTTTTGGGATTTTGGTTTTGCACAGCACTCAAGCTGTGCAAGGGTTATTTCACGCTACGTTTTATTAAACAAAATGAAATGAAATGGCAAAAAAAAAAAAGAAAGAAGAAAAACCGGAGCCACACAGCCATATTTAGCTGCTGTAGTAAAAAGCTTATCTCGCTTCCGTCTGACAACAAAAGTAGCTGGAATACCCATATTCTATTAAGCGAAAAGTTTTCGTTTTTTTCTTTTTGCAGCAAACCGTGCGCCGCTGCCAAATCTCGCATAAGTTGTTTGGAAGGCGATAACTTTTTCTTTATGTTATATATTCCAATTTTCTTCGTTTCTTGTTTTTGTTGCTCATTCTGAAAGTTTAATGAGATTAGTCGTTGGAGAATACGTGTGAGTGGCAGCGTTTGCTTATTGGTGCCGAAAACTTTTGGCTGCAACGTTCCGGCTCAATTTTTAATATCTTAACAATGCTTTTAGTAGCAGGAAATTAAATTTTTTTTTTGAAATTGCCTAAAATTAGGTATTTAAAATTGTAGCAATTTGTGTAATATGAGCTGGAAATGTAAGTGCTTACGTGTTTTGTTGTAAAACCTAACAAAGTTGAGACAAAAGTGCAATTCAAATGGTATTTGCATAGACGCCAAAAAGCAGACAACTCTTGGCTAATTTAATTTTATGTAGTCGCAAAAATATGTATATTTTGTAGGAGTCAATGTTATATTGAATTAATTGCTATCAAGTTTGCTAAATATACCATTTGTATTCAATGGAGCATGCTGTATGGCATCATGTTAATCTGATATGTTAATCTTCATATTAATTAATTAATTTTATGAGAAAACTTTAATATGCAGCCCAGTAGGCACGATAGACAAGCATTTAGATGTTGGTCCTTTTTAATGACATTTGTTTTTATTAGCTTTGGTATGTCCGTTCACAGCATGTTTATTCAATAAACAAATAAATAAACTGAATTAATGAAGCCTAAGGCTGATACTGTTTTTGACGAAGTTTTAAGATAGGCAGAAAACTATTTCATTAAATTTATTTACTTCTATAAAGTGCCATTGGGCACTTTTCAAATGATTAAGAGATTTAAAAAAAAGTTGTTATGTTTGCTATGCTGGCATTCAGCTATAGTAATATCGTTGCAAAGCAGTATCAGCTGATAAGTTAATCGCAATAACTTTATTTTCAAGAATTTTTCATTGAATTAACAAGCTTCTTACTTGATTTGAAGCTCTAAGCTACATAGCTAAGACGGCTAATAACTGTAGTATCTAAACTCTATTGTTATTTTATGAATAAATAATATAGGACACTGGCTTGTGACAATGTATTTTCGATAGATTTTTGCACACAGAACATAATACTGGGCTCAAGAGTTCTGCATCACGCAAAATTTTTTACAAAATGGGGTTTGAAGCCCCCAAAAAAGACGCTTTTTGCCAATTTTGGGTAAACGTGGGCACTAAATCTGGAGCCCTACAATAAAAGCTATAATGTGACCAGGATTCGCTCCACAAAGCCTGAAATTTCATGGCAATGCCGAAGGCTTAGTAAGAATTCAAAAATTTCTGAAGTAGCCAGGAATTGGCAGATTTTTATGACAAGGACTTTAAATTTTATAAAAAACAAATTCGACGTCTAGTTTTTCCCACACAAAATCTAATTTTTACCATTTGATGAATTATTTTTTTAATATTACATACACTTGGGTGGCCATAATAACCCGTTACCGGGTTACGGCCGAACTCAATAGTTCTCTCAAGGCTCCTCTGCTTCGCGCGCGTCTTCTCCAATCAGTCACACATAGCGTGGACGGCAACCTGTCCCAGCCAGCGAAGACGTTGGATAGTGATACACTTAACTATGTTAATGTCAGCGTAGGAGCTCGCGGTTCATTCGAATACGGTAGTCGTCGCAGATGAGAACAGGACCGAAGACTTTTCGAAGAATTTTTCACTCAAACACCAAGTGTGGCTGCATTAGTCTGCGACACAACTCATGCTTCTGGGACGTAAAGTAGCACGGGTAAGATGAGCGTCTTGTAGAGAGTCAGTTTTGTCGGGCGAGAGGTCTCTACTACTCAATTGCTTACAGAGACCATAGTAACACCTCTTAGCAAGACTGAGTCTTCGCTTTATCTCCAGGCTGACATCTTTTTGAGTGTTCACGGCGGTGTTTTTTTAATATTGCTGACCAAAAAAAAACTTCATCAATTTTTTCCAAAAAAAATTTTTTATCATTTGACGGAAAATTTGTTTTGTTTTAGAAGGCGGGAAATTATTCTGTACGACTTGGTTCCCTTTCTAAGAATTTTCCAAAATGTCTCAAATTGCAGCTTGTTACTTCGTCTTTCAATTGCAGTAAGCTAAAATTAAAAGCGTCTGACTTTGAACAAATCGTGTTCATTAGCGCGTTATTCTGAGTGAGCGCGAATTGAAAATTTATAAATACTTTTGGAGGTTTTAACACCCATTTTCTCTAAAACTATATGAGATGGACAACTTTTGTGTATAGATTCGTATTCAACGTGCGAAAATCTATCGAAAACGGAAATTGAAGTTTGCATACAAAATTTTTGATCGAAATAATTTTTTTTTTTTGGTTTCGTAGAGCTAATGATTAAAAATTAATCACATCTTTGGACATTCTGTTAGGTTCTAAGCCGCTAAAAGTACTCCAAGTTTTTTTTTTTATTGAAAATTATATTTATTTGAATCGAATCAGAGCAGATAATTGACTAGAGTTCTGTTTTAAGTAAAATAAAATCCAATAAAAAATAATTTCAATAGATTAAAAATTTAAAAAAAATGTTGAAAATTTTGCATTTATTTTACTTTCATCTAAGCCTAATAATGTCTACAATAACAAATTATTAAGGATTTTTCAACACAAAAGATCCTCAAAGAAGCCCCAATGTAATTCAAAGCAATCCATTCAAATTTAATGACTCCAATGAGATTACTGCTACTCTAAAGCTAATAAAATTTCCGCTTAAATACAATAAAACACAAAAGTCAGCACAACTATGGCTGCACAAGCACTACCAAAATAGTTTATTGCCATGTAAAAGTCACATGAAAAAATACCCATTAAGATTTTTATATATTTCACAAAATGTTTTTTTTAATGCATAAAACCTACAACATTTTTGTGCTATTTTATTATAAGCTGCAAAATTTTTAATATATTTTGTAGTTTATAAAATATTTAGGCCGATAGCTTTTTTAGCTAGTGCTTTTTTTAATAATATCATTATTTATAGTAATATTTCTTGTAACTAAATAAATAAATAAATAAAGCCTAAACTATTTAATAAACTGACGAAAAATGTCACTAAAAGACTTGAGAAAATTTTCGAAATTGACAAAATCAACACTTAATAATGACAATTCACACATAATCAATGCAATTAAGTGTTTATTACATAAATAAATGAAAACAATTCAATTTTCTGATGTATTGCTATAAAAACTATTGCCTACTTATGAGCGCCTGTAACATAAACAATACCATCAATATCATTACTCTCAAGTTCAATGCTTACGTTTGCGATTGTCACTGATACACACATACAAACAAAAAATCGTTACATGCTGCTTTTGGCTTTTGACATTTCAAGCGCAAAATTGGGAAAGTAAATGAAATAATAAAAAAAAAAAAAAAACAACATGAAATTGAACCTTTAGTTATTGAGGTACTATGACTATGGCTTTGATGTTGGTGATGGTAGTTGTGCTGCACTGCTGCTGGTGGCTGTAGCTTAAGTGATTTGCTAATAGTTTTAAAAATTGAATTGAGTTTTCGATTTTGTTTTTCTGTTTTTTTGCTGTGCTGTATTCGAAGTGTCAGTAGTACACGAATACGGTAAAAAAAAAACACAAACACCATGACGCAACGAAATCGTAAAACAAAACGACAAAGGTAATTGTGACGGTAACAAGAGTGAATGTTGCAGCAGTTATGCTGTCATTGTATTGATGAATCAGTTAATTAAATTATCAGAGTGAATGCTTGTTTGACTTTTTGTATTTGGTAGAGTAATTTCTGTTTGAAATAATTTCATTTCAATCAATTTTCAAATTCAATCAATTTGGGGCAAATTATTGATGAAATCAGAGTCAGAGTCAAGGTTAATTATTTTAGGATCAATTTGAAGATGATTTTCTTTCAATAAAATTGAGAATGAAGTTCAATGATTCTGTTAAAGATTATAAACTAAACATTTATGCTCAAAAAATATTTGAATGGGATAAATTTCGGAGTGAATTTTATTAATTGGCTCGCCTGACTTTAGTATAACCTCTACACTTTTACCTGTCATTTATCTCGTGAGCATGCTATTGTTGCTGTTGTTGAATTTGCATAAGATTTAATTGCAGCTTAGCTCTAAGTATTTGTAAAAGGTAATCAAAACATCCAATGTTGTCAATTGTTTTTCCTTTGTTATTGATTACTTCCCTTCATTACAATCTCTTTTCCACACCCTACTCAAAACACATTACATTATTAAGAAATTTTCACTTAACAACGAAATTTAATTGCAACTGCAATATCTCATGTCATATTGCTATGTCGTTATGTAAGGATTATGGACTTAAGCAAACAAACATACATACAGTGTTTACTTGACAACCACACTTAATGTTTGACCATGTGTCAAAATCAATTGCCTACTCTCCTGCTGACATTTCATGGCCTTGATCAATATGTATCGATTCAAGTTTAATAAAGTTAATTTTTTCACCTAATCCTCATTTTGCTAAAAGGAAATTACTGTTACATAACAAATTTTGCATCATGATATGAAATTTTTTCCTGTACGATTTCTTCTGGCCAAATACATAACAGCAACTTTGTAACAAAGTTCATTATAGTACTCTGCGGCATTTTCATAGCACACACCCTGATGCTTGTGTAGCACCATTTAAACGCGTCTAATTACGTGCTCAAATGACTTAAGGCAACAATAAACTTCTGACATGGCGTGGGTGTTGCTAAAGATAATTTAATTGAGCTTGAGGGCACAACACTGTGCATGCGCTAACTATAATTGATTATGACAGGATTTTTTTTCAAAATTTAGCATATTTTGAGAAATTTTCTTCTTAATTATGAAATAGTCAAAGAGGCTACAAACTTGAATGAATTTTTAAATACGGAAATACTTAATCGATTTTGATGGAATTGAAATATTTTTTTTTGCAATACGGCACATCATAGCACAAGTTGAGCACAATACAACACAACAACTTTTTTTTTGGAAAATCGAAAATTGCTGTACCAACTTCACATACATTTTTGTATGATTTATAGTTTTTTGCAAGTTTCATGTAGCAAAAGTTGCATTTTTTTTTTTTGCAATACGGCATATCATAGCATAAGTTGAGCACATTATTGCACTATATAAAATGTTTGAAAAATAGAAAAATGCTGGGCTAACTTCAAACACATTTTTGTATGATTTAAAGGTTTTTACAAGTTTCATGAAGCAAAATTTGCAATATTTTTTTTTGCAATACTACACATCATAACACAAGTTGAACACAATACAACACAACAATTTTTTTTGGGAAATCGAAACTGCTGGGTCAACTTCACACACATTTTTGTATGATTTATAGTTTTTTGCAAATTTCATATAGCAAAAGTTGCAATATTGTTAATTTTTTGGTATACGACACATCATAGCACAAATTGAGCACAATACATATACTTTTTTTGATTAAACACTTGGCATAATTTTTTTTTGCATACGGCACATCATAGCACATTACAGCACAACATCAAATGTTTGATGACACTAAAATATTTTTTTTTCGATACGACACATCATAGCACAAGCTGAAAACCACACAGCACAACAATTTTTTTTTTTGAAAATTGAAATTCCTGGGCCAACTTCACACTCCTTTTATATGATTTTTGCAAGTTTCATATAGCAAAAGTCGAAATATTTTTTTTTGCAATACGGCACATCATAGCACATGTTGAGTACTTTAAGACACAACAATTTTTTTTTGGAAAAATCGATATTGCTGGGCCAACTTCTTCACACATATTAGTATGACTTATTGTTTTTTGGAAGTTACATTTAGCAAAACTTGCATTAATTTGATTGCAATACGGCACTTCATAGCACAAGTTGAGCACAACACAGCACAACAATTTTTTTTTTTTTTCGGAAAATCGAAAATTGCTGTGCCAACTTCACAAATTTTTTATAATAATTTTTTTTATAAAACACTTGGCATTATTTTTTTGTGATACGACACATCATAGCACAAGTCGAACACAACATCAAATGTTTGGAAAATAGAAAAATGCTGGGCTAACTTCATATCCAAAAATGTTTTCGCTCATAAAGGTCAAAATTCCAGGAATAATTTTATATCCTTTACGGCACATCGCAGCACAACCAGAGCACATTACAGAACAAGTTTCCTTTTTTATTAATATGAAAAATGTTGAGCGAATTTCACACTAAGAAATTGTTTTGCTTATAAAAAACGAATCTTATGAAAGATTTTTTTTTTTTTTAAATACACCACATCATAGCACAAGTAGGGCACATTGCAGCACAAGTATTTTTTTTTTTTTTAAGAAATCGAAAAATGCTGGGCCAACTTCACACACATGTTGCTTAGTTTATTCAAAATTCTATTTGAGTAATTTATGATTTTTATGTGAAAAGATTTTCCGAAAAGTGATTTCTCCTAAGCTATTGAAAAAGTGTTTTTCAATCCAGATAGAAGTTTTCTTCAAATATATTTTGCTCATTTTTTAAATGCTTGCAAACCAAGTTTAGTAAAATTCTTAATTTTAATAATCAAAAACTTAAATATCTTTTACTACGCAGTGCCGAATAATATGTGCGTGAGTAAAATTCCCACTTGACAGGGATTTGTGTGAAAATTTCATTTCTGAGCAATATGCAAACAGTATAGATGTGATCTTCATGATTCATTATTATTAATGTGTTATGATGTAAGCAAAAATCGGCCAGCAATGGTAAACCAAGGGAAAGCTGAGATTATCTTGTAATCACAATCAAATTTCATAATACTTCGTAGTTTTTCGAAATAGAATCACAAAAACTATGCAATATTTTTTTAGCACCAAACTTATTGTTATTTTCTAAATGAAAAATTTAGTTGAAAATAAAATTAAAAAAAAAAGTTACCAGCAAAAATACTGCTGACATTAGATCATAAATTACGTGACCAAAAGTTGGTTAGCAATAAATTTATCACTGTCAACACTAACTCAGCGATAACGCTTACAAACAACATCAGAAACAGCAAACATTTTTTATTTAAGTATTTGCGTTGCCAAACCAAATAAAATAATAAAATATACAAATTGTTGCCAAAAAAATGTAAAAAATTATTGCGCTACATAAAGTGTGCAAAAATAATGCTGCATATCCTAAGGCGCAGTTAAAGCAATTGTTTGCAAATAATTAGGAGAAAATCTTTTTTTTTTTTTTGTACTCACTAAGCTTGCATACTTGGCATTGTTTTGTGCTGGTGTACCACAAACCAATACAAATGAAAATACAACAACCACAAATACACAGCAGCAAAGTTGTTCTACTGTGAAAAACCAAAAATATTTCAAGTGTGCGATTATAATGCATCATAGTTGCCTAGCTATGCAGTTTTGAAAAGAACAGGTAAACATTGCTTGTGGTCAGAAGTAAGGAAATGTGTTAGTTTCTTTTAGAAAAAAGTAGAAATTTTTTGATTTTATGGAATTTTCATTTACATATTGCTGTATTCTTTGTTTTCTTTTTGCTTCCAACTCTTGATTTTGATTGTGAAAATTTTGGTTTTCACTTGAGTTGAATATTGAAAATTTGCAGCTTTAGCCAAGAAATTTTGCCAAAGTATAAAAAGATTTATTAAAAAAGTTTTTTAGGTTTTGTGTGTAGAGATTCTGGTAAATTTTTTCTGTGAATTTTAACTTTTCAATGGAGAAAATTTGCAATATTTGATTTTTTGTGAAATGAGAAATCAATGTTTTCTTTGCATGGCTTAGAAAGCAGGACTAAAACTTAAAGTTGGATTTTTTTTTCTAAACACGAGCTAAAAAAGTATTGTTTTTTTTTTAAATAAGAATTGATAAGTTTGATTTTATTTTTTAACCGAACATGGTGAATACTGAAATTTTTGAAGTAATTTGTTATTCCTTTTTTTTATATTTTTGAACCATTTTTATATCTTTATAATTTCAGCAAATTTTTCATGTTGTTCAGGTCCAATTTATTAAGTAAATTTTTTTTAAGGCTTATGATGAGTGAAGAAAAATTCACATGAAAAACCACTGAAAATCAATCTACTTTTTAGAGATTGTTAAATTGCATAAAGTGCAAATATCTAAAGATTCATTAATGTTAAATGCTTGCTATATTATGCTGTGAGATATTGAATTCGCCATGAAAGAGCTTTCTCACGCTGACAATGTTTTTGACAAAGTCATTCGCGTAATATTGTATACTATAATTCAGGTTGTTTAGCACTTCCAGAAGTGCATCTATGATGAGAGTCTACAATAGAGAAGAACCTACATATATTCCTTCCAGGCGACTACTAGTTACTTTCATTGATCGTAATAAGCTATCAAGCTCTTATCTCATGTGTATATATTCAAGCAAAGCTAAAGTTTGGCTTATGATCATTGCAGAAATCTTTTACATAATGATGCATTGTTAAATGATCTTAATAAGTCTTTAAAAATGGTGATATAAAGACAAAAGAAAAGGTGTTGAGTCTTGAGGGTCTTTTAAAGGCTTATGCCAAATTTCAGAACTCATGACAAATAAAAGATATAAAACTCTATAAAAAATTAGTTTTTTTTTAAATTTTTAATCAACTAATGGGTGAATGATATTTGGAAAATGTATATCTAAATTTTTATATTTTAAATTATTTTATTTTTAATTAAACTTTGTGACATTGAACATTTTCAGTCATTTAGCAAATACCAATATTTCTGCAATAAATAACAAATGAATAATTAACCTGGTAATTTGTTTGGTAATTTTCACTTATATAGCCTCATTATTCTTTTATTTGAATTGATTTTAAATTTTCATAAAAAGTAAAATAAAAAGTTTATCAATACCAATTTGAAAACACAAAATCTATTTCTACTGAACTTAAGAAATTGTTCTACAAAAATAAAATTAATCAAATACACTTCCACATAGTCCCCTTTCAGTTTGATACACTTATTCCAACGATTTTCTAATATTGCGATGCTCTTTGAATAGTAAAATTTCTAAAGATCTCCGAAATTCGCTTTAGTTACCAATTCGACCTGTTCTTTCGTCGCAAACCTTCTTCCCTGGAGCCACCTTTTTAAATTTGGGAACAGCTAATAGTCGCTGGGGGCCAAAGCTGGTTAATATGGGAAAAGAGGAATCAGTTCAAAGCGTAGCTCGTGCAATTTGGTCATGGTTTCGATCGATTTGTGAGCTGGAACATTTTCTTGCAAAAAGATGATTTTTTCTTCAATAAATAAAGGGCTGTTTCTTTCCTATTTCGTTCTTCAATCGCTCCAAGAATTTTCAGTAATAGTCGCTGTTCATCGTTTTTCCTTTTCTCAAATAGTCGATGAACAAAACGCCACTTGTATCCCAAAAAAAAAACAGACGCCAACTAGCCGTTTATTGCGTCTTCGGTCGCTTTGATGAACTTCCACTGGAGCCTACCCACTCTTTTGCTGATTCTTTCAATTTTGGGGTATAGTGGTGGATCCATGTTTTATCCATGGTCATTATTTTGTACAAAAAATCAGTCGGATTTTGACATCGGATTTAAACATGTCCAAACATTGTAGGGAAGTGCGAACACGTTCATGTTTTTGATTGATTGCTAACGAACTGGGTACCCATCTTGCAGTCAGCTGTCTCATACCTAAATGTTCATACAAAATTGAAATCACTGATCCACTTGATATGCCTACGGCTGTAGCTATCTCACAATCTTGATCTTGTGTAGGGAAAATAATACTTTAAGTTAATCCAAGTAGCATTTTTTGCAGAGGAAGCTATTAATGCGCATTTATAGCGCTTTTACAGCTGTATACACATAAAGCAGCTATTGAAGTGCTGTAAGTGAACATTAAAAGTTATCTCTGCCAAAAATGCTATTTGGAAAGCTTTCAAATTGGTCAAAATTCATCCATAGAATTTAAAAACTGTTCGGTTCTGTCCCTGCTTGAAGGTATATTGGCATCTGTCTTCACATGTTTGCCGCTTGGAATTACTAATAAAAAATTTTTTTGCAGACTTAAAGAAAAATGAGCCGGTGCTCATCGTTGAGCACGGCTGTTTGCACTTTTATACTCTTCTCGGTGGAAGCATTACTTTGAACTATTGGCATTTGGCAGGGGTATGACACAGCAATAGCTGACTTTAATATTTCGCTTAAAGTAGCCACAACATAATTTATGTAGTATAGTGCTAGAAAACGCATGGGTAAACCTTTTTAAGACTCAGTCATGTATATGGTTGTTCATATTATAGCAAAAATTAATGAAAATTAATACATAGCTTTTTATATTGTAGACTGAAATAACTATAACCTTCCCTGCAAGCATTTTTTTATGATAAAAGCTTGTGGTTGGTAAAACTGACTTGCACTTTTTTATTGCTCAAAATATGTTGCATGGATTATAATCGAAAAACATTTCCGCAATATTTTCATATTTTACCCACCAAGGAAATATTCCACATCACTAAAAGTTTTTATTAAAAACAATTTGTAATCCAATGTAACCACATTTATCAAATATAATTAAAAAATCCATTAGCACTTTAGTATCAAAAAAAAAGCAAATCTAATGTAAGCTACTAAAAAAAAAACACTTAATCCCTTTGGGATATTTATGCAATAAATTTTACACTTTTCTCATTTTCAATTTTTCACCTCATTTTTTTTCGTGTTATTTTTCTATTTTTTAATTTACTGCACGTTGTTTTTTTCTATTTCAATTTTGCAACTTTCTACACTTTCTTGTGCACATCAAACTTCAATTTATTATTTTTCAATTGTGTTGCAACAGCATTACACACATACTTTCTACCCCTACCCATTCAACTAGCAGCTCTAGTGGATTTTTGCTCTAGCTCTTAGCAGTATATTCAGTGCAAATCCTTAATAGTACCATTGCAAATACTTGAGGTACCCTGTGCGGAATAAATAATAAAAAAATACACACTTTCCTAGCATTATTTTCAATTTCCCCTGTGAGTATGCAACATTAAAGTTTAGATATGAAAACTATAGCTCAATTTGTAAATGTATTTGTTGCTAGATGTATGTGTGTATATATGTGCATGTGTAAATTGTAGCTATGGTGCAAATAATTCTCGGAATTTTCTCGTTGTCATGTCATTTCGAAAATTGTGTCTTCTGCTTGTTGCCGCAAGGAATTGTTAGATACAATTGCTCAAACACAAAGTATGCAAGCGCAGAAATGACAACAAGAGCGACGGCAAAAAAATTGACAGCAACAATGGCAGCAGCAAGTATTTGCAAAAATTATTGTAAGTCAATTTGCGAAAATTTCTCATTTTCTTTTACGATTAACCTTTCACAACGTTATTGCTCTGCAGCACCGCAAAGTATGCAATCAACAGAAATCAATTTTTCCCTCTTTTATTGTGTTGTGTTTTTTACGATTTTGTTGACTGTTAACATTGCAATGAATTATAGGGTTTATTATTCAATTATTTCTTCATTCTGCTATTTTGTGAATTGATGGAAAAATTGCACATAATTGCATTTTAATCAACTGCATTGATTTTTAATTGAAATTAAAATCAATTGCTATGTGGAAATATATTAACTGTTGGAAAAATTATGTAACGTAGCAGTAAAAAGCGGATTCATTTGTTAATTGGTAATTTGCTGAGAGCAAAAAGTTTACTATTTCATCATCATTTATTATTTTATTTATTTTAAAAAATTAATTCGAAATTTTAATTACTTACAAAATGTTTTTTTTTGTATACTCTAAAGATAGAGCTCCAAGATTTTTCTTGTTAAATACTTTATTAAAAATGAAAAAAACCATTGCATTGTATTTTGTCAGGCTGCACTGAACTTTTACTATGTTAATCGCACACACATTATGATGTTGCCA
This sequence comes from Tricholauxania praeusta, assembly GCA_949775025.1. Taxonomy (NCBI): domain Eukaryota; kingdom Metazoa; phylum Arthropoda; class Insecta; order Diptera; family Lauxaniidae; genus Tricholauxania; species Tricholauxania praeusta. Next base: position 126,197,294 of record OX459030.1, on the reverse strand, counting down.
GTTGTGACCCAATTTTGACCCGGATTTTTATGTCAAGCTGTTTGTTGCATATGAAAAAATAAAGCCACATGACACTTATGCGTGTGTTCTCTCTCGTATCTTTCGTTGTATGCATGCAATGGTACAGTTCGAGATATGTGGCTTCCCTGTGCTTTGCATGAGTACATAAATTTAGGGTGATCTCTGTTATAAAGTCGAAAAACATGTGGGCTTTCAGAACTGAAGAAGTACCGAAGAAGCGTAGCTAGAGAAATGTCAAATAACAAAAAGTTATTTTGAAACTTTTCTGTCGTTATCTTAAATTTATTAACATCCCAAAAAATTAAGGCAAATTGAAGTCAGCCAGACACTGACTCAAAAAATAGAAGGATCCTTAAAAACGAAATCTGCATCATATTTTTTCCTTCCCAGAAAAACCAATGTAGCACTTTTGATTCCCTTGAAGGTCCTTTTTGGCTAAAAAAAAAGTGATTTTGCTCGTAACTTTTATTTCTTCAAAGGAAGAATACCTGTATTTGTTTGAAAATTGAAGATTGCGTTCTTGCAAAAAAAAATTTACGTTAAAAAGTTTTAAATTTTTTTCCCAAAATTCGGTTTTATCATATTTTTTATATGGAAAAATCGAATTTTGAGACTAAACATTATCTATAACAGAAAAAAAGTTTAAGTTCTTAACATTAAATTTTTTTGAGAGTGCAATCTTTATTTTTCAAGTAAATTCGGGTATCCATTCTGTGAAGGAATAAAAGTTACGAGCAAAAAACACGTATTTTTTTTAGCCAAAAAGGACCTTCAGCAGAATCAAAAGTGCTCCATTTTTTGAGTCGGTGTCGGGATGAATGTATGATTAAGTAATGCGTTTAACTTTATCTGTTGTCAGTTTGAGCTGATGGGTTAGTTTTGATCATTCACTCGAAAACTATGCCTTTAATAGTAGAATTCATATTTGGTATTCAGTTGAAAGTGGAAAAACTAAATATGCTAAGCACTGAGCAAAATTTTCTCAGCATTGACTAGTAGTTCGAGACTCTTATTAATGTGGATAAGCCTGAAAAGTTCGTTAAGATCCTTGAAACGCAGCATTTTGGATTCTTTTCGCAGGCTTAAATAGCTGATTTTTAGATCCCAGAAAGCATTTCCAATTGTATTTCTTGGTCATGGTTGCAGGTTGGACTGTGTTTCATAAATGAAAGCAAATGCAGTTGCCAGAATCTGACAGTGGTGGCATTAAGTTCAAAGATAGTGAAAAGTCATTTGCTTAGAATTGCTATTAAGTGGTAAAAATCACATTTCAATGCGCTGCTTGGGAGCTAAAATTAGATGATTTTGAGCTTTCGAAATAAAGCATAATTTCCAAGCCAATCAACAAAAACTGATGGAATTTTGTTATCTGTAAAATTAAAGCTTCTTCATAGTCAAATTGCACAGTCAATAATTTTTTATTTTTTTTAAGTTTTATTTAATTTTCATAACATCATTAAGCTTAACTTTATCACTTTCTTTGATACCCACCCTAAAAAAATACATACATATATCACAACTGATACTAGCAAAAAAACTATGAGTAGACTTTTAAGGCGAACAAAAGAATAAAATAACAAAATGAAATTAAATGAAAAAAAAAAGGAAATAGTAATAAAAAAGAAATGGTAATCCTCATTCATATATTACGAATACAACTTAAAGCTTCATTCAAGATGGCGTTGTTTGCTATCGCAGTAGCAGCAGCAGTAGTGACAATGCATATGTGGCATATAATAGAAGTGTCCTCCGCCATTATAAGTGGCTTCAACGTTAAAAAGTATGCTCACTCAAATTGTTACCACTACTGACTTGATATTTTTTTTCTTCTTTTCTTTCCCTTATGTGGCACATGTGTGACAACAACAAACAAAAGTTTAGCTGTGAACTATCACCAAGTGCTCATTTCTTTAGTATCGTGGTGTAGTGCTCTAACTAAATGTCATTTAAGCAAAATTTTGTAGCCACTTTAAGCTCAGCCACCCACACAAAGTATTTTATGCCCCTACATAAACTGCAGCCAAATACTGTAAGTTCTGTATGCAGTTTAGTATGTTGAGGAGCGGGCGATCACAATGGGACATTTCCGGTTTTTAAAGCAAAAGTTAAAAATTAATAAGCTCCTTTGATGGTAAATTTTATGATAATATTGAAAAAATCCTCTGTGTTGACTGGGTTTTCTAAAATTCAATAAATCTTTATAATATGTTATCTATATACATAAATTAAATTACAGCTTTTTTCGATGTTCGCATATCACTTAAAAACTGCTTGATCAATTTTCATGAAATTTACCTACGATTATTTCTTAGACGCTTGGTCTTAAAATACAATTAAAATTATCACGATATTGTTGTTAAATATCAAAATATTTAAGTTTTAAGATTGCTAAAAAAATTAATTTAGCTTATAGAATTAAGGATGTAAGCATAAAAGTTCGTTGAATGTGAATTGAATGTGTTAGTTAGTGTGTATGCTTTGTGTTTTTGTCATTCCCATGGTAATTTAAGAAAAAATTAATTGTTTACTAAAAATTTTGAGTAAAATTTTGAAATGTCTGACAGGAAAAGCTGTTTTTTTGGGAAGAAAATTTTTGAAAAATTATTAAAGTTGTCTTCGAAAACTTGTCAAATAAATTTAGAAGGAACTTAGAGCTAAAGGTTTTATATATTTCGTACTAATATGCAGCTCTTAACTTGAACTCATATTAAAATATTAAACAACATTAGTTTACAGTCCGATGATGAAACAGACCCCTTTTTAAATTCCTTGACCAATAAAATCAACTTTTAAAAAATAGATTTAGTTAAGTTTTCGAGATATCGACCAATGATTTTTATTTGTCCTTTTCCGAAAAAATTATTTCAAAATAATCCCAAGTCAAAATGGAATTTATTGCGAATGATGTTACGTCACATTTTCCGAAAAAGACAAAAAAAATCATCGGATTCTCGAAAACTTAATCAGAGATAATTTCCAAAAGTTCATTTTGAGATCAGGGGACCATAAATTTAATCAGAGTTAACTTTTAAAAGTTTATTTTGAGATCAGAGGACCATACCAAATATGAATTTCGTTAAGGAATCTGGATCACCGACATTTTTTTTTGAACTTTCTAACCTAGTGTAAGAAAAAACTGAAGTCAATTCATAGCGTAACGATTACAATGTGCTACTACTGCACTCAAGATGATGCATAATAGTCATAAATTGATGTGAAACATAAGCAAGGATTTCAAGGATACATTTTACGATTATTTATGTCAATCAATATGCAGCTAAGTAAAGTGCGAAAAGTAAATTTTGGATATAGTCAGTGCCGCCTAAAAATAGTCTTTTTTTTTCAAGAAAATATGGGTTTATCACAGCCACATACCTACATGATAATGCATTTTCTGTCGAAAGGTTTAATTTTAAGCATAGCATTAATATCACTGCTAAAGTGTAGAAAATGCTAAGTTTTGAGAGGCTTATTGCATCACCTTTCTTGAGAAAATATGCTCTGTTTCCAAAAGCATAATTATTTGTCAATCGACTGCAGTGGTTAAATATTGATTGGTTTATATATTGTGTAACTTAGTGATGTCAATGAAAAATTAAATTTTTTATTAAGTTTGCCCACTTTTCATATAGTAAGGATAATAGGAAAATCAACACCACGTTAACAATGAAATGATTAACGATTTTAGTGAAGAAACTCAATATAGTACGAATCTGAAGGCAATGAAGAAAATGTGAACAGCTGTAGCAATAATTTTAGTTCGAAATAATGAAGATCATAAATATAGCTCAGACAATAAGAATAATGAATATCATAAGAACATATAATCAGTGCAAACAGTGAAAATAATCAAGATACAAATTGAGAACAATGAAAAAATTCTTGACAGTGAAAAGAGTAGAAACCATGACAAGACAATCAGGACAATTTCCAATTATATGACCAATATTTTTTCTTAGCATGAATATATGTATATTTTGGGCTTTCAGGTCAAGTCCAAGACAATGTTAGAAATAATCTTATAAAATATTCTAAAAACTAAAAATGCAAAAATTATTGAAAACAATGGGAAAAATTTCCCAAGAGATTAAATTGAAAGTAATATCAGAGTAGTATGTATTTGCCGGTTCTGGCGCAGCCAGTAAGAACTCCAGTCAGAGATCCAGGCACGCCAGGAGAGCAGCAGGCATTCCGGCAGAACGCTTTGGCAGAGCATCAGGCACGCCAGCAGACCACCAGGCACTGTCTACCACTTCTGCCTGGTGTTCTGCTGGCGTGCCTGGAGTTCTGCCTGGAATTCTTCCTGGAATTCTGCCTGGAGTTCTGCTTGGCTGCGCCAGAGCCGGTAAATCCATACTATTTATCAAATTTGGGCCGTAGGGGACGTTCATTAAATACATCAGCAGCAGCGCGATTAGGGTTCGTACAAACGGACTAAAGCAGAAAAAAGCTGGGGGACGTTTATTTTTTTCGGACGTTAATTTTTTTAAATATTACTCTTGAATGTTTTTGCTTTTCTTTTGATGATAAGAAACGAAAAAAATTTAAAAAAGGTTCGTCACGGTAGCATAATTCTTTGTAAACGTCCTTATGTGAGAAGCGATAGCGTAAGTGAACTTAAACTAAGAAATAGGCTTGTATTCAACAATTTTTGCGGATATATTTTATAGAGAGGCCCATATTTTCTAAAATAAAAATCGGTTTTTAAAACTTATAAATTTTTTTAACATTTTTTTTTTTATTGGATTAGTTAACTTTTATGAATTTCTTATGGGAAACATTGTTCGAAACCAAAATAAAATATGATGACCTTGAAGAATCTGCTTCAATAAATTCAATCGAAATTCAACCCATTTTTTTACAATTTTTTTTTGTCATTATTATTACATGAATATGGAAACGTTGGCGACCTTTTGTCTATATTTGCACACTTTTCATATTAACATTGGCGAAAATCCATTGTCAACAATACTTTGTTATTATTTAATCTATTTCAATGCAATAAAATCCATACGAAGCACTTCAACCAACATCAACGCCAATAACTAGGCAACAGAGAGCGAAAAAAATAGCCAAAATAATATTCAGATAAAATGAAATATTTTCTTAAGCAAAAGCTCAAATTTCATTGTTGTCAACGTAGCAATCAACAGCAGCAACTGACATTTAATGTTGCTGATGCGGAAAAACAATTCTTCAAAAATTTTCTTACAAAAGTTTTTTTTCTGCCATTATGCTTTTTTTTTTTTTGCTGTTATTATTGTTGTAATTTTCCCTACGGCTAGTGAAATTGTCACTGCTGCCGAGAAAAGCAAAAAAAAAAAACTTTTTTTATATAAATAAAAAAATAAATTAAGAACATGTTTTGCAGCGCCCCTGAAGAGATAATCAACTTGGCATAAAATTTGTTTGTTCCAAAAGAATATAAAAAATAGAAAAAATAAATAATTTTCATAAAAAAGTGAAAGAAAATAGAGAACAGCAAAAAACACTCAGCTTTACTTGTTAGGTGTTGAAGCCTGAAATATGGCATACAGTAGTTCGTGTATTGGACAACACTCAAGTAATAAGTAGAGCGAAGAAAGCACCACTTCAGCATAGGATTTCAGTTACTTAAATAAAAAGAATTTTCCCCAAATTATTTTTTAAATTAAGCGAAGCCTTTCAAGCAACATCAAGCTGTGTGGTGATACTGGAAAACGATTTCAAGCTAAACTATATTTTAAAACTCTCCCTCTGAGTTTTGTTTTGTCTTGATTGCATCAGCATCACTGTCCATTGGCGTAAATAAGCTATTGTTTAGCCTACTTTTAGGCGCTAAGGCCAAAACTCAGCTTCTGCGCCACAACCGCTCATCAACAGCTGCCTGTCGTGTATACATATCTATGTATAGGTCTGTATGAGTTTGTTTTTCTCTGTATGTGTGTGCTGATTATTGTTGACACTTGTTTGGCGCACTTAAAGTCACACGTCCTGTAACGTCCTTGCCACTTAATCCGCTTATTAGCTTACAATAAGTAGCGCCGTCTCTTTCATTTACAATAAATTTGTTATTGCTATCAACGTTCTATTGTTGATATTGTTGTTGTTGGCCAAAGTATTTAACAATATTGTAGCCACGAGCTAGTTAGTTTTGCAGCAATATAACTTTGCGCGCCCCAAAGTATGCTTCAAGTATTTCACTTACTCTCTCAACTCATTTTAGACATGCCCACTGATTTGTGTTGTTATATCTTGACATCTTTTTGTGTATTGTATTTGTAAGATTGCTGTTGCTGTTGCTTGCAACAATAGTGTATTTAACACACACACAAACATACATACGTGAACTACACTCTCACATAATATAAATTTATTAATCTTTTGTTACCAAATATCCATGCTGCCAGCGGGCTAAAGTTGTTGTGTTGCTTACTGCTGCTGCTTCCAGTATGCTAATGGTTTCCGGGCGCGGTGCAGCAGTGGTCAGCCACGGTATGAGCGCCATGATGTATGCAAAGTTTTGTTGATAGTGAAATTTTACATTATGTCTATTAGTTTTTAAGTGTGAGAGTTGGGCGATGATAAAGTGTGCGAAAACTTTTCAGCACAAGTTTGTCATGTTCGTAAGCTAAGGGAATAATATAACAAGCGCACCCAACGCCGAAAGTATGCAAAAAGTGTTTTTGTGTGTTATGTTGTGCTCGTACAAGGATCATAGTTTTCATGTTTCGTTTTGTGCATACAAATTTAATAAAATTTGTTGCTGCTCTACAAGTAAATTTAAATATTTAAGTTGTGTTTAAAATAAAGTTTTTAACACGCATACGTGATATGTACTTTTTGTTGCAAACTTTAAGGTGTTGAGCAATTTTTTAACTAAATATGTGCATATGTTTTTGCTTCCAAGCTGACTTGAAAGATTTTTGCTTGTGCTTAACAAATTTAATCTGTAGTTGTGCTTTTATTTAGTGAAATCGTATAAGTATTTAGTTATTTGCATATGTAAGACAAGTGCCAAAAATCGTGGAATATTTTTGCTTGTTTTGTTCAGCTCGATTTTTAAGATATAAAATTTATTTTTTAAAAAATCATAGTGTATAAAATAAAATAATTTGTCATCATCATGACGTATCAGTAATTGTTATTTGTCAGAGCTTCGATTAAACTTACGATGACAATGTCCAATTCATTTGACTCATTTGACGATGCTCAGTAATTATTAAACTTTTCACCAATGGCCGATTAGCAGAAATGCTAATATTCAGCTGTTTTTTACATCAGATAATTTAATTCATTTGAACGTCTGAAAAAATTTGTAGCCACATAATGATTAAGTAAAAATATGCTCTGCATTCTGAAAAGTATGCAACACATTTTTTGCTTCATTTTACAAGCAGCTTATTAGTTTAATCAATTGTTAAGCTGAAAAAAGGTTATATCCAGTTTTTATCACTCAATAAAAAAGGAGTAAAAAAAATTGTGAAAAACCACAGCTGAAATCTATAAGCTAAAAGCTGAAAGAAAATTAGAAGACGCAACGTGCAGACAAGGCATCAAACCATGGCTAACAGCGATTTTCCAGCACTTAACAACTCATCTTATTGGTAGTATAGCAAGCGCAAAAAAATATAAGAAAAAGACATAAGATAAGATGCTTAAATTGTTAAAGCTATAAAGTTATGTTGAAACAGCGAACGGTTGTAATCAGTTGGAAATATATAAACTGAAACAAGATGTAAAAGTGGAAGCAGAAAACTGTAAAAATGACTAAAATTAAAATTGTGAAGTTATTACATGCTGGTATTACACAGAAAAAAGAAAGAATTGCAAGAAAAAAACAAATTTAATGGTGCAAATAAGCCAGCAGCAATTGCAATTGTTTTAATTTTCTTTATTTTTTTCTGGCAGCATATTATGCTAAAATTGATAGCCATTGAAACATAAAAGTATGAATTAATTGATAAGTACAAATTCGAGAATTTTCTTGGCTTTAACAAAAACAAGGCATCGTATGCAATTTTTGCAGTTACATGAAATTAAATTTTTTATAATTCAAAATTTTACTTGGTTCTATAAAAGTAAAAAAAAAAATTAACTTACATGACGTATAAGCAACATTTATTTATTAAAAATCAAATTTTTGATCAAGTAGCACAACTTTACATGCTTAAATTATTTGTTCGATTCAACTTAGAATGCTAATGTCATATTCACTTGCTGCTCTTGCAAATGGTCTGTGATTATTTTAATTTTCATAAACGGCCTCATAGTGAAAGTGACACAAATTGTTATAAAAATACTTGACTGTGGAAATTCATGTCATTTTGTTTAATTTTTTTCTAGGAGCATATATTTTCTGAAACTGATAGCTGGTAAAATATAAATACAAAAGTGAGCGAACAAATTTTATACATTTTAAAATCTTTAAGTATTGCCTTAGTAAACATGCGGTATTTTGATTGATAATAAAAATGAGGCATTTTTAGAGCAAGAAATTGGATTTGAAAGCTTAAAATTACATTGCTGGTAATAAAATAAAATTAAATAAATTGGTTGCGTAATTAGAGGATGAATATATTAAAATTGCTGCTTAGTTTGTTCAACATGTTGTATGAGTAACATTTAGTTTAAACATTACGATAAATATTTAGCTCAAACAACACAAATTTTTTCCTTTTTGTAAAATATATAAATTTGATTTAATGTATAAATTTCAAGACAGGGCTTTTTGTTAGTCGTCAAAGAAATACTTAGTCACTTTTAGTAGCTCATAAGAAAAACCAGCGAATCTTAACGACAGTGCATACTATTGCATACCGCAAATGTTGAGTTTTATAAAACTATTTAGCCCCGCTGTTCAATAAAGCATTTAATAATATTAGTGATAAGTATAATAAAACACAATTAAGTTATAAAAATCCCACAATTTAACGTGCGTTAAATTTTCCAATGAACTTCCCTTGCTGCTTACCAGTATTCTTGTATGCATTCAATTATTGCTCTTTAAATCAAAGCGACTGTTATGGCGCCATAAAGTTTCCGCATCCAGCAGACAACATTTCCGTTTCGACCCACTGGCTACTTCTATCATTGTTTTATGTACGTTTGTTTTTACTTTAGCGCTGGGTTTTGCTTTTGCGTGTTTTTTTTTATTTAATTTACGCTTTTCTTCTCTAGTGACACGTGGCAGGTAGTAGACTATATGATGCTTTCTTCCGAAGCGCAAGTTTAACCGATTTTGTTGCAAGCGTTGCAAACACTTATTTTGATTTTTGTGTCATGGAGTAATTCCACCAATTTGAAAATTTTTTAATGTGTGTTGTTACACAAGTTTGCTGTAATTCAGCCGCAGTGCATTGTAATTTTTATATTAAAACTTAAGTACTTTGTGTTAAAATACATGTCTTATTTGTGGCCGCAAGAGAAGTATATAGAAAATGTCAAAGCTAAAATGTGCTTATTGTCTAAGTCGTATGAGTAACATTAGTTTTTCAAGCCTACCACATATATATTTCAGCTTTCGGAGCTTTCAACTTTTGTAATTCAATTCAAATAGTATTAAGCGCTGATGTATTGAAACGATAATTTTCAAATCAAAGTTCCTTGTAAAAAATCCGCTATAATTAATACAATTTTGCTCAGCATGTCATATAACTAAAATTAGTTTATTACATTAAAAGCAATTAATTCAGTTTTAAAACTATTGTTGTTTATAACCAAAATTTAAAACATTTCAGCACTAATAAATTGTGGACCATAGTTTCTAATTAAATTACTTTGTATATGATTTACAATTTAATATGTGTGTGGCTAGTGTGAAATTGTCAGCAAGCGCCATTGAGGGATTAAAAACTATTTTTGTACAACATGACGTATGTGCAACATTTATTTATTACTCGCAACTAATTTTTTTTTAACTTATACAATTTACACTTTTATAGCTTTATCTCGATGTAATAAAACAGCAATATAATGCCGCTACTATTTTTCAATTTAATAACGCTGCAATAAATCCATGTTTCAATAGGGGCCGCTAATAAACAGCGGCAAAGTCTCGCAACATACTTTCAGTAAATAGAATAAGTACCGACAATGGGTTAAAATTTAGTTTGCTTGCTTGTGTTTGACTGAAATTGCACTACTGTAATGTTTTTTTTTTTTTGTTCTCCGTTGTGCTGGCTATGGCGGCTTTTAAGCTTACAACACTAAGCGAAAAGGCGTAGATTTGCAATAAAGTGGCGTCAGTGAGTTGTTGAAAAAATTGCTTGTCGGTAACAGAAAGAAGCTTAAAGAAGAATGAAAGAAACTAAAGATTTGCATTATTTAGTTGACGTTATTATGCATTACGTTCTACATTTTTCTGCTTATTCTCTGTACTGTTTTTTTTTTTGTTATTTTTTTATGGCAGCACCTGCTGCAGGCGGAATAAGTTGCAACAATTTTCTCTTTTATGTTTTTCCGCTGGCTGTAAATTTTTCCTATATTTTTTATTTTTATTTCACTTTGATTTTTCTTTATTATTTTCACGTTGTTCCAGCTGCTCAAGTGGAAAATAAAAATCCATAAAAATGATATCCTGCTGTATGCATAAGCGTAATTTATTTGCAGACAGCAATGGATTACCTAAGCTTGGATTGCACTTCAGTGACATGTGATTGGTGTAGAATTTCAATTATGAATAATTTCTCGACGGTATATAGTTTGGATATGAAATACAATGAAGATTTTATTAATGATGATGATTAAATAGTGATAGCATCAATGAAGATTTTATTTGATGACTAATTAGAATAATAACTTAAATTTTCTCTTATGTAAGACAGAAAATTGCATCAAAATGAATCAAATACTAAAATACTAGTTTCACTCAGAAAATATTGCCTAAAGTTAGATTTTCTTCTACAAGCATGTGGGTAAAATCTTTTTTCAAGAAGTGCTCTAATTACTGCACGCAGCATATTCTAAATTAAGTAGTAAATTATGTTTAGTTAAGGTCGTCAGTATTTTAATCTTTTATTGCGCCTTAAATTAATATAAAACTAAAGTCTCCTATTCATATGTCTGCATATATGGAAGCAACAGCCCAAACAATAAAATTCTTTCAATGGAAAATGACCAACAAAATTTTAACATAAAGTGCTATATGTTATAATTTTTTGTTTACATTATTACTGTTTCTTATTTCCGCCGGAAAAACCCAAATATTTTATACAATATTAAACCAAACCTACAACACTTCTTTTTTTTATACGCATAATATATTTATGCTCAAATTATATTATAAAAGACGACATCACTTGTAATGTTTTGCTTTTTATTAAAAAAAAAAAAAAAACCTACTCACTAAAAGTCCTCCACATTTTGCTGCCGTTGCTTGCTGTTAAGTATAACATGTACATAAATGTTAGTGACCATGTCTGTGTCTATGTTTGTATGTGGGTTAGATGAACAACACCTAATTTGTTCGCACACATAGAACTACTTGAGCTTTAGTTCGTCTTATGTCTACACTATTCACATACCGTTTTTGTGTGTTAAGCTTAGATGAGTGTTAGTGTAAGGATCCCAGTTGTACATGTGTTGGGGTTTGTGTTTGGGTATAAATGTGTTCTGCATATGTGTGTTACAATTTCATACAAATGTCGTCTTCAACGTTGTCGTTGTGACAGCTTTAGTTTTTTTTTTATGCTTAAGTTTTTTTTTTTTAGTTTTTTGTTTGTAATAAATTCATTATAAATTCCGCCCTACAAAAAAAAAACACCAACAACACACATCTTTGTAAAAGTTCTAACAACGAGAAAAAAAGCAACATACGTGTGAAGGTCAAGCTTTGGTGTTATGCTCTTTTATTGTTGCTCAAACATTTGTTAACATGGCACGCGGAAAAGTATGCCACGTTTTTAGCAGTTTAGACTTTTATCTTTTGTTTTGTTATATTGCAAGATAAAAACGATTTTGTTTTTTAATTACTTTGGTGTAGTGTTTTTTCTTTAGAAAATGTTTACATTACATGGTCATAATCATGCATGTGTGTTTAGTTTTGTGTGTTATAATTTGAGGTGTGACAATTCATGCTGTCAACTTTGATTTATGAAAAATGTCTGAGAACATTTTATTTTGCTCCTATTTTTTGACAAAATTTGTTCACGAAATAAAATTTGTGTTTCCAAAAAAATTAATTGCTCGAAATATTTTATTTTACTCGTATTTTGATGTTTGTCCACAAAAAATTTATAAGTGTGCTGGTTAAAGTTTCTCCGATGGAAATACTTTGAAGCTATCAAAAAGTATAGAATAGAATTTGTATATTATAAAATGTACACATTTTGAAATTGGTGCACAAATTACGAGTAAAATAAAAATGCTACGATGGAGACAGTATTTCGCATTTTTTATAAAATTTCGAAATGACTGATCTTAAAAATTGTCGGTATAGCTATGGCTTTCTTCATTGAAACAATATTTTTTAGCTAAGCCTTCCCTTTTTTTTTGCTTTTCTAAAGCACCCACATGACTAACAGACTTCTTCACAACTGTTTTAGATTTATTTGCGAATTTAATATTATAAAGTAGATGAAATTTTTAAATTTTAGCTATAGTATAGCTGATGGAAAATAAAATTATATGTGTGCACGAAAAAATTTGGACGATACAAATTTATTTACATATGAGCACTTGTTTGAAGCAGTCGAATTAAGTTTTGAATTAAGTTCATGTTCTAATGTCACAAATAACATAGAAAAACATCATTTGTTCTCATTTCGTAATTCATAGCAGCAGCAAGTATATCAAAATTATTTTTTGAACAGAGTACATAATTAAATAAAAAACAACGAGTGCAAAAAAAAAATAACGTTAAGTTCTTGGAGCTGTTTGAAGTTGGTCATGTTCGCAATGTTCGTGCAAGAAATAGGCAGTTGAAAACGATTAATTAAAATATTTGTATGCAGAAAAATATTGTTTTCGATATATATGAACATACCTTGACTTGATTTTGAAACTACAGTCGATAAGTGGGTTCAATTGTGACTCGCATGTGACCTTATTTTCAAAATAACATAATTTATGTTTGTTTCATGTTCAGTCCTAATTCTTTTGCTGTTTTAGCAGCATAAATCAGTGATTTCACATATAAAGTAATCCAAATATCAACACTTCCAGAAACAATATGTTCTGTAGTGTGATCAGTTCTTTGTTCTCTGAGTTAAGTAAACTTTTTTCCAAATTTATCAATAGCTTATTAAAGCATATTGTGGTGGACATGCGTTCGAATATTATATATATTTTGGAGTTATCATTTTAATAAAATAATTTTTTTTTTAAAATTGTATGTGTTTCATTTCAATATAAGTTTCTATCACATTAAAAGAATTAATCATAAGTGATAAAAATAAGTGTCCACATAAAAATTGTATCAAATAAAAGTGATTTATATTTGAATATCCTTATAAAGCCTTTTCTTCTTAAGGCTGTTTTTTACTTTCACTAATTTTAAATTTAATGCACTAGAAAAATATGTCTGATCGAATAAATTACATTAATGAAAATTAATTTATAGTAAAATGCTTTTTGAAATCAATAGCGATTTTTTAAATTTCAGATGCTCCTTCTGACTTGCGAACACATTTTTTTGCGCACATTAAACTCTAACATTTTGTTTAATTCACTTTTATAAGGGTTCTTTAGAAAAAATTTAATTTTATTGTATTTCTTTTTTGGCTGTAAAACATTTAACTTTTACAGCTTCTTTGCATATTTATAGCAATAAAAAGCAAAACGATAAAAATATAAACAAAAACTAACGAATTGTAAAATATCTAAGCTGTTTTTTTGTATCACATTTAAGTTGACATTTCCATCGATATTTATTTGATCACCAGTAACTAAGGAGTAAAAAAAGGATATTTTCTTTCATTGTGTTAGGCCTTTTGTTTGGCATACATTAACCTTTTTTCGCATTTTTTTTATATCTAGTGAAGCGTATGATTTGATTTTTATGTAAAAAGAATGCAAGAAAAATTTCGTTTCATCTTGAAGTTGCTATTTCGTAAGAATTTTAAATGTTGCTTGAAGGCTAAAAAAAATTAATATTTATTATTTTAAATTTTTCTATAAGTGGAAGAAATGTTATAACATTTGCGCCACGCGACGTATGAGTAACATTTAAATAAGTGAAAAAAATTTGATGCTACTTATACGACTGCATAAAAGCAACGTAATTTTGACTTCGATGCAACATACAACGGTGCAATTCTTTTTTTTTCTAATATTTTAGAGAAACATTGCTGAATTTATAATTATGGTCGGTGGCTGTGATTCGGTCTTAATGCAACAAATGTTCAAATTTAAAAAATTTAGGAATTATTTGTCCGCTTCAAGTTATTTTATAGTACGTTAAAATAATAATCATGGCTGCTTAAAAACATCGCTGTTCTGTAAGATTTTGTGCTCATATTTTCAGTTACTACCTGTGAGTGACATGTGCTTTTATTATAAATCACTAACAAATCTAAAATCCAGCTCGCCATTGAAAAACAAAAATAAAGTATAACAAACCCGCAATTAAACTTTTGGTCGCCCACCAAATTATATTTAAACATTAACCTTGCAATATACCAACAAAGCAGGCTATTTTCGTCACTGCCATAGCAGTTAAAAATAAAACTTGACATTGCGTGAAAATAAAGAACAGATTTGAATGTAAAACCTTTAATATTAAACGCTTTATCGCGTCGCAAAAGATTAAAACGGAAACTAAGAAAAAAAAAAACAAAAAACTTCCTGAAAATTTGCTGTTAAGAAAGTTAGAAGTTGGAGTATTTTAAGCACGTAAGCAAACAAAAGCCAACTTGGCTTAACTTTTGCACAAACATACAGCTATGCCATACAAACGTACAACACTTGGCAAGTTACTTCCTACGTTTTTTTTTCGTACAGCTACAGCAACTTTTTTTTTCTTAGCTTTTACTTCTTGGCTCAAATAATGTAAACAAAATACTGACAGCAAACAAATAAGCAGCACATAGATAGAGAGACCAAAAGACGGACGACAACTAAAGACAGACACAGAGACTTTAATACACGTAAGCATTAAGCAGACAGAGGAGACACAACAGTAACACTTACACTAACACCTAAGCAAATGCCAGCCAGCCATGCTGACAAATGTTTGATGTAGTACACAAGCATTCATCAATACAAAGAAACGAAAGACGTATACCTCTACTCCTAACTGTCAGCGTCAACGGAGGAGAACGAGTTTATTTATTTCTTTTGCTTCATGAATTTGTTTTATTTCTGCTTTTAGTTTTTTTTTTTTTTTATTTCATTCTATTTAATATAATCTTGTGGGCATTTCATTTTATTTGAACAAGTTTTCTCCATTTGCACTATGCCGGCAGTGTTGAGTTCTCTGCAAGATCCTGGGTTGGCCTGGTTTACCTTCTAATTTGTCGATTTTCATTAAATGCTGTTGGACAAAATAGAAAAGAAGTACAAAAGCACAAAAACAATAAGAAAATAAGAACACAAAAAAAACATTTATTTCTAAATTCAATCTAATTGAGCAAAATTGTAGGCAAATCGTTTTTTTTGGGGTATGGTGTATTTGTTCATTTGTTCACTGAACAATTTCGAGAAATAAGAAATTTGTCAGTTGTTAAGGTGTTAAGGTGACTGAGTGTTATAAACAAGAAGTAATGCTTTAGGTCTTTTTATTTGTATTGTATTTGGTAAACAAGCAATTTAAGCTATTTAATTATTTAACATGTTTCATATTCCATATTATTTTTCTTTATTTAACTTAATGGCATAATTGCATTGTCAACTTACTAATAAAATATATTTTCTCTTCTTGTTTACTTTTAGGTGAGTACTTCTTTTGTAATTTTCTAAAAGTATTTCTATGACAAAAGTTTATTTGGTAAGTAAATAATCCTGAAAGAAATTTGAAAACAATATCATACCTGTAAGTATGCAATGATTTTATTTCTTGCAAAGTTTTAGAAACAAATATCAATGAGGCCCTTGAAAGTTTACAACTTAAATGAAATTTATTTTATGATTATTCTAGTGAGCTTATAAATCGTTTGCACATGAAAATATTTCTTGAAGATTTTACATTTAAACGAGATATATCGATTTGTTTGCAAATATTGTAGCAACAAATGTATATCGTGTTTGGCTTTGATTAAAAATAAATAAAGTTCAACTTAACTTGTGGCAAAAAACTTCTAGAAATTGCATGCTGCAAAATATGTTCTTTTTTTTTTGTGCAAAATAACAGTTTTTTTTTTGTTGCTACGCGCTGTAAAATTTATAAGTGCCGCATTTAAATTTTGTACAACGTGGCGTATGAGCAACATTAAACTACTGCGCAAATATGAAGACATTTTAATTTATTCTCATTTCTTAGTAGATTATCTACAGTTTGATGCTATTAAGAGCCGGTAGCAATAAAACATTTCTTCAACTATCTATGTTCTTTTAAAAATTCAAATTTTATCTGTGGCTGCCTGCGTCTACATATTTTAAATAAACACCAAAAAGTAACGTTTATATCACACTACATTTTTTTTTATACAAAACTTAAAGTTATTTATAAAAACATAAAGTGATTTCAGCTTCTTTAATAAATTGAAAAAAAAGTTGTCATATCAATTTTATCCCAGAACTTACGATAACTTAAAATTTCATTATGACTGTTTTATTAAATTGAAGAAAATTTGTTACAAATTTTTTCTTGAAATTCATTTTATACGTGATACAGTTGTATTATATAGAATATATAGCACACTCCACCCAATTGCGCTTCCTCTCTGGCAACTACCAAAATAAAAAGGATTGCAATTACGTTAAAAGTTCGACTGTGTCTCTTGCTGTTGACTAAAAACGAACGATGGTCACAAAAAGAAAAAAAATGTGGAAAGAAAAAACCATTCACGTATTCCAGCGGCAAAGTCACGTCAGTGACATCGTTAGCATTGTCTGTACGTTTTTACGTATTTTTATTTTTTTTCATCTTCAATGCTACTGCCATTGTTGCCACTTTATGCTTGCGCAATTTAAACGTCGTCGTATGTCTCGGTACGCTCCCCTGCAGTAGCTGCAAGAGATGTACTTCGTTGTTGCCAAGATTTTTGATATCCTGATGCGTTACGTAGCGCACTGCTTTTATAATGGCATGATTGTCATGTGATGCTCGTTTGATTCTGGTGCTTTCTGTTTGATTGTAAAGTCAAGTCAAGTCGAGTCGAGTCAACTCAAAGTTAAAGTAATGAAAAAAACGAAAAAACCCAAAGGATGAAAAGAAATGAATCCAACAACACTGTCAGCGTTAAGTTAAGAAAAATCAGCATTGATGCGTTTATGGATTTCAAATGTAGGAAGGCAACTTAAGCTTAGCACATTGAAATGCGCAACTGGTTGTGATTACAAAAAAAAAGACAAGACAGTCAGCTGAGAGCATGACTAACTTTGCGACATACTGTTAAAATGATAGGAGTCAAGAAGTGCCAACGACAACGACGACTTACAACGTTATCAACATGCACTGATTCTGCGTCGCAGATTTGTCACAGTTGCTGACAGCTGATTTTTATGCTAATCGGAAACTGAATCTGAATGTGCAATCCTAAAAGTATGCAATTGAATGTAAATTAAATGGTTTTTATTTTCTATTCTCATTCATTTACGTTGTGTTCGTTTGTTTTGTCATCGTATGAATAATTAATGAAGAAAAAGCTTTGATGAATTTTTAATTTCTACAAACTTTTATAAACATTGGAATATTTTCATTTGACAGTTGTCAAGTTTAGAACATTTTGCATTGAATTCGCTTATTCAAAGGGGATTTTTTTTTTGAAAAATCTAATATTTCTTTTGACTGTGAGTCAGTCGGTAATTTTAAGTGGAATATAAAAATGTGCTATTTACGAGGCCACATATTTTCAGCTATATTTTTCATGCAGGAAAAAGGGGTAGTCTTACGTTTTAGACTGATTTTCATAAATTTCATCAGTTTCTACACCTCAAGACCGAAAAATAGTAAATACTAAAAAAATACTTCATCTAGCCATGTGTCTAATTAAGCGAAAAGTAACAAAATCGATTCCTTTTATCAGACTATTGCAATAAGCCACTTAAAAGCTAAATGGATTTCACTCAATGACAATCAAATTGAAATTGCATGAAATTTTTTTTTAAGTATCTATACGCTTCCCTCGAACATTATTTTAATTGGAATTTAAATCCAATTCAGTGTGCACTTTTAAACAGATTACTTTTATGCAGCAACAGCAATTATTTCTAAAGCGCAATTTGATTTTTATTTTTAAAATACGCTAGCTATTTCGTTTAATTCTTTTCATACGCTTAGCAAAAAAATTCGTATAAAAACATTAAACGAAAATTGCACAAAAAATAGAACGGATAATAGAAAAAAGACAAAACGTTAACATACATTGACCTACACACCCAAACCATTCATAGAGTAACTCATTCATGTTAGTGCAAGCTAAAAACCAATGCTAGAATTGAAGTGATGTGGAAAGCAACTATAAATAAATGGTTTTGTCCGGTGTAAAATTTAAAATATGAAACTATGTATCTTGAGTGATGTAAGAATGGTGTTTTAAGCTTATCTTGAAAACTAGTGAGGATATTCTTCACCAGTTATCACTCCAGATAAAAAGCCAAGAAAAATAAAAATATTTTATTCAAATAAAAATTTCATTTGAGTTAAATGTCAATCATACGTCACGTTGTGCTCATTGGCATTTTTTCACAAAAATCTAATTTAAATTTGAATAAAACGATGGAATCTCATAAAATTCACTTATTATGATTTTCGTGACTATAGGTTCTATTCTGCTTAAGATTTCATAAAATTTCGATCAGCAGTTTACGTGTATAGTTGAAATAAATTTTGCGAATTGTTCAAAATTCTTGATTTGTTAAAAATTTTAAATTTTTTCCATATATTTATAGTTTTTGTCGTTTTTAGTTTCAAACATAAACATACGTAGCAAGTGGCATACCGATTTCGACAAAGTCTTTAAGAATACTTAAACTAGATATCAATTTAAACATAAATAAAATTCTGCTTGAATTAAACTTTTAACTAAGCAAAACTATAACTTAAAAATTACGTTCTCTATAAGCACTTTTTCCTACTTTCTACTTTTCTGGTAAAAAAACCGACATACAAACAATCACTTCAACTGCACAGATAATGTGTTTATTTCGCTGAAAATGCGTAAAAGTATCAACTAAAAAAAACCGTGGTATTTTCATGACAGACGCTTTCCATGGCGGCAAAAACAGAAACAGCTCAAATTAATAACCATGTTGCCAAAAGGAATGTGGTAGTGGCAAAAACGACTGCTAAAAGCAAACAAAGTAAGGAATTTCATTTCAAAAAAAAAAAAAAAAAACCTCTTGCATTTTCACTTCCCTTTTATGTTGCTGTATTTTTCATTTGCTGCAAGCAAAAAACCATTGCAACGAATGCAATTTTTTGAATTAAAATGTAAAGCTGCTGTTGATATTATTACACGTAGTGATGATAGTGTTGATGATGGAAGCGAAGGACGACGCACTGATTAAACTGCATTTTTACCAATGAGATCCAGTGGTATAACCTGCGGCAGCGTCCGTTTTCTGTGTGCGATATTTTTTCGCATATTTTTTTTTCTTTACTATTCACTGTTTTTTGCATTTAAAGCTGCTCATTAAAAGTAAAGTCATATGAAAAGATTGTCAATATTGACATGCACTCTTTTGGGGGGGGGAGGGGTTGAAATCAAGTGCTGAAAGCCAGAAAAAAGTAGATGAAAACATTTTCGGAATTTCAAGAATTTAATAAAATTTTGTGCTTACTGCACATTATAACTTTAGAGTAAAGATGATGTGCGGTAAGAGTTGGATGTAAATGATTAATTACAGACAATTTCATGTATGTTATGCCATTTGACTTTTAAGTGATTTTAATAAAATATGAAAACATGACTGTTTTATGCAGCTCTAGCAAGTCTTTCGATAAGACAATTTTAATTGTTTGCTTGAAATAAATATATGATTTTATTAAAGCTACTTAGCTAATTTTGTCAGCACCTAACATTTAATTGGTATGAAACTTATGTTTTCTTGAGATTACCTAAATAGCAGTTAATCATACGCTCTGTCGTGCTTATTTTTGTTTATCTATTTATTTAATTTTAATAAAATCATCAGCTGCAACAAAATCTAACTTAGACTTAAATTAAATAAAATGAAAGCACTGGTGGTTAGTAAAAATCCAATTAAATATTTTCCTTTGCATAAGCGTTTCTATGGATTTTCACTTCAACATAAAGTTGGTACGAATACCAACAGCATGTTGCCACAAAAATATTTATGCAACGCATGCAACCAAAAGTCTGCTTTTAATGTTTATGCTGCTTCCTCCCACTTGATGTTTGCATCAAGTTACTTTCGTTACTACTGCAGCATGATTAACATTTTGCATTTTTAGTTGGCATTCAAGTCAACGTCGAATGTTAAGCCATGGCAGCAAGTAAATTCAAATAGCAAGGATAACATGGACTTAAAACTGCAACTGACAAGCGTGCAGAGTTGAGTTGCCATGCTCGGCTTAGTGCCTTATCAAAGGCTGAGGAAAAAAAAAAACAAATAAACAAAAACTTAAACCAAAAAATGAAAAACAAAGCATGCAATGTTAGCAAAGGACTTATAATTCGTTTTGTTTGCTATGCTGCTGCTGCTTGTAAAGTGCATAAAATATGGCAACCGAGCAGCAACATAAAAAAAGCGTTGTGAAACAGCAACAAGTTTTTATTTCTGCCTACATTAAGGCGTTTACATTTAGCGATGAGTGATTAACAAATTTTTTAAACATTAACAATTCCGAATATATTTGCATAAGAAACAATATGAATGCGGTTAAATCTATATTAAAATTTTGTATTTAATTTATTTAAAAATATTTGTCTGTTTTTGTTATTTCCTGTTGCAAAATCATGCTATCTTGCAATTAAATTCAGTCATGTTCAACAGTGCGTATGAGTAATACTTAATTAGTTGTCACACAAGCAACAAATTTAAATGTAAGCGAAATGACAGAATTTTCAAAAATTTAATTTGAGGTAGGTCTTAAACTTAAAGAAATGCAACTGCAGATATTTCGCTAAAATTTGTTCAGTATTTTCTGAAAAAAATAAAAATTTGTTTTATACCTTTAAAAATCTACTTGATTTATTAATAGCTAAGATTTTTTGTTTCTTAGCGCATTTTCAAGTTTTGGAAATAGTGCACAATATTGCTAAAAATTCTACAACTTTTTTGTTTTTATAACATATACTACATGAAAAATTTATTATAGATTTTTATAATACTGAAATTTGTAAGTAAATATTAGGCATAATAAGAATACTGTTCAGTATTTCATATAAATTTGCTCAATAGCCTTGAAACATATGCATTTTGTATTTCATTATTAAAACTATCTCTCTATTGAGTATTTTTCCAATGATGTAAAAAGTAGCGCATATTTTTGCAAAATCAATAGCGAATATTCGCGGCATCTCTATGCTGCAATGTATCAACAGTCAACCACGTCTGCAAATCTGTTTTTTATCCACTCTGAGCCTTTGTTCAGCTTTCATATCTATTCGGCAGTCAGGTTTTAGTATTTTTTATTTTCGTCAATAGTGCGTATGAGCTACATTTGATAAGCTGCAAAAGAGATTTGTGTACAAACGAAACGAAATAATTTTTTTAGATTTAATGCTCATATAGTCTTAAGTCTACGGTATTAACTGTTTGAAACGTTCGTAAAATAAGTTTCAGCGCATGCTTTAAATTTTGCTGCTATTGCTATTTAAGTTTCTATATTCTTTTAAAAAACGTAGACAACAGTGCGTATGAGTAACATTTAATTAGTTGTCATTTAAAAATCAAATTAAAATATAAACGAAATGACAAAGATTGCTTAAATTCGGTACTAATATAAGTTATGTCCTTACTTAGTAACTGATAATAAAGTCAATGAAATTCGTTCAGCAGTTCTACTTCAAATTTAAAACAAAAATATAAGAAATTTTTCATTGTAAACTGAGTATACCATTACTGCATACGAACTACGAATATTCCTGACTTTTTTATTTTGCAACTCTTCTGTCTATGCTTCCAGCGCCATATATTTCATTGTGGCTTTTTCTTTCTTTTTACTAGGCAGTAATGTTAATGTCATGCTGCATAGTATTTATGGCGCTTTTAGCTGTTTGTGTGGCTGCCAAAAATAGAAAATGCATGAAAAAACTTTACCAACACGTTTACAAATTTTAATTTATTAAAATGTCTGAGAGTTTTCTTTGTTTTTTCCTATCGAAATGACGAAAGCACATAAAAACTGCAGCATGAGTTTGAGTTTTGGTTTTCGAGTACCTTTTAAAGTAAAATGAAAAAATGAGTTTTTCCAATACGAATCGCAAAAGCAATATCAGTTGGTAAACATGTCGTATGAGTGTTATCAATTAATTGTTATTCGTTTTAAATTAAAGTTGATGTAAAATGGTTTTTTAAAAAAAGGTTTTTCTAATGAATTTGACTTTCAAAAAAAAGCTAATTTTTTTCTATGACAACAAAAAAAAATCTTTCTTAAATTTATGAAAGGATAATTATTTTTTCTTTTTGCAAAGTCAACTAAAGATCGCCAGCAAAAGCTTGCTAGCTACAAAGGTTACCAAACTAAGAGTACGTTTCTAAGACTTCTTCAAAAGTTACTTCAAAACTGGCTAACTTACAAAAGGTTAAGAATTCACAGAAAACTTTTGAATCCGATTGCAGTATTTTCGCATCATTCCATTTATTCACTCATCCGCTTGCAATTCGCAATAATAAAGTAAAAAAAAAAAAAATATGAATAAAAGTAAACAAAATTATTCTAAAATTTTATCAATATAAATGAATGAGTACACTTGCAGGTAGGTACATATTTGTGTTTGCAGCAATTTCACTATGCAAAGTGCAGCAAGAAGTTTTAGTTTCAATTTCCATGCTTAAAATTTAATGTGGAAAAGTTTTGCGTACTCTACTCTCTTTTCAAATGAATGCTTAAATTAAGGCTATCTATATTTTAAATGAGCAAGAAAGAAAGGCAAGAAAAAAAGTCATAACTTGAACAGTCAGTGAAGTAAAGTTTTTCCTCGCGTAAGCAAAGTTTCTAGAAAAGCAGCAAAAATATAAAGCACAAAAATGCGAAAAGACAAAAAAATGAAAGCTGCATTCACTTCCGTTGTTGACTTTAAATTTTTGCCATATTTAAGCTATTTGTTTTTCTTCTTAACTAGTTATTTATGAACATGAGAAGAAAATACTGAGTATTATTTAATTTGCTTTCATGTTAAATTTTATTTATGAAAAATCCTTGAATTTTTAATCTTAGGTCTTTGCCTTTTTTGGGGACTGACGTGATTCTTTTTGATTTTTATTTTTCTTTAGAACTAAGCGTTGTTGTGAAATATTAATGAATACAAAATAAAAGTAAACATTTCCATTGCATCAAAATATGTTTATTACTTAAAGAGTGTAAAAATTACTTTTGATTTATTATTGAACTTCTCCAAAAATTTTGAAAATGCTCCAAATTGCAGTAGTCAGAAAATTATGCAATAAAATTTGTTTTCTCCAAAACTGAGAATATTTTGCTATGCGCAAACTTATAGGTCTAAAGTGCAATTTAAACTCCTGATATTTTGAACAAATTTTTAGTTCAGAGCTGAACATTGTGGATGCCATTATATTAAAGTGTTACATAATTTTAATTAGATTTGACCGAGCAACCAAAACCTTTCAATTATATTGGCTGAATTCTATATACGATGTAGCTTAAGTCATACTGCTACAATACATTCTACATAGCTGCAATTCAGTCTACGTTCTGCTAAGAAGGTATAGAGAGTCAACGAAACTCAAATTAATTCGAAACTCATCCTTTGCGGGTATTTCTCTATATCTTACATTTTCTTAACTCAAGCTTGAGAATGTGTAGCATTTTAATCAGAACAATATTATTCTCATGTCTTTTATCTACTCACGAAGCATAGAGCCTCTACAAAACTCTTTCAACGTGTAAATGTCTTCAACTAACTCCGAAATTTCATCGATTCACGTGTTTCCTACTCCACGATGAAAAGAACGATAAGTCAATTTTATTAAAGCCGTTCCATCTTCCATATCGAAAAATCTCTCTTCCAATATCAATTAGCTGAAAAAAATGCAAAAACATCAAACCAATCTATTAACTGTTAATTTTTAATTTGTTTAAGTTCATGTTCTAGTGTCACAAATAACATAGAAAAACATAAGTTGTTCTCATTTCGAAATTGATAACAGCAGTAAGTGTGTCAAAATTTTTGTTTGAACAGAGTTTCAAGTACGTAATTAAAAAAACACAAATAGTTCAAATTTAAAAAAAATTTTTAATATTGTATTTGGAGTTGTTTGAAGTTGGTCATGTTTGCAAACATAAGTGTAATAAATAGCCAGTTCAAAACGGTTAAGCCACTTATTAACTACCATAACATAACATAATCGCATATTTTTTTTTTTTTTTTGCAAAGTTGGGAAAAAGGGCAGTGCACAACATAATCTGCTTTCGAATAGTAGGCAGTGCCACGCCCCTAAATACCTTTCCATGGCTAATCTTATAAAACGATTTTAATGAAATTTGGTTAGGATATAGATTGTATCATAAAAAAGATGGCCGTGTATGTTTCACTCTTTAAAAGTTTATGCTGAATTCTTTTTAAGAATCGAAATATGAGTTCCACACGATGTTAGTAAATATATTAATCTGAATTGATTTTCTACAAATCGCTGTAAAAACTATACAAGAACAAGCGCTCAACATAAATATTTTCATAAATTTTTTTAAGTGGTTGACGCACTAAACTAACAAGAACGTCAACATGCGTCGAGTGCTTTTGGAAAAATGAGATTGGTCAAAGACAAGACGGCTACATCCATTTATGTATAAGTCTCAAACTGTTCAATTGTGTTTAAAAATTCGCGCATCTCAGAATTCATCATGTCGTACAATACCCCAATTTCCCCCATAGCTTCAGGGATTGTTTTGTCAAAAAAACTGATACATTTCAAAATTTATCATAGCTCACAATATCCCAATTTCCCCTACAATTTTAGGTAGGGCTTCGTCAAACATTATTTTCATTCAGAAACTTTTCAAACTTCTCTTGAATTAAATTATTTATTTTTAAAGCACAAGTTGCATTACCTATTGTCCCATTCAATCAACGTTTCAATCAAAATCAATTTGCTAATTACAAATAATTCCTTTTAATACACACTTACAAACCTAAACAACATATCGGCGAGAAATAAAAAATTTCATACAATTTATATATCAACTGAAATCTCATAAAATATATTGACTCTCTTACCGGAAATTTTCACTTACCATTACATACTGCAACGCGCTGCCTAATTAAGAGGGCGAATCAAATAATTCTTTTTGTAATTAACTCTCACGGCGTGAATTACGAATGAAAGCACTAAAGTCACAACCAAAAATTAATGACTTCTGATGGTGCTTTAATTAAACACTAACGTGCTTTCATTAATTTACCAGGAAAGCAACGAAAACATTAAAAACAATAACAACAAACAATGGAACCTATAAAAAAACACATGTTAGATGGATTTGTTCAAAAATATAACTGCTGTCGGTGTGTAGACATACATAC
This sequence comes from Tricholauxania praeusta, assembly GCA_949775025.1. Taxonomy (NCBI): domain Eukaryota; kingdom Metazoa; phylum Arthropoda; class Insecta; order Diptera; family Lauxaniidae; genus Tricholauxania; species Tricholauxania praeusta. Next base: position 126,171,528 of record OX459030.1, on the reverse strand, counting down.
AAATACACATACATGCGCATATAAAATACTACACCTACACGAAATACGCTATACAATGCGTTCACGTGTCCTAACACTAAAATCACCTCAAGGACATAAAAGACAAAAGAATGACATAGCGAGAGAGAGAGAGCAAGTGAAAAAAGAAAACCACACAAAAAAAAGCATAAAAAAATAGAATAGAAAGAAACAGCAGGAAAAAGAACACAACGGAAGTAAAATGAAAATATAGGGCCTGTCATAACAATAATACGTGATGACCATATAAACCAGGAGAGCACAGACAGCGGTGGCTTAAGGTAACCAGATGCCTCTGTCATTAGCATATAAAATGTATGCAGTAAGAAATTATTTATGTCTCAACTTAAACATCTGGTCAGCTTTAAAATAGCGCCAGTAGTAACAGTAACAACAAAACATAATGGGCGAGTATCATAACAAACAGCAACGACAGTAAAGCAGCTTTAACTGATAACAAGGATAACAATGACAGAGAGAATAAATGAACGCAATAAATGAAAGCAGCGCGTAAATACAAATGAATGGCAAAAGACAGGTGTATGAAAAGAAAACTGTAGACATTGAGCGAAAGCGAAAGAAAATAGAGAAAAAACAGCCGGAAAGCAAATAAATGCTAAATGTGGAAACAGCAACAAAAATCTAAATGCGGATAACAATAAAACGACTGTAAAAAAATGAAATGAAAGAGCGCATAAATTTATTGAAGACACTGACACATTTACAAACATTTATCACGTGTTCTACGTATTAGTGTGGCGTGGTTTGTGTGGCTGGCAAATTTGTATGTGTCAGTAAATAGACAATCATTTGAAAACCATAGAGGGGCAGCAATTGAATATTTTTGTATTGTGTGAGTCAGGTTAAAGTTGAACAAATAAATTTAGGAATGTGGATAACATAAAAAACGTAAAAAATTAGTTATACAATAACTACAAGCTGACAGTAATGTTGCAGGTAAAGTATAGTGAAAGACCGTTACCATCGACATCAAATAACTAACACCAACGATATGTTTAAGAGAAATCTCTGAAAAATGTTGTATGTGTACTTCGATTTCAGTGACAAGTAATCAAAGCTTATTTATTTTAAGTATTTCCTTGTGCGTTAGTAAAGGGTGGGCCTTCGCTGGCTTTTCTTAACCCTCGCCAAGGCACCGGGATATATTCGTCTTAAGTCTAATTTCTAAAAATAAAAAATTAAGAAATTTCATAGAAAATTTTACAAACGAAAACTCCCACTTTTCAGGTTGCGACAGAAATAAGGGCCTTGAAACACCACCACTATGTTTTGTGAAAAGACGAACACTTTTTTTTTCGTGTAAATTCGTTTCCGAAATATCAATTTTATAATATGTGGTCCTTATTTGCGTAAAACTTTATTAATTATTATGCTAAAGCGTCTAAATCTGAATAGTCAGTGTATTAAAAGGAGTGCGCCATTAGAAATTAGTTCACACATTTTTGCTTATAACTTCTTTCATAGGAAAATAATTCAAATAATTTTGATCAGGTTAGCTTAGAAAATCATGCCAAATACTATTTTATATCCCTTTGCATTACTCATCTACGATGAGAAGACATGAGCAGTGAAAGAAAAGCGCATGAACAAAATAAAAGATTGCAAGGGATGCTAAAGATAGCAGAAATACTATATTCCGGGTTATAAAAATTGTAAGGTAGACGTTAGCATAAATCGAAAGCATGGAATGGGTTGGAATAAAGATTGTGGTGACTGTAATAAGGCATAAGAGGTCGTGATCATACTGAGGAAAAATCTCAGCCTTTCAGGAAGAAAAACCACTCAGCTAGCCGATTGCGCCGAGTAATTTGTAGAATGAATGGAAGAAGAGGCTGAGCTGAAGACTTACAAAGTTCAGAAAGTGCCGGATCGGAATGATAAATAAAATTGTGAAGCAAAAGTATGCGTTTAAAAATTGTGTAAAAATGTTGTGTCCAAATATCAATGTTTTGTATTATGGATGACGTAACGTGCGTATATTCCGTCTTTTTTAGCTTTCTGGTCAAGAGTTTTATATTGCCAACGCTAATGGAAATGTCCCGAAAAAATTTTAAACAAAAAAACAACAGAATTTTCCGAAAAACTAATTGTTTGGCAGGCAATTTGCTGTTGCGATAAAAGAAGCCAAAATTTCGTGACCACAGGCACATTCAACAGCAAGGAATTCTTACAAAAGAGGTTGGTTTCGACAATTTTTAAGAGATTATGAGGCATCTTTTTTCTTTGGCTTGATTTTGCTTCGTACCAGCAAAATAACATTATTTTCGTTCCTTAAGTAGCAAACTCACACAATTGCCCTGAACTCTGGCCATTCTAGAGATATTGGGTCCTGGTGAAGCAGCAATTAAAGGAAACAAATGAGACATGCAAGAACATAACCGACTTAAAACGCAAGTGGTGTGCTGCAAGCTAAAAAATCAAGGAAGATACCATCAAAGCTCTAATGAGAGGTGTTCCAGAAAAATTTAAATATTTTTCGCTTCAAAATTAAAACTTTTGTTTTAACTATTATTTCCTTCATTTAAATTAAATTTGCTTTAGTAAAATATAAACTTTTTAAAAACTGAATCAGTAGTTACTGAGATATGTTTATTTTTCAATGCACTAACTTCTAATGATCCACTCCTTAGATGTTTGATGACACTTCCCAAAAAAAAAACTCATAGTCATAAATACAACTGATTTCGCGATTGATAGAGTTATTACGCTAGAGACCAATTCTAGGATCGTTTGTAAGGCACTAAGCGCCATTTTGATTAAAAAAATTGTCTATCATGCCCTTGAGTATACGATTTTGAACATTGCGTGGTCTCCATGGCCTTTAATGCCGCCATTCAAAAACCATATCAGAGGGAGATATTGTTAAAATTGTAAAAACATCATGAACATGTTACATATAAAGTTACATAAAAAATAAGTCTTTGAATCTTAATTGTTCCACCTTGAGTATTGACTTAAGTTGGTTTTAATTTCAAGAAAAACCATGGTTAAAAATTACGGTCCAAAAAAAAATAAAAATAAAAACGTGGCCGGCAAAAACGTGTGGATATGGACATATAAAGGAATTTTAAATTAGTTTTCTTCCAAATTCATAAAAATTTTTATTGCACCATTTCACTAAAAAGTATTAGAAATAGATTTAGAACATCAGTAAAAGCCTTCGTAAGCTTCGTTAAATGAAGTTTTTAAACAGCACTTTTTGATGCCTTCTCTGATCACACCAATCGATGGAAAAATATTGAACACGTATTTTGGAATACACCAGGAACAATTCCGACCGTAAAAAGAAATATTTTAAGTTCATTAATTGAAAGGTTTATTGAATATAGGCTCGTGGTTGGTAGTGGGCTGCATATGTCATTCAGATTTTATACAATATTTTCATTTATTTTCATTTTTGTTTTCTTCCCTGTAAATCTAATCGCTCAAGTTTGGTATTCTATATTTGGATAGCGAATTTAAAAATGGTGTTCTTTACTCTATATTAATTTGAAAAATAATTTTTAAATACATAAATAACATAAAATATGCCAGCACTATAAGAGTTTTCCAAACCAAGCGATAATGTGCCAAAAACTGCTATGCAATATTTGTCCTATTTTTTTTTTTTTCAATTTAAAGTTACTCATACGCACAGGAGATGTATGTAAATGAATTAAAATTTTATATATTGAACTGATGGATTAATTAAGTTAAGCAAGTAAGCACCTACGAGCTTGCACTGTTTGATAGGTAATGTTTTTGTAAAATTCACTGCATAATGTTGAAACGAATTCATTAACCATTACAAAACAAAACCATTCAAAGAACTAACGTCACAAAACAATTTTCCTTCCGCTTTAAGCCACAAAACTTTAAAGCAAATATACCAATGAAAACATAAAGCATATTTCTCATTCGCTTGGATTATAAATTACTGGTAATTACACTTGAGGTTTAATACCAGTAAATCTAGATGACAACAACAATGATAGCAAATAACACAAGCAACAACAAAATTAACAAGTACACAAAAACCCCAACACTCATTACTCATCATCCTCATTACTGACATCATTACTCGTTATAATTTTCACACCACAACCCCCCCCCCCCAATAAGTATGCAGCATAAAGTGCTAAGCAGCGAAAAAATCATTCGTTTATTATTTTCTAGAGCGTGTTAAAATAAAATCTAATTTCACTTGCTTTGTTTGTTGGCACGACTTTGTAGCTTAAAAAAAAAGAAAAAGTACGAGTACTCTTACTAGTGCATAATATAAAGTGAGAACAAAATATGGCTGCTAGCGCCAACATGTCCTTAATCAGGATCAGCAGCAGCAGCAGCACTTGCGTAACGCTGATTGTATGAGTCTACTACGGTGTGAGATATCAGTGTCGGCCATGGTGTTGGCTGGCGTTTAGCAGCTCATTACATTTAATCATAATTATGACGAGCAGATCTGTGGCGCTGTTTTTGCGGTTATTGCTGTTGTTTTAGTTGTTGTAAAAATGAAAAATTTGTTAAATTAACGAAAATTTGCATACCCAGTGGCTTTTGTTAATGGAAAATGTTAAAAGTTCGACATTTCTCCAAAGTCACATTATGTGAAGAAAGCAAAATATTTATAAAAATTAAAAAAAATGTGGCCGATTTTTAGTCTTTTTTTGAAAGAAAATCGCTGGATAATTTTATTCATTTGAAAATTATATGTTGCATATTTTAGTTTAATTATGCAAATTTTTATAGCATTACAATGAGTGAAAGTAATTTTTTTTGATACTTCTATAATTAATATGTCAAAGTATTGGGTCAGAATACGTATAGTTTTAAAAATTAAATAACCACCATGGTTTTTTATCAGAAACATTTTGATAACCAAAAAAGTAGAAGATAAAGGACACAGAAAGGAAGTACAATTTATTAATCCTATCTCTCGGACTTTATCATAGAAAACATTGTATTATTTTTGAAAAATGCGCAAAAATTTAATTTCTGTAAAAATTAAAAAAAGAAAAAGGAGGGGGGTAGCATAATAGTTTGTGGACGTCCTTTAGAGGTAAGAAATTGGCAAAATCAGACAAAAGTGTTTTAAAGATTACCTTTTTTTCAAATTTAAGAGAAGCGCCTCCTAAAAACATTGCAAAATTATTAAAAAAAAGAAGAAAAAACACCTGCGAAATTGAGCTTGCTATCTCAATGTTATCATGTTCAATTTTGTACCAGACTTTGTCTTGAGAATTTAAAATTTTGGCTTGATTTCATAGAACTGAACTGAAAAAGTTTTAAGGCTTTGTGGACATAGACGTGGGTTCATTATTCTACCACGTCAAGACTTTCAGATATTTGAGCAATAAATTGAAAAGTTTCGATGCTATCGTTTGACTTAAAAATAATATAACTCCGCTACGAAAAATTATGATATGTTTAAATACAAAATAGGAGATTTATTAAAGCTATAATAAACCACTTTAATAATATTAATATCTCTGTATTTGCAAAAGTTACAGCTGTTTAAAAAAGCGCCTTTTCTGCAAAATAATCAGTTGTTACTCATACGACCTGTTATCTATCAATGCAATGGGAATCAAATTTTGTGCATATAGTAATATCTTCTTCCTTTTTCATGTGACATAAGTGGTTATTTCGACGCAAAAAGTTTTATTAATTTTTCATATTTCATTTTTCACTGAACTTAAAATCTTCAAAAATATTAAAGCCTTCTTTTTGGCAACATTTTAATCAATAGGCGCAGCGGCATAATCAGCAAAAAAAAAAACTTATATTCAGCCACTTTTTTGCATATTTTGTGGCAAAAACAAAGTTTTTTAAGAGCGCAGACAAACATAGCCAAGCATACACTTGTGCTCACACACACATACACAGCTATATACATACGTATATAGCTACACCACTAGCAACAGTGTAGGCTTTTGCCAAGTTTTATCCAATGACTAGTCATTCTCAAAGGATTGCAATTTTTTTTTTCTTTCATCACTTTGACTCTTTGCTGTTTTTTACTGCCTTATTTTGTAAAGATTTTTTTTTTCTTCTCATCAGCAGCCTTTTACTAACACCGCGCTGAATTGTGGGTGTTTGTTGTTTTTCTTTTCTTTTCATTGAGTTCAACGTTTGCGGCTGCCAGCAAAATAGTTACACAAAGAAAAAAAAAACAACAATTCATTGCATACTTTTTGTCGCATTATAATGCTACATAAGCGCCATTGAATAAGAAGAACATGGGTTATTTTATTTCTAGATGCTTTGCTACTGCTTTTTTATATCTTTATACCTACTCGTTACTCTTTCAGTTGTTGTAATTTGTTTCTAAGCGCTCCAAAGTAGACTACACACCACTAAGAGTATGAGGGTGATTAATTGAAGTGGAAAATAGCAAAACGTTAACATTGAAAGGCGCTCGATGAGCTACATAGCTGCATCAGCAGCAACAGCCTTATTCACACTTTGAAAATGCCCGTGGTAGGAATAAACAGGGGTGTTAGAGACTCAAGTGCTTGCTGTACATAACGTAGTTGTTTTTGAGATTAAGTGTGGCGACAAGTTAACGAGGGTTATGGCAACAAAATAATTTGTACAAAGTCTTTTCCATGGCACATTTTTGTCAATTTGCATAAATTTCAATTAAATTGTTTGCTAGTTGTAGTGGTCGAACACATTTTTAAGGCACTTTAAAAGAAATTACAAATTATGTTAATGGTTATATTAAAATAAATGGTGGACAAATGAGGAGAGCATTTGTTGAATAAAAGCTATCAATTTTAGTTTTTAACTTTTAGTTTTTAATACATGACGTATGAGTAACCTCAAGTGTGTTATTTATTATAGTTTTTGAGTGAAAAGGCTTCGATGTGGATTAAAACATAAATTAAGTTGCTATTGTGATCATAATTCTGTGGTTTCTGGTTCTTGGTAGAGTTTTAATTAGTAAATGCAAAACTTCATTTCCATTTTTCAAATTAAAATTTTTAAATGGTTACAACCACCGAAGGCAAAACTCAAAGTTTTAATCTTGACAAAAGAAAACGGTATTAAGCCCCCTATTTTAAGTCTGCCCTAAGGTCACAATATGATTCATAAAATTTTCTTTCATAATGTAGGTTAAGTTAAATGAATAATTAGTAAAATTAAAAATAAAATCACGTGCCTTTTTATGTTTGTGTATTATTGTGCTTTCAGTTTCCTTTTTTTTGTTTGTGGAAAACTATAACTATTCTTATTGTCCTTTTGTAGGATATGCTGTTTCTTAATATTCATTACTGAAGTATTTAAAAATTTTTTTAATTCATGCCAGCTTTAAATCCCCTCAGTGCATTTTTATGTTATGCTTTATGTCTACTGTACAACACGGTTTGTTTACCAAGATATTTAGGTTGCCTTTCAATATAATTTTTTTGTTATCAAATTTTTTCTTAAAAAATATCTACATGTTTTCTTGATAGAATTTAAAGTTCTTACGTTAGAAATAATTTAGTCACAAGTAATGCCAACAAATATTCAATGTGAAATATTTTAAGTAATTACTGTAGCCACCAAGCAATTGAATTTATTCCAATCTGTGACTGCGCTAAATTATGCAATCCTAACAGCTAACTGAAGTAAATTTATGTAACAAAGTTTTCAGCACTTAATAAATTCGATTAAAAACTCAACTTTTATTTGTGTTCGAACTAATTAACTAACTGCTAAAAAAATTTCTTTCAAACTCTTCAAAAGTAACACGTAACGCTTCTTCTCCGCCATAAAATATGCAATAAAAAACTTGCAAAAGTTTAACTAGATACGATTGTTTTAAAGATTATGCTGAATGCTCTGCACACGCATTGCTTTATTTTATTATCAGTTTTCTGAGTAAAAAATTGTTCTTTTTTTTTTGTGTCAACCTCTTTTTCTTTACTACTTGTTATTGTAGTTATTTAATTTGCTTTTGTGTATGTACTTTTTGATTTTACTTTCGCTCTAATTCCTTGTTAAGAACATTGAAGAGAGGTAATGAGCACGAAACGCTTTCATTGTAATTACTTTTTCAAATGAAGCTAAACAACTTTTGATGTGACTTTTTTTTCGCAAAAAATAAGGTTATTGAGATATTTTATTTAAAATCCTAAATTCAGATGTGAAAACTTAGGAGTCTACACAATTTTGAGGAATTTAAGTTTTATTCATAGATAGACTTCATTACTGTATTTTTTAAAAAAATTCTGTAGTACACTTATAGGGAACTAACTAGTTTAAACAAGACAGCATTTATTATTTATTTTGTCGTCTATGAACATTAAATAAAGAATATTATTAAGCCATCATTAGAGATACTGAGATATTTCACGAAAAACAGCCAGATTTGTGGAAAGTTAGCTCATGAATTTTGCACCACATCAAAGCACCATAGCATTAAGCCATCATTTTGCAATAGTTTTGACCAGAAGTTCAACGAATGTCATTAACTCTAAGCAGCTGATATGGCACCCTCTGACTTTTCTTATTCTCGAAGCTAAAATAAAAAGCGTTTTGAATCGGTTGATGTCATAAAAGCAAATTCGCTGAAGAAGCTGAATGTTTCCTATAAAAAATGTATAGAGCACAGGATCAAATGCTGGCTTGGCTGTAATGCAAGTGGCTACTTTGAAAGAGACAAAGCTTCATTTTATTGAAAAATTCTGGAACTTTTTTGCACAAAATATATGTATAACATTCAAAAGCTTACAGTCATAAATATGCTAAAAAAAAATCTTTAAATAAATTGTCTCATATTGTTTTTCAGCATTATTTTTTTAATATTTCTGTATTTAATCAGTGAAATGAATTCATTAACTAATTACATTAAGTCAAAAAAGTACTTATATGCTTTTACGAGTAAACGACTATTTTACCAAATATGCAAATTTCCCATGTGCGCAATGAACTGGCAGCAAATGCAATAAAAAGCACGTTTGTGGTTTTACGATAGTTGGCAATTAAAATTGAAATTCCATTATAGAACAGATACACGACCGGAAGGACAAACAACAATGAGACAAAAAAGGGAAAACATAAGAACGACTGAATATAACGCGTGACTTGTAAAGCACATAAAATTTAATGGCTATAATGAGCTGAAAGTTTCAGCAAGGCTAAGTTCATACTGAAAAGCAAAATAGTTAATGAATAAGCAATAATTGGTTTTTGCAAAATAAATTTTGCTATTCTTCTAACTGATTGCAAAATTTTAAAAGTTATTTTTTAAAGTGATTAAGATATCTCATGAAAACGTTATTGTAATTAAGAAATCTCATGAAACCTTATCAAAAATCACATGCAATTTTACAAAATGTATACTAATACATGCGATTGCATGTGAAATTTTTGTTTCTGTAAAACTATGAATGTTTTTGAAAATCTCATGAGAGATTAAAATACTTTCTATTTTAAAATTTCTACAGCCAATATATAACGAGTTTTTATGAATTTTTCCGTCAATGAAAGGAATACAATGCGATTTTAAAACCTTTAAAATTTTGTTTCCTCAAAGAACTTTCTGAACAATCATGAAATTTTTGAAAATCGCATGAGAGCTTTTAATGCTTTTTATCAAATTTTCTATTCTTCTTAAACTTCAACAACAACAAGTTTTAATGAACTCAATAAAAAAAAAAATTATATGAAAATTGCTATAAAAACTATTGAGAATCTAAAGTAATTTCTCAGAATTAGGTCATGACATTTTTATTTTCAGACAGTTGCACTCTTAAGGTAATGGCACCATTTTGAGAGTACAATTTATTATGAAAAACTTTCTCAATTAGTGCCGTTTGCTGACGGCATCAAACTGTAGCACCGCACTAATTTCTATGAAGAAATGATTACATCAGGCACTATATGGGCTACGGTGTCTTAATAATATTATTATTTTCAGACAGGAAGAAATTGCACAAGAATTTACAAAAATATGATGACATTTACAAAGTGTGATATGCGATTTCACGAAACTTTCAATAAGAAATAACTAGAGATTTTACAAACAAAATTCCATGAAAATTGTTGTTGAAAATCAGCTATAAACCAAACATATTCTCGCGTTTAGGTTACTATTTTTTTAATTTTATGTTTAACAAATATTCACAACAAATCTTTTAAAGCTGAATTTCAGCGTAGAAGAGTTTTAAATTAAAAATTATTTCATAAGAGATCTCATGAGAGTTTAAATAAAGGCATGTAATCTAAGAAAAACTTTTATGAGATAAACAAAATGGCATGCACTGTATACAGTTCGTAAATTTAAAAACTTTTTCATTAGAAATTTTATGTGTGTTATTGACACAAATGTTACAAAAAGTCTATGTTCTAGTAAAATAACATGATATAAAAAAATTATTTTAAATCTGTTTCGAAAATCCCTATTAAAATCTTAAAAAACCTTCCAGTAAATGAACCCATAACAGCAAAGTTATAAAATCGTTGAAAGAAGACACTTTGACTTAAAAAATAAATATGGCTCTTCGGTTTAAGTGAAATAGAGTTTTATATTAAAAAAGCTTAAAAGCAAGACACTTTACAAAAAGTTGCATGCGATTTTATATTTTTTCTTATAAAATAACACATTGGAAAATCAACATATTTTTTCACTTACTTTTAGAGATTATTCCCAAATTTCAGGTCGCATGTGAATTGATAATTTTTCTTATAAAAAACATTTTTTTTTAAATAATCTTTTAAGAAATATCTACGTGCTTAAAAACTTTTAAGGTTCAACATAATTATGCGAAATAAATATTTAAAGTCAAGAATTAAAAAATGTCTTACTCCAATACTTATAAAAAAAATATATATAGAATAAATAAATAAATATAATATCAAAAATATTTGTAATAACCAAAAAGTAGAAATTTCTTGATTTAATGTAATATACATTACGGAAAATCCTTGGAGATATTTTTGTTTACTCGACTAATGCTTCAACTTTTAGTTAATTGAATAGCTTTCAATGAAAATTTCAATCAAAGGCACCAATTTAACCCGATTGCATCAAAACCACTTTGTCTATTAAAGTTGACCTTTTAAGCTTTTTCGTTTTAATGACCAACCATTCAGCTAATAGCAAAAATGAAAAACCACAAAAGAGTGCGAAATAAAAAAAATAAAGTACATTGCTGCAAACAGTTTTAAATATTTGATGGTAGAACGTGAACATGAAATGGCATGACGTGTAAGAAAATATTTATCTACACAAACTAGCAAAAAAAGTTAAAAATAAACGCAAAAACAATTGCTTTGTTAATAATATTTTTGTAGTCACAACACTGTAGTTGTTGTTGCTGCAGTTATGGTAACCATTATTATAAATTCAAAACCACATCAAAGCCAAGTTGAAGCTAATTTTCAAGGATAACAATAGCAGGAGGTCATTTTTGCTTAAAATTGTAATTAATTTTTTTAGATAGATAAAAACATATGAATGAAATGAGAAGAGTTGTGAAAATTAAAAGGAATAGAAAAAAATGCAATACAAGTATCTTTGTTAAACAATTAAGTTTTTATTCATATATTTTTTTCACTGAGCTTTTTTCTGTTTGTAAGAATCGGTAGGTTAAAAAAGATGTTAACCAAAAACTTTTGATTTGAGTGAACCTGTTTTCATTTGAAGCAAAATAATATCTATAATATGAAAATCTATAAATCTATAATATGAAAAACCATAAATAAGTTTACAAAATTTTCTTTATTAAAGTAATTTATCACTTGCGGCCACATACGAATATCATAGCTTTAATGGAGCATTTAATCTTTAGGATAACATTCGTGTTAGATTGAAGCTAGCTCATATCTAACCTAAAATATTTGCAATCGAATTTAAAATAAAAAGCTTTTTGCAATCAAAACATTAATGTCGCTCATACGACATGTTGACTTGTAAATAATATTTAATTTCCACTGCACAATTTATGATATGCGAGGCACACCTTTATGCGCATATCCAATTTACTGCTTAACTGAAAAATTAATTAAATCCGAGGAGTACACAAGCATTCTTATAAATATCAGTAAAATAAATAAAATGCAAAGTAGCATTTCTGCCAATTTTCGCTAACGAGATCCGCTTTTGATGATTTATTGATGAAAAATGTTGTAACATTTAAAACTCTTTATGTACGAGCATATATTGCTCTATACGCTGTGGCTACATATGTGTCAATGTGTGCGTAAATGAAAATTTTTCTTTCAAGAGTCCTTGGCCTGTTATGTTCATAAGCATCAGTACGCTCATCAGTCGTCAGTATGTCAACCACTTGGTGTTGTTAATTATTTTGAGTATATGCTGCTGTAAGAGTGATATTACTGCTTGCTTGTATGTTGTAGCTGTAATTGCAATTTTTACTGCAATAAAATTTATTAAGTGGAAAAGTTTAATCCGCTTAATAATTGCACCAACAAAATTGCAAAGGCACTGAGCAGTAGTGCACGGCTGTTGCACAAATGTTTGTAGGTTTTTTTTTTTTGTTGCTTCAGTGAAAGCTGCATAGTGACATCTGAAAAGTATAAAAGTGCCATAAATATTTTGTATATTTCAGGAAATTATTTAAAGCTGTTTTTTTATAAATAAAATATTCATTCTACAAAGTCATGTAGTTTTAAATCATTTTTTATTTAGGACTCTCTGCTTCAAAAACAAAAAAATAAATAAAGCTACAAATATTAAATGAAAAATGTTTAAGCATTTCTGATATATTGCTACATATTTTAGTAACTTTAATTATTTAAAGTTGTTTTCTAGTTTGAATTTTTCAGGTATTCATAGATTTAAATCTAAGCTATTTAAAGACTGCATGCAATTTTAATTTTTAAGCTCTGTTCCATCAGCAGTACGGTCATCAGCTGCCTAAATGCAAATATTTTGCTGTTAAACAATTTGTGGCAAGCAAAATTGCCTATATATAGTAATTAGCTTAGAAGAAAATATATGAGCATATAGGGTGGATCTAAAACAAATTATAAGACCTTCGCCAAATTAAGTATTTTGCAGATTAACAACTTTTTTTAAAAGCATTCAAATAACAACTTTTTTCAACTCGCTGTTAATTGAAAGAAACTTCATTTCATTAATATTTCAAAATAAATTTCAGTTCTTTAATTTATCAGGTCGTATGAGCAACATTAATTCATGTTAGCATTTATGTTGTTCATACGTCATTATACATTGACAAGTCTAATCGCAAAGTATTTGTGTACATAAAAAATGTACTTTAAAACTTAAATTTTCTTACACAAAAAATAACATTTGATAGCTTTCGGCTTAAGCTGAAAAAAAAAAAACAGATTCTTCCTATTTTTAGTGAGAAACTGAATCTCTCGATTATTATGCCGGTTTACAGGCTTACCCATTGTACTTGCTTAAAAATGTTAAAAACGCTGTACACCCAATTATGTTTTACACGGTATTTTTTACACGTTTTTTATTTAACATGGTCTAGAAAAAAAATTGATTTCGTTTTAACTTCGATTCGCTTTTCTTCGATTTACCAAGATTGAAAAAATCGATTTGATTGAAAATTTAAAGAAAAATGTTTAAATTAACTTTAATCTTTTAGAAATTTAGTTAGATAATTGGGTTACAAAAGTTGAAGGATATGGAACTTATTCCCCTTTTTCTATGTACGTACACACATAGTTGATGTCATTTTCATACGTTTTTTTATACGGTCTGCTCTGAAACGTTTCTGCCGTGTAAAAACAGGATTGGTGTATGAAATTTTTTTTTAATTTTGACTTAAAGTATTTATAATTGGTTGCTTTCTTTTGGAGGTATCGCTTATTAGTTTTATGTATTTTTTATCAAAGAAATATATATATGTTTCTCGCATGGAGCTAAGAAGTCTTTACCAAACGAACGATGTCTCGGAAAGCAAACTTTTCATTGTTCAAGTCAAAGTTAAAATTTCTAAATTTATAAATTATTTTTTTTGTATAATCTTAGAAGATTTTCATACAAACTTATGCCTCAAAATAGTATTTTTAGTACATTGAGGCTAGTATATTTCTAACTTTTGACGTATGGGAATAAACTGACGTAGAAGTTTTGTTAAGCATACAAAAATCTATGGCGTCTACCTACCCATATAACATTTTTGTCATTGTTGATAATGATATTTTTCATATTCTTTGAGTTAAAGTTAATAATACGTCCTGTCGCTGTTGGTATTTGATACCAATTTATTTAAATTTTAGTGTCTTATCTTGTGAGTACTGTGTTAAGATAAGGTACCCAGCGCCAAATCGATGAAGTACTCTGATTTTTTATGTTTGAAAAGCTACACCCTTTGTGTTGTATGTTTCACAAATGAAATTGTTACTGTGATATTTTGTTTATTTGCTTGCTGGCTGCCTGCTTTGTATATGGAGCTGTATGCAGTCTGCTTGCTGGCTGTCTGCTTTGTACGTGGAGATGTAAGAGGTCTTGCCTGTTGGCTGCATGCTTTGTGTGTGGAGATGTAGGCAGCTCGCTAAGCTATACAGGCACTTAGTAAGCGATGTTTTAAGACAACCTGCCTTTCGCTTGTTACACATTGTAGGCAAGCAGCCTTCAAAGTGGCCATCCCTTTGTAAAAAGAATTTACAGTTGTGGCTGAGTTGTAAGCATTACTGCCTACAACGAGTATAACTATTCACCGATGTTGTGTATAACATATTTGCCGCTGGGTAATTTATTGACTGTTCTCTGTGAATAGTAAATTAAGTTCTTCAATGATACGTATTCAGGATATCTAAAGTGTTATTTGCTTGGTAATTTTTAATTATCATGATTAAGTTGGTTTAACTTGAAGCTGACTTAAACTTTTATTTAGGAATCGTTTAGGCCGTCACTATTGGAGACGCTGGTGATTGCATTGGCACAGCTCTCAATTGCAAAAATGTCTGCTTGACGTTTTAACAGTTGTTGTTCTTTATATAAAATCTTAGAGTGTCAAAGGATGCTTTTTTGGTAATTTTTATGTGCCAATATAGCTATAAAACCAAGGTCACTTGATATTTTACAAAGGTCGTATGAGATTTAATAAAAAAATATAAATATTTTGTAACTAAGATTAACATGACATGTAGCAAAAAGTTGTGTAAGATTTCATTTGATTGATTTGCTTGCAAATAACAACGTTAAATGCAATATGAGCGATGAGGGATTGAATGTTTTAAGTTAAAATTAATGCCATTTTTCATGCGATAGCTGTACGCAATAAAAATTAAGAAGATAATTTTTCTTAAGGCTTAAAAAAACAAAAAAAAAAAAAGCCATTTTTTATCTTTTTCACTATCAAACGGTATCTTTATATTTTTTTAACTTAAAAAACAAAATGTAACAAATCTAAAGATTCGGCTACGCATCATGCATAATTTTCTACCTTAATGTTGGGATATTCCCTAAGCGTTCAAAATGTGAATTTTATAAATAATCAACGCAAAAAAAAAAAACACCACAATAATAAAACTGTGGCACGTACTGAACAAAAATACAATGCAGAACGGTATTACCTACCGACTATTGCCCTTTGCTCCTACTGTGCTCTCTATAGAAAAGGTAAATATTTATTATGCATTCAATGTGAGCACTCATGCAAATATAAGTCAGAAATAAAACATTAACAAAAAAAAAAAAAGAAAAAACGAAATGTTAACTGGCCCTGTGAAATGGCATTTCCGTTTCCGTTTTACGAGTATTACTTTTATATAGTTTTTATTTTTTCTGAATTTTGTATAGGCTTATATGTATGTATGTGTGCTTAAGTTTTTGTATATAAATGCATGACATATATAAAATATTAAATAAAATTAAGGAATTGAAACGTAAAAATGTAGAGGATGGTTAAATAAAAATAACAGCTATGAGCAGACACCTTTGATAAAAAAAAGCAAAATCCGAAATTGGCAGTTTTGACATATTTGCAAATTAAATATTTATGTAGTTATTGACCTTATGTGATAAAGCAGACATCAATATTTTTGTATGAAAAAGAAAAAAAAAGTATAACTAATTTTTTGCAGTAAGCGGCAGAGCATAATATGTATAATAACAGAGCTTATAAGCTATCGTGCAATTTTCAGAATGACAAGGTAAATTCTTGGGACCATTACATGTCATATAAAAAAAAAACCAAAAAGTTATTGTTCTGAAACTTTGTATATAAGTAGCTCAAGTTGGAATAATTTGATCCTGTAAATTTAAAAACCCAAATCACATTAAACTGGTGTGACGGATGCTTACAAACTGTCAAAAAGTTGAAAATATTGATTTAACCTAAAACTTATAAATTTTCTAAGTAAATGAGCGGTTATAATAAAAGTTCGAAAAAATATTAAATTTGTAGCATTTTTTCCCTAGGTTAGGTTAGGGTGGCGGCTTTTTCAGAGTCTCACATAGACCACAGTGGTCCATAGTGTTACCACAAACTCTCTGCTAAAGTCTTATTAGTAAATTCTGGTCCTTTCATTGTGGTGCCTTTTGTTACAGCGAATCTTTTGATTTCACTCAAATGGACTTTAGTTAGTATTTTAACCTATAACTTGCCAAAGCAGGGCAAAAGCAAAAAAGGTGTTCTATGGTTTCCTCTTCATCGGGTTCATGACAGTTTCTACACAAGTTATTGGATACTGCGCCCAGCCTGAAAGCATGATGCCCAATGAGGCAGTGGCCCTGGTCAATAAACTGCATTCACTCCGAGTTAAGAATAACAAATATTTAGTGTCCTTTCTATGGAAACCGGGCCAAAAATGTTTGGTTACCTTGCTCGTGGAAGAGAAAGTCCACCTCGTATCCGCTACTGAGAGTAGTTCTCTGTCTTTTGATAAGTAGTAGTGTTGAAGAGGTACTGAAATTTTCATAAGTTCTGAATCCGACTGAGCACCCTGCTTTGCTAGTAAATCTGCCATTTCATTTCCTACAATTTTTTCCCTAAAATACGATAAAAATATTTTCAAAATTGTTTGGTTATATTTTAAGCCTTTTTTGGAGGTTTTAAATATTAAAATCAAAAGTTTCAAAAGACTTTTTTGATGTCTTTATTTCTTTAAAAGCTTCAACCTTCTATTTTTAAATGCTTTGTGTCGATGTAGCCGCTAGTGAGCTCCAAAGGTCAAAAATCACCACTGTCGCATATTTTTCTATGAAATTCATTGAAACATTTGAAGAAACATTGCATAAATGGTATCAATGGGTATCAATAATTTCGATTAATTTGGGAATCTGAATATCTCCAGCAGAAAGTTTCTTTGATTTACAGTAGATAGGCACCATTTTTTATATTTTCTTTTTTATTGCTTAAGCCAACGCACTAGGGTTGCCTCCTCCAAATGTAATGAACAGTAACAGTAGAAATATCAGGGGAAAGTGAAAAAGATGTAATAAGTAGTAGATATCAAAGAACATTTTTCATGAATTTACCGAAGTTACAAAAAACATTTCAAAGGATATAGTCTCATAATTGTGTAGCCAAAAATAGAACAATCTTACAATATTCTACAGAGCAACAGAAAAGGGATGGGTCTAATGGAATATCAGGGTATTGCTAAAGAATTCCCGAGCTGATTTCTATTTCGCTAGAGCATAATATCTATATAACAATGTTATACGCCTTACATTATAGGGGTGCTGAAGTGAGCTAAAAGTGAAGATTATAATCATATCCTCTAATAGTTTCATTACACATCATTAAACTCTATCTAGCAGCTCCAAAACATATTCGTAGCACCTACTTTAATATGCTCCAGTTTAGCTGTAACATAGGAAAATACACAGTTCAAAGGTCAGATATGGTGAAACATTTCTCACAACGTTTTAATTAACCTAGACACTTGGCTACTTCTTTTGACACTCCGAACAATTGATATGTTCACCTTAAATCCGGTTGAATCAATGTGCTTAAATCATCAAAAGTTGCTAATCTTTTAATGCCTTTGCCGTTCATATTAAAAGTTGTAGATGAATAATCCATCAGCTTGTGCGACAAAAGACAGCAATTAGTCTTGCTAGCATTAAAGTCAACCCCACTCAGGAATTGGTTTTGGGTCATTGAGATCATGTCATTCAAATTGCGGTTTCTTAAGCTGTTTTTACAGAGCTTGGATACTTTCAAAAGCACCTTTTAATAGAGAATCGGCCATGGTCATAAACGGAGAAATTAACTTCCTTGTTTGGCTTTTGACATTTCGAAATCATGAATCAAATTTTTTAACATTTGACAAAATTTTATGGCGGGTGCCACATTATGTGCCCATAGTACAGGTAGATTATGAAATGAGGTGGTGCACAAGAACACAAAATTATATTACCTGATTACGGTTAGGGTAGCTGTTGCTGTATACACGACGTAGTTCAGAGTTCGCATACATTATTTCCTAATAAAATTCGTAATTGACCTGATTTGTTTGAAATTTAAGCTCCATACAAAAAGCCTCTTTGCCACTAAAATTGCAATATCTTTACAACCGTAAAAGCTATGGCTTATGTTTTAAGCATTTTAGAATTTGTATTAAATAGGCAATTTTTTAACAAGTTGGCCATTTAGGTTGTCATACATTTTTTTAAAACCACACCAGCTTAAAGTTTGAAAAAATAGGGAGCAAAACGGAAGTTTTAAGTTCAACAAGTTGTATCTAGGGTATAATTTTAAATCACATATGATAGCATAACTATTTAAAAATATTATGCAAAAAAATGGATCAAAAATACTTTCATTTATGGCTGTGGTACGAAAGTGACTGACCAAAGGTCGCATTATTTCGAAAATATGAAAAAGGCCCATTTTCTCGAAAACGGTGCGATTTTTACTGAACATGATTTGACTTTTTCTGACCCGCCTTGAAGTCGCCCATCTTCTGTTAGAAGATTATCCTCTATTTATGGGACACCCTGTATATTTAGAAAAAGACATCGAAAGCGTATGAAATTTGGTACATAAGTTCATATGAACCCAAGAATTAGACCTATTGATTTTTTTTTTGGCATTCGCCCAAAAATACGCCCAAGAATTCGACCTATTGAATTTTTTTTGGCATACGCCCAAAAATACGCCCACCTCCCATATGGCCCACAATAGTAAAAACTCAATAACACATAGGTCTTATATATAAGCTAAGGAGAAAAAATTCACGCAGTGATGCATTGCCTGTTCCAATACATCCATTATTACATGACAAGATTTAACTCAAAAAAATTTTAAAAAATATTCTGAAAAATAGATCAAAAAATGTTTAAAAATGTATACAAATTAATTATTACAAATTTTCGATTAACAAAGAATAAATAATTTAATTTCAAAACATATTTATTTCAATGTCTTTTTTTTCCAAAAATAAGAAAAATATATCAAAAAAAAGGGTCAAAAATTGACTAAATTTCAATCGCGAATGTCTCGGGACTTTGATCTGATTGGGAAAAACTGAGTATGCCACTTCATTCTGCCACCGAAAAATAAGTTGACATGTCTCGGCGTCTCTGTGTGTCTTTTCAAAAGTTGGAGAGTTACCTAGAGTCTTATTTGTAAATTAAATGTTACCTATACGTCCCATAGTCTTAAGCTGTACAGTTTTTAATATTTAACTGAAAAATGTTCGCTCTGCTTTTATTACCTTCTTAAAACTGTTTATCATGCAATTCACGAATTATTATTTCAATCAAAATCATAATAATAAATGCAACAATTTGCCCATTAAGTTAAATTTGACATTTTGTCCATTTAAATTACTATTCATATGCATGCCATCCACCAGAGTTGCTTACCTGCCATTTAAGTACTACCGTTTAGCCTATCATTAAACAATTTCAATAATCATTTTTGTATTTATTTTTTTCATTTATTTATTTTGACTACATATTTTACTTACATTTATCATTTACATGCCAAGCATGCAAAATAGCTGACATAATATGAAAGGCACATAGTAAGTTGCCTTATCTGCTTACGTTTCTAGTTAGCTACGTGCTTACAATTTCATTGCCTACATTTAGGCAAACAGTCATTGATTGCGCACACAATTGTCATTTTAATATATGTGGATGTTAGTGAAATCATTTTGTATTTTTCTATAGGGAGCGAATCACTTAAAGCACAATATAATACGGATATTTCCGTTCATTTTTATTGTGCTCACAGAACTGGGGGACTTACTCCTGCTTGCTGTCCTCCACATTTTCTCCTACTAACAGCTCAACAAATTTGAATTGAATTGTAGAATTGCGCAATATTTCATGTTTGTTTTGGTCTTAAATTTATTATTGTGGCCGCAGTGCTTGTGATATTTTTAGTTGTTTCAGATAATTTGTAACAGCAATTTATGTGTTTATTTGTAAGTATTTTTATTTTATTATAGCTTAGCTACTTTTTTCGTTTACTCAACGTTATTTTTGATTACTAACGATTCTAATTGACTTACTTGAGCTTATATTAAATTATTATATTTGAAACCTTTGAAACGATGCGGTGCAGTAAATTTATAAGTCCAACATAATTGGTTTCGTGAAAAAACAAGATAATTCTATATAATTTTTATCAAAATTGTTCAAAAATACACAGCACAATAACTCGGTATTTTCTTACCTTAAGTTTCCATGCTGCTGCATAAATAAGTAGTAGACGTACCACTCCTTGCCTGAATTATCTTCCAATTTCAGCTGTTTATTTCTTTTACTTTGCTTTTAATTTTTGATCTTAAATTTGTTACGAATTTGAAATCATAAGCACTCATTTAAATTAAAATAAAAAAAAAACAAATTTCTTAACTTCAGCATAATCTAAATATTTTAAACTTTTTTCGCCGTTCTTTTTTTTTGTCACATTATTAATTGAAAAAAAAAGTTACTGCGCTAGCGAAATCATCATAATCAAATTGTTATGTTCACAGCAGCCTTAATGCTGCAGCAATCAACGTCAAAGTCAAAGTTTAACAAGCTATATAATTTGCAGCACTCCTAAAAATATACCACAAAATTATACAAGCAAAAGAAGAATAAAGAAAAAACCTTTGCAAATATGTAGCTTATGCAATAGCAATTTTTGTAATTGGGACTATTATGGCATATTTATATTGCCGCTTACAATTTGTGACTACATTTAGATGTATGTCTGCGTGCGACTAGATATTATTACAAAGCTTTGACATAAAGCTAACTTATCTGCATTTTTATTACAATAGGTATTGTGTAATGAGCACAAATTTTTTGTGGCATTTAATTGGCCACTTAACATTAATTGGCTGCATTATGCAATAAGAATAAAATTTCTTAGTACAAGTAACAATGATTGCTATTTGAAATTAATATAAAATTTAAACGTTAACACAACTTATTACTTTATTTGCAATTTAAAAACGCAAAGCCTGTAATGCCAAGTTGATTTTGTTGCTTTAACACTTGCCACTGTAAAAGCATATTAATAAGTATTGCCTACCTTAAGGCTGCATTGCATGTCTATATATGTATGCATTGCAGCATTAGTGTTAATATATTTACAATGCAAACATTGCTGAAATAACATTAAATTTTGAGATTGTTAAATTTACATTAAACTTCTAACTAAATTACATAATTACTATGCCGAAAATAAGTTGAGGCAAATTGCTGGAAAATATGCAATGAATATTTCTCAAATTCATTTCGTGTTTTCAGTGATGATAGACAAATTTCTATTGCTTGCATTGCATATTTGCAAGCAGTTACTTTTTATCTTTTGAAAAAACAAATATTTACATTTCACTTATTTTTATTTTCATTTTTGTCTCTTTCTAGGTAAGTAATCCCAATGAATTTTCGCCACTTACACAACTTTTTAAAGATTTCTGTGTGCTAGCTTATGTAAGTAAAAAACTTTATTGAATTTAAAAACAAAAAATTTCAGTGCTGTTGCGCTTAGCAAAAGCATTTAGCAAACAGAACAGCAAAAATAAATATTAAATTATCATTCTTAAGTTTTAACTGTTAAGTAATTGCATCTATTGGGAATTAAGACTCTATAATTTATGTCAAAAAATAAAAAAAAATTTTTAAAAACTACAAAAATCATGGACTTATCAAAAAAAAAAAAAAAAAAATATCGCTTATCCGAACCAAATTCAATTCTTTTTATAAATTTTTAAATTGACATTGCTCATAAAAGCTGTGGTTTTATTGGATATTTTGCATTCAACAAAATAAACTTTGTTAGGTAAATCATTAAAGCTATGGTAAGAAATACCTAAAATTTGCTTAGCATTTTTCTGATAAGTTTTTTTGCTAGAAGTTGATTAGTCACTCTACTGAAATGAATGTGCTTTGATATGTTTTAAATTTTTAAAGTGTAAGCAACTTCACTGAGAAAAATGTTTCGTTAAAATAAATATGATGCATCATTCAATGTGCAAAAGTTCACAATGAATTGGAAGCATGCTCAGAATAAGTTCGAAAAATGATTTTTTCCAAACACATGTAATATGAAAATGAACGGAAATGTAGTATTGAACATGAAATGGGCCAGTATATATACACCGAACTCTCAAAAAAAATTTCGGAATATTGTACGTGAAAAGAGTCACTATCTCCTCCTCCGATCCCTTTAAAGAAA
The DNA here is from genome assembly GCA_949775025.1 of Tricholauxania praeusta. NCBI lineage: Eukaryota > Metazoa > Arthropoda > Insecta > Diptera > Lauxaniidae > Tricholauxania > Tricholauxania praeusta. The sequence goes on along the minus strand of OX459030.1, from coordinate 126,148,936 downwards.
TTTTGAATAGGTTGAAAAAATAAATTTCAAGAAAGTTGATTTTTGCGACTGATTATTTTTATTATAATTAAACATTATGAACTTACAGTCATTTTAGCAAAGACCAATATTGTAAATTTTTACTTATTTGATCATTGCTATTTTTTATTCAACAAACATGACAAAGATAACAAATGGAACAATTTAACCTGGTAATTGGTGACATATGTTTCGGCTATTACCACATAGCCTCATCAGACCAGTTTTTGGTTAATGTTGTACATGGAGTCGATCCCCTGACCGTACATGCATTTCAATTGCATATCTGTCGACGGCCGCTCTAACAACTGAGCTACTGAGGAACTGACCTTGAACTGTACAAATTGCGTATATCCATTTATTATCTCTTGTCACTTTCTCGCTTGTTGTCATAGCTGCTAAGCCATTGGCTTAGAGACTTGCTATGATTTTATTTTTCGAAAATTGTGGTGTTGCCATCCACATATTTTTGAAATTGGCGTGTTCTCCGTATGGAGCAGGAGACGCCCATAAAATTACGTGAGTCGAAATAGGGGGGGGGGAGGGGGTTCGGAAAAATCACCAAATCTCACCAAGGTCAATAAAAATCTAACATCAACTTTTTAATGAAGAGACTATACATTATTATAGCAGATTACATTTTAAAATTATAAGGCAAGTCCCACGGGAGAGAGGCGGGTGGGTCCCGTCAGAGCTCACCAAATTGAACATTATTTTTACAACTATTTTTATATCATCAATTGTTTGAAAAATTTCGCCAATTGATGAGAAGGCTTTGAAAAAAATATGCATTTGTCATACCCAACGCTTAGTGGGAAATTGGGGCCATAAATACAAAAAAAAAATTAAGCTCTAGTGATTTTAAAAATTTATTACGACAATCCCTAAGGATTGGAAGGAAAAAACAAACTATTAAATAAGAGCCTTAAATTTTCTTTGGGTTTACTACTACAGTGAGCTCAAAATTGAACTTTGAACACCACTTCTACTTCTAAAAAAAAAACAATTTTGTTTGCTTCTATCACTTTTTCAAAAATTTGAATGAAAAATGGAAAAAGTGATAAGTTCGCGAACATTAACAGCAAAAAAAAAAATGAATGTAGGAGACAGACTGACATACGTGGGATAGGATTTGACAGACTGACATACGTGGAATAGGATTCGATAGATTGACATATGTGGGACCTGATTTGACACGATAATATACTGATTGAATTTGACAGACTGATATACGTGGGATAGGATTTGACAGATGAAATGTACGAAGTAGGCATCACTGAAAAGAACGAACGAGACGCTATTATATTTGAAAACGGACAGACAAAACAGTCGTTGTGAGGAAGCTGTCGTGTTAAGTTAAAATAAATAAGTTAAGGTGTTATCTTTGGCCCGGCCGAAACTCACATACCCTACACTGCACTAAAAGTCGCTTTTAAATAAATGTTAAAAGACGTTGAAGAGGTTGAATAAGTCGAAAAAAATTTGAAATGTAAAAGATCGAAAGAAGTTGAAAAATGTTGAAATAGTTGTAAAAGACTGAAAAGGTCGAAAAAATATGGAAACCATTGAAGAAAGTTGAAAGAAATTCAAAATGTCGAAGATATGTCGAAATGAAGAAAAACGAAAGAGGTTGAAAAAGTCAAACGAATACATATGAGATATATTGGAAAAAGTTAAAAGATTGATAAAATCAAAAGAATATGGAAAATATTGAAAAAAATCGAATGAAAACTAAGATATTTGAATGTGCCACGCCCACTTCTCCAATTCAGCCTACTTTTGGGTTACTAAATCATATTCGTAATTGACATCTACATACCATATCTTAGAGGTTGTATAATTTGCTATATATGCCGTAATTAGACTTAGAATTTAGGGCGGTAACAAACCGTAATGTAATGTGGTCCGATTTTTATCAAGAAATAGCTTTTTATAAGCAACACTCTTTCACCAAATTTTAGTATGATTGATCACATATTGCCACTTAAGGTATTTTACTTGTATGGGGAGTGACACGCCCACTCGTGCTATTTCGCCCACTTATGATTCAGATATACCTCATAACAAGTAAACCACCTAAATTCAATTTCATACGAATTGCTGCAATAGTTCAATCAATAAAGCGATTGTGACTTTATGGTAATATAAGAGATGCCACGCCCACTACTGCAATCTCATCAATTCTCATTTAATTTCAAAGCCCATAGCAGCCGACACTTCTATGCCAAATTTTATGAAGATTACTCTCATAGCACACAATTTGTGAAACTAAAATATGTAACAAAATTATAAGAATGAAACAAAGAAAATAATTAAAGAAATAAATAGTTGTCTTTAGAGTGAATTTTATTAAATCCTACATGAATACCCTGGAATTTGTTAATTTTTTTAATGTACTATGTAAGAAAGTATGGTTACTAAAAAACATAGTTTCAGCGTTCGAATCTTTCAAATTTTAATTTTTTCCGTTTTCGCCGATTGTAGATTTTAGAGGACTCATTCACTCTTATGAAATGCTTTGATAAATTAAATTTTTATATTTTGTATTTAAATTAAACTGTTTTTTGAAAATTTAAGCCTTAAAAGTAATAATAGATTTCCTTACTTTTTTAAATAAGTATATAGGCCATTCCTTTAATAACTGCATTCTTTGTTTTTTGACGTTTTTCAACATTTTTTAGAACGAAATATCTCAAAAACTATAGTAGATAGGATTAAAAATCACTGAGTCATACTTTATAAAAAAAGTTAAAAAACATTTAAGTAATTTTGTTAAAACACTAATTTTTTTAATGAAGAAAGTTTTTCTCAAAATATTTTCAATATAACATCTTCCGTTTGTTTTTTTTTTTTAGTTTCTTATATTTTATTCCTCAATCAATCCTAAGAATGCTTGTGTCTTCATATTGAAATTACCGCCAAAAGTTTGGAATCTAAAATTTGTTTACTGATGACGCGCACCATGTTTTTTTGACATAAATTTTTTTTTTTTTTCATTTTTATTTTGTAATGTTATTTTCCCGAATTCCCGAAACAACTATGATTAAATGATATGTTATCCTATCTACGATAGTTTTTGAGATATTTCGTTTTAACCTAAAATGGTCACCGTTCCATACAAACCATACAAACATTATGTTTTGAGCAGTTTTTTCTTAAAAATTTTCTTGCAATAATTGCTAGGAAAAGGCGCAAACCATCACCTGCAAGGAGAATGGTCCTTTTTTTCCATTGACGGAAATCAGACAACCATAAGTAGCTTGCATTATCATTACTTTGGCTCTTATTTCTGTTCGTTGATTTCAGTAGCCTTATAAAAAAATTTCTCCGAACTTCATTTGTCACAAATTCGTAAAATATCAAAAATAAACACTTTTTTAATAAAAAATAAAAGCAAACGAAATATTAGGAAAACTCCAAAATACTAACAATCTTCTGCAATGAATTGCCAATGTAGCTCGAAACCAACGCAAATTGAGAGTGTGGAATGTGGCTTTGATCCATGTTCATTGAGCAGTATAGCTTGCAATAGTGTTGCCAGCGCACTAAGCGGCTTAGATCACCTCAATCAGAAGAAATTGAATAAAGGATTGTGCTTTACAGCGAAGGAACGCCGCCTTTTAAATATCGAAGGCCTATTGCCGCCAGCTGTGTATAGTGAAGAAACCCAAGTACAGCATGCTATGCTAATGCTTGATCGGCAATCAAATGATCTCAACAGATATATGTATCTGATAGATTTGTTGAGACGCAATGAAAAACTTTTCTATAAATTGTTCGTATCAGACATAAAGAAAATTATGCCTTTTGTGTACACGCCTACTGTTGGATTGGCATGTCAAAAATGGAGCTTAATTTATCAGCGATCAGTCGGCTTATATATCACCATCAAAGATAAGGGTCATATTTATGATGTACTACGAAATTGGCCAGAACCACATGTGCGTGTCGTTTGTGTAACCGATGGTGAACGTGTTTTGGGATTAGGTGACTTGGGTGTCAACGGCATGGCAATACCAGTGGGAAAACTGGCGCTCAATACTGCACTTGCTGGCATTAAGCCAGAGCACTGTCTGCCCATTTCGCTCGATTGTGGCACAAAAACTCTAGAAGTACGCAATGATCCGCTATACATTGGATTGCGACAAGATCGCGTTACCGGCGCTGAGTATGATGAATTCATTGAGGAGTTTATGCAGGCCGTTGTACGCTGCTATGGGCAAAATTGTCTAATACACTTTGAAGATTTTGGCAATTTGAATGCCTTTCGTTTGATTGAAAAATATCGACACACATATTGTGCATTCAATGACGATATACAAGGCACAGCAGCTGTCACCCTAGCTGGGCTGTTGGCGTCGCTAAGGATTAAAAAATGCAAGTTAAGCGATAATCAATATGTTTTCTATGGTGCTGGCGAAGCAGCCTTAGGCACAGCCGATCTCTTGGTATCCGGTATGAGAGGCGAAGGTCTTAAAATGGCTGATGCCAAAAGACGCATCTGGTTGGTAGATAGCAAAGGTTTGATTGTTAAGAATCGACCTGCTGGTGGCTTAACAACAAAAAAATTAGAATATGCTAAGGATCATGAACCAATTGACACATTGGCTGAGGTGGTAAAGACATGTAAACCCAGCGTATTAGTTGGTGTTTCAACCATAGGTGGTGCGTTTACACCTGAGATTTTAAGAGACATGGCAGCAAACAATGAGATCCCAATAGTTTTAGCCCTATCAAATCCAACAATTAAAGCCGAATGTACAGCTGAAGATGCATACACACATACTGAGGGTAGGGTGGTTTTTGCATCCGGCTCACCCTTTGCACCTGTCACATACAATGGTAGAACTTATAGGACGGGACAGTGCAATAATGCATATATTTATCCAGGTGTTTGTCTTGGTATCATTTATTCGGGTGCAATGACTATTTCAGATGAGATATTTATACAAGCTGCCGAGACGTTGGCGTCGCTAACCACAGCTGAGCACTTGGAGGAAAGAAGTGTATATCCGCCGCTATCTATGCTGCCATGTTGTTCACTAGAGATCGCAACCAGCGTTATGGAGCATGCATATAAAAAAGGTATAGCTACAATTTGGCCGGAACCAAAAGACAAACGCGCACATCTTAGATCACAAATGTATGATCTGCATTATGCGTCGGCCGTACCTGAGGAATGCTTGAATAGCTGTGTCATCAAGTATAAAAAGGAAAAAAAGGAAAGAAAGGAAAAGAATAAAGCGCTGGCAGCTGAAGTTTAATTGCTAAAACAATACCATTTAATATAGTTCATACTTTTTAAGCAAGTTTTCTTAAGAGATTTTTTTTTTAAATGAAATAACACTGCTAACGTGGTACAAATAAGTGCTGTATTTTCTCTCTGCTTTTTAATTTGTGTCATGCTATTATTTATATTTAAATTTATGACTTGTATTTACTTTAGTCAAACAAATTGCATTCAAAGGCACGTCCTGTGCATTCAACTCTGTATTTATTTCTATAACGAACACCAGACTCCCAACACAATTACTGAAACACTTCAATTGAATAAATATGCTGACCAGATGTACTTGTTTTTATATGAAAGCTATTGGGCTATTATTTGAGTAACTAACTGGTTAAAAAACTGGTTAATTAGTTGGTTAATTAATTGGTTGGGTAATTGGTTAATTAAGTGGATAACTATTTGGTTAAAAATATTGATTTGCTAAATAGCACTGAGTTACAAATGAGTGCATGAATTACGAAAGCTTTGGTCAAATAACTGGTTAAGAAACTGGTTAAGTGATTGGTTAATTAATTCGTTGGGTAATTAGTTGGTTACCTATTTGGTTAAAAATAATGATTTCCCAAATATCACTGAATTATAAATGTAGTAAAACTATATTTGGAAAACTATTAGTTAACTAGTTAATTAACTACCATTTTGTACTGCTTCTTATTTAACTACATTATATTCAGCCTGAATAATGAATAAAGTGAGGATTCAAGGCACATAAAACTTATTGGTAAACTAATTGGATAATTTAATCACGAAATAGTTAAGAACTTAATTTCATTACTACTACTAATGGTGTACTAAACGATTAATTACTTTTTGAAATACATTATTTGCTAACTAATTGGCTTACTAATCGGTAATATTATTTTTGATGTAACTTAATCAGGAAAATTGGAAAGAGCGAAAAACCTATAAAATAATAAAATAACAATAACAAATTACTTGCTTGTTTCTTGCTTCTTTTTTTCTTTTTTATAATGAAGTGAGCAAACAAATGCCAAAAAAAAAACATTTAACTGTATGCAATCAAAAAAAATAAGTATGCCATAATCTTTTTTAGAATAAACACGTTGTTTTAAAAAAGAAATTACTAAAATAGGTTCGGTATATTTTACGCCAAAGCGTTACAAACCATTTTCATATAAGCTATTTTATATAAATAGTATGGATAAGCTACTTGGCTTAAAGTTTTAAGCACAATAACTAAAAAAAACTGATATTTGTAGTAGCCAAACTCTGTTATTTTGAAGAATCAAATTAACATTTATCATGGAAATTTGTGGTTACTTAGCAGTTAGCTAATTGGTGAAATGAAATAATTATCAATTTAATATTGATTATGGAACTATTTAGATTTTGAATGATTATACTTATTATTTTTCTCTTAAACTAAAACATTAAAACATTTAATCTTTAACTCAAAAAAGTTCTGCTTTTTAAATCTTACTTACTTACTTTAAATCATTCTTTTTAAAAATTAAACAACTTCTTTATACATAAAAAAGAAAACCTCTGGTCAGCCTAAAAATGCAATACCAACAACTGTGCATTAGAATAAGAGCTCTTGTAGGATTTTCTTGCTTTGTATTGCTGATTATAATCAGCGCAAAAGTTGCTGCGTCTGTCTGCATTTTTAATTTTGTAATGGCGTCTACAGCAGTTGCCGCAATTCAACTAATGCAACAGCTGGAAAAAAAGCATTCAATACTAAGGGAAACTTCAGCAAAATCCAATGCGTCTTACAGCAAGTTAACGACAAAAGGATAAAACTTAATTTCAATGTTTTTTTTTTGTGATTGCAAATGATTTGATTCTAAGAAAAATTAAAGTTTGAGACAAGAAGACATGTAGTGCTAAATGCTGTAGTTATTCAATCAGCTTGCATTCATTAAAAATATAATATGCAAATCGTACTTGTTATTTCAAAAAAACATAAATAAATAAGATAAAAGCTACACATTGTCGTTCTTTCTAAGCTGCTTCTCGTAATCCTCAGCATTTCAACACAAAAAAAAAGAGTATATAAAAGGATAATGCATTTTGCATGCTTACTTTTAACTGCTTTTGTAGTTTTACAATTTTGTGCTTTCTTGCTAATGCTATTAAAATACTGCCAATATGTATATTTCACATTTTATGTGTTCAGTTAGTCATTCATGTGTGCGAATCTGTGTTGCTTAATTTAATATGTTTGTGTGCATTTGAATAGAAGTGTTACAAAGCAAACGTTTACGAATGAGTAACTCTAAGTTATTTGAAAAATGTTTAAATGTTTTACTCATTCATTTGAATTAGCATTATGGTAAATTTTAGAATTAAAAGAGATTTTACTTTACCACTAAGAATATGCTAAAATCACTCGCTTAAAGAACAATATAAATAAATTTTTTCAAACATGACGTATGAGTAACATTTTTTTGCATAAATAAGAAATTTACTTGATTTTTTAAGTTTTAGTTCCGATATTTGAAGCTCAAATATACGATACATTCTTGTGAATGTTGACATTTTTATCTCAAATAAAAATAATTTAGTAAGACTTACAATAACTTAAAAAAAATTGCAGAAAAAAATATTTTTTCGCTCAATAAAAGTTTTCTTCATATTCACGTATGAGTTGCAGCCCAGAAACTGTTTAACTTTGAACCCTTATACATTAAGTCCGATGTTACAAGGTATGTTAACGTCATATCAATTGCCTTCAATTAATAATACTATACAATAAGTTCAAATTGCATTTATGGCCGGCGAGCAGAAACGATGCAATTTATTTTTGACTTAACTTAAAATTAACTGTCTACTTGACGTATGAGCAATATTTCTTGATGAGAGTTGTTTTTGTAGTCATTTATATAATTTGATAAATCGTCTATACATTTTGCAAATATATATATCAAAGTGAAACAAACTGCATCTTGAGGTTTCCGATTTTGATGACTAACTTCAAGCGTACTAGCGATATTTTATATAAAAGATATTGCCATTAGATTTTGCAAATTAAGACGTTCACATATAGCCATTTCCACCAAAAATGTCATTTTAGCTGGCCTTGTTTTTAATTTTTGTTTTTTTTTTAGCACATTCTTCAACCATGGTTTTTCTTGAAGCTAAGACTATCTTGAATTAATATTCAAGGTTGAAAAATTAAAATTCAAGAACCCATTTTTTTTTAACTTAAATACAATTCTAACTATGTCGCCCTTTGAATTTTAATAGTTCCTCATTGAATATTAATTAAAGAAAGTCTTAACTTCAAGAAAAGACATGTTTGAAGAGTGTGCTCAAAAAAAGAAACCATGGCCGGGATGACAATTTCTTTTCTTTTTTTTTTTGAGCACACTCTTCAAATATGGTTTTTCTTAACAACAATTATCAGTTTCTTTCATGGCCACCAAAGAGAATTATATAAACATTAATTTAAATATTTAATTTTGTCGCTTTTCAATTTTAAAAAAAGTTAAATTTTCCAACAGAGTTCATAATTTCTTAATGAGCACAATTTGAAAACTTTAAAAGTTTTAGCTCATCATGACATATTAGCAAAAACTCAGACATTATCATCAGTCCTTAATAAATGTTCATAATTTTAAGCCAACGCAACACATGATGATGATGTTATAATAATTTTCTCAAGTTGAGCATAATCTGCAAGAAATAAGTGTATCATTCTAAAGCAAAAATTTACTTATTTTTCATTCAATTTTTAGATTTTTTAAAAATGTTTTTTTAACAATTTCAAGTGCTTAAAAACTATAGCTCATATACGAGTATACATATAATTTTATATCATACTTACTATGAACTCTAAGAGTTAATAATATCAGGCTTTCCAAAAATCATTAAATTCTGTTTGGTTTGTCTTAAGTTGCCCACCATAAAGTACGAGTAATTTGTCAGAAACCAGAATTAATAATCAGGTATTTGTGGCTTACCTATCAACTTCGATGTAACTATAGAAATCAATATCATCATAATTTATTGCTGCTAAGAATAATTTTCTATAGAAAAAAAGTTTTACTTGTGGCCTTTAAGGCAAAAAGTCTAAAATTTTGCAACAAATTTTAAGGAATTGTTTTTTTTTTCTTAATTTAATACTTAATACTTACATACATAATGTATAAAGTGAGTAATAAATTTAAGAAAACTGCAGCATATACTATATAAAAGTTAGCTTATATGTACAACTTATGAACATGCGACTATAAACGTAAAATTGTATATTAAAACGCATGCGAAACAGTTTTAAAATTTCAGCATTAAAAGTAAAATTTGAAATAAAAAACTTTCCCTGAATGGTAAAGTAGCGCAACGAAATGTGTGGAAATTAAAACTCATCAAAAAATTATACATTTTTTGTACGAGCTATAATCATACATTGATGCAAGTATGGTGTTCATGCCAAGTGAGCATAAAATTCATCAAACAAAAAACAAATTAAATTTTGCCATGAACACACATTAAAAATTAAATGTATATGTGCGTGCATAAAAATTTTATTGCTCCTAAAGTTATGCTACAAAAAATGTAGCTTTAGCAGAGCGCAGGTTGTATTAATGCAAGCTTTATAGTTTTTTTTTATTTATATAGTGATGTAGTAGCTACCAATCTTCTTTTATAAATATATAATTTTTCATAAAGATTTTTTAGAACAAGATTTTCTAACTAATATACAATTAAATTCAAAAAATTTCTTGCGCTTTAATTTTTTCCATCGAATTGCAATTACATTTTAAAATATTTCCATTCAAAAAGGCGCACCCAAAATGCCTGACCTTCGATTCCGCATAAAATACCATTAACAGCACTCTTGCTGATATCCTGCAACGGGTCAAGCATTAAATTTACCACGAAAACTGAACATTTTTTCTCTTCGATTTTCTATTTGCTTTGCTCTGTGTGCCATCAAACATGTCCAAATGTACAGTTTTTATTTATGTTCCTCTGTTACTAACTGTCGTACAATTTATTTTGAATGCAAAATCCTTGCAATCCTTTTTTAAAGTCGTATGTAGTGTCATTGCAAAGCTCTTGCATGTATAGTTAGTTCACACATGAGCGCCATTCTATGACCGTTGGATATGCCCATAAGAACTTTTGCGAGTGTGTATGTTTGTATGGGGTGTGTCTGTGTCTGCAACTCGTGTGTGTGTATCCGAGGCACATGTCTGCACGCAGCCTTTGTGGTCAAATTTATTGGCAATTTTGGGCAAAATGAAAAACAAAAAAATAAAAAAATAAAAATTACACACACAAAGACTTTCACATAGAAAACGCACAGATGCCAAGAGAAAAGATAAAATCAAATAAACGCCATTGGCAGCAGCAGCAGCAGCAATGAGAAGTGCTGATATTGGGCGTTGAAAATTGTGCAAAGAGTTAGGATGATGTAGTGCAGTTATAAGTGAAGTTTTAATGGGGACTTCAATTTCATACATATAGGGCTTTGCAAAATGAAACTCAACCAATTTTTTCTGTAGAGCTATGTACTATTGCAGCGTTGAGCAGTCTGCATTAAAAGAAACCAAATAAGAATCGTAGTTTTCGTTGTGGTTTCCTTCAGCAGAGATTACCCAATTTGTTGCTGCTTTATTTACTAGATTAACGTTGTTTGTATTCTATACATCTAGTTGTGTTTTAAGGATTTGAAGCATTCTTGTGGGACATTTTTTGCTTTAGCAACATCTGAGTTTCTGCTGCTTTGGTAAATGTCGTTGATGAGAAGCAAAACAAGCTTGGCGTTTGTAGCGCATGAAAAAATGTTATACATGCCATTAGAGATTTTTGAAGAAATTTTTGCAACTCTATATAAAGGAATTAAATTTTTATTTAATTTTCAATAAGAAAATAAAGCAGTAAGAAAAGAATCGTATACAAAATTTCAAAGGACATTGCTGTTTTGCATTAGAAACGACTAGCTGTCAGTGTGAGATTACTGCAAATATGCTTCAAAATAGCGCAATTTACACTTTTAGGTCAGCATACCTTAAAAACCTGACGTGCTTGAGAAATTCCTATACAAAATTTCGATACTGCACCCTAAGCTACAACAGAATAGGCCGATTTAGTTCCCTTTTCGCTTCTATGTGCCAGTCAGCATTGGAATAACAAAAGGAGATAAGAGGGGTCAAGATACAACACTGGATTAAACTATTTTTTAGGGGTTTTGTTAGCGCTAGGGCTCAGGCCCCCAGCTCAGGGGAGCCAAGATGACAACAGAAGTACCTTTTTTTTGGGTATTTCAAAAAGTACTTCGGCTTCAAATCAATTTTTAATTTTGTGAGATGCAGTGTAAGGCATCATTATTATTTTATGAATGAATGTTTTTTTTATTGCATTTTGAAGAAAAAAAAAGTTATTTTTTTTATTCTATATTGCATTAAGCTCATCTTTTACTAAGAATAATTATCTGTTAGATCTTCTTTAAAAAAGCACAAAAATACCTTGACTCTATATATGAATTGAAGTTCACCATAAGCCTAAGCTTCTCTCGCAAGTTTGTGTATTAATATATGTATTAAAGGGTTTTTCTGGAAAGCTTTAAGGTTTTTGTGAAAGACTTTAGTAACGCAGTGATTTTATTTCTTAAAAATTCTTTACTAATCTGATTATTTCTAAAGTTTACCTTCATGAAAGAAAAATATTAGCTCTATTGAATGCCAAACAAGTTAGCTTAATTAAACATTCCTAAAAAGAAAATATCAAGTTTTAGTTGAGTAACGCAGTTGACTTTTTCTTCGATGACTTCCATTATAAATTGTCTTAAATCACATAATTATCAACTAAAGTTCGCTGCAGATATGAGTATACTATAGAATACATTATAAGGATTCTGACTAAGTAATAAGAACTAAAAAAATGTTATCTTTTATAAATTTTTTTTTTAAAACTCACGTCGTTTTAGGCAATAAAAATAATACTGTCCCTTATATTGATAAATAAGTTTTATTTTCTATTCAAAAAAATTTAATGTCGCTCATACGTCATGTTGTACAAAATTATGTATTTTATATTTCAAAGAGTTATAACTTTTGTCCCCTTACTTAGCTTTTGATCTTTTGTTTGGTTTTATTGTTTAAGATGAGCTACAGGTCAGTAAAATACATACTTCAATTCGAATTGTTGATAATATTCAAATTTATATTACCAATATTTCGTATTTCATCGAAAGACATCATCTGGGACTAAATTTTTTTTAAATTTGCTGTAAAATGTTTAGTCTCTGATGATGTCTTTCGATGAAAATGAATTATTGGAAATATAAATTTGAATATTATCAACAATTTGAATTGAAGTATGTATTTACGGACCTGTAGCTCGTTATAACTTTTGTATAAAAATTTTAGGAAATTTATTTGGGAATTCAAAAGCTATATTGAAAGACCAGAAACTTGAGGCAATACCATGTTTCTTAAAGAATATTACCTTTCAAGGGAGCAATTGCAAAAACAAATTTTCGGCGTTGAACCTACCCTAATGCTTCAAAACCTACAAAGAGTAATCTTTTTTTATCATCATCAGTGACCATAGTAACTTTACCCCAAGCAACTTTTGCAATTGCAAAGTTTTTATATTCCCCCACGTACTATGTTGAACTTTGTTCGTTAAATTTCACCCACATGAGGCATTGATAGATATTACAAGCGCGTTACCACAGTAACCAAACCATGACCTGAAAATGCGCCTAAATACAATGGCAGTAACCGCTACACATATTGCGCTGATGGTTTTGTTTTACAATTTGGTATTTTTACTGCGCTTTTTTGTGCTGAGTTTTTTCCCATTTTAATGGAGTTCATTAACTTTGTCGGCGTTATAACCAACAAAAACGACCACATTTTCGCTACAATTATCGAGTATTGCGCTGGTTGTTGTAGCGGTGGCTGCAACATATACACCGACACATATGCATGTATGTGTGGATTTGTGCATGTTGTTAGACAGTCATGTATATGTGTTTTTGTAAATGTTTGTAATTTGCCATTTTTACGAGTTTTTTTCTCTAAATTGTTTTAACCATGAATAGTGAATGGCGCACAACGAACGTACAATTTACGTATACATTTCGTGACAGCATTACATTACCACACACTAATGAAGGATTCTTGTTCAAGGATATTTATCGGTCGATTGGCATTAGTTGGCGGTGGTGGCGACGGATAGACAACGCATCATCGTTAGTTGTGTCAGTTGATTAGCATTAAATTAAAGCTTTAGTACGTTACATGGGTTTTGTTAGTCCTTTATTTCTTGGTAATAACCTGCAAAGCTTATGGTAGCAGAAACGTGTTAGTTGTAAAATGATGCTTTCAAGGATTAGAGCATAGAAAAAAGAAGCGGCTTATAAGGTTGGTATAAAACAAGAGACAGTATTGAAATAAGTGAGGTATTAAAAATACCACAGTATCTTAAACAAATTGTGCTGCGTATCGAAATAAATAGAATAAATGCTTCCATTCTCAGTACCTAAGTAAGTCAGCTAGGATTAACTGCCACTCGAAACTTATCTAACCAATTTTGGTTTGCCAAAATATTAACTGGCCAACAAAGTGATATTGCCCGCAAGTGCTCAACAAAAATACCAAGAATTTCAATAAGAATTTGAAATTAACGCGTAACATTTTTGGTCTAACCAAGGATTTCTTTCAAACTTTATCTTATTTTCTATTACTATAGTTACAAATCTTTCCACAATTTGTTTAACAAAATTTTTCAGCCAAATGTCAATATTTTTCGTGTCAACTAATCTCACATTTTATATTTGTTCTCTTTGACTACGCTTCGTTGATTTAACTCATACAGTAAACTTGAGCCCATTTCCTTTATTTCACAGTTAGCCAGCTTCCATTCTCACATCCTGTGGGTTAATTTATATGCTACTGCTGTTGTCGTCGCAACTCTTGTTAGTGTCCAGCGAGGCACAACGAACGAGGTTAGCGGAAACTTACAAAGCTAACGAAGCAACTTAAGGATTTTTGGCAGCATAAGGACTTTTGTTGTTAACTTTTGCGTGACTTCTTGTGGTGCGGCCTCAAATGAGTTCAATGTTTGCTTTTGCTAGCAACTACTACCCCTAACTTGTTGTTGCACTCTCTTTGCCCATTTCTCAAAACTTTTTATCACAATTTGTTTTTGCTTTCCGTTGTTTCATCTTGTTTATTTATTATTACTATTTTTTTTGTTTTTTTCTTGTTTCAATGACTGTGTTAAAACAACAGCTGCGTATGATTTAATTGCCTGTAACCAACTTTCCGTGCTTAACTTGTTTTTAATATTTTTCAGTTAACGAGTTTCTGCAGTTCTCTTATGAGCTGAACAGAAAAGATGAGTTAGTGTGCTATAGAGTAGAGTGAAATAAGTCAATTTGAAAACTGTTTTTTATCTTGCTTAGGAAATTTCAATGAGGATGCAAATTTTCTAATGAAAGTTCAAAAAAGTTCTGCCGAAGCATGAGACAAAATTCCTATGAAATTCGTCTGAAAAATTGCTTTGAAGAAATATGAATTATCAAAAAATCTGGTAGTTTATTTTATCCAATTAAATTTGTCCCAAATTTTTGTCAAAAACTTCTGCGAATATCATTGACTTAGTCACGCATTCTCCAGATATAGCCATGTGCAACTTTTCCATGCTCCGTAAACTGATTTTACACTTCGTTGAAGACCAATAAAAACCATAAGTCGAAGTTTCCAGAAGGAATCATACTAAAACTAAGTTTTCAGAAAAATAAACTACTCTAGTTAAAACTTTTAGTAAGGAGCCGATGAACATTTAAAGTATACGATTTTATCAAGAGTAAACTGAAGTTGCAAAAAAAAATTATATTAAGGTTTATCGCGTCTTCCTTTGATATATTGTATTAAAAGCATAGTAAAGATAACGAAAATATGAAAGGCAGACGTGTAGGTGTCTGCTTTATATAGATATACCCTTCATAATATGCAGCTAAAGTGGTCGAAAACGTCTGCCATCGAAAAAGCAATGCTGGGATCGTCTGCCTTTTCTATGCAGCAATAACTAAGTGACTAAAGTTGTTTTTTTCGTTTCTTATAATATAATCCTTATAATAATCATTATCTGCCGGACAATAAATTCGCTTTAGTTAGTATGTATTATAAAATTTTGAAAATAAGCTTAAGTATTCTTAGGCGCAGCAACAACAAAAACGTCTGCCTCTTGTATTAATCTGTTTTTTGTGTGTAGGGACATTTTTTAATATAAAAGGCTGACGCGATAAAATTGTTTACGGTACCTTTTTTTCTACGGATTCAACGAGCTCTCAATGAATAATATTCAGCTTAAGTGATCGAAAACGTCTGTCTTCGAAATAGGAACGCTAGGATTGTCTGAATTCTCTATGCAGCAGTAACTAAGTGTCAGAAGTTGTTATTCCCGTTTCTTATAATAATCATAATCTGCCAGACGATAAATTTGCTTAAGTAAGTGTATATTGTACAATTTTGCATACTCCTACGCGTAGCAAGAACAAAAACATCTGCCCCTTGCATCAATCTGTTCTTGTGTATAGACAAATTTTTTAATAAAAAAGGCAGACGCGTTAAAATTGTTTATGATACATTTTTTGTCTACGGATTCAAAACGCCCTCAATTAATGACGCAGATTTTATTATTTATATAACTAAAGACTTTCTGATTTTCGACCTCTGCCGCTCAATAAAATCATACAGAAATTTAGATTGGCGACTCTCTCTCTAAAAGGTTGTTAGTGACGTATATTTGCATATCTAAGCCATACATTTTTTTCAAAAATATTATAATACTTCATTTATTTATCGAAAAAGTTTTCTATCGAAATATAAAATTCATAACTACATCTTTTATTAAGTAATATTTTCAATTTATTTTCAAAACTCTTTTCATGTAAATATAATATCCTGTCAATTTCACACTCTACAGAAAAAAAAGGAAATAAATTATTATATAATATCATAGATAAAAAGCATTCTTTTGTACTTTTCATATGTGTATTTTTATCAGCATTTTTTTTTTTTCTAAAAATAACTAGAAAGAAAAAAAAAATTGTTACAGGACTTGTGTGCTGATTCGATTTTCCACAAATGAATGAACTTTGAAAAAAGGACATAAAATCGTTGTCTAGGAAGTGAAATACCAACAAAACTGGTACATAATTTGTATGGTGATATTGACAGGTTCCATGAAGGAAATAATAAATCAAATAGAGTCATACAATAATACGCACACACACACACTGATATTTCTCAATACAAATACATACGTAACCACGTATTGTGTGTTTTGTCAGACATATCAGTTTTGAATGCTTCTCAATTGTATGCTGCTTTTCAATTGAATGCAATTGAATTGAATTCAAATCAATTGTATTTCGTTGTTACTTTATTTGTTGTTGTTTTTAGTAACATACAATTCAACATTTTACAATGGTTAACCACTTATGTATATATGGCAAGTAATAGCATAATCGATGAAGTTTTTGGAAGAAATCCACTTATTTTGAGCAGCCATCAATTCGCTTAATGTCCTTGTTGCACACATAACACACACACATTGTGTCAATAAAATATTTGAAAAAATGTAAGAAAAAATTGTTTTTAAACAATCGTCAACATGTCGTATGAGTAACATGCTATGTGAAACAAATCTTTAGACATTTGAATTATTATAGCTTTGCTTCGATGAAATTTTAAACTTTCTTACGTTGTTATTCTTATTTATATTTGAGTACTTGACAAAAATTTCTGAGTTTCACTTATGGCTGCTTAAGGAAAATGGGGCCAGTTTGCAAAATAAGTGAGACCTATGTGAATTTTTCAAATTTTGGTTCAAAAAATGTAAATAAAATTGTTCAAAGTATTTTTGTCATTTTTCGTTAAATTAAAAAGCAATAAGCAGTCAACAAGGACATGTAGCAAAAGTAGCGAAAATAAGAAGATCAAAATAGCACAGAAAATACAGAACTAAATAATAAGACGACAGAAACTTACAAAAAAATTAAAGGAATAAATGAAAAATTTTGCAAAATGCCGTACAGTCAAGTGGACTTATCAAAATGTCTTTAATGTCAGAGAAATTACATTGAGTTCAATTTAAAAATGGAATGTAACAGCGCACTGCTATTTTCATACTCTTTCATGTTCACCTCATGAGAATAGTACCCCAAATCTGTTGAGCAAAAAAAGTGGCAACAGGTGCACTGCATTTATTTATATTTGTAGAGTGGTGATTTTCCATGAATGTTGAGCGTACCTTACACTGAGGAGGAGTCATCGTATAAAACGGCACTGCTAGCGCCCATGACCCGGATATGGGTGTTGTTGGCGTGGGACATAACTGCAAGCTATGACATAGAATAATAAAAGCATAACAAACGGAAGTTAATAAGTAGCAGAAAATTCTTATTAAGAAAATAAACATCAGGAAAATTAGAGGTTTTTCATCATGTTGCGCGTGTAATTTCTTTTTATATTATCAAAGGACATTTTAATAACTCAAGTAGCTTAATGATAAAATAATATAATAAGCGCTATATAATGCAGGTAGAAAATAAATGAGAAAATAATTTTATTAACAGTCATTTTCCAAGCAGTTGCGCGTTATTTCATATGATCTGTCGCGAATCAGGAAATCCGTTGTGGGGAAGTATAAGTTAGAAAAACCGATGTAGCTGAGTATTATCTAAGTTGGCTATAGCTTCAAGTGAAATAAAATTCGTTATTGTATAGCTCACAAAATGAGTTCAGTTCAAACTTTTTCACAAGACCCAAAAGGAAACTTTTTTCAAGGACTCGCGGGAGACCTTTTATTCAGACCATTTGTTCAGCTATTTTTATATAAAATTTACTTGTCATTGGGGCTTCAGCCACTTTAGTCACCCCCTGGATTCATTACAGCATACGATTTTTATTTTAACTAATTTTTATACTAAAACTTTATATAACGAGCGCTTAACTAAAACTTTAGAATTTCAATAAAAAGTCTAAACTTTTCTTCTTAAGTTTCTCAAAGTGCTGGCTGACTCTTTTAAGTTCACGCCCCAAGAACTATATGAATTTTGTTTCTTCTTATCGAAAATTTTATTTGCTTCACTACACATTTGCACGTAGTTCTTAATATTGGCACTCTATATATATTCACTCGCATACATACAGGAAAAAGAAACAATCATGGAACGGAAACAGAGCACGAAAACAGGAAGTGTCAACTGAGGCATACACAAATGCAAGAAAAGATATCAAACTAAATGCTCTGTCATAAAACTAAGACTACAAAATTGAGTTTCATTTATGATTAGCAAAAAAAAATAATGATTATCCTTGAATGCCTAGTCACTGAAGTGTTCTACGTTATAACTTTTTGCCATTTTTATCAGCAATCATGTCGGTTGCAGCAAACTTCACTGCTGTGAGTGTATCCCTGTTGCTAATGATAATATTGGTTTGACTTTGATGTTGATGATAATTTTTCAAATTAATACAAATGAAGTGGAGACTAGATAGATTTCAATAATAAATAATAAGGGTTCGTTACTGTTAATTTGAATGCAAAAGGAAGGATGATTTCTTTAATCAAAAATTCATAATAAATATTTTATGGCATTATCATACTTCATTAGCTGTATACTTGATACAAAGTGCTTTCTTTATATAAGGTTTTACTGAGAAAAGTGTGTTAGACTGTTGTAAAACATTTTCTTTTATTTTTTTTTTTTTCATGTAGAAAATGTTGTACAAGGAAATATAATGAAATTCTTAGTTGGAAAAACAGAAAAAAGATTAAAAATGAACTGTTTAATTAAAATTAAATTGAATTCTTATACAAAATTAGACGGTTCATCATTCTTGAAACTTTACTTAAAGTTTTATTACTTCTTAAAAACGATAGAAATTATTTTAATATATTTTAAGTCATATACAGCTGCTGACAACTAATTGGAAACGAAATCATTCCATGTGTTATTGGTAGTTTTTCTCATTTTTTTTTCTATGTGTACCAGAAAATTTATACATAATATAAATGTGGAATATATAAGCTTAATAAAAAGTACATAATTGGACTTAAGTTCATAGCATAAAAAAGTTTTATGAGAGATTTTCAACTCAAACCTCAAATTTGAATGAGTCAACTAAATGGAAACAAAAAGATAATTTGCAAAAAATAAAAGAAAAACTTGATAAAAGATTCCAAAAACGATATTGTAACATTGTCATTGCTTCAAGGAACACTTTTTGAGCGAGTTTCCTTATTAGCATATCCTTAATCATGGGTAGTGTCCAAAAGTTGTACACCGGACATGCGTAAGTCAATTGTTGAGCTACAAAAGACGGCCATGAGATATCAGGCTATGGCAACATAGCGAAATTGTTGCGAAAAGATGATATTCAATGCACTTGATCATTTCGATAAGTATGACACAACAAAAAATGTTCCTCGCAAAAAAGGACCTCGTAAGACTTCTGGGTACAAGGATCGCCAGATTTTGCTCAAGGCAAAATTGAATCTTCGTAAGACTACTGCAGACATCCAACGTGAAATAATTGATCGAAACGATGCACAAATATCCAAACAAACTGTCCCTCGTCAATTGGTTAAGGCTAGACTCCATGGACGAATTTCACGGAAGGATCCATTGGTGACAGTTCAGCAGAGGAAAATCCGCATACAATTCGCTAAGACGCATGCCGGTTGTCCGTCCATTTAATGGAAGCATGTAGTCTGGAGCGATGAAACGAAGATCAACCGACTTGGCCTAAATGGTAGAAGATATATAAGACGTCCAAAGAGGATTACTTCCATATGATATGAATTTTAAAGTGAAAAGAGGCTGAAAAAAATGAACAACCCACAATATCTCGAAAATTGTACCATTCAAAAAATTTTCATTTTCATTTTCAAATTCAGCGGAAAAAAGTACATATGAAAAATAACCTCTCATTAAAGGAACTAAAAGAAAAACTTTTTTGTAACGATTAGATTCAACAAATTGTTGAGAATATGGGTGATTTGGATTCATTCATTCAATCGCTCTTAAAGTTTTTATTTTACAATCGATTTTCCACTGGTTGGCCTTAATTTCTGCGTCAAAGTATCAGTTCTACGTGCATTTATTTTTAAATTTATTTTTATTTTTTCGTGGGCTCAGAATCAGATGTACATAAAATTGGATGCTTACTCAATGAAGGGTGTATTTATACTTAAATGCTTGTCATTTTATAATCTTTAATTTTATACTAAAAACGATGAAGTTGGACATTTTTAGCTCAAGATATGATTTTTAAAGTGAAAGGATGTCGAAAAAATTAAAAAAAAACACAATATCTCGAAAACTATACCATTCAAAAATTTTCATACTCATTTTCGAATTCAGCAGGAAAAAATTCATAAGAAAAGTAATTTTTCATCAAAGGAACAAAGAGAAAAAATAATTTTGTAAACTAGTGTTATCACTTAACACGAGAACATAAAAAATGTTCTCTGTTAAATAATAACTTCTCTATAAGTATATCATTAAGTTTTGAATATTTTTTTTTTTCTGCAAAAAAGTTAACTTTTCTTATCACTTTTTCAAATATCCTTTAATTTCCTTTTAATATTGCATGCTAGTACCACTTTACTAGCGGAAAACTGGCTTAAATATGATAATTGTCTACTATTTTTCTGAATATCAAAAAAGTTAGGTTAGAGTTGTATTTCAAGCTACGGAAAACTAGTTATTTTAGTCAGATGTTAAGTATACGCTCTTCTAACCAAAACTATTACTTTTTATAAAAAAGATAACTCTAAACTTTTAACAGCTACTTACTATTAAACTATGGTTAAACTATATTTTTTGAAAACAAAAATTGAATATTTATAAGTTTTCATTTCATAATATTTGTTTTAACTATCCAACCGTAACTATTATATGTAACATACATATACAATATACATACATAATAAAACCACAATATTAGCACATAAGAATAGATTTCGACTAATGAGATATTTAAATTACAAAGAAAACCATGAAGTGCGGTTCAACTAAATATATTAATTAAATTACTTGTAAGAACACCCAGTTGGAATATTTGCTAAAAAAACCCATGTCAATTTTAAAATTTATAATGTAAAAAGACAAGGATCTTAAATACTGCAAAAAATTAGACTTAAAAGAATCAATGATGCAAAAAAAATTTTGGAGACTCTTGATTTTTATAGACGTATATCTTTATAAGTTCCTAATAAGCACCATGCATTTTGTTCGTGAGTGTTTTTGAAAGATATATGATGTTATTGACTAATGAAAAAAATATCACTAAGCGGCCTTCGCTTTCTCTAGCTCAAGGACTCTGGCGCGAGCTTTTCTGAATTGTTGTTTAATTTCTATTATTAACAGCTTAATTACACCTTTCTTTAACAAGTCTGCAATAGAATTTTCCTTTTTTAACAACTCAAAGTATGCAATGGAATTTATGTTTTCTTCTTACATTTGTTTTATTTCATTTTAATCTTTCTCTTTCATTATACGCAAATTTTCTGCCCCGGAAAAATACTTAATTTGATAGAAAGGTCGTAGTTCTTGAAAAACTCTACCCAAGGCGCTCACATACATTTTATCGTGGATCCAATCATTTCCAGAATATAGTGTGAATTCATAGTAAATGCATCTGATGTGTTAATATAATGTTGTTTGAATCAAAAGGTACATTCCAAATTGAGCCGAACTCAATTTGTAAAAAATTTATTTCGGATGATTTACTCACTTGAAATATAAAACTTTCCGCTGATTCCAAGATATAAAATAGAAGTTCACTCATATTCCGTTTTGAAGATATTGTCTTATGTTATTTTGGTTTTAAAAATATGGTCAAATTCAATTAAGTAGAGTTTTTAAAAATTGATTTAAATGAATTACAAGTGTACTTCAAGTGAAAACTCATGAAGTTTATGCCATGAGAGGTCGTCTTCCTTCCTCTAATTGTCCATTTTCAACCAATTTTGCTACTCTTCCCCTAAAAGATGTTCACAAAGGACAATGCTACCCCCTTGGTACTTTTTCCTTTTTATTGAAGAAATTATCGAAAAATTTCAAGTGCCATTTAAAAAAATGGATATCTGAAAGGGTTTTGACCCGTACTGCATGACCGCTTTTGTCCATTTTTATGACTCCCCACTCTCTTTTGCTGCGGACGTCTTTTATATATTAGATAAAGGTTTGAAACTACAATTCCAAATTGAATAAAGTGTCCGAATTCATTCCACATTATAATTTTGTTTCAAAAGTGCGCTATAAAAAAAAATTTATTGCAAAAGAATTAAATTAAATCTTAAAATTTTAGTATTACAAAAATTTTTTTCCGGTAAGCTTGGGCTCAGTTTGTAAAAAAAATTGGATTTAAACTTTTTTAATTGCGATAACCAAATTTCCCAACGGAAGTGCTTACCATGAAAACCAACTAATAACTGTATCCATTTTAAACACACACCAGCACAATTACACATACATATGACAATGTGCACATATGTTTTAATGCCATAAATTAATGTATTACGTTGCTTAGCGTCATTGTTTCACATGCACGCACTACAACCGCACAAATTAATTATGCCGATACACTTAATATGTAAAATTATTATGCGATAGTATGTGAGAGCGTTTCTAATGGTGTCTATATTTTATTCTCTATAAAAGTGTGCGCGTGTGTTATCTATGTTTGCGAACATGTGATTTAATAACTTATTTATTGATTTAAGTTTTAGCGAAACGATATAATTAATCATGAAATACCATAATTAAATGTTAGCATTTCTTTTTCACGGTTTCCAATGAAATTTATACACGTTTGCGTAATTATGTGTTGTAATTAAATAAATACATATGGTATGCGTGCGCATATACATGTAGATGCAATACGTACATATGTTACAATGATTTGCATAAAAACTATTAATATATTTTAAGCGTATTAGCATATAAATTTTGGTATTAAATGTTAATTGCAAATGTTTAATTAAGTAAACAAAAGTTGAGATTTTAACTGTCAGCAATAATAAATTAAAGAGTTTTTACCCTTAATAATAACAGATTATTAAGCAAAATGTTTTTGAATGAATTTTATAAAAATTTGGTTTTATGAGCTTTCATTAGTAAATACTTAAATGTTTCCCTTCCGAAATTCTGAAAATTACAATTTTGCATTATGTGAGTGAGGTAGTAAATCTCAAGGAATTGCCATTTGACTATGATTTCTTTATAGCCAAATAATTGCCAAAAATGCTGAAATCATTCGTAGTGGCCAAAAATTTTTAATACTTTCTCACACGAAGTATGGCCAAAAAGCTTCTGAATTTATTGCTAAGCGAAATTTTTACAAAAATTTAAAAGCAAAAAATTGTTCAAGAAAACTGTCTTTAAAAAATACAAAATCTTATTTTTCTTTTAAATAACGCTCGAAATTTCATTAACCTTTACAGAGAATTGGACAACTGATTTTTTAATTTTCGAGCCAATTTTTAACTGATTTTGAGCAAACCTTAGTTTTGCGTTGTTGAATGATTACTCATTTTTTCATTTTTGGTAATATGTGAAATATCAAAAGTATACTACTTTTTGGACTTGGGTAAAATCGGTGTTACAAATATTTAATAACATATTTATCGCAATAATGCCAGGGTCCTGAGTGGCGATTTTTCTACTATTATCATTAGGACATTGTTCTCTTGATTTAACTCTAAAACTCATTTTTCGTTTGCTGCAATTTTTTAATGGCTTTGACGATATATTTTAGGGCTACCATAATACATAAGAATTTTAAATAAGACGTAAATTTTATCCAAGAAAAATTGCCTAAGACATAGAAGTAAACATCTCAAAAAAAATAGACACATCAGATTCAAAGCGATATGTATATATTTTCAAACATATGATACACCTTTAATAAACAATTTTTCGTACGATTTTTCATTTAAGATTATAAGTAATTAATATTTATTGAAAATCGATGGAAACCTAAAATACTGCGTGTCAATTTTCATAAGAGCGGAAAACCGGCATGTGTCTTAGCGAATTGTATACGGATTTTCCTCTGCTGAACTGTCACCAATGAGTTCTTGCGTAAAATTCGTCAATGAAGTCCAGCCTCAAACAATCGACAGTTCGTTTGGATATTTGTGAATCGTATTGATCAATTATTTCACGTTGGATGTCTGCAGTAGTCTTACAAGGATCCAATTTTGGCTTCCGCACAATCTGGCGATCCTTAAACCCAAAAGTCTTACGAGGTCCTTTTTTTGCGAGGAACATTTTTGTTGTGTCATACTTATCGAAATGATCAAGTGCATTGAATACCATTTTTTTGAAACAATTTAGCTGTATTGCTATCGCCTGATATCTCATGGCCGTCTTTCGAAGCTCAACAATTAACTTACGCATTGCTGTTGTACAACTTTTGGCCACTACCCGTGATTAAGGATATGCTTATAAGCAAATTCGTTCAAAAAGTTTTCTTACAAGCAATGACAATATCACAATATCGTTTTTGGATTGTTTTATAAAGTTTTTCTTTTATTTTTTGCAAACATTTTTTTTTTTTTTTCAATTACAGGGTGTTTTTTTTAGAGGTATAGAGCTTCGAATTGAAATAAAACACAAGAAAATCGTTTTAATGTCCATCAATTTGGCTTTATTGGAAGGATAATTTTATGCCATTAATGTTTAAATATGATTTCGGGCATGTGGCCGCCGCGGCTGGCTCGAATAAAGCCAATTCTACAGGTCCAATTTTGAACCACTTTTTCGAGCATATGGGGCCGTATGTCGGCAATAACGCCACGAATGTTGGCTTCCAAGTCCCCTAACGTTTCTGGTTTGTTGGCGTAAACGAGCGACTTCACATATCCCCAAAGAAAATAATCCAATGGTGTCAAATCACACGATCTTGGTGGCCAATTGACAGGTCCATTCCGCGAAATTATGCGCTCATCGAATGTTTCCTTCAATAAATTGATTGTGACGTGCGCTGTGTGGCATGTAGCGCCGTCTTGTTGGAACCACAACTCATCCACATTCATGCCATCCAATTCGGGAACAAAATAGTCGGTTATCATGGCTCTATACCGGTCTCCATTAACGGTAACTGACTCTCCAGCATTATTTCGGAAGAAGTATGGCCCAATGACTCCACCAGCCCATAGAGCACACCAAACAGTCAGTTTTTGTGGATGTAATGGCGTCTCAAGGGTCTCATGTGGATTCTCTTCACTCCAAATGCGGCAATTTTGCTTGTTGACGTAGCCATTCAACCAAAAATTAGCCTCATCACTGAACAAAATTTTGCGATGAAAATCAGCATCGAGATCAATCTCATTTTCGGCCCATACACCAAAATCACGACGCATTGCATGGTCTCGCGGCTTTAATTCTTGCACAAGCTGGATCTTGTAAGGTCGCAAGCCAAGATCTTTGCGCAAAATCTTCCATAAAGTTGATGGACAAAGCTCCAATTGCTGTGCACGGTGGCGAATCGATTCATTCGGGTCCTCTTCAACATTTTGCTCTACAGCGGCAATTGTTTCTTCGGTGCGCACTGTTCGACGTGTCTGCGGATGCGTATTATCACATAGAGTAAACGTAGTGCGAAAACGACCCATGGTTAACCGAATTAATTGCTCTGATGGACGATTATGTCGACCATAAAATGGACGGAGCTTGCGGTAAACTTCGCGAACTGAACCATTATTTTCGAAATAAATTTGCACGATTTGCAAGCGTTGTTCTTTTGTCAACCTGTTTATGATGAAATGGCAAACCAAATTGAACATAAATGATATTAGAGTTGCCAGATTTGACCATAAAATGCCAGTTTTATCTCTATTCGAAAAACAAACCTCTAAAAAAAACACCCAGTAGTTGACTTAGTCAAAGCTGAGGTTTGAGCAGAAAATCTCTCATACAACTTTTTTATGCTGTGAATTTGATTTCAATTTTGTTCTTTTTTTTAACGCTATATATCACACATTTATGTTACGTAAAATTTCTGGTACACATAAAAAAATAAATGAAAAAAACTACCAATAACACAGCGAATGATTTCGTTTCCAATTAGTTGTCAACAGCTGTACGTGTGTTGTCATATATTAAATGATAATTCTTCTGGAAATTTCATTTGATGCCAACTTTTTTAAAAACTTTCTGTTGTTTGTGGCATTTATTTTTCCCATAGATTATTCAAAGTAAGACAAACATATAAGGACTACGCCTAGTCATCATATTTAAATAATCAATTTTTTCCTTTTTTTATAAGGTATAATGTCTTGAAAATATGTTTGTACATAAAACTAACTGTAGGTCTGAGCAAAATTGGATACGTTACAAAAGTTTTTGTGTAGACGAGTCTTAAAGTTTCTTTACGAGTAATATAATTTTTAGATTAATTTTTTTCAAAATCTATTTTAAGAAAATTAAAATTACAAAATTCACATAGCTTTATAACAGATGATATAAAATAATTTGCTTAAGAAGTCCTTTTGAATCTAAAAACTTTATACTAAGTTTTGAGTTGTCCTTAAGACTTTCAGATTATAAAAAAGTTATTCGAACTTTTCTTAAAGCAGTCACCAAAAATTATGTCAAATACGGCAGCACATAATCGTTTGAGTTAGTTAGCTTTGCAACAGATTAATGTAAAAAAAATGCAGCATTGATAAAATATCAATTTTAAATTGTTAAATTCTTGCCAATTTTGATGTTTTATTGTACGTAAACTTTCAAAGGATTATTTCAATTTTATCACCAAAATTTTGTATTGTCATAAAAAATGTTTTTTTTTTATTTTTTTTTATCCACGACCCTTCTGCAAAGTACATAAATACAAACTTACATTTTTATAAATCACTTATAAGCGGATTAAGAAATTTTTCGATGCTAATCATATAATTTATTGCATAAACATTTTGCGGAAAACTATAATGAAAAAGGATATTAGCAAAAAAGATACATGTGGAGCGATATGCCATTAGAGATAAATCTTTAATATGGGTAAAGTTAATTCCAAATAGATAAGAAAGTAACAAATGAGGTCAAGCGTAAAAAAAGCCTAAACACAATATGAGATAAAATAAGGTATCACAAGGTATGGATAAGAAATGTGCTTAAGTGCCAAGTAGGAATTGATGTAACATTATAAAATGCAAAATAAATAAATTTAATCAAAATCAAGACTTTGGCCACGTTAAAAAAACAAATACCCTACGCCACGGTAGCAGTAAAAGTAAAAGTGCGCGTAGGTCAAAAATTATTCTCAAGGGGGCAAGGGCAGTCATACGCGTGAAAAATAGAGCATTTTCAATAATTTTTTTTTTTTTTTTGTATTAATTTAATTTATTTAATAAAAGTGTTAATATGGTATCATTGCATTATGTTTCAACTTGACTTGACGAAAGCTTTATAAAAAAATTAAAATTAAAAAAAGGTAAAGGTGGCTGTGTTGGACCCTGTCCATTACAGAGTGCCTTGCGGTGACCAACACAAATACTTGGGAAATCATCTGAAATCAATCGGATTAGAAAAATTTGTTATTAAAATAAATAATCTAGTGCCTGATTGATGTTTTTTTTTTAAATAAAAAAAAATAGCGGTCTCAGGAAATTTACCTCTAGATTTTCGAGAAAATACCAACAATTAATTGTTCATAAGAAATCGATATAAAAAAAAAATCCTTCCATCAGGCACTAACTTTCTATGTTTTTCAAAAATTGTGTAAATTTCATTGAAATCTATCGAACGGTTTTCGAGTTACAGTGGTCACCAGTTCCGAAACTGACACATGAATAAGAACGAAAGAGAGCCTTTTGTTTACTGCCAAATAACTCTAAAATAATTGTCGTATTGACTTCAAATGTTCAGTATGTACTTCTAAGGTATTATACTTTGAGAAAATGTAAAAAGAAAAAAATCGATTTCTTGAAAATTCTGACAGCACCTGCCCCCTTAAAAGGTGGTTTTTTTCACCACACTACGTGCTAGGAGTTTTGACTTAACGTACCCACATTGAATTTGACAACATTTACAAATATAGCTCACTGTGTAGTGTCTTAAAATTTTTGCTTTTTTTTTTGGGTGGTGCCACGCCCCCTTTTTAAAAACTACCAACTTTTTATCAGTTGATTTTCATAAAAATAACAAGATATTTATAAAGATAACAAGCTATTTATGAAAATGTCATGATATTTATGAAAATAACAAGTAATTTTTATGAAAATTAACTGATTCGACTCGGGTTTCGGCATTGCAATGCATATAGCTCCAAAGTGGCTGGACGCACCATTAACAAACTTGGCACGAAGTATAAGCATAATAAAAGATTTCTTTTAATTCACTGAAAAAAAAAATTTTGTTAGGCGAACATTGAAAAAAACGATAAAGAAAAATATTTCCCTTTTTTTTCAGTGTAATTTTTTTTTATTTTTAAAATCCAACTATGAGGCTTAAAAGGCCAATAAATGAAATATAAAATCCAGTGGCTAATTCATTTTACCAGACTTTTTTTAAACTGAATAATGGCATTTGAAGTAGTGCATACTTAACGACTTATCAAATACTTAAAGACCCATATCTTGTAAGCCAGTGCAGCCATTCTAATAATATTTTGTTTCTGTATCGAGGACATATACAGGTACAACATATGCAAATATATCTGAATTGGAAACATGACCCCATTTTCCCTGTCCGCTTGGTGTGAAATGACGATATATTATTTGTATAGGTGGTAGGTGTGTCCGTATACTGATTTTGTCTATGTTCAATTCCATGAATCTTGCTTGAAGGTGTACCAAATTTCATTCAATAATCATGTTTAGTTTCCCTGTAATTAAGATTTCCGCAGACACATGGACAGAAAGACGAATGCGTTACAAACGGAATTACAAAGTGCACACACACTGAGTATAGGGTATAAAAGGAGTGCGAAAAAAATAAAAAAAATACATGAGTGTGGTTAAATCAAATTGCACTTTAGCGCTTAATAAAATTTACCCGATAGCTGATACTTTTGATAAATCATAAACGCGCACTGATTCTAAAAGTTCCACAATATAACAATCTTCTACACATTGGATTAAGCTGCTGCTGCTGCTGTTGCTGACACCCATAAAGTAACAAATTCAACACATCCATCTTTTGAGCATAGCAGCAAAAAGCAACTTGATGGTTTACAACCCCAGTCTTCATTTCAAAGCTCCTAAATTTAATAGCAATACATCAAAATGTCCTTATCCTTAGACACAAGCATATAGAAGCAGACATAGACAGATATACACATTCACACAGACATACATGCATAAACAAGCAACACATATTTCTTTTGTTCCCTAACTCAATCATTTTTGTTTAAAAGTGCTGTAAAGTCAGTGAAAGCGTTCTGTTAATAGTTTCCTGGTTAAAAAAAAGGCGTGCACTTATGGTGGTTATCCCACGTGATTTAAAACTGTCAGGCTATTAAATTAAAAAGGTTGGCTTAACTTCAATGACAGTTTGTATGTCCCTGAAACAATTTAGTTATAAATGAAAATTCAAGACATCAGTTTTTGTTGCTGCTTTTGTAGTCAAAAGACATAAATAGCAAAGGTAGCACAAAATTAAGTTCTTAAGTTGCTCACACACACACACAGAGAGAGAGATAGAATTTACTGCTCGACCGCAGTTTTAACCACATTGTCAACATCAAAAATCCTTTTCGAGGTTTTTGCTACTTTTTTTTTTTTTTATTTTGTTATTTTGTTATTTTCACTTTGTACATCTTAGTATTTACATGCAGTTGTTATAAGCCTCTTGAAGAAGCTTCACTGGAAAAGCAAGCGCATAGAAAACAAAAAAAAAGAAAAGCTTTTATGTCAGCTAAAAAGGTTACACAGCAAAAAATACATTTAAAATAAAATAAAATATTTTAAATTTTGCATCGAGAGCTAATGCTAGACGCTAAAAAACTGATTGCAGCTAGGCAGACGTTTTGATTATCTATGGCATAGACATGAGACTAAAAAACATATAAATGGCAGACGCATTTACAGCTAATAAAATAAATTTATAGGCATTCAAAAACCATTTCAAATTCTGGTTCATTGTTTAATGCTGTGTGAATTTCTTTCATCTTTCGGGATAACATTTTCTACCATTTGTCACTGCAGCTCTCATAGCATGCCTTTACTTTCTTTATAATCTCTCATTTAAAAAGAAAAAATATTTAAAATAAATATATTTTTCTACTTATGTCTTACTTTCCCAGCGGCAAATCGATGAAGTACTCTGATTTTTCATGTATGAAAAGCTATACCCTTTGAGCTGTATGTTTCACAAATGAAATTGTTACTGCGATATTTTGCTTAGTTGCTTGCTGGCTGCCTACTTTGTATGTGGAGCTGTAGGCAGTTTGCTTGCTGGGTGCCTGCTTTATATATGGAGCTGTAGGCAGTCTGCTTGCTGGCTGTATATGCTTTGTATATGGAGTTGTAAGGGGTCTTGCCTGTAGGCTGCATGCTTTGTGTGTGGAGATGTAGGCAGCTCGCTAAGCTATACAGGCACTCAGTAAGCATTATTTTAAGGCAATCTGCCTTTCGTTTGTTACACATTGTATATGGAGATGTAGACAAGCTGCCTACAAAGCGACCATCTTTTTGTAAAAAGATTTTACAGTTGTGGCTGGAGTTGTGAGCATTACTGCCTACATTGAGCATAACTATTCATCAAAGTTGTTTATAACATATTTGCCGATGGGTTCCGAGTTATTGA
This sequence comes from Tricholauxania praeusta, assembly GCA_949775025.1. Taxonomy (NCBI): domain Eukaryota; kingdom Metazoa; phylum Arthropoda; class Insecta; order Diptera; family Lauxaniidae; genus Tricholauxania; species Tricholauxania praeusta. The sequence goes on along the minus strand of OX459030.1, from coordinate 126,117,878 downwards.
GTGAACTTTTTTTGTTGGCCTCTCACAACCAGGCTCACCACAATTCTGGTGACTGATGCTTATTTCGATTAGCAACTTTACTTAAACATTCGATTTCAAAAAAAAAAAAAAGAAATGAAGCGGGAAGAAATGACTTTGAAAAATGCAACACTTCCTCCTGGTCTATAAGAAATTCTAAGGTCCACGCCGGCTGAGCCGTGGTTAACAGCTACTTAACTTATAAATAAATTAATTTTCGAAAAAAAAAATTTATATAAAAAAATCATAAAGTAATACGTTTAACTGGGCTGCAATAACATTTTTTTATTGGTCAAAAAGTTGTATTTACTTTTGTATTTAAAAAATTGATATATCGATCTCCTCGGTTAAAGAAACTGAGGGAATACTGAACAATTTATAAAAAAATTTACTAATGGTTTTAAGGAAAATTTATTTCTAGTTCTTTTTTTGTGAGTCTAAAAATGATATTACAAATCATTATATTCAAATTTAATAAAATTTTTTGTCACAAAAAATTTCTCTAAGTGTATGTTAATTTAGAACAATTGCAAAAGCTTAGTGACATTTATGTTTGTATATGTAAGTTTTTCCTCTTTCGTTGTAAAATTTTAAGAAAAAAAAAAGGGTTCCCTTACCTAAGGCTAAAATTTCTAGCTACATACCGACCTTCAAAAGCTCATTCTATAGTTGTATTGTATGTATGTTAACTAAGTGAATTTATATTAGACTGATTCAAAATTATGTGGTAAAACAAAATATGTTAGTTTTCTTGGTGCGACCGACACTTTTGGAACTTAAGACCTTCCAAAGTTGGATACAAAATTAGTTTAAATATTGAAAATCTTTTTTGAACTCAAGAGTACCTTAATATTTAAATTGGTATGACCATAGAGCTCAACATGATCTCTACCAAATTCAAATTGCGCTTCGCCAAGACTATTTGCATATATTTTTAACTTTTATAATAAAAATTTGGGCATCATTTCGAGATCTGGTTTCTCATAGAAATTTTTCTATGTGTTTTGGGGCTTAGATGCAAAAAATGTCAACAATTTTTTTTTCTAAAGAATTGTTTTCCAGATATTACCAAAAAACCAAAAAAACAACCCTGTTCTCTGCACTTTTTTCATTTATTTGGCCATATTTCTATCAATTTTTTTTTTACCTAAATCAATCGCTATTCAAAAACTAATTTTATCTTCTGTCTAACGGATTGTTGTTCATGAGAATCAGCTAAGGATTGAAGAAGTGTTAATTGATCAAAGTCCAAAAAACTGACGTTTTTGATCTTTTTAAAAAGTCGCAGAATTTCATTTGCTCCGTTTTAGTCCGTTTAAGGCTACACCTTAAAAATTTTATATTTTCTACTTTAAAGGAATTTCCGTTCATTTTAATACTTAAAATTTCTGAAAATTCGCGCGCAACCCAATTCTTTTGTATTTTGAACCACTCTATCGTTTATGTATGTTTGTGTTGAATTCCTATGCCTTTGGTAGTTTTCAGTTAAACGAATCTATTACTTTTGTGCTCTACTCAAACAAAAAGGGGCATAAATTAAATCTATTGTTTTATTTCTCAACTATGCCAAGCAAATTAAATAAAGGACATTAAAGGATTTCCATATTCTCATGGTCGAGTGTTTTGTTGTTGCTTGCGCACTTGAAAAACGCATAGTTGAAGAGACGAGCTGTTAAGTGGCTGCTGAATGAGTTGAACCACATTCACTATGACTTTGTTTTGAACAACCAATTTTCCTCTTTTTGTTTTTCATTTTTTTTTTTTAACCATAAATATGATTTTTTGCCGCAATATTAATTTTAAGCACTGAAAGCAAAATTGTTTTGTGACAACTTTATGCAAAAAAATAAAAGGTTTTTATTTTTTTCCTGTTGACTAACCGCAATGCTGTATAAATGATGATGTGGTTTTTTGTTATTTAAATTGGATACAGAAGTATTTTTTTTTAAGGTTTAGTGATTTAATATTTAATGAATTAATGAAAATATTTGGAATCAATTTAACTTTAACTTTTTTTTATATGATTTTGATAAAGCACAAAGATTACATGATCCATTTTACCATAACAAGTGGTCGGTTAAGTGCCACAGCGTAAAATAATCGAAGGTATTAAAAAATATTTTACTGTCGTAGTTACTCACATCAATGCATTTGTAAGCAATTTTAATTCAATTTTAGTATGTTATTGTGGTTATCGAGGTTTTCATATGGTAATGAACGCTAATTGGCATTATTTACGGAGATATACGTAGACTCTGCGTTACATACAAAGTTTTTCTATATTTGACTTAGCAAAAAGTGGTACAATTTGAATGTTAATTCAGTGGGCTACACAATTTCAATATTTAAAAATGCTGACAATTTTCTTTTAGTAAAGTGCTAAGTATATTAAAAATTCTTTATAACTAAAAAAATTCAGCATCAATATAAAAGTTCACTGAATTATCTCTCAAATGTTATACATTTTGCTAAAGTCAGTGTAAAGATTTGCAACACTTAAAATTTTTATATCATTAATATCCAATGGGTATTTACGTTTGAAGAGCTAAAACATTAGGCATTCAGAAGATGATGTTTTGAGTATTTTCGGGACAAAAACAGGAAAATAAAATATACGAGTTCCATTTGCGTGAAACATGCGAATTATACTGTATAAAGTGCGTATATTCTGTGAAGTTTAATTAACTTAAAAATTATTATTTTGTATGTTTTCTTATGTATAAGAAGTAAAACTTTATTAAAAATGTTTTACTGTAGTCAGTAACTTCCGGGAGGTAACAAGCTCTTTCCATTCCTTAGAGGATATATATATTTTTTTTTTTTGCTTTGACTTAAATCAAACTGCTTTGTTCGACGGAAAAGAGTTTTTTTTTTTTTTAATTATGAAAAGTTAGTTGAAAAACTTAATTTTAGCAAAAAAAATACTCCTTGGAAGGGTGGTCTCAATACCAAACTAAAAAAATAATCCTTCAAATTTCACTACCTATGTTATAAGGGGTTGCAAAATTGAGTCTGATAGTGCTCATTTGGATAAATTGACTTATCTTTGATAATTTTGACGTCGAGTGTTAAAACCATCTAATGGGTGCGAATTTTTTTATTTTAAAATTGACACTTATTAACCCATTGAAGACTGGTGCTAGAAGGGGTCGTACAATTTTGATAAAATTTGATGTGTAAGTGAAGGGATTCAATAGAAGTTGGTGATGTAGAAAAAAGGTTTTAACTGTCTGTACGCCGGAGCTATAGCTTGGGCAAATTTTTACCCAATACCCCTCTATAAATAAAAAAAAAAGCAATAAAATATTTATCGTCCAACCTTTATTTTAATCAAATGGTCATTTCCATGGGTTCCGTTCGATCGTCGAACACATTTAAAGTAAAAAAAAGTCAAAATAAAACGAATTTTAATTTTTACAATATGTTTAGCTTATAGCTCCTAATTAGCTTTATAATTGGTGCTAAGGTTGAATTTGGGCAATTTTTCGCTTTCAAGATAATTGCAAAAAATCAAGGTGTCGCACGGGACAAAAACTTCCGTTTTCGTGGAAATGCCAAAATTTATTTTGTTATAGCATGTTTTGGGTTAAGACTAAGCCATCAGATCTCAATGGGTTAATCTAGGAAAAACATGTTTCTGCCCCTTTGAGTTGAAAATAGCCACTCCAGTCAAAGAAAAGTCAACTTTTCCATATGTACTCCAAAATAAACTCTCCAACACAAAAAACCCTAGAAAGTTGGGTAGTTTTATGTATTAAGGTGTAGAAAAAAATGGGCATAAAATCTGTAGAGAAGGAAATGTGCTGCAGTGCATTCGCAACGGTTTTGCTACCTTGAATGGACTAACAACACATTCCTGCATGATTTTTAATTCGTGACATCAGTGTGCTTAGTGCTTAATCAAAATTTGAACGCAAAAATTACCCATCTCGTCATTATTTTGAGAAAGTGGGGTTGAACTCCCTAAAGTAGCGCCTTTTTTCATATTTTTTTAAAAAAAAAGATAGCAAAACAATCAGGTGTGCTAGAAGCTTCACTAATATCGTTAATTAAAGAATTGAAGCGCCTTATTTATGCTCTGAAATCAGCCATAGGGTAATTCAAATCTTGCTGTAATTTTTGATACTAGCAGTATTCTTATAAGAGGAATATTCAAAAACAAATATTACATTAAAGTGCAATTTTAAGTTATAAGTGGAACATTCAAAAACAGCAATTGCCTTGAAGTGCAACTTTAAGTGAACTCTATTTCCTCTATATAAGATTTTAAAATTTTTCTGCCTTGCATCGCCAAAATTGCTTACATCGTGTAATGCAAATGCAAAAAGTGAACAAGTGAAATACAAAATGATTGTCTATCTGCATATCTGAGTGTCTCATCCTTTGCATGTCTGTCTGTCTGTCTGCCTGTCTATCTGTATGTTCATCTGTCTTATAATGTCGAGTTCTCTAAAGTGCCATAAATAAAAAATGCAAAATTTGCAATTTTATTATGGCTGCAATGTAAAGCACAAAAACTTTGCAAAGAAGACAAAGCACAAAATATCCGAGAACAAGCAGCATAGAAAGGCAACGCTAAAAAGGTGTTTCGTAAGATTAACATAAGCTATGTGCTGTTATTTTGTATCCTTTTATTTGATTTGGTCCTTTTTTGTATATATTTCTTACTGCATGTTGTTAGCTGCTGCAAGTGAATTTTACTGCTTTGGCTTTTTTATTTATTGTTATACTTTTTCGCCTCGCTCTTGTGCTGCATACGCTTAGAAGACGCCGCTTGTTTTAATGCCCTCGCCACCCACATAACTCAACTTAAGTCATTCATGTGGGAGGCTACTACTACCTCTACCGCAAAGCATGAGGTTAAAAGCATTGAATTTATGTTTTGCAAATAAAATTGAAACAAATGCCATGAGGCAAAAAACAAAAAATGGCATTTATTTTTCTTTTTGTGCTTCAAAAGTAAAATTTTCCTCAAACATTTTTAGGTCAAATTTCATTGAGCTAAAGCATTAAAAACGAAGTGCTTCAATTTGAGTTGAACGAGGGTGGTAAGGCAAAGTAAAGTCTCATGGCTATAGAGCAAATTAAGAAAAACTTGAAACTTTACTGCTGCTGCTATAAGCTTTGGCATTTTGCAGGTATTTTCGTTGTGCGAATGTGTTGAAATACTAAGCCGATAAAGCCAATAAATAAACATTGATTTCTTTTTGCACTTAATTTTTATTATTCTACTTAATTTTGGCTAATGGTACGTTATGGGATTTTAAATTTTAGAATTTCCAAGTGTTTCGATGAGAATTTCGTATTCATAGACTTTTAAATTGCTGATTCTTATACACCAAGCATAGGATATTTTGCACATTCGATTTTTAGCGTACAGTAGTGGTGTGGCAGTTGTAGAATAGTGTATAAATATATTCACATGCAATCATTCTGAACTGGCTCTGAAAGGTTCCAGATTAAATTTTTCCAGAACCTTTCAAATGATATTTTTTTGAAAGGTAAAAAAAGAAATCTTCATGTAATCATTCTGAAGTGTTTCTGAAAGGTTCCAGAAACAATGATGAAATAGTAATAATGAAATCTAAATAATATTCTATGATTCTCAAATTCATGCTATATTCATTGTAGCTTACCAATAATTATAAATTAAGAAACCTCATAAAAACTAATGCAAAGTATCTACGCAAGTGATAACGCGGGTAAAATTAAAAAACAATTCAAAGTCCTGATGACGCATTAAAATAACAGAGCAATTGACGCAGAATTGAAAAAAGAAACCTGATGACCTAATAAAAAATGTTTGTTTTTCCCTTAATAGTACAAGATTTCAGAAACGTTTCAAATGAAATCAAAAATTGGACATTGTAGAAATCTTTCTAAAATGGAAATAAAAGTTTTTCTCTGTCCAAAAGCATTAAGTTTTGAGTTCAATTACATCATTTTTCTGTCTCTTTTTTTTCAGAATGCGCTCCTTCATCGAGGAGAATGAAAAAAATGATCCGCTAATTAATGCCCCGGATAAAAAGAACAATCCATGGGCTGAAAAGGGCAAATGTGTTATTATGTAATATTATCGTAAACCAACTAAAAATAGAAATAGTTATCAACAACAACTAATACAACAACAACAACATTTCCACACATTACCACTACAACAACAAAATGATGAAGAACAACAACAACAACAGCAGCAAGAAAATATGAATGCAAGCCATTACAGCAGTAACAGCAGCAGCGAAAATCACAATTATAACAACACCATAACCAACGAACATAATAACACCCTGTACAACAACAACAACAACAAAAGCGGTAGTAGTTATTATAATCATAGCAATTATAACAACTGCGACAGCAATTACAATTACAACAACAATAATAACTATTACTATTACAACTACAATTTGAACTACAATGAATTGCAAGAGGAACGCAGTAAAACGGAACAGTTTCTATACAACGTCCGACGCCGAACACTCCACGAGATACTACAACGACCAATTTTAATTCAACTCGTAGCGCTATTAATTTGGATTTTTACAAAAATACGTGCGATATTTTATCATGTCATGCATGGATGAGAGCAGACAATTGCAGTTGTAGAAAGATCGAGCAAGAAATGAAAGAGACAAGCATACAGAATTGTACAGAAATGTTAGGAAAAGCGAGAAAGCCAATGAGTGATTGGGAATTGAAGGCAAAGAATGGTCATGTTGAAAGCATTTAAAGTCGACATTAAATGCTTTTGAGTGATGACTACACTAGGAATGAGATGAGAAAACAACACATGAACGAAATGGAATTGGAACGCAATGAATGGATGTTAGAAAAAAAATGTTAACAACAAGGAAATGGCATGGAAAGAAGCGAGATGCGAAAACAACAACGGAACAAAATGGAAATGAACTGCATTTGTCAATGCTGTCAAATGTCAACTGTCAGCAGACAAGAAAAAAAAACAACAACATAAACATCATTCTCAAAATTACACATAAAAAAAAAATTACCCAACCCACTTGAACCCAAACGTCCCCACAAAACTAGTCAAATACTCTCTTACAAAAATCCCACAAAGTAACCCAAAAAGTTTCCCACAAAACCCCAAACAAAATTTTCCCATTTCGTTTCACAGTTTGTCATCGTACTCTTTTTTTTAATTTTTCTGCAAACAAAAAAGCAAACTTACAAAATTTTCCCTATTCCCCCCACTTCATGCACTGCAAATTTAATTATAAAATTTATTAATTGAAAATAAACTGAAAGCTGCATTCAAATTTTAAAAAAATCTAAAATGAACTACTACGTCTATCAAAAACAAAAAAAAAAATTCTTGCTACTTTTTTTTGCATCACTTAAATTTTTAATTATTCACTCCTTTTTTTGTTCAACACAAAACCATTTTGCTCCACTTTTTCACATATTTATTATAATTTCCTAGAACACTATCGGCAAGCTAAAAACAACTTATTAGAAGAAAAAAAAATAAGGAAAATGATATGATAACATTTTTCTAACCAACAATGGCAACCCTAATCCCACCCTGCGTTATAGTATTCTTTTACAAAAAAAAAAAAAAATTACCAAATCATTTTAAACTACTCTCTTGGTAACCCGCAAAGTCAAAATTTCAATTTATGTATTTTAAGTACTAAAAGGTTTCTCAAATTACTACTATGTACTATTACTACTGCGCGATGAAAAAAACATTACTAAAGTAAAAGTTAAGTAGCAAATATAAAACGAAAATTCAAACTATTTAGTGCGCTTTTTCAAACTCTAGCTAGCACCACTAAAAAAAAAACTAAAATGTGAAACACTACCTTAACGAAAAGAAAATGCAACATAAAGTAGACTGCTACTACTTTTTTCCCAAATTTAGTTACCTATCAAACAGATTAAATACTTTTTTGTTCATATTTTTTTGTAGTGTGTAGTATATTTTGATTTTTGTTGAATAAACTGAAAATAAGTTAAATTTTTTGATTACGTTACCTACGTTTTTGTTGAACTTTGCATTTTGCTACTCATTTTTTGAGGTAAACAAATTTCACTACCACTAAAGCCTTTAAAATTAAAAAAAAAAACAAAACCAACAACACAAATAGCACGATGAGATGAATTTAGTAAAAAAAAATAAAGACATTATTTTTAAATAAAAAACAAAAATCCTAAATCACAATTAATACCTTAGATAAAAGCAGTGTTGTAGCGCAATTCAGTTTGCAGTGATGGCAACTCTAAATTAAGCGTTCTCAAAGCTTTTAAGGCAACGACTACGTTCTGCCTTGACGAAAAAGCAATTGAAGGCTCTTGCTTAAAACCAAGACTTTGAGGCTTTTGCAGACAAAGCTTTTGCAATTTAAAAGCTTTTGCATTTTAAAAGCTTTTGTGCAACGTCTGTCGCAGAACAAGCCATGGTGCCACAGCAAGTCTAAGTGCCAATTGCTATGAAATTTGAGAGTGAGTTCCTTGCTTTCTTCAGTTTTGAATTCGCTAACCCAGCTAGCTTTTAGTAAAGCTTTTGCGCATAAAACGTCTCCAAAGCTTTTGTGTAGTGTCTGTTACTCTGTAGAGGGAGCGGCTAAACAATTAGTATGCAATGGAAAGTTTGCAATGCGCAAGCGGCACTAAATTACTTTTGCGCGGGTAACAAAATTACTTTTTTTTAGATTTTTACTTTTAAATTTTTAATTTATTCCTTTCTACATTAAAGTATTTCTTTCATTTACATTATGTTGTAAAAATTTATGGAAAAAAATTTGTGTTATTTTTTTTTTTTTTTTGAAACTAAATTTTCTTTAAAAACTTTTTTAAAACTACAACACTGCACTTTTTCAATTTTTGTACCGTTGACACAATTAGTCATAGTACTAGATCAGATCCCTTTAAGTAAACTTTTTGAAGTAGTCAAAAAAAAATCAACAACAATAAAAATTGCGAAAATAGAAGCATTTTAATACTTTTTTTTAAGTAGTCAAAGCATTGAAAAAATGCATATGCAAATTAGAACAAACAAGTTTTGCTTTCCAAAAAAATGCTGCTTATATTAAATTTATCGAAAAAGCTCATTTAAGCTTAAGACCACACAAAAAAAAACAACAAAATGCTTAAAAAGGCATTAAAAACGATATTACTTACTGCAAATGCAAAACAAAATGGATTAAAAAGTATTTTAGTAGCGAATTTTTAGCGTATATATAATTATATACAAAAAATAAAACAACAACAACAATTATATACTACTATTACTATGATTATTATTATTATTATATATTATACAATGCAAAAAAAATCAACAACTATTTAAACAAAAAGTAGGCAAAAATTATATTATATATATATGAAATCAAATGATGATAAATGAAACTTATTATACAATTTAATTATATTATTATTATTATTAGCAACGTATAAAAAGCTAACTTTATATCAAAGCAAAGGACTTGAAACCAACAAAAACATAAGCTTTTAACCAACAACAAACAAAAAAAGCATAAGATATTGTCCTGCATACTTGTTTTTATTAAGTTTTGTCTACTTAAAGTTTTGTGCTCATTCTGTTCAAATTTTTAACTGAAATTTTGTTCCGAAATAAAAAGCTCTAAAAGCTTTTATTTTTGAAGCATTATGTTTTTTTACTAAAAAATATGACAACAAAATATGAGGTTACCAAAAATGAAAACAAAAATGCGCCGACATTTAGAAAAGCTCAAAGCTTTAACAAAGCTTCAAAACACATTAAAGCTTTTATTTCAAATGAAGCTAAAAGTATTTTAAAAAAAACAAACAATTAGTTGTAATGTTAAGTGTCATTGAAAAACCAATTGTAACAATATGTAGAAAAAATCAAATACAACAATAACAAACAGTTGAAAATGGAGTCGTCATACGTTAAATAAGTTAGTATATGATGTAGTTTAACAAAAAAACATAAATAAACATCACAAACGAAATCGAAAAATTTTATAATTAAGTTAAATTTAACAAAAGAGAGCATGTAATAATTACGAAAAATTATTCAAAAAACAAAAACGGTAGAACAACAACAAAATATAATTATATTTATGAACATTTAAGCAGTAGCAGTTTAAATTATAAGTTATATGATTGAACAAATGACAAAAGCGCCGATACAAACTGAACAACAGAGACAACGGACGGCGAAAGCTCTATAACGAAGCAACACAACAACACAAGCTAAGCTGCTTCATGAAAACAACACATCAGTAAGCAGTTGGTGCCAATAACAGTGCTAAAGCACGAAAGAAGCTTTCAACAGTCGTCATGATTTGAAGGAAGTTCTGTCGGAAAAATAAATAAATATTTTTATTTTAAGGGTTGGGAAAACATCATAAAAAAGCCACATATGTTTGAAAAAATTAAGTTTAAGTAAAATTAATTCAAAAAGTTAATTTATTTAATTTTTTGCAACGTGCATGAAAAATAAAATTAAAATAAAACAGTAGTAAAAAATACATACTAAATAATAACAGCAAGTCGGAGTGGAGTCTAAGCGTAAGACGTAGTCATACAAATCAAAAAAATTGTAGTGAAAATAGTAATTAAAATGAAATAAATAAAGCTTTTCTTCAAAAAGCAAACCAGCATGAAATTTTAGTTGGTAAGTAATGGTACGATCAAAAAAACAAAAACAACAATTAAAATGTGTCAAATAAGCATAACAATGAAAGCTTGGGTTTTCCAAAAGTTTTCTTCAAAGCATTGGGTAGGCCACTTAAAAGTTTTATTGCGAGCTGTGCACCTAAGCTTTCATGCTGTGCTTTAGGGTTGAAATGTAACAAAACATTAAAAAAAAAATTAAAGCTTTCTAAAACACAAAGATTTAGAAAAGCTCAAGCATTTTATATGCTTTAAAAAATATTGTTCCATAGCGGCGACAAAACACAGAAAAAGCTCAATTATTAAAAAAAGCCGAAAAGCTGCATTATAATTTTATTAAAAAAAAGAGATATTGGAAAGTATCATGAGTTTGTTAAGCTTTTTGCATTGTGTAACACAGTTTTAATTATAACAATAAAAAAAAGCTGCTAAAAAGCTTGCAACTGCAGCTTTTAAGCCTTTGTTAAGCTTTTAGCAAGCTGCCTGTCACACACAATGCAAAAGGCGATAGTATAGTTGGTGTAGGGAATGCATAAAATATTCAAATTTTTATTATTACTAATATTATATGAAACATATATATAAACAATTATTATGAAAGAAAAAATAATATTCAAAAAGTAGAAAACTTTCAAAAATACCAAAATTAACATTAACATACAATATACAAAAGATATTATTCAATGATATTTAAAATAAACAAAAATCCTTGATATATTAAAATAAAAACTCATATGCCAAAAGTAGTAACAAGCAGAGCTTTAAAGCTCATCAAAACCTAAAATCAACTTTCATAAAAACTGTTTTTCACTGCTGTCTACTGCAAAAAAAATCGCTTAGTTTAAAACTTTGCCTAGCAACAATATCACTAGGCTAGGCTTGTGCACAACTAAGCTAACGCCACATAACCTTTTGTGGTGTTGCAAGCTTTTCGGTTGTGCAACACTGCCGAATGCTAAAGTTTTCACTATCACATGTAGTCAGCATATCTTTCGAAAATCTTTTCACAATTGTGCTGAGCCAAACTTCTTATAGTGGGTTCGTGTCTTTACTTTAACTTTTCAAACAGAAACAAAAAACAAACTTTTAAGAGCTCTTACTTGATAAAAGTTTTTTAAAAAAAGCTTTTGCTCAACGTTGAAATTAAACGTTAAATAAACTATATAAATCAATTAAAAATTACATTTAATGAAATCAAAGTATTATTAACAAAATAGAAAAGGAAACAACGTAGTGAACAATTTAAAATTCAAAATAATTAAATATTAATGAAAAAAACTCAATTATTCAACAGTAATAAACTTTTAAAATTATTAAAACATTTAAATGAAACATTTAAAAGTATTAGCAAGTTTTCAAGTTATAAGCAGAAATATTGATGTTGTTCGTAAATCCAATTTACAATAAAAGTAAATATATTTAATCACATTTTAATGTTCAACTAGTTAATTAAAAAATAAGCTTAGTTCCCACAACCGCATGAGCAAAACAAAAAAAAAAGCTGGAAAACAGTGCCGCAATGAAAAGAAAATCAAAATCAAAAGCGCATAAAATCAAAAGCTTACGGAAACTCAAAAGTTTATGTCAAAACAGCAAAGAAAAAAAAATTATTGATTAAAAGCAGAACAACTTGAGATCACATAGACGCAAAGTAAACTTTTGGCATGGAGTTTAGGAAGACAGAAACGCTCATTGTAGCAAACGAGTTTGCAAAGGGAAATCTTTAGCACGAGTTAAATGTTAATGTTAAATATTCAAAAAAAAGAAAAACATAAATATCTAATACTAAGCATATAACATTATTATCTTATTATTATTATACTAGTATTAAAAGGCCAACTTAAACTTTGAATGTAAAATGAAACATTATTTAAAACAAAAACACATACTTATTAAATTTTTAAGTTTTATTTTTAAAATTAATTCTACAAGAACCTTAGATTAAGTATTGCTGCAAAGTCCGAGAAAAAAAATCACGCTTCAATTAACAACGCAGGAAGTGTTTAGCTTAAGAAAAAAAAACAAAAACTTACATTGAAATAATAACAACAACTATTGTAATAAAAATTTTAAATGCAAAAAGGTCATGTAACCGAAATTCATTTAAAATCTAACAATTTTAACATTATATAATTAAAGTTAAAAAAAAAAACAACAATTATGCAAATTTGCAATTAAACTTAGTGTTATACAACAACATCACGTATATAAACAAAAACAAAAAAAAAACAAACAACCAACATATAGTAGATATATAATTGGAAAAATTCTTCTTACTTGATGAACATAACAATTATTATCAAAAATGAAATTAAAAAAACGAAAACTTCAAAAGAAATAAAGTAATAAATCTATTACTAGCGGAGAAGAACAACCCACTAAAAAAAAAAACAAACAAAAAACAATCTTTGGCTTGTGTTTTATTTTTGAGCGTTTCAACTTAACTCCTCTTACAAATTATATCCTTTCCATGTTCAATCCCATTACAAAATTGCAAATCCTGTACACTCCTTTTTTTCTTTTAGCTTTAATTTCAGTTGTTTTTGTTTTCATTTTGCTATTTCGCTTGATTTCATGAAACAAATTTTAGCTTGAACGAACATACTAAGCTAATTAATGTATTGCTTGCATTTACTATGTATGCTAGCGGAAGGTTTTGAACTTTGCAGTGGCAGTTTTCTAAAGAGGTAAGATCAAAAGTTGAAGTTTTGTGAAGACTCACGTAAGTATGTGCTTAAAAGCGATAAGAATTTTTAAATATTTTACGTACTTAGGTAAGTTTTTAATATACATATAAAAAAAGCAATAATACGGCCCTGGTGTTGCTTCCTAGACTATGTTTTAGATTGACCTAATTGCATACTTCTAGGTATATAGTCCAACTTCATTTTTGAGAACAGATCTCTAACATAAAGATGAATAAGGAATATGTATGTAGTATCATCAAGGCTTTACGTAAAAAAAAGTAGGTATGCTGAACTTAAAGACTTAACGTTGTGCTAGGAAAATGGTGAAAATAAGCTTAAAAAGTTCAAAAATGTTGAAGCAGATTGAAAAAAAAGTAGTTCAAAATTTGAAAAAGATTAAATTCGATGTAAATAAAAGGTTGAGGAAGACAAAAAAATTAAAAAAATAAAATACAGAAAACAAGATGAAAAAAACGTTCAGAAAGTAGAAAAAAGTATAAATATTATGAATAATTTGAAAAATGTTGCATAGGATGATAGATTCAAAAAAAGTTAGCATATGTCGAGTAGATCGAAAATGGTGGAGAAGCCGAAAATGTTTGAAAAATTGAGAAAAAAACTTATTTACGTATAATGTGTTCAAAAAATCGAAAAAAGTTAATTTAGTTTAAAGAGTTCGCAATTAGTTGAAAAATTAGAACAGAGTTGAAAATATTGAAAAATTTCAAAATTCAACAAATCGAAAAAAGTTGAAAAAATGTTTGATAAAATGCTGAAAAAGTCAAAAATATGTAATATATGACCATAACCTTCTCCACCAAGTCACTCCATTGTAAATTTTCTATATATCCACAAGTAAAGAGTTTTCAAACCTCTATATATTTATAAATGAACTTGGTAATCAGAAATCATATTGCATAGATAAAATTTGGAAAAAACTTATGCGATTTGTCCACCTCCAATAAAAAAAGCCACCAACAACGATAATAATAATCCATTACACATTAGTAGAAAGATCTCTTCTAGTAATTATTATGGCAAACATCTCAAAAATGTTGCTCAAAACTATACATTTTTAAATTTTGCTATTTTTACAAAATCAGATCATTGGAGTTCGTACTATCTTAAGGAGCAGCAATATCCTTACCATGAACTATATTTTACTCAAAATTAATCGCAAATAAACACAAATATCTATATACTGAAAACCGTAATTTTTTTTTTTTGAAGCTTAATACTGGATCGCTCATGTAGGGACATAGGCTAGCGTTTGCCAAAAAATACAATGATGCTCGACTTAGCGGGCGTTGAAATACATGCAACAGCATTGAAACACTAAGCGCTCAAGATTTGTTACATTTCCAACAGCAGCATCTGGCTCAGTGATGGTATTTGGGTTTTGTGAAAATGTAGTGAATCGAGACTTGAAATGTACTTTTTAGATGGCGAATGTACTTTTTCGTCATGAAAGTCAAAAATTTACTAACTAAAAATCCAAACAATATTGTAAGCTTTTTTACTTAGAAATAAAAAAAATTATGTCACCAAAGCTTACTCCAGGTTTCTGTGGATATTTCGGATAAATTTACTAAAAAAAAACATAAAAAAATTTAATTTTTTGAAATAGTCCAAAAATGTACTGAAAATGCACCAAGTGTACCGAATTTACTAATGACGAATGTCGAATGTACTGATGATGATTTTTCACGACGCAAATGTACTGAAAAAACTACAATGTAGCGAAAATACTATCACTGATCTGGTTACACAAGTAATTGTTAGGTAAATAGTTGGCGGGATTGGACAAATGAGCATGGCACCACCAATATATGAAAAAACTTTGAAATGGTGGGCTAAGAAAACTAAACAAAAGAACTTTAGCAAAGTTGTTATGGAACCATTTATTCGTATAGGTAGGCAATAAGCCAAATGTGGGCGTGACACCTCACTTACAAGCAAAAGTTTGATCAACCTAAAAAAATAAAGCTTTATAATATGCAATTACTACCTAGATGCTTTTGCATATGGAATGCACTCTTCATAAAAATCTCAGACCTTTGCGTACTTCTATTTCCTGCAGTTATGCTTATTAACAAAGGTGCTTAATGAAAAATGGTTATCATCGCTCATCTCTCTTTGAAACCAGTGTCTGCCATACATTTTTCATGCATTTGCGCTAATACGAGGTGTTCCAACATTCACCGATATCGATCGCCATTGACTGTCTCACCAGCTCTGAAGAATAATGACCCAATGATGGTTCTGAAGCAATGATGATATGATTTCCGATGTCTCAAAAACGACAGACATTTATGTTTCTTGAAGGAGTCCGATGGTGTGAAGTGAGCCCCGTCGGATATCAGAGTTTACTGCCGAAAATTCAGCACAGCTTCAACCATTCGAATGACAATATTTTCGTCAGCCAAGTGACGTGGCTTGTCTGTTTCTAATAATATATGAGTCTGCTGCACTTTTTATAGGAACAAATGCATATCTTTCTTCAAAATCTCAAAAGTATTCAATATTTCCATTAACCAGATTGATGGAGTGCGACCTTTACTAAAGTCGTTTTAAACAATTGATGTACATTTTTTTACGTTAAAATTTCAAACGATTTATGTTTTAATGAAAAAAATACCTTTTGAGAAAATCAACTGAAAAAATTGCGGAAACTTAAACGACATAACTCGCTCAAACCTATGCTTTTTCAACAAAAACTTTATTAAATCCTTTTTTTTTCTATTACTTCGCAAATAATTTAACTTCTGATTTGTGGCATAGTTTTCGAGTACATAGTCAGGACTAAATAACAAAGGTAACCACATCGGACTTAGTTTTCTGACACTATATCAAACATATCCCCCAACCTTAGGCTAAACTCTTCATATCAAAACTTTTTATTTGTCCAGATACATAAAATAACAAAACTCAGTGAAATCTTCACAGGAATGATAATAGTTTATAAATAAATAACTGAAAACTATGAGGTTGTGTTTTATTTTTTAATAAATTTTATTAAACGCAGTAAAATAAAGTAAGTAAGAACGCTAACATTGCATACAAGAAAAGCATATGTTTCAAAATCAGGTCAAGACTGCAACAGTTTTAAATATGAAAATACATCAAAGTCTTGAAATGGTACACAATAAGCTTTCACATCGATAAGGAAAATCTTTAAAGTTAACTTTTCGTTCAATTAAGTAAGTAAAAACATTTCAGAAATATTAACAAAAACATTCTGTTTTATTCATTAAAATGCATATCTTTACTTTTTGTTATAAATAAATGCAAAACTTTATGGAACAGGCAAACACCCAACGTAGCAAGTCGACGAAACCTTAAAAAATTTCAAACCAAAAAATAAACTCACAAAAAATTGATGGTAAAAGTTAACACACCCAATAATGACAACAACAACAACTCTAAACTATGCTGCATCACTTTTTCCAAAAATAAACTTGAACTTGAGTTTGAAAAGTAAAATCATGAGAGCTTCAGCAACCATAACAATGTAAACTTAAGTCTTTGACTTTGACATGGCAACAGCAACAGCAACGTAAAGCGCCACCTCAAAAAATCACCTCAGAAGGCACCGTTGTATTAAGCAACATTCCAAAAAAAAATATAAATAAACAACTGAAACCAACAAAAAACCCGGCAATGACGCTAACAAATGACCAACAACAACCGCTATAACAACTTCAAAAAGTAGATCACTTTCGATTTTGCTCGCTATAGGAAGTTGCAGTGTTATTCGTCCCCGCCATGAGCAGGCGAACAGAATCACATTCATTGCAGACTCACGAAATGTAAAAGTCGAAATCTAAATTTCGGTTTCTTCATTTTGTTTTTGTGCTTTTTGCTGTTATATATTTTGGTTACAGATTATCATTTCGTAATTGTTTGGTCTTTGGACTTTAAAGCAATGATATGCCAATGTACCCATTTGGAAAATTTACTTTACATGCAGGCTTATGAAAAATAAAGTTGTTCCAAAAAACATGCGGCGTGTTATGTGAATTCAATTAACGAAGTCAATAAATATCGAGTAATGCTGAAAAATATCGAAAATATCTACAATTTTAGAATAAGAAATGACATTCGATAAGTGCAGAATGGTATGGAAAAATGTCGAGCAAGCTTAAAAGCGACGAATGATGTCGAAAAGTGTTGTAGGCGCAAGTCCGCTGTGGAAAACTGGCCTGTATAAATCATAGGATGGGATGTTTAGGAACAATAGTGATGCATTTTGGTGAAACTAACCAATCATTGTTGCCAAAGCCCGTTCCGGTGCAAAAAAATTATTTAGTTTTGCCCATTTTTTTGTTTTAATTATGTAAAAGTGTTTAATATTATAGCTCGAAACTTACGCCAAATGAGAGAACTCGAAGAGTCCTAAAAATAATATATGGGGTTACGTTGTTGAATCCTGTCCCAAACATGAGTTTACACAAATTAGTGAAAATTCGCCCTAAAAACGGGTGGCGATCCATGTTTAAGACAGGATTCGATAGGGCAACCCTATATATTCTATTTATGCTCTTCGAGCTCTATTATTTGGCATACATTTCAAGCTGTGATCTCTACTAATGAAAAGCGACGCAAAAAACTGGTAGCAAACAATTTTTGGGACAGTTTTCGATAATTTAGTGATTTTTCTTTTTCGAAAACTTAATGAAAGCTATAAAAAACTCACTTAATTTTTGTCATGGAATTAATTTGCTAAATTCATGACAAAGAAAGTTTCATTAAGTCAAACTTTTGCGGAAATTTTATATAAATATCGTATTTTCTTGTAGAATTTGGAAACAAATAAGAAAATTTGGTTAATTGATTTTCTTCACTGTCATATTGCTCTATAATTTGTTTTTTCGTGGAACATTGGAATATTGTTGGGTTTGTAAAATCTATTGGTAAAAGCTCATTAAAATGAGATGCCTTTGTTTTTTTTTATACATAAAAGGTATTCAAAATTGAGATGTCTTTTTAAATTTGCCGTAATTTTTACACCGATGTTTTTATCCGGTTAGTTAAAATGGATCACTAAGCAAGTCGACAATGTATATTTACTATTAAAACTTATTTTAAATATGGTGAAACTTATTCAGAAGCTAGAAGAAAATTTCGTTCGAAATACGGTAGAGAAAATGCTCCGACAAACCGTGCTATTAAACTTATCATCAATAAATTTGAGGAAACTGGTTTAGTTCAAGGCCAGAAAAGCAGAATTTATCATTGTAGTGGTTGTTCAAGTTAAAATGTTGTAGCTGTAAGGACATCAACTCGTCGTCGTTCACAGCAATTTAACCTCCTCTGTTCAGTATTTTACACAAAGATATTCGTGTAAATGCTTACCAAATACAGTTAAAGAAATAGAGCGGTAGAACATGCCAGAAGAACAACGGAATATATCGATCTGTTTAAAGAAAAGTTAACAATCGAATAATTTCTCCAACATCAGACGTGAATTGGTTACCATGAAATTGGCCACCATGACTTAGATCATGCGACTTAACACCAATGGATTTCTTGTTATAAGGTTTCACGAAGCTTATGCGGATAATCCTCAAACTGTTCAACACATCAAAGACAACATTATCGAGTAAATATCACTAATTCAACAATCATTATGCGAAAAAGTTATTCAAAATATTTGTAAGAGATTGACCGCCTGGCGCAGAAAACACACTCGAAAATGCGATTTTTATTGAAAAGATATTCCTTACTTTCGAGGTTACTTATGATGGATTCGCTTCTCCTTTACAATTTGGAGCAATTTTTTTTAATAAATGGTTACTTTTAAAGTAATTGGATAGAGATTTATTATTTGGTTTCTTAAAGTTTGTATATCTAACGAAATAACTGCTGACAGGTCTATGAAACCTTAATACTTGTATAGAAATATCTCATATTAAAAACCTTTTGATTAAGCTCACTTTTTTGTCTTAGCGATTGCTTATATCACCAGCAGGATGGAAGAGCTCTAAAGACAAATAAAATAGTTTAAGTATAAAAAAATACTGGCAAAGTTATTTCACAATATTTCGGCATTCGCTTCCAATCAAAAATTTTTAAATTTCTCAAATGAGCAACCTTATGCTGTCATTCCAGCTGGGTAAAAGGCATACGCATTTAACATACTACAAAAGCGCACAAATATCGGTCGTTGAACTTTGTTGATTTTTTGGGTTAAGTTTAACAGCAGAAAGAGATAGCGTGCATATGAACGAAACGCGTTGTCATGACTCATGAGGCAGAGAACAAAGTGTGTACAAACAAACAGCTGACTGACGTTGATGTTATATGAATGCTACCTTAAGGTCGATGTATTGATGCGATTCAACACAACGAAATGGTTGATGCAAAATTTTTATGACGCTTGATATCTGTATGGAATGGTAATTGAGTTAAAAGATGCATTACATTTTTTGACTGATATTACGTTAACAAACAAAACTGTCGCATTTGGACTGAAGAAAATCAAAGGGAATTGTTTGAAAAGTCAATGAAACCAAAAAAAATTACGGTGGAGTGTGGATTTTGGTGTGATGGAATATTTGTTGCATACTTTTTCAGAAATCCAAATGGCACTGCAATAATTGTGAATGGAACTCGATATCTAGAGTTGATTAGAAACTTTATGTGGAGTCAATTGGAAGAAATTGATGTGCAGAGTAGGTGTGGTTTCAACAAGACGGTGCAATATACCACACAGCAATGGAATCAATCGATATTTTGAAAGAGAATAATTTTTCGAAGAACTGACAGCGAAGATCATGCGATTAAACAACGTTGGATTTCTTCTTATGCAGTTTCTTAAAGGTGATTTTTTAAGTGTTTGGTTTTTGAAAATCAAAAATAAAGAACAAAAAATTTGCAAAAGTGAATAAAATATTTATTTGGAGCAATATATCAATTGCTGCCATATCATATCAAAATTTTTCGATACAACACATTTCTCATAGAACACGAATTTTGATAATAAAATTCAATGATTTGCAATCGTTGTTCATTTATAATAAAATGGCAAGCTTTACTGACTATTTTTTGAGCTAACACATGTTACGAATCACGCGTCAGGTGTCAGAAAATTTACACTAAAAAAATAAATAGCAAAAAAATCATCCGTTTTATTTGGCATGCTCGATTCTTAACTAACAAAGTTTATAATATAGTTGTGATGGTGGCATTTTACTGAAGTTGATATGAATGACACAAAAATAGCACATATCACATCCTCCAGTTTTACAAGTGTGCAAAAACATTTTAGCTATTGGATTTCAAACAGTTGCGCCTTTCTACTCAGTTGGGTGTTTAAAACCCAGACTTACCTGTACTTCATTGGAAAACTTTTAAAAACAAAAAATTAAAACATTCATTATTTATTTTACTTTATAATATTTAGTCTTTTTCTTTATTAATGTGTTTTTGTGTGTGTTTATGTATGTATTGTATATATGTATATATAATAGTTCTCATAAATTTTTTCGATTTCAAACAAACCATTTATTTTTTAATGAAATCAATTTTATTAATTTTAAAGTTTCTTTTCATTTTTTACCAGTATCTTTTTAATGAAATCTTTTTTAAGATTTAATTTAATTCGCTTAAATAATTTATTTAATTAAATTGTACACTATATTTGTAATAATTGCAATATAATAAACGTTTTTGTTTCTTTAAATTACGATTTTTCTGTTTCATTACAGAATTAATAAATTTTATTTACTTTAAATAATATAATTGTAAAACTAATGCATTTTATAGTTTCTTATTTTTTTTTAAATTTTGTTTAATTGAAACGCGTTATACATAATTATTGTGTCTTCGCTTTTTAACTGAAAATGTTAGAATTCTTTTTGTTTTAAATTAAAATTTACAAAAAAAAATTGTTTTTTAATAAAATAAAAAATAAAACGTGTATTAAATGTACAGCTTAAATTTTTAACTTTCATATTGCTGAACTTATGCTTAAATCAGCAATTACCTTAAAGTATTTAAATTAAATCTTTAATATAATGTATATAATTGTTTTTGGTTTTCCTTTTTGTATATAACACGCAACTTAATATAATATACAGGGTGGTGCGGTTTAGAGCAGACATACGCTAGGATACGTTTCTTGGTTCATTATGTGTAAAAAATTGTGTGGGAGGAAGGGTTTATCTTGAACATATCTCTGAGTAATAGTGTATTTGACAAAGTTTCTTTAGAGTAGTACTTACAAACGTGGGTTTTATCATTCACAATGAACCAGTTAATCGAATCCTAGAGTATAGCTGTTCAACACCGTACCACCTTATATAGTCATTGTTTTTTTTTAGTTCACTTATGTATATGCAAATTGTATTTTCATATTATCAATATAAATTTTATAATTACAATATAAATTTTTACATAAATACATAAAAAACATATACCAGTAAGTAGCACATATGTTATTAATGAATAAATATCGTTACGACAAAAAGGTACTCAAATACAAATGCAGTTACAAAGACAAACACAAATATCAACATATGTAGTTATTTACTTGTGAAAGGTCAAAGGTTACATTAACTTATATTAGTTCAGTTTTAAACAATTATTGATACAACATAAACATTAGTTCTATATTGGTTTATTGGATAAATCTGTGAGTTTTTTAGTATCTATCCATACGAATATGGCATTCCACTGAATTTACAAACAATTGACACAGTATTAAATAGCAATATCAAGATGTGATTTGTCTTAAAACAAGAAAACTATTGTGTTATTATGAAGAAAATGTTTAGAACACTTAATGATTTCAAGAAATCAATAACAAAAAACTTATTTAATAGCTATTTCAAAACTAAGGTACACAAGCTTAACAAATTATTGAACTTTAAGGATATTTTTTTATTTCAAATAAAAATAGCTAACATAAAGTTCCATTTTAAAGTTTCATAAACTTTTCATTTCGTCTTTTTTTTTAATTAAATTGCATTTAATTTAAACTCATTTACTGTGATGGTAAACCATCATTGTTATTACAGCATCTGTCATTCAAATAAACCTTTCATATTGAAATAATTCCATATATCTGTTCCGATATGGAAAAAATCTACCTTACATACACTAAGTCGTTATCGGACAGTAATATTTTGAGTTTAAAACGTAACACTAAAACGTTCATTGAGTGAAGTATTGAAAGACGCCATACGGAGACGTAAAAATATTACGTTACGGCTTACAGAAATCGATGCTCCATGATATTCCGGAGTTTCACAAACGCAAAAATAGTAAGTATTTCGGGATCGACCCAAAGTGACCCTGTAAATTAAATTCACAAAACTACTGAAAAATAATTAACTATTTAGCAAGCAATTTGACAGCAGAAAATTAAGCTCACGCCCACAAAATAACTGAAAGGTAAAAAAGCTAAGCTGAAATAAAAACATCTAGTAAGTTTCTTACTAAGGGGTGATTTCTTAAGCGTTTGGTTTTTGAAAATTAAAAAAATGAGCAAAGAATTTGCTGAGATGAAAAAAACATTTACTTGGAGCAATACATCAATTCCTGCCATTTATTTTTTAAGGATTATTTTATATAAATAATACCCGTGGCTACGCTTAAGGTGGTCGATTCGTAAGCTTTAATTTTTGCATATTTTTTTCCAGCATTTCGGCCGCTATCTCACCAATGGCAGTTATAATAATGTCTCCAAGTGCTGCAATTGTGACTGGCTTGTCCTTGTATACGAGAGATTTCACGTTGCTCCACAAAAAATATTCTAGTAGGGTCAAACCGCATGATCTTGGAAGCCAATAGACTGCTTCAAAAAGTGAGATTTATTGCTTACCAAAATCACCTTTCAATAGGTCCATGGTATCGCGTGCCGTATGATATGTGGCAACGTCTTGTTGAAACCACTTGGCAACCAAGTACAATTCTTCTATTTTGGGCACGGTGTCTTGCTCCATTGACTGTAACGTTGCGATTTTTATTATTTTTGTAAAAGTACGGTCCTATGATGCCGCCGCCACACAAACCGCACCAAACAGGATGCATTGGCAGCTCTCCAACTGCCTCTGGCTGGTATTTAGACAAAATTTGGAGATTCGGTTTGTTGACGTACCCATTGAGCCAAAAATGATATTCGTTGCTGAACAAAATTTTTCAATAAAACACATTTCTCATAGAGCACGAATTTTGATAGTAAAATTCAATGATTTGCAATCGCTGTTCATTCATAATAAAATGGCAAACCTTACTGAGAAATTTTGTTGCTAACACATGTTACAAATTTTGCATGAGGTGTCAAAAAATTTACACCGAAAAAACAAATAGTAAAAAAAATTTGGCGGGTTGCACTCCGGGAGTGCCGACAGAAGTGAAAACTTGAAACAAAAAATCAATTTCACACGTAGAAAGAAGTATGCAAGCATAACAAATCGTTTAATGGCAAGTTAGTGTGTTAGTTGGTATGTGTGCGTTTTCTTTTTATATGGCAATGCAATGGAAGACAAAAACGGAATATGTATTCAAATTTTACTCTCGCTCTCATTCTCAATTTGTCAACGCAACAACGCGGAATTTGAAAGAAACAAACATGTAAGCATAACAATCGTTGAATGAGAATGGAATGTGTCAGTTTTGTCTGCTTTGCTTTTTGTCTTCCACTTGGAATATTTATTTAAGAGAAACAACAGAACATTCAAATTTTACTATCGCTCTCATTCATGACGGGGAATCCCGATGACGGTCGGTGTCACGAGTTTATAATTGTTTTCTCAGCCGCGAATGCTTTCTTACGAAGGTGCACAACGTGCCATAAGAAGTTTACACTTCAAAAATTACTCGTTATAACTTAAAATGATATTTGTTAACAAGCTTTCAATTTTCAGTAGGCATTTTTTAAGCTAAAATTAAATGCAACTTAATTCTTTTTTTTATTTTTATTAAATCAATTCAATATTCAGTTCATTATACAATATACGTACTTCAGTTCCTTGCTTTCAATTCAACAAATCTTAATTCTTATCATTTTTAATAATTTTTCTGGTTGCTATCATTTTCTGTAAAAATTCTACTTTTCGCTACAATATCTTAATTTCAATTTCATTTAAATCTTACAGTTTACATTTTCTTTTATGTCTAATGTTTCATTTTTTTATGTTTTTTAGCACAGCCAATCATGAATTACTGCACTTTTTAAAAAAATTAAATTGAAAAGTCTGAATTTCTTTTCGAACTTCTTAAAACTTTTGTATAGTACTATAAGCTTTTGTTAAGCTTTGCAATAGCACTGTCACGGTGATCAAGAACAGCGTTATTATGATGTAGTCAAAGGGCCCTCCCAATTTTTTTTTTTTTTTTTTTTCAATTTATGACCTTTTATGATATATGAAGTAGAGATTATCATCGAGAAGTATATCGCACTAAAAAAACACCCTATACATTGAGAAACTGCATTTTGAGCGCAAAGTTCATATTTTGAATTCATAACTCTCAAATTAAAAAAATTTTATTTTTTACTAACAGTTTTTGACTTTTGTTGTCATATCTCAGAAACGATAAAAACTCTCATGCGATAATTTCTACTTCATAACACATCGTGTATTAAAAATTGGAGCGTAACCTCTGACATATTTTTAAAAACCGTTTTCTTCGTAGTTTAATTTTTTTAAAGAGGCAGCATCTTTTTCTACTATTTTTTTCATTCTTTAACAATTTTTTTTTTATATTTTTTCTATTTTTCTACTCTCTTACGCAGTCATTCTTTTTAACGTCCACAAAATTCATTCAACAATTCGTATATCAACGAGAAACCGCAACAACTTTAAACAACACGCACAAAAAATTAATTATTTTCATAAACGCAATAAATTAAGTAAAAAAAAATATTTATTTAAAATTTTTTGGTTTTTTTAGTTATTGAAAAAACATAATATCTGCTTTATCTGTTGAATGTAACTTTAATTGCTGACTGCGGTGCATTTCAACTGAATATTTACAAATTGGGCTATTTTATTTATGTAATATGTATGTTGGTTTATTTTTTTTTTTTGCCTTAATTACTTATACTTTTAAATAGGTTGTTTACTTTTTTTTCTATTTCTGTACTTTTGTGTTTTGCTCTCTATATACAAAGGAATTTATTTTAATGGTACTTCTTTTAAGATAAACTTGAGGTTTCGTGTATTGCAATATGTTAGATAATTTTGTGGTATAAAAATTAAGGTGCTGTTTTATTTACAAAATAAATTTTTTTCAAAATTTCAATGAGGAGTATAAAATTAACAAAAAACATAAATCAAAAAATATAGTTTTGAAACTGTACAAATAACCTTTTTTCCTATTATTTTTAACACAAACAACTTTAAATTCAGTAAGAATTTTAAAGCTATTGAAAACAACATTTTTTAATTTTAGTTTAATCGTAAAAAATTTCAAATTGCATTTTGAAGCTGCAAAGTATTTGAAATTACTCTTTTTTTATGCTACATAAAACACTTTTGTCACTTGGAATTAAACATGAAATCACTTTAAATTAATGTGGTTTCGCTTTGATTTCTAATCAAAAATGTTTCTCTTCAATTTAAACACATTCAGCTTTGGATCGTTTACGGTTGACTTGAAATGAAATCATCAACGCCATGGTTACAGCACTGATTTATGATATCAGTGAGCACTTTAAAAAAATTTGAACAATTTTATGGTGATTCATACAAAATTTAATTTTTTGGTCCAACCCGTACCTTTTCAACAACTAACAGAGTTGTTTATTGTATGGAGAAAAAGCAATTTCACTGACACCACCAGTTCATTATGTACACCAAGCAGTTACTTTTTGCGGACACAAGAATTTTTCTAAGGTCACTTATAGTGTTTCATCGTTGTAGAAAATTTTTGATATTAAATCAATCATTATTCAATGTATGTTGTTTCAATAACCCTTCTGTGTGTGACAGGGTATCCGGTTGCCTATTTAATTTTCAACTCAAAATTTTTTACTGTTGCGCATGATCTATAATTCTGAAACTTCACGAGAGCTCCTGACAATATATTAATATTATATTTTCATATGACTTGTTTCACCTGATAAGTTTAAGAGATGTCATTATTTTGTACAGTTCGAGCCAAAAAACTTGAAATTTTCATAAAATTTGTATAGGGGTATCCAGGTACACTGTCACCATGGAAGTATTTTTTTTTTGTCCCTCACAGAAGGGTTCACAACCCAGCGTATATTCTACGCAACTCATGGTTGACAGGCATTTAATATTTTTGAAGCTTCAAATCCAAGTGGAAAATATGCCATACGACCAATCCACATGCTGAGGCCGCAGTGCAATCGATAAATTTGAGTCTGAGAACACATTTTCACTAACAGAATTGATATTTTGAATAGCGCGTGCGTTATATTGGTGCAGGGGCCATAACCGATGTAGAGTTTTCAAATTTTTGCTCTATGTTAGAAGTCATTTACTCAGTTGCACGCTAATGACGACTATAAATTTCACTTGAAGCGCGAAACATAGCCACAGCAGATTTAGCATTTTCGTGGAAAATTTCAACACCTTGATCGATAGCTAAACGATCCATAATGTGAAATAGCTAAACTTAAACTAAGCACCTTGAATGACATATCGTGTGCGCTTAACAGCTGCCAAATGGTAAGACTGCACCACAAAATGAATAGCCCATCATAGCTGTACAGCGCACAGTGGGAAATTTATGGGTCATAATGGATTACAGTAATTTTTTTTTAAGTACTCATAAAAAACTGTAGTATGCTCTGCGACTGCTACAATTTGGAAAAAATCGATTTGTACCGATTAAAATATGGGTTGATTTTTTTAGGAATTTTTTTAGGAATTTTTTTTCCAAAAGTATATTTCTAGGGGTTTTTGTGGTTGATAACACAGGTTAACAAAAAAAAAGTTTTGGTCGGTAAACCAAACCCACTTATTCTTGTGTAAAATTCTTCGCTGAGTTCGAAAAAAAAAAATATCGAACCACTTCCCTTCATTCCCCCCATTTTCCACTTCCCACAATCTTCTCGCCGAAATATTTAAAAAATCCAATTTTTGTTTCTAAATAAAAATACCTTTCTTTTGTAAGATTTTGGAGGTTCGAAAAAACTTTTTTTTTTCGAACTCAGCGAAGAAAATTGGATTTTTTAAACATTTTGGTGAATAAAGTGTGGAAAATTGGGGATTAAGGGGAATTGGTCCAATAGTCCTTTTTTCAAACTCACAAGAATAAATGGGTTTGGTTTTCCGACCAAAACTTTTTTTTCTGTTGGACTGTGTAATTTCAAACTTCGACAGACCAAAAACCAAAAATTTATACTAACGGTGAAAATCGAGTTAAAAGTTAGCGGCTTTTACTTTATGCTTTTTTAACTGGAGTATTCATTCATTTATATCATTCGCAGTCATAAGACTCCTCTTGGCTTCAATTAAAAATATGGATAATATTAAACAAAAATTAGGTCAAAGTTAATCGCAATCTTTTGCTTTATATTTAGTAGCATTTCATATTTAGTAAATTTTTGAAAATTTAAATCATTAACCTCGTGGTATACCTAAGCCCAAGTATGGTCTTGTTCACTAAAAATGTCGACTTAATGTTTTGCCACTCCAGCGTCAATTGTGCACTGTGGGTCACTGTTGCTGTGGCTTTTTAGATCGTTAGTGAAGTTATCTGCGTGAAATCTTCTCTTTTACGTCGATGAAGTTATCTGCGGAAAAAGAAAATGCAAAAGACGAACTATTACAGTGTTTCGTTTGGTTTTTGTTCTCATTCTTTATACCGTCTAACCAAAAGGAACTAAAAAGAGTTTAAAAAGTTCTACACTGTGTGGCCGCTGAAGATGATTCTGTTGCGGCAGTCGAAAGAATTAACTAACTTGTAAATAATTTTCTGATTTGCTGATAAGTTTTTTGGTGTTGAAAAATGTCGTACAATTTACAATAATTTATTAGTACAAATTTATTCAGAACTTACACAGTGGACTTAATCCTTTAAATTGTACTAATGCATTATTGTACGGAAACGCAGCTATTGTTTCGAATAATCAAATGAAAATAAAATTAAAAATTCTTTCTGCTTTAAATTAACACAATAGCAATATAATTTTATAAATTTTAATATATGGGATGGAAATTAAAAACTAAAAATTGGATTTATTTCGTATAACAATATTCCAATAACGTACTTTTTCTTTATCATAATTATTTTGCTAACTGGTAGTACAATTTTTAACGCTGCTATTTTTTTGTTTTTGTTTTTTTTTTTTATTTCTTTGCTATAATTGTGAGGTGTAAAAATATTTAATTTATTTATTTTTTCATTATCTATCAACTTTTATGTGTTTTGTTCAACTATGTATTTAACTATTTTGTTGTATTTTCAATAGAGTGTGTCTATATTGTTTATTTGTATATTGACGTAGAAATTCTATGTTTTTCCTTTGCTATGGCATTTTGCTATGAATTTTTAACTACTTTTCGTACTTAGCATAATTCTATGAATTGGTTTTGTTTGTATTTTCATTTTTTTGCATAATAATTCAATTACTTTTTTCGAAATACGCTTAGTCTGCAAGATTGTATTTTTTTTTTAATTATTTTTCTTTTTTGCAAAGAGTTTTTAAATAGATTTTCTTAACTCTTTTTCTTGTAAGTATGTTGTATGTATTTGCAAAATACTTAAACTTTTATTAATATAACTTTAAAGTCTTTTAATGCACTTTAAAAATGTACTATATTTTTTTTGTATGTATGAATTTTCAGATATTTATATTGTATGATTTGCAAATTTTATGTTTTTCTTAGCGTTATTTTCTTTACAATTTGCGCTTTTTGGCATTTTTTGCTTTTTTTGTTTTAATAAATTGTATACTTCTGGGAGGTTTTTCAGTTAAATGAAAAAATTGTTTTTCTATAGAAATGAAAAAAAAAAATACTATGTAAAAAAACGTTTTTAAACAAAATGAAAATGGAATCAAAACGATAGAAAATTTTAAAGCACTTTGCTTAAGTACAAAAAATAAAAAACAAATTTAAGTTGAATTAAAAATCGTTTAACTTCGTCTTTTGAAGAACTTAAAATTAAAAAAAAAAATGTTATCCAATTTCCGTAGGTATTTGGAAGCATATTTTTTTTAAAAATTTTAAGCTTTTGTTCAAAATTATTTTGTCAAATTTGAATTGTGTATTGGACAAGGCAAGCAATCGATGTTTTTTCTCCATTAAAAATTAATTCCTTATATGTTTTACATTCTAAGGCATACCAGCCAAAAAAAGGAACACCATTGGACCTAAATGCCTGGCACTAAATTAAACATTCAACGAATATTTGTTTGTTTGTTTGTTTGTTTCATAAAGAGAGAAGCTCTTGTTTGTAATTACATGACAATGTTCGGAGCAGTGATACCCACTATCACAAGCAACAATAAGCTTGTGTTGGTTCTGCAAACGTGTACGTTTTTTTTTTTTTGATCATTAACCATTTTTGACGCTCTTTAAGCGCCTTCACTTTCTCATTTTTACGCACCTTGTCGTTCTCTGGGCAGCACCGGTTAAAAGGGACACTATTTGAAGCGATCACTTTAATAATTCTTTTTATTCCACTTTACTAATAATATTGTGTTTTAGTGGTAGTGTGAACAAAGCGCTTCATTGCAAGGACATGCAAATGTTAAAAGAGATGTTGTGAGAGACGAGTACGTGCTTCAAAGCTGCGCTGAAGAGCTTAAAAATAACTAATTAAGGCTTTCGCTCTTATTATATAAAAATCTGCTTGAAATCTGGAAAAAACATTATGGATATTCATCTAAGCGCGCAAAACCCACGCAAACTGAGCATTTTTGCGCTTTCGCAAACGAACTGTCAAAAATCGTATCGAAAGTTTTTTGAACAAACTAGAAAAGTTAACGCGACAATTTGGTAGCGCAAACTTGCGCTGCTAATTGAGCAACTAATAAAGCTCTTACCATTGTGTTTTCCGAAGCATTGCAGTATTGATAAATCGACTTCAGCGATTACTTTACACAATTTGATTAATTAATTTATGTTTTTCGCTTTCTCTCGGCATCTTAACTTTTATATTTTGTCAATTACAATTTGACGTGCTCATCAACTGTCACAATTTGCACAAAATATTCGAAGGAGTGTTCATGAAGCACATCGCGCAAGATTGCCTTTTTGCACAAATGGGAAATTTGCGCGTTTAGATGAATACCACTATTATAGTTTTCAAAACAGCTAACTTTCTTGAAAATATTTTAATAAAAATTATCCACATCTTTTTGCGATTATATTTCGCCAAGAAACCGCGCTTGAGCGCTTATGTACAAACGCGAACATATGAGTTCTAAGTTGCAACGATGAGGAGGTATTAATTTCTGAAAGAAATTGTTCATCTTAAGTCACGTTCAATGAAAGTTTGTTTCAAAAATAACAATTCACATGGAGAGATAATAACAATGAAAGAATAACAACATACTAAAATTTAAAAGTGTAGTTGGTAAAGTTAAAAAAGTTACCTTAAAAAAAGAATTAAATTAAAAATGAACAAAAAAAAAAATTTTATAACTTTTTAAATAAAAAATATAAATTGGAAAAGGCTAAAAGGCGGTTAGTTTTAAAATGTCAATAACCATATTTTTATTTATATTGTTATATTTATTAACACGTTTCTTTGTATATATTACCTTTGAGTTAAATTTTTTTTCAAATGATTTTAGCTTTTTAAATATTTTTGAATTTTTCTCTATAGCATTTTCAATTTAAGTTAAACCTTTTTCAAATTGAACGAAACCATTTTGAATTTTAATATTTTGCTTGTGTGGAATGTGCAACGTTCTCTTGTTAAAATGAGCCAACAAAGTTTAATTCGTATTGAAAGTTTTGTTTAATTTGAGACGGTTTCGTTTAATTTGAGAGTGCTAAAGTTTTATCTGAAAATGCTATATATACAAGGTTTTATATGAATTTATGTATGTATGTACTTAGATTTCGCCTATGCTTTTTTAATGAGTTTTTATATACAAGTTGTGTTTTATATATTTAATTGTATGCATTTGAATATTAGTTTTTAAATTGTTTTTCTTTTATTTTTTAGTTTGAACTTAAATAGAGGTATTTCTTTTTTCACAAGTGTTCTGCATGCTTCGTCGCCACTTGTCGCTTTATTTATTAGCAAAATGTTATTTAAAAAACATTTCTCTTAAAGTTTTGCAAATATATTTCAGCATTTTAATTTGTTGCTTGCCAAAAAATAAAAAAAAAACTCTAAATAATATAAAACAAAACCAAAATAACTTTCCCATGCGAAAAATAAATTTAAAAAATAAAACAACTTTTGTTTAAAATAAAATGTTTTTTTTTTATTTAATTCAATATATCCATACATTATATAAAAGATCCCAAACATAATATTATTTTTAATTTTTAATTTTTTTTTTTTAATTAAAAAGCCTGCTTAACTTGCGCTTAAAGTTTGTTTTTATTGTTTTACGACTTAAAAAAAAATTTACTAAATTTTGATTTTTTTTTTTTTTTCACTTTAACTTTTAAATATATATAACTGTTTAACGGAGCGTGTCATAATAATAATTAAAAAAAATTATTTACAGAATAAATGAAATGAACAAATTGTTATAGGAAAATAAGCAACACTTATTTAAGAAAAAAAAATATAATAGAACTTACAAATTAAAATTTACTAAATATTTTGTTAGATTTCATTTTTTCATTTATTTATTTAGTTTGATTTTAAATAATTTACATTATTTTGCAATTGACTTTTTTTCCCCATGTTCAGAGAAGTTACATAAAAGCAACGCATATTAATGGTAGTAAGATTACAGAGTAAAAACTAAAATTATTTAAACAAAACATAAAATATGTAAAAACAACAAAAATGCATTATGCACATTTTCTTTTAAACTTAAAAACTTAAATATTTTTTATAACTTAATTTAAGCTAAAATGTATAACTAAATTATGTAATTAAATTATAAAGTTATTTATACACAATATTAAAAATTAATAAAGCAAATCTGCAGTGTTAAATTTAAAACATTATAATTAATGAAATTATATCATATTTATTTTGTTTTTTTATTTTTTTATGTTTTTGGAACAAAAATTAAATTAAATAAATCTGACAACAAATTAAAATATTGGTCGCTTTACATTAATTGTATAAAAGAAGTTTTATTAAAAACAAATAAAACAAAAGTTAATTTTTTGTTTCGACTACTTAAAAAAATTAAAAAAAAAACTTTGCATGAACATAGTAATTAAATGACACATATGTATATATTTCAAAAATATACACATATGCTGTATAATATTACATATATTTACAGTTTAAGCAAATCAAAACAATTTTGTAATGCAGTCCTGTGGTAGCAACAGCATAAGCATGGATTTTTATTGAAGTGTTTCATTATAATTGACAAGATAAAAAAATAAATAGCAAATTTTTTCACTGAAAAGTTTAATTGTACCAAAATTATTTTGATGGACATTGATTCACTCAACGAAGCAATTTATCGATTTGACTTAATAATATGGTAACCACTAGGGTGGATAAAAATCCAGCTAAATGCAAGCTAAAGCAGTAATACAAGCGAATATTTTTATTGGATCAGAGAATGTCTGAAATTTTAATCTGATGTCTTAATATTTTGACTCAACAACAATTTTTTTTTTTTTTTGTTTCGCACAAAACTATTAGAGACTTATGGTTTTCTTCGAGCGCTGATGTTGGTTTTCCTATCCTATCAAACAATATTTTTTAATTCATGAAAATTATCAAATTTATATGCTAGCTATTTCCTGTTTGAAAGGTACTCATATTTAAGTTTTGATTCTTAATTCGATATCTGTTCCTTTGTTTCTCTTTCTTTCATTCTACTTCCATCTGTATTTCTACAACTACCTTTATCTATGTTTGCATCTCTATTGCCATCGAAGCTCCGCAGCATTCATATTTGAGTTTCATTTGATTTTCATGAAAAATTATTTTGATATGAACATATGAACATTTAAGTTTTTGCCTCTTTTGTCTTAATAATTTTTATTGGAGATAAGATCAAATCTATCCAGCCGTTTTTACCAGAAGCACATAGACGGACCTAGCCATCATTTTATTTATGCAATTGATACACCGATTATTGTATGATTTTCTTAGGTTGAAAACGGCATGAGTAAAAATCGGATCCGAATTTGAAGTTAGCGACCAAAAATCCATTAGTAACAAATGATTTTGTTCGAAAAGATCATTCTTTTGTTTTATTATATTTTTTTTCTTTGGCCGAAATATCTAAACTTCAGATAAAAAGTTTAGACAAAGATATTATATGTGTGATATCAAATGAATATATTTCTTAAATAGCACACCGCACACCTTTCGAAAAAAAAACTTCTTTCGTAAAAATAAAATTTTTTTGAATTTTTTATCACTTCCAATGTAATTTTTCATCATAATAATTTTTCTATCACTTGTGGTCTGTGAAATATATGCGGTCAAATGTGTTGAAAAAAAACCGTTTTTGACCATTTTCGTGCTTCCGTTAAAGGAATATTTTAAGGAAAATTATCAATATTTGTTTTGTTCTCAGCGCCACTTAAAAACTATTATTTCAAGCATCAATATTTTGAATAGTTTTGTTATTTAATCAGTGAAAATTGAATAAGTTTTTTATATTTTTCTGATACTTTATGCGTTGGAGCTTTAAGAGCCTGATACAAAATGAACACAATTTTTCACAAATCAGATACTTGTTTTAAACTTCAAATTAAAAGCAGTAAAAGCGGTTGCTATTGTATATAAAACTGAGGGGCTCCGCCGCCAGCTCGCTTTATCACCAACTCTCCGTACACTTCACTTCGTTCGTGGGCTCTGTCCCCGCTCAAACCCTTTTCCTTATACGTTTTCCTTTTATTGCAATGCTTCTTCTAATTCGTTTTTTCTGACACTGGAAACTATTTTATATAATAGAAAGCTACATAGGGCATTTGCTTGAGCTGAAATGAATTTGTAGGAAAGAAGCTTAGCCAGCATTTTTGCTTTTTTTAAACTAAAGCAACCGCAATATGCTAAGGTCATTGATGTCATGCTATCATTTGCATTATAATTTTAATATTACGGACATTTTTTTTTTCAGTGATTAAAGTTTTCAACAATAATTAAATTTACCTTTTGTAAATATTTTCATAATATAAATAATTTTACATAATGTACATATTGCTATCCGCAAGACTGCTGCAAACTTATTTGGAGAAAATTATAGGAAAAAAACAAATTATTCAAAAAGAAATGTATATTGCATGTTTGATGGCTTTAGAATCAAAACTTGTATTTTGCAAAAATTTCAAAAATAACATGGGTGTACAAACTAACAGTTGAACATGGTTCATTCTGTTTGGCAAAAATTGGCCAAATGGCATTTTGAAGTCCAAGCCTACATTTTGCATTTACAATTTCAAAAATACAATTCATAATATAAACAACGTAAAGATTTAAGTTAAGCCAATGCATTTATCAGCTTATAATAATTTTTATAAGTTAATGAAAAAATGGTCAATCTGATTACAAGTCTCACAACGTTTTTTGTAAAAGCTTGTCAATTGATTTTACTTATTCACAAACATTTGGATTCAAATTGAAAATGTAATTCAAGTAACTTCGATTTGAGCCGCCTTTGCTTCAACTGAATGAATGTAGCCATGCAGATTTTTCAACGATTTTGAAGACGAAAAACTTCGTAAAATCTGAATTTTAATTGTAAAGTCTTCAATTTAATGTGCGCTCTAAATTTTATTGAAATGTCAAATTATTAAAAACCAAATAAAAAAATTAAACTGTTGCAAAATTTTTAACTAATTTAAAAAAAAAAATTAAATAAATATGTTTATAAATTTTTCTTGTTTTAATTCAATTTTTCAACAAATTATCACACTGAAATATAATTTTTGCTGTATATTTTTGCTATTGTTTTGATTATTTTTTTACACTGTTCAACATTTTTTTAAGTGTAACATTTACACATTTCTTTAACTATTTTGTATTATTTACTAATTTTGAATTAATTTAGTGGAGAATTTAATTCTCTTTTTAATTATTTCTTTAGTACTTTAGAAAATAAAAATAATATATATGAAATATATAGTTAAAATAAAGTTATATTTTTTACAAGAAAAAAAAAAAGTTGCATACATACAATTGTTGTTGTCCTTTTGGTATACCTGGGTGCAATTTTTTAAATTGTAATTTTTTTTTCTTTTTTATATTTTTTGCTTTCTCAACTACAATTATGTATTTTTGTAATAAGTTTAGTAAATATTTATGTATATATAATTTTAAATACAATATTTCTCTTTTTTATCACTTATTTTTTTAAGAACCTTTTTTAAATATTCAATCGTTACTAAAGTTTTAATAGTTTTTTTTTAGCTTTTTTATGTTTTTGTTTCTTAACTTAGGTTATGTAAATTTTTATGTAATTCTAATTAAATTATATTACAAATATGCTATAATTTTTTTTTTTTCTTTCATACTTAGTTCTTAGTAGCGAAAGACTAAGAAAAAAAAAATAATTACGTTAATTTTATTACATATTGTTTTTTTTTTAAATGTGCTATAATAATAATTATGTCGCGTTGCCAACAGAGTGTTTCACACAAGTGCTTTTTTCACAGTATGTTCATCGTTACGTCATCATTCATTTAACTTAACTACGTCCTTTTCAATCATGTGCGTTATCGCCTTTAAAAGGGATAATGGACCCTTGTTTTGCTGCAATACACGTATACGCTTTTATGCTGTTTTCCGCTTTTCTATAGGTAGTGGTTTTTTGTTCCAACGTTAGATTTTAAAGAAATGCAATTTTTTAGTTTAAAAATTAAAAAAAAAAAATAGACTATGGTATATAAATGCTTAATTTCTGTTTTAGCTATTGCACCATTCCAAAAGTGTGGCTGTGTGTTTCGTATTTGTAGTGTGGATGTTGAAGCAACCACACCAGCTGTTACTGCTTTCTTGCTTACTATGGTTATTTCAGTTTATATCTGCGTTATCCGTGTTGCCAATTGTGTTTACGATATTTGGCTTTTTAGGGTCACCTTGAAGCGCTGCTTCCAAAGAAATCTTCTGTAAAAATGAAAAAAATTGTAAAAAAAACATAAGTAAGTTATATTAAAATCAATTACATTAGCCTTTAATATCTGTGCGTTTTGATTTCGTAGATGCGTACTCTTTGAGTGCTGTTTACTCGTTAGAGCTGAGTGCATCTTACGCTTTTTAATGTTATTTCAGCCAAATATGGAATATCACAGTTTTTCGAATCAAATTTCCAAAACAATAATTCATTTTAAATTTAGAAATAAAAAATTATAACAAATATGGAATAGATACCCAATTATGGAATACAGATCTTCGGAATAATCGTCATGGGTTTCTGCTGATGGCTTTTCGTTTTTTTTTAGCATTTGAATTACTAGGGATGAAGATACTATTCCATATCTATTTTTTGTAACTTTTTTCCATGTCTATTTTTTTTTTTATCTTTTTTAAGAGTATTTTCCTTTAAATTTAAAATTTCTTTTTTTTTTTGTCTCTACTCACGTGCAGGCAAATCAAAACTGAAATTCATCGTTGGATCCGGTGGTGTATTGAGCAATGAATTGTTAACACCACCGCCGCCACCTCCACTACTTGAGC
This sequence comes from Tricholauxania praeusta, assembly GCA_949775025.1. Lineage (NCBI taxonomy): Eukaryota > Metazoa > Arthropoda > Insecta > Diptera > Lauxaniidae > Tricholauxania > Tricholauxania praeusta. The sequence continues at coordinate 126,080,841 of OX459030.1, read as the reverse complement.
CACCAGGACCTTGTTGCTGTTGCTGTGACATACCAAGCGGATTTGTACTGTTACTACCATTACCACCACTTAGCATTGGATTTTGACCCATGCTAAGAGGACTTTGCGGTGTTGTAACACGTAATCCTGGACCAGGTCCACCGCCGCCACCTCCTGGTACGCCATTGTTGCCTGCTGCTGCATTTGCTGCTGTTTGCTGTTGCGCACGTCCACTAACAACTGCACGCAATTCTTGTTTGACAAAATCTGAGGAATTTGGGCCACTGCCAGCTGCAAGAATTAAAATAAATTACTTTTATTTTAGCTCAAATATTACGACTTTTATTTATCGATGTATATAGTAGGAAATCTTAATAACTACATATGTTAGCCACAACAAAAATATCATTTGTATACAAAAAAAAAAAATAAGAGGCAGCATTGTAATTTCATTTTTATTTACAAGGGAGTGCACTTTATTTTGAGTGATCGGTGCGCTGGGTAAAAGGCCTGGGGTGGGGGGGGTTGTAATATTACGACAGTTTATTTGAAAAATTATTTTTGATTTCAGCCAAAATAAAACTCAAAGTAAAAAAATATGAAATCAAAAAATTCATAATAAAAAAATACATCAGTCATGCATGTAAAGGATCGAATAGGGTATATGTATACCCCTCCTTTTTAAACAATGACCAATTAGTTACTTTTCAGTTTCTTTTTCAGTACTTTCACGAGAATGAAACGCAAGTGATGCATACAAATTTCATTTTGTTTTATATTTTAGCTGTCTCTTTGTTATTTAAAAAGTTTTCATGTGATGTATAAACTCTCTGCGCTGAATTTTTCGTTCGCTTCAATTATGTTTCATCCATATGAAAATGCCATGGTAGGTAAAAGAAATTGTTAACACAACATAAACAACAACAAATAGTCAAACAATAACATTTAAACAACAAAACTTACAAAATAAAGGCCTCTTTATGCATTATATCTCGATTCGTTTCGTTTTGTCTGTAATTTTCGAGCCTAAAAATATGCTATTATAATTCTTATATTTATAATTAATTACTAATTATACACAGGTTTGATATTTTTGTTCTCGTTCATAGCATATTTTTAGGCTTGAAATTTAGAGGCGAAATTCAAATTATTTTCAAAACTTAGGGTAATTGTTAAAACATAAATTCTATGGTAAGAAGTCAAATAAAACTATTGATAACCTGCCTTTAACATATGTTTTACAAATTTTACAAGGCCATAAACTCTGAACCATCGCACAGGAAATAAAGTTCTTAAACCAAATAGCTAAAATGTGGATGTAATATAAAACGATACAATTTGTGACGAAAATGTTTATGAAAAACACTAAACATTAAATTAACACGTTGAAATTTTTGATAGAAATTTGTTAGTATTTTTATTTTAGTTCCACAATCTTCGATTTTAATACCCAGAGTTCAATACTATTTAGAGCAAATTGTTCTTCTTGACCATTATTTTAATCAAGCATATTCTGGAAATCGTTTAAGATCGAAATTGAAATCGATTTTTGGTGTTCCACATTTCGATCGGTCGATTTCAAATCGATTCAATTTCGACCGACAGTTCAAATCGAAATAGGGCTGTTTTGCAACTCCGTTTTAGCCGTTTTGAGTCAATTTTTAGTTTATCCATCTTGGACACAATACTTTTTCAAGGACAGGTAGCATTTTGCCAATGGAGGATCTGTCGAGAGTAATTCCACATTATTTCCAATTGCGCGCAAGTATTCGCTTTCCACACAAAATTTAAATCGATTTGATTCTGACTCGATCGATTTTCAGAACACCTTGAGCAATTTCGATCGATTTGCGAATCCGATAGCGATCCGATTTCGAGCGATTTCTATCATATGCCAAAATAATTAACCTGACGTATGAGTAACATTTGATTCATTTTAATATACGGTAGAACCTCTGTAAGTCGAACTTAAAGGGAGACGCCAAAACATTCAAGTTTTCGACTTATGGAGGACTTCGACTTAAGCGAATTTCGTCAGGAAATGTTCGTCTTGTAGAGGTTAAAATTTATTCCAACTAATTTTGAGTTAGAGAGATAAAATAAATAAAAATCCTAGTTATCCTCGAGGTATTAAGCATTGGTGTGCATTGCAGTAGGACCAAACTATTTCCGAAAATTTTTCAATCCACAACAATAGAGTAACATCGCTAAAGTTGAATTGCAATTACGTGTTAACGTCGGTCATAAATTCCTTTATCATTTCATAGAACTGGTTTATTGTATAAGTAGGCTTTTACATTGATTTCTAAGAAAGAATGATACATTGTCGGCATATTCTTAAAGACGGTATCCTATTTTTCTTCGAGCTATAGACGTAATTCGTTTCAAATAATCGAGTTGTAAAATCAAACATTGCTATGTTCGACATTCAAAGGTCAAATTTTTTTTTCGAGTTATAGCGGGAAAATATGTTCTGAATTTATTTGTAGGAACTCACTATTTATTTTGAAGGTTTTCGACTTATCGAGGTTCGACTTAAAGAGGTTCCACTATATAACTTTTTTCTACCTATGCAAATTTTGATTTGAATGTCGGAAGATTCATGTATATCTCTTGAGACTGATGATGCAAATTTAAATTTTAAATTTTTTTTAATTTTTATTTTATTTTATTTTTTTATTTAATAGCAATATGTTGTTTTATTAATCACTGCTAAATGACTGGCAGTGTCGTTAAGTTTTCAATTATGGTGTTTTAATAAATGTTAGTAATGGTTCCTAATGACAACGTTATATGCTCAGCAGAGAGCTTTACTCATGTAACACAAAAGCATTAAGTGCCCTTGCAAAATTGTTACTATTCAGAGACAACCTAAACTGAATATATATTAAAGGAACATATGTTTCAAGTCAGACATACATACATATGTAAATTTGATATATAAAAACAGTTGCCGAATGGCACTCACAGTTTTCGGTGTTGTTAGGTGTTATGGTTGTCGCTTTTTTTTATAATTTTTAATGGTTTAATTGAAATTCCAAAAATTACCAACAAATGTAAATTAAAATATTACTTTTTATTCATTACTTACAGGGAAATCAAAAACTAAACAAACTACATCCAGTTAAACTTGTACTAAGACCATGGTGACGTGAAAAATATGCTATAAAATTATAGCACCTACAAGTGTTAACGGGTAACAGCTCTGCTTACAACATATTATTTACAACAGTAAAAATACAATATTTACATTAAACAAAAAAATTCAAATGATGCTGCTGCTGAAATCCCAACAACATAAAATATGGCGCACAGGAAGCGAGGTGTAAGTATGTGGTGAGAACGTGTGTATGTGAGTTGTTGTATACATAAAAGGGTAAAAGTAGGAAATTAGGGGATAACATTTTTTTTTTTTGCTTGGTTTGGATGAATGCTTATTGATGAGTGGTGTTTTTTTTTTTTTTTAATTTCATTATTTTTCTTTTTGGTCTCTTACCGCTCTGTGTGCGACCATAGAAATCATTTGGCGGTGGACCAGCCTGCATATTATTGTACATCATGCTGCCATAATTGTTGCCGCTGCCATTACCATTGTTGCCAACGTTGCCGCCATTTACACCCATAATTCCGTTACCGGAACTATCCGTAGGTGTGCCACCAAATGAACGCGGTGAGCCTGTTTTTATGTTTTATTCAATAGCGAAACAAAAATTTTGATGGAGTTTTTTGTTTTAGTTTTTTTGTTTACAATGATGTTATGCGGTAAAAATTTACAAAATACATGTGAGTCGAGTCGAGTTATTTGAGGGGAAAGCTTGCTTATTAATTGTTATTTTGTTATAAATATATAGTATAGCAAGTTTTTTTCCTTGGATTGGTTTTAACAGTGTGAAAATGCGATATTTTTGATGTTTGACTTAAACAAAGACCTTGGGAAATTTTTAACCAGTTTAGTACTGATCATAGAAAATTTGCATCAGACGCTTAACTAAACATTCTTATATGTACTAAAATAGTTTACATTATTTATAACTATGAAACTGAGTTTGTTTATGGGTTCAAAATTAAGAAATATATATATATAATGGACGTAACCACTGTGTACCTATGCAATATATAATTCCCTCCAGAGTGGTATGCATATAGCATACTTTTTGAAAAGTAGAAGGAGAAATTAAGTAAATAGAAAACATAGTTGGAAAATGTCTAGTATTTAGTTGCCTATAAGCTTAATGAACAGTGCAACATCGAGAGAAAAATTCTACCGTGAATTTAAGCAGAAATCTAAAAAAAAGTGCCACCATTGATTTTTTATTGCCACTGAAAAAATCTAATAGAAAATATGAATGCTAAGGCTACAGCATGAAATGAGCAATATATATTATAAGAAGATATGCAAAACCATTTAGTTCATCTTGACGTATGAGCAACTTCTTCAGTATCATTTTTTTGCCTTTGCATCTTTTGATCTTAATATCTGAAGTTTGATGCTACTTAGGACCTGTAAAGCAAATCATTTTTCCGTATATTTTATTGCTTTTTAAAAATTTATAATTTTATTGATGGCCGCTTAGCGATGCATACGTAAGAAGAAAAAAAACTGGAATGTTGCTGAATTTTTACAAGTAAATTACATTGATAGTTAATCGATTGTAGCATATAAAAATTAGAAAAAATTTCACAAAAAAAATCAATCGTGGCAAAAGTAAAATTTTTTTTTTAATATCATGCATTTGGATCTATGAACTGTACAAAAAAAATATTCAGGCGGGCTAAGCTTCAAGAAAAAAATACTTTAAAACTGGCACCTCACTGGTACTAAAACATATTCTCATAATTTATGGCTATAGGAACTACTTATCTCCAAATTGAAGAACTTTCATTTATTAAGTTTTAAGGGACAAAATAAAATCGTCCTAGTCTTAAGATACCTAACAGTGCGTTGCCGAACTCAACTTTTGTTTCTAAATAAATTTTTTTGTATTCTACCCAATTGCTTACCTGGCAAGTGTTGCGTCGCTTGTGGTATGCTTGCTTGCCGCTGCATACGTTGCATTTGTTGTTGTTGAAATGCATTAGCTGCCGCTGCTGCACCATACGGCGACTGTGGCGATGGTGAAGTTGATGGTCCCGACGGAAATCCGCTATCGTTTGTCTGAAATGAATTTTGACGTTGCAGTCCAGCTGCATTGCCACCAACCGTTGCTACGCCAGGTGAATTTAAGGAACGGCGTTGACTCTGATATTGTCGTGCAGTCGTATAGGTACCGACACCCTTAAAAGTGAAAAAATAAAAGTCAAGTTATTGTAATACGTCAAAAATGTATAATGTTAACTATATACTCGTACATACATATGGGCATTTCCATGGGTCCCGTTCGATCGTCGAACACATTTCAAGTAAAAAAAAAGTCAAAATAAAACAGATTTTTATGTTGACAAGAGGCTTTACTTATAGCTCCTAATTAGCTTTATAATTGGTGCTAAGGTTGAATTTGGGTAATTTTTCGTTTTCAAGATAATTGCAAAAAACCTAGGTGTCGCACGTGACAAAAACTTCCGTTTTCGTAGAAATGCCCATACACATAAATTTTAATAGAGTTTCGAATACAACTCACATTTACCTGCAACTGTGCGCTCAACATTGGATTGTGTTGTTGTAGCGACAGCCGTGTTCCTGCATTAGCTGCATTCCATTGCTGTTGTTGTTGCTGTGTGGCTGCTTGCATACCAGGTGATTGTACTCCACCATTGCCAACAGTGCCACCGAAATTTGGCTGCCTTGGTGATAGCTGTGCAGCTACATTGTTGCCACCTCCTTGCTGTTGATTGGCAGCGGCAGCAGCAGCTTGGAAAGCTAGCTGTTGTTGTTGCTGCTGCTGCTGTTGCTGCTGTTGTGCATTAGCTACTGCTACCTGTTGTGCTTGTGAAAGCTGTTGTTGCTGTTGCGGTGAGAGGCGTTGTGCATTTGTTGGAAAGTGTGGACTATAGCCTGTGGAATTCGGAAAATTTTCAATCAGAATTATAAGTGAAAAGAACAATTCCGGATAACATTTTAAAATTCATTGAGGTAACTTTTTTACACTTTTTGACACTTACCTTGATTAGGCTGCGGACTGAACGGCGCATTGCGCTGTCCTGGACTCAACTGTTGTTGCATCATGCTTTGCGCAAAGTTTGGACTTAATTGTGAATCAGGTGGCAAATTGGTGCGCGACAGTGAAACATTTGGTGCCACAGTATTATTAAGCAATGATCCAATGTTGCCCATACCAGGATTGAGAGCTTCAAAAATTAAGGAAAACGCAAACGTTAAATAAAATATAACTGAAATCCATACTTGACTTTACTCACACATCTGATCGCCACGTGCCGTTGCACTTTCTGGCACCAGCAACTGTTGCTTCTGTTGCTGTTGCAAAAGGCGTTCCTTCTGCTGTGCGGCAGCTATTTGTAACTGTTGACGATCGCGTAATGTGCGAAACTGTTGTTGTTGTGTACCAGTTGGCATAGGACCTCCACCAGTATTTAGTGGTACACGTCCACGTGCCGAATACATTGGAGGTGGACGTTGAAAAACCTAAACGAAAGAAAAGTAAATGTTAGAAAAATTATGTAAAAATTAGCGGGCATTTATAGAATTTGGAATAGTAACATCGGCTATGAGATATGAAAGGCCAAATTTTTACATTTCGTTACTCACCTGATTATTTGCGCGCATTTGTTCCAACATTTGCTGCATCTGTTGCTGTTGGTTATTGTTGCGCATCTGTTGCACCATCTGTAGCATTTGTTGTTGCTGTGATATATTGCCTCCAACGCCGATCATTGTACCTGGATAGGCTGGTGGTTGTCCCTGATGCGGTGATTGTTGCTGTTGCAACTGCTGTTGTTGATGTTGTTGTGCTGCTGATACACTGAAACCAGATGCTTCAAACATCAGTTTTTTCTGTATGGCGCTAATAGCCATGCGTTCGTTAATTTCCTGTTGAGTGAGTCCTGCGCTAGGCGTTGTTGGTGTACTTGGACCAAATGCCTGGTCGTCGACGACGTAGTCCATGACACTGTCGAGTATTTTCGAAAGTTCGGGATCGCCGTCGGAATTGAGTAGATGATGTTGTTGCTGCAGCTGTAGCTGCTGCTGCTGCTGTAGCTGCTGCTGCTGTTGCTGCTGTTGCTGCTGCTGCTGCTGCTGCTGCTGTTGTTGCTGCTGTTGTTGCTGCTGTTGTGCAGCAACTATAGCAGCGCTAAGGGATATATTCGTGGCGGCGGATGAGGTAGCTGTTACATTTGTAGGCGTTGCACCAAAAGGTGAATGATGCATTTGATCGGCTGGCGACATTTGGCTTGCACGCGCAAAATTCATTTGCTGCTGCTGTTGCTGCAGCTGTTGCTGTTGAGGTCGGTGTAAGGTTGTCGTCGCAGCTGTGGAGGCGGCAATATTTTGCTGCTGCTGTTGTGAGAGGTAGACATCGGAAGGCTGTTTGCGAATATTCCCGCCGCGTGTCCCTGACGTATTCGCATGCGTATTAATTGTTGTTGATGCTTGTGTAATGTTGGTCGTTGTATTTGTGGCGATTTTTGGCTGCGCTTGTTGTAGCTGCTGCAGACCACCCATACCGACACCACCAGTAGGTGCCATAATTGTTGATGAACTGACGCGATTCGCCGTTGACGAAGTAATATCAGGTATCACTTTAACGACAGGTGGCGCTGGCAGCACTGGATTTTTCGGCGGATTTTCTAGCAATGATGCGAGCATTTTGTTATTCTCGCGCAGCAATGAAGGTTTAACCTCAGAGCGCTTTGCCGAAGTACCATCGTCTGGCTCGTTAAGTGAACGTTTCCGCGTCATTGCTGGATCTGTGCCTTGAATTTTCAGCAGGCTCTTGAGATCTTCGCTTGTCATATTGTTGGAGTGATGGCCATGGCCATGACCGTGACCATGATGTCCATCGTCTTTTTGCAATTGCCGCATAAGTTCACTTTGGCGGCCGCCAGAAGAAGAGCTTTTGCCATCGTCATCTTCGGACTTTTCATTTAAAAGCTGAAAGCGAGAGATTTTCTTTTTTTTTAAATTTTATTTAAAATTTGAAATTATAAAAAGTGCTCACCTGCAATAACATTGGATTATTGGAGTTTGACTTCTGCATACCGCCAGGCCCATACATGCGACCACCTGAGTTAGGTCCCATTTTAAACATGACTGCTGGACCGCCACCTGGACTGCCATCTTTGTCATCATCAGCATTTAGCATGTTCTGTGCGAAATACTGAAAATTGGAATAGGAAATTATCTTTACTTCTTTTGTAAAATTTTTAATTTAAAAAAAAAAATCTTTTTATAATTTTGTAAATTAAAACAAAAAAAATGTATACAGAATAAATTTAAAAAAAAATATACAAATTTTTAACTTTTTTTTTTAATTATTTTTTATATTAAAAAAATTAAGTTATTAATTTTAAAAGTTTTTTAGATGTAATTTTATTTTTAATTTTTAACAAACCTTCAGAATATGCTTTTTATCGTCATTGTCTCCAGCACCATGCCCCAAACTGGACTGGTTCGGCTTGAGAGTGAGCAAATGACGCAAACGCTCCGAATCAGTGCTATTTGGTCCTGGACCCCCGACCGGAGATTGTTGTTGTTGCTGCAGCTGCTGCTGCTGTTGTTGCTGTTGCTGCTGTTGCTGCTGCTGTTGTTGTTGCTGTTGTTGCTGCTGCTGTTGCTGCTGTTGATGTTGCTGTTGCTGTTGTTGCTGCTGCTGTTGCTGTTGCTGCTGCTGCTGCTGTTGATGTTGTTGCTGCTGCTGCTGTTGTTGTTGCTGCAGCTGTGGACCAATAACAGCACCACCGCCATGGCTTAAAATGCCAGGACCACCATTTTGTAGTGGACCTCCTCCACCGCCAGGTGTACTAGGACCACCACCGCTACCAACCTGACTTATTTGCATACCACTTGTATTGTTGTTGTTACTGTTTGTGTTGTTGTTGTTATTATTGATCATATGATCCTTATCCGACTTTTGGTCACCGCCACCGCTGCTATCAAACGATGGAAAATTAAAACCAAAACCACTACCTGGTCCACCAGTCTGACTGGTATTCGATTGTGGCGATGGTAAGCTTGCCGCTGAATGAGACGACAACTGATAGGGCGTTGACGGCGAAGCGCAGACCGTATGTGCCGCCGGACTGAAGGCATGCCCAGATGGCGGACGTGGCGTGCTCACCGGTGTCGCCACCGAGGCACGTGAGTTTGGACGGGAATCAGTCCAACCTGTACCAGCGTCCAATTCAAAGGAATGTGTAAAATCAAAGTCAAAAGATTCCTGACTGAAAAATGACTGCGCATCCGGGCCCGAGGGCGACGAAGTGAATGAGGTTACAATGCTTGATGAATTATTGGAGCGGCGTGGTGAAGCTTGCACATGCACGCTACAGCCGCCATTACCACTCACACTGCCTCCTCCAGCTGAGCCACCACCACCATTGCCAACGGTGCCATTTATTACCGCGGATGTCATAAGCGGCCCACCGACATTTGATGTTTGCGTATGATGAAGTGCACCAGCGCCAGTTGTAACCGTCTGCATACCGCCGCCAACAAGACCACCACTCAATAGCAAATGCGGTGAATTACCACCCATCATCGAAGATGTATCCAGCGATAGCGACGATACCAAAGACGATACTAGCGAGGAGCCACCAGGCGGTGAGAGTGCCGAAAGTGAATTCGAACCCATGCCACCACCGATCGATGTCGTATTGTTGCTGTTCATGTCATTCTCCGTGTTGAGTATCGTTTGCACAGACATGATGAAATCACTTTCTTCCGGCGTCTGGTTGAGGAAAAGTCTCGAATTGGCTTTAACATGCACGTATACATCAGGCGCGCCAAGTCGCAAACGAAACGGCACCGAAATAAAGTTTGGTATTGGTGGATTTAGACCCATGTTGCTGCCACCTGGAGATTGGGAGGCAGCTAAATTTACACCAGCGGCGGAGTCCTGTATCTGTTTCAGATGTGTCTTTAGACGATGTAGGTCTTCAACATGGCATAAATCTTGAAGCAAACGTCCAATCCAATTGGATAGATGCTGTTTGAAAGGTTCACGCAATGCCGTCGCATCAAGGCTGAGAATTTTTCCGTGTATATCCAATTTAAAGGTCATCTGTTCAATGGGTTGCTGGACGACATGTTGTTGAATATTCATTTCTAACGGGGACTCATCTTCGGGGCGGGTAATGAGGCAAAGCACCGATGATGAAGAATCGCCATCATCTGTAAAATATAGACGACAATTAGAGTCAGTAAAATCAGATGAGAACTACAAATGTAGCTAGATATTAAAGAGGTTCCTAAACCGGAACAGAGTCTTTTCTTAGTTCATTACCATATCTGCATAAATAAATAACTCACCTTTCACTGGCGCCGCTATCAAAACCACTTCCTCGAATTTATCCTGCTCCTGGTGTAACTGTCGCAAAGTTTTTTGGTCCATAGCATCGTTGACGGTCGCCGCCTGCATAGCCGCGCGTAACGGATCTTTGACTAGCATTCGAACTTTGGTCGAAATGCTGCGTTTCGCTTTTCCTTGCTGTGTGGAAGAAGATGAACCACCGGGGCCGGGCGTTGATGTACCACCACCACCACTATTAGCCTGCTGCTGTTGATCATCTCCTCCATCACTACCACCCCAACCAGCCATGCCGCCACCACTATTAACGATGCCGCCACCACCACCAATGCCGACTTGAGACGGCATACTGTTGTACGACATGTTATTTATAATGGGATTCAACTTGGCATGATCGCCCGGATACAGGTACGAATAGAGTGGCTTCTTGTATAGCTCCTGCTTCTCATAGCCAATGAGCTCGCGTATGTTTTGCGTGCACGACTCAATGATGCCGTCTGCGTTCACTTGCAGTAGGACCCAACCCACTGATGAAATATAATGTTCGAGCGCCTCAAAGTATGCAGAGATCTCTGGCGCTTGACCGTTGAGTAATGATGGTTCCGGCAGTGGTGGCTCGGTGGATGAAACTTCGCCTTGTTGCACCGGATGTATAGAGCAGTTATCGGTGGCGCAGCGGGTGCAACGTGTTGAGGTTGTTGTTGTTGTTTGTGTATTGTTGTTGGACGCTGCCGTAGAGTTTGCTAAAGTGTTAGTTGTGCCCGATTGAGACGAAGTTGATGATGACGAGGACGAAGACGACGATGATGATAAAGTCGCTGCTGAGGTTGAAGAGATATCGCGATTTTGACCTTTATCACAAATATCACGGTACTGTAAGAAATAGAGAGAAAGATTCATTAGTAATCATTTTAAAAGTAATGAAATTTGGTTAAAGAAATCTATGCGAATAATGTTTGTCCAAGCTTTGCATGGAACTAATAGGTTGCTATAATAATTATGAATCATTTGTAGCATTTTTTATTTGATATATTTTGTTGCAATTAATTCTATATTTCACAGGTATATATATACATATTATCTACATAGTTGGTCACTTTGAATGCAAAAATAAAGTTGCTATAATTTTATGATAACGAAAATTTGACAACCAATTTGCATAAGATTGGCAAATTTTTTATAAAATAAAAGGAAAATGTAAGCTCTTTGTAGCAGCTCTTTTTTAAAAACATTTCTAAGCCTGTAAAGTTTTACATTTTTTTAATTAGATAGAATGCTATACTTTTTGAATAACCAAAATTTAATAATCAATCTTAAAATTCAGCACATTATATTATAGCACAATTTGAGTCTCTTATAAAGATTTTTGTTAGTTAATATTTGCAAATATTTTTTGTTGAAACTTGATAATATTTAATTTTGGCTGCTATTTAAAGCAAATAAAAAGTTGCTATAATATTATAGCATGTTGGATTTGAGCAAAAACTTAAAAATTTCCCAGCCAGAGTGTGTTTTTCAGTAGTTTTGAATTTAAAAATTATTCATTTCATATATTTGCGAATTTAAAAAAATTATAGCAACTTTTTTTCATTGAATTTTGCACAAGTTTTTCAGCAAATAATATTTTTTTAGGTTTCACTAGCTTAGACACAATTATGTAGTTGCTATAATTTTATAGCAACCCGCAACAAACAATTTTGATACTTAATTTAAATGCAATGTTTTCCAGCATTTTTTAACACACAAAAGCAGGTGCTGATTTTATAGCATGCGTAATTTTAACTGTTGGAAATTGATTTTACCAGAATTCGGAATATATTTAATTTTAACTATTTTTGAAATGCAGTTACCATAACACAATAGCAAACCACAATTGACAATAATTTCGTATCTGCATATCGAATAGAGCATATAAAATTGTCAGCATGTTAACTGCAATTTAATTAAATTTGAACAAAGTTATTAATTATACAACACAAACAATTCCGAGAACCAACATTTACAAGAATTCAATTTACAACACAGACAAAATTTCCCTTCGACATCTTCATTTGCGGGCATTTTTACACTCATCATCCATTGAACTTAAACACAGCACACAATCTTGCCCTACCTTCATTTAAACAGACGCCAAGGTCGTTTTTATAACACAAAAGAGAGCAAAAATTGTTGAATTTTCGCTATAAAACTAAAATTTTTAAGAAAATGCTATATATTTCACTTGTTTTTTTTATCAATTTTCTTCATCTATAGCGAAAAATAAACTTTAAACAAATAACTTCGGGCATTGAAATTTGCAATAAAAGTGCACGACAAAGCTCATAACAAAATTAAATGCGGCGGAACTCGTTGCGACTGCTGATCGCACTCGTATTTTCAACGTTTTGCCAATTTTAATTCTTATCTTTTATATTGTGCGCTCTCATTGTCGCATAATCGCAAAAATCGCAAGCGAATTTACAAAAAAAAAAAAGAGCGCGCACGTATGTACAACAGCAACAACAACAACAAAAGATGGTGAAATACTCATACCAACAATATAACACACACAAAAAAAAAACAACTCCTTTGAATCAATTTTCAATTTCGTCTTTTTTTTCAGTAAAACTTCTCGGTAACAACAACAATCATCAGATTTTTGCACCTTATTCGTAATGCAGTTCGTTGATCTTCATCCAACAACAATAACAATAGCAAGGAAAGAGAGTAAGTCAGGAGTACCAACAACAACAACAACAACAAAACGCAATAAATTCATATCTACAAAAACAATACGTATTGTGTGAGCGCAATAAATATGTTGGTTTTAACTCGTGCGATAAATAATATGTACAACAGCAACGGCAACAACAACAGCAGCAAAAATGCTGGTCAGTAAAAAAGGGGGTTACTGAATGTTTTCACTGTACAGCTTAGTTCAATGAAACTCGAAATGTACACAAACAAGAAGGTAATATGAATATGAAAAGAAACACAACAACGCGAAATTTTGACAATTGTGAGTAACGAGAGAACTTTAACAAAAAAAAAAAAAAAATAAAATCAAAAAAACTTGTTCATTCATTAGATTAGGTAGATAATTTATTTTGTCTTATGAAGACAAAAATTTTTTTAATTTAAATAATATACGCTTTTCGAAACTCCCTGATAATGAAAATGTTCATTTCTATGGGAAAATTTTCGTGTAAGAAATCTTTGTTTTTTCTAATTTGGTTATGTACCAGAACTCATTTATGACTTCTTATATGTTTTTCTGTACTAGACGATTAACATTCGATAATTTCACCATTTTCAATGTTTACCGATACTTTTTGACATGTATTTTAACCATGTATTTCAATATTCATCATCTTTTATTGACGATGTTTTCAATACATTCCGACTTTTGTTGGCTTTTTCTGTGATCTGTAATCGTTTACAATGTTTTTCGATACTTTTTGAGATTCTCGATAAATTCCGATACTTTTGATACCATTGGTTGTTTTTCGCTTTTTTCAATATCTTCACAAGTTTTTTATTTTTTTTTTTCAGATCATTATTTTCCGGATATTAATCATCTTTTATTGACGATTTTTTCAATACCCTCCGACTGTTGTTGACTTTTTTTGTGTTCATATTTCGATGCTATTGACTTTTTTAATGTTTTTTTGATAACGTCCGAGATTTTTGATACTTCCAAAATTTTGGAAACTTACTATCGATACATAATTATTTTTCGTTATCATTCGATATTTTCCATTTTTGAATACTTATAATTTAACTTTTTATGTAGAAAATCTACTATTTGATAATTTTAACATTTTATTGACCCAGGCTTTTTTCCCCAAATGCTTATTTCATGTTAGTGCCAGGCCGGGCTTTAAAAATTAGACCCATTCTCATCTCTAGCTACAAATATAGTAAATTGGTCAAAATATTGAACTATTTCTCATACAGAATGAAGCCACGCTAGACACTTAAAGACAATACAAATGCTGCTCAAAAATAGGAGTGTAGCTTCATTCATTTCAATGGATCATAGCCCGCCAAGTCCAAAAACTTTTCTCCAAAATATAGGTGGATGAAACTCGAATAGTCTGATCTGACGTGCTTTGAGTAAGAAATCTTATAAGCTACAATATTATGTGGGAAATACGTTTTAATTTTTCAATGAACATAACCGAAGATAAACGTTTTTCGTTGTTTTTCCAAAAGTATGAAAAATGGACTTGTCCGGTTTTGCAACTGGGCGCATCATATATAAAGAATCATAAATAATTGAAAATCCTATTTTATCCCATTTTGAAATTGAAAAACTTAAAAATATGTTTTCTTACAATGAAAATATATCGTTCATTTCTTGGAAATAGCAATATTGAACCATTTCTCAAAGAATCGGAAAAATTCTGGAAAGTTTTTTGCAGATTCTGAAAGGTAATGAAATGATTTAACGATATTTTGTAATGTTAATGCGGAATCGGAAGTTTTTGACCCTTTAAGTGTATAACTTCTTAAACTATGCCCTACATTTTTAACATTTTCGAAATCTCTTTAATGAAAGTGTAGTGTCCACAAAAAAAAAATTTTTTAACTCCTTTTAATACCCATTTCGTTGGGTCCCATGATAGCAAAATTTTCGATTTTTTAATATTTATCATTTATTCAAATGATACTTTAAAGAATAATTTTAAAAAAAAATGCAAAATCTTCAAAAATGTAGGGTGCATCACAAACGGTATTTGATTCAAAATATAAAACAATATTGAAAAATATTTATTAATTTTAATTTACTTAGGTGATTTCGGGCCTGCCTAAGAAAGTCTTAACATTTTGCAAAAGCACCATTTTTGATGGCATATTTTTAAATGTTTTTACTATATTTTTATTTTTGAACATAAGCCACCCTTAACAACGATTGACAAGAAATTGTTTACAGCGAAGAGATTTAATCGCATATCGCTGGAGTTATGTTTCTGAATGAGGACTAAAAACTTATATTTTAAAATTCGCACATGTTCTTAAATAAGCGATCATTTTTTTACTTTGTAAGCAGTTAAAAATTTGAAATATTACACTTTTTATGAACAATGCAAAACTAATACCTTTTTGATTACATACATTTTTTTCCCAATAAAATAAATAAATAGTTAAATCTTTACGCATGCGCAAATGCTTAGTTGCGCTTGTACTTCTATGTATAATTCCACTGAAACTTTAAGGTCTGTTACACTAAAATTTAAGCTCATGCGTTGGTTAGCATTTTATTTTGAATTTCATCATAAATTCTTTAAGTAAATTAATTTTAAAAAGTAAAGTGAGCTAAAGATAAACATTTGGCACTATTGCTAATGAAATGAAATGTTGAAATATTCTTCGAAACAAAAAAAAAAGATATAGATTTTGATTATATTCGAATACATGCATGTCTTTATTATTATTTGGAAATGGAATTTAAAAGCTATAAATATATTTTATTCACTTTTGAAAACGATCAACGGTCACGTGTTATCGCGAGTGTGATATTCACTTTATGATAAACTTACAAATTCTGTCAGATAAAAAAAAAAAATCATTCTCTAAATGAACTTTGAAAAAGAATTCGGTGTGTACATGCTCAATATAAATATTATCTCTGCGTTTTATTAAATTTCTCAATAAAACATCTCACTTGTGCTCTTAAAAATTTGTGCTCTTTATTTGCATGTTTATTTACTCAAAGTTTGCAATTTTTTTGATTTGTTCGTTATTTGCTATTTTTAGGAAAAAAAAAATTGTTACAAAAATAACGCGTAGAATTTTTATGCATACGAAATCACACTGTGTGACTGACTTTAGCAGGCAAGCGGCAAAACAAGCAATCATATGACGAATCTTCAGCGCTAAGCGAATTGTCACGATTTTACTGCCGAATTGGGCGGAAACTAACGACCAATGTGCGCTGCCTGTTGCTGTTGCTGCTGTTGATTATGAAATCCGAATATTTAAAGAAAAAAATTATTTATTTCAGAATTTATGCAAGGTATTGCAAAATTTCTACAATTTAATGGAAAGTTTTCAGTAATTTTCAAGATTTTATAAGGAAACCATTGAAAAAATATGGAATTGAGTATAAAAGAAATACTTCTCTTTCTATGGAATGTGAAAAGAGTTACAAAAATGTTAACCAAAATGCGCTGCTCGACTGAAAATTATTGGGGACTTTAAAAAAGATATAAAAATTGTGTCCAAAATTGCAGCTCAAATTATCTGCTCAAAGAGTTGTAGGTTGCAAAAAACCTACTATGAGTGTTACATAAATTCAACTGAAATTCCTTCAAGTAAAATGTAATGAATGTTACTAAAATTTGTGCTAAGACTCTCAGTACAGCATATTAATTTTACTGTTTGTGTTGTATTGGCATAGCAAATAATTTATAATTATTTTACTGAGCTTACTTTTCAGTGAAGTGTGTGATAACACCAAAAAAATTACAAAAACAAAGATTAAAATAAAAATCGGCTCAAGCTAGTCATACTAAGTAATACTTTCATTCCTTGCACAATGGAATTATCAGTGACCTTTGAGCCGATGATTGAGAATTTTTAGGCCTGGTATGATTTGCTTTTTACGTAAATTTATTGAGAACCCAAGCAAAGTATGTTACTATACTGAAGGGTAAAATCTTTAAAATAATTAATAATTTAGAAGCTTTTAATTTTAATTTAGCTTGAGCTTACAGTTTTGCCCCATTTTGTTCGGTTCTTAATATAAAATTGAGCAAGAATTCAGGTGACTGTTTCTGGTTATCATTCAAATGTGAATTTGTAATTTTGTGTACTTTGCCGACTTTCTTTTGGATTAAGAATATTGAATTTAATCTGAATCGGATTCAATTGACTGTTTTCACCGTACGGTTTATTTTGGATCCAAGTTTATGGATATTGAATTAGCTGACTGTTTTGTCCATCATAAGTGGAATATCTCAAATATAAGCTTAACAGGGCTATTTTGGCAACTATCTTGAAAGCTTTTTTCTGTCTTTCGTAAGACAATTTTAAAGACCTACTACGAGCAAGTCTTTAATTTGTCAATTGTATTGTTTACATTATAAGCGTTTGAAAATTATATAATATTAATATAAATAATATAATAAATATAAAACTAAAAAGGATTATAAGTTGTTTTTATTTGGCGTGTTAAAAAAAAATATATAATGTTTTTAGAAAAAAAAAAAACATTTTTTCTGACGGGAATCGAACTCACGCACCGTGAGCTATGAGTTCATAGTCCTAACCACTTCGCCACGCTGTCGTGTGTATTCGAGTTTTTTATTATTCCTTTTGCTGTTTTATTGATATAAGATTAAAAAGTCAAAATTTGACAAGTCTACCACGCACAAAAGCTTTATATGAAGGATTCTTGCGCTAGAATACCTAAAGTTTTACAAAATATTTTCGTAAGACTTTTAGCTATCTTTGCCAGAATAGCCCTGTAAAAGTCATTCATGAACTTTACAAACTTTTTTGGGACCCAAGGCGTTGGAATGAATTTGATTCTGATATAAAGTTTTTGCTTGTCCCTATCATGACATTGTTGGAATTTCAGGTATTAAATTGATCCCTTCAGATTTAGGTGGCTGTTTTGCTTACCTACTTTTAGGTCAACTTGGGTTATTTGCACAGTTTTGCAAATCGGTCATTCTATAATTAACTAAACACCCTTTTGACTTTTTTCCAAATCTATGTCGAGAATTTAGATTTGAAAGCATATACTTTCTTTAGGATTATTTGAAGAATTGCGTAAAGTATCAATTCTCAAAGTTTTTGAGATATTTAATAAATTGCACAGTGTTCAAATGAAAAGACTTAAATGAAACAAACGGGTATATTCTCTTTTTGGAAAATGTTAGGAATAACGTTCAGATCGAGGATAAGTTAATTTTCTTAAAAATACGAATGCTTCTATAATATAATTTTTATCGCTAATTTTTCAATATTTTTTTATTTCTTTAACAAGAAAAAAATATCCTATGGCATTATCGCATTTAACGGAAGTACACTTTGCGGCGCTCGTACGTCAAAACTATTAATTTTACGAAAAAAAAAGATTATAACATAAATTGTTGGAAATTTCTTTTAGTTTTATTTTGTATGTATATGTTTTTATCGCAAAATGAGTCAGAAAGGAGATATTGTCAAAAAACTGCTATTGGGCGTCATTTTTCCAATATGGCGGCGCGAGCGGCAACAATACGAGGTGGCAAAGTTGAAATTCAGAAAGAGCACATCAAAATTTATAAAAATACTCATTTTCAAAACTACGGCAAAACTTTTCAGGTAACGTCGTTTTTTACTACCAAATGACTGTACTAATTTCTGTGTACACAAAAATTAAGTAGTGGACTTCTTTTTAATGTTAATTTTTTTTTTTTTTTTTTTTTCAGATTACTCGTAGAGTCAGAGATCAGTGCTATTTTTGCTGTACATGTTTGGCTGTACACTTGTGGTCAAATTAATTTAATGTATATATCAACTCTACTTTTGTTTTTTTTAAATGGATTTTAAAGATAAAGTTTACGACTTGATATTTGTGTACTCAGAATTACTCCAGATCATATGGTGTCCTTGGTACAAGTGCACGAAAATGTTCAAAATCGAAGTTTTTGATGCATTCAACTTCATTCATTACTAAAATGTAAATAAATTAGTAACCAAAATTACCAAGTCACTGAATGAAAAATAAAATTCTTAATGCTCTCATAAAAACATCAAAAATTAAAATAATTAAGCGAAAAAATGAATTTCGTTTGAGAGCTGTTGTTATTAGTCTGTACCGGTTTGCACCGATAAGAGGCAGTGGAACGGAGACGTCACAAAATTCACACATACATATGCTAATAGAAATATTTATAGATTTCTATTTTAAATATTAATATATATTATAATCTGTAAATAAAAAACTTTAATTAGAGTATTAAAAACGTCAGAGAAAGGGAAAATTGTCTAAATTTATTAATATGTCTCTCTAGTAAACAGCGAGGGCTTAAGCCGCGCCGGGACTTAGCCAGAAAAAAAAGTTAACAGAAGTTGTTTGCATTAAAAACTACAAATTCAAAACAATGTGGTAATGTTAAATCCTTCAAAAAAAATTTACAAATAATTATTTATATTTTTTTTAGTTTTTTGCTTAATCTTAATATTTTCTACAGTAAATTCAGTTTAAGTAATAATGTGAGATTTTTTTTTTTTATAGTTAACTTAACAGCTAAAATCTATCCATATTTGAAACATTTCAGTCACGTAATCGCAAACTTTTTCAACATGTAGCACTCAACATCAACAATTAACGCGACAATTGAGTTTTAACGCTTTTCCTGTTGCCACCAATTCGTAGAATGGCAATGGCAATAGCAAAAGTTTCAAATGCGAACGCATAGATAAAAACTAAAACTTTAGTGAGAATTCTGCTTGAATTTCAAAAAGTGCGTAACTTTTTTTTGTAATGTAAATTTTCTTTGTACTCGTGTCCAAGTGCGGTTGCAACAAACTAACGTTCCATGATAAGCTTTGTTCTTGCTTAAGCCTACCTTATAACACTTAGTCTGCTTAACTTTTTTCGAAAAAAGAAGTATTCTAACCACTTAATTTATGCTGCACAATTTAATACACTTTAAGGAAATTCAAATTCAAATTCAAAACCGGCCAAGTCTTTTTTTCATACTTTTGGAAAAACAACGAAAAACGTTTATCTTCATCTATGTTCATTGAAAAACTAAAATGTATTTCCCACATAATATAGTAGCTTAAAAAAATTCTTACTCAAAATACGTCCGATCAGACTTTTCAAATTTCATCCATGTTTTTGAGAAAACAATTTTGGACTTGGCGGGTTATGATCTATTGAACATGGACTTGGCTGGTTTTGACATAGTAAGCAACAAATTTTGTTTGAAAAACAGTGGACCGGTTTTGTTAACAATGTACTGAACTTGCATCAAAAATAAATTTAAAAAATTTAATATTTCCTCATAAGTCGACCGCGGCAAGCTCTGACAAAACCCATTCTGTCAGTTCAATCTTCGACCACTTTTTTAAGCAATTGGGGCATTAAGTTTATTGGCATAGAACAAATATATAACATAGCCTCAAAGGGCACAGTCCAAAATCATCAAATCACGCGATCTTGGCGGAAAATTCACTTCATAATTGCAAAAAATCAATTAAAAATTGTTTCTTGGTTTTATTTAATTTACAGCCTTTTCATTTTTAGGGTCATTTGGACCTTAATCTCTTCGTTAATAGTAAAATTCTTAGAAAACCTTTAAAGAGGAAATCGCAGCGTTAAGTATATTCCAAGTGAACATTGGCCTTTAAGTATTTAAGAACTTCTAGAAGTCAAAGTTCACTCCAAAGGTACTTGACTTTTTTATACTGATCATGCATTTTGACAAGACCACCAACATTGCTGAAGACCTTAACCGTCTGAGAATTGTGAACAATATTTGTTCAATAGGTATAAATCGAGTAAGAGAAGTATTATATATCGTTGAAAAGTCATCAAAATGGATTATTTAAATAAAAGTTTAAGTGTGAAAAAATCATAGTTAAAACTATACCACAAGCCGTTGAGAACATTTAACATTTAGCTAACATTTCGACCAACTTTTTTTGGTGGGCACATAATAGCGTCAAAAATTACCTTTACACTTTGAAATCGACAAAAAATGACAAACCTATAAGTGTTTGAAATTTTGCAAAAAATAGGTCGGATAAAGGAAAGATTTTTTTATTTTCCCCTAACACAAGTCTATAGCTAAACTTTAAAGGAGATCAAACATACCGAGCCGGGGCGAATAAATCACAATTTCAAGCCTCGATGAATATATTGAATCCACAAGTAGCATTTTTTGCAGAAGAAGCTTTAAATGCGCATTTATAGCGCTTTTACAGCTGCATACACCTAAAACAGCATTAGAAGCGCAATAAATGCGCATTAAAAGCGCCTTAGGGTCTGATAGCAAATTTTAAAATTTCACAGGACAGAAGTAATATTAAGACTACATGATAGCCTATTTAAGAAAGTATTACATGCTGCATAGTTAATTGTTTTTTTTTTAACTTTTACAACAAATTCAGCTTTGTATGATACCTAGCTACAATTGCGATTTAAAACTCGGCAACAGTTTTTTTCGCTGTGTACCAACAAGCAACTGTTGCTACTGCGTTTGGTTTTATTTCATTTTATTACCTGAGAGCTTAACTTTATTTCATTATAGTTGCTGCTTGCTATTGTAGATAGTTGTTGTTTTTTATCACACATATATGAGATATTGTAAGCTGTTGCTGTTAGAATTGTTTGTTACTTTATAGCACATTTACTTTTGTTGTTTTTGTAGTTGTTTTATTGTTATTTACTGCGGGATTTTAGTTTTTTTTTTCTCCCATTTTGTACATTGTTGTCGTTAGAAAATAATAAAAGAAACCACTTGTACCTTTTTTTATGACTACAAAAAATTGGCGCTACTTTAGTCTATGTCGCAGTTGAGAGTAAAACCATGTGTTGCCAATTTTGCAACCAACAAGCAAATATTGTACGATAATAACTATAAAAAAGAAACTTAAAACTTGTTGCTACTGCTAAGCAATATGGGAAAATAATAGGTAATTTTGTGGTCATATTAAACGGTGTGGCCTATGATTAGAGGTATAATAAACTTTGGTTTTTTTTTTTCAAGAAAAGTTTCAAAATCTTCTAGTTATATTCTGCTAACTAAGGGTAAACTAAGTATAAATTACTAACAGAAAAAAAAATTATAAATTACTAAGAGTTTTTTTGTCTTTTGCATCTGAAAGCATGCAATAGAATTTTCCCATTCTGTAACAACAAAAGAATGAACGAAATTTTTGTTTTCTTCTGTAACGCTCGCAGATAACAAGCATTCTAATACAAAGTGGGGAGTAAAGTTTCTAAAAATTCCGCTACATAGAATGTGAACAAATTCTATTCGAAATCAAACCCACTTAAATTTTATTAATTTACCCAAAAATTCTTCTAAATTTATCCAAAATAATTAAATTCATCAACAGCAATATAATTTACTTAATTAGCTACCAGCTACCAATCTAATTATTATCCCTATCAGCCACTCAATGTCAAAATAAATTTAGTAAAATTTGTTGTTGTATTTTTTTTTTCTTCGTGTAATTCACTGATATGTACACTAAAATAAACACAAAAAGAGCTACGACAAAATCCCACAGGACCAATACATATAATTAATTTCATGGCTATCTTAGTTTTATACACAAGAGCTTGCGGTGTTTAACCAAAAATAAATAAAATGAATTGCTAAATTTATACGTGCAGCAGCAGCAGCAGCAGCATCACAGATTCATACACATACACGTCAAGAATATTGTAGTAGAAAAAAGTGTAGTTGTGTAAGTGCAAAAAAAAAAGAAAGCAAAAAGCCCTCGATATTGAACCGAATAACATCACCTAACTACTCCCACCATTATCTAAGAGCCAAACGAGTAAACTAATCACTTATTTACGTAATTTCGTTGAAGTTCTTTGTTAGCAGCAGTTACGTGGTTTATTTGATGTTAACATAGTGAGTGGCTATGGTAACAGCTAGAGCTACAACTGGACAACAACAACAAAAAGCAGTAATGTGACGTCAAGCGTTGAGGTTTAATTAGTTGTGTTAAACAATTGATTTTCTAAATGCTGTCAAGAATGGTTTTAATTTTCATTTTGAAAGGGATACTCACTATAGTACTTTTAATTTTGTGCTGCTGCTGTAACGTTACAAGGACTAATTGAATTTATTTTAGTTGGTTTGTCCAATTTTCTTTAATTAGTAATTGATTTTTTAATCATAGTAACACAGTATACTAAGCTCATTGTGACTTTGAAAATTTTTGCAAGTTGTATATTTCATAAAAAAAATAGTGCTACTATTTTTTGTCAAACTATATTTTGTTACAGAAATATCGCTAGAGCTATATTGTGGTACTACGTGAAGTCTCTCGTGTACAAGGACAAGCCAGTCACAATTGCAGCCCTGAAAGACTACATTACAGCTGCCAATGGTGAGATACCGGCTGAAATGCTGAAAAAAGTATGCCAAAATTGGAGCTTAAGGATGAACCATCTTTAAAAAACAAATGGCAGGAATTGATTTATCACTCCAAATAAATATTTCATTCAGTATTATAAATTTTCTGTTTTTTTTTTTTTCAATTTTCAAAAACCAAACGCTTAAAAAATCATTTTATATTGTTGCTGTGAAAAAAGTCAAAAAAGTAGTTACGAATCATAGCAACATATAATTTTTGTATGAAAAACCACAGTAACACGTTAAGGTTTTTTTTAAAAGAGACATCAAAATATTATTTATAATTATTTTTCAAATTTATTTAATTTTTTTTTTATCTTTTGCTTGGCAAGAGTATTTTTCACATACATAAAGGTTGCTGATGAAAGCGCTCAAATTTGAAAAATGGTATTTTAACATAAGGGTTGCTGATGAAAGTAATTTTTTTGCTATTAATGAAATTATTAAAAAAAATATTCCCAAAATTAAATGTTTTTTAAGAAACTAAGTAGCAAAAACATTTTTTATTTTGCTTAAAACTCTGTCAAATTTTTATTCATATGCTTATAGTTCTGAAGAAGTTCATATATAAAAAAATATGATTTCAAAAGAATTTAATTTCATCATCAAAAATAATTCGTATGAATTTCATTACTTTTGTTTTTTATTCAAATTTTTTAGCTACCTCTTATTTTGTTTTTTTAAAGGTATTGTCATTAACATGCTCATTAATTTCACCAGCTACTATTTGACTGTAATTAAAAAATCAAAAAAAAAAATTCAGACCTATAACAACAATTTTGTTTTTTTTTATATATTCATGTCTCAACGCATAGTATTTTTTGGGCAACTATTTAAAATTTTTGTTTTGAC
Source organism: Tricholauxania praeusta (assembly GCA_949775025.1). NCBI lineage: Eukaryota > Metazoa > Arthropoda > Insecta > Diptera > Lauxaniidae > Tricholauxania > Tricholauxania praeusta. The sequence goes on along the minus strand of OX459030.1, from coordinate 126,056,510 downwards.
TCATCATCCAGCAGTTGCGGATGATGTAATTTTAGCGCTTAACATTTGTAGTTAAAAAAAAATAAATTTTTGCGAATTTTTTTTTCTTTTAATTGTGAATATTTTTTATTTTGTTTTTTTTTTTTAACTGGTACCTTTGATATTTTAATTTTTTTTTTTTCGTATTTCCTTTGCTCAATTGTTATGCAAATTGCGATCACGCAGTTTTGCGCTTTTAAAGAATTAAATAAAATAACTTAATAATAATAGAATATATGCGAAAATGACGAATTTACAAATAGAAATTAAAGAATTTTAACGATCTAAAAAAAAAAAACAAAATTAAAAGGCGCATAATTTTAGAGCCTTAGAACTCCATTCAGTTAAAGTTTGGGTGACTGCTAAAAATTTTAAGACTTATGCACGAAATATATTATGTATAATAAGTTGGAGCCTTTTTAGTTTATTTTTTTTTTTTTGTCAGGAATTTCTAGAAAAAATACTTCCGGTAGCAGGTAAAATCATACAAAACGTAATTGCCCAAAGTAAATATTAAAAATTACCCAATGTTATTTTTTTTCGTTTTATTCTTCATAAATTATTATTGTTATGAAATTTCAGAACTTCAGCTAATGAAGAGTAAATGGAAAAATCTACGGGTGACTTTTGTTCTTCTATCTTCGGGCAATTTTCCTTTGGGTCTCAGTATAAGTTTTGTGAAGCTCATCAATAAGTCTTTTTTATTTTGTTACCCCTATTTCTATGCCTATGGGCTTAAAAATGCGAAAAAATCGGTTCAAGAGCACGCCTACTGCCCACAAAAAAAAGGAACTGAAATTCTATCTTTTCTATCTAAAAGTTTACACGATTTAGACGTAGTTTTAATCAACACTTTTGTTTATTCTTACTGCCATTGACAAAGACCGATATTCTTGTAAATTTACAAACTCATTCTGTAAATAACACATTTGAATAAAGATTTTATGAGTTGCAATTTTTTTAGTATATTTTTTTCTGTTTTAAAGAGTCATCTTAGAGCTTTTTTTGAAATTTTTTAGAAATTTCAAAAATGTTTACAAATGGGATAGCTTTGGTACTAATTTTGTAACTATTAAATAAACAATACGGTATAATGACAGAAAAAAGCGTATGTCTCCTGTACCTTAGAACATGCACGGGAAAACTTAAGAAAAACGACGTATTTGAGCCTCAAATGCCTCATTTTTCGTGTTTTGCCCATCGCTGCCTTAGAGTATTGGGTAATGATTTTTCGTAACCTATTTCAATTTCGCCATTTTCATTTACTTTGTTGCATTTACTACTTATACCTCTACACTGCGACAAAACATATTACCACCACTCGGTCACCCATGCAACACTTTGTTACAAATTCACAGACACCTCCTGGAGGTATTTGAGTGTACAAAATACTATGGTCGAAATTCGGTGAATGACCCCTAGAACCACCCGTTTCAGATGGAATTTGCTCAAAATGGCTCAGGCAACTATTTTTGTGGATATCAAAGTCAACAGTAATAACTTCAATCGGCGAGTAGATCTCCAAAATTTACGAGATCAAGTCAAAGAGAGAAAAAATTCTAGCCAAGTTGGAAACCCTAGCAAAATTCGGGCTGTAGATGTAGATTTTTAATTTAACCTACATTTCGTGACCAAAGTACCCTATCATTAGCAATTGTAATCAATAATAAACATCAAGAATATTGCAACTTTTAGCAGCTACAACGTTAACAGTGACCCCAAAGAACTTTACATGACATCGCGAAACTGAATTGACATTAAATTTAATTAATTACGTGCTCGCTTACGTAGTGTGTTTTGTGTGTGGGGGGACGCTACAAAATAAATATTAAATAAATTGATATCAGAGCACCAAAAAGCAAATGTGAGCACGATGAGTAGAAGAGACGTAATCAATTTAAATATATAATATAAAAAATACATGCGTAACGTAATAGCGATAACAACCATGTAAGCGCAACGTAAACTGCATAGAGGCCACATTAAATGTACAAAACAGAGCAGAGAAAAAAGTGCGCAAAACAAATTTAATCCACAAGATAATTAAATTTGCACACAATGCGCATTTTAACAAGCAGGCCACCAGACCGCGCCCTTTAAAACGAAATCGGAGAATATATATTGGGATAAAAAGTGTACCACGTTGAAAGGGAGAGATCAAAAACACAAACGCTGCATGTGGTAAAAGCAACAGGAGACGAACGTAAACCCTTTTTTGGTACGTCGTCACCGTCACCGTCACCGTCACCAATAATTCAATTGTGGTGGGTGTTCAATAACAGCAGCAGCTACTTATTCCATTCAACACTTTAGTAGTGTGTATGGATGGCATTTTTAATGGCGTTGTTGTTTGGCAACTTAAATTGATTAAACAATTTGGTAACATTGGTCAGTTCAAACGAGATGGGTCCGTCTGCTACTCTCTTTCTGTTGTTGACCGTTGTAATTGAATTTAAGAAAAACAAATGTACACAGTGAAAAATAGGAGTTAAAACAGAGGGAATTTCAATTACTTGCATCAATATTGATTGTATGGCCTAATTTTAAGCGCAAATTTCAATTATCACAATGTGCCGATATTTTTTTTGGCGCTTTTGCTGAACTCACTTTGTATGTCAGTCTGCTGTTTTTAAAGCAAGAAAATAAAAAGAAAAACTTACCGTTTTAACCACTTGATTTAAAATTGCTGCTTTGTCCGGCTTCGTTGAGGTCATATCACCACGCTTGTTAAGCTGCAAAAACTCAGAGAGCTGCTCGATGTAGTTGTTTTCCAATTCTCGACGACGTTTTTCATTGTTGCATTTGTTAATTTGCGATTGGGGCTGTATTATGGCAAAAGAGAAATAAGCAGAAAAAACGTCATAAGTTTAAATGCAAAAAATTATGGTATTGTTTTAGCGGCCATGCACTAAAATTAAATACTATTGTGGCCTTTTTTGAAGAATATAAGTGGGTTGGTACTTTTTCGTAACAACTTGCATCGGAACTGAGTCATAATTTACGCAAAATGTTATTCATACGTCACGTAGCTCAAAGAAAATTATAATAATTTGATTAAAACAGAAAAGTTTCATAAAAAAGTTAATCATACGACTCAGTGATGAAGACGAACCCAAAATGTAAATTTCGACATAGGAAAATAAAGGCAGACCTTTTGAAGTCAAAATATCTTGAGGTACTAAGCAGCCATTAATTAAAAATTGCATTATTGTAGTCTATTTAAAGGCTTAGTAATTGATTACAACTTTTATGAGTTAAACTACATCGGAGTTGAGATATCAGTCAAACAAAATTTTACTCATACGTCATGATGAGCATAGTTAATTTAGCATGAGCAACTTCACGTTTACTCACCAAATTTGCTTTTGCATCCGTTTTCCGGCGTATCTTACGATTCGACGTCGCTGAATTGGTTGAGATCGGCGATGCAACCGCATTCATAATGGCTGAGCGTTGCAGTGCAGCAGCTAATGTAGCAGCTGTGGCAGCTTTATTGTTATTATTATTATGCAAAATATTGTTATTATTATTATTAGCCAGTATTGTGTTGTTATTGTTGTTGCTATTTACTAAAAGTGTATTGTTGTTGTGCGAATGATGAATACCCTGAAAGTGTCCACCACTACCAGCGATACCACCAACACTAGCAGCACTAACAATTAAACCACCGGTACTAATACCGACACCGACGCCTGCGCCCGGTATCGGCGTCAAACCGACCAGCGAGGCCGTTACCACGTTTGTGGCACCACCTGTGACTGAAACGGCGGCTGTAGCAGCGGCCGGTGACGAACGTGGCAGGTTGACAATTCCTGTTGCTGACGTGGAGGAGGAGGTCGAAGACGTGGATGCTGACGCTTGTGTGACTGCTGTTGTTGACGCTGACGACGACAATGGATTATTAGATGCTGATGTTTGTGTTGCCCAATGATCTGGTAATTCACATGGGCCAAGCCTGGAAGAAGAAAAAATTTTATTGGTATTGTTTTTTTTTTTATAAACGAGTTGAAAATTATACAATAGTTTCGTAAGAAAAGTAAGAGTACGCAAGAGAAAGGATAATTTTTTTTTCTTTTTTTTCTATGAGTGCGTACTTTATGAGTGCGTACTCTATGAGTGCGTGCTTTTTGAGCGCGTACTCTATGAGTGTGTACTCTTTGAATGTGTATTCTTTGAGTGCGTACTATTTGAGAATGACTCTTTGAGTAGTCTTAGAGAAAGTAATCTTTTAGTGCGTACTCTTTGAGAGCGTACTCTTTGAGTGCGTACTCTTTGAATACGCATAAGCTTTGGTTGCATACCCTCTAGGTTTAGATACTCTTTTGATACGTACTCTTTTGATGCGTACTCTTTAGGTGTGTACTCTTCGGAAAATAACTTTCTAAGCTAAAAATATTATTTTAAAAAAAAGTCCAAGGACACACGGCAATAATTTCAAAAAATGAACCAGAGATTTAAAAAAAAAAAATAATTAAAATTTACATTAAGTCAATACACGTGTCTCACTCTCAAGTGACAATGCTACCATATTTATAGAGTTTATATTAATAATTCGCTTGTTAATTACAGAGCGTTTAGTAATTAGCATTAAATTAAAATCGCAACATCATGAGAATTTCAAACGCCTACCAAACCGACAGCAGCAGTATGCAAAAACAAAGAAACTTGATTATGTAATTTTTTGTTGCATTGCATTTGTTGCCCAGTATCACAACAGTGAACGAGCCCCTTAATTCAAAAATTAAATCAAAAACTTATGCTACGCCCCCTTCTCTCTAGCAAATACAACTTTTTCGCTGCTTTAAATGAAAGTAATTAAAAAAAATAGTGCAATGAAAATGCGCATATACAATTACAACGCCCATAATAAACACAACGCTGCCAAAACATAATGTAAATGAAAGCATCATGATGAATGATGATAATGATGAACGCTTTTTAATTAAGACAGAACAAAGCAAAAAGCCCCCAGTTGTAGAAAAGAAAAAGAATAAAACAAAATTAATGCTGTCACATCAAGAGCTGCGCACTTTTAAAATACATATAAAAGCTAGGCATTCAGAAAAAAAAGTGCAATGCAGCATGCAGAGAAAGGGGTGAAAAATAACCATCCTAAAGTCATGTAAGGTAAAGCAAAAAAAAAAAGCATTAAATTAAAACAAAAACTTAAGAAGTATGCGAATTGAAAGCTCATTTTGATAAGATTTTTAAAAATATCTAAAATACATACACTTTGAATATGAACTCTTTGAGTGCGTACTCTTCGAGTGCGAACTTTTCGGATGCGTACTCTTCGGATGCGTGCTCCTCGCGTGTGTACTTTTTGAGTAGGTACTAATTTAAATAATATATTAAAAATAAAATTTTAAAAGCTTACGCTTGCGTGCGTACTCTTCGAGTCCTCATTTAAAATAACCCAGCGGCAAATATGTTATAAATAACATCGATGAATAGTTATACTCATTGTAGGCAGTAATGCTCACAACCCCAGCCACAACTGTAAATTCTTTTTACAAAGGTTTGACCGCTTTGTAGGCAGCTTGCCTACATCTCTATATACAATGTGTAACAAATGAAAGGCAGATTACCTTAAAACATCGCTTACTAAGTACCAGTATGGTTAAGCGAGTTGCCTACAAAGCATGCAGCCAACAGGCAGATCTCTTACATCTCCATGCTTGCTGGCAAGTAGACTACCTACAGCTCCATATACAAAGCAGGCAGCCAGCTAGCAGACTGCCTACAGCTCCATATACAAAATAGACAGTAGTATCAAAAAAGCAAAATGATTTTTACCAACGCAACTTTCACTGTAACAGCCACTTCAAATTACTAGCATTATATCTACTCATCTTCTACTGAATTTTGATGATATGCATATGTGATAGTCGCACCTAAAAGGCACAACAGCAGTGAGCGAAATATAGGCAACATTCGGCTGTAGCTCAAATACTTTAATGTTGCTTTTTGCAATAGTTGCATGCAACTTTTAAGAAAACAACAACAAAGAACTGGACTACTTGTGAGAAAGTGCAAAATAAGTTTGTATTTTGTTGGCTTTAAGCTATATTATTTTAATATACCTTATCATAATTACTATTTTCTGGATAGACTTTTGATTTCAATTGTATCTTAAAACTATTTCCAATTGAGCTAGTGACTTGAGATTCCTTGACTTTGTCTAAAATTTTATTAGCTTTTCTTGTTTTCTCAAAAATATAGAAAAAATATAGATACGCCACTATCCATAGGGTATAGTTAACTCAACTCCATTAAAAGATCTAAGGAATATTCTACTGTAAAAATAATCATAATCAGGATTGCAAATCATTCCCAAAGGACTTTCAAATCATTGAGATGCTGGGTACTTGCAATTAAATCAAGCAGCTTGGCTTATCACGCATTTGATTTCTGTGTTATGTCTTTGTAAAAGCGTCCGAAAACAAACCATCATAGAAAAATTATTTCAAGAATAAATCAAATTAATCTTCAAAAATTTTTAGCTCATTTAAAAATTAAGTAAACCTTTTGCATTTAAGTTTTTTCTACGATTTTGAAATAATTACTATCTTGTTTTAGCCTCATTCAAAGAAAAAACCACCACTAATTATAATAAGAAACATTCAGCGCCTAAAGAGCAAACAAAATTAATTTTTAAAAATAAGAAAACAAAGCTGTTTAATTATTTTACATTGAATTTTTTAGTGATGTAAAATTTTAAATTTAAAGAAAAACAGCCACTTGTATGTAACTCAGTTTCTTACAACATTAACAAGACAATAAACGTGTACCTACATACAATGACAACAAAAACATCAATGGCACCAATTTGGCAAACAAAAAACAAGTAATTAATTACAAACAAAACATCAACAGTAATTGGCTGTTGAGAGTGATGTGTTGAATTTATAGTAAATATTTTACATAATTAAATAACAATGTAGACAGGTACAATTTGGCAGCTTCTTCAAATGACGTACAATTAAAGCTCACAAAAATATATATTTATTTTTTTTTTAAATTTCAAAGTAAAGTTAATATATTGTACATTAAAAATATGCAATAAACAAATTTACGGAGAGTATTGTTATTTTAGATCTGCGCGGCCACTTATGAAAATTATAATTTTTATTGAAAAACAAATGTTTAACAGTAAAATTGCAGATGTGGAGTACCTAGTTACATCGAAGCATAGTTATAAAACTTTCAAATTTGTTTTACAAGACGTATGAGCAACCTTCAAATTTTAGAAAAAATTTTAAGAAGAATTCGTGAGCAACGAAAAAATTTTTGAAGTTTGTTTAAAATCCATAAAACTGATAAGAAAATGCATTCCAGAAACTTTCCGACTTCTTATAATAGGTTCAGTCTGTGGAAACGAAGTCCTGCCACAAAAATTGTACTTAAAAAATGTATGCGATTAGAGATTAAGAATTTCATAAAATGTAGTTGCCTATGACAAAAGTTTTTTTGTAACAGTAAAAGGTATGATACCCTTATAATATTCCAGCTACAGCAATATTGTATGTAAAAAAAAAATATTTGTAATTACTGTGAACTTTTTCATTAATGTGCGGAATGACGTGGACTAGTACTATTAGCAGCTTTTTTCAAAGGCTTTATTAAGTAAACATTAAAGTTATTTTTTTTTTCTTAATTTTGAAATAAAATCAATATTCTTTGAAACTTAATTTTTTAATAACGCACCATATAATTATTTCATAGCTTCACAGCCACTTAATAAAACTAAAATTTTTATTGAATAGAAAATAGAAAACAAAATAGTTTCCACATAAGGTTTCTAAGTCACATCGAAACTGAATTACAAAAGTTTAAAGCTTATTTAACACGACGTATGAGCAACATTCAGACACTGAAACAAATTCAATTAGAAGTTATGCTTTAAAATTAAATTTTAATTCACTATAATAATTCAATTTAAAAGTTATTTTTCATCAAATAGCTTTTACTATTTACCTGACACCAAATTTACTGTATTTATATTAAGGCACACAACAAACAAACAATGATGTAAATATAAATAGTTATAAAAGAAACAGTTTTGTAGCACAAATTGTTCATAATTCAATTTAATTTTTCACTTATCAGTTTGTTTGCTACAGTTGAAGTCAAGTTGGTCAATCATTATTTTGTTATCAATTTTAAAAAGCAAAACAGCCAGAAAGAGAAACAGCACACCAGATAAGAAAAAAAAACAAGAAAGCTACCTTAGTACAATAAAATTGTAGAAAAGAGGTATAAATTAAATCTAAGATTGCAAAAAACTTCTTTTCGAAAAATATAATGGAACTGCAACTACACATTGATAAGGAATGTTGGAAGCCACAAAATAAGGGTTAGTTAACAAAAATTGATTGCGAAATTTTTTTATTGCAACAGGTGAGAAAAGTGTTAATTTTCGATTAGCAAAATAATTTCACAATTATGGCAATCAATCTTAATGTTTCAAAAATTGTTGCAATAAAAAATATCAAACTTTTTTCATATATAAATACAAGAGAAACAAACAAAATCAAAAGAAAATTTTAATTTTGACTAAATTACTTATTTTAAAAATGGCTAGTTATCAGCAGCACAATGCAGTAGTGGCGGTTGAAGAACATAACTTTGAGATAGTTGATTCTGGTGCATCTGATACATACCCATTGCAGTGTTCTGCTTTACGTGAAAATGGATTTGTAATGTTACGTGCGCGTCCGTGTAAAATTGTAAAAATGATCACCTCAAAGACGGGCAAACATGGACATGCTAAGGTACATTTAACTGGCTTAGACATTTTTACTGGTAAGAAGTACGAAGATATTTGCCCATCGACGCATAACATGAATGTACCACACGTGAGGCGTGTGGATTATCAATTGATTAATATAAGTGATGATGATTTCTTAACATTGCTTTCGGATAATGGAAATTTACGTGAAGATCTTAAGCTACCAGAAGGTGATTTAGGAAATTCTTTACGAGCCAATTTTGTTGCTGATAAAGATCTACTTTGTACTGTTCTAATGTCATGTGGTGAACAGTATGTTGTTGCTGCTAAGCCAAATAAATAAAACTCTCTAAGTGCTCGAATAAAATGATAAACACTCGAAAAAATTATGTACAAAAAATTCGATGTATAAATAATTACTAACTTTTTATATCTAAATGTCGTATGAGTAACATTTACGTTTTCTATACAAATAAATACATAAATAAAACACATTATTCATATCATAATTCCATATAAAATCGACATAATAAAATTCAAAAACGTTTCCCAAAAGGCGCATCCTTAATGCATTGTTTTTTGGCGTTTATTTAAGCACAACGGTGTTGCCAGAAAAGTCGAAAAAACAGTTGGACGACAAAAAAATTGAGTTACAAAAAATTAAAAAAAAAGATTGACGACAAAACAATTGGACAAGTTCAGACGTCAAAAAAGATGGTCAGCAAAAATTTGAACTGCATAAGAGCTACACAAAAAAAAAAAGTGGGACGACCAAAAAGTTGGATGACAAACAGTAGCACGACAGAAAATTTGGACAAAAAAAAGTTAAACAAAAAAGTTGGAACAGCAAAACCTTTTACGACAACAATTTGACCACAAAACTTTCGAAGACAAGTTGAACCCAACAAAAATTTGAGCTACAATAGTTGGCCGACAAAAAAGTAAGCAAATAAAGTTGGATGAAAAGTATATTGTACTACAAAATAGTTTGGTTTTTTGTCATTAAACTTTTTTGCCGTCCAACTTTTTTTAAATAAACTTTTTTATCATACAACGTTTTACTCTTACAACTTTTTTGGCTTTCAACTTTTCCAAGTTTATGCAGCCCAACGGCTTTTTGTCGTCCAATTTTTCGTTTTCTATCTGTATTGTAATAAAATTTTCAAGCATTGGGCAACCGTAAATTTGTTTACGGAATATTCTTCTAAATGGTTCTTTTTTTTAGAATTTTATGGTTCTCCGAGGAATACAAGAACATGAGGTTTTTTGAGAGGCTCTAAATACACGCTATGACATATGCTTTTTTAAAGGACTCTCAGAGATTAAATTTCAAAAACAAAAACATAAATGAATAAACCAAAATTCTGTTTAGAAAACTTCATGGAAATTAATAGAAATTTTTGTATCAATAATTTAATTAAATATGGAAACGCTTTTGCTTATATTTTCTTTAAATTCGTTCACAATTTGCTGAAGTAGTCACGAACAAATTCACAAATTTGTACGTAGGAAATGATAAACTGTTTATTAATTTATAAAATATTCAGTTTTTTTTTTGTCTAAAATTATGAGCAATTTAAGCTGCTACCAATTTTTTGAAACCTTTTTTATTCGTTTCACTGCATTGCATAGCAAATAAGTTCCTAAAACTGGGGGCTTGTTAGCCTTACCCTAGTTATTTTTTTATAGCTATAGTTTTTTAAAGTTGTTGCTTTTTACAATTTAAAGTTAAGTACAATTGCAATGAACAATGCTTTTTTTGTTGCTACTATTTGTTTGAGTTTTTTGTTTCTATTGCTTTTCAAAGCGTGCTTTAATCAAGTAACATTTAACAATAGTTTAAACGCTTTAATGAGCAGCAGTCGCGGTAGAGGGTTTCTTGTTATATAACTGCTACTATTTTCAAGGAAGTGGGTGTTAATTGGTTTTTTGTTCATTCTGGCTTTTTTTTCTCATTACAAAATGTTTATTTATTTTTATTTGTTTTTAATTCGTTTCTTTTAATTCATTTAAACGGGTATTTTAACAGCTGATTTAACAAAGTTGACTGCATGAAATAAAAAAAAACGTTGTTTTCTCATTATTGCTGTTGTTAATGAAACTGTGATTGCATTCAGTATTTTACACGTATGTTTTGCAAGAATTTTTGTTGCTGTTTTTATAGCTGCTGTTGTTGTTGTTCTTGTTGCTAGCAGCAACGTTGACTCTGACCTACTGGCATCATTTCAAATGCGTTTCAATAGCAGTTGCAACTACAACTACAATAATTACAATTTTATAGCAGCAAAAAACAACAGCAATGCAATATCGTCACTACTACATAAATGGAAAATTTCGTGCATGAATATGCGAATAATTCGGTATGTTGTTGTTGCTTTTTATAAAAATTGATTTTACAGTAAAATTGTAAACATAAAACAGAAGTAGAAGTAAAAGTGTTATCTTTGCATACATACAGAATTAAATGTTGCACATACGTCGCGATGAGCATTAATTCAAATGAAAATTTCTCACCTCGGATTTGAATTGAAAGCAACGAATCTTGTTTATTTTTGCGTGCCTTATATGCTCTTAAAAAATTTAAGATTTGAGGAATGGCCGCGAATGTTTAACACTTGTGCGGGGCCAATTTTTAAGTCATTTAATATGACAATTTTTTTTTAATTTTTTTTTTTTTTTTGAAAATATTAAGTATTTTTGCTACGACTTTTAGCCGTTATATGTACACACAACACAACAAGTGCACTAGAAAGTATAAAAAAAAGCGTTAAGTCTACCTGTTAGTATGACCGTAATTACAGCCAATCAGCTGACCAAATAATATTATATAGCAATGTCTTTTGGAAAAAATTAAATGCAAAATTATTAAAACAAAACAAAAAAGTATTAAGACTTTTAGAGAAAAAACATTAAAATTTAAAAAATATTTTAAGAAATTACAACAGCTTAAATTAAGTAGTAAATCAATTTTTTGTTGCAAACTCAAAAACCAAATAACACAAAATTGAATAAAAGCAAAATAAATAACATAAAATAAAGACACTCAAATAAGCAGTGGCAAAAAAAAAATAAAATTCATGTCCCACATTTTTCGCTTTTGCTTTCATCCATGACCCACTTTTTCAACGTCGTCGTTGTAGTCATACGATGATACGTCGGTTTGCAACGACGTTTGTAATTTGCAAAAAAACAAAAACACAAACAAACACACACGTGTACGCACTTCAAAAAACGGCAGTGCTGCTACAAGCGGCTTAAAAGCCAACCAACACACAGTAACAATATCGGCGACAACGACGACAATGATGAGTACTGACACTAAAATGCAAGCAACAACAAAAATAAGACCAAACGTCATCAATCGATTGCAAGACGACGACAATCATCAAAAATTCGCAAATCTTACATTTTGATGATTTTAAGTGGCAGCAGCAACAGAGTAGCAACCGCAACTGCAGCGGATAAGTTGCTGTTAGTGTAATAATTGTTGTTGACAAGAAATTTTATTGCAGTGTGGGTTGAAGCGGCAGCGAGTAGTCGTAGTTACTATCACATTTTGTCGTTTTTGCAAAATTTATTTATTTATCTGCTGTCTGCTAAAAATTACAATTTAATTGTGCGCAATTGTTGCTGTCATTCTTACGAGCACCACATTGTTGCTATTTTGCTACCTTTGTCTTCATTTTATTGTGTTGTTGACAATTTCCTTGATTTTTTGTCGCTCAGAATTACAATTGATGGGAAATTTTACATAGCAAGCAGGGCTGACTTTTGAAAGCAAAGAATTTGTTGATCAATTCATTTTTACTTAATGCAGACTATTACTTTCGGGCGGCCATTAATGGACATTGTATTTAATTGTGTAGTAAATTCCTTAACAATAAATGATCTAAACACATAGGTCTTGAGTTATATCGGAGCTGAGATATTGCAGGCTAAAAGTTTAAAGTTTTTGGTAAAAATGTTTTTGCGATAACACTCAAGTAAAAGTGAGGAGTTATTTTAGAAAATTTGCTTCTTCATTACAGAATTTACTTCACTATATCTGAGCTCGGATATATCTTAGAAAGAACTTCTATACTCGCTTTTGGTAATCTACACGTGCTACAAAGAAGTAACATTTTTAATTAACGGCCGCTCACAGACAGTGTCAGATTGGTATAGTATAATTTCTGGAGTCAAAAAAGTCGCAAGTTTTACTCATTTGTATTTTCTACATGAATTAAATTAGTTCAATGCAAGGAAAAGAAAATAATAAGTTATTCATTTTATCTATTTATTATATTAGAAAAATAATTTGTTAGTTTTTTTTTTTTTTTGTAAAGCACTCACACACACACACAAACAATACATAATTACAAACATTTCCCAAGTGCAACATAAAAGAGCAAATGATGCCATTTTAATTAGTTTTTGTTAAGCCAAGGACCTTAATTAAATATAATTTGAATATTAATATTTATTTTAATATAGATTGTTATTTGTATCATATGTATTATGTTGTGTATTTTTAATCCCAAGGCATTGCATTGAATTTAAGCAAATGTATGAGTATATACTAAGAGACATAAATACATACATATGCATATGTATATTTGTGTGATATTTATATTCATTTCATTTCAGTCTGCATGTTATTCTATTTGCTACAATTTCGATTTCCATTAACATTGCAAAGAAATTGCATGAAAGTAGCAGCAACAATAACAATAAAAAATTTCAATAACAATTGCATGCATGAAATGTCGTTGCGAATGAAAGACTGACTGACTACCTATCTATTTAAGTGTAGAAAAGAGTAGCCGATATATATGGCATGATTCGAAATTGCATTGATTTCATTGGCTTTTAAAAAATTGAATTAAAACTAAATTAAATTAAATTGATTGATTGATTACATTAAACGAAAAATAAGTGACTTTTATTATGAATAATAGAGTTACAGCGCAGTTGTAAAAGTTTTCAATCCATTGCTTTCTTTCAATTTTGTTTTTCAATTCGGAAACTTTCTACGCCCATTATGAGTTCAGTGATTAAAAAACTAACTGTAGCAATTTTTGTAAAATAATTATTTGAAATTAGAAATTTTACAATAATAATACATTTTTCGAAAACTTATACTTTATTATATTTTCAATAAACATTCCTTTTTGATGTGTAACAGAGAAAATCTTTACTGGAGTGTATTGGTGAAAACAGAACGCTTACGCTGGCATGAATCATGAAATGCTTTTAGACTTTTTAAGCATTTTGCCACTTATTCAACCATTTTCATTTTTTTTTATGACATTTTTCGAACTAATCGATATTTTTTATAGATTTTATTGATGAGTTTCGATATTCTCGATACTTTTCAACCATTAATGCCTTCATCGATGCATTCTGATATTTTTCGAGACTTCTCGACATGTTTGCGCACTTATCGATTATTCCGATGTTGTTCAATACTTTTACAACTTTTATCGATCTTTTCGATGTTTATCGATAGTTTTCGATGCGTCTGAACATTTATCGATTTTTCTGATGTTCGATATTTTCTACGTGTTATCGATTTTTTAATATTTTTCCATTTTTTCGATATTTTTAGAAACATTCAGACTTTTGTCGATCTTTTCGATGTTTATCGATCTTTTTTGATACGTCTGAACATTTATCGTTTTTTCTAATGTTGTTTGATATTAATAATTAAATGATTATTGAACTTTAGCCATTTTCGCAGCGATCAACATTTTCTGTAAAATTTTACAAGTTGATACAATGCTTTATGTATTAAACAAACTTTGATAACAAAGGAAAAAAACAACAACAACTCTAGAATATAGACATATGTTTCGATTCTTAAAATCTCATCAGTATATTTTTGGTTGATGTCTACGTCAGCACTCAAATTGCACCCGCCATATTAATGAAGAACAATCGAAAAGGTAATTTTTAATTTCAAGCAAATGTGGTTAAATTTTAAGTGAATTTTTAAGATCACACCATTGCGTTGAATTTTTTTTTCAATTAGCTGTACCGTTTTCTTTGTTTTGTTTACATCATTAAAGCGAGACGCCACGTGAGTGGATTAAACCGTAGTTCTCCTTTGTTATCGCAGTTTCTTAAATTATTTGTTTATGTTGTAATGCACATCCATTGGCTGTGAGACATTAAAAAAAAAAATTTTTGATATTTTTAAGTGTTATCAATTTTTTAATGTTTTTCCACATGTTTTTGCACTCATCGATTATTTCAATGTTGTTCGATACATTCCAACTTTTATCGATCTTTTCGATGTTTATCGATAATTTTCGATGCGTCTGAACATTTATAGAATTTTCTATTGTTGTTCGATATTTTCTACGTGTTATCGATTTTTTATTGTTTTTCCATTTTTTCGATATTTTTAGAAACATTCAGACCTTTGTCGATCTTTTCGATGTTTATCTATATTTTTTGATACATCTGAACATTTATCGTTTTTTCTAATGTTTTTTGATATTTTTAAGTGTTACCGATTTTTTAATGTTTTCCACATGTTTTTGCACTCATCGATTATTCCAATGTTGTTCGATACATTCCAACTTGTATCGATATTTTTGATGTTTATCGATAATTTTCGATGTTTCTCTATTTTTTCGATATTTTTAGAAACATTCAGAGTTTTATCGACTTTTTCGATGTTTGATAGTCATTATGTCTATTTTTATTTTAGATACTGACTTTTTCAATGACATTCGTAACATCGCCACATTTATATTCCCTACCTATAATTTTGGCATCTGTACCTAAATACGGAAATTTGTTATATCAAAATATGAATAACAACGTCTTTTCTTAGCTAAATTTGGAGAATAAGAAATAGCTTAGGCTATTATCATTCTTGCCTGTTGGGCACAAGAACTTCGGATCCGAACGGGCTTAGGGCTTATATAAAAATTTAAGCAACGCCATATCAGCAATATTGAAAATGTTATTCCAATAACTAAATTATGGACATCAAAATGAGACCAAGCAAGTTTTAGTGCTGACTTATGAATTCCCAAGGCAAGAAATTCAAAAGTATACAAAATATTACCTGCTATTTTTATTTTTGTTTGATATCTAATAAAAATAAAAACCATTTACTTCAGAAAACTGTTAACAGTCTGACAATGAAAAATACTATTTGCTTTGAGGCAGCAGTGCCTGCTTAACAGATTTTCCGATAGAACTCATTTCTGATGGTCACTGATGCGAAAGACGCAAATGGTTTATCTACAGAAAAAAACTTTTGCTCAAAATCTTTAAAAAGCTCAACTTTTTGCCGACATTTATCAACTTTTCACATTTTTTTGATTTTTTTAACATTTCTCCAGTTTCTAAATTTTTTCCGTGTCAACATTTTTTCGGATTTATTTTTTTTTTTTTATTTTTTTTTGCATTTTAATTTTTTTTTTTAACTTTTTTTTAACCTTTTTCAACGTTTCTCAATTTTTTTCAGAATCTTTAAAAAAATCAAATTCAACTTTTTTTTCAACTTTCTCTAACTTTTTTAATCTTTTCAACATTTGTCGAGTTTTTCCATTATCTTCGTCTTCAACATTTCCTTTTCTTCTGTATTTCAACTCTTTTAATCTTCTGTCGCCTTATCCAAAGTTTGTCAACTTATTTATTTCGAATTTTAAAAATTTTCAGCTATTTTTAAAGTTTACAATTCTTAACATATTTCAACTTTAAAAAAAAAATGTCGACTTCTTTAACATTTTTTTCGGATTTTTTAACATTTTTTGACACTTTCAGCATTTAAGACTTTTTGAATATTTCTTAAAATTTATCGACTTACTCGGCATTCCATACTAACAAAGCGAATTATCTTAAAGTTCACAAATTAAGCCGCGTTTGATTGCATTCAGCTATCTTTATTTTTAATTTCTGTATTATTTTTTGCCCAGCTTACATAAATTCTAAGTATTTTAACTTCCGCTTATATTTATTTCATAAGTTTTCAGCATATTTTTCCAAGCAGAAACAGATCGATATTTACATTCTTCTGTCAACTTAGTCATAAACTGTCAAGTTTACATTCTTAACGCAAATCGGAATCCATTAAAAATGATGTCATTTGCAAAACAGTGAAGGATTTTTTATTTGCCTAAAATTAGAATTATAGTGCTTGGTTTTATCAAAGAACGTTTGAAATTTAACAGATTTATCTTATTTTTATAAATACACATGATCTTTTTTAAAGATGAAATTAAGATTACACTGAAATTTTTAATTTTTTTACAACATACAACAAAAATTATTTGTTGAAGGTAAAATTTTTTTCTTTTTGGTAACAGAATTTAACAACATTTTTTCGTTTCTTTATTTGGAATTTTTTAAAGCCAAAGAAACATTTAAATATTTTAATTTTAATGGCACGCAATAAATGTGTCAATGTTATTTCACTGGAAAAAATTGACTAAAATAAATATTTGCAATAACATAGAAAAAATGCAAACTGTGCTTCCAATTAATAAAAATTAATAAAAAACACACTTCAAAGTGAATTTTTAAATCAAATTTTAAACAAACATTACTTTTCAATTCGCAATTATCAATGAGTAAATCAATTTATTTCACAATATCATTCAATTTTCAGTGTTTATCCAACTTGATTTTTCGTAATTTAATTTCATCAATAAAATCTGCGAAATTGAATTTATGATTATTTTTGGAATTTCCTCTTATCAATGAGTTGCAAAATTTGCCACCAAAGGCAATTAAGTGTGCTAGTGGTGACTATTTGGGGTTTTTTCAATTGACCAATTACATAATAACTTAGTGTTTTTTTATATTTTTTTACTGTAGTCTTTTTAAGAAAAATTTTGTGCAAATTATATGTATGCTTTCACGCAAATAAGCAATCAGTGACAACTTTGTTGAAATTTTCAGCAGTTGGGTATATTTTTGTGAAGGAAACTGCAACGTCGATAGAGAGAAAATTCAAGAATATTAGAAAGAATTTACAACTTTATCATGAAATGGTAATTTAATTTTTCAATGACTTTTCTACCAACGATTTAAAATTTATAAAATATTTTTTCACTTTAAAAATCTCCATGCAATGATTCAGCAAAATTTTTAAAATTAAATAATTTATAAAATTCTTCTGATACAAAAATGTTTAATTCAACAATAATAATAAATAAAGCTTAACAGCAAGAATGCCAAATGTTGAGTTATTCCAACAATATATTAAGTATTTTTTTTATATTAAAATAATTTTTATTAAAAATTCATTGGATATTTTTGAGGTTTTTATATCAAGCCATTTCATATAAATTCATTACGTTTTTAATATTAAATATTTTATAAATTTATTTTGTCTCAAAGCAGCCCAACAAAAATTATTTGTTTGTAAAATATTCACCCAATTTTTGCAATAAAGGGAAACAAGCAATTTTTCACGTGATTAATGTAAATTATGTTACGAATTTACCCCACGCAAGCAAAATCACATTACTTTCAATGTAAAAAACATTTCAGTGTTGGCTTGAAAGGCATTTAAGAAACGCTAATACGCCTAAATGAATTATATTTGGCATACTACCTAGTAACGTCGAGAAGAGACAAATTTCGTAAAAAAAATTTTATTAAAAGTTACTCATACTTTTTGTCCACGCGGGCAAAACCCACAGCATTTTCAGTATAAAAACTATTGAACTGATATTTATATAGTTTTCATTGTTGGCTTGAGAGGCATTTGAGAAACTTTAAAATGTCTAAATCAAGCATATTTAACATAGTAACGTCGAGGAGACAGTTTTAGTAAAAAAAATTAAAGGTTGCTCATACTACGTGGTGTAATTTATATGAAATTTAAAGAAATATGCAAACATAAAATTTTAATCATGAAATTTTAATAAAAGAAAATCGGTTTATTTTTATTAATTAATTCAATGTTACTCATACGCTCCGTTGTAAAACTATTTTGATGTTTTTTTGGTGTTTTTAAATTCATGAATTTAGCATAATCTTGCGAAATGTTGTTGAACAACAACAATTTCTAGAGCTCAATAACGCACTGAGATTTTGTGCAGAGTCCTATACCGATGTCTGGCAGTTGATACTGAGTTGGTACTGAGTAAAAGGTCCTATGCCACTGGAGTAATGACATATGTTTTGGCTTTAAAAACGATAAGACACTTAGGGAGTCTGTGATCTGCAAATTCAAGAGATTCGATACAAATCTTTAATATAATGAATCTGGCTGAAACGTTGCGAAAATTTGTATTAATAAATATCAGCAAAATTTGCATAATACATAAAAATGCATAGAGGGCTCGAATATAAATTTGATTGCTGCACATGACAAAACTTAGTTAAAGTTGATACTTTTTCAAATATTCTCCAAATAAACAAACAACCCGCAGTTTGTAAAAAACAAAAATTTTTTAAAGAAAACGTTTAAAGATCACTAGAGAAAACTAAGCTCAACAGATTCCCAGCGGCAAATATGCTAAACACAACAGCGATGAATAGCTATACTCATTGTAGGCAGTAATACTCACAACCCCAGTCACAACTGTAAATGCTTTTTACAAAGGGATGGCCGCTTTGTAGGCAGCTTGCCTACATCTCTATATACAATGTGTAGCAAGAACAGGCAGATTGCCTTAAAACATCGCTTACCAAGCGCATGTATAGCTAACCGAATTGCCTACATCTCCACATACAAAGTATGCAGCCAACAGGCAAGACCCCTTACATCTCCATACACAAATCAGACAGCAAACAGACAGACTGCCTACAACTCCATATACAATGCAGGCAACCAACAAACAGACTGCCTACAACTCTATATACAAAGGAGGCAGCCAGCAAGCGGACTGCCTACAGCTCCATATACAAAGCAGGCAAGCCAGCAAACAAATAAACAAAATATCACAGTAACAATTTCATTTGTGAAACATACAACACAAAGGGTATAGCTTTTCATATATGAAAATTCAGAGTACTTCATCGATTTGCCGCTGGATTGTAATGATATTTACCTCAAAGTTCTCAGCAACAATCAGAAAAATTAATGGCAAAACTTTGATTTTATTGAAAAATTAATTCCTCTTAAAAACTAAAATTGGTTGTATTTAGAAAAAATCAAATTGCATCATAAAAAAAAATTATTTTTTTTTTTAATCTCAACAATCGCAAAAACAAATCGAAGTAAAAATAAAACCAAAAACTACTTGACATTGAAATCAGCAACTAAAACAGAAGCAGCAACAAATAACAACAAAAACAAATAAATAGAAAGTGAAATTTTGAATGAATCAAATAAAACACAAATGACGACGTTGAAAGCTAAATAAAAGAAAAAAAAAATATTGAAAAAAAACACAATTTTTCTTTTCTTTAATGATGAAAGAAAGAAATTCCACACATACTATCGTACACTTTGCAGTAAAAACAGCGGCACAAAAGAAAATTCAAGTTAAAAGTGAAAACAATGCGAAGCAGCAGCGCAACAGCAACAATAAAAAAATACTAATAAAAATTGAGTGAAAAAAAAATATAAAAATTTCTGAATTTTTAAACTAAAAATAGACACAAATGCTGCACTAATACTCGCACAATGAAGCTGTTACAAATACACGTGCATAGCAATAAATTGTTGCAGTGAAAGAGTGAGTGACTGAGTGATTGAGTGTGGCGGTGATTCTTTTAGATGCCATCGATAGATGCTCTGTTGCTGACGCTCGTGGGAATTTATTTCAAAATAGAAAAACAATTTAGTTGAATTTATTGAAAATGCCAAACACAATAAATTTAAATAGCTGCTGGTAACAATGAGTTAATACTTTCTTTGCTTAATTAATTTAAAGAGAATTTGAGTAAGCAAAGCTGTCAGTTAAGCCAACAAGCTGCTTGTAAAGTAAGCCACTTTAAAAGCTTATATGAATCACATTTGCACAAAACACTTTTAAGAAGAATACTCATTCAACTCACATTCAGCATATGATTTTTCGTATATGCAATAAAATACAAACAATTGAGTACAGGTCGATTTTTTTACAAGTTAGTGGAAAAATCTTTGTAAGAAAAACTTATTTCATTGTACCTAGGAATTTGTCGAATTCGGGGTGCTAGTAACTACGAAAAATAGTTTTCATTTCAAGCACAAAAACTTTGTAAGCTAGTGTAAATTTCTAAACACTTTAAAAGAAAATTAGATGAGAATTTTTAGACAAAGTAAACAACACATAAAAATCGTACAACAAAAAGTCTCCAAGATAAAAAAAATCACTAAAACGAAACATATGTGAAAGGGAAATCAAACGCAACAAAAAAAAACAAAATATGATGAAAAAAAAGCCGCCAAAAAAATAATAAACACATCTCTAATATTGGCCTCATAACCCAGACCTACTCTACTAAATGAAACGATGAAAACTTCGGCGGCATCGTTGTAAATTCTGCTGCCACCTACTCTACGCTGTTTGTACAAATATTGTGTGTATGTTATGTGTGTGTGTGTGTGTGTGCACGTCAAAAGTGTGCGCGACAACAAGTTAAAGTGTTGCCAGACTGTCAGACAGACAGATGATGAATAAAGACTTGTAAAAGAGTAGTAGAAAAAAAAGTAGAGAAAACTTGAGCATCAAAATATAAATTAACGTGTAATAAATGCGTAATAAATAACAAATAAATTTTTGTGTTAATATGTTTATGAATGTGTGCATGCGTGAGTGTTACACATTTACAATATGTATTAACAACAATACACGCATGTGTCAAAAATATTTATTAGTCATTTAACATGAAATGACATAGTACAAGTTGTTATTGATTTGTAAATAAATAAAGTCGCTTAGTTTAGTGATAGACAAGTGTATGTTGTCAAATTTGTGCAAATTATTATTTGCACGTTAAAGTAGGTATGTATGTTGTATGTGTGGCATAATTAACTACACTTAAATGGCAATAAAATGTTATGCTCAATTTCATATATTTTGTGAGCTATTTGTAAAGCATAAAATGTAATTTTCTGTGAAATTAATTTTCACTTAATAACTGCGTTGACAATGTGAAGATAATTTTCAATTGAAAATTTTTAATAAACATTGTGAATACTTAAAAACATCTTAAGTGAGTGCTTGTTGGGGTACGCACTTTTTGTGGTGCGTACTCTTTAGTGTGCGTACTTTTTAGGGTGCGTACTTTTTGGAGTGCGTACTCTTTGGGGTGCGTACTCCTTGAGGTGCTTACTCTTCTGGGTGCGTACTCTTTGGGTTGTGTACTTTTTGGAGTGCGTACTCTTTGGGTGCGTACTCCTTGAGGTGCTTACTCTTTGGGGTGCGTACTCTTTAGTGTGCGTGCTCTTTAGTGTGCGTACTCTTTGAGGTGCATAATCTTTGGTGTGAGTATTTTTTGGGGTGCATACTCTTTGGGGTGAGTATTTTGTAAGGTGAGTATTTTGTAAAGTTCTAACTCTTCTCTTTTGAGCGTACTCTTTAGAATGCATACTTTTAAAAATGGTTACTATTTTGGGTGAATATTCTTTAGAATCCATATTTTTTAGCGTGCGTACTCTTTAGGTTGTATACTTTTCAGAGTGTGAATTTTTATGGTGTATACTCAAAACCTTCAAATTCCCCGTTTACACACAGAAATTCTTCTTCGTCTTATTTGTTGGCCAGAGGGGGAAAACGAAAGGGTCGAGCACAGAATTTGTCGTACTCAGAAATTTTCTTTCGTTATGTTCGTTCGCTGCTTTGACTTTACGTTTGTTGTGGCGGGTTAATGGAGCAAAAGTTTTGACATTTACAAGCACAAGTAAATACTAGTTTTCATATATAAACGCAAAACAAATTCACAATAGAGAATAGACAAGAATTTCTTCCACAGGATTTCCTAAACTAGGCCAGCACAAACACTTGCGGTAAGTACTCCTTAGGATGCGTACTGTTAAGAGTGTATAATCTTTAGAGTAAGTTCGTTTGGATGCGTTTTTTTCGAGTAAGTACTCAGAAGTGTATTCTCTTTGAAGTGCGTACTCTCTGAAGTGCGTACTCTTTGGAGTGCGTACTCTTTGGAGTGCGTACTCTTTGAAGTGAATATTTTTTTGTGCGCGTACTTTTTTGGTGTGTCTTATTTGAAGTGAGTATTATTTTTCATTCATACTCTTTGCAATGGAGCTACTCTTTAGAATGCGTTCTACTGAAGTTGCGTACTTTTAACTGTACGTACTATTTAGCTTGTTAGGTTGCATACTCTTTTAATGTGTACACCAATTTTTCAAATGCATCGAGTGTTTTAAGTATGCAGAAGCGGTCTTATGACATCGCCAAATTTCCTAAATGTGTTCGTGCATTGGATGGCATCATATGAAGTTTCAATTGCTTTAAAATGGCTTCTCGCAAAGCCATTGTGAAAACGTAATGAATATTTTCACTCAACGTTCAAGCCATGTGTGTTGCAAAGTTTTGTTTTAATGATAATATCGCACGCTCAACAGAATCATCTGAAGATTGCACCACAGTGAACAACAGCAGACTGAAGATCATGTTCGGCTCAGAGGACAGTTGATTTTAGCCGACAAAGTATATGCGTCATTCAACTACTTTTTGATACATATTGAGTCGCGAATACGGACGCGGAATACCATAGAATGTTGCTTTGAGTTATGGAAACGGTGCTTTGCTATTTTTTCTATAGCTGGATATGATTCTTGTTCATTCGAGGGACAAAGATGCACTTCCTACATTTGAAAGTATACAGTAACAGGTTGCGTTTGAAACTAAGTAATATTGCAAAATCTTTACGGGCACTTAAATTTAAAGCCTTTCATTTTCATCTAGTATGTAATATTTTTGCGTGTTTTAATATTTTATGTTTGAAACTTTCAATTTTTAAATTTAACTAAATTTTACTTTTCTTTTACTAAGCAAAAGATACCTAATGGATTAGAGATACCTACCTTAGTAAGTCTTAACACAGTGAAATTACAGTCATTAATCGGCGTTATTTTACAGCTCAAAACTCACGTTCGCAACACTTGTTGTAAATGTAATTAAAAGCAATTACTGATTTTACTACAACAACACATGTTGATAATTTCAATCTAATGCGAATTTTATCAATATCACGTGACATTTCCTATGCAAATTGTATTTATTGAATTTTATTAAATCAGCAATAAATTAAAAGCAACAGCTTAAGTAAATACAAAAATTTTAATGCGCACACTTAGGTAAACACGTACGTAGCTAGGTAGCTAGCTGGCAGCTAAAAATCATTGTAACTCCAAATCGAAATTTTTTTTATATATTTTTTGACAAACGACAAAAGTCACGTAACACGCGCACTCAATTGCTTATGCAAAACTGAGCTCAACTCATCGCAAGGATTGTTACTAAGTGTATGAAAGAGAACAAAATTTAGCTAAAAATTAAACTATACAACAGTCGGATGAGTTCTTGATAAATAAAAAAAAAAGTTATTGAACTTTGGTATTTGCAAATTACGGCGTTAGTACTTTGAGAAAAATGTAACTTCTTTATGGTGATCGCATGCGACATATCTTCAGATGACTCATACACGGTTGGCTGGAAAAAATCTTAACCCTCAAGTTGCATCCCTCCAAAAATTCATGGTGCTCCACATTTGAGGTACCTCACTGATCATTTTTCTGCAAAAAAAAAAAAAAATCCCCCGGGCGCTTTTTTTTAAAACTTAATTTTTGTGTTTTTCACTTAAATTTCTGAAAAGCTGATATCAATGATTACAGAAAGTCAAATTCAGTTTTATATGGTCAAATTTTATCCAATAAAGTTTATAAATACATGATACATGTCCTATTTTTAAGAATTTCAGAAAAAGAAACTCCGGAAAATCCAGAGAACTTCAAAGACATTGAAAGTAAAGTGCTGGGCGCTTTCTCGGATTTTTCGAGTTTTCTTCATCAAATTTTCTAAATCATACTTTCTAAACAATACTTTGATATTTTAGAATATAGCGTAACATAAATTGATTTAAAATTTTTATTATATTGAAGTGATGATCATTTGAAACATATGTCAATCTTTTTTTTCGAGTTTTTTTCAAATTTTGCCAAAATGAAGATTAATAAAAAAAAGTGTTCACATGAAGAAAATCTTGCGAAAGTTTGTTTATTGTGTATGAAAAGAAGAAAAAAAATGCATGTGATAGGCGAATGCATAAAAAAAAGTTGCTGGAGAAACTTGACCGTACAAATTTACCTTTCGAGGATAATCGCATACACCATGCTTTGTGTGAAACTTGCAAAAGGAAGTTGTATCACTTTGATACGGAAACATGCAGAATGGAAAATAAGGAAAAAATGAAGCTGCCTGATTTTGTTCTGACCATTATCGAATCCAAAAGATTACGGTTGAATAATCCAGTAAATGCGGAAGCTTGTTGCAACATTTGTGAAATCGCGTCGGCACCTGGTAATAGTAATCTACTCACCGGAAACGTTCGCAAAAGTGCAGAGGAGAAAAGAAAGAAGAAACAGAAGACTACTCCAGTTAAACGCATTTCTCGTGGAGAACGCGTGAACACCACAACAAATTATATTGTAGCAAATTTTACTCCCACGGAACAACAGATGATAATGACTAACCTAATCAAGAATGAGATTGTTGAACAAAATTTGGATCCCACCAATAAGAATATCAAACTATCTCTGAAGCAGCCCGGAGGGGGAAAAAATTTAGGTATTGTTGTAAAACCAGTCGTTCGCAATGAAGGCGATATAATTCAAATTTCAGCGGACGGTGTGAAAAATATTAAAGTTGCGTTCAATATTTCCAATAATGTGATGACCGGAATTGTGAGGGCATTTCGAACAATCACAAAAAAAAGGAAACTGTTCGAGCCAGGAGTAAAAGAGAAACTTGCAGCCAATAATCATATCTTAGATGGTGATTTTAAATTCAAAAAAATAAATACTGCAACAAAAGTAAATAATCAAGTGCTCTTATCTCAAAAAATTGCAATTTATTGCAATGATGTAGAAGGATTTATTGAAAAGGTAATGGATCATCGCAACGTATCTGAAGCTACATTAAAGTTAGGCATCGACAGCGGAGGAAAGTTTCTAAAAATTTGCTTGAGTGTTCAGTCAGAAGACGGTCCAGATTCCGATGAAGCAGCAGCAGTAACAAAATTATACACAGGTGGGTTTGAAAAAAAATTCAAAGACACAAGTGTAAAACGTCTATTCGTGATTGGACTGATTCAAAGCGCGCAAGAAAATTATGATAATTTGAAAGAGCTATGGGACTTGTTAAAACTAAATAATTTGCAAGTATTTCTTGCGATTGATTTGAAGGTGGCAAATATGCTAATCGGTCTAAGCACACATGCCAGTTCGTATCCATGTACATGGTGCGAGGCACCATTGCATAATTTATTTGAAGAAGGACCTCTGCGAACGATTGCGAGAATTCGCGAGAATTATGAAGAATGGAAGAGAGGTGGATGTCAGAAAGAGAAAGCAAAATTATTCAAAAGTTGCATTGAAGATCCTTTATTGAAGAATTGGAAAGATGACACGCAAATACTCAACATCATACCACCACCAGAACTTCATTTGCTAATTGGAGTTGTAAAAAAAATTTATACAGAAATGTCAAAGGAATTTCCAACAGTTAGCAAAAAGTTTTCTGAATTATGTTATGTCCAACATGAATCAAGAGGAATGGATCAAGGGAAATTCATGCAAAACGCTTCTAAGCAACGTGGACAAATTGAGATTTCTTTGCAATAGTGAAATTTCATGCCTTAAATACGTTGATGCTTTTCAAAATTTTGGATATGTAGTAGACTCATGTTTTGGACAAGAACTTAAACCAGAATATGTTGCAAAAATAAGGTTATTTGAGAACAGCTTTAGAGCATTAAACATTTCAATAACTCCTAAGATTCATGCAGTAATTGTGCATGTTGCGGAATTCTGCAAAAGAAAGCAAAGAGGATTAGGATCATATAGCGAGCAAGCTATGGAAGATGTTCATTTCGATTTTGCGAAAACGTGGACTAATTATAAAACAGACGAAAGGAAAGTGAATTATGCAGAAAAACTTCTGAGGTCTGTAATTGACTACAACAGTAATCACATGTAACCATTATAAAATTTTGGAATTTTCCAATAATAACTTGAAATTTGTTACGTTATGCGTTATTGTTATTTAATTTGTGTTAAGTTGGTGATCAAAGCAGGAAACTGTTGAGCTTAAATTATAATTTTTTTTACGTTGAGATAAATTTTATAATTGTAAATTGTGGATTTTTGATAAATAAAGCATTTAAAAATCTGTGAATTGTAAAAATGTTTCTTATTGAAAACTTGTGCTAGGGGAAAGAGCTAACAGTCTGATTTCTCTTTTACGTATTTTAAGAAATGGAAACCGAATTAAAATTCAACTGAAACATTGTAACAAAGTCGTATGTTGACACTTGAAACAAATTTTTGTCCCAGCACCAGGAGAGTTTTTAGTATTAATTTTACGCATTAATTTTGAAAAAACTATTGCAATATATGCTTGAAAATAGTCACAATGAATTCATTGATACCATTTTTTTTTTGCAAATTTTTCTCTTCTTAAGGAACACCTGAAAATTAGGGAAAAAGCTTAGAAGTTAATTTTCAATGTCTTTAGAGTTCTTTGGACTTTCGGGAGTTTCATTTTCTGAAATTCTTAAAAATAGCACAGACTTTGATTCTACGGAGAATTTTCAATAAAAATCATGTATCTATAAACTTTATTGGACAAAATTTGACCATATAAAACTGAATTTGACTTTCTGTAATCATTGAAATCAGTTTTTCAGAAATTTAAGTGAAAAACACAAAAATTAAGTTTTAAAAAAAAGCGCCCGGGGGATTTTTTTTTTTTTTGCTGAAAAATGATCAGTGAGGTACCTCAAATGTGGAGCACCATGAATTTTTGGAGGGATGCAACTTGAGGGTTAAGATTTTTTCCAGCCAACCGTGCATATGAGCTAGGGAAAAAATCTAAATTGATTTCACCATTTGTTTAGGTAAAAATAAAACAAATTTAATGAGCACAATTATGTGACAGTCAGAATTGAAAATTATGTTTGGATCGAATGCCTAAAATGCAGCGTGTTTGCTGTATTTTGACTGATTTTCAGCTGTTTGGAAAATAGACAAAGTGGTGGCATTGGAAAAAACAAAATAATTAGAATTCAAACCTTATCATTATTCAAAATGTCAAAACTCTTTTCAGCATTAAAAAATTGTTTTAAAATATTTATTTTACAGCAATCATGTGTAACATAAAATGGATTTTGTTACTTTAAAATTAAGCAAAGAAACATACATATTTTCATTAACATTCACTAACCATTCAAATGTTGTCAATGCAAATTTATGTAGCAGCAGCAAGCTGCATACATAACATGTTTTACAAAATATGTCAATAATGAAAACAACATGCGAATCTCTTGTTAAACCCCAACAAATGTTAAATGAAACAACAATGATGGCAGGAGAAAAAAAGAGAATATTAATATGTTATACACAATAGCAAAAATTTACAATATTTTACTTAGTCCATTGATGTTGTAAAAGTAAATTTAAGGTAGAAAAACTTGACATGTTAAAATGTCGAACAGCAATAGCAGTTGTTGCAGCAAAAACTGTAACAATCATGAGAAAAAAATTTCATTACTATTTGTGTATGCAATGCAATTCTTAATACAAAACTGTAAGGTTACCCGTGTGGAAATGGGACTATTTGTGACATTTGGGAAATTTATTGAAAATCAATTCAAAATCATATTGATTCGAATAATTCTAGCATTTCATGCGAGACTTCAACTTTTGCATCAACATCAAAAATAATCGTTATTTTGGATTTAAATTTTAATTTTTCGTTTAAAAATAATCGTTATTTCGGATTTCTGTCTTTTTTTCGATCAAAATAATCGTTACTCGGGATTCATATTTTTTTTTTTGATCAAAAATACTCGTAATCTAATTGACGATTTTACATTTTAATTTTATTTTTTCGATCAAGAGAAATCGTTATTTTGTATCGATTTAATAAAAGAATTGTAAAAAAACATTGATTTTTGATTAAAAAAAATAAAACTATATTGATTTGAATAATTCTAGCATTTCACGCGAGACTTCAACTTTTGCATCAACATCAAAAATAATCGTTATTTTGGATTTAAATTTTAATTTTTCGTTGAAAAATAATCGTTATTTCGGATTTCTGCCTTTTTTTCGATCAAAATAATCGTTACTCTGGATTCATATTTTTATTTTTTTTTTTGATCAAAAATAATCATTTTTTTTATTTTTTCGGTCAAAAGAAATCATTATTTTGTATTGATTTAATAAACATATTGTAAAAAATATTGTTTTTTGAATAAAAAAATAAAGCTATAAAACTATTTCTGCATTGAAATTTTTTATCAACATAGACCCTTCAATATAATCGAATATATGCACTCAAGCAAAATCATGAGAGAATCAAAAAAATTCAAATAATTTCCTACTGGGCAAAATCATGAAAGAATCAAAAAAAATCAAACGATTTCCTTCTGGGCAATTTTATGTTGTGCCATGTTAGCATGCTATTAATTAAAAACACTACGTAGAGGAGTGCAAAATGTTTAATTTTTTTTTTTAAGTGCATGGAAATCCATACATTTCCGTTATTACTTGCAACAAGTTGTTAATTGCTGCTAAAAGCAAGGGGACGATTTTTATCCAAATACGTACAACGGTAGTAATTTGGTCATTAAAAATTCACAACATAATTTGACAAAGTCTAAATTGAAAAAAAAAAAAATTGTTAAACACCGTTAAAATGAAAAGCTTAGCATGGCAACATCAGCAACGGCAATAAAACTGCATATAAATTGCTGGTAAATGACAAACGCAACAGCGACATTGTAGCAACTTTACTGATAAAGCACAGCATAGAGCACCGGAAATACGCAAATATATCGTCAAGAATACAGTGGTGGAAGAAAAAAAAAAGTGATGTCGTAAATAAATTAAAATAATAATACATTACGTTTTGAATTTCCAACGTGGTGCAAAGTTTTGTTTTTCCTCTTTTATTTTTTCTTCAACAACAATTGACAATTGACGATTTAGCACAAGGCTAACTAACACATATAAAAGTTGAAAATTGAAGTAAGAACTAAAGTTTGAAATGTTCATGAAGTTATATCACATAGCAAAATGAAACCGCTACGGAAGCGCAACGACGACAACATTTTGAGGTTTTCCGAGAATCAAGAATATCAAATGGCAACAAAGTGAAAATTGAAACTAAAAAATAAACCAACTTAATTAAAAAAAAAAGTAACCTTAACAATAAAGCTAGGTTTTGTCAGAATATTATTCATTTAAATGTTAATAAAAACCTTGATTATTTGCTAGGTACCCGCAGCAATACTTCATTGTTGGCGATAACAGTACGAGCATAAAATGCTGTGTTACCATTTAGTTGTGGTAAGTGACTCACCTGTAATGAAAAGAATAATGGCGCATATTAGAAACGTTAGTTCGTGGGAATGTTATTACAAAAAAAAATAACCATATGAATATTCGAAAATTATTTAGGAAATGATAAATTATTTATTTGCATACAGTTTTTGGTTAGTAGATTAGAAGAAAACTACTACCACAATATTTTTTGCCAAAAGTTCTAAGTAAACTGTGCGAAAAATAAGAACAAAAATCACTACTGGCAATGATGTAGTGCAGCGATGGGCATAGTAGAAAAAATAGCTCTTGACAACAAACACGACGTTTTTCTTGAGAAAGATAACCAAAACAACAAACACATGCACTCGCCCCCGCAACGCACATATTTATCGTTATATTTTTTTTTTAGATGCACTATGCTATTATTGTTATTGTTGCATCAATCAAAGAAAAACAAAAAAATCGAAGCAAGCGAACAAGGAAACAACAATGCGCATATTGAGGACAGCTTATCTTGTTTCGTTTGATCAGTGTACTTTTATTTCTACACTCATGTTGTTCTTGCTTGATTCTTGGAATTGGCTTTTGGTCTCTTGCAGAATTTTTGAAGTGAAAACTTCTTATGGCACGTTGTGCGGCTGAGGAAAAAAGTATAAATTCGCGACACCGACCGTCATCGGGATTCCCCGTCATGAATGCGATAGTAAAATTTGAATGTTCTTTGAAGACTTGGGAAACGAACTCGATTTTGGAATTTTGAAGACTTGGGAAACGAACTCGATTTTGGAATTTTGAAGACTTGGGAAACGAACTCGATTTTAGAATTTTGAAGACTTGGGAAACGAACTCGATTTCAGAAATTTGAAGACTTGGGAAACGAACTCGATTTCAAATTTGGAAGACTTGTGAAACGAACTTGATTTTGGAATTTTGAAGACTTGGGAAACGAACTAGATTTTGGAATTTTGAAGACTTGGGAAACGAACTCGATTTTAGAATTTTGAAGACTTGGGAAACGAACTCGATTTCAGAAATTTGAAGACTTGGGAAACGAACTCGATCTCAAATTTGGAAGACTTGTGAAACGAACTTGATTTTGGAACTTTGAAGACTTGGGAAACGAACTCGATTTTAGAACTTTGAAGACTTGGAAAACGAACTCGATTTCAAAAAATTTTAAAAACTTTGCCTACTTTTAGGCGCTATTGATAATTTGCCCCTAAGAGTATGCAACATTTTCTGACAAATTTCTAAATAGCGCCTAAAAGTAGGCAATGGTTTTAAAAATTTCAGATAATTTTGCCTACTTTTAGGCGCTATTTTTGAAATTTGTCGAAAAGTGTTGCATACTTTTAGCAGTAAATTATTAATAGCGCCTTAAAGTATGCAACGTTTTTTGCAAAAATTGCCAGATGAAAGTATTTAATTTTTTGGAAAACATTTTTAAATTTGTAGCATACATATGTTGACTTCCGGCTAGCTGTTGCTGTGACTGCAATCAGAATAAATTTTTGTTCTCAAACATAAGGAATACTTAGCTTAAATTTAATTATTCACAGTTGAGGCTACTGAGCCGAATATACTTCTTCCAGCAATTTTTGAAGTGAAAATTTCTTATGGCACGTTGTGCGGCTGAGGAAAAAGTATAAACTCGCGACACCGACCGTCATCGGGACTCCCCGTCATGAATGCGTTAGTAAAATTTGAATGTTCTATTGTTTCTTTTAAATAAATATTCCAAGTAGAAGAAAAAATGCAAAGCAGACACACTAACTGACACATTCCATTCTCATTCAACGATTGTTATGCTTACATGTTTGTTTCTTTCAAATTCCGCGTTTGTTGCCTTGACAAATTGAGAATGAGAGCGAGAGTAAAATTTTAATACATATTCCGTTTTTGTCTTCCATTTCATTGCCATATAAAAAGAAAACGCACACATACCAACTAACATACTAACTTGCCATTAAACGATTTGTTTTCACTTCTGTCGGCACTCCCGGAGTGCAACCCACCGTTTTTTTTTTTCTATTACGATCGAATCTATTTTTTGTTGTTGCAATTATTGCTTTAGTTGCCATTGTTGAGGGTAGCTCCTGCTTCCAAAATTTTGCCCATCTATGGTGTAGTATATTAAGTAAGGGGATTCCCAAAAACTGATATATCACATCTTAGATAAATTTGTTCTTGGAAGGCCGTATCATTGCTTTCTACGAAGTTCTTAATTTTATTAAATTTGATAAAAGTGGTTAAAATGGGAAGAAGCCATCATACTGAGGTTAAAAATATTTTAAGAAAATACTTACAATTAGTATAAAAAAATTGCTTGATATTTCTAATGGTTTGATATGAAATGCAAAAAAACGATCGCCAAATTCTGAAACACGCGGAAGACGGAAAAGAGCTACTGAAAGGCAGAATAAGCTCATCACCAGATTCAAGTTAAATACTAGACGTCCAAGAAAATTGATATTATTAGTAGAACCCTTCCATTTAGCAAATCGGCTTAGGTTTGCTCGAAACTTCGTTTGTGAGTCTGACTCCATTTGACGAAAAGTTTTTTGAACGGATTAAAGAAACGTTATTCAGTTTGATTAAGGTAATGAATAGTAATACTCATCATAAAGAAGAACTTAAAGCCGCATGCAACGCTAAACAGTAAGACATGGAGGGCTGAAACTACTGTTTCGGAGCTGCATTTCTTATGATGGCGTTGGGCCTCTTATTTAGATTAAAGGAATAAGGGAAGCTGCCATGTCAACAGATATTACAGGATGTAATGCTACTTTATGTTGTGAAAGAAATGCCTTTGAGATGGTTTCTCCAACAAGATAATTACCCAAAGATCTCTTTCTAATAAGGCAAAACAAAGATTCCGTGACAATAAAATCAGTCTTATTGAATGGCTTGCACAATTGCCGGAGCTTAATCCAATCGAACTTTTTTGGATTGAAGTCAAAAGGTATGACAGACGCAAAGTCTTTTAATGAGAATGGAATGTGGAGACCCGCCAAAAAGGCCTGGGAAAACATGCCGATTTACAGAAGCCATAACCTCATCAATTCGATAAAATCCAAATGCTATGTAGTAATTAAAAATGATGGAGATGTATTATTTTTGAGGCGATTTTACATTGTTCCATAAACCTAGAAGAACAGTTGTATATGTTTCGATTTTTCTTTATATATTTGCCGGACTTCTGGCAGGAAATCTTAAAAACAAATTAATTTTAGTATCAATTTTTTATACTTAGCTCGTCTGTTTTTAAGCCTAATAAAGAGTTTCATTGAATAAATTATTAACAATTACATTAAGTCAAAATCATAAGTTTTTTTTAAGAGATTTATAAAAGTGTTGCTTATTATTTTGCACACAGCTGTATATCAAGATTAAGATTTTATAAAAATATTTTTAACATCAAGAAATTTACTCAAAACTCATGCTGTTTTTTTGCAGTGCTATCTAAATTTTTGGTTTAAGTTTGTTCTTTAATTCCTAAAAATTCCAAAACTTTATATGTCATATTAAATTACTATAGTAATACATATAAACAGCATGAAAGAATAAAACAAAACAGAAAATTTTATTACACAAAAAAAACGCCCAATAGTCAAATAAAGCAATTTAATGCTTCATCCTGTTAAGAAAATGTGATTTTCCCATTGCTGCCAACTAAATAAATTAAAATGAATTGCAAAGATTTGCAGCAAATCATATTGTTGTAATATAAGAAACAAAATATAAAACAACTTGAGCAAAATTTGGTGCTAAAAAGCCCAAAGGGGACTTTTCATTTGATTGCTTAAATTGTATCAAAAAAAAAACAAACACACAGGACCAATTCGTATCTGTTGAGTTTTCAGCCCACAGAAAGAGATTTGAAAAGGTGGATATTTTTTTAGTTATTTTACAAATTATTAAGCAAAATTTATTTGCAGTTTATTACACAATAATGTGTTAAATTAACTGTTCTGTTTTTTGCACAATAAACTGCAATTTCTTGCATAATAAATTGTTCAATTTTTTACCAATAAATTGTTTAATTTTTTCGACAATAATTTGCGCTATATATTGTGTGTTTTATTTTATAATTTATTACACAATGTTGTATACAATTTATTGCAAAATATATTGCACAATAATTTTTACAAGTTATTGCGCAATATAGCTATATTTTTTGTGCAATTTAAAACACAAAATGCATTACGAAAAACTTTGAAACATACATATGTTTTTATAACATAATGCACAATTTAATAATTTCGTGTACACCCTGTACAAAGTTATCCACAGTTATATTTCTATTTTTTTCTTTTTTTTTTAAGGAAAACCAAAAAGTTTAAAATTTAAATTAAATCATATCCTTTTTGAGTCAATAGAAAAGCTAACTGCTTGGAAAATCGAAAAATTACACCTCTCAGTCGTTTGCGTCTGTGTGTGTGTGTTCGTATTGTCAACATATATTTGTGTGTATTCAAGCTGCTGGTGTATTAAATCGATTTATTACACACAAACATATAAGCACATGCAGAAACAGGGTTACTTCTTTTATGTCCTTTTGCGCTTTTCTAAATGCTGTCACCTACTCACACTACTAGTGGAATCTGCTAAATACAACGACAACAAGCAAGAACAACATAAGAATGCCATTGTGCAGCAGCATTACAATTGTGCACACACACGAATGCACAAGGTGTAGTATCGTAGTATATCATTATGTTCTAGGGTGATTCTTTAATTTTATTTTTTTTAATTTTTATCTAAATCGGCGATTATAAAAAACAATGATAACATTCAATAAGAAAAAATAATCGGATTTTTGTGCGTTAAACTGTAGATATATTTGCAAAAACAAAAAAAAACTGTTAGATGACTTCCACGAATTTTTAATGACCAACAATTTTAATTTGATTTTCGAACAAAAATTATCGATTTTCTTTTGACGAGTATATACCATCGTAATTTTTTTTTTAATTTAAAAAATAAATAACTGTGAGCTGTGAGCATTACACAGAGTGGTCGTTAGAAGATTTTTGAAGACACCTTTCTATTTTGTTGGGAAAAAACAACAAAACCTCGCAACGTAGAACCTCATGTTTTTTGCTGCATGGCGCACTTACATATTTGTCAAAAGGATTAAAGCATGTGCTTTTTTCCCCCATTGTTTGGCATCACTTTTTCATTGTTGTTGTTTCTTAAGTTGTTGTTGTTTTTGTTGTCGCTGCGGCATTTCACTTCCTTTGTAGTTTAGCAGTTATTGCGCTCCATATAGAAATTATAATTTTTTTTTGTTTTTTATTTTTTTATTCTATGTACAACATAACTTAGATATTTTGTTTTGTGCGCGCTTTTATTGTTGTTATTGTACATACGACTACTTTGCAAAGACAATGCTGTCATGTTGCTTTGTTGTATTGTCTTTGTATGTCACAAACATTAACATTATCCTTGTAAGCATAGCAGCAGCAATTATTCGCTAGTTGTAATTTGCTATATTCTTTAGAGTCCTTTTTAATGTTGCTTATATGTTGTTGGCATTGATAAGTTGTACGTTTTATGTTGCTGATAATGATTTTTTGTTTTTACCTTAAACATTTATTGATTTAAAGTTCAATGCATATTTCATTCACAGCAGTAGAGTGTAAACTTTGGTGATAAAATTCGTAATTTTGCGTTTTTTCGATTCCCAAATTTTTGATATTTTCACTTTTTTCATTATCAAAAAATGTGAAGTTTTTAAATTTTATTTTTTTACAAAAATAACAGACAGTGATATAAAATTGTATTTTTTTTTTATCATAAGAACCTAACTTTCTAAAACTATGTATACTTTCAAATTTTTTTCTTTACCTAAAACCATAAAATTTCATTTAAGTTTTCATCATTAGTTTCAAAGGAAGAAGTACCAAAATAGTTTTGATTATATTTTTTTTAATAATATTAATTTTTTTGTTATTTTTGCAAACCAAATCAACAATCATTTTCAATTGTTAGTTGAGTTTATTCCGAATTCAACCTACCATTAAAGCTGACTCTGTGTATGAGCTTCTTTGTTAGGCTTTTGGCTCGTATAATAAGTGTCTTGGATTAAATTTAGGCATGTTGATAATGATTGTTGCCCAGTTATTATACTAAACATTATGTATAAAGAATGTTGCTAAAGATTGGCAATAAGCAATTTTGTTGATTTACGCTTATGCTCAATATTGATTCTAAGCCTTATCGATGAAAAATGTTGCTAAGCGCTATTCTTACTTAACCTTATCAATAAAAAATGTTGCTAAGCGCTATTATTATTTCTAACTACATAGTTGCAAGAAGGCCAGTAAGAGACCTAATTCGATTTCCATACTCCAACTACTTTCGTTGTACCATTTCTGTTCCTATCGCATAAATTACACCTAATATGCATACGTAAATGTGTGATGCAGACATTGTAATGCAGAGAAGTTTAACGTTAATCACGGGTAGCTAAATTTTAATAATCTTTTGGAGGTAAATACCTGGTGAGTTCATACAGTAAATTTCTATTTCGTCCATAATATTCGGAATGTAACATTTTCAAAAAAAAAAAATTCGAAATCAAATTTTTGCTAAAATGAAGCGCTCGATGTTTCAAAATAATTATAGAATTATTTGCACTTAATGCAAAATTTTTTTAGAAATGACACCACATGTAAGAATTTTAGCTTTAAATGGTTCCACCCGTAATATTTATTGGACAGACTACTATAACTTTCAGTTAAAAATGTTTTTTAATTAAATAAGTCTATTGAATTACCTAGCTAAACTTTTTATTTTATTGAAGAAAAAAGTTATGATCAGAGAATATTATAAATCTGTCTAACTCGTAGCAATGGGCGTACTTGATAACGATCAATCTTTGAACATGTCTTAGTTTACCTTTTTGACTTTAAGTATTCTTAAGAATTTAAAATTAACTACCTAATAATTATAAAATTTAATATTTTAATGATTTCAAAACTAAATTTTAATCAAAACAATAACAAACTTAAAATTGAAAATAATATACAACTTAACGCTAAGAACAGCAAATAATAATAAAAAAAAAGAACTCAGCAACAACAGCAGTAAAATCGCAAAACTTGTATTCATGGCAAAAATGAAGCAAAAAAAGAAACAGCAGCAACAGCACAACCAGCAAATGACGCAAACAAAATTTTTGGATGGATGCTGCAAGAATGGCTGATTTATGCCACAAACAACAACAAAAAAACATAAAATAAAATTGTTGTTGTCGACAACTACAACAACAAATTACCATTACCATCAGCATTATCATCATAATCATTAACTTAAAGAACCGCCAGCAAATCAGCATCCGCAACAAGTTTCAGCAGCAGCAGTAACAAACAGCACAAAAACCCCAACAAAGAACAGCAACAGCAGAGAGCCAACAGAAACAATTGGGCTAGAAGCTGCAAAAACCGGTTCAGCAACAAAAAAAAATTGAAACGAACAATAACAAAATGCAAAGCCACAAAAAAAAGACGAACGAAGTTATGGTTGCTGTTGCTGTTAATATTGCTGCTGATGATGGTAAATGTTGATGAAGTAGAAGAAGCGACAGTGGCAGCAGTATCAGCATTTAGTTGAAGCAGAAGGTGGAGCGAATTATACACAAAGAGAAAATTTTTCAGCATATCAACCTTTGTTGCCTGATCGAACTCGACTAACCCAAAAAGAATAAAATTTAATTGCAAGAAAAAAGTCACAACGGGACAGAGATGTACGGGAAAATGTCTAAAATCAATGTTTCATATACCCAATCGAGTACAGAAGCCAGATATTTTAACTTTTAGATTAAGGATGGACCCACACCAATTCATTTTTCAATAGATGATTATATTGGTATGCAAGAATTGAGCTAATAGGAAGTGACTAAAAGTCTGCGATAGACTTTTGTAAACTGAACGCGTATCTGCGCTCAAAAATTTTCCATCACGTATTTTTTTTAAGAAAATGAGAGTTGAAACCCCAAAAAAAGGCGCTTATCAGCATTTTTAGATAACCGTGGGCCGAATTTGGCATCAAAAACGACCCATCATATGAGAGCACTGAAAGATTTGAGATTAAGTACCTAAAAAATTAGGTTTTTTGTATACTTTTGAAGCCATGTATAGGAAAAATTTGTTAAGCTTATTTTTAATAAAAGCATCAGTTAGATCCGTTTTTACCCTTTAAAATGAGCTTTCAAGT
This sequence comes from Tricholauxania praeusta, assembly GCA_949775025.1. Taxonomy (NCBI): domain Eukaryota; kingdom Metazoa; phylum Arthropoda; class Insecta; order Diptera; family Lauxaniidae; genus Tricholauxania; species Tricholauxania praeusta. Next base: position 126,018,096 of record OX459030.1, on the reverse strand, counting down.
GATCATCTGTGATGTTTCCTTGAAAAGTTATAGCTATTTTAATGTGACATGAGTTTGATCCCTTACGACACAACAATATTAATATGTAACCAAAAATGGCTATAACTTTGCGAGGACACATCATAGATGACCATTTACTTAAAAGCTTATTTTAAAGGAGAAGAACGGTACTATATCATGATTTTATTAAAAAACTAAACAATTTTTTTTGAATCCAATACATGTCCCCGAAAGTAGACAAAAAACCTCATATTTTAGGTACTTAACCTCAAATATTTCAGAATTCTGATTTGATGGGTTAATTTTGGGGCCAAATTCGGATTCAGCGCAAAAAATTACTATGGAAAATGATCTTTAAAAAATGTATTAACCGAATTTATCTCATTTAAGCTTGAGTTTTGGCCTTTTTGCGGGGGTTTTTCATTTTTCTATTACGTCTTCTGATAAAAACTTACTGGAACATCGGAACCAGTCAGAATTTCTCCGTCTGTTTTCGGAGTACAATGTTGAAGAATATAAGACCAAGAAAAAATGTGTTCCTCGAGTTTACCTCAATTTAACCCAAATTTGCGCTGTTTTCTGGGAGTTTTTCGATGCTCCCAAGTTACCCAGACTTTGTATTGCAAAACAATCATCACAATCGTGTTCAGCAGACCCGAAAATATGGGAGTCAATGCTAACAGGCCGTATCTCATTCGTAAGTGTCTTTTAGGAAGAGTTATAATCACTTGCAAATAAAAAGAATGAATTTAATTCATAAATCGGCCACTAGCGACCTCAATATATGAATATTTTTTAATTAAATTTTCAGGACTTGATTTTTTTACATAACACTAACTATTTTTCATATAAGCAACATAGAAATCGAAAAATTTTGATTAATTTTGGTCACTCTAAGGTACATATGCAATTTTTCGCTACTTGAATGAAATTTATTCGAATGATTTTAAAAAAATCAGCATTTGTACACATCAGCATTTGAATAAAATATTCATCAATCTAAGCTGTTGTTCATTATCAATTTTCAGATTTGAATATCTCGAAAACTAAAGTCTTAAAAGCAAAATTTTCCCAAAATCAAATTTTTAATAAATCATTTCTTTTGAATTTTTCCAAAATATTTTCTATGTCCAAAAAAAAAAATTATCACAACTAAACCTTAAGGCATGTGGTCATTTCAACTACGTTGTATTAAAATATCATACCATCAACTTTAGTCCAAAGAGCCACATCGCAGGATGAGCAACAGTAGAATGGCTAAAGAAAACCACAGAAAAAAAAAATAAAAAGAAATGAAAATACAACCAAACAGAAATTTACGAAAAAACCGGTAAAATAAGAACAAAAAACGGCAACATCGACATCAGCACAAAAAAAGGACGCTTGAATTGGCTTGAAAAGCCATCCATTACTGTTGATGAAGACGAAGATTGAAGTTGTGCTGCTATTGCTATTGCTGTTGCTGTTCTTTTTTATGGAAGAATCACCGTAATAGACCTACAAACCTAAAGATACGAGTACATTGCTACCTAAACACTAACACACACAGGCATACATACATTGCAAGAAGGTGAACTGCTACTACTACGCTCTACACAGCAGACAGAGAAAAAAGGAGTTGGCGCAAAAAAAAATGCCAATGTAGGAGATTTGCTGAAAAAAATTTTTTTCTTGCTTTGCAGATTTCTATGTGTTGGCGTACACAACTGAAAATGAAACCACTGAAAACTTGAATTTGCGCATGCGTAGCAAAATATAAATGTTTGGTGTCTATGTTATTTTTTATTTGGATTTTAGGCAAAAGCTGAGGCAGGTAGCAAACAAAACGTTCTAGAAAGAATTTAATTCAAAGAATTTAATTGGAATTCTATAAATTTTATTTTTTTTTTTTTTAATTGGGTTCTCTAGAATTTTTTTGTGTAGCAGATCATTTTATTCAAAGGATTTTATGTTTTTAATTTCCAAATATTTTTAACTGGAGCTTTGAATTAAACGAGATATCGGTATTATTTCGTTTTAATCCTACCTAAATTTAAAGCTTTAAATTTGCACTGCTTATAAAAGAAAATTTTAAACAATTCTTTTTAAGCTACCAATTTTTTTGGCCATTCGCCGACATGATTTTTTCTTTATTTGTTGTTGCTAACTTAATTCAATTTTAGCCGCGACAAAACGAAACACAAGCAAAACGAAAAACACAGCTTAAAAATAATTATGACATTTATATGTAAAGAAGAACAAACAAAACTTTGAAGGATTAAAAATATAATTGAAATGAAATAAAAGTAAATTAAAGTCTGAAAGCAAAAAAAAATATGATATAAGAGAGAAATAAGACACAGCTGTAAAACAACACATTTGCAACGAAAAGCTTCAGAAATTTTTAAGTATTTAGACAAAGAAAATTTTTCTCAAAATAAATTTTTAAAAAGTTAAAAACTGGACAGCACCAATTGAAATTTACAAAATTTTAAAAATAAAATATTTATAATACAAATTAAACATTGTTACATTGAACTTTTCATTCATTTTAGTTTTATTATTATCAATAATTACACAGGCCAACAAAAAGAAAAGTTTTGATCGAAAAAAAACCCATTTAATCTTGTATAAGATTCTTCGCTGAGTTCGAAAAAAAAAATTATCGAACTAATTCTCCACAACCCTCCCGTTTCCGATTTCCCACACTCTTCTCAACAAAATATTTAAGAAATGCAATTTTTGTTTCTAAATATACCTATCCTCTGTAAAATTCTTCGTTAAGTTCGAAAAAAAAAATTGTCTCTTTGAGAAGAGTGGGGAAAATGGGGCGAATGGGGTAATTGGTTCAAAATTTTTTTTATTTTTTCAAACTCAGCGAAGAATTTTACACACGAATAAGTGGATTTGGTTTTCCGACCAAAACTTTATTTTTTTTTTTCTTTGTTGGCCTGTGTTATCAGTCTCTAAACAAAGTAATTTCTTAACTCAAATAAAATATTTATTATTTAACAGCTCTGCAAAGTTACAGCCATATAGCACAGACTGGTAAGACAAACAATTGTAGTCAGAGTAGGTGGTCAAAAAACAAAAATTTAATGAAATTAAAATGAAAGCTTAGGGACATTGAATCTTTAAAACAAGAAAACTTAATTAAAAGAATTATACCAAAATATAATGTAAAAAAATGGGAGCAGCAAAGCAAAAAATATGAGTAAGCGATATATAATTAAAACTTTTAATTACGATTTTTACTTGCAAACAACTGTAAGAAGACTTATAAAGTAAAAAATTAAAATGTTTTTTATAAATATGAGAATGAATTACGTACCAGCATATTGTAAGGACATAAATTCAAACTTTTAGTTGCAAAATTGACCTATATGCTGTAATTTCGAAGAAATTAAGGAGTTAACTATAGATCTGATCCAGTTTTAAAAAAAAAAAAAAAAAAAAAAAACTTTCTGCACGCAAAAATTTTTAATATGAGGAAGTACAAATGACAAACACATATTTCTTTCCAAAAAAAACCTGAGAAAAATACTTTACTTACTCGCTCAGATATTTTGTTAACAATTTTTTAACACAAAAGTACTCGAACTGACCTTATAACACAGGTGGGCAAAATAGGAAAAATGAGACTCTAGGAAAAACACGCCGTTTTTTTTTTTTTTTAAATAAGCAAAACAACAAACACAAGCACTCTACCCTGCTACGCTGTCGCTGTTTGCTGTCGGCTATTGCTATAGTAGTCGTAGCCGTTGCTGTCGTAGTCGACTATAGCTTTATTTCTAGTAGCAATTGCTGTCGTATTAAAGCTATAGTCGACTACGACAGCAACAGCTACGACTACTATAGCAATAGCTGACAGCAAACAGCGACAGCTCGTCGTGAACTATTGCTACGACTATTTTATTTTACACAGCAGACTACAATAAACGACTGCCAACTACGATAGCTCGTCATGGACTATTGGAGCGACTATTGTATTTAGCGCAGCTGACTACAATACACGACTGCCAGCTACGACAGCTGAGTATATGCTACTGCACTAGCTATTTATTGCGTTTACTATTACTGCGCAGTCATAGCACAACTTTTGGTGCTATTACTAATTCTTGCACAGCAATTTAAACACTGGTTTGATCAGTGTACCTTTAGTTATACACTCATGTTGTTCTTGTTTGATTTTTAAAATTGGCTTTAGATTTATTGCAAATATTTTCACTTTTTTCTTCTAGAGATCGTGGGGTTTTTTTCTGTTGTTGTTTTTGTTGCATTTGTTGTTAATAGCTCCTGCTTTCAAAATTTTGCCCACCTATGCCTTATAGCGCCCTCAGACGTTATGTACGGATGGTCGATTGAAAATCAAAATATGTAGTTTGATTTTTCTCGAGTTCAGCGGGACGTCTGAGTACATGAGAGCAAGTCATAAGAATTAATGGTTGCTTTTATTGTTCATTCACATGTTGTCTGCTGAGAATTAAACATAAAGTATACTGAAAAAATGGCTTAAGTTTACTTTAGCTCCCAATTTTTATTAAACTAAACTTTTATGATGTACATTTTAGTTCTAAAAATTAATATTTAATCAAAAATTGTCGATCAGATCTACTTTCGGAAATAAAGCCATCGGAAGTCGGAAGTTTTTGTAAAAATCAATATAAGTTGGAAACTACTAAGTTGATATTCAGATTATGGGTACCGTATGAAAGATAATTTAATAAGCAACAATATTGGTAAAAAATTATTCTAATTTATCCAATTTTTCTGAAATTTTCACAAAAAATTTTTTTCAAAAAATCGTTATTTTTTCCAAAAAGTGCGTTAGCAACTTATTACTTTTTTAAAAACCTAAAAAGCCTTAAGCATCAAGTGGGTGGCAAAAATTTGCAATTTAAAATAGTAAAAAGTATAAAGAACAACAGACGAGTACTCGCATAAGCGACGAGTAGCAAACTTAAAAACTTGCTCGTTTTTTCGCACATAAAAAAATAAAACGTAGCTATTATTTCGTTTTTTACTTTTTGATTGATTTGAAGAATTTATTAGAAAAATTGTCTTCATTTTTTTCAGCGATATTTGCCAAAAATCTAAATTATTGCCCAACAAATAATCCGACCAACCTTGTTGCTTCAACTATTTACGAAAAAAAAGCCTTCCAAGATTTCTTAACCCTTATTCAAAAGATTATCTGCATTAAAATTGCTGACTAAAGAACAAATGCTGACTTTAGAAAAACAGACGCCAGCATCAAAAGCAGCTGCTTAAATTAAATTGATTGCAGTAATCACAGCAGCAGCAACAAAAACAACAGCATCACGTGGCTTTCATAGTAACATCCCTCTATTTTATTGGCTTAGCTTGGCTATGTTTTGATAATGATGCGCGTTTATTTTACAACAATCACAAAAAAGAACGAATGCAACAGGAATACATTAATAAAACAAAAAAAACAACACTAACCTACCTTTAATAGTACCCAGCAGGAAAATGCAATAGCGATCTGTAATGTAGCTATAATGTAGCACACGATTTTCATACAAAAAGTGAATACAAACACCCATTCGACAGTTAATGAAGTTCAGAACCTTTGTTTCATTTAATTTTTTTAAATTATTCGCTTGAACTATTTATATTTTGACAGCTCCTAAATGGAAACAACAAAATTCGAGCGTGTGGGTAGAGATTTATAATTTTTTATTGAAATTTTTTTACTAAAGAATTTTATTAAATACTAGTAAATCCCCTTCCAGGTTATAATGATATGGTGCATATTAGTACGAAGTATATAAACCATTAGCTCTTAGTTCTTTCTTATTTTATTTGACAAATTTTCGAACACAACTTTAATAACTTTTCAAATATTTTCTTCTTAAACAAACAGCTTTTATTTTCAGACATTTCAAATTTTATTCAAAATTTTTAGGAAACAATTTATTTTTTTTATATTGCCATGGGAACGACAAAAACCAAAGCACACACAGTAACCAACACATTCAATTCCCATTCAACGTATTGTTACCCACCTAGCATTTAGATGATAATTTTTTTTAAATCACCTATACGAGTCATTTTTGACCACTATTTATGACCAAAAAGTGATTACAAGTAATAACTGAGAAAAAAATTAAAAAAAAAAATTCAAAAATCACATTTTGATCTACCCAATGATCTAAAACTGATTGCACAGGAAAACAGTAACATTATTATTTAGAACTTATTCTTGATAATTTATTTTGAATTGTGTTCTGTTTTGTAGTTCATAATAACTTTACTAGAAGTAGATAATATATAAATACTTTTACAATAAGAAAAATTATGCATATAGAGCTGATGGTGATGAAAAGAACGGCAAGAACACGCGAAGGGACGTGAATTCGAAAAAATTTATGTCATATGACTCGCAAATGATTAGAAAAATATGACTCAAAAAAGACTCGCAAATGCTTAGAAATATGACTAAGATATGACTCGAAAAAGACTCGCAAATGATTAGAAATCTGACTCGAAAATGAGTCGAAACTGATCAGAAAAACGGGTCATAAACGACTTTTCAAGAAGAGTCGCGGATAGGGTACCATTTTCTCCCGACAAAAGTATCATTTATGATCAGAAAATGAGCGCATTTATGATCATTTTAATCAGACAGAGGACTCGAAAAAGACTCGAATGTGATCGGAAATTCCATAAAATGCTGGCTGGGTATGTTTGCATGCTTGTTTCTATGAGTGAAATTAATTTTTTTAGCAATTTTGAAACTTAAATATTTTGATATTTAACAGGAATAAAGTGATTAGAGATTGAGACCAAGCGTTTAAGAAATATCGCTATATAATTTTATTTATAGAGATTTCCACAAACAAAAGTTTATTTGTTTTGAATAAAACAAGAATTTATCAGTCACAACCATCGGGAATAAATAAGCATGAAAAAAACTTAAAATACCACTTGCCTAGTAGTTGGTTGGTTGCGTGGTATTTTAGTTCAACATGGGTTGGTTGCTTCTATACGCAATTGGCAGAGCAGCAGGTTTTTCGACTTGAAAATTTTATTCCGATCGCCCACTTAACACGCACTATGAAAAGTTAAATCAGTGACCTTTAGTGTTAACCATCAAATTGTTTTTTAAAAAGCCTTCAGTCCTGTTCTGATTCCTTTTCAGATTTGCTTCGAAATTTATTTCAGAATCATACAAAAGCTGAAACAGGAGTCACACATTGTTTTCTTTTTCTTTCGCTGGCATCCCAATCAGACTGATTTTCATATAACTCGATTTAGTATCATGATTTCAAAAACAGCTTTCACATTGACATAATCGCGTTTTTGCCAACATTAACCTTCTGTTTGGCATTAGCTGACTCGTTTTTGTTTGACATTTAGCAGCTTACTCAAAAAGATTATATTTTGTTTGTAAAGAAATGAAAACATTTATCTAATAGAATAGGTTTTAGTTGCATGCAAAGAAATAAAAAAAAAATTAAAGAAATATGTGCAATATTAGACAAAAAACAAAACGAGTTTTTACTACTTCGAAATTCTGGTCTAATCCAGAGAAAGTGAAAGAATTTTCCATAGTGCAATGTAAAACTTTATATGAAGGTGGAACCAACATAAATGGAGCAATTCTTTTATCTAAAAGAAGCGATTTTTTAACTGATATGAACAAACTCTTTACCAAAAAGTAGCGATCTACTGAATCGAAAGAAGCAAATAGAGCTTAATCATGGAACGATACATTTCCCGTTGGGTAACAACACAAAGGGGCTGCTGCAGGCAGTGTTGCCACTTTTTTTTTTCTTCTCAACTTTTTTTTCTAAACTTGCATAATGCATTTTAAATTGTGCAACAACAATGGCGACAACAACAGCAGCAACAAGAACACAACTGTGCAGCGTAACTGTTGAATACACAGCAAAGAACAACAACTACAGGCAGAACAACAAAAAAAACTTCACAACAAGAACAACAACAACAGTGATGACAGCTACAGCAGAATTGCAAATATGCAATGCAAATACAAAAATAACAACAACAACAACAACAATAGCAGCAACAAATAATGTCACCGGTTTATTTGTTGTGTTAGGTTAGGAAATGCGAAGCATCAAACCCAATACAAGCCCAAATGTTGAGGTATACGAAAGCCTGAATATGACGTAAATGACATAAATAATAAAGTAAAAGAGAATAAGAAGAAGCTGCAGCATAAAGTAGAGAACTCAAAGCAGCGAAAATACAAAACAACAAACAGCATCGGTAAAAGATGTCGTTGCAAGAATAACAACAGCAGCAACATCTGCAACTGATTGCATTCTGTTTTGTTGCACATAATAGTCGTTATAAAAGAAGAGCATAAAAAAAAGTTGATCTTTCAAAAAAGAATAAAAAAAACACAGGCCAAAAAGAGAAATAACAATAGAAGCAGCGAATGCAGTGTGAGGCAAAATTCAGCAAAAAGTTTGCGGTGAATAAACTTGTGAGAGTTAAAGCATAAAATGTTGCACGTTTTCTTTCTGTCGAAAAATTTTGTAATCTTTTTCTTGAATTCTTTGGAATTATAGGTTGTTGCTATCGCTTGTTGGGTTTTTTTGCTTTGTCAAAGTCTGTTATTTTTTGGATGATTCAAAGAGTTTCCGAAATTAATACATTTTTTTTTCAATTAAAATAGTTAAATTTAAATTGAACAATATTTATTCAAAATATGGTTTTGCTGAAAGAAAACACTATTTGAAAGCTAAAAATATTAGAAATTTGATAGCACCTTAGGTGGCAGTTAGTTTAAGAACCAATTAACATTGGCCAAATGTTGGCACATCGTAATACCCTCTCATAAAACCAGCCAGATATTGTAATGAAACTAAGCTGCCAAACTATAATAATATTCCAAGGTCATCAAAAGAAAAAATAATTAAATATTATGCGTTATCTACCGGCAAGTGCAGGGCATGAGTCAAATGAGCAGACTTCTGATCTATACGCATGTCTGTCGATGAGATTGTGACCTATTCTCACAACAGACAAGACACTATGTCTAGTGCAGAAATAAGGTGCTAAGGAGCGCTTGGCGTCTAATGGCTTCCAAGTTACTTATCTTCGTAACTCTACATTTCCAGTCATATCTAGATGTTATGTGTTTTTTGTAAAATCGCATAAGGGAGTTTACCGAAATGGTATATTCCAAATTGGTGGGAACAAAACTCAACCTTGTTAGGATTGCCGAATTATCTGTTGCTCCCTACGACCAGCGAAAAGTTTTTCTGCGGCTAATGGCGGCACTAGCTGAGATTGGCTTACTGAATAAATCGAGGTGAACATGATAAAAGAGAACTTTCATAGTATTACTGATACATATGGAGGCGGACTTTAATTTATATAAATAACAAGAAGAGTCTCTGCCATAACGTTGTCTTTTCGTTTTGAGAGCCTTTTAAGAGTGTAAAAAAAGGCGCCATAAATAATTTCATCATGTCTGCCTTTTATTTTAAAAAATGTGTCTGAGCACAAAAACATATAAATACGAGAGGCAGACGTTTATGTTGTTTCGTTTAAGAGTAATTCAATTATTTTTTTTAATTCTTTTGATATATACAAATGTAAGTGATTGAGATAATTATAATAATTGAGGCAGATTGAGATAATTATGTCTTAAAAAACGACTGAAACAACCTTCATCCAATATTACAAACATTTTAATAAAAAATTGAGTAGTAAATTGCGTCTGCCTCTTATCTGACTGGTTCTTTTACTTATAAAAATAAAAAAATAGCAGGAGGCAGACGATTTCAGCGCTGATTTTTCGAAGGCAGACGTTTTTGTAAACTTAAGGTACATCGTATTAGGGATAAATATTGATATATTTATGTAACACGGCATTATGAATCTTGCATTTTCAGCTTTTAAGAGCAGTACCGAAAACAACGAAATTCTGGAAAAAAAAAATGTATAAAATTATTTAATAGAGTTTTTTTTACATATTAACAACTACTGTTATTAAAAATGCAGCATTGTGGACGTCTGCCTTTTTTATTTTTATTATCTATGCATTGCTCTTAACACAATATATGGAGGCAGACGCCTTAAAATAATTTAAGATAGTTTTTTTGTTACCAATTACAAAAAAAATATTTCAACTTTATTCTAAGCTTTTCTAAATCGCATTAATTTGAACTACATACTATATCAATAGCAACGACGATGAAATCATGTACCTGACTATAGTATTTTAATCTATTGTTCGTTAGCTTCAAAAATTTGAGTCTTACTAAATAAATTTTTTTTCTAGTAATCTAAGATATTGGAGTGCTCAAAATTTATTGTATTATTTTAAAGTTTAAAGCTTTGTGTTTTAAAATGTATAATTTTTTTTAAATCTTCATGAGCTTTAAACACCATAAAATCTCAATTCAAATTTCATTTATTTATTTAATTTAAATAGTTTTCCAGACAATAAAATTAAATCTAAGAGACAAATCGATTTACGTTAATTTCATATTACTATGCGTTTAAGATTTTCAAATTGAATTTTTACCTTAATTTCAATGCATTTATTCATTTAAATTCAAATTGTTTTCATCAACCAGTACCTACATAATCAATTTTCTGCGACATAAGACCTAACCCAAAATAAATAAAGTTGTTTCACATCTTCACATGTGTTTTTCCATTTTAATACATATTTAATGAGCATTCTCATGTGTGCAACTTGTTTACCTAAACAGCTACGTTTTTTTTTTTATTTTTTTATTTTAAAAACTGGGGTTAATGCATTTGCATGTGAGAGAAAATGTCTCAAATTTATGCAAATTATTTACTTTGTTTGAGACTTTTTCTTCATATTTTTAAGTAGGAGAAAATTTCTGATTGGATTTAAATTACCCTTAAGCGTTTGATATTAAAGGAGATTTAGCTTAATTTTGATGAGAAAAGGTCAGATTTTATTGTATATTTTATTCTGAAATTCATGCAAAGGGTGTTTGTTTTTATATTCAATCAATATTCGAAATGAAAAGTGTTGCCTGAAGAGTTTTTTGCACTTTGTCCAGTGTTTTTTAAATGACGCAAAAGTGTTGAGTGCACAAAATTTTTTTCGTTTTTAGGATTTTCTAATTAGTGGTCGGTCAAAGAAAATCTCTAGATTAAATTTGCTTTAGAGGCTACTTTTCTTTTTATATAAAGCCTCATTTAACCTTAAGGGGGCCATTGACTTTTAATACTGATAATACATTATATATGAAATTAAAAGTTGAGGGACGCACCCAGTTTTGGAGATATACCATCATAGATACAGTTTTCTTTAAAAAATGTTGTACCTCTTCCAACTTTTAACCATTTTCAAAATGTTTCAAGATTTTGATAGACAATGAAGAGTTTCATTAGAATCAAAAGAGAAAATTTAATTATTTTGATTTGGATGGAAATGCCGCTTTTTAAAAAAAATTTCGGTGATTTTTCGATTTTTGACACTTTAAGTTAACAAGCGCATAACTTCGTAAGAAATATTTTTCATACAAATAGGGGGAATATTTCGTCTAAAAACAACAATTTAATCAACTGCATGATTTGACATGGATTCGGTCCATCGTATCATGTTGCTCTATCTCTATCCCTTTCGAAGAGTTCAATATTCATATCTTCATACCAAATTTCAGAAAAATCAGTCGATTAGTTTAGGTTAAAAAACATATTTTTCTCGTTGGGGGATACTCAAAACAAATATATGTATTCAAGATTGAATCTTTTCTCATACCAAATTTCATTAAAATCGGTTTAGAAGCTTAGCCGTGACAGCATTTTTTCCCATTAGGGGCGGTGCCACGCCTCCTTAAATAATTTAAAGTTTTTAACCCTTGGCGGCATCACTACAATTTCATAACAATCCAGCACATTGGGGTCTTTCACGACCCCACGTTGAAACCGACCGAGTGTTGAGATGACTTTACTTATAAAATTTAATGAATATTAGGGATATTTTACAAAAACATGTTGTGCTACATGAGGCTAAACTTGGGTATATGAGATCGAAAAATTATTTCAAAATTGCCGTGGGGTCGTTCACGACCTCAAAGTGCCGCTTATGGTTAATAACCTTTTATAGGGTCCAAAACAAATTTCGTCAAAATCGAATGTAAGCTTAGCCATGAAAACGCAATTTCACGTTGGAGGCGTGGCACCTTAAAAAAATGATATTCTGCACTGCCAATCTTCACAACCTTTCCAACATAAGAAAAAAAAAATTAGAGGATTTGGTTGTGTCGTGGTTAAAAAGGGATGAATTAGTTTGCAACTGCCCACTTATAAATTAATTAATTATCCGACTGTCGGGCAACTATAATGTCCGATATTAGGACGATGTAATTTGTGTTAATCCGTCTGATGGCGAAATGATTTAATTATTTTTATAAAAAAAAAAAGTCCAAAAAAAATTCGACTATGGGACGAATGAATAAAAATTAAACAGAATTTTTCAAAGTGGCATATCTCAGTAGAAAAAAAAAAAGATATTTGAGCAAACTCAACGGCATTTAAAAGATTAAGGGTCATACTTGGTAAAAATTGATGGAGTAAAAATCGATAGGCGATGATATACTTATAAGCGTCAATATAGGCCAAAACAGTGTTTTTAGCACTTTCTGGTTAGGATATCTCGGAAACCTGGGCCAATAGAGCAATTCTGACCCCGGATTTGGATTCAGCACGTCAAAATACATCGGAAAAGTATAGTCTGGTTTCTGGCAACATTTTTTGTAGGCCTGTGTTATCTATCGTTATGTATGAAGAAAATTTCTACAAAAAGAAGCCTTTTTCCCAGCAGTTCACAGCGTAATTTCTACTTAAGGCTGATTTATACATAAAACCGTTCAAGTGTCACGTTTATTACAATTTTTGGTTTTGACATAAAATCATTAAAATCTAATTTTCCGATACGATATATTACTAAATATTGCATTGAAATCAGAGAAAAGAATTTTGCTTTCAATAGAAAGTTATACAGGTAACTCAGAAGAGCAAATTATTTCACCGTACAGTAAAAAAAAAAGTACCACAAGCTACTCCAATTGATCCCATAAATATTTGCTTCAAATTTTTTTTAATGTAAAACAATGACTAACTAAACTCAATATGTCACGAAATATAGCACACTCACCTTAAACGTGATACATGTGACTCACAGTACAACATCGATTCACACACAATTTTGTTGGATAAACAAAATTTTAACACCAAATTTCCTGCATTTATTTTTGTACATTTTTGAAATTGTAAACAAATTCAAAATACAAATACAAAAAAAACTCAATTCTGCAAAAATGTGACAAACAACACAAATCACATGCGCAAACGAAACATAAAATTTTCGTTTTATACTTTACAGTGCTATACCGCGATGAGTTGGTGTTGTTTTTCATTATTTTATTGCTGATTACATTTTCCATAATGTAAAAAAAAACACAAAAAGCAACAAAACAAAAATTCGATGGTCAATGAACTTTCGTAAACAGTTCATTTTGCAGGAGTTTTTTTGCCGTAAACAAAAAAAAAAGCTTAAACTGTACGACAAAAAAGAAAAGACGCAACGATTAAGCGAAAAACTTGGTGTAATAAACAAGACGTTAAGAGGCGTACCAACTCTTTTTTTTTTTTTGTTCTTCATTTCTTGCGTAGCAAATGTGACGCGTGACTAGTGTTTCACCGAGGCTACGAGGCAGCCTCGTTTTTGACTACGAGAACGAGGCGAGACCGAGGCGAGAACGAGGCGAGATGGAAAAATAAATTTTCTTCGTTTGACCGAGGCGAGGCGAGATCACACGGCACCTCGCCTCGGCCTCGCCTCGTCCTAGCCTCGTTTTCGAAACCAAGAGCGAGGCGCGTTTTGACGAAATCTGAACTCGTAAGAATCATATGCAGATTCAAAATATGAATGTAATTTTTATAATAAAATCTATATTTAACTAATATTTTAGTATTTTATTTTGAGTAAACTACTTTGTTTTATTTTTAATCCGCATGTGCTTCTTACGAGTTCAGATTTGGTCCAAGCGCTAATGCACAGAAGTGCTTGGATCGCATCAGCTTCTATGTGAATTCGCCTCGTTTGATCAGTTAGGGAAGCACGTAAGGCTATGTAAGGCTATAAGCAAAACTGCATGATTGACAACACTGCATTGAAATTGATTTATTCTAATAGTCTTTCTAAGAACCGGTAAGGTGAAGCGAAACGCACAGGGTAATGCTAGTATATAAATAAAGATCAATATATGTATGTTCGTTGCTAATGGACTCCTAAACCCAGCGTTGCCATTTTTGGTAGTTTCCTACCAAATCGGGTAGGTTTTTTTCCTCTTGGTAGGTTGGTAGGTTAAACCTGATTTTGGTAGGATTTAGGACAAATTTTTATGAAAATCGAAAATTGAAATTTTTTCGTAAAGTTTTTCGAATCCGGAAGCAAATATTTATATCCGGAAATAAGCTTTTGCCAACCCTATCTTCAACAAGTAGGTATGGTCTCTGTTTTCTTGCATACAAATTACGTTTGGGAATACGCATAGGTATGTACAATGTGACGAAATAGTGTTGCGACTGATCGCACATCTAAATTGTTGCATGTGTGCTCAGACCCTCAGTATTAGAAACGAAAGTTACAAGGACTATTAGGGCCGGTTTCACAGTGTTTAGATAAACAATTAATTAACTTAACTAATGTCTGTTAGTTAACTACCAAATTTAAGTTGTTCAGTTCAGTCCATTGGTTAACTAATGATAATTTTTTGTACAAAATTTGGCATCACTGCACAAAACATTTGTTTTTTATTTGACATTTCATAGTTTGTGAAATGAAATCAACAACAAGATCTTCTAAATTTTTGGCAGACGAAATAAATTGCTAGTTGGAGCTGGTCGGCAACTTTGAAAACATCATCGAATGCAAAAAAAAGGATAAAGTTAGTCTCGACGAGAAGGAAAAAATATGGGGGACCATTGTGGACGATTTTAACGGGTTGCAAGGAACCTACCGAAAGTAATATGGACGGGATCTTAATATTTTTTTTCGGCGAGCAATTGCAATATTCCATACTACTTCAATATCTGAATCACTATGAACTTTGCAGTCCCAATCTGAATTCATATTTATATAGGTACTATTTGCTTTTCTGAAACTTTGTGCTTTTATTTCTTATGTTCGTTTTCGTTATGACAGCAATCAGCTGTTAGTTAACTATTAGTTAACCTGTCAAATTTGTTTGGTTAACTAATTGCTATGAAACTGAAATTGGATAGTTAACCTCAAATCTTTAGTTAACTAAACACTGTGAAACCGGCAGTAAATAACATAATTTTTTTGATCACAGCTCGGATGGTCCATTTTTCGTCTATCGAGCTAAACGTTTTTTTTTTTTGCCACTGTCCGTTGTTTATTTGAAATCCTTTTGTCCTCTTTATATCATTTAATAATACCATGAACCGCTGGCTTTCATTTTCTTAAAAAATTTGTAACTTTGCGATCGGTTTTGCCTTCAAAATGATTATTAATTACTATTTTTCTTTCTTCTGAAGTTTATCGCTTAATTGTACTCTGCATGTATCATGTGGTAACTTTTTGCGCACACTTGCCCGACATTTGATGTGTTAAGCATTTCAAACGACGACACACAAGCATATTATTTTAAGCAGCATTAAATGTTAATAAATGCGTTCAATGCTGCAAAAAGGTTTTTTTTTAATTTGTAAAGTTTTGGTAGGTTACAAACGATTTTGGTAGGTTTTCGAGAAAATTTTGGTAGGAAAATAAATTTCTCAGTGGCAACACTGCCTAAACCGTTCAACCGACCGACGAAAGATTTGACATACATATATGTTTCTTATGATTTGAGATGCTCCGTAATATAGTTTACGATAAATGGATGATGCCACCCCCACATAAGAGAAAGACAGAATTCATCATATATTATCAACAACTTGATGCAGATTAATAAAACTTGATATATTTATAAAAGGTAGAGGCATAACTAAGATATGCCTTCAATATAAGAAAAAAATTAACTTTATCATATCTCAATATCTATTTGACGTAGATAAATAAGATTTGGTACATATTTTGCTTATAGTTTGTAAAAGGTTCATTGCTTAGTTTGGCTTGGAAAAATAGGCAATGCGTCTCCTTCCCATATAAGAAAAGAATTAAATTCATCATATCTCATCCAATTCACCAAAAATAAAAACAGATATTTTATTTTATTTCTTGAGGCTTGATCAGCCTATCAGCCCTGATACATATATAATTTTTTATTTATTTTAATAAAAACCTCGCTTTTTTACCGAGGTGCCTCGGCCGAGAACGAGGCGAAGCGAGGCGAGGCGAGGCATGTGATGGCAAGATCTCGTCCGAGGCCGAGGCGAGGCGAGACTTAAATTTATAAAACGAGGCGAGACCGAGATCAACTAGAACCTCGCCTCGCCTCGCCTCGGCCTCGGTGAAACACTACGCGTGACAATGTGATGAATTTACATCACACGTTGAAAATTAGACAGAAATGCTTATAAATCTTACGTAACGAAAAGAGAGATAACTCATTTGTGCTGTAAATTTTTGAGCATAGATTATGTGGCAGAAAAATTTTGTAATGGAGTTCAAATCGAAACACAAGCAGCGACAGCGTAGAATTTAAAAAATTTTATCACAAAATTGCATTTGTAAGCAATAAATTCCTGTGATACTTTGAGTTTTTTTTAATTCCAAAGGCCATGCTACAAAAATATCACTGAGAAACCCACAAATGTTCACAGCAATGCATACATTAATTAACATTTAAGAGATGAAAAAACAACGGACATAAAACCATTCGCTGTTTTATGACCCATTACGATTAGTAGGTACTGACTGGTTTTTGGTTTACTTTTTGGTCACTTTAATTATTATTTTTATTGGCTTCTGCTTAACCACAAAGTAATGACTTTGTCGTCATTGTGGTTTCTACTTTTGTTTACAAATTTAATTGCTATTAGTGATAATAAAACATTTACTCACATTTAGCATTATATTTTTTATACAAAAATGCAGTGGTTTTTGCTTGGGTATTTTTGAGATCTTTAAAAGGTGGTCGGTTGGCTTTACGACAAGAACAACGTTAGGAAAATAGCTTTTTGGCGCATTATATAGGAAATTCTTTTCAGCGCAGACACCACACAGTGGGGCAAAAACACTAGTTTGAAGCTTTTAAAACGTTTTTTTAGTGACAGGTAATAAAAAAAAGCAACGAGTTACATATTTGGGATTTTGGAAAACAGCCCATTTTGCATTATAGATATCATTTTTGAGCCATAGGTCAGCCAAAAATGGCTCACTATCCAACAAAGCAAACATCAAAGCAAAACAACTTGGGACTTGTTTCAGTCTTTTTACTACAAAAAATTATTGTGCAAATGCTACTGTCAGGGTTTTCCTATTTTTCGTACTTATGTGAAAACATTCATGAAAAACAGCTGTTCAAACAAAGTAACAAAAAGTAAACAAATACAAAATGGTATTTCAAAGTGATGTAAATGTTTTTATAGTACAGAGTAGTTTTGCTTAATAAAATGTGTTTAGTTTGCACATTAATTTAAAACGAAAATATAACACAAATATAACTAAATTAGCTATGTTATTTATTTAGGGTAAATTTTTAGATTGCTATATAAAAATAGCAGCTTTTTGATCAGTGAATGTGAGCTTCAATTAAATTTACATAAACTAAACTTAAAAAAAAAAAATTAAACCCACTACTCAAAAACCTTCTATTTTTTCGACTTATTAGTAAGTCGCATTAAGCAGCTCAAAACTTAGCAATTATATTCATTTTGCACTAATTTATAAAACAGCTGCCGTCAAATCAAAAACAGCCAGTAAAAACTCAATAACGCCAGTATGAAAGCTGTTTTTAAAAAACGCAATGCAAAAACGAGATAGATTAAGACCGTGTTCTCTTTAATGCCAGTGTGGAAGCGGTTTAACGTTTAAGTTAAACTACACGTTTTTACGTTAATTTTAAAAATAAAAATGGTTTATCAATATTTTTGACTCTATTTCCGTTCAGCCTTGTTTTGGCTTTTTCAAATGTAATTTGATATATAAATTTTTAAATGTTTTGTGCGACTTTTTTTCCCGAAAATATGTCAAATACAATAGTAGAGCCATATTTCCTAAGTAATTTGAGAACTTATATTTTAATCTCATCAAATATCGAATAATTTTGGTCCTTTTCAATCATTAAACAGCCGAAAGTATAGAACTAATTTCCACTATAACTTTTATCCAAAAAACTTTTTGTAAAAATTTTGCCCACTGTTTGTATGCGCTTTTCAACTTTTTTAAATATTATAATAAAATCAGGGTTTTAAATAAATAGAAATATTAACAAGCTGAATGATTGCAACTTAAATACTTGGTCTTGTTCTTCGGAGAAAATTAAATTTTTTCTTACAATTATATTGAATTAAAGAACATAGTATCGCTTAGTATATTTTTCAATGTAATCGAGAAAATTTTCTCATGAAGAAGTTTTATCGATTATGGAAACTATGACTTTTTTGCCCCAGAACGCCTTTTTTGAAAAGTACCGTCTTTTTCAAGCGGAAAAACAACATTTTTTACACTCTAAAACCCGATTTGTTTTTTAATTGGTTTTTGCGCTTAAGAAAATATTTATTTTTGTTCAAGTGAAAATTTGTTCGCTCTGGCTATTCTAATAAAACAACGTATAAAAAAGTTTGTATCGATCAGTAAAGTGGTACTTGAGAAATCGTGTTCACCTCGATTAGGTTCTTTATATTCATCAAACTGAACATTATATGGTCCCTTTTCCAGTACCTATTTTTTTTAATTTTTATTTTTTTCAATTTTTATTTTTTTTATTAAAAGGCGCATTAAATAGCCAAAGTGACTACATTTAAAATTAGAGGCCACCTCTTAGGCTGGAACGATTTGCCCCTACCCCTCCTCCTTTCGAAGTTAGAGTACAGTGGTGGGCATGGAAATCTAACAAAAGGGCTAAACAACAACATCAAGCAACAACAAACAAAGTTTTAAAGTTTTTTTGCTGTGATTTCTAAATTCGCCAACAGCACAAAAAAACAAACTCAAATTGCACTACAAACAAAAACAATTGCTACATTCGTCAAGACACAATGCGGCGGCGTCGCTTATGCCTTTGTGTTTTGTTTTTGTTTTCATTTGAATTCAAGTCAACGTGTGCCTCGATAGTGTTTTCGCTGGATTGTGCGTCAAATAACGATGCGGGCAATGAGGGCGGATAGGGACACTGCATGCCCACCACTGGTCTAGTGTATGAGTGATATTTTTGAGAACTGTAAGCATTTAACTGTAGCAATAGTGAAGCATACCATTTCACAATGGTTATGATTGGTCACTAAAGCTCACATGGAGCTATAGTGCAAGGAGTATCATAAATCGTTTGACAATCGGTTAAAAAATATTGGAGCTACGAATTTTTGCAATTTCGGGAATCTGGCACTACTGTGCCTACTTTTTCCAATCTAAAAAAAAAAAGGAAATTATGCAAAGTGTTGTTTCTTGATCCAGCGAAACCAATATATAAAATATTACGCAAGTCGAAGATGACATGCCGGTCCGATTTTCCAACTGACGTGTGAAATGGTGCGAGTGGTTTAGCTGTACAGCCAACAACAACACATTGCCGCTAGCTGATTGTCAGCCAGAAGTAGCATATGTCAAATTTAATTAAGTCAATAGGAGCAGAAGAAAATAATTTCCATGAAGTTGCATACAACAACCAACGCACAACAACAATTTGACGTAAAAGTGCGCCAAATCGAGTGAGTAACGTTTTGAGCTGTCATTCGTATTGACAGCTACGCAGCATCCGGTACACGACGAGTGTAGAAAACAAAGCAGAAAAAGCAAAAAAATACATAGAAAATATAAAATCTCAAGGTACAAAGGGAGAGCTAAGACGTAAAGGTGACTATAAAGCGAATAACGAAGGCGTTAATAAGAGCAACACAACGACAAAACAATTAATTTTCATTACTTGTCAAAAATGAAGTAGATTGAAGTAAAAGAAAAAAAAAATATTGGAAATAAATTGAATGAATGTACGAAGGCAAAGAAAAAAAAAAAGGAAGGAAGCTGTAGAAATTGTCAATTTACTGTAGTGCTCTATTGCTTTCCATTAAGTTGGCAGCACTTAATCGCTGTATATTATCGTGAGTGTGTGTGTGTGTAATGTAAATGATAAATGAAAGCTTACCACATATCACTACGTTCTATTGTTTACCTGTTTCTTTTATTTTTTTCTTTATATAAATATCAATGACAAATATAGAAATCGATGTGATAGAACTCACCTGAAATGAAAAGAGCGTTATATAAAATTAGTTTTGTATTGCAACAAAAATTATCAGATTCAAAATATAAATAAAATCAATTTGAAATAATGAGGCCAAAAATAACTTATTTCTAAAAACATTAATATAAATCGCTCTTAAATGCAGAAAAAATTACCTCAAACTATAGGACGGATTGCCCAAAAAACTTTTTTGAAACGGAAATTTTCTATTGTTTCCTATATGATAAACAAAATATTCCTTTATTTTATTTCGCATTTGTAACGAATATTTTTATTTTCAGGATTTTCTCTGGCATATTTCTGGCCGAACGTTCCTAAGCAAAAATCGCATAAAAACCAATTAGAAAAATGAAGACTCAAAATTTTGAATTGTCTTCAAGTTTGAGAAGTAAGCCGAAATATTTCCCAAAAAAAAAATAATTAATGAATAATAAAAAATTAATAAATACAACAAAATCCCTTTTCAAAGTACGAATAGTGTTTCTATTAGATTTTTGTGTGCTGATTACTGGAAAAATAGTCAAAAAATCCTATCACGTAAGGTTTTTGAGATATTCTAACCTAAAAGTGCATAAACACTGTCTTTTGACATATTTAAGAGGTTTTGTAGAACTGTGTTTTTTTTTGCAAAAAGTTTGTGTGGGATCTTAAAGAACAATTCTTTTTCATTTAAATACCGTTGAGTTTTCTGAAATATCTTTTTTTTTCGCCGAGTTATCGCATTTTGAAATTTTCCCTATACCTGAAAACTCATTAGGGACATTTGTATATGAAAAGATTTGAAAATGTGATAACTCAGCGAAAAAAAAAAGTTTTTTCAGAAAACTCAACAGCATTGGGAAAAAGAAGAACTGTACTTTAAGGTTTCAAACTTAGTTTTTGAAAAATAGAAAAAAAACACGGTGCTACATAACCTCAAATATGTCAAAAAACTGTGTTTTTTGCACTTTTAGGTTAGAATGTCTCAAAAACCTTACGCGATAGGATTTTTTGACTGATTGAAAAATTAGAAAAAAATAAGTCAAAAATATCGGCCACATACTAAAAAAAAATTTCATAGATGATAAGAAATTTTGCTGAAAATTAAAGGAAATTTACTCTCAAGAAAAAAGAGCATACTGCCAAAAAAAAAATATTCTATTCAAAAAATATCAGATTTTCAGATTTACGAGTGCTTGTTTGGGAAAACACTAGCGAAATCGAATGGAACGTATTTATTAATTAATTTTTAGAGTAGGTTTCAAAAATATTTAAATTTATTAATATTTTTTTTAAAAATTTGCATTAAAATAATTTTTACTTTCAACAACAGAACGTTATTTTAATTGAACTTGTAGTTATAGATCGATATTTTTGTAAGTTTCCAAAACGATTTTTGTAAGTCTACAGGACGATAAATGCTTTTTTTTATATATTTGATTGAATGACTGGGATTCAAATCTTCCATGGAAGAAATTTAACCAAACTAATCTGATGACGCTATCTAGGTGAAAATATCCAACCTTTTTTGTAAGTTTATAAAACGATTAATATTTTTTCCTATCATATTTCATTAAATGTCCGGTGTTCAAATCTCAGATGGTATTCAAAATAATCTCCTGAGGCTAAGTGATCGATAATATTCAAACATATTGTCACCAATCACCAGATCAAATTGATCCTTCTGTTGTCTTGTCATGTTTGTTTAAGAGAAAATTTACATGAATATCGATTTTTGATAATGACTAGGAATTCATTTGAAACAATGTTCAATTGATTATTATTTTTTTTAAGCAAGTAATTTTTTTTTTTGCTAAAGATTGATACTAGCATATTATAAATGCTTGATTTTTTCTTTAGAATGACATGAGTGAATTCGATTTTTCAGTCCATTTTAATGTAAAAAAATTTATGGGTTTTTCAAGCAAATCGTAAGCATTTTGTTTAGGACTTTAATTCAAAAATATTGTGGTTAGAAAATCATTGGATAATGTTATCGTTTTTTTAGTTTAATAATTCGCTTTTTCCCCTTTTTCTGTTAAGTTATCTAACAACTGCATTTCAAAAAAAAAAAAATAAATTCATAAAATAAATAAAATGCCAAAATCTGGGAACTCTGAGAAAATAACAATTTGAATAAAATTTTGAAATGCAAATAAGGAAATCTTCATATTTTTAGTCAAACAGAAAATACTCGTAGTAATATGTTCTCGTTAAGGTTAAGGTAAGCCATAATGCTTCCCAGTAATTAACTTTATTCTGTGTAATATGGGCTGTGTTACTTTAATACGTTTTTTCAAAATAAAATTCAGCTGATTAGATTAAAAATATTTTTAAAAAAAAATTAATTTCTATTTATTCAGTTTTTTAGCAGAAAGTTTAGGCAACCCATTACTCATTTATACACCTACAAGTATTGTCAGTAAACACAATCGAACCTTTTATGAGCAAAATAAATTTTAAGTAATAAAAAGTTTTTTTTTTGTATTTTCCTTATGATTTTGCAATTACGCAAGTTATTTGCTCTTAAGGTCTGAACTGCAAATTGATAAAAACAAATCACTTAAGCATTGGAACAAAATTTTAAAATAATATAATTTTTTTTTCGAAATCTTTATATAATTTTTTTTTTTCGAAATCTTAAGCTCCATTGGTTAAGGTTCCCAATTTATTTTGATTTTAATACAAGCTACATTTAATTTTTTAGATCGTTCTAACTCTGAAATTTCAAAAATCGCTGTACGTATGGAGGTGATTTAGATAGAAAATTTGGACATTTAAACGTTTTCTGGTGTCGGCCTGAATTTTTTCAATTCCAGCTGCTTAGTGCTTAAAATTATGTTCAATTTTTTTCAAGTTCAGGCCTTAGCTGTACAAAACGGAAAAAAAACCAGGTTTGTAGGTGGAGCGGCAAAAATTAAATTAAAAACAAAATAATAAATTGTTATGACTTTGGGTGTAGCTTAGACATTGAAAAGTAAAATTTTTATTTTGTACTTATTTTTTTGTTTTTTTTTTTTTAATTTATTTGAGGGTCATAAATAGCAAATAAAAAATTAGAAGTGGGCCATCTGATATAAGTGAATTTTTATTTAAAAAGGCAATCATTCCTTCGTAAAATTATGACTATTAAGAAACTTAGAAGTTACACACAATAATTTTAATATATATGTATATTACACTGAGATGAATGCATTAAAATGTTGTAGTATATTTTTAGGTGTTACCGCCTTTATTATCAAAAGCATATTAGAACAATTTTGAGCTGGACCCATTAAAATTTTAAAAGGTTGATTAGAAATATGCAATGGTGGTTTGCTTCTTAGCAGTTTTTAGTCTATTGGAAACAGTTTCAAATAAATTTTGTAGCATACTTTTAGGCACTAATTTTATAAGTATTTTAAAGTGAAATATATATATTTTGAAATATAGATTCTTAAAAAGCAGATATCAAATATTACTTAAGTTAACTTTGATATATTGCTAGAATAGACGTAACCGATTAATGACCTAAGGCAGGAAAACTAATAAAAAAAAGTGACTTAAATATGCAATACAAACAGCAATAGTTTGGTTGAGGATTTTTAAACTACTCTGCTTATACATATTGCATATTTTAAGGCTCCAAAAAAAAAAGTTGAAATCTGTAGCAAAAATCCATCTGTGTATGTTTAATGTTTTTATATCCCCCTCTCTTTTCTTTCAATTGCGTTACTTAGCTACTCTCTTTCTTTACGTTCCCACTTCACTGTCTTTTATATTTCAGATTTTTACTCCAAGGACAAACGGTGAATGCGTTCATTGACCGCCGCAAGATATGCTATGGTTTTTTATTATTTTTGCTGCTGCTCCAAGTGATGAATACTCATCACAGTAGCAAAACTCATAATGCAATACCAAATAAAATCAACAACAACAAAAAGTAGTAGTATCAGCAGCAACATTGAAATATTGTAAAATTTATATGTACATAAGTAAATATTTTCTCAGGACATTTGTTCAAGTTCTCAGCATACAATTTGCATAGATTAGAATGGATGGATGGATGGTTGAAAATTTGTGAGCCCAATTATGTAGAGCTTGTAAACAAACTCAAAAAATAAGCCGGCAAATGCTTTATATTTCATGCGTTAAGAGAACACAACCCCCAACATAGATATTTTATAATGAAAGCCCTAAAGTAGGCTAATTTATTTTAATTAGCTAAATTTTTCGAATTTTGTAAAAAAAAAAAGTAGGAGCATGAAAAAATGTTCTATGTTCTTAGTTTATTTTTATTTTTTTTTTTTGCGCTTGTTTGAGTTCAATTAATGTTCTTTTACGCCTAAAGGCAGGCAATGAACTTTATTTAACCATGCGTGCTGCTTGCTGCCTTCCTATAAGCTTAGCTAGAATTTTTTTTTTTTTTTATTTTTGTATTAGGTATGGGTGGATTTACTAATGAATGAAGTATGTTTTATTTAAGTGACACCACAATTATTCAAAATGAGCAATGGTATGAGTCTGGGACTTCACTTGTTATTGTTATTCAATTGACTTAAAGCTTTCAG
The DNA here is from genome assembly GCA_949775025.1 of Tricholauxania praeusta. Classification (NCBI taxonomy): domain Eukaryota; kingdom Metazoa; phylum Arthropoda; class Insecta; order Diptera; family Lauxaniidae; genus Tricholauxania; species Tricholauxania praeusta. The sequence continues at coordinate 125,993,222 of OX459030.1, read as the reverse complement.
CTTAATAGCTAAGAAGGCTAATAGTTGTAGTAGCTAAGCTCTGTTATTATTATATTGACTTAGTGGTTTTTTCTTAAATTTTTTTGGAAATGTTAAGCACAATAGCTTCATTTAAAAAATTACTGAACATTTTTTTTTAATTTGAATTTGGCAAATTTTTCATTTGAATATAATCCCAATATCATATACCAATATTTTTTTTTTTTTTTCTATACTTAAATGATTTCTACATTTGTCAGTATGACCAGTAATATTTTACACAAAAAAAAGCGCATGGAGTTTTAATTTTATAAGCATTTATTTGACCAACAACTTTTTCCATGACATAAATTGAGCATTTGTCTAATTAACCATTGTTTGGGCTATATTTAAGATAGCATGCAAGTCTTTTCCAGAAACTATCTCAGGAATTACGCAAGACATTTATGAGTATATTCTTTTATATATCAGAAATAGCGTTAAATTAATACATAACTGCTTACTAGGCTTTTGTAATTTATATCCCAAGAAACACAAGTCCAAAGGATTAGAGCAGCGATGGGCAAATGATGAAAAATGAGCCATTTATAGCTCATTATAGCAAACACGAAGTTTTTGAATTTGAGATCAAATTAATTATGGGGTTTTTTCTGTTGTTATAATCGTAGTTTGTGTTGCTTTTGTTGTAAGTGGCTCTTGCTACCAAAATTTTGCCCACCTATGGATTAGAGTCTGGAGATCTGGCAGTAAAGTAACATCAATTTTCTCTCATTATTCCTGAACTACACATGCTAGTAAAATTTCAGTATGTCTCCAAGATAGTTTTTATTTTTTTGTAATACTTTTTTACGAAATTTCGCAGCCGAAAAAAAAAATGTTCACAAGTTATGGAGCGAAATTTTAGTGTATAATTTAACTTTACTTGGTTCTTATGTTGTATCTAGGAATTTTTATATTAAACTCAGTTGCGACAAGATGAAATTTCCTTTTTGCAAAAATATCCTATCATTTCCTGAAAGTTTTTTGTTAATTTTCCTATGAAAATAACACCAATTTTTTAAGGCTTTTCGATATAGATATTGCTATTGGTGGTAGAATAATAAATTGCAATCATTTTGCATTTAACTCTAGTGGACATCTCATTTCAATAGGATCAACTTTTTGATACATTTAGTCACTGGGTGAATCTTTCAATCACAAGTTTAGCGAAAAAAAGCATGACGTCATTTGCAACATTTTGCCAATCAAAATTAGTATTTACTATGCATTGTTACTATCCTCTTTTCAAATGTTGCTTATTAATGTCAAATGTTTCTAGCCAACGCCACCTGCTGTTCAAATTATGCACTTAACCTAAAGAGACCTACATGGTACTTTCTATGTACGAGTTGTTTGAATAAAAGCCCCAGCCACGGGAGTTGTCATTTATTTTGCATTATAGCTGCTATTTGATAGAATCTCTCCATATTGTTTCATACATATGCAGCATGTATTTGTGTGCAACGTGATTGATGCGCTAGTATACAATAAACTTGAAACATGTGTCGTGATTATATAGAACATAGTGGAATGTTAAGACTTGTCGGTTACCCTCTATTCAAAAGGACTTAAATGGATATTACTAGTGCGTCTACTAAGAACTTATTGTTTACGGCTTGGATGCGATTACGATTTAAAAATAGTACAATCAATAATGAATGGAGTTAATAAATTATCTTGTCTAACTAAGTATTATCCACTACTTGTGTAGCAATTACGTGGTGTCATTTTTGACGAAATAACTATTGCGTTAAATCGTACAATTACAGAAATAGAGCGAGTTTTTCGTATCCGGATGAAAATTATCCTAATTTATGTTTTATCCTTTATCGTTATGTGAATAAAAAGGTAAATTTCCACTCATTTTAATGCAAATTTTCCTTTTTAATGAGCTACATTTCTTAGCGGATAATATCTGTATGGCTAAAGGGTTTAAAAGTCTTACGAATACCCACTAACCGCATTTTACGTGTTTGGATAAAAATTATCCGCTTTATCCGTTTTATCCGAAACTGTAATTCGGTTTAAAAATTGACTTTTTTAAAGCTAGCTGGTAAACGTTTAGCAAATGAATGGTTCTAAAAGCTTGCAAATATAATATTTCGGATAATATCCATCCCTTTAGGTAACAATGTTTATATTAAGTTAAGAATTCAAAATTCCACATGAGAATATGTTATTTATATGATGATTAGCTATATTTGATTCTGGATAAAAATTATCCGTTTTATCCGAAGCATAAACTAGTCGAAATATCATTACTTCAGCAAAGATATTAACGTTTTTCTTAAGTAAAACATGCATCAAAGAGTTTTTACTGAAAAAATTCCAACCATTTTGTTTTAAATTTTTAGCAAAAAGTTAAATTTTTAAAAAATCTTCACGTATCCAACATAAATTATCGCAAAATTTACAGCACATTTGTTGACAACTTTATTGTGCCGCTTTCATGTCGGTGGGCCGTTCTGACGTCGTAGACTTTTATAACATTTTACTTAGTGCCTATACTTTATACTACCGCTAGGAAGTCATAGCTGGCTAAACAATTAATCACTTGCTAACAGCGTATAAATTTTATCGATTTTTCTACACGAAACGTAACGCTTGACAACTTTATAGGGAGGACGTTAAATTTCACATTTTTCTTTCACTTTTTTCTTCCTAGAAAATTTTGCTTTTTTGTCGTTTTTCAGAGCTAGACAGCGAAAGAAAGCAGAAAAAAATGAAGCCTGCCTGGTTGACGTCAGTGAAAATTTTTCTCTATTTCATGATATTCGCTTCATTTTTTTTATTTTTTTTTTTTGTTTCTTGACAATTTGATTTATCATTAAAGTCAGTCAGTCAGCCATTAATATATAGCAACATTATGTAATGTGATATCCATCGATAAAGAACTGAAACGTGTGTATATGTGCCAGTCATAGAGTTGCTATTTGTACGATGTAATAACGCGCCTCTAAGGCGTCATCAATTAAATGTGTTTTTTTGCGTCGTTGTAACGTAAGCGGATTCTATGCTCAATAGTGGATTTATTTTTTGCTACTGTCAACGTGTCAAAACTTTTGCACTTGAGGTTTTCTTTACATTTTTACATTGAGATTGAGTTGTCAAGTATTTGGTTTTGTCATTAGTACTAATTACTTTTTTTATTTCGCTTTGAGAGAGAAATATTGAAATATCTTGGTTATAAACACGTACTTCAATTTGAAGGTATCAATGTAGAAATTATATAAAATAAAGAAAAGTAGATATCTGAGTATTTTTCCGTGAATTTTTTAGAGCAAATAATTGCCTGGTGTAGTTTTATCCACATAATTCACTGATTTCCAACTTAGTGGTGTAATTGTTTTTAAATGTTAATTTCGTAATATGTAGATAAGAGTTTTTGAGCATAAGTATCGTCATAAAATACATTTTTCGTAACCGGATAAAAATTATCCGATTTATCCGTTTTGTCCAAATAATGAATTTAGCTCAAAAAACAGTTTAATTTTGTACATATTACCTTGTTTTAAGCAGATAATATCCGAAAAGTTTAAATTAAGCGAAATTTTAAAGAAAAGAATAACGAAATTTTAGCTTATGCTGGCGACTTTACGACAAATTTTACTACATAAGTACTATTTTCGAGGCCGTATAAGCATTATACTTAGTATCTATTACATTTTGTCTAAATTGACAAGGCTTGAATGGAATGACGCCTTTAAACTCTTAGTAGAAGTTAGCATGATACATAATTACACTAGCCACCAATATATATTTAAAATTTAACAAAAAATTAATTGAATTTATAGAGTAACGAAGTACTTTATGAGATTCTTTATAAGCTTATGCAAAACAATTCTATTACGTGTTTTATCATGCAAACGAAATAAATGTTAATTTATGAGTAGAGCAAGCAAACTACGTACTATCTCAAAATGGGTTAAGCAAGCAAACTAGGGATTATCTCAGCTACGATTTATTTCAGAATTCACACTCGCATGTAACTATTCTTATTTTCTATGTGTGGCATAGTAAAAAACTGTTTTAATTTATGGCCTCATAAAGAAAACTATACAAGTTAATACTCGAAAGAAATCAAAAATGCTCAACTAAAATATTCAAAATTGAAATCTTCTGAAACTCTCTCAGCATATTTGACCAGGACATGGTCAACTTGTCTACAAACGACTTTTGAGTTTTCCACCTTATAGTATATAAAAAAGGTTACTCATACGCCGCGTTTACTTATCAAGCTACAAAATATCACAGCTTCGATATAGCGCATAAATAAAAGCGTCAGCTATTTTAATTCAATATCATATGCTTTAAAATTATAAATAATTTTATAAATGGCTGCTTAGAAACACAGATTTCTTATATATTTACAAAAGTATAGAACTTATTTGTCAGTTTGTCCTTAATAGAAAATTAAGTGCAACTGAATATTTAACGTTTGAAATCTTAACACATACATGCAGTAAATATTTCCAAAAATTTCGGTCAGCTAAAAAGCAGCATCACAATTGATTTGCAACATTTTATTGCTAATATAAAATTTTGTTAACAAGAACAGTGAGCATACTACACACTGTAATAATAAACCTCATCTAATCTTATTTTCGTATTAAATTTTTTTTTTTTTAAATTTTTCAATTTGATTGCATGACATGACGACATTATTTACAATTTATTTTCTACAGTTTGTCGAGTTCTGTTTTTCACTACATCCAACCATCAATTTCTTTGTCCATTACATTAGTATGGTACACATACAGTTTTTGTGTAGCCATATAAATCATGCTTGTTTGCTTGTAATATCGCATGTATAGAGTCATATGTGTGTAATAAATCGTTTAATGTCTTCCACGAAATATCAATTTTTAACTGTGCTTACTTGTTTACTTACGAACTGTGCAGATTTCACATCATTCTTGACCATTTAATTTCATCCAAGATTCCATTACAATTCAGATTTTATATACTTGTTTTATAACCGATCTAGATTTATTTTTTACGATTCTTGTATAACATCAAAAGTCATATATTGTTGGTTGCTTGATTGTCCTCTTGTCACATGTGCCGGCTTACTTGGTTGCTCATATGATATGTGTGACATTAAAAATAATGAATTTCTGACATTCGTGCTAAATTAAATGAAATGGCATATTGTGCCATTTTTCGTGTACTGTCAATAACATCTGTTATTTATTTGTTTGCCTTTAAAAATTTAAGTTCAGTTGCATGCTTTTATTTTAGAAAAATACTGTATTTTCCTTCAGCAGCCACTTAAAAGTTTTAAAATTTTTGTAGAATAAACTTGGCAGTACATAAATTGCTAAGGATCTTATTCCTTAGTTACATCGAAGTAGTATTGTAGGAACATTTTAATGGTATTGTTTTGACGGATGATGGACAAAGTGCAGTGGATGGTCACAAATGTGTAAATAAGACAAAACTTATTTTAATTAGATTAACTAGTTATAATATTATGTATAGATACAGCTTAGAAAAAAGTATAGCATTGGTTTCCTTCTTATATCAAAGCGCAGCTAGTTTTCAGTTTACGTGGCGTATGAGAAACCAAAGTTCAAATACTTAAAAACCGAGGCAAAAAATATATATTGGAGAGGCAACAGATATAGAAAAAAGTTTAAAGGAAAGGAAACTGGTATTTTTTTTTTAATTGCATAAAATTAAAATTATTTCGTTTATTTTTTTACTAGTTTTCTTGAAACGGCCATGAATTAAAACTGATTTTTATTGTAGACCACGTAAAAGTTTACAGAAGTCATATAGAGGTATGAATACTAAAATGCATCAGAGGTGAAATAAACTTAAATTTATTTAGGTTACGTGGCGTATGAGTAACAAATTTTTACTACAAAAAAAACTTGAATTTTAAATGACTTAAATAAGTATTTATAAGTAGTCATAAGAAAGCAAGCAAGGTAAATATGCTGAATTGCAAGTGTAGAAGTAATTTCTGTAAAAGTGAAAAAATACTTTCGTTTCAGTACATACACTTTTTTTACCAAAAGAATACGAATGTTTTTTATATAAACACTATTTTTAGCAACGCCCAAGCGGAACTTCAGCAACCACTACCAAATTGTCACTATGACTTATGTGTGGAACGTTGGTTAGTGACCTCAAAAAACTGCTAGTCTTTGGGTATTCAACGCCACCAAGTAATGAGTTCATTTTGGCGCTATCTGCATACACACAACAATTTTTATGTATGTAGTTTTTAAAGGCGCAACTTTTTTTTGATCAGTTTTTCTTGGGTGACTGATTCCAATTTTCGTTAGGAACATTGACACATGCTTAAAAACTTAATTTAAAATATGCAGATAACAAAATGCGTAACTTCTTCGAAATTTATGCAATTAAGGTAAATGTTAGAGAGTTTGTTAGAAATTTTGTTTAATGACAAATTATGAAAATCAAAAGTTAGCCTTATCATAAATTTGTGTTTGTAATTACGAGAACTTTTCCAATTTGACGCATTAATTTTACTTTTTCTATTGAGTCATTAACATTCAAATCCACACATGTGTAAAGTCAAAAACATGCAATCACCAAAAGCGTCAAGTTTATTTACTTTTCGTTCTTTTTTATTTTGTAAAATTGTGACTAGGCACATAATAACAACAAAACATTTAAAATCTCTCTCAGCCAAAAAAAGGACACCCTCAAAAAAAAAAATAAAAAAACAACAACGCAGCTCATAGCGAATTTGTTCTCCCTAAGTAACCTTGAACTTGGCAAAGTGTCAACCTTAAGTTTTAGTTTTTTTTATTTTGGCATATAGCGTTACGTCTGTATACGCGTGTATTTTTATCTTTGTGTATATGTGCTTGTAAGTGTGTGCCGAAAACTTATGTCAATGTCTGATTACAAGCAAAAGTTTAACTTTTTTTTTGCATTTAATGTTTCGTAAAACGAATTTTGTCTCGGTTTTAATTTCCGACAATTTGAACTTTACATAATTTTTGTGTTGCCTACTTTTAGGCATTGTAGCAGATTAATATTCGGTGTGTGTTTTGTATTGTTGAGCATTCGAGTGTATGATCTGATTTTTATTACTCGATAGCATATTTCTGTAGAAATTAAATAATTTTATAATTTTGTTTGAAAAGTTTGATTTTTATATTTTGAATTTAATTCAATAACTTAATTCAACGGCAAATTCAAGTTCGGTGCATTAAAATCTTTACAGCACTAAATTTCTTAAGTCCCATTTTTATTTTCATTTCAAGCTTTTTATAATCAAACTTACAATAATTAGCTAGAGAAAATAGTCATACTCTAAGATTTTTATATAAAAAATTCAAAACATTGAATACATTTAGGAAAAAAATGTGACGTGTTTCATGCAAATATTTTTTAGAAAAGTTACCCAACCTAAAATTGACCTTTGAAGAACACAAATTATATTGCTGTAAATCAAAACTTTTTTAGAAAATGTCCTATAATGCGGCCATGCACCAAATTTTGTATTATTATAGCGCCTTAAAACATTACTTAAAATAACTGAGGTTTTCGTATGCACGCGATATCGGAGCGATGTTACTGAAGTTTTTAGAAAACTTAAATTTTGGTTCAACACCACATTTGTTTAACATTAACATTTGCTTTTTCTTTTTTTATGTGATGTACAATGTTTTTGAATTTAAAAACAAAACGAAAATAAAAGGTGTGAACAGTGAGCCACATTTTTTTTTGTTTGCATAAAGGCATTTTAGGCCTATTTATTACAGAAAAAACTTAAGTGGATGCACAATTATAGAAAACGTCAAACTTTCCCAATCTTTCATTAAGCGGCCATTTTTCAAACCTTGTATCATTAAATACAACATCAAAGCTAAAAACAATAACAAAGATATAGCGTTATAATTGCTACGGTGCATTGATAGTGGAATTTTCTCAATCTATCACTAAGCGGCCATTTATCAAACTTTGTGTTATTAAAGGAGTCTAGGGCTATTAGATACTACGGAAAATTTAAAGTTAAGTTTATATATTTGTTCTGACAGATTATTAGACCTCATGGTATATGTGTAGAAATAACACCTTATTAAAAACACATCACTATTGACTCTTGACAAGAAACAAATAGGTTGGGTTAAAGAAATATTCTGAAAGTTTAAGGCAATTTTTGTTAATTTCATTTTAACACATTTTTGTTAAAAAAAACTTAATTGAAACTTGTTTAGGAACTAGGAAAAAAATGCTTTTTATCGAAATAAAAGTAATAACTTCTTCAGTGGCTCTTTATCAAACTTTTTATTAGTGTAGTATTTTTCAAAATAAATAAAGCTAACAAGGCCACATGGGAATAAAATACATCGGGACTGAATATTCCAATAAAATTTTCCAATCGTAGCACATGACGTATGAGTAACATTTAATTTAAATTTTACATGTGAAATTATTTTGAGTCCAGATCTAACACTTTTGTTTGAACAATTTTTTATGACATTATTGCTTAAAAATAGTTCACTACAATTAGTTCTAATAATAAACTGATAAATATTGAACAGCACTTAACCTGTTTCATATAAAAGCAACAGCATGACAAAGAATTGTACTTAATGAAGAAATTATCGGTGTAAAAATGTTGAGTATTCGATTAAATTGGATACTCGATTAATTTCTAAGAGATTATTTAAAGTGACTGATTTATTTTGATAAAACGACAACTATTGATACTTTGGAAATAAACAAAACTCTAGTCATTTCAGATATAAGATCACAAATGGTTTCCGCTAGCCGTGACGGACATATTTTAAACAGTAAATGGCATTATGATTAAACAAAATTTTACACTCGAATTAAATCACCCTTTATTGAAGTTCGTCAAAAAATGCCTTCGAAAAATCAAAAATCAATTTCATTGCCTCTCATACTATTTATAGTTTTTATGATATTTTTAACAAGTTATCTTGAATTACATATATAGCAACAGCACAACTTTTCAAGCCTACAGCTTTGCTTGCAATCAAAACATAAGGCCAAGGTGTGAATTGCCAACAAACAAGCAACATTCACGCTATGTTGCCGTTAAGCTGTTGTAAGCTGAGCTTATACTTAAAACTAGTTCAACAGCAAAATAAACAGCATAGTTAAAGTTTGTGTTTAGTAAAATTTACCAAAACTCAACGAAACTTTTGAAAACTAAACGAAAGTAATAATTGCGCAAAAATGTAGTCAATAATTTAAATGCATTTGCACTGCAACGCAATTTGAATAATTATTGCTGCAACGTAAAACACCTTCGCAATCAAAGAATCCCAAGGATATTGAGTAAACTACTAAGCAGCAGCAAGGATATTGCAGACGACACAGAACAGCAATAAAATCAAAAAACAAACAACAACGCAACGACGCAATATCATCATTGTTGCATGCTGATGTTGTTGTTTGCACATAAGATTACATAATTTAAAGCGATGGCACTAACAACTTAGCAACACAATAACAACAACAACAATAGCAACAAAGTTGTTACAACGACAGCAATCTCAACAACTAGAGAAAACAAGCTCAGCTATTTAACTTAACTTAGATTACATTAAAGTTTGTTAATTTGATTTTATGACCAAAGCATGTTAATGCCAAAGCCACTAGCCGTCCGCCATAAACCAAAGGCGACGGCAGCAACGACGACGACGACAACAACAACGTCGACCCAGTCACCCATTCAACCAGTGTGCAAGCAAACTACGTCAGCAACATAGTCATAGTCGTCGTTGACGTACACACACCCATACGGCAGCATAACTGTAAATATGTAACTTGAATAACAACAACAACAACAACAACAACAACTAACAAATGCAGCGCAGCAGCAGCAACAACTCAACTCGATTGGAGCTCAAAGTGCTGCTGCCACGGCACCATGAGGCCACAACATAAAATTCCTGACCTACTCAAAAAGCAACAAAAATCTGTTTTTGTTGCTTGTTTGCTTCAACTACACTTGAGACTGCTGCTGCTGCTGCTACATGATGTTGTTGTTGTTGTTGATGTTATAAAATGCAATAAATAAAAGAAAGATGGCGTCATTGCTAAGGATATTCAAAGCAAGCAAGCAAGCAGCAACATAACGAAAGTGGTTACACGGAAAAAAGCATTCAAGTAACAGGGAATTAGTTTTTTGTTTTATAACCCAATAAACAAAAAATTTGGAACTGAAAAGTTATGAAAATATCTGCCCCTTTAAGCGGCCTTTTATCAAACTTTTAATTATTAAATTGCTTTTGATAGCAGGCGAGAATCAAAAAGAATTAGAGATATAAGGTGTATTGGAACTTAGATATTTGGTTGTGAAATATGAAGTATGAGTAACATTTAATTTTTTTACAGTGTTGCCAAGCGAAAAACCTGATTCAACACTCAACACAATTTCCAACATCATGTTGCGCTGAGAAGTAGAAAGAAACAAGTTTTTTTTTTGATGTTGCTGCTACCAGTGCTGCCCGATTCTATTATTTTTGTTTTGCCTAGTCGCATAAAAACAACGGCAAAAAATCAGCAAAAAAACTATTTCCACTTTTCCAGTTTTTATTAACAACAACAACAACTACAACAAAACAAGTGCATTAGATGGTCACGTTGCAATGTTAGTCAGCAGCCAACAACTTCACAGTTTTTCATGGCTTAAACGCTGTTGACTGACTTTGGCAGCATTTGCACAAACACACACATGCACAAATATGTCTACACAACAGTGAAGTTGGTAGTGGAGCCAATGTCGCTTTTAATGAAGTTTCCTGTCGATAAGTTTTTTTTTTTCTCTGGTTGTTGCTATTACTGTTGCTTTTGTTGCTGTTGTGTTTTTTTTTTATTTAATTGGCAACGTAGGTAAAGTTTAAGGTGGCTGGTTAGTGTGGCAAGTGCACATTGTAGCCGTGTAACCGTAAAATTGAGTTTGTGGCGCAGCTTAAAAGCAACAACAAAAAGAAGTTAGGAAAAAATTTTGCTTGATTTAGATTTTTAAATTGTGTGGTATTTCTATTTAACGTTTTGACGGTTTGTGTTGTTTTTTTCTTTTAAATTGTGCACCATTTTTCACTTTCGTTAAGTTTTGTTCTTATGCTTTTTATGTGATGATTTAATTTGATATAGAAAAACTTGGTAGAAAATCTTATTTTTTTACTAATGTGTAAGTAAAATTTCAAAATTATTTTTTTGGATTTTTGCTTATGTTCAAAAACAAAAAAAAAATTTTAATAAGAGACAAAATATAAATGAAAAATCGACAAAAGACACAAAACTCAGTCAAAAATTGATGAAAAACGGGCACAATTCATTAATGCAAAAATGGAGAAAAAAATTTGCTAAAAATAAAGTAGATATTTTCCAAAATATTAGGAGAATATTTGACAACAAAGTTCCAAAATTTACAGAAATTTGCCAATAAATTAATAAAAGAAATAAATAAATAAGAAAACGAAAAATAAAAAGATGAAAATTCAAGAGAAATGGTTAAAAACGCTTGGAAGAGTAGCATATAATGGAAAAAATATGGTTGAATAAAAACAATACAAAAAAATGACATGAAACAAAAGCTTAAAAGAAAAAAAAATGGCATGAAAAGCAAACATGTGCCAAAAGCTAAGAAACTTGAAGAATTAAAAATAGGATGAATTTGGAACAATAAAAGCAAGAGAACAAACGCAAAACGTATGAACGCATATGTAAAAAAAACCAGAAAAATTAATGAAGAAATGATAGCTAATAACAGAATAGTCTGTGAACAGTTTTGTGAATCGTTGTGAACAATAAATAAAGCAGTTTTTTTAGTATGTTTAATAAAAAGTGTGTTTTTGACGAAAGCCAGAAATTGAAGAAAAATGTGAAATGCATGCTTCCACGAATTCTTGTATCATAATTAAGGCTTGATTATTTTGTTGGATCGAGCCTATGACCATTATTATCAGCATAGGCCGGTAAACCTCTCATAAATGATTGTCAATAACAGTATTGGAGATAGATTTCCTCTTAGCAATAAATCTCATCCTATAAAAGTCATATCAAATTCATAAGCCACCTTTACTAATTCACAAAAGCTCACTGTTGTGGACTCTTTTTCAACGTCATAGGAGGCGCCCGGTTTCAAAACCGGCCAAATCCAAAAAAATAAAATTTTGAGATATTCTCATATATAAAAATCTAGACCATGCTTTATCTTTCTACAATGGTTTTAGATTAAAAAAAAATTTTTGACACAAATATTACACTTTTTAATTTATTATTGATTCATGGGTTTCAAAACCGGCCAAGTCCATGAACTTGCATTCGAAACCAATCCAACGCCTTGGAATCAAAACCGGCCAAGTCCAGTACATTGGTATCAAAACCGGCCAAGTCCACTTTTTTCCAACGCTTTGGAATCAAAACCGGCCAAGTCCAGTTCATTGGTATCAAAACCGGCCAAGCTCAAAATTGTTTTCTCAAAAACATTAGCAAATAAAACTTTAAATATCTGATCTGAAGTACCTTAAGTAAGAAATTTTATAAGCTATCATGTGTGAAATACTTTTTAATTTTTCAATGAACATAGATGAAAACAAACGCTTTTCGTTGTTTTCCCAAAAGTATGAAATATGGACTTGGCCGGTTTTGAAACCGGGCGCCTCATATCTAGAAATGCGGCAATATCTAAGACTCTAATTTACTGTGTCTAGTTTATTTTTTTTTTTAAATTTGTATGTGTGGCTGCGCCACTAATCTATTGTATTGCTTTGAATATCTTGCACTACTCAATTTTGTTTAAGTGTGAAAAAAGACCATGACTACCATAGGAAATTGTGCTAGTCTTCTCCCGGAGAAAGTCTGTTAGCGCTACTGCATGTCCAAGCGTTTATATAAGGCTCTCTTTAAATCAGCTTTTAATGCAAATATGCCTTCCAACAGCAGGCATGTTAGCAAGATCAACACTACTTGTTGTTCACATGCCTTCCAATAGCAGTCTCCACAAACCACAATATCTTTTACCTTCATGATTCATTTGTTTTTGTGGTTCTCAATTAGTTTATGTGAACTTTACAGCAAATTAAGTTTGCTTGGTGCTCAAGCATTACTGCGAATTTACGATTTCCTTCAGCCAATACAGCATAGATGGGTAAAATTTTGGAAGCAGAAGCTACTTTCAGCAAAAGTAACAAAAACAACAACGAAAAAAAGTTCTGCAATAAGCCAAAAGCTAATTCCAAGAATCAAGCAAGAACACCACGAGTGTAAAAATAAAAGTACACTGATCAAACGAAGCGAGAGAAACTGTCCTCAATGTGAGCATTGTTGTTTCCTTGTTCTCGCTGGCTTCGGGTTTTTTTTTTGTTTTTTTTTTTTTTTTGTTTTTTTTTTTTTCTTTGTTTTTTTCTGTTTTTTGTCATGTGTTTGGTTGTTTTGGTTATTTTTTTTAAGAAAAATTACGTGTTCGTTGTAAAGAGCTGAAATTGGCTTATTTTTTCTATTTGGTCCATCGCTGCGATACAGGATGTACACCAATATTCGAAATAAATGGTATTTATATTTATCGATATTTCCACACATCAGTTTTTCATAAAAATTAATGAAAATATCATTTTCAATTTATCTTTCCATTTAAAGTCACTTACACAGACCTACCATCCACTGAAAGCATACTGTGCTTAATCCCACATCTACATTTATTTCTCCCACTTAGAAAGGTGCAAGGGAAACTTACTTATGAAGGCTTGTTAAACCGAGTCGTTTCATATAAAAGAAAGTTATTTTAAAGGGAGTTGAGAATTCTTCCTGCAACTCAAAGGAAGACTACCTTACACTGATTTTGCTTGTAGCTTGCATTCCAACATCACCTTAAATCTCAAAGCCACATAGTAACCCTATAGTTATGCAACAGTGGTAACTCTAACGACAACTAAATAACAAATTTTGTAAACACCAAATTGGTTTGTCTGCCCAAAAAACAACACCCACGTGACGCTGTTAGGGCTGTGAATAACAGGCAATTGATGAACTAAAAAAAACAAACAAATTCCAGCATGTAAGATTAAGATCAATAAAAATATAAATCAAGTTAAAAAGAAAAAATTAGACTAAGCCTAAAAACTGGGCGTTTGGCACAAAAGGGTGACAATACAAAGCAACAAAAAAAAAACGGACCAAAAGCCCACTAAAAGTAAAAACAAAGACAGACAAAACAAATCATTATAAAGCTCAAAATGCAAAAGGGATAAAACGAAAAAAAAAACAACACTTTAAAGACAAAATAAAAAACCAGCCTACAAAGTAACAACAAAATGTATAGCCTAAACCAAAATAGACGAGACGAGACGTAACGAGTAAGTTCGAGTGTATGTAAACCAATGTTGATAGCCAAAATGAACCAACGTAATTGATCGAAAGTGAACGAAACATTTTGACGAGACGAGTTGTTCCGTAAGAACCGAACTTCAAAACGTTGCTACTCGTCATAACAGGTTTTTCGACTCGTTGGCTAGCGTAACATTTTGGGTTAAATGTCAAAACAGACGAAACGAGTGCAAACGTTCGTTCAATTGCTACCGTCTCGTCACGTCTATTTTGGTTAAGTCTTAAGCCAACGGCGACAGTAGTGCCAACACAACAACGACGACATACAAACACATAGCAATGAAGATGAAAAAACAAAGCAAAAAACAACAACAAAAGAAACGTCGCAATAAAAACATAAAAATCCTTTCACATTACATTTACTGTTGTGTCAGGACGAAACATTACAAAAGCGAATGAGTGAGAGAATGAGTAAAGTGGCAGCATAACAAAGAAGATGGAGAATTCCTATAGAATATATGGTACTTAATACAGTAAAAAGTTATGCTATGCGAAACAAATGGAATGGAACATGGAAAAAAACCAAAACATAAACAAAGTACGTATTGTAATGAGCATAAAAATAAAGAACTAAAAAAGCAAAAACGCCAACGTGAGAGAGGATGAAAAGGATGTCGTCCAATGTTGACTGAAAGTATGAGACAGAATACGTACATTAAGTATGAAATTACGACACGACCAAGCGACCTACTGCTAGACGAAAACGATAAAACGACACGATGAATGTTGCTGCTGCTGCCAACAATTATGCTGCTGTTGGCGATGACGACGACGACCGACCGCTATGTATTAAGGATGGTTGGATAATAGACTTGGCTGGGCATTATAACTTGAAAAAAAAAAAGTAAACGTTAAGAGAAAGTGGGAGAGCAAATTTTGAAAAGAGCGTGTACATATCTCAAATTTGACATATTTTATATTTTTGCAAGGCAACAAAGAGAAACTTGCAAATTTTTTTCTGTGCTTAAGCGAAATAAGAGAAAAAGCTTTTTAAACCAATGTACGAGAAATGTTCTCCACGATAGTACCCGTAATTGTGTTGACGAGAATCTTGAGAAAAATACAAATTTTGCGCATGTTGAAATTTTAGATTTTTTTACAATTAAAACCTCTTACAGTGAAAAAAAAAATGTTGCTACTAACAACATAACTCATATGTTGCCAATTTCGATTTAGTGCAAGGGCTGGGTGAAAGCTTTCATAGATTTTTCTAGAAAAAAATAAAAATTACAAGTACATAGTAAGTAAAAATAATATAAATAAAATCACATATTAATATAAAATATAAGGAATGGGTAGGCTAAAACATTGCAGCAAAGTGAAGAGCGGGTTATAAGCAAAGGTTACAAAGAGAGCCATAGTTGGGTAAGAAGCTCCACGCTACTTCACTGTGATGTATGAAACAAATGATAAATTAACAAGTAAAACGTGAATAAAAAAAAAAGCTTTTCATTGTCATTTGTTGAGCGCAGTGGGTCGTGTTGTTGGCGCTATGTTGGTGTTGTTTTCGAGTAGTTGTAGTAGTGCTGATTTTCTTCTGTATATGAAACTCTATAAATGCCGGTTGGGATAGGGTTTGAGTTGTGTGTTTTTGTGTATTGCAATTTTGCATGGCAACTTTTTCGTTTTTTTTTTTTCTTGTCTTTTCAATTGAAGTTTTATTGTTTTTGTTTTATTTTTACCTATATGGAGTTATCGATACGAATATTTTCAAATTAGTAATTATTGTCTGAAGTCAAATCTGGTATGTTTTTTGTTTCTTACTACATCTGGCTTTTGAGATAGATAAATTGGAATGTGTCAGAAACAACAGTTTTGAACGCTAAGGCCAAAAATATTTTGGGTGCATTTTAATGTACACAAAACTGAAGTAGAGAAAGTTTCCTATAGCATTTTAAACAAAAAATTTGGATTTTTGATTTAGAAATTTTTTTTTGCCTAAGCGAGTAATTTTCATAAAAAATTGCTGGAAGTAAAAAGTTCTTAAAATTATTCAAAAAAACAACATTACATTTTTTTTTTATTTTACTGGCATTTTTTCAAACTTATGACGTCATAGAAAAAAGAAAAATTCTTACAATATAAAAAAATATAGTTTTCTGAATACCTTGACTCATTCTAAGAATTTTTACTCAGTGCAGTTTTTACTGAAAATTGATAGTTTAGCAGAAAATAAGTTTTGAAAGGAGATATTTTAACCTTTTCTGTCACTTAGTGCAGGTGGAAATGCTCTGGCGATATTTTTATAAATAGAGAATAGTATCGAAAGTTATCTGCTGAAATTTCATGACTTATTAAATGACTAAATTGAACCATATGGTTATGAAAAGTCACACACTAAATCTTAAATGACTGCAGAACAACAAAAGCCGCTTCCGGCAGTTCCCAGCTGGTGGGGTTATATAAAAAATATATTTTTTTCCATTATGAAATTTAAGAAAATTTACTCCACAAGCTAGGGACTAACAGAATTGAATTTTATTGTTCAGCAGATACATAAGGTTTGGTGTGACTTTTGAAATGACAACTCATAATGATACATTATCACTGTGATATATCAGCGTCATGTATTTGCCTCGTTTAAAATAAATTTTTTAGTACTTTGGACTTACAAACCAAGACCATAAAAGCGGCCTTATGTGAAAAAATGTGAATTTTTCTGACTTTACTTAAATCATTTCTCTATAAATACTTACAATAGGTAAGACAATATGATCGATACGCAATGTAGCTAAAATTTCATTTTACTGAATTTTTCTATTTATTTTTAAATTCGACCACCAAGTCAACAATCAAGTAAAATTCCAACAAAATAAAGGAATAATGCACAACTTTGCAATTGGCATTTGGCAATATCATTGATCAACATGAAACTAACACACCATTTCCGTTTGTTGCAAACAGCTAAGCCAATATAGCTGCAGCAATCATAAAAAAACTCAAATAAAATTATTTTAGAATTCATTACTGTCGTTGTTGTTGTTGATATTATTAACATGAGCACGTTTGTTAGTATGCAATTGTGTATGTATGCATGTCCATTGCAATTTTGTTAACTTCGTTTGTAAACAACAACTGCAACACCTTTTAATAAAAAAGCCTTAAGTTTAGAAAAAAATTATAAATAAAATCCGCTAAGAATTATATGCAACAATGACAACAAGAAAAATAAAAAACAACACTTATAAACAACAGTGTATTGTTGTCACTGTTGACTACGTGTTAATTAAGAAAAAAAAAAGAAATGCATTCTACAACAACAACAACAAAAATCCTAACATTAAATCAATGTGATGTTGCAAAATGTGAACAGCAGCTGCTGCCTGCCATTGCTGCTGCTGCAAATAAGGTTTCGTTAAGTTCTAGAGCGCAATGCTTGAACGTCACAATTACGTACTATATACCTACACGTACAAAAAAAAACAGAACATTCTGTGTGCGGTATATAATGAGAAATGAAACACAGATTTTGCAAATACTGCCAACGTGCAATGTTGCTGTGTCTTGCTTGCTTGCTGTTCGTTCTGCTGTTGTTCTCCATCACACTGCTGCTATTCTATACAGCATTTGTTGTTGCCGCGTTGAACTGAACTGTCAGAGGACATTGACATTTCGCATTTCATTTCTCGTAGCGTTCCAACGTTCACGTATTATACGTAATAAGCGAACAACAGAATAAACGTTGGAAATAGCGAAAGAACGAAAGCACATTCGTTGAAATTTTATTGTTGTTTTTTTTTTATTGTTCTCGTCTTATTGCTCTGCATGAAATTTTAATATGAAATATAAATAAGAATTTTTTTTATTCTAAAAAGAATAAATTTTTAATTTTTTTCTAGTTAACAAAGGAACTTCGTTAAGTTTTTCTGCATCCTTCCTCATCAAAAATTTGTGCAAGAGAATTATTGATTTTCTTTTTTTTTCGCTTAATAAGGAAAGCAACACAAAAAATATTGCGTCTTAAAAATTGTGCTGCCATTTCAGTTTTTGTATGGCTCTGTTATTGGCTACTGTAAAAGTGTTTGTGTTGCGCTCACAGTATTGGTCAATTAAATTTTTGTTGTTGACGAAAATGAAATTAAAACAAAATTTTCGTTTTACTCAATACGAGTATGTGAGGCATTTTATATTTCTTGTTTTTTCGATTATTTTGTGTGAAAGAAATATTTGATGTCATTTGGGAGTGTTATAGAATGCTTATCGATCTGGCAACGCTTTGTCAAAAATAATTTTAATATCATCAATTTAGTATTACGTAGATTTTTGGATAAACAAAAAACTTTTACAAGTATAGTACTGGACTTTTTTAAGTTAAGCACCAAAAGCCTTTGCACCCGGGCGATCACCCCATTTGCCTTATCCTGGCTACGCTATACTGCTTGTTTTGCGTTTCAAAAAAAAATAGGCCCAAAGCAGGTAGGGTTACGCCCCTGTATTTGATGTAGTGTCCTAAAATGCCCTCCACGTATCCTCAAAAACCTCTAACTGCCTTCGGTTTGGATATTAAAAAGAGTGAACTTTTTTTCTTAGTGCACAGAGAAAACGATTTATTTGTATGTAGGTATCGATATTTGGTAGTAATTAACGAATTTTATATTTGATAAAGAAGAAATAAATAATATAATGATATTAATCATGTATTTGGTAACAATTACTTAATTATACTAACTCAATCATATACAAGAGCAATTAGAGAAGTTAGTGAATTTTTTTAATTTCCCACGTAGTAACTTTAAATGCAACACTGGTCCTGGATCTACCATCTGTTAATAGACTACTGTCAAAATTTCAGCTCGCTGTGACGCTTAGTTTGTGTTTGACAGCCCTTGACAGCAGACGATCTTGTGAATTTTTGCGAAAATTGTAAAAAGTGAATTTCGTGTGCCCATCAAGCATTATTTGTTGCGCAAAAAAACCATCAGCCAAATCAAGAAAAGGCTTGATAAATATTATGGAGACTCTGTACCATCGATTGAAATGATGCACAAGTGGTTTACTGAATTCCGATGCGGTCGTACAAGCACAAGTGACGCCGAACGTTCCGAACGCCCAAATGAGGTCACTACACCAGACATGGTCACTAAAATTCACGATATCATCTTGGCCGACCGCAGAGTTAAAGTGCGCGAAATTGTTGAGGCCGTAGGCGTCTCTGACGAACGGGTGCGGAACATTTTGCGAGTCATTTGGATATGAAAAAATTATCCGCAAGATGGGTGCCGCGTTTGCTCACTCTCGACCATAAACACAATCGTGTGACTGATTCAAAGGCGTGGCAAAATTCCATAAATTGAAGACGAATTGCTTCCTCATCCAGCATATTCTCCAGATTTGGTCCCCAGCGACTATTTTCTGTTTCCAAACCTAAGAAATGGCTCGGCGGAAAGAGATTCACCACTAGAGAGGAGCTCATCACCGAAACAGAGGCCTATTTTGAAGACCTTCCGTAAACGTATTTTTCGGAATGGATCAAAAAATTGCAGGAACGTTGGATAAAGTGTATCGACCTAAAAGGAGACTATATTGAAAAATAAAACGTTTTTTTGCATTAAAAATCATCCTTTGTTTCATTTTCAAGGGGAATAACAATTTCTTTGTTGCAAACATACACATGTTAATAATCATCAAATCATGTATTTGGCGGAGGATAACGTATTCTATTTTGGTTAACTTTTTTTTTAAATAAATTTGTAATTTTGACAATATTTGCACTCACGATTTGGAATCACTGTGCAGCAACGCGCAGTACTTTCAAAAGTGCACGGAAGAATTAATTTATTTGGTATAGTAACGATTTTGCTACCTTTCGGAAAAAATAGATTTTTGAAGCAAATTCGACCAGAAATTTAGTGGTAATTTTATAAATTACATATCTTATGGAGCGGACACTTTGAACAATTGATATCTTATAGAAATAAAACAACAAAAAACGTTCAAGCTTCATAGTTTGATACTTTTCGATATTTTCGATAACAAATAAGTTCCCGATACACGAGTTCACTCATAAAGGATGATTTTTTAAGCATTTAGTTTTTGAAAATTGAAAAAAGAACAGAAAATTTGCAAAAGTGAATGAAATATTTATTTGGAGCGATACGTTAGTTTCTGGCATTTACTTTTTAAAGATTATTTCATGTAAATGTTGCCCGCGGCTACGCTTGCGGTGATCCATCCGTATGCTCCAATTTTGGCATACTTTTTATAGCATTTTGGCCGGTATCTCAACAATGGCAGCTGTAGTGCTGACTTCCTGTACACGAGAGACTTCACGTAGCTTCACAAAATATAGTCTTGTGGGGTCAAATCGCATGATCGCATGATGGGGGCCAATGGACTGCTCCAAAACGTGAGATTAATTTCTCACCAAACTTGCCTCTCAATAGATCCATGGTATCGTTTGCTGCGTGACATGTAGCACCGTTTTGTTGAAACCACAACCAACTTCAATTCTGCCATTTTGGGCAAAAAGAAGTCGGCAATCATCGCACGGTACCTTGCTCCATTGACTCTAACGTTGCGATTTTCGTTATTTTTAAAAAAGTACAATGCAATGATGCCGTCAACCTACAAACAGTGCAATTTTCAGGGTGTATTGTTAGCGCTTGAACTGCATTTGGTTGTTCTTCAGACCAAATTCGGCAATTCTGTTTGTCGACGTACCCATTGAGCCAAAAATGAGCTTCGTCGCTAAAGAAAATTTTTTGCATTTCTCACAGAGCACGAATTTTGATAATAAAATTCAATAATTTGCAAGCGCTTTACGTTTGTTAGTCTATTCATGGTGAAATGGCGAACTTTACTGAGCATTTTTAGCGTTGACAAATGTTAGGAATCACGCGAGATGTATCAAAAAACTTACACTGAAAAAACAAATAGCAAAAAATTCACCTGTCATAAAATTTAAAATATGCGAAAGAAAATTGGAGCTATTTAAAAATGGGTCGGTCAGAAAGGATGCGGTTTGTCTAAGAATGTCTCATAAAGACTTTTTCATTTTGCATAAAATTGTCTTACGAAAAATACGTTTATCATCTCAATAAAAAAAAACACTTGAAACACAATGATATTAATTTTCTTAAATAGCCACAAATACAACAAATAAATGCTACTACATTCAATTTGCACAAAATCATCGATTTTTTTCTTCTTTTTTTTTTGCACTTAACGCAACATTTAACATATTCTACTTCCTCATAAATAAATTTAATTTTAAAATCAAAATTAAATGATCATCCACTTGACACACATTTCATCTACACATACGATAATTTGCGTGAATCATTTCATTTATTGCCTTCGTTAAATTTTATTCAACACGCATTTTTTTCGCACAATCTGTAGCGCGGCACATTATAAATATGAAAAATTTTCATTAACTTCTTTTTAATAAATCATTTGGAAAGCAATGCGATTTTTTTCACAAAACGACCTCGAGTTGTCTCAGTTTTCTATGAATAAAATAGCGCAAAACAACAAACAACAAACAAACAATTGCAATTTTGGTTTCTTCTTGTCTGCTGCTTAAATTGGTTTCTAATTTGGATTTTTTTCTATTTTATTATTTATTTGCTCTCTATGTGATTTTATTTTACAATTTCGTTATATGGCATTTTTTTACAATTCATTGAATTTGATTGACAGTTTCGTTGAATGCAAACAAAATTATGGAAGCAAAAATAAATGCCATCGCACATAATGAAACTGTTAATGCGAATATAATGGCAGCAATAATTATTGAGCAATGTTGTGCATAATCGTCATCGTCATCATCATCATCAACATCGACAGCAAACAACATTGAAATGTGGCACATTAGAAATAAACAACATATGTGCGATTTTTAAAGTTTCACACTTGTTTTGTATGAAAAAAAAATTTTAAGATTTTTTTGTATTATTTCTCTAACAAATAACAAAATAATTACCAAAAAAAAATTGCCGCTCTAAGTTGCGTTAGAGAAACACAAATTAATTGGAAATTTTTTTTTATGTGATTTTTATTCGAATTTTTAATTGAAAGATTTATTAATTAAAGTGCGCCATAGTGTACATGAACACATTGCGCTGGCAAAGCTTATAAATCTGTTTATGCAGTTAATTAATAAACTTAACGAAACTATATAATGAAACTTGATTGCTTTTGTTAATGTTTTTCAAGAAAATTTAGCTAATACTTTTGGATTTGTGCATTTAATTAAGAATTCAATTGTGATTGCTGTTGAAAAATTTTCAGTTGTAGGATTCTCTAGATTTTTATATCAAAATCTTACATATTGGTATAGTGACATATATCAGGATTCGTTGATATTGGTATACAGGGCTAAAAGGAAGCAGCTGTTGCTGTTGTAAGCCTGCATTAAATATGAAAACTTTTTCCCGAAAAAACCTTAATCTTCGAAAGTTTCAGACTCCGCATATACTGCAATTTTGACTTTACCTCATTTCATGCAACATAATTCTCGAAAAAACAGTCTTGACACAAAAATTCAAGACTTACCTGCAAAGAGAAAGAGAAAAACTTCATTAGCAAAATACCAAACATTAAAAAATCATATATATAAAAGAATGCAAAAAAAAAATTTAAGCAAAGAGTCCCGAAAAAAAAACCACTAATGCTTAATAACACACATGACAAGCATGGAAAATCCCAGTTCACCTCAAACCCGCCGCCCATAAATACAAAATATATCAGCTGTCAAATGAACCATTTCATATTTTGACAGCAACAGCAGCAACAATCAAATCAAATATACAAAAGTCTTTTATATTTTCCAACAACAACACTGCAGCAACACTCGTATCAACAATAATATGAAGAGAGAAAATATCCAAAAATATATTGACACCTACACACGACGACGACGACGACAACAACAAGTGGCAATCCAACAGCATTATTACTATCATTCGTTGTCATCGTCACAGCAACATCAATGAAGTCCATAAAATATAAAATATTGACAAAATGAGCATCATCAACAACAACAAGGTGAAATTTCAGCCTAACAATATTTGTAGGTATATACATTTTTTTATGTACTTATACATATTATTAATATAAAAGCGACAACAAAATTTTCAATAACAATAGAAAATCCTTTGACAAACTTTGCAGCGCATTGAAAAGGATCAAGCGTTGTTCGAGTTGCTGCTGCTGCTGCTGGCATTGAAATGCATGGCAACAGCAGCATTTTGATTGTGTTGTGCTTTTATTGGTGCGTGTTATTTTACTTAAAACATGATGTTTCACTAATTCAAAAGATTTTATCACAATATCTTTTCAATTTCTTTTTATTTAAATAACAAATAAACTGAATGCATTGCTCCCGATAATTTGTATGGATTTGTAGAAGAAAAAAAAAAAATTCAACAGAATAGCAATTTTAAAAAAATATTAAAAGTTTAAAGTTTGCAAAGTACAATAAACAATTTCAATGCCTAGTAAGCAACATGTGTATAAATAAGAATTTTCATAAAGAATTTGTTTTCACAAAAACAGCTCATTATAAAGCGTGTTTTAGGGGATTAAAACAAAAAAAAAGATAAACAAATTTAAAAAAAATTTTACATTTAAATACCCTTATTGAAATTTTTATTGCATCAAAATACGTAAATTTGCTTTGCGATTGAAAATAAACAAATTTTTCTAATATTCACAAACCAAATTATTCAATTTTTCAAATTATTGTCAAAATTGTCAGCGTTCTTTAAACCAGCGATGGACAATATACGAATGATGAACCATTCATGGCTCATTACAACAAAAACGTAGTTTTTAAGAAAACTAAGCATAACAACAAATACTGACCACTGCTACGCACATTTTCATTGTTATGATTTTTTTTATATTCAAAAAAAAAACGAAGCGCGCGAACGAGGAAACAACAACACGCACATTGATGACAGCTTCCCTCGTTTCCTTTGATGAGTGTACTTTTATTTCTACACTCATGTTGTTCTTGCTTTATTCTTGGAATAGGCTTATGGTTTATTTTATGATGGGGTTATTTTTGCTGTTGAATTTGTTGCTTTTGTTATAAGTAGCTACTACTTCTAAAATTTTGCCCATCTATGCTTTAATGTATATCGGTTGATAAAGTAAATTAAAAGTTCTAAATTTTAATTATAGGCGCATTAATTCAATTGCTGACTTCCTAAAGTGAATGTCAAAATATTTCGTTAACCATCCAAGCAATTTAATAATCAAACCTTAAAAGTATGTAAACAATTTTACAAAAACTTGTGAACTATTTTGAACTATAAATAAGGCAATAAGTTTTTAAACATTAAGAAGTGTGTTTTCAATCGAAACACAATTCAGGGATATAACTTGTTATAAGTAGAAGTAGTTAATTTATAAATCTACACTAGTAAAAATGTAAACAATTTTACAAAAACTTGTGAACTGTTTTGAACTGTAAATAAAGCATTTACTTTTTAAACATTACGAAGTGTGTTTTCAATTGAAACACAATACAGGGATTGAACTTATTATTAGTAGAAGAAGTTAATTTATAAAACTGAAGTACTTATGCATTTAACTGTATTTTGGCACATTGCACTCTCTTGTATGCATAGGACGTTTCATTTTTTGAGAAAAAGTTGTACACATTGTACTCAAAAAATAATTTGTTTCTTGTGAATGCAATTTGATGCAAGTAAGCCTGCAGAAATACATAACAAAGGTAACATAAATAAAAACTGAAACGAAAATTAAGTACAGACGAAAATATCCGAAAAGATTAAAGTTGATATAGACATCTGCAGACATTCCTAAAAATCTATCAATTGGTGCATTTTCAGCAAATCGGTGTGAGTTTTTAACTTGTGCAAAAACACTGCCAAGAGTGGTATCCCTGAAAGTGAACTAACATGAATTTAAAATGTGTGAACAATTTGAGTATGACTTGTTAATTATTTTGAATTGTAAATAAAGCATTAAAAAGTGTATTTTAATTGCAACATAACCCAGTAATAGAACTTGTAATATATAAATGTTTATTTTTAATACTATATAACAGTATTTTGACATATTAAAGCAACATTTTGAAGTTTGTTAGGAAAAAGTATACGTAACTCTTTCAAACAAAGACGATAAATGAAATTTCAAAGATTCAAAGATTTATAGTAAGGTGCCTTTGAAAGTTTCAGTTGGGAAATTTTGTAAGTTAAACCACATTTTTTTGTTGACAAATGAAAGCTTTTTTTCTGATGTCTACTCTCGTAGACTCGTTAACTCTCGTTAAGTTGTAATATTTTATTTTTACGGCAAGAAAAATCATTTATTTTAATTAAACACTTCTTCGTTAAGTTCATTAACCGCTGCAGAAAAATGTAATTTCCCAAAAGTCATACGTAATAAATCAGTTCAGAGCCAGAACAACACAGTGAAAAAAAAGGTCAATGATTTTCGTTAGGTTTATTGCACTTAATTAGCAAATTGTGTGTGTTTTTAGGTAAACATCAGATCACAGAAGCAAAAAAAAAATGCAATAACGCCTTCTGCCGTCAAACAAATACATCCAAACTTACTTACATAGATACGAGTATAGTAAAAAAAGGCCACGCCGATATTCCCAACGCCAAACATTAACCAAAACAAATACAATTTTTGAGAAATAATATTAAAGCTATAAAGTTAAAACAACAACGACGACAAAAAGACACTGTAACGCCGGATATCACATATGTGCAGCCCCAAAAACAGCGGCTGGGGTTGGGCGGCGCTAGCAAGAAACAAAAACAAAAATAAAAACAAAGATTCCCCATGGAATGCGTGCAGTCCTCGCAGCAGCGTCATCCATGGCGTGAATCATTTCCAAAAACACAGTGCGAGAGTGCAGCGTAAAAAATTAAAAAAAAAAAGCAATTTATAAAAAAAGACATTTGTATTTATCTTAAATGAAATTTAATTTCATAAGATATGTATATATTTATGCTGCACATAGGGTAAATGCACTTAATGTTTGTTAGGTGATAAAATGTTGATCCCATGCGGGTTGGACAAATACGGACATAAAGATAATAATTTTTACTAATTCTTACGGCTATGCGATTTTGAAAGCAGAAAATTGATATGAGAGTGACTCTTCAATAATAAAGAATAATGAAACGCAAGTGACGTAAAAAATGTTACTGAATTTTTTCATAGCAGAATGTGAATTGTGCAAATCAATGCAGAAAGTATAGTATTTGATGAAAATACAACTACATTTGCATGCGTCACTCATGTTTCAATCGCCGAAAAATACATAATAAGCTAACAGTTTCAAAATTTTGAATTTAACTTACAGACAGTAAAGATTATTTGAATTATTAGCATATGAAACGCAAGTGACGCATAGAAATTTTTTCAGTTTACTATGAATACGTCCAGCATTCGAAAAACTTAACAAAAAAATGCTCTTTAAAGAACAAACAAAGCTAAATGTTTTTGCGTCACTCATGTTTCAAAGCTATAAAAATATGTTTTATTTTTGCAAAGTCGGTTTGCGACCGACATGAGGCACATTTACCTTACCGCAACTTCTTTTGCTGCATTACAACAGCAGCAGCAGCAGTTCTAATGCAAGCAACGCGAGGCTGCCGTTACTGACTGCATGGCAAATTTAATTTCTAAATGCAGCTGCTATTATTGCAGTTGTTGCCGTTGCTCTGTCTCTCTGGAGTTCTTGCTGTTGTATTTTACTACTGTTGGGTTGGCGCATTATTTCGCGCTGTGCGTAATCTTTGTATTAAAATCGTAAATCATAAAAATGCGCCATGAAACAACAGCAAGCAAAAAAACTACGGCACAGCAACGACAATCAGCAAGCAACAAACATTATGTTGTTAGCCAGAACATATGGTTTTGTTAAGTTATTTTAGCATGGATTAGCTGCAGTTGTTTTTATTGCTAACACATGTTGGCGAGCTAAACTGATTCAACGAACAGAACGGAAAATCAATTTGCAAATGTGTGTACGAAAAGTGAAAATCCAGAAGATGGAAAGAGAAAAAACAGCAGAAAAATTAAAAATAATCCACATCAAAAAAAAAAATTAATAACAAACCTAATGAAACATCAAATTACGCAGTTTTGTTGTTAATTAAAATTTTTTAAGCATTATTTTGGCTTAAATTGTGTAGATTAATTAAAATTGAGTGTGTGATTTTTTTTTTTTTAAAATTTATGTGGCTAATGATTGAAATGATTTTTCGCGATAAAAAGCTTTTAAATTTATGTTTAATAAATTTATTAGCTGGCGTAAAAATTCAAGATCATAAAAATAAAAACTTTGAAAGATTACACAAATTCTGTATCTTTTAAAATGGCATGTTCATTTTAAAAACTTAACGAAAGTTAAAATGTTTCGTTGAGTTTTCAAAATAGCAAAAATTTATTGAATTGACTTCAAAAAAATTGTCTTTGCAATTTTATGTTTTTTTTTTTAACTAACGAATATTCATTTTAAAACTTAACGAAAGTTAAAATTTTTCGTTAAGTTTTCAAAATTACATAATTTATTTAATAAACTTCAAAAAAATTGTTATATTCCAATTTAATTTTTTTTTTAGCTAACGAAACTTTTTATGTTTCGTTAAGTTCTGAAAATAAAGTTTTTTAACTTTACATTTATTGCCACACTTTTAAGTTTTTTTATTTATGCACTATTTTAAGATAATTTATTATTTAATTTCACAAATTTAATGCCTCCATCGACAACTGATAATGAGAAGTTGACTTTTTGCAACACTTTGAAGCGCAAAATATTCTTAGTACATACTAAGAAAATTATTCACCTCACCTCATTCTATACGACATACTCAATGAGGCCTTTAACAGAAAGAGTTATCCGATAGAGATTTAACGAACAACTAGACTACGCTGATGACATTTCTCCAGTACTATAGATATGCAAAATAAGCTGCAAGACCAAGTCTTGTAATCGCAAAAAAACGGCAGAAAAATTAAAAGTTCCAAGACCAAAAATATGAAGCCGAAATCTTCAAAACATGACATCAAGGCAATGATGACATTGAAAACTTTGAAAACTTTACATATCAAGGCAACATCATATCTATCGATGAACGGCGTAGCAAGAGAGGATATAAACTCATGATATACAAAAGAAAAAGGTGCGTTTGCTCAACTACACAAAATGTGGAGCTCTTCGTTTATCTTCACCAAAAAGAAAGTTGGCATTTTCAATTCAAATGTAAAATCGGTATTGTTGTACAGATGCAGGAACTGGTTAATTACCAGCTAATGAAAAGATCGCTGGAAAAGGTAAATCAAGAACCGGAAAAATCGTGAAATGAAATACATTAAAGATATCGCAAAAGATCGCTCCCAATGGAGACGATTTATTTTGACTAGGTTTTTCAGTGCAGTTACTTCATGGACGCACTGTTAGGTTAGGTTAAAAGGGTCGCTTGCATATAGCAAGTTTACTCGGAGGAAGTTTGCCCGTTGCGATAGCCTACATATGTATTTAAAGTCCCATTATTTCTCCATAAAAACCTCATTGACTGTGCGCGAACCACCAAGAAATCTTGGTGAAGTTGAAGATGCCGGTAAGCTCCAACTCGGCCAGTTTCTCAAGGCCAACAAAGAACGCAGAACCAAAATATTTGGTTCATTTCCTCATTAGCCCCGGGCATTCGCAGAGTAGATGCCTAAAAGTCTCATCTTCTGCTTTGTCTCCACAACTCCTGCAGAAATCTCTGAAAGGGGCACCATATTACCAAATCTTAATGCTACTTTGCTGAACCTTAAGAGAGTTTCTGTCCTTCTTAGATTCAGTTTAGGCTACGTGTTTCGAGACGTTCTGCATTCGGCGCTTAGGTTCCACCTTCAGTTCGTTTGTTTCTTGGTAATGTCCAATAAACAGTTTTTAAAGTAATTTACAAAGGAATCCAAGTTTCAGATTTGCCTTTCTAAACTATTTTTGTAAACTTAAAGAAAACTTTTTTTTGCTCCGTCAAGCTCAGAAAATTATATATTCCAACCCAATAAATTACGTTACATATATGTTTTTCAGTGCAGTTACTTCATGAACACACTGTTCCTTTAATGTTTTTCAATTTTAGTCAACAACTTCGATATATTTAAAACCTTCAACTTTAAATTTAATTTCTTTATTTGTAACAAAAAAAAAACGAAACTCAACTCATATGACTGCAACTTAACGAAACTTTCATATACTGCAGACTACAAGACAAAATATATAGATTACACAAATAAACTTGACATTTAATTCCATATATATAATTTCACTGCATTTTTTGTTTTTGCAATTTCTTTTTTGCTTTTTTATATCTTCTACATAAATTGTTGTAATTATAATGAAAGCAACAAAAGCAACAGTAGCAATATACCAGCAGCAAGTACAAAAAATATACAGTCGTGGTCAAAAGTATTAGGCACCTTTATAGATTCATATTCATATTTATTGGAACCTAACACAGATCGAGCATTTGTAGCAAATACTAAAGGGCAAGGTGCGGTCAGATATATGCACCTAAATACTTTTTTTTTGTAAATCAAATAGTTTACGTAAAAATTATATATCCCCATTTTTAAACTTCTCTGAGTGGCACTAGCAGCATTGAAAAATTTAGGGGTGCCAAATACTTTTGTCTATGACTGTATATTTGCATATGATAATCATGTCTGTTTTGTTGCAAATTAAAAAAACCATACAATGTTGTAAAAAAAATGCAATTAATATGGGTGGATACTCGATTAAGTTATAGTTGCATAAAGCATTTTAATAGGGTAAGTAAGCTACATTTCGTCAACGTCAGAAATTATAGTTTTACTAAAGGCATAGGTATTTTATTATAATATAAACGTATAGTTGAGTTAATAAATAAATTTTATTTAAAGCAACAATTTATTAAGTTAAAAATAAAAAATTTTTTTTTGGATCGAAAATTATCACTCTTTCAGGGGCGTAGATCAGATATATTATGAACGAGAGCTTCATCTATATATTTTTTTAATTTTTTGAAATTTTTTTTAACTTCTTTAATAATTTTCTTATTGATTTCTTTTTTAAACTTTTTTTTATAATTTTTTTAATAACCGAAACATGATTTTTTTATATTTTTTGCTGAAGACCTAAGCTCGACTCGTATATGGGGCCTTCTATACCAAAACAGTTGAACCTTGAGGTCTCCGATTTTACAATTTCTATTTATTTTTTTGTAAAAATTTGTGTGATGCGATGTTAATACTCTTTTCTGGGTTTTTGAAAAGTTTCATTTCTGTTGAAACGTTTTTTAAAAATTGAAAAAAAATAAGAGATATTGAAATCCCTTTGCTTTTGAGCCGTTTTATTTTTTGCTTTTTGAAAAATTTAAGAAAATAAAATAAAAATATTCAAAATACCAAAATTTGAGTTTGGGTCACTTCTCAAGTTGAACTCAAAATATGTATTTAATGTAGAAGAAGTTTTAGTTTTTTTTTTTTTTTTAAAGACCAAAAATTCTTTAGAGTTTATGTCTCAGCCTCTTTTTTCATAATATTGATATTTATTAAGTAAAAAAAATATTTTTAAAATTATTTCTTTAATATATTAAAATTTTTACAAATTGTAGAGCAACTCATGCAGGCAAGATTTATGGTAAGTTATCAACTAGTCAAACATTACAAACAAGCAAAATCGGAAACTTTAATGTCTACTAGCTAACGCGGCTAATAGCTGTAGTAGCTGAACTCTGCTATATCATATCGATAATTTTTTTGATTTAGCAAAAAGTGACCAACATATTGGATTTCCAGCGCTTCATAGCCTAAATTTTGCTCATATGTAGTACGATATTGAGAATTTTTTTTTTAGAGCAATTTTACTTAAAAAATTTTAGATATCAACATGCGGCTTTGCAAAATATGGCACTTTGCTTTAAAAATCCAACAAAAAAAAAAATTACCAAGATATAAGGAAAGTTTCTAGTTTCAGCGAAAAACTCATCAAACCAACGACAACAACGCCATCAACAGCGAATCTAATTAAAAAAGCAATAATCGGAGTATGTCGCAAGCTACAGACATCAACAGACAGACAGACATTGTAGACTTTGCGACAAACTAACACTGAACGGACCCACCATTAGAGAGACATGCATATGCATCACTTTAGCCCGAACCAAAATAAAAAAAAGCAAAAATTGCAACAACAAAAAAAAAGGTGCAAACTTGTTGCATCAAAAAAGTTATATGGGAGCCACCAATGAAATGAAAAATAAACTAAAAAACAACAAAAAAAATAATAATTATGAATCAGCAAAAATTAAAACGTAAAAAGCAAACAAAAACCACGATATTATAAACCTCAATAAAAAACTTTAGTCAAATTTGTATCAAAAACAACGCAGACAGACATGTTGACAGTTAGTGCAGCAGTAACGCGCAAAAGACAGATTACTGCACAGACATGACATTAGAAAACAGCTGAGGGGAGTAGTTAGTCTACTGACACTGACAGACGATATGTCAAAATTAAAGTGTTTGTGGGGATGCCACTGCAATTAACGTAAAGCTTTAATTTGTGGGATTAAAAAATTACAAAAAAATTAATCAAAAAAAAAACAGTTTCGGGGCGTTTTAAGAGTTTTAAATTAAAAACAAAATTATTTAAGTTGCAGCAAACATTTTGGTATTTTAGTATAGACACAGAGTACGATGCGACGCTGATAAATTATGAATTTAAGTTTTAAAGGAAAACAAGCTATAGAATTGGGTTTGTAACTTGTTGTGGAAGAAGTTTGAGCGAACTGTAGGAGAAACTAAAAATGAGTAGAGAGTGTTAAGGGACTCAGACATTGTAATGTTTATTAAAGAAGAAGCTTTGGCAACACGAGCTTTCAAGAAGCCTGCAAAGATTCAAATTCGGACGAAATAATCAAAATGATGTTGTCTTGCTGCAGACATCTTTTTAGATCATGTATCCTGAAGCAAAAAGTTTGTGTGATTGGAAAGCGTAACTGGGCGTGGCATATTATTCTCATATTCTCATATTAACGTATTCAGTTCTTATGAGTTTAATTTTTGTATTGTGATCAGAGCAAAACACAAATTTACTTAAAACCCCTTAAGCTTCAACTGATTTCATATGTAAACAAGCTCGCTTTTATATCAGCTGGTGCTTACTTATACAAAACTTACAAATATTCTCGTTTAATCCTGAAATTTACCGACTTTTTTCTTTTGCGAATGCTGAGCTCGTACATTCGTTTTTCACTTGCTCTTGAGTAATGTAATTGCTTTCCGTACGTAATATTCTATATTTCCACTCAAGCTGCTGTTTTGTTTGCCACGTTTATTTAGGTTATTATTTCAGCGCCTTTATGTTGATATTTATTTGTTTTGAGAATGTTGATTTAATGTTGTTTGTTTGTTAAAAATTTTTTCAGCAGTTTCGAGTAGATTTTGCGCAAAACAATTTGGATACATGTATTTTGTTAATGGTATCAACTGCAACAACTTCAACCGGTGCTACGAGAATGATCTAAATCGTTTCATTTAGTTCAGAATCAGTTAAGTGTTTGCAACATACCTATTCTTAGAATGCAAGCTCATTGTTTGATATATTTATTATTTGTGGTGATAATTTTTCTAACGAACGTAAGAGCTAAGGCGCTTGTGCTCCAACAGCTGATACAGCAAACAAAACAACACGTAATCGAAGTATGTAAATTGTGAAATATACTGTCGTATTCTTAATGAACTCATAAACTTGATGTGTGTAAACAATTTTGTGAATTTTTGCAAATAATAAATAAAGCAGTTATATTAAAACATTTAAAAGTGTGTTTTTAATTGCAGTATCGTATAAAAAAGCAGTTATTTTGCCAAAAATACATTTCTTCACCTTTTTCAATCAAAAAATTTCATACAAAAATTCAAGCAACACTCAACGGCCTAAGTTAAAAAAAAAAAAAGTACAGAAAGTTTCTTAAGGCGTTCATTACGTTAATTTAATTGAAAAATGCTTGTGGCTATTTTTGGCAACTTTTGTGCACAAGCAGTATGTAATATTAAGCGTGTCTAGTGAATAAATAATTTCTGTGTGAACTAACACCTGTATGGCAACAACAACAACGAATATGCCTATATATATTTATTACAAAAAAAAAAAAAGGCTTCGAATATAAAAAAAGAAAAGATGCAAAAATAAAAGAAAAAATAATATCCAAAACAAAGCAAAAAAAAAAGATGCTTTGGAAAATCTTATTACAACTTTTTGAGGCAAAACGAATTTTTGAGTGGTCCTTAAGAAATACCGATCAAGAGAGAAAAAAATTTTTTTTTTCTTAAAAGTAATTAGCAAAACTTGCTTTTGGCCAAGGCTTATGTACCTTTAGTTTTCTACAAATTTTTTTTTCTATAAACTTTTCTCATATATTCACAAAAAAATCAAACGTTTTTAAAAATACCAATAGAATACACTTTATAGCAAATAAGCATGCAAACAAAAAGATTTTTGCTATAATACGGCATATCATATTTAAGCTATAATATGAACACCATTTTTTACCCAGATTTTTCTAGCTATTCTCAAAAGTTATTTTTACTAATAAACCACTCACAGGCAATGACTGTTGCTAAGCTGTTAAGTTTCACGCATTTTGCTTTTTTCCGTTGCTGGTAATGGCATAAGACAATTAGCCTAAAGGCAAAAAAAGTTCATGATATACAATATTAGTAAGTGATTGAAGTCATCTGTATGGGTTTTTACTTGATTTTTTTTTTTGATAATATCTGATGGGTAATGATGTTCCTAAAAGAAAGAGCCAGTAACTTAAGGTAAAATCTGTTTTGAAGATTAAACAAAATTGTGGACGCCGTTAGTAAAAACAAAGCTAAAATCGAGAGAAAGAAAACAAACAAAAAAAAATTATAATTATTATCAGCAACGCGTACGTTTTGTATGGTTTGGGAAGAATGTAAGTGATAAATGATACTGCAATTTTGTCTAAGTGTGATGCTGGATGTAGAGGTAGACTTGTTTTGACAAGACATTGATGATTATTTGCCATGCATGCTTTTAGGCAAAGCAAAACGAAAAAAACAACATATCAGTTACCAATCAGACAGTCAGATAATTTACTAGGGTGGGTTATAGAAATTGCAGAAATTAAATTTTTACAAATTAAAAAAAAAAAAACATTATTGATTTGCAAATATCTTCATACTCGTACATAAAAAGAAATTATAAGTTCACGAAAACATGTAACGTTCATGTAAGCATTCCACTTTTTCAACACTTTCAACTTCTTCTGCTTTCCAACCTTTGGCACCAGTGAATTCGTTTTTAGTTTTTAAATTTTTTGTTTTTTGCATTTTTCAAACTATTTACAATTTTTTTCAACTTGTTTAAATCAAAATATCTCAACTTCTTCGATATTTTCAACTTTTTTCGACATTTTTCAACTTTTATTTATTTTTTCAAATTTTTTTGACTTTTCTAACTTTTTTCCACATTTTCAGATTTTTTTTTTTTTTCATCTATTTTTAAATTTTTTAACTTTTAAATAGATTATTCGACTTTTTAAATATTTTAAGCTTTATTCACTTTTTCAACTTTTTTAGACTTTTTCAACATTTACAATTTTATTCGACATCTTGACATTTTTCAACTTTTTTCGATTTAACTTTGTCTATATTTTTTCACTTTTCAACATTTTCCAAATTTTTCAACTTTTTTGACATTTCCAAAGTTTTTCAACATTTTTCAACAGAGGTTTATGAAACAAGTAATTCATCAATTTTATTTTTACAGTAACAAAATTCGTTTGCCATATTTTTAATTAATTGATTTTTTATCAGCTCTTTCAGTAAAGACTGCCACAAGAAATAATAATTAAGTACAAAGGGTGATTTTTTTAAGCGTTTGGTTTTTGAAAATTGAAAAAATTAACAAAAAAATTCACAATAATAAATGAAATATTTATTTGGAGCGATACATCGATTCCTGCCATTTACTTTTTAAAGATTATCTCATGTAAATGTTGCCCTCGGGTTCGCCTGAGGTGGTCCAACCATAAGCTTTAATTTTGTCATACTTTTTTCAGACTTTCGGCCGGTATCTCACCAGTGGCAGCTGTAATGTTATCTCAAAGGCTGCAATTGTGGCTGGCTTGTCCCTGTACACGAGAGGCTTCACGTCGTCTCACAAAATATAGTCTAGTGGGGTCAAATCGCATGATCTTGGCGGCCAATGGACTGCGCCAAAACGTGAGATTAATTGCTCACCAAACTTGCCTCTCAATAGGTCCATGGTAACGTTTGCCGTTTGGCATGTGGCACCGTCTTCTTGAAACCACATGTGAACTAAGTACAATTCTTCCATTTTGGGTAAAAAAAGAGTCTGTAATCATCGCACGGTACCATTGACTGTATTGTAGCAATTTTCATTATTTTTAAAAAAGTACGGTCCAATGATGCTACCGGCCTACAAACCGCACCAAACAATGCATTTTTTAGGATGCATTGGCAGCTCTTGAACTGACTCTGGCTGCTTTTCTGACCAAATTGGGTAATTCTGTTTGTTGACGTACCCATTGAGCCAAAAATGAACTTCGTCGCTGAAGAAAATTTTTCGATAAGAAACTCATTTCTCACAGAGCACGAATTTTGATAATAAAATTCAATGATTTGAAAGCGCTGTTCGTTTGTTAGTCTATTCATGATGAAATGGCAAACTTTAGTGAGCATTTTTGGCGTTGGCACATATTACGAATCACGCTTAAGGTATCAAAAAAATGTACACTGAAAAAACAAATAGCAAAAAAAAATCATCCGTTTTTCTTATTACTACTAAAATAAGATTGCAGCCTTTTTAACATATCTACGGTTTGATCATTTGATTTAATTCAGTTATTTGTACACACATATACATATATGTATATAGTGTACTAAATTTAATTTCACCAGGCTAATATTTCGAGAACTAAGTTTGATAGTGATAATTGTTTTAAAAGTTATAAGGTTTCTTTCTAGGGAGTCAAATAACAGTGACCTTTCCTTTGACTTTGAAAATAATTTTTAAGATTTATTTAAGGCAAATTCTGATTTTTTAAATAGACATTATCATTAATAAATTTAAGCTCTAGAGAAAAAATTTTCATACATAACATGTCTACCTTTTCCCAAAGAATACAAATCAGCACTAAAAAATACACGTGCCTATTTAAAAAATTACAGTTGACCTTAAAAATGATTTTGAAAATTGGTTTCAAGGTCAGAGGAAAGCTCACTATTGTTTAGTCTCTCCACCCTATAAGCGTTATAAATTTTGCTCAAGCAATTTATCATTATCTTACTTAAGTAGTTATGGAGATATTGGCCTGAAGAAGTTAACAGAACACTGTATTGTCCAAATATAGTTTGTAACGCAGCTAAACGCCAACCGGCGCCATCACCCTGAGCATATTTTTTTATCACTTCTATTACTTAAAACTTTAAATTTTTATATCAAACTTTTTTAAATATTGAGATTTGTTGGTATTGCAAAAAATATTATAATGAAAATAACTAAAAGCGAAAAATTCTGTTTTTTTTTTTTCTTTTCATATTCCAAGTCACCCTGTAAGCTTGCAGAAAAAAATTAAATTTATATAAATTATTTCGAAAGCCGGATTAATTTCAAACGAGAATCAAATAAGAGAATATGCAAACAAGTTTAAGGCCCTATGCTTCATGAGAAGATAAAGGCCACAAGAATGCAAAAACTCACTCTGCGTCGAGCGCTATGTCTCAAACAATAATATGAGTTGAGAAAAATTTTGTTAACGTTCTGCTCATTTGAATAATTTGGCTCCCTTCTGATCAAAACGATACTTGGCAACCGATTCATCTTATCGATTTTGATAAATTGAACAAAAAATTTTAGTTAACTTTTTTAATATTTAATTCTTAAATGGAATTTTAGGTTTTGGCACATTTTGGATTTTTTTTTCATTTGATAAGATCCCCTTTACAAAATTAAAACTCGCTCGCAACGCTCAAAATCATATAATATAAAAAAAAAATTTAAAAGAAAACCACATCAAATGAAAGTAAAATTGAAGTGTGAAGAATTGCATGTTTAAATGCAATTAAATTT
The DNA here is from genome assembly GCA_949775025.1 of Tricholauxania praeusta. Classification (NCBI taxonomy): domain Eukaryota; kingdom Metazoa; phylum Arthropoda; class Insecta; order Diptera; family Lauxaniidae; genus Tricholauxania; species Tricholauxania praeusta. The sequence goes on along the minus strand of OX459030.1, from coordinate 125,955,763 downwards.
TTGAAATTAAAAAATTAATATCAATAAAGCACTCGCTACAGAATATTTTTCATGCATGTGAGTGGGAGTTGGCAGTAGCAGCAGCAGCAGCAGCAAGGCATACTGTGCATAAACTTTTTCTGTGTGCAATGACGGCAATAGCAACACAACACCGTAAGATATAAAACAGCTGCTGGCAACGATTTGTTGCTGCTGACTTTCGCGTTTTCATATTTTTGGGGTTTGTAAAAAGTGAAAATTCAATAAAAATAAAAAAAAAATCATAAAAGGAAAATTTATACTCGGATGAGCATATTACTGCAGCTAAGCTAAAATTAAATAAATAGTGACGCGCCCATTTTGGCTTTAATCAATATATTCAATTAAAGAAGTAATCAAGCTGCCGTAGAATTGCAATAGCAAACAGAAAAATTTCGCTAAATCGTGGATTATGGATTTTTATTTAGTTTTTTTTTTATTTTTCTTTTTCATCGCGCTGTCTCTTGGCTACATATCTACCATCCAACGTCAGTGTCTCACATGTCAAAAGGTAATAAATTATATTTTTAATGCAAGTTTAATGAGTGGTTAAACGAAAATGTGAACAAAAGACGCCATCACTGAATTCACCCAAACTCTGTCGCTGTCTCTGTATAGTACGTCCATTCTGTTTGACGACGACAGCAACTATCTTTCTGTCCTGCTCGCTGCTGAATCACCACTTGAATTGGGCGTTGAAATATTCTTCTTACATGTAAATATAAGACTTGTATTGTATATTTATTTTATAGTTCTTGAATTGATAAATAAAATTAAAGTTAAAATTAATGTGATCTTGATAACAAGTTAATGAGCAATAATTCACATTGTAATAATAAAAATACTCATTATATACAAGACAACAAAGCAGAGAGTAGGAAAGAAAAACAAGAAAAACTTAATAGCAAATTTACTACACAGTAGGTAGCGCGAACTCATTTTGAGATATGAAAATAAATAGAAAATAAATAAAAAATATTTTTAAGAATTATGAGCTTCAGCTTAAAAGAAACATTTAATTTTAATGCTTTTATTTCAGGTGAAAATCTTTTTGAAAGAAGCAGACAATTTTTCAAATGCACTCTATTTTTCAAATGCACTCTATTTTATATAGCAGCACCTACTCGCAATGAAATTTTTTTTTATATTTAATGTCGATAAAAATTTTATAGCTTTGGGTACTTGGCATTTTCCATAATGCTTTTATTTTGACAATTTTTATTGCTCTTTTAGTTTTTACGTTTTTTTTAATTTTTTACGTGTATGAATTTTTTTTAATTTGCTTAGAAGCTGTTTAAATTTTTAATATCATTTTTTATTTGTTTCTCTGTATTTATTAATTTTTTATTTTTATTTTTAATTTTTACAAAAAAAAATTTTATTTTTAATTTTTTAAAAATTTTTTTAATTCATTTAATTTTCTTTTTTTAGGTTTATATAATTACAATTTTTTTGTGAACCGTCAATATATTTTGTAGAATTTCCATATAATATTTTATTTCGTTTAGTTTTAAAAACAATAGTTTTTTTCAATCGGAAATTTTTTCATTTATGGTATATAGCAATTTTTTTATTTTTTTTTTTTTTATGAGAACGATATTTTAACCTGATATTTATTTCACTGGATTCCCTAACGTTCATGATCTCTGAATATAAATTAAATTGGAAATTTATGCTTCCCCCTGATATCACTAAAGCCTAGAACCATTTCCAATGTCGAATTGCTCGCCAGGTGCTTTCAAGATCCATTTACTGTGGAAATCATCAACTGAAGTCTGCCGATAAGCATTACAATGAAGCCCTTAAGATGGCCGTCCTAAGCCCTAATGAAGAAGTTCGCTAGTCAGTAATATATGAATCGGGAAAGTATTGAAGAGAACTGAAGGCACTCGCTCTTGAGCGTGTACTTTGGAAGAGTTTCGTGGAGACCCCAGCCTCCGTGAGGAGATAAAGAACACACGAAGAAGATAGCCTCAACCACGATATATAGTCAGAGAGACAAACTTTTACCTTCGAGTCAGCCACCTTCATAATATTCCCTTATCTCACCGAAAAAAAGTCAGAGTGCAGGATTCTATGCCCGATAGCATCACTCAATTTATTAAGTAATTATGAAATAATAACGGCTTGAAAATTACGACAAGAAACCTCATTTTTTAGGTACTTAACCTCAAATATTTCAGAACTTTGATATGCTGGGTCAATTTTGAGGCCGAATTCGGATTCAACGCAAAAAATTACTTCGAAAAACGATGTTTAAAAATATATGTATATTACGTGAATTTATCTCATTAAGCTTCAGTTTTGGCCTGTTTTTTGAGGACTTTTAATTTTTCTATTACTCTGGTCTTCTGATAAAAAAAATACTGGAACATCGGGACTAGTCAGAATTTCTTCGGACTACAATGCTGAAGAATATAAGGTTAAGAAAAAAAATTTATTCCTCGAGTTTACCTCACTTAAACCCAAATTTGCGCTGTTTTTTCGCTGTTTTCTGGGAGTTTTTCGATGCTACCTAGATACATAGCCACTACATGGCGAAACAACCATCACCATCGTGTTCAGCAGACCCAAAAATATAAGAATCAATGCTGATAGCAATAATAATAAAAAGAATTAATTTAACTCATGAATCGGACACTAGCGACCTCTAAATATCAATATTTTTTAATGAAATTTTTAGGGCTTCATTCTTTTACATAACACTAACTACTTTTCATATAAGCAACATAGAAATCGAAAAATCGATTTATTTATTTTTGGTAACCCTAATGTACATGCAATACATGAAGGTCTTTGGGTTTTTCTTGCAATCATTGGGTGTTTCAAGAGTGATAATGAGAACATTTGTAGTGTTCTCAATTTATATTGTTCTTATATTAATTATTAAAAGGCTATATGATATAAATACATGCGTACATAGCAATAATGTTTCCAATTCCATAAATTTATATGGGTTTTAGTTGGAGTTGGAGTTCCAACGAAATTTCGCACACGGTTGCTATTTAAATAGATGTTATTCTTTTTGAATTCTGAACACTCTTTCCATTAGAATGAAATTTGATAATGATACTTATCATTTTAATGCAAGAACAATTTATTTAATTTGCTCAATTTAAGCCGATGGAAAAACCACACATTCAAGTGGAAATACCAAAAATTTCTGATGAGCATAAGAGTACCAGCTCTTTGAAAGATAAAATAATTTCGAAGCAACCAAAAGTGATATGCAAACATATTACCGAACACGAACGAACAACATATCTATAAAATACCAAATTTTAGCATAAAACTGCATTTATTCACACCACAGGCAGACAACCAACGACGACTGTGCGGATGAATGACGCGTACGCTAAGGATGAGAATGGCCAAGCTGACAAGACGCAGTGGCGGCTGCAGCAACTGTTGATGGTCGTCGTTGTCGTCAATAGTGCCGCCACGTTGTCGGTGATTTTTGGTGTTTTATTATACCATCTAGTTATAGCGATAAAAATGAAATGGAAACGCAGAAAAGAACTATAGCAGCAAGCAAAATATCAGCAACAGAACAAAAATACCATGAAGCACAAGAAGTTGAAATGATTTCGGTTTATTTTTTTGGGAATGAGATGGGATGTATGAAAAGTATGGAATTGGGAATGGAGCAGCAGTAATAGCCATAAATATATACGAGATATATAAGATACAGCACCAACAGACACACATGCATACACTTACGCGCACATACACACGCACGATAATGAATGTTTGCAAAAATGTGCATGCGACGACCTACCCCAAGGCGAAAATTATTATTATTATTTATACAGCTACGCTGCGCTGTGTTTGACTTTTGTTGCCGTTGCTGTTGATGTTGCTGCTGCTGCTGTTGTTAATATGTCCAACAACAAAAGCTTTATGTTCTTTATTACTATACTCAAAAACTGAAACGAATCAATGATGAATATATAGAAAAAAAGTGCTTGTATGCTTGGTTATTCCATGAATAAAGCGATAAATTTTAATTTCTAATATTTTGTGAAGAGCGTTCGCTGCCTTAAGTTTTTATTGTTGAGCAATAAATCTGAACGCTTTTGACCACGGATAGCAAAGAGAGTTCGTTGAACGGAATATGGAACCACAAATAGATGCTGATATTTCGAACAAGATCACTATAAGGTTCATTTTCATATTGATGGCTTCGCTAATAGTCAAAATTGCTTCAGAAATTCGCAAGTGATTCTTAAAAAATGCATCCACAACGTGGTGCATGTTTTTGTGTAGATTTTAAGCTGGAGGCATCATTGGACCAGTTTTCATCGAAAATGCGACTGGCGAAATGATTATTCAGGTTTTTGTGCCTAAATTGCCAGATATGAATGTGGGCGAAATGTGGTTTCAACAATACGGTACCATATGCTATACAGCATGAGAAAGAAATTAATTACTGCATGAGTCACTTTCAGGCCGTGTAATTTCCCGCTTGGGACATCACAATTGACCGTCCAATATTGCCGTTGGACTTTTTCTTTTGGGTTTTTTGAAGTGTAAGGTTTATATCAACAAGCTCACGACCACACATGCTCTGAAGGAGGATAGTGAGTGCTGCATCAACGAAATTTATTTAAATTTATGCAAAATGAAAAATTTTGACAAAAGAGTGCGTATCAGTTACACGATATGCTATTCCATACACAAACCTATCTTACATGAAAATGGTTTGTAACGATTTGGCGCAAAATACACTGAACCGTTTTTGATCATTTCTTTTTTAAAACAAAATATCTGTGGTAATGAAGATTATTGCATGCTTATTTTTTTATTTTTTAAAGTTAAATATCTTTTTTTTAGGATTAAGTTTGTGCAAAATTTCACACAAAAATTCTGTTCATGTTTATGCTACTTCTTGGGTTTTGTATTGTTATTGCTGTAATTTTTTTTTTCTTCCTCTTCTTATCATTAACACTTTTTTGATATTTCATCTAAAAACTAAAATACTCTACAGCTTAAAAAAAAATAAAAATCACAAAAATTATTTTTACCACCTGCGTAGAATATCCCTTGTACGTTACGTATAAGTGAAATAATCACTTTAAGGAAGAAAAAAAAAATTCCGATACTTTACTGTGCTGCTGCTGCACCCTTAGTCAACAACATTCAAGTTAACAATTGAAAAAAAGAAATTTGTGATAAAAAAATATATAAAATTCAGAGTTGTATTCGTTGGTGGTGTTCGCTCGCTGTTGGTCATGTGAAAGCATCATGCAAGCAAAGTTTCGAGTAGGAACCTCAGAGAAGTGGGGTCTGAGAAAAAGTAATGCTGAACGTACAGCGCAGAGCTAAATAAATTTTTACGACTTAATTTTATTTTTTCGCTGATTTGCATTAGAATTTTTGTTAAGATATTCAAAAAAAAGTTGCTTTACGTATTATGTGTGACCACACACTTTTCTTAAGGAAAGAAACGTAAAACATTTACATACATTTAAATACATTTTTCTATTTAAAACTTTAAGGAAACTTGTAATGGAGATTTTGAAAATTTTCCAAATGTTCTAGTGTTGTACACAACATTGCAAATAAATGAAGTTAAAGACAACAAATTTCGATATAAAGCTTCCTAAAACGGTTGATAGCACTTTTCGCCAAAACAGAAGGTCATATGAAAACGTCTTATTTAATGTCTTATAGTATTGTCCTGCGTTTCCATTTCCTACTATCAAAGTAAAGGGTGCTTTATTTTTACTTTCATGGGAGTTTTCAAACTTATTCAATAAAACCAATTTTTTGTTCAATGTGCCATGTGCCATTCAATGTTCAATGTGCCAGTGTCTACTCAACGTTCTTCATTCAAACTCTCATGATATAGTATGTAATGCTTTTTGCTTATATAGAAGAAGCCACGCCTACTGTACCAGCACCGATAACGTTATGTTCAATAATGCATTCTGTTGATCTGTATCTTTGTACTAAGTTTCGCAACATTTGACTTTCAAAACACAGCAAGCTTTACCTTCTGCTTACTTGGGAGGTACCACACCTACTTGACCAAGCACGCCCATTTGTTGTTCCGCATCACTGTATCAAGTTTCGTATTATTTTATTGCCAGCTATCAGTTTTGTTGATATCTGATAGTGTCACGCCCACTTGCTCAAGACGTCTTGAGGTTATGAGCCATGTTCTTCATTTCACTTTCGAGTGAAAGTGAAACGAAATCACATGAATTTCACTCGGTAGCGTTCAAATGCAGTCAGTGTTAAGTCAAACTATGGGCCATATTTTCTCAAGCAGTGCTGATTTTCGTGCATCATCGTGTCAAGAACATAATTACATTTATGTCAGTTAGTCCAAATTAGTTACGCTTCAGCTCTGTCGGAGGCAGATTTTGGTCCAATTGTAACTTAACTTTAACAAAAGTTCAACAGGCAGTTTTTTAGTTCCGATTATGAACTTTTTTTTTTCAGAAAAATCTCCCGAAAAATTTAAGCGAATTCAATTCCCCGCAAGGGTCGAAGTTTAACTATGAATTCTCGGACATTGACTCAAAAAGCATTATTAACAATATAGTTCACATACAATTAGCAATGCGCTTGATACGAGTACGTAAAATTAATCGGACTGCAAATTTGCCGCACATTTGCGAGCGGAAAATTTTGCATTTTGGCAAATTTACAGTATTTACTGTGATGCTTAATATTTTTTCTTAAGTTTTGGGCTATTTAAAATTCAAGATATGTATTACAAAAAAACTTTCAGCCATTTTTTAAAAAAATATAACTCAATTTTGTAAAGAGTTTTATGGGAAAACTTTTTTTTTCTTTTTTGGAACCAAATTATAAACATTAATTAAGTTAAAACCTGGTTTTTACCCATAATCAAAAATACAGAGTGACCGCATAAAAAAATGAAAAACTTGCATTAAATTATGAGAAAATTTTAAAAAATAGATTACTCTGCGTTATTGACACAAAATATTGTAGACACAGCGAACTAAAGGAATAATAAAAAACTCGAAAATACAAGGCAGCGTGGCGAAATAGTTAAGACTGTGAACTCATAGCACACAGTACGTGGGTTCGATTCTCGTAAATGTAAATGTTTTTTTTTTTCATTGACATCAATGAAATTAAATGTTACTTTAAAACCTGGTTGTAAATATTTAAAAGCACGTTTTCCTGCTTTTAAATTTAAAACGTGCTTATAGAAAAAAAAAAGCATCTTTTCTGACGAGAATCGAACCCACGTACTGTGGGCTATGAGTTCACAATCCTAACCATTACGCCACGCTGCCTCATATATTCGATTTTTTTACTATTCCTTTTGTTCACTGTGTCTACAATATTTTGTGTCAATCACGCAGTGTAATCTATTTTTTAAAATTTTCTCATTATTTATTTAATGCAAGTTTTTCTTTTTTTTATGGGATCACTCTGCTTTTTCGATTTTGGGTAAAAGCCAGGTTTTAACTTAATTCTGCGACTATAATTATGGGTTATTGAGTATAATAGTTAGATATTTATTTTTCCAAGTTTCGAATATAAACTATCAGAACAGTTCATCAATTATGTTAGCTTTAGTAAAATTTTTACCGTACAACTGTTCCAGCTGTTAGCGATTTCTTGCCATCTGGTCTTTTCCATTTTTATGCGAAAAAAATTTAATTAAACTTAAAATGAATAATAAAAAAAAAAATACCTTAAAAAGTTATAATGTACGCCGCACAGTGAACTTTTTTGATTATTTTTTCGACAAAATCAAAGAACGCTTGATAGGAGGCACGTTGTTAGTTAAAGTGTTGTTCTATAGAGGGAAATGTCAGGTCTACTAGAATTTTTTGGACTTTTTTTCATTTGCAAGGTAGGTACACCATTCTGAAGACCGAAACTGTAATTTATTTTTCAAAGTCAAAAAGCAGCGACAGCGTAATCTTGTGTGTTGAAAATTTTATTTAATTTTCTGTCGTAACATTTCAACCTTTGCATGCCATTTAAATCACCTTTCTGCTTGCCTCCAATCAAGAGTTATATGATTTTGACAAGCAAAATCTTATTAAGAGTATACTGTGCACCGTGGCGCAACTTTTTTGCGGGCTTACTGCGCCGCAATGCATCTTTGATGCTGCTGGTTGCTTTACATTTGCATTTTCATATAAGCAATTCGGCGTAGTTGCATTTCTTCGTTCAACAAAATGAAAATATTTTCTTTTTCTTTTGTTAAGTTCAATTAATTAAATATCTGCTCCACGGTGATACTGCCATTTTTTCCCATATTTACGCATTTTTTTTTTTTGTAAATTAAATTCTGCATTTTTTTTTTTTTGCTCTCGCGTTCATTCGCTACATTTTCTTGATTATTTGTTTGGAAATGCAGAGACCTTGCTTAATGTTGACTTTAATGTCGGAATTAACGTTTTATTTTTGCATTTAATGCATTATGAAAAGAAAAAACAAAACAAAAATAAATGTGACATTGTAAAAATTGTTTTCCTCTTTTTTTATCTGCATTAGTGATGCATGCGGCAGCAGCAGCAATTCTTTTCTATATAAATTAAGTTCAAAAATAAACATTTTTATAATTTTTCTGTAAGGTTACGCTTTGCTGACAATGAGCCCGATAATGGAAATTTTATTTAATTTCATTAACGTTGTAGGTTTTAATTTATTTTAGCTTTTTCTTACAACAAGTTAAAACTTAATTGTCGGTAATTTGCTTTGTAAGAAGATAAATTTAATTCTTGGAGTTTAAATGTTGTTAATTATATGACAAAATCTTGGCCTTGAGAGTCATTCATTGGATTATAAAAAAAGAAAAAGTTTTTGTTAAGTTTTGACAAAAACATTTAATACTTCAGCATATTTTTGCTAAGTATTGCGCATTTCTTTCAAAAAAAAAAAATTAATGTTTTTAATACATAGTAATATTGTTATTTATAATTATATTTCTAATAAATAAATAAATAAATAAATAATTAATTTAATAATTTTTCGTTCATATGAAAATACAACGTAAAAATGTTTCTGCGAAGCCACATTTGGTGACTTTCAGGGTTAATAAATATTTTCAGAATTTTCCGTGAGAAAAAGGAAAGAATCTAAGACATTAGAATGTGGCTCTACGATTGTATTCATTAAAATCTTTCGTTAGAATCAAAAGACTATTTGCAATTTCCATTTTTATGAGTCAGTCGTGTTTCAATATACAAAAAAAAAGGTACATAATTTAATGTCACTCATGGTTTATGCCTTTAAACTATAAAGTTTAATTTGCAAGTGTTATTTTTCATGTGTTTATGGATGTCGTAAAATGGCAGCATTAAGCAAACATTATATAAGGCTGCTGTACATTTTGATGCGTCACTCATGTTTCATATAAGTGAAATAACTGCATATAAAACAGCATATTTTCGAATGCATACATAAATTTTCATAAAAATCAAGCATTTGTTACAAGTAACACTACATTTAAATGCGTCACTCGCGTTTCATAAAAGTCAAAATGAAATTTTGAAAATAATTTTCTTGATAGCTATGCGGCAGTTAATGTATGTATTATACAAAGTAAAAATTAAGTCTTTTGAAAAATGTTAGTGCGTAACTCATGTTTCAAATATGCTTATACACTCTTAATTTTAAAATAAATGCAAACGCAGCTATACACAAATGCATGTGAGCAAAACTAAGCACAATATATATTTTATAGCTTTGTTAATCAAAGCGTCACTCATGTTTCATGTAACTAAATATGTCATAATTTCGTTTATATGAACAGCTGCTATGTGTCGATAAGTTAAGCAACAAATCTAGACAAAAAATTTAAAAATATAAGCGTCACTCATGTTTCATGTATGCAAAACTGTCATTATATCGAGAGAAAATGTTTGATAAGTGCAATTAAATTTGCTTAAAATTGTGTTTTCATGTTCATTTCAAAATTTGTCACTCATGTTTCAAATAAGCAGAAATGCTTTTTTATGTTACAAAAATATAATACAGTAAATATTGTATAAAATTAAGAACGATATACATTAGGGTGATTCAAATTTTTTATTTTTTGTTTTTTTTAAGGTGCTGTTGCTTAAAAAGTAAGTTTATGATATGAAGAAAAAGTTCACGAAAATTCAGCTCTGTAACTCAATTTTATAAGGTGGCGCCGGAGCCTGTTAGTTTTACATGTAAATTGTATGGAAAAATTATTTTTTACAAAAAAGGTATCTAAATGAATAGGTGATTAGTGTTGTTGAGCTGAAAAGGATCGTTTTTCGACGTAATTTTTTACGCTGAATCCGAATTGACCCATCATGTCGGAATCCTGAAATATTTGAGGCTAAGTACCTAAAACATGATGTTTTTTGTCTACTTTCGAGGCCATATATAGGATTCAAATAAAGTTGTTCAGCTTATTTTTAACAAAAGCATCATTTAGTACCATTCTTGCCCTTTAAAATGAGATTTCAAGTGGTGATCTGTGATGTTTCCTTGCAAAGTTATAGCTGAATTTTCGTGAACTTTTTCTTCATATCATAAACTTACTTTTTAAGCAACAGCACCTTAAAAAAATAAAAAATTTGAATCACCCTAATATACATACATTTCATAAAAACATCCATAGTTTATAGAAAATATTTACACGCTTATTTTGGAATTTTTAATAACAAAAATCCTACAATTAAGAAAGAAAAGTCTCATCACGTCCATAATAAAAACAAAAATTCACGATTTGTTGATTGTTCATTATTTAATGAAGATTATTCAAAAACTTGAATAAAAAATCACAAATGTTTACACTTGTGAGTGCATTCGCAATAATAAAAATAAAAGATATCTAAAACAAGTGCGTAATTTTCCACTGACATTTCTGTGCACCCACTACTGATACAAAAAAAAAAACTATTTATTTAACAGTGTTGCCAAGTATTGTTAATTTTTGTTTATCCTGTTTTAGCGCGTTTTGTTTATGCAAATAATTAGAGCTGCAGTGTTTTACTGCAGCCTAGCGTTGGAGTGTGAAAAAACAATAAAAAAATATAAAGTGTGATTTAAATGAAAGACAGTACAGTAAACTACATGTTATGCGAACATTAAGCTATGAGCAGAATTTATCTTTTATTATTCTTTTTTTTTATAAATTACATTAGTCTTCAATATGTGCGCAGTCTTTCCTTGCTAATAGCCAATGTTAGTTGGCAGAAAAAACTCCTTTGACGATAAGCTCAAATTTCAGGTAGGGGCGTATAGCAAAAAACTCTATCTTGTTAGACTGGGGCCACACGAGTGGTTTTTTAACACGCGTTAGCTAACGTCATTACACAAACACATAAGAAAATTCTATATATGCGATGCCATCCATTGGACAGAGATACCCTTAAACAAAAACATCGAAATTCTAAAGTCGAAAAATAAAATCGAATTTCAATGCATCAAAATAAAAAATATCTCCGATAATTATCGAAACAAATATCGGAAATATCGATATATTTTGCCCAAGCCTAGATATACCATCGCTGGTATAAATAGATTTTTTTTCAGCAAAAACATCGGTTTTCGATTATCAATATATCCGTTGTTTTTTTCTCGATATATTTCGATACTGTTTCGAAACATCGATATTTCGATAGTACTTTTTATTTGCCCAACCCTACATGCACCCACAACATACAAAAAAGTATTCACCATTTTTTTGCAATTTTTTCTCGAAACTCAAGCATTTTTATTAACGCAACAGACGCCCACACCCAAACCAAAATATTTATATACATACAAGTACCTATATGTTCAATATAATAAAAAAATCTACTTTCGCTTGCAATGGCCATCAAGTAAAGAAAAAGTTAAAAAAGAAATAAAATGCTCCTTTTCTGTCTTGTCTGCTTGTACTTCTTCCCATGTCTGTAAATAATGTAGTAACTTTTTTATTATGCACATAGATGGCGTTGTTGTTTTCTGCAGTCTTCTGGACAGACAGACATCTTATCTTGCATTTTGTGGGTCTCTTTGTTGGTTCCTAGTCAGATTTTATGTCTGACTGTCGTCTGTTGTTATTTGTACGCTTGTCTGTCTGTGTGTCTTTTTTAATGCAAAAATTGTGTATTTTTTACATTACTTAAATTATCAAAAACACCATATACTCGTATGTATATAAGGAAAGAAAATAATTTTATTTCATAAAAATTGCAGCATAAATATAAAGAAAATTTTAGCATAATACACCACGATATGTACATTGCATTTTGTCAGCTCAAGGGAGGTGATACAATTTCGCTCCAGAACACACAATTTAAATGAGATGAAAGCAAGTGCGTCATAGTAAGATTATTATTAAAATTTCATGTTTATTTTTACGTTTTAATAAGAAGTAAAATATGCGGAAGCTAAAATCGCATGAAATAGATTTAATCAAAAAATATTTTGTGCAATAAACTTACGGGTTTTGTTAATATTCATTACAGTAAGAAATTTAGTTGAGTACATACCTGCAAAAGAAATAAAGAAAAATTCATTAGAAAAGGTGCTTACATTTTTAGGAATTCTGTTTCTATTATACCTTTAAATTAACTTTCATTTACAAGGTTAAAGGAAAAAAGTTTTGGGCGAGGCCAGAGCCCTCGAGTGAAGCAAAGTGTTCTGAGGGGGGAAGTTGATGAGCTAAGCGAGCAGGGAGCGCAGCCCACTTGTTAATTAAAAAAAATGTTTGGAGCTATATACTTTGATAAAAACAATACAAAGTATATCTAAGAATAGACGATTAAGGCGATAAAGGCAACAAAACTAATGGAGGCGATAGAAACGAAACAGACGATTATGACGATAAATATGCTACATACGATAAAAACCATTCACATGATAGATATTCCAAAGACGATAAAAACGAAAAAGATAAATGATAAATATTAAATATTAAAGCGAGAAACGCAATAATCACAAGGGGATAACATGATAAAAAAGAGAGAGGTAATAGACATGAAAAAGATGAGAAAAAAGAGAGAGATAATAGAAATGAAAAAGATTTTAAAAAGTATTAAGATGATGTTAAAAATTAAGACAGTAAAATAATAACAAGACGATAAAAACTAAAAAGACGATAAGATGATAGAAACGAAAAAGATTATTGAAAGGAGAGAGACGATATTAAATACAAAAAGTATAAAAAAAACTATTAGAAAATAGAAAAGATAACAGCGAGATAGGCGATAATAACAAGAGAGACGATAAAAATTAGCTAACACGATAAGATGATGCAGACAAGGGAGATAATTAAAAAGAGAGAGATGAAACTGACGAAAAAACGTGATAAAAATGAAAAACACGACACAAGTGAGAAAAGCGATAAAAACATGGTAGACGGTAAAAACTAAAAAGACAATAAGATGATGAAAACGAAACGTAAGACGAGAAATATGATTAAAACGAGAAAGGTGATAAAAATTATTAAGACGATATAAGCGATAAAAATAAAAAATGCAATTAAAATTAGCTATACGATAAAAAATGATAGAGACGATAAAAACAAAAAAGACCATAGATATGATAAAAGCGAGAAATACGATAGTGACAATAAATACAATAAAAGCTAAAAAGACAATTAAATGATGAAAATAAAACGTTAAAATCGAGAAAGATTATAGAAACGATATAGGCGATAAAAACGAAAACGATAATAAAAAAGTGACGATAAAAATAATATTCTGGAGATGATAAAAGCGAGAAAGACTGTATTGAATAAAAAGTTTGTGAAGACGTTATAAATGGCAAAGCCTAATTGACGATAAAAAGGAGGACTGTAAAGATAATATTGAAGTGACAGCAATGAATCTAAAGCCTTACAGACGATATATGGTAGAGACTACAAAGATGATAAATGCGATAACTACAACGATAGAGACGATATAGGCAATAAAAACGAAAATGATAACAAGAATAACAAATACGTTAATAATGAGAGATAAAGAGGAGGATAATGACTAAAAAAATAATATTGAAAGTGACATTAATAAAGACGACTAAAGTCTTACCGAAGATAAATACAACATAGATGGTAGAGACTACATAGATGATAAACGCGATAAAGACAACATTAACGATAGAGATAGCAAAGATGACAGAGAAAATACCGACCAAGAAAACAATAATGAAAATAAAGACAATATAAATACCAGAATAACAACAGAAACCATAAACGTGAAGGAATCTGGTGGTAAAAACGATAAATATCTTCAACTTTAACTTTCGATTATTTAGCTTTCGAAAAGCATTCTGGCTTCAGTATTCGCTTTAATGAATTAATTTTTTTTTTAGCAGCTAACACACAGTTGTCATGGATAACCATATTGGGTTTATATTTAAAACAAATTTAGTTTTTTTCGAAATATTTGCATATGCGTCAGCGAAGAAATATAATTTCTAAAAGTAGCGTAGAGGTTTCTCACATAACATAGAACTTTAGAAAGAACAGCATGTGGTTTTTATTTGCTCGATAATTATTTACTTTATCATCATTGCTATTTGAAAAACATTTTTTACCATGTTTTTTTTTTTTTTTATTTAAGTGGGTTGACCAAATAAAACCTACATTTAATAGTAAAAACACCCAAAAAATAGAAAACAAATAACTTTTAATGCACAAACAACAGGTAGACTTTAAAAATACAAAAAATATGTGACGCACAAAATTAACGACTTAAATTTTTGGTATAAATAACGAAAATATACATATGTACAATATATCAACGACAAAAAATATAAACTATTGGCTGGCTACAAAGTAAATAAAATAAATTCATAATTGAAAATAATTGTATAACAATCATGTGTCATTTTCGATAATAATACTAATAATTTGTTTGGAGTATAGCATTTGAAACAACAACAAATAACGTTTCACAGCCTAAATTGACACAATTTTAGATCAGCAGTTAGCAACAATATGATGACGAAGTTAACAAAACTACAAAACAAAATTAAAAATAAAATAAAATAAAATTAGAAAATTGTTAACGAAAGTGAAAGTGGGACTTATGACGTTGCTGTTGCTGTTGGTGATGACGGTGTGATGCGTTCGTCTTTCGTTCAGTTGCAGGTATTTTTTTATTATTTGTTTATTGTTTTCTCTTTTAACTTGCTGCTATTATATTGTATTTGTAGGCCTACAGAAAGCGAAACTCGGCTTAAGGCTGTGTGTGTATGTTTTCAGCGCTGTTTCAATTTAATTTAATATTTTATTTTTTATTCAATGTTTTATTTTTTAAATATCTATAGATGTTTTAATTCCGCTTTTTTTAAACTCAGTAAAAAAATCAATGATTTATGTTTGATTCAACCATATTATGTATGAGAGTCAAAACTGAAAATGTTTAATTTGAAGACTTTATTCAAAAAGAATATACATTGATTTAAAATGATTTCATATATGATTCAAAAAAATGTTTTCAAATGCTTTGCAACTTAAAATGTAATTTAAAGTTTTTTGTGATTGAAGTTAAGTTAAAAAATGTTATTTTCGATTCCAAATGAATTTAAGATTGCTGGTGTTAAAAATAAAAGGAAAACATTTTATTTTTACTATCTTAAATATTAAAATTTTCGGCATTAAATAAAAATGGATTTTTCCCTAAGTAAAAAAAATACATTAAATATATAGTTAAGAGTCAGAAGCAGCTTTAATATCTAGCAGAAAGTTATCCTTGAGATTATGCTTAAGAACTTATGTCTAATAAGTTGTCTTTTTAAAAAGATATCTCTAGAAATCTAAAGACAGGCCCCGAATTATAGAAACTTTTTTGGAGAAGAACAAAATTTCATCTTACGAAAAAATGTTCTTCCTCCACCCATCCACCGACACATACTCCACCATCTACTCGACGACTATGAAGCCTTTTTGATAGTTTAATTTTAATGGTGACAAAGACAATAAAGGCGAAACAGACGATCTAAATAAAGCATACGATTAAGACAAAACAAACGATATAGACGGCAGTAGTGATAAATACAAAATAATATAATAAATAACATGATATTAGCGATATAGACGATATAGACGATAAAGAAACAGACGATGACGACTATATTAACGAAAAAGACGATACGAGTTGAGAAATACGAAAAAACTATTAGACGATAAAAACAAGCGATAGATTATATAAATGATGTAGACGAAGAAGACAATAAGTATAATATAGACTGAAATAAAAAGCTCAATAAACTATAAAGACGGTAGAGATGATAGAGATAATACAGAAGATAAAGGTGATTAAGATAATAAGGACGAGAAAGACGATTTCAAGAAAGAAAGACTATAAATATTCAAGACGATGGAGATAATGAAGACTAAGAAGGCAATAAAAATTATAAGAGCGATTGAGACAATAAGACGATGCATATAGTCAAGACGGTAAAGACTTATAGTTCCATGAAAATATAAAAAACACGAAAAAAACTAGAAACACGATTAATCAACTAACTGCATGCAGGGTTCCTGGTCATATCAACTTCGCTCTTCACCTCGATTCTTATGAAGACAAAAAAAAAGCGTACAATGAAATTAGGCACTTTATTTTTTCAAGTGAACAGGGCTAAATCCGTTTTATGAAGGATAATAACAAAGGCCGACAGCATCTCAGACCCAGAAACCAGACTGTATATTTCCGAAGGTTTTTGAATCCAAATTTGGCCTCGGAAATGTTCTATTCGCTCTGGTTTTCGAGATATCCTAACCTGAAAGTGCAAAAAACACCGTTTCCCCACTTTTAGCCTTGCGGATTTTTTATTTCACCAAAAATTAAAGGTTGGCTTCTTTAAGTACAAGTCTTCTTCTTTGAAATAGCATTGAGTTTTCTGATATATCTTCTTTTTTTTGGCCGAGTTATCGCATTTTGAAATTTTCATGTTTGTGACTTTTCCTATACCAGAAAACTCATTAGGGGCTTTTGTATATGAAAAGATTTCAAAACTTCAAAATGCGATATCTTAGAGAAAAAAAAAGAAGATATTTGAGCAAACTCAACGCTATTTGAAAGAAGGAGACTTGTACTTAAAGAAGCCAACCTTTAATTTTGGTGAAATAAAAATCCGCAAGGCTACATAACCTCAAAAATGGGCAAAAACAGTGTTTTTGCACTTTTACGTTAGGATATCTCGAAATCCAGAGCTGATAGAGCATTTCCGAGGCCAAATTTGGATTCAGCGCATCAAGAACTTTCGTAAATTTATAGTCTGATTTCCGGATCTGAATGTTGGTTAAATTTTGTCGACTTGTGTAATCTAAGAGCATGTTCAATCAGTTCGCTAATAGTTAGTAAAAACTTGTCTTTGGTTAGAAAAACATCTCAACTTTTAGCCGCTTTTTTCCAATACTTGAGGACCTTTTCCAAAACTAAAAGCTCGAAAGGTAATTGGGAAAAAACCGTTTCCAGTTTGGCAATTTTAAGGGGATAATAGCTACTAAGGCGATAGTGCTCTTAAAGGTGCTAAAAACGATAAATGCAATATAGACGCAGATATAAAATGTATAAAAGATTTGAAATTTCAAAACAGTAGTGCATTTTTAATTTTTCAATTTTCTTTTATGTTTCAGTACAGCAGTTTTAAAATGCTGCAATTACTCTCAATGCATTTTCGCTGTTGCTGTCATTTTTTATGACAAGTTAATTTTCTCGTTCAACACGCGCTTATTCACGCTTGCAAATACATATACATATATAGGTATGTATGTGAGTACATGCCAGTATATGTTTGTGTATTCATTAAAGTATACAAAGCTCTAATTAAATTAATGTATTTCTTGTTGCTGTTATTTATTATATGCCACCATTTATTATTGTTGTTGCCGCTTCTGCTGCAATTTTTATTGTAGTTGTCGTCGGCTTTTTTGTTGTTAATATGAAATGCAAAACTTTCACTTTTATTTTCTATCGCTGACGAATGCAGCAGCAGCAGTAAAAGCAACAATAACAACAAAGTAACAATTTTTAATTGCTGTCACTATATTTACACAATTCAAACTTAGCAAAAGTTGTAAAAAAAAAAAACAATAAATTATATTCGTAAGTAAGCAATCAAGTCCAATAATATAGCCACTTTTGTGGCACTTTAGATAATTTCATGAAATGCTTTAAAATATCTATTAATTAGATATTAGATAGATAGATAGATAGATAGATAGATAGATAGATAGATAGATAGATAGATAGGACGAGAGTTTTCTTCGGTATTAAAACGAATATGATTTAAAATAAACATCAAAAACTGGACAAGCATTTGCTTTCGACCTGAAAAAATATTTTTCATATATTGAAGGATTAAACTGCCATAAAAGCATAGTCCTAACCTATATATATTTTATTAATTTATATTTTTTTAACAAATTGTAAAAATAAATTAAAAATGAGGTTGTTTTAATATTTTTATTTTTTATTTTTCTATTTTTTTTTATTGTTTTAACACATATTTCTTTTTAATTAATTTTATTATTTTTAATTTTTTTATTATTAACTTTTATTAGTAATATTTTTATAAAATTAAATTTTTTTATTTCTTTATATTTCAATCTTTTAATTTTTTTATAGAAATTTTTTCATTTTTTTTTTTTTTTTTTTTTTTATTTTTATTATTTTTTTAATTTATTTTTTTAATTTATTTTTTTATTTATGTTTAATATATTTTTACGTAGATTATTTTTGAATTAGGGTAATTCTTTGTCAAGTGGACCAACTCACTTGAACATCACAGTTTTTCAGATAAAAGACCCAACCAGGCTTAAGATTCTCGTTGAAACAATTACTTTACAATGTCGTGTAACATTTTTTTGTGTTATACGCATTTTAAGAAGAAAAAAATTTTAAAACTAAAAAAAATATTTTTCAAACTTTTTCAAAAATAATGAAAATTGCAACATTACAGTCAATGGAGCAAGGTACCGTGCGACTTTTTTCTTTCCCCAAAATGGAAGAATTGGAGTTAGTTGGCATGTGGTTTCAACAAGACGGTGTCACACGGCACATGATACCATGGGCCTATTAAGAGGCGAGTTTGGTGAGCAATTAATCTCACGTTTTGAAGCAGTCCATCGGCCGCCAAGATCATGCGATTTGACCCCATTAGATTATTTTTTATGGGGCTACGCGAAGTCTCTCGTGTACAGGGACAAGCCAGCCACAATTCCAGCCTTGGAAGACAACATTACAGTTGCCATTGGTGAGATACCGGTCGAAATGCTGGAAAAAGTATGCCAAAATTTAAGTTTACGGATGGATCACCTCAGACGTAGCCGTAAGTAACATTTATATGAAATAATCTTTAAAAAGTAAATGGCAGGAATTGATGTATCGCTCCAAATAAATATTTCATTCACTTTATCAAATTTTCTGTTTTCTTTTTCAATTGTCAAAAAACAAACGCTCAAAACTCACCCTTTAGAAGTAGGGACTTTTTGGTTTGCATAAACTTTGAGAATAACGAGCATTCTACTGTGCAGCCTCATACGCATGACTAATGCGCTGAGTTGCTGAGTTAGTCTTATTGACTTGGGAAAGATTTTACTACTCTTCGAATACTTTTTTTTATTTTGAAAAAATTTAATTGCATTTTAAGATATCACTTTTTCATCACCATTTTCTTGAGCCTTAAAATGTGTTGACGGTCGGTGTAACTAATATTTGTACATACAGCTAATTTGAACAAAACTTTTGTTCAATACAAGCAATGGTCATTTTGACATTGAAAACCAATTTAAACTTGAAAAATATTGCTGCAATTATTGCCAAGAACTATTGTAAGTAGTACAAATACACAAAACGGAAACTCAATAGAGTTAATCAATACCACTAATAAGAAGTTGAAAAATACAAAACAAAATTAAATTCAATTCAATAGCAATAAAAACCAGTTTTTCATCAATTTAATCAATGCAATGCGTTCAATGCTAAACAACAACAACAGCAACAAAAATTAATTAAACGTAAAAATCTAAAACAGAATTTACTAATTGAAAGAGCGCTTACTTAATAAAGCTATTAAATTTATTTTGTGAATCATTTAATTTAACAAAAGCAGCAATTTATAGAAAGAAGTAAATAATTGCAAAAATTAATCAATTTTTTTGTAGGCTTTTCAGGGTTGTAGAGTGCACAAATTTTCGTTGAATTTCAAACAAAAATTCATTGACGGAAATTTGACAGTTGAAATTTTTGCAATCAACGTATTTTAACCAAAGATTGAATTTATAGCTGTAACTGAAGTACCTTTTTAAATGTTTTAAGGACACAATTTATATGTTGCTGCTTTTATGACTTTTGTCGAAGTCGCGGTTAAGGTTGAGTTGCACTTAGCTTAGTGTTGCTGTAGACGTGTGGCCCTTATTGAAGCCTCGAGTTTTCTGCGTGTGCTTATGTTTATATGTTTTTAAGGGCATGCTTATATATATAGTACATATATATATGTCAGTTTGTTTATTTCATGCTGTATGCTATCATTTACTGCAACTATGTTCACATTAGTTACGGTCTGATTACCTAGTAATTATTTTATATTTTTATGCTGTAATTTTTATGCGAGCATAATTTTATTTTTAATATTTTACAAAAGTTCTATCAATCAGAATTGACTTTTTTTCTCTCAGTTAACTCACTGGTTTTTCAGTTGAAAGATCTACATTACACTATCGTACAGTGAGAGATCGTGGCCATATACAGCGAGTCCCATAAATAATGGAAAACCTTCTAATAGCAGATGAGCGACCTCAAGATTCATCTTTGATTTCAAAATCATAGATTACATTATTCAAAAGTGATGTCACGAAGACATATTTGTTCGAAAATATGAAGAAGGCCGATTTTCTCGAAAACGGTGTAATTTTTACTAAACATGATTTTACTTTTTCTGACCCGCCTTGAGGTTGGCCATCTGCTATTAGAAGGCTATCCATTTTTTATGGGACAACCTGTATATAAAAAAAATATAAAGGGCTAGGAATATAAAATTTTTTTAAGACAATCATCAGATAATACTTAGGGAAGGAAAACAACTTCCTATAGAAGTTGCAGCTGCAGCTTTTCACAACTTTTTTTTATGAGTTTTTTTCTATTGCAATATTTGAAGGAAAAAATATTTTTATTGCTTCACATTTTGCAATGCTTTACAATAATTGTATCAATTGTAAAAGTTTATAGTGTCAGATGAGGTGCTTACATTCAGAAGGGAGTTTTCTTTTAGGAAGAGAAGAACGTAAGGGGTATTTGTCACCTTTTCATTCCTTTTGGGATAAAAGATATAAATTCGTATGGTTTTTTAAAAACAAAAGAGTTTAGCCTTTGAAACGGTTTTTCTCCAATAACTTGAAAACTATTAAAGGTATCGCACAGTTTTCAGCATTTTTGAAATCGGCATTGCCAAAATCATGGAAATTGATAGAAGATTTTGAAGAAAAGGTCTCAACCACATCCCACCTTTACACGGGATGTAGGCGTGTCCGAGGACGATTTTTTTTACTTTCCCATAATTTTTTGTTGTTTTAACTTAAAAACATCTATAGCAAATTTCCAGAGTCTAGCGTTTTGTTACTATTTATATGTATATGTATGCCGCTTTTGGTTTTTCTTCAATAACTTGAAAACTATAAAAGATATTGCACAATTTTTAACGTTTTTGAAATAAGCATTGCCAAGTTAACGGAAATTGATACCCATTTTAAAGAACATTTTTCACCCATATCCTACCTTTGTATGAGAGGTAGGCGTGTCCTTTGGCTGATTTTGTTCCCATTCGAATATGTTTGTTGTCCTAACCTAAACAAACATCTGTATTAAATTTTTAAAGTCTATGGCTATTATTACTATTGATTGCCGCCGTTACATACAAACACATCTACTATGCATCGTATGTTTGAATCAATCATATATTTGGCAGATACAACCAAACCATATTTTGCTCGAAACAAATATTTCTTTATTGCAAACATTTACATGTAGATAATTTGCAAATAAGCTGAAGAAAATGTTATTTGTCGCAAGCAGGAGTTTATTAAAATTACATAAGAAAAAAAATCGGTATAAGAAAAATCGATAGTTTCCAATATCGTTTTTGAAAAAACTTTAAAAATTTATTTTACGCTGTTCGCTGAAATAAAGAAAAAAAAAACATTTTTTTGATTTTAAAATTGCGACACAATAGACAAATCAAATTTCAAATTGCATGAAAAACTTGGTTATTTGGAGTGAAAACAAACAGCTAAATAGACGTTAAACGACAATTTAATTTTTTTTTAGCTGGAGTAGCAACAATTTTTTAAATTATAAAATGAATAAAAAAAATAAATCGTTCACACAATTTTATTTAATTTTTTTTTTTTTTTTTTTTATAAGCATAGCAATGAATAATAAAATTCAAGAAGAAAATCACGACGACGAGGCTAGACGTGAGTTAGACATACAATGAATGAACACTGTATACAAGCACGCATACACCGACACAATTGCACAAATACAGCTATAGCACAATAAGACTATGTATGCATTAAAAAATTGTCTTTAAGAAATTTGCCGCATGAAATGAAAAAAATCTACAAAATTCAAGTTTTGATAATCAAAAGCAAAAAAAAAAAATGAAATAAAAAAAAAACTTCAAACATTAAACAAAGATTTCATTTGATAGATACGCGATATGCGTTGCAGGCAACAGCAAAACTACAACAACAAAACTCAAGCGCGCGTTTGATTCGTTTCTTTTTTTTTTATTCTGCTGATTGTATGAATTCAACAAAGTTTCGTTAAGTTTCGCGACAGCTCTAAGCTCCAGTTTGTATTTTGTTTTATTTAATTTTAATATGATTTCGGCACACGGGTATCTTTTAGCTGCACAGCCACAGTATGTGTAGTGTTTTTTTTTTTTGCGTATGTGTGCGCTTTTTTTCATATACCAGCCAGCGCTTGCCTAACAAACGTATTAAAGCAGTTTAGTTTTCTACTTTATTTCTAACATTTGCTTTTGCTACAGCCGCTTTGAAATATTTTTCTTTGAGTTTTGCTGAGTTTGAAGTCTTGATTATTTTTTGCTTTTTTCTTTATTTTTTGTTTTTTTTTTTTTATTTGTATTTTTGCTATAATTCCACAAATAGTT
The DNA here is from genome assembly GCA_949775025.1 of Tricholauxania praeusta. Classification (NCBI taxonomy): domain Eukaryota; kingdom Metazoa; phylum Arthropoda; class Insecta; order Diptera; family Lauxaniidae; genus Tricholauxania; species Tricholauxania praeusta. The sequence goes on along the minus strand of OX459030.1, from coordinate 125,932,660 downwards.
CGTGAATTAAGCAGCACCTTCAACTTGATGTCTGCAAAATATTAGGCAGCAGATATAATGCATGTGCGATGTAGTTTATATGCGTATCGCATTTCGATGTGATTTCTTTTGATTGCTTGTTAAATGATGGGAGATTTTTGTTTTGAAAGACCAAATATTTATTATTGCACTTAAACTTGATATATTTTGTAGGTAGCTTGCAATGTTGTCAGAGATTATGAAGTAAAGTTTTAATATATTATTTATTAAAAAAAGTTATTTTAAAAAAACCGAATTCTCGTTCATATTTTTTGCACAAGTCGTAGTTTGCGCAGTTTTTGAAACTTAACGAAGCTTAAGAATTTTTTACAAAACTTAACGAAACTTCGCAAAATATGTTGTACGGTTTCCAAGAAGCTTAAGGGCTGTTTAAGCAAATTTATTATTTATTCTCACTTAAAGAACTGAATGTAAGCTTTATGTTAAAAAGATGTGTACTTCCATAGCAGAAAATTAAGCCAAGTAATTTAAAAACTACGATATGATTGATCCGCTTAAACTTACGCTGCAAGAGCTTTAAGTTTTCACTAAACTTATTCCTTTCAATTTTTCTTGATTAACTTGAAAATTTAGTAGTAACAATGGCTATATTATAATACGATATTTTTAAGAGGCGTGGCAGCTTCCACCACACCTCAAAAGTGTTATATTTTGATGATGGCAGCCAAACTTCGTACAAGCACTTCAAAAAATTCAAGCAAGTAATAAAGCAAACGTCGATAAAGGAAGTGGCGCCTGGAAAAGTGATTAGATTTTTCCAAGGAGTGGCACCTCCGATACAAACAATAAAACTCAAAACACTATAATGAAAAAGTTATTGGAAGAAATGCAACTAAATATCTCACAAATACTGATATACATAATTTTCACTGAACAAATTAGAGCCAATTTTTATAAGAAGGCGTGGCACTGTCTATACCATACAAATCTTCAAAATATAATTCTGAGAGTGTTGTTTAAGTAAATGTTAGTTGTGATTTGTTCGCCAAGTTGCTATCTATACATACATAAAACGACTGAGTAGTTAACTTTCTCACTCGCTGTTTATACGAGTACTCGCTGCGATTTTTTACAAATTTTTATTACAAATTATTTTTTTTTTTCGCCGGATATTTTGAGCAATTGTTTCTCCGCGAAAAAGCTCTTGTTCTTTTCATTTCAAAATCGCAACTATAATTTTACTCGCTTTTGCGATTTTGCGAAAGATAGCTAACAGTGGATGGCGATTAAAACGCAGCTGTTGTAAAATTTAAATGAAAAATATGAAATATGAAAACCTTTGGTGCACCTAGCAAGCACTGGACAAAAAGTTAGCTAAGTTGGAGTAATGAACGTTTCATACAAAAATCTATAAAAAATCTAAAATGCTACATTGAAATAGCTATTAAAATATATTTACATATGTATATATTAATTAAAAAAAAAAAAAAGAGAATAACACGATTTTCAGCTTTTCAAAATGATAGAAACACGTACTATCAGGTTGGTGTGAAAACGCTATTTTTGCGAAGATGGCCGACTTTGAAGTCTAATATTTCCGGTCTCGCTGGACCATTTTTGCCATGTGGGTGCTTGTTCTAAAGGTTATAAGCAGACACATAAAAGTAGCTATTAAGATTATTTTAGATAAAACGTTGAATACTTATTGGCACTTGCAAAATTGTCATATTTTACTAAAATTACTTATTTGGGTCGCAAAAAAGTTTAAAAATTTGTTTATGCTTAGTAAAAGTAAAAAATGTGACCCAAAACGTGATATTTTCGATTTTTGAACTTTAAGGGTTAAAATTTTGAACAACAGAAAACGGATATTTGCAATCGAAAATATGTGTCGCTTTTTGAAAACCACTTTCACATTGGGGCTGAAATTCAGTTGTGGTCCTTTGACAAATCAAAATTTGATCAAATTCGGAGTTCACTTTAATAGCAAATCTTCGAAAACTAATTAACTTACATGGTTTGTACTAATTTGTACCACAAAAAAAAATAAATAACTACTGCGTCGCATTATATTCATTGTTGCAATGAATGTTGCTAAAGCAACACTCTTATACATTTAGCGCATTGCTTGTGTCGGTAAATCTTTATATGCAAATGTTGCTAACGATTTTGCAGTGAAATTATTGTCAAAATTTGTTTTACTATTTAAGACTATTGAAAGGATGCTTTTTGAATATAAAACTAAAAACTTCATCTTGCTGGTCAATTAATTTTGTTGTAGAATCAACAGTTTTTTTTTTCAATACTGCGACTGACGTTGAAAAATCATATTTTTAGTTTTACACTTGCTAAGCACACCGTCTTACTTATCCTCTAAAAAAATATAATTTTGAGAAATTTCTAAAATTTATCAATTTCAGTGACTGAACTTTGATCAGGTCATTGATCGAACACTAATCAAAGCAAATAATTGAAAGTTATTTTAATTTAAAGCATAGTCGTTAGCAAAGACCGATATGCTCGTAAATTAACAAATCGCTTTTACAAGAATATCGGTCTTTGCTAATGACTGTAAGTTCAATTTTTAATAAAAATCAGTCGATATAAAAATAAATAAAAACTCTAAGCAAAGTATTTGTATGTGAAATATAACACGTTATACATTAAATGAAAGGTAGCAATTCAGAACAATTTTCAAAAAAATTTGTTATTGTGTCCATTTTGTAAAATATCTGCATCAAAGGGTGTGTCTAACCTCAAACTCTTAGTAAAACCTTTAAATTTTCAGCAACTTATTTTTTATTTTTCCATTTCAATTGCAAATAATTTTGATGAATAAAAACCAAAATCAAAAATACATATCAATATATACATAGACAGACATTCAGCATGGCTATGCATGGCGCCTAAATATTTCGACTTCACCTTTGATGAATATTTTTTTCTTTTTTTTTTTAATTTTAATCATCATGCACGTATAGCATGTCATTCGTTAAGTTTGTGTTTTATTTCCAACAATTTAAACATTTTTGTCGTGTGCTGTTTGTTAAAATGTTTTTGTTATTTTTGTTACCTTTGTTGGTGTTTTATCGTCATCATTAACGAATATATTTGTTTTCTTTATTCATTTAAAATTCAAAATCAAGCATTCTTCTTTTTCTTCAAAATACATTAAACAAAATTAAAGTTTCGTTAAGTTGACATTTTGGAGCTCATTAAGTGAATTTCTTATTTTTTTGTTGAATTTACGTTTCAAGAAATATATAGGGTGAAAACTACATAATGATTCCCTATTCATCACTTCTTCAAGTATTTATTTTACGAGCAACAATTTTAACAATGCCAGGAGTTTCTAAGCCCAAAAGCTTGCAGCCCTCAATTAGTTATCTTAAATTGTGATTCATTAATTTTTTAAGTCATTATTCAAATATACAAATTTGCATTATAAAAAACTTTAACAATAAAATATATTTTATAGTTACGAAGTTAAAATGAAGTAGGAAAAAATTAATAAAAATAAATTAGTGTTTTTGCATAAATATAAAGAAGTTAATATGCATTAATTGGTTTGTTTCATTGAGTTTTGATTTATAAAAAATTTATTTCCACCTGTTTTATTTAATATTTATGAATAAATTTATATAGAGCTCATTTTCAAAATAACTAACATAAAATTATATAAATGAAAAATTACAAAAACTTTAAAATAGTTATGTATAATAAAAACCAAAAATAAAAAAATAATAAAAAAAAATCTGAGACTGACTTAGAGGTCGCAAGGCCAATATTTGTCTCCATACTAACAAATACATAAAACTTAGAGCAATTTCATCTTATTAGTATTAATATATTTTAATATTAATATTCTGCCTCATTTTATGGTTCTTCAGACTTCTTCACAAAATTTAACTCAAAACTCGATGACATTAAGTTTTTTTTTTAATGTCAACACTTAAGCTATCTTGAAGCATTAAATCATTTTAACTTAATTAAACAAAGCAAAATTTTTAATCCAAAACTCTTTTTTTCGAGGCTCTATCTTCAAAAGCAGCGTCTTAAATCAACGTAGCCTGCCACTGTTGTTGTTTTTCTAATCAATACCTGTTTCCTAAATCCAACATGCCAGTCACACGGCACGCTCGCTTATATGCGCTGACACAAACCCAAACAAATCATTAATAACATCGTGCGAGCGAGCGGACGAGCTTCCCCTACACAACACAAGGGAGGGAATGGCGAAAATATAAAACAAAAAAAATCACATTTACTCGGCTTGCACGATTCTCTTTTACTCATAACGTGCTCGAAACGAAGATGTAGGTTTTAGTCAGTAGGTTTTGTTTAGCTGTGCGCTCCCTCCTCCCCTTCTTTGCTCAAAAAATAAGCGCCGCAGTTACACAAAACGACCCCCAAAATGTAGAGAAAAAAAAAAACATAGTAAAACAACAAAGTTGTTATTTAACTCACAGCTGCTATAGGGGCCAAACAACGAACGTTTCTTATTTGTAGCTTTCGTTAAGTTTTTTGCTTATCGCGCTATTTATCGGTTTTTCGATTCTCATCATCCGGTTACTCTTTGAACCCGGTTAATATAGAATTAAGCAACATTTTCGTGTCTCGCTATTTTTGCTACTCTTTCTATGTTTATGCCATAGATTCGTTCTTCTCATGATTTTATATTCACTTAATCGGCACTAAAATATCAACGACAAATACTCAACGAAAGTATCGGTGTAGCGCAGAATACGTCATTCGGTGGCGAAAGCCATATTTCTTTTTTGTCGTAAACTGTTCAATTTGTTTTCGATATTGGTTTATTCAATGATTTTTAGTGCTTGCTTGTTATTGCTGCTACTGCTGTAGTTGTTGTTGCTGTTGTTATTATGGCAATTCGTCAATTTATTTGTTAGATTTTTTATGAATTGCTGTCATGTAGTTGTAAACATAAATTTTTCATGTAAATTGTTGTTGATAATAAATTAATTGGGTTTATTAGAATGATGCTTGTTAGCGATCATATTGATTCGTTAAGCTGTAATTTGAAATGTTTGTTAAATGCATATATTTTGGATGCAGGAGTATAGTTTTATTATTAAAATGTATATGTACATGTAATTAGCATAAATATAGGCAAAATATTCTATTTCTTTATTTTTTGACTTTCGTTAAGTTTGACTAAGTTTCATTAAGCTGTATAAACCAACTTTTCATGCAAAGAAGACGTTTGAGCATGAAAGAAATTGATGAGCAATTAAAAACTTAACTTTTGTCAAGTCTCGTTAAGTTTCGTTAGGTTGAAATTTTTTCATTTTAATGAAAAATAGACACCAGAACGTATAAAAATTGTTTAGAAACTAAAAAAAATCAGTTTATTTAAGTTTCGTCAAAGAAACTTATGCTTCGTCAAGTTGAAAGTTTTACAGTTTTGTGCCAAGGTCACAAGAACTTATAACAACAGATGTGTAGGTTTTGTCTAAAGTGGTAGGTTTTACCTAATATCGTTAAAATTCGACATATTGTAAATTTCACATTTCAATGTAAAATAGATGCAAGGCCGTATGAAATCGATGACATTTTTTTTTTAAGATTCGTCAAATTGCAAATTTAAGGTTTTCATAAAAAAGAAGGTACAAAAACCTATGAAAACTGTTTACAAGCATAAAATATTCAGTTTCGTTAAGTTTTTTTAAGTTGCAAATTTTAAAGTCTCATGCGAAAAACATAGTTAAATAATTAAGAATTACAAAAAATTATGTTTCATTAAGTATTGTGAACTTTTATTAAGTATCGTTAAGTTTCGTTAATTTGAAAATTTAACATTTTAATGCAAAATATACACAAAAAGAAAAAAATATGAGAAACATTAATAATTGTGTTATCGTAAATAGGTTATAAGTTTTAGATTTTATGAAAAAAAACGGACAAAATCGTATGAAATAGTTTCGTTAAGCATCATCAATATTCAACAAATTCCAAATTTCTATTTCAGTTTTATGCGTCAAATATCGTATCAACCATCTTTTAGTTTCGTCAAGTAGATTTTCCTACTTTAATGCTAATTATAAACTAAAATCGCATTCAAATTGATTAAAAATATCAAAAATTGTGTTTTCATAATTTTTGTCAAGATTTCTTGAGTTACAAATTTATTATTATTATGAAAAATAGACACAAAAAAGTTTGAAAGCTGACAATTTCCCCTTAAAAATTAAATTTCCATAATTTATGTCAAGTATTATTTAGCTTCGTCAAGTTGCAAGACACAAAAACGTTTAGGTATTGATAAGAACCAAGATAAATAATAACTTCTAAAGTTGCGTTAAGTTGCAAGACACAAAAACGTTTAGATATTTATAAGAACCTAGAGAAATAATAACTTCTAAAGTTTCGTCAAGTTGCAAATTTTTCATTTTAATGCAAAATATACAAAAAAATGTATAAGAATTCATAAGTTGCATTAAGCTTCGTCAAATATCATTGGGCTGCATTAAGTTGTAAGTTCAGCAAAACATAAGAAAAATGCAAAAATTTCAATTCATTGGAAAAATGTATACAATTTTTTCTATTTTCTTTTTTTTTAACTCACCCTGCATTTTCGGCTGCAGCAATTGACATGTGGGGCTCATCTGTTAGCTGCAGCGTAGATGTGCCCTGCTGTTGCTGTTGCTGGTACTTCTGCTGCTGTATTAATTTTTGTTTTTGAAAACACTGTTGTTGCTGCTGTTGTTGATAATGCCTTATTGTTATTGCCGATATACGCTCCGTGGTCGTTGTTGTATTAACTGCAATAATATTGAGAAAAAAGCAAAACATTGTGAAACTTTTAATTAAATGCAAGAGTGCACAAAAAAACTTGACGAAAGTAATAATAAAAATAAATAAAATGCGCTAAAAAGGCACCATGAAATTATTGCTGCAGCAATTTCAAATTTATGCAGCAGCAACAACAACAACAGAACAATAAGCTGTTGTTGCTGTTGCTATTGCCGAGCAGCTACTCAAGTATTGCCGCCCACTTGGTTGCTTAAGTTTTGCACAACGTCTTCGCAACACTTGCACTTGAGAGCGCGCGAAAACTTTGAGCATAAGAAAAACGCCAAGGATATGACGATTTTTTTTTGTTTTTGCGCACTTGAATTTCTTTTTTGCTGCTGTTTTCTTTTTTTATTTTTCACTAAAAACTTTGTGATTTGCAATTTTTGCTACTTAACTTGCTACTTTTGAAGTTTTCACTTGTTGTGCCAAGTTTGTGAGCAAAAAACTTAAAACTTAAAAACTGCAGTTTTTGTGGTGGTGTGAAAGAACGAATTGTGTTACGTGTGGCATTTGCTGAATTATATTTGTAAAAGAAAAGTTTAATATAACTATGTTTTTTCCCCCATAATAGAACAGTATTATATTTCGGAGTGCGAATTTGAATATTATTGAAACACTCGATTTTTGCTACACATTTCGAAAAATTCGTGTTTTTAAGTATTTCAAAGTAGTTTTAAATGAATAACTAGTAAAATCGCTACGATAAAGAACATTGAAATAGATAAATAAGACTCGTTCAATTTATAATCATTTTGTGAAACATACAGCTGTATGTACAAACACTTTGATTGAAGTTTTTAGCTGTGAAAATAAGATAAGGAAACCTAGAGTTCATAAAACGTTCAAATTCAATTCGAAATCTAAAAAAAAATAAAAATTGCCTAACATTGTTACTAAAAAATGTTGCTAAGTAATGTTGCTTATGAATGTTGCTTAGCAATATTTCCAAGAAATGTTGCAAAGCAATGTTGCTAAATAATGTTGTTTAACAATGCTGCTAATCCTTATTGTTTATCATTATATTGGAAGTGATTGTTACTAAGCACTAATACTAAAAAACATTGTTGAATAACAATGTTGCTCAAAATTGTTGACATTCAGTGTCGCAACATTTTCCAACCTTACATGAATTTACAAAGTCCCTATCGGAACGCTTGTTAGCACTATAGTTTTTGTAACTTTCACCAAATATTTTTTAGAGTTTTAGAGTTTTTTAGTAGTGATACAAACTAGAATGGAATAGACTTATGAATAACGAACATTGTAAGCCTGTCCCATCCGAGAACGCCTATTTTAAATTCTAATTGTTTTATTTATTTTCTTTTAGTGATATGTTTTTATTAATGCTTTTTTATTACAAATTATTTATCTCTTTTGATTTTCAATTGGTTTTTTTTTTAAATTTTTATCTTTTGGTTTTTTTTAATTTTGTTGTTTTATTTTTTTTATATTTTTTTAACTTTTTGGTATTTAAATTTTTGGTTTTATTTTATTTTCTTTGAATTTTCACTTAATTTTTTTAATTTATTTTCTTTCGTTTTTTTAATTATTTTTTTATGTTTTTATTTCTAACTGTTTGATTTTAAATATTTTCTTTGTTTTTATTTCATTTTTCTTTTAATTTTCTCTTGATTTTTATTTGTGAATTTGTATAATTTGTTTCCTTACAATTTTTTTTGTTTTGTTTATTAAATATTTTATTTTATTTGTTTTAATTTATGTTTTTTTACTTAGTTGTTTTTTTTTTTCAGCAATTAAAATGCATTTTATTTGCCATAGTTTATATGCACGTTTGTCAATCAAATACATTCACACAAACGTTAAGCTATCACGCTAAAGAATCGCATAAGAATCTTTTCAGATTCCGCATGAATAATTCGTCAATACACGATATAAAATTGAGATATAGCGACAAGAAGCAAAGCATAAAAGATCTTCTACCTTTGAGAATCTTTTTAATTTTTTTTTTTTTTCAACTTTAATGCATATCGAAAAACAACAACGAGAATAATGCGCATTGCTGCGAAGATAAGCAACAGCAGCAGCAAAAATTTATAATACAGTAACAACAACACACAGCAAAAATGTCAGGAAATTTAAATAACATGAAAAAGACACGATAACAATATTGCAATTAAGGTAAACTCCCACAATTTCGTTACAAGATTCACTTCCTCAAAATTAATATGAAACTAAATTGAAACAAATTCTTTAGAAATCATTTCTCAATACGAAAAATTATATATCATTTACATTATTGTGTTTCTAGTGATTCAAAATTGTTGCTCAAACTTTATTCATATCGATATGATATCAATACAATTAAGAAACAATGATGTGGATTGAGTAGAGAGAAAATTCTTCAAAAAAGTTTAAAGTGCGAATATCCGGGAGGACACTTTAAATTGATTATTTGGCTAAATTAAAGGAATAGCACAAAATACACAACGGAACATGACCACTTTGCCTTATTGGCAAAAACTTGAAAAAAAAAATAAACAAAAAAACGCAGCAACATTGTTTACACAAAAATTTACACGCACACAATGCAACACAAACGGCTTAATGTACTTTACAACAACGACAACAACAACAAATATCATTAATAATGACAACATTATAAAATGTAGATACTTGTATTATTATGTATTCTTCATCTTTTTTTTTAAATTATTTTCTTTTTTTTTCGAAACAGCACGACGATTCATACGAACAGCAATTTGTTGATGTGAAAAATGTTGCTAAAGAAAAAAAAAATGTCATTTTCATGACATTCATGCATCGTTTGCTTTAGATTGTCGAATATTCTTTTGAAAAGTTCATTCATTTCGACTGTGAAAACTCATGGCAACACCCCGTGAATTTGAGAAGAAAAACCGTCAAGGGGAATGTCAAATTGAATAGATTTTCTGTGACAACATGCAATTCCTGTGAAACAACATTATTTAATGTTTATTTTTTTCTTATTTTATTGTTGATAAATTAAGTGCAATAAATTTTCTTAATGCATTGGGGAAATAAAACTTCAAGAAATTTCAGGAAAAAATGCAAACTGCGTTTGTACTACTGCTCCCATTTTTATATTACTATTTTTTCACTGAGATTGCTTTTATATATTAAATTATTTTCTGCTACTATTTTTTGCTACGGTTTTAAATTAATATTTTCTACAACGATATTTTCGCATATTTATTTGAACGCAGCTTACTGCATAAAATTGCCTAAGTAGTGTGCCACTACTTATTTACTACTTTTTTTTCAACAATTAACTACGCTTGTAAAAACTCAACATTTTTCGCCTGTTCATGCGTACAAAATGCGTACCAAACATAATTTACAGCACAATAACCAACCAGAAATAATAAAAATAAAACCTTTAAAATTTCAAGCATGTTAGCTTGAAAAATTTGCCTTTTTAACTTCGCCAAAGAAAACCCGCACATTTAAGCTAACGAAAATGGTCAGTTGAGTGCGTGTTGCTGCAATGCATATAAATTACGCAAGCCACACCTACGCATAGTACGTAAGACTAAAGTGTAGTGAAGTTGTGAGTAAAGTCACAGTTTTCATTTTATTACAAGTTTTACCGAAAAGTTACTGGTTAGCGTTGCATTATAGTTGGATGGACTTTGATGAGAGTGTCAGTCACCAAAGGGGTTGGGTAGTGCATGTTTTTCTACAGCACCACATGCCAAAGGTAAAAATAAAGTTTAGTTGATGTAACTGCAAAAGTGTAGAAAATTTTAAGAAGACATCAAATGAGAAAACTAACGTGCTTTGAATACATAATTTTAATTTTTAACGACATAACATGTAACTTGGTGGGTAAGCAGAGTGTGTCTTTCTTTTTATTCTTTTTACAGTTGCCACACATTTTATGTGATAATTGAGAGTCAAAGAAAAGGGAGTTTTAAAAAAACATTGTTGTAAAAGATAATAACATGCATAGCTTGTTTGTTCGTTGCGACTATAAACTTTTTTAATTAGAAACTATTTTTTTGAATATTTACAGATTCTAATGTTTACTTGAGCATTTTTCAGAAAGCGCAGCAGTTTGCGCATTTGGACTTTTTTTTAATAACAAGAAGATAATAAATTACTGCTGGTCGTCTACTGTAACACGAAAAAGTCAGTTATATGTGCCAAACAATTTTAAAAATAAGTGTGATTAACTAAAGCCGTTTCAATGCCGCAATCAGCAAAACATTTTTAATACTAAGAAATAACTGTTTTATTTACTGTTCACAATAATTCACAAATCTTGTCAAAACTGTTCAAATGCTTTAATTTCACTTTGAATTCATTTTCATAGATGCTACTCTTAACCTTATTAAAAAAATAACTACTTTATTTACTGCTCACAATAATTCACAAGTCTTATGAAAATTGTTCACATGCCTTAATTTATCTTTGAATTAATTTTCATAGATGCTACACTTAAACTTTTTTAAAAAAATAACTAATTTATTAACTGTTCACAGTAATTAACAAGTCTTGTCAAAACTTTTCATATGCTTACCATAAATTTGACTTTTAATTAATTTTCATAGATGCTACTCCTTATTAAAAATTACTACTTTATTTACTGTTCACAATAATTCACAAGTCTTGTCAAAACTGTTCACATACTTACTTTAATTTCACTTTGAATTAATTTTCATAGATGCCACTCTAAACCTGAAACTTAAGGTATTTAAAGCGCTTATAACAGGTGATTTTTTTGCAATTTGTTTTTTCAGCGTAAGTTTTTTGACACTTTACGGTGGATTCGTAACATGTCTCAACGCCAAGAATGCTCAGTAAGGTTTTCCATTTCACTAACAAAGGAACAGCGCTTTCAAATCATTGAATTTTAGTATCAAAATTCCTGCTCTGTGAGAAATGTGTCTTTATCGAAAAATCTTCTTCAGCGACGAATCTCATTTTTGGCTCAATGAGTACGTCAACAAACAGAATTGCCGAATTTGGTCTGAAGAACAGCCAGAGCCAGTTCAACAGTTATCAATGTAACCTGAAAAATGCACTATTTGGTGCGGTTTGTGGGCTGCGGCATCATTGGACCGTACTTTTACTGAAAATCGCAACGTTACAGTCAAGGTAACATGCGATGGTTACCGACTTTTTTTGCCCAAAATGAAAGAATTGGACTTGGTTGACATGTGGTTTCAACAAGACAGTGACACATGCCACACGGCACGCGATACTATGGATCTATTGAGAGGCGAGTTCGCGATTTCGGAATCTCTCATTTTGGAGCAGTTTATTGGCTGCCAAGATCATGCGATTTGATCGCACTAGACTATTTTTTGTGAGGCTATGTGAAGTCTTTCGTGTTCAGAGACAAGTCAGTCACAATTGCAGCCTTGAAAGGCAACATTACAGCTGCCATTAGTGAGATACTGGAAAATGTTGAAATGCTGGAAAAAGTATGCCAAAATTGGAGCTTACGGATGGACCACCGCAGGCGTAGCCGCGGGCAACAGTTACATGAAATAATCTTTAAAAAGCAAATAGCAGGTATTGATCTATCGCTCCAAATAAATATTTTATTCACTTTTGCAAATTTTTTGTCCTTTTTTCAATTTTCAAAAACCAAATGCTAAAAAAATCACACTCATTAACAAGAAATCATTAATTTTTCCACAATATTTTTAAAGACTATTGTGATTAATCAATTAGTTCTTATTTTGCTTAATTGATTGTTGTGTGTTGCAATCAATAAAAGAGTTTTTAATGTTCGAAAACAACTACTTTATTTATTGTTCATAGTAATTCACAAGCTTAACCAAAAGTGTTTACGCACATCAATTCAGCTAAACTTGAGCTTATTTTCAAAGTTGCTACACTTAAGCATTGATGTTGCTGCCATAAGTTAAAAATGTATACTGATTACTAAAAAATTCTAGCAAAGCCTGGCAACGCTGATCTTATTTTCCATTTTAGTTTTTCTGTCATTATCTTAGTACTCTAACTATTTAATTTTTGGAAGTTTCCTAGAAGTTTAGTTACAACATGTTCACTCCGTAACAAAAAAAAAACACTAGCAGTTTTGAAGTGTTGCAAAAACTTGCACTGTTAAGAAAATATTTGTATGGTAATATTGCAAACATTTGTAGACAAATGTTCTTTGACACAACAGAACAGGGAACAAAACGTAAGCTAGTTTACGCAAAACTTGCATATACCAGAAAAATTATAGTATGCCATGTTTCAAATGTTTTCAATTAAAAAACAAAAAACACAATAACGCACTGAACATAAAGTGGGCGTTCTTTAACAATTAAGGCGTGGCAGACCTAAATATCGCCGAAATTAGGTTAAACCACATTAAGTGTTTTTAGCAAAGTATTTTTATTATAATCTCTTTTAATTTTCAATGTCACTGTCACTACCATTAGATTTTTGAATGATAATGAAATTTGACTATCAGCAACAACATTTAATCATTAGTTTTCTAAACTTTCAATAATCAAGTAAAATTATTACCTGGCAATTTTCTATCAATGTCAAATTGTATGTTTGTCAAAAATTTAAATTCTCGTATTTATCGTTAAAGAATAAACTTTTGCTTGCAATTTTAGATATTAACTGTTGCTGCATACTTATTTTCCTTTTTTTACAAGTTTTCAGCAAGTGCTGCAGCAAAGTTTTCAATGCTAATATTTTTGTTGCTGTTGTTGTAGTTACTGCTAAAATTATGGTGGTGGTGCTGCTGCTGCACATAATGATGATTATAATGTTGCATTTCAACGAGAGAAAAAAACAACAACTAAAAAAATGTGCAACAAGCTGCATGAGTACCGGCAACAGCACCACACCAACAGAGCCACCTTCAACAAAATGTGGCAAGACAAGTTTTTTGACTGAAGCCAATCTTCTAACACAACAACAACAACAACGATAATTCAGAAGAGTATAGCAAGTTTTAATAACGCTCTTGGCCAAAACCAACGCCAGTGTTGCTGTGATAGTTTTCAAGAATTTAACCCTCAGAGTATTGGAAAAATGCATAATAAATAAAAAATTTTTGAGCATGCAAATTTTGAGCATGCTTTTCGTATAAAAAGTCGCCAGTAAATTTTATTTCCTTTTTACAAAATCATTTTTATGAAATCCTTTTTCAAATTTCTTGTCACATTTTCTTTGGAAAGCACGTGCTCTTACCAACATTTTACCTAAGAAGTTGAGCTTAAAACATCACAACAATATTGCTGTCTGCATAGTATTTCATACTGCACATGATAGCCTCATGATGTTACAACCTGGGTCATATAGTCCCACTTGTAAGCTTAAGTGTTAATTTCAAAATGCCATAAGAAAAGCAGAACATGTTTTGCGCTTTCGTTCTTTTACTTTTTTTTTTTTGTTGATGTTGCACCGTGAAGTTGCTTTGGTTGCTTATTGCTGTATTCCAAACGGTGTATTTTAGCCATTATGTTAACGGTTAATATTGCAGATATTTTCTTAGTTTTTTTTCTGAGTTTTCTCTTCGGTTTCTTTGCGTCTGTTAGAACTTTTTCGGGCTAAAAATAAAAGAAGAGGAGTAACACAAACAGCATAGATAGCAGCAGAAAACGGCAACATCAAATGTTAACAGTAATGTGTTTATTGTCAGCTTTAAAAGAAAAAACCGGCTTTAAATTTATTTTCAGCTTTTATTGGAATTTTATCTGTTGATGCTGCTAAGCAGATTTAGAGTTTTTTTTATTTTTGTTATTCTTTAGTGTAAAAATAGCATAATAAAATTTTTGTTTTTTATGTTGCTGACATAACGAGTAAAAAGTTATGACGTACAGACAGTTGCTCATCAGTGTTCATAAAAATTATGTTGGCATTATGTCAGAATAAATGCATGCAGCTCGAGCGTACTGTAAGAGTTAATTTAATTTACTTTTTTCTAGCGATCATTTATAATAGCCACTTTTAATTTAAATTCACTGTTAGACAAACTTTTAACGTTATCATACTTAAAATGCAACGGTGTTGAGATAAAAAACGTGACATTTAGTTAAAACGTCGTTTAACTTTATACAAAGTATAATTTTAACGGAAGATTTACTTGAAGAAATTATACCAGAATCATATGGTTATTCAATCTAAAAGCTTAAGAGCAGAGGCGTTAATTGTGTAGGACTGGGGGGTGCATTAACCCTCTCCAAGGATCTGATATTATTTTTAATTAGATCGATTCTATTCAAAATATCATCGATTCAAAATGTTATTTAAGCTCTTGCCGTCCCCCCTTCCCCCCAAGCTTTTGGTGAAATGACACCACTGCTTAAGAGCTCAACGTTAGACTTTGAAACTATGATCAAAATAGATTTAAACATTAGAGGCTGAGTGAGTTAAATTAATTGTCACGGAAATGCTTCTTACAATCATTACTTTACTGTCAATAAGAGTGCCAATATAACTTACATGCATATAATGCAGGCAGATTTTTGAGTTAGCTTGCTTCTGCTTTCAATCATATTTTTTATTACGAGAAACACTTACGAATTTTCATGAAAATTGTTGAACATAAGTTAGAAAAAAAAATCGCATGCATCACATTTTTTGTCGAATATTTTAAAGTTAAAAAAAATTTTTAGCTTACTTTTTTTGTTGCGGCCATTAATAAAATTAGACTTTTAGTTTAGAGTACTTTAATTTAATTTAAATGAACAAGACATATTAGACGTATATTACATCGGTGCTGAGATATCAAAGTTGTCAGACAGTTGGCATTCTTCGTAGACATGTCGTATGATTAACATTGATTTTTAAGCAAAAAACTTCAATGAGCAGTAGTGATGACTAAGTGAAAATGAAATTTAAATTACAACTTCATTTATGTGAACTATCAAAATATTCAATTACAAATTTTTTTTTCAGAATTTTTTTATTAGTATGACAATGAAGCTACAATAGGAAGTGCCAGTAAATGGTTACAGCTTTGAAGCATAAGAAGTAGCATAGGACTGCTCTTTTTTTTTTTTTTTTTTTTGAGGTCTGGTCATAGAATTTTAGAGAGACATATATTTTTATTAATATACAAAAAAACCTACTTTCTGCAATGCAAAATCTAAAAATCCCAAAAATGTTCAATAAATAGGATATGAAATTATGGGCGACTTCTTCAAGTAAAAATCTATAAAATTTACAGAGGAAATTTCTACTAAAAATGAAAGTTGCTTTCAATAATTTTTTTTTTTTGCGAATGGGTCTTCAACTTAGGTGCTATTGAAAAGGAATCAGCCAAAGTGGGTTTGACGGTAAACGAGGGCAAGACGAAATACATGATGTCTACTAACAACAACAAGAGAGCACGGGATCTAGACTCTCATGTTACAGCGGGCAACTGTAAATTAGAAGTTGTCAAGGAATTCACCTACCTTGGCACTGCCGTAACCAGCAACAATGATGTCAGTCTGGAGATTAAGCGGAGAATAACAATTGCTAATAGGTGCTACTACGGTCTCAGTAAGCAATTACGTTGCAGAGCTCTCTCTCGATCGACAAAGCTAACACTCTACAAGACGCTCATTCTACCTGTGCTTCTTTATGGCGCTGAGGCATGGGTGGTTTCGACAACAGACGCAGCCGCTCTTGGGGTGTTCGAGAGGAAAGTTCTCCGCAAAATCTTCGGTCCTGTTCGAGTTGGCGATGACTATCGCATTCGAATGAACCACGAGCTGTATGAGCTCTACGCCGACATTGACATAGTTAAGCGTATAACAATACAGCGACTACGCTGGCTGGGTCATGTCCATCGTATGGTTAAAGAAGCTCCAGCGAAAAAGGTATTCGAAGGGAAGGTCCCCGGTCAACGACGAAGAGGGAGACCATGCCTCCGGTGGATAGACCAAGCTGAGGAAGCCCTAACCGCGCTTGGCATTAACGATTGGAGAAGGCGCGCGCAAAACAGAGGCGCCTGGCGAGAGCTAATGAGGTCGGCCGTAACCTGACAACGGGTTGTTATGGCCATCTAAGTAAGTAAGTAAGTCTTCAACTTAGGTTAAATTACTTCTTCGTTTATGAACAGGGTTGCTAAGTGACCGGAATCGACCCAGCCGTGAGAATTAAAAAAAAATTGGAAGATTTTTGTATATACTTAAAATTTTTCTTTAACGAACAAAAAAGGGTCAAGTTTTTCTCACACAAAAATTTAAGTTATTACCTTTTTATGAATTATTTTTTTAATATTGTTGCCTAAAAAAATAAACAAAAACATTAAGGGAAAAAATGTCAACTTTTTCTCAAAACAAAAATTTCACTATTTACCATTTTAGGACAATATTATTTTATTTTTTTTTTTTTATTTTTTTTTTATTTTTTTTTTTTTTATTTTTTTTTTTTTTATTTTTTTGAGAAAACTTTTGTACAAATTGTTAACCCTGTTGATGCATAATTTTTCATTTTTATTTAGGGCCAAATTTTTCTTAAGTTCTATGTTGAACGCTTTAGGCAACAATCAAAGAATAAATAGAAAAGTCGAAATGCAGGTGGTGCAGTAATGCAACATGTTGCACATTCTTTTGCTTCAATAATAAAAGCATCATATTTTCATAGCTTAATGCTTCAGCATATTGTAAAGCGCCAAAAAATTTCTTTGTTTATTCAATTCATTCATTGTATAGCTACCATATGTAGCGAATAAAAGCGGAAGTCATAAATAAAAACCAACCAATTTTTGTTGAAAAAATCTATTAAACATAAAATAAAACCAAATACTTGGCATTTAATACAAATTGAAAAGGCTGCTAGCACACACAACGGCAATCATGTGTCAGAATAAAATCAGCAGCAACTGCAACGGCAATGGCAATTTTAATTTAAAAAAAAAAAAAAAAAAAAAAAAACAGCAAGAGCAACAAATGTGCAGCATTATCAGCAAAAATTATATAAAAGAGATCTTTTCGCTTTGCCACGCGTACAGGAAATTATACTTTAAATACAAAAACAACAATAAAAATAACAACCAGCAACGAGAATAACGCATTGCAGTTGGACATATACACACAAAACTACTATACACGCACACACATTTATTTATGCATTTATTGTTTAACCGACAGCAACATACGAGAGTTGTCAGTGTATGGCAGCAACAGCAGCAACAATAAAAATTATAAAAAATTAATGAAAAAACTGTATAAAGAAAAGAATATCTTTGTTTTTTTATTATTTTCAGAAAATACAAATAATGAAAAAATGAATAACAGCAACAGTAGCAGCAGCAGCAGTAATATGCATTTTCGCTGTTGTTGCCATATTGTGTTGCTGTTATTTTAGCATGATATTTCGTATGCAGCACAGATTCATCAGAACAATTTTGCATGTCAAATTAATGGAAAAATATTAAAACCAAAGGCAGATTGAAATACTTGCATCATTAAAATGTAATTAAAATTTAAAGCATTGAAAAAAAACTTTTGTAACGTTATAGATTCATTGATATCAATTAAAATTATGTTATGATAGCAATTCAGGGGTCATTTTTATGCTCAAGCCTCTAATAAGCCATTAATGTTTTGAATTTTTCAAATAAACTACACAGAAAAAACAGTCAATTCCACTGATATCAACGGTTGAAATATCAATAGCATACAGTGACAGTCACATACTGTTAATTAAGGCATTGGAAAATAATAAATTCGCATGTCCCTTGTGCACTCCTCTCATATTGTAACAATTATTGAAACGTTATCGCCTGTAATATTTCAGGTCTGTAGGCCATGTTTGACCTCCGCTCACCTTAAAAATGGTTTATTGTTGTAAACGGAAATTGACAAAATCGTAGTAGGTAGTAAACTTTCTCGCCCCTTCCGTTATAGGTTCTAACCAATTCAAAAATGATTGAATACATGGAAAAGGAACCACCATAGGAAGCAGTAGACCCTCAAATTTCATTCCCGAAAATTAATATTTAAAATAAATAAGACTTATTTTATAGATTTCTTATAGAAAAAGTATATTTTATTATAGAAAAACAGAATTTGGAATTGGCACGTGCTGTAATTTCGTATGTGTTTACATTGATGTATTCACATTGTTATTTAAATTTCAATGCATTTGTAAGAATAGAACTTTTTTGTGTTTTCTTATCACAGAAATTTTATAAAACTGAAAAGTATTGTTTGACATTATTTAAAATATCACAAAGACCTGAAGGCTGATATGAAAATGGTTTGTAACGCTTTGGCGCCAAGTATACTGAACCGATTTTAATAGTATATTTTTTAAAACAACACATTTGTGCTTAAGAAGGTTATTGCATACTAATTTTTTATTTATTTTTTAAAGTTAAGTGTTTTTTTTTTTTAGAGTTAAGTTTTTGCAAAACTTCAAACAAAAATTTTCAATTGTGCGCATGCAAAGCCGCAGGTGCCACTAGTCATTGCATTGGCATTGCAAAAGAGTGTGAATTTTTCATAGCTCGGATCATCTCATCGTTTTAAAGTTGTTGAGTGTTGATCAGCTAGAAATGTTTCCCAACTGGTTCGCCATACACTGTTACTAAACATTACCTTGCGTTTGTTAGTGCGTACTTTTTGAGTGTTAACTCTTTGAATGCTTACTTTTTGGGAGTGAAGTGCGCGTACTTTTTGGGTACGTGTAATCTTATACTGCGTTTTTTAGCTACGTAATTTTTAACTGCACACTGTTTGCGTGCGTACTCTTTGAGTGCAACTTTTTGGATGCGTGCTTTTTGGGTGCGTAATTTTTGGCTACGTAGCTTTCAGGTGCATACTTTTTATTAAGATTTTCTTTATAACTAACCTAACATCGTTTTGAAGCAGACAATATAAAAACTCAAACTTCCAACTCCGACTGAAGTTTAAGGCACTAAAAAGTTTTCGGCAATACGATCAAAGCATTTGGTCTGCAGTTTTTGGTAACAACTGAATTATAAAATTTCCGCTGCCACGTTTTTCGGTTTGATAACTGACGTCATTTTATTTTATATTGCTATTTCAAAATATTATTGTACCACAGAAAAATAAATTAACAATAACAACAAAATATCTCATTAGCAAACTCAGTGAAATTACGTGACAATTTTATGAAATTCTCACAAAACGGGAAAAAATGACGCTTTTGTTTTTTTATTCATTGTGGAATTTTAACATGATGTTGCAACATTTAATGAGCTTCAAAATTTTGCTTTTGATATAATAATTGCGATTTAACTAAATATCATGAGAGATCTGAATGCTAAGATATAAAGCAACAAAAAACCGTGTTATTTTAAGCTTTTTTCAGCATTTAGCTGAAAGTAGAACATTGCAATGGGTATGGTTTAGAGATGATTGCTTTGTTATGGACCGTTTTGAATTTGATTGCACTTTCAAATACTTCAAAGTGCTTTAGAACACAAAATTAGATAAAAATTAGTTTATATACCAAACAGTTTGAAGCGTCGATTCAGTGACCTTTTCGTAAAATCTTAAGTTATTGAATGACTTTGCGTCAGAAATTTATTGGGTTGTATTGATGGGAACTGCTCAAATGCCGCAAGTCTTTTATTGCGATGGGTCCAAATTTTAACATTCCCCTATTCAAAATTTATTTGCCAGCTCAAAACGAAATGTAGCTAACTGAAGCTTAGTGCATTACAAAGGTCTAATTAAAGCTGAACACGCCGCAAATAAAAAAAAATTATCCAATTTTGGTCAAACAAAATTTTCTTGAGTCGTACAAGCATGGGTCGAATTTTGTTGCAAATGGGTTTTTCTCAATTTTTAGATTGATTAACTCAAAAATATTTTTTTTATTTTCCAAAAAGTGTGTCAACATTTTTTTAAGTAGGTACTTTTAATGACGAGTTATTAAAAAATAAAAATGTAGCGATATCTTGAAAACGACGCAAGATATGATTTTATAAAAGAAAAGATCAACATTTTCAAAGCTAAAGGTCTCCGAAGATTTTTGAATTTTTTAAAATATAAGTCACTATTTTTCTTTTAACACTTGAGGGAACACTTACAAAAATTTTGATCAAAATTGGTGACATTGAATGAAGTTCTTTGGATCACTTTTCATAGAAATTCTAACGCAAGAATTGGTGTTCCCCTGGCAATAAGCCGCCAATGAACAATATAATATTGCATTCACGTTAAAGTCTTTTTGTTTGTTTGTTCATTGCAATTCTGCATCGGATATAAGTAGTTTGAAGATTTTAGTAAAAAATCTTAAGCCTGATACCACCCTTTCCCCCTTCCCCTCCCCCAATTTTGGTGAATCGAGCAAAATGAATTGACTTTTCTGGGTTGATTACCTGAGCTTACTGACACAGAAAGTTACTATCGATGGTTACAGTACGAATTTTATAAAAAATTAAAATCACTTACCTCAAAACAAAATTTATAAAAGAAGTGTTAAAAATAAAATAAATAAAGCTAAAGAAAATACAAGTAAAAAACTCTTCTTTAGGTCAGAGAAAACAAAAGAGCAAAAAGTAAACACCAAAATTATCAACAAAAAAAACTCAAAAAAGCATATGATTAGTTATTTATAAATCGTCAAAAAAACACCGATAACAGCACAGTTATTTTGTTGTTTCTTTTAATTTTCAACTTTAATTGACTACTTTAAAAAATACTGATATATTGACTTAAAAAATTATAAAACAAAGAATTTTAAAATTCTATTTATTTAGCGGTATTCCTTGGCGTCAGATAATGTAGTTCATATGGACTTATTTTTAAAATGCGACTCATGCGAAAAATGTATTTTTTTAAGGAAAGATGGAGTAGAAAAAGATACGAAAAAATACGGAGACAAATTTTAAAAAAATACATTTTGTTTCTTTTGTTGTTTTCTTCAAACTGACCTCGATTTATAACAATTGTTTAAAAAAAAATTAAATAAAAAAATACATCATTGCATGTACTCAAAATGTAACGAGTGAGTAATAAAAAACAGAACATTTCAAAAAATAAAATGAAAAAAAAAATGAGCAAAATAAAATATGGCAACTTCGTCAAGCAACCATGTTGCTGTTCATTTGTTCGTTGAGTTTGCATTGCATTACGTTGCGTTGCGTTTGATTCTTCCTTCGTTAAGTTTATTGTTCTCAGTTATTGTGATACGAGTACGGTACAACAACAACAAAAATGTTATAATAAGAACTGTATAACAACAACACTAACAACAACAGTAATAACCATAATAATGACGATAATAACAACATTTTTTTATAGTGTTGCTAATGAGTAATTTGTTGTCGTTGTTTTTTTTTTTTTTTGCTACACGACATCGAACTCGTCAACGCCTTTGTAAATAGATGAAAAACGATCTTAAATAAATATTTACTTTCTTTGTCACAAGTATTTTGTATGGAGTTGGTTGAGGTCTTATACTTAAATAAGCATATCAATGATATCTGCTTGACACAGATACTAAGGGGTATATTCAGAGGTGTAACTGGTCATTTTTCATTTGTTGGTACTTTAACAGTTAATATCTTATTTAGTTATGTTGAAAATTTTTTAATATTCATAGTAAAATAAAGTAAAAAAATTCAAAATATGTTTGCTAAATACCAAATTATATCGTTTCCTCAAAAAACCCGATAAGCAACACTTTAAACTTCAATTCAAAGCATAGCAATATTTAACAAAATCTGTTTATTTTTAATAAATAAGCACTGTCCTAGAAAAAATTGGCTCTTTTTTCAGTTATAAAAAAATATCTCATTTTTTTTTTTTTTTTTTTTGCTTTTTTTTATTATATATTTTATTATTGTACAGTTCTGTCGTCGATCAATAGTGCCGTATGATCTGCTCCATTTATTTCAGAAATTGTTTTCAGTTTTATTAATTTTTCGAAGATCTCTTCTCTTTTCTGTCTCCGGTTTTCGAGATATTCTAACATAAGAGTTCGAAAATCACGATTTTTCGAGATATTTAAGACAAATTTATGTAGAAATATAATTTTTGTTTGTGAAACCGTATTGCTGAGGTTCGAAAGAACTACTCTTCTTCTTCAAAATTCACTGAATTATATTGATATCTTGTTTGCTTTTCGAAGTATCGTAAATTGAAAATTTTTATATAGGTCTTCATACAAACTTTTTTATGTAAATTTGTACGAAAAAGTTGAAAAAAAAATCATATTTCAATGTTTAGGTTAAAATATATCGAAAACCGGAGACATTCCAGAAATTCTGAGCTTAGATTCGAGCTTAGCGCGTCAAAAACCTTCGGAAAAGTATATTAGAGGTGAGGCAACAAAGATTTGAACAAATTTCCTTAGGTCCTTAGGTACGGCCACCAGGTTGAGAAAATGTGCGACTTCGCACGGCCTACCGCATACGATCCACCCTATTGGGCTTCACGCAACTGCCAGGCTAAGTCCGAAGTCCTTGGGGCTCCTGACAACACGTGGTATCAGAGTAGTAACCTTACCTTCAGGCTTGGTATTAAGTTAAAAGTACACACATTACAAGATCAATTGCAATACAGTTTTCGATCCACTTCCAGTTTGAGCTTATCTTGACATTCTCGGGCACTGGTAAGCCTCACAGAACGATCAGTTACTTTTTGAACCTTGTAGATCTTCATGATACTCTTCTTTTTTATTTTATATGCCGTAGATTTCGAGGTAACAACTCTTGCCGCTATATCCCATACTGTAGTTTTGTCTTCTCCTTGAAGGTTTGCTTCACCTTCGGTCTGAAAATTTGGGTTTTCTGCCTGAACCATTTTTTTTTTTAGAACAGGTAGAGCCTTTTTGTAATTGGAAATAGCCCTTTGAACAATTTTTTTGCTGCACCGATGCTGATATTCCAGTTAAGTGAACAAAATCAGTTCGCGAACTTTGTGTTGATTGCTAGACATCTTTCTCATTTTAAGTTTTATTTCTAGGTGTTATATGTCTTTTGTAAACGTCGTTTTATGTAGAAAAAAATTATTTCTTTATTTTGACTAATACGATGATCAGATAAAACACAATCTTAAAAAAAAAAAAAAATCATTTATTTTGCGGATAGTTCTTATTTCTGGTTCTGGTGGAAACTGGTTAACAAATAAATTTTGTGTAGGAAACATACTCTTTTCTCAGTGCAGATAAACTAAATTTGTTTGGCAATAATTTAAAGGATCTATAGCAAATCTTAAATAATTTCACAACTAATTACATAGCATTGAAAATGCCACATAAAATTATGCAGAAAACTAATTTTTTATATTAATTGCATTGCTAAAATCCTTAAGAATAAAAATAAGAAAGCGACAATAAATTAATTAATTTTAGTCAACTAGTTAGCTAGTTGATTTCTCCTGAGGTTTGCGTACAAGCTAATTCTGCGCTAAAATTGTGTGTTCTAGCTAATTTATATAAACTTTTAGATAAACAAGACACAAACCACATGGGAGTCAAATTAATGAAAGAGATAAGAAAAGTTGGGTATGTTAGCGCGCTCAGAAGTGTGAGAAATCACTGTGTAAAAGTGTGAACAATTAAAGGAGTAAGCAAAAAAAGACAGCACAGTTTTTGGGGTGGTACCAACAGTAAGTTATTAGTATGCTGCATAGAACAACATTTTGTCTCATTAATAACAAACATTTCTTTAGTTTCATATATTTAGTTTTCCAGTAGAATAAAAAAATCGAAATAAAATTCAGAAACATGCAGATTTTCCAAACAAAATATGGCATCATTAATCACAGGCATATCTTTGTTTCATTGCTGGTTGGTTGATGTTACTAATTCTTTTTTTTTTCTTTCTGTTGCTGATTTGTTGCTGCTGTTTGCTTTTTGATTTTATTATATTAGTAATCTATACACAATATGTGAATGTATTTTGTATACATGTAAAAACGTCAAGTTTTGCAATTAATCAAAATGGATTGACGCTACACAAGTGACAGACTGGGCTGAGTGACTGACAATTTAAACGTGTGATGAAATGCCAAAGAACACAAATTTTTGTGGTTAGAAGCAAAAAAAAAAGCGTGAATCGATGACCAAAAAATAATATATGTTTTTCGGAACTTGAGTACGATGGCTTCCTGGTTTTGTTGTCTAATGCTGTTGTTGAAATATTTTGCCAAAATATACAAATAAAAGCAAGGATGTATTGTATATTACACAACTTTAAACATTAAGTCAATGAACTACATAAATGATAAAATGAGAGAATTAGTGCTCGAAGTGAGTAAGAGAAATTATATGGAGAAGCGCGCTAATGACGGCATGGTGACGATAACGAAAATGACAGCAGCTACTGTTCTTAATGTTAACATATTAATTAAGTTGTATGTTACAGTTGATGGTTTATGTTTTATCTTATTTTGTTGATGGATTTGCCGACACAATGTAAGGAAATTAAAAGTTATGTGGGTGAGTAAGTATGATATAATGTGCAGGATTCAATAGCTTTAAGCGTCAAGAACGTGGAACAAAAAAAAAATTATTTAGTAAACGCTGATGGTGTTTGAAAAAAAAACTTAAAAAATCGAGTTAGAAAATATTTTCTGATACGGAGTAACTTGGTTGCGTACTCCATGAGTACGTACTTTTTGATTGCGTGCTTTTTGGATTCGTACTCTTTGGATGCATAACTTTGTGTGAATAGATGCGTACTCTTTGGTTGCGTACTGTTAGGGTGCGTAGTCTTTAGGTGCGCACTCTTTGGGTGCGTACTCTTTGAGTGCGTGCTCTTTGAGTGCGTACTTTTTGAGAGCGTACTCTTTGAGAGCGTGCTCTTTGAGTGCGTACTCTTCGGATGCACACTCTATTAGTTCGTACTCTTTCAATGCGTACTCTTAGATTGCGTACTGTTTCAGTGCATACTCTTTGAATGCGTATTCGTTGAGTGAATGGGTGCGTACTCTTTGATAGAATGGATGCGTACTCATTGGATGCATATCACTTTCGGTGCGCGCACTTTAGTTGGTAACTTTTCGGATGCGTACTCTTTGGGTGCATACTATTTAAGTGCGTATTCTTTGAGTGCGTTTTCTTTGGATGCGTACTCTTTGATTGAATGCGTGAGTACTTGTTGGATGCACACTAATTTGGTGCGCGTGCTTTTCGGATACGTACTCTTTGGGTGCAAACTATTTGAGTGCGTACTCTTTCGTTGCTTAAACTTTGAGTGCATACTATTTGGATGCGCACAATTTGAGTGCGTGTACTTAGAGTGCGTACTCTTTGGAGCGGTTTTTGGTACGATTTATGATTTCAAACAAAATCGTAAACTAAAAGAGTTGCATCAATTAATATTTTCATTTATGGGACAAATGCTTTATGACAGTACAAATAGTTTTTATACAATTTAAAAAAAAAATGATTATACACAAAAAATTATGAAATTTTAATTATTGCATATCTGAGAAAATACGCAAACATATTTTTTAAATTAGTTTTTTTTTTTTTTTTGTTTTTTCATCACATTTCAGTATTTCAGTTAATTAGTGAACATTATGAGCAATTATTATTTAATAAAGCATAAAAACGCGGCCAATGTCAACATTTAGTTGGGTGATTTTTCTCTATTAGTTTTTGCTACTATAGGTCGTTACAAATTTTGCATTGAAATTTAAATTATGCAGAGATAAGAGATTACATAGATATTTAAAATAAAAAAGAAATAAATATCTTTGAAATGTCGCAAACACAAATAAAATAATGCAGATATAAATGATGATGATGGCAATAAAATAAAAGAAGGTGGTTTTTCATAATATCAATGAGGGCACCATACTCTCAATTACTGGTTGCAAGTGCAAAGAACGAAGAGAGACAAAAGTACGCAAATTTAATTGACAGCAAGCATATTTGAGTGATGGATTGTGTCACAGCTGTGCAGCAGTCATTCGCAATGTAAAAAAAAGAAAGCATGTGGATATGATAAGAATAAAAAACATTGAGGAAGGATAAAAATAAACTTTAGAATTTCTGGCTTCAAGGACCAATTATTATCCTTTACTTTATAATTCACTGAAAAATTGTTGTCGACGAAAGCTTTTACTTAAATGAGTCTCATCTTCATAGCAAATAGTTAATTCGTATTCTTTTTCGAAAGAACAAATAATTTTGGTGAAGTATTTATTTTCCTTCTTTTAAAGATTCTGGCTCGACGGACCAACTTTTCTTACTTCATAGTTCACTCTAAAAATCTAGTGAAGCAGAATTAAAAAAAATCTAACCTAACCTAACCTAACCTAACCTAACCTAACCTAACCTAACCGACGACTAAATTACAGCTGAGGGACTGTCCGAAAGGCAGTAAAAAAACATGGTAGGCCAAAAGTCATTTGGAAACGACATTGGAGTTGAAAACTCAAGATACGGGAACTTCGTGGAGGATTGACGATCGAATTTGATGAAAACATTTCGTGTTGGTCCTAGCTACTCCTAGGAGTTCTATGTTGTAAGTAGAAGAAAGAGATAATTTATTTGAAAAAGTAAAATTTCATACTTCATTACACTTCAGCTATTGATGCTTTGCCAATATAATGTACTTTTATTATTACAGTTGAAAAGCTCAATGTGTTGCTAATTTGGAAAAAGTTCGAAAAAACCTCCAGAAAATTAAGGAGAGGAGCAGGAAATAATTGGAAAGAAAAGAAAAATCAAGAAACATGGAAAGTGTATTACCATGCCTGAAACGGGAATCGAACCCAGGACCTTTGGGTTGAGAGCGCAACTGCACCCACTGCACCGAAATGTACCCACAAATCAGTTATAAAAACAAAGACGCAACCGAAAAAATAATTTTGGCTTTGGTTTGTCTCACATTTTTCTTGGGTTCGCAACAAATCTATGCAAAAAGGAAAATATATCAGGCATGGAAATGCTCACTCAAAGGTCACTGATGATTCCATTTAGTAATGGATGAAACTAGTGTGACTAGCTTTTAAAGCTTTTCATCACAAAGTTACTTACTTACTTACTTACTTAGATGGCCATAACAACCCGTTGTCAGGTTACGGCCGACCTCATTAGCTCTCGCCAGGCGCCTCTATTTTGCGCGCGCCTTCTCCAGTCGTTAATGCCAAGCGCGGTTAGGGCTTCCTCAGCTTGGTCTATCCACCGGAGGCATGGTCTCCCTCTTCGTCGTTGACCGGGGACCTTCCCTTCGAATACCTTTTTCGCTGGAGCTTCTTTATCCATACGATGGACATGACCCAGCCAGCGTAGTCGCTGTATTGTTATACGCTTAACTATGTCAATGTTGGCGTAGAGCTCATACAGCTCGTGGTTCATTCGAATGCGATAGTCGTCGCCAACTCGAACAGGACCAAAGATTTTGCGGAGAACTTTCCTCTCGAACACCCCAAGAGCGGCTGCGTCTGTTGTCGAAACCACCCATGCCTCAGCGCCATAAAGAAGCACAGGTAGAATAAGCGTCTGGTAGAGTGTTAGCTTTGTCGATCGAGAGAGAGCTCTGCAACGTAATTGCTTACTGAGACCGTAGTAGCACCTATTAGCAATTGTTATTCTCCGCTTAATCTCCAGACTGACATCATTGTTGCTGGTTACGGCAGTGCCAAGGTAAATGAATTCCTTGACAACTTCTAATTTACAGTTGCCCGCTGTAACATGAGAGTCTAGATCCCGTGCTCTCTTGTTGTTGTTAGTAGACATCATGTATTTCGTCTTGCCCTCGTTTACCGTCAAACCCACTTTGGCTGATTCCTTTTTAATAGCAGTGAAAGCAGCAGTAACATCTCTCTTACTCCGACCGATAATATCAATATCATCAGCGTACGCAAGGAGCTGAACACCTTTGAAGAAAATGCTGCCATTATGATGCACACCGGCTTTTCGTACGATCCCCTCCATAATGAAATTGAAGAGATCGCACGAGAGCGGGTCGCCTTGTCTGAAACCTCGCTCGGTATTAAAAATTCCGGAGATGTCATTCCCTACCTTGACGGAGCTACACGTATTGCTCAACGTCATCCTGCAGAGCCTTATCAACTTTGCAGGTATACCGAACTCAGACATTGTTGCGTATAGGCAATCCCGCACTGGGCTATCGAACGCAGCTTTATAATCGACGAAGAGATGGTGAGTGTCAATTTGATATTCATGGGTTTTCTCCAGGATTTGGCGTAGTGTAAAAATCTGGTCTATGGTGGACTTACCAGGTCTAAAGCCACACTGATAGGATCCGATCAGCGTTTCTGTATACGGCTTCAATCTTTCACACAATACGCTCGAGAGGATCTTATATGCGATGAAAATAAGACTGATACCCCTGTAGTTGGCGCAGATTGTCGGGTCTCCTTTTTTTATTACAGGACAAAGCACGCTGAGATTCCAATCACAAAGTTACTGCAAGGATTTAAACGAAGTTTTTACAATTTATAGATAAACTTTTGGACACTATAAGAAGGAACTATTAGTTATAGCCCAGTTTTAAACATTAAGTCGTAGTTTCAAACGCAAATAAATAATTAACATACGAATTCAAAATAAAGAATTAATATGAAAAAGAGAAATAAAAATTCGAAAGAAATCAGCAAGCTAATTTTCAACAAATGTTCAACGTAATAAGCTAAGGTTTTGATGAAGTACAAAGACGAAATTGCGAATTCAAATCAAGCGTAAATTATTGTTTTTAGTGAAATTTTTTTCTTTTTTTCTGGCCATTTGGTAGTTTTACATTTTCTGCAAATCACCTCAGTTGCTGCTACCTCTGCTGCTATTTTGCTTATCTGCTTTATAACTTTTATCTGCTACATTAAATCGCATAATTTATTGCGAAACATTTTTTTTTTTCTTAAACGTTTTGTTTAGACTCTTAGTTTCATTGCTCAAGTTTTTGTTTAAGTTTTAAATTTTTCGTTTCTTTTTTTTTTCTAAGCTATGGCTGTGTTAGAAATAATTGTAAGCCCATAATCATGATTTTGAAAGCGAAACTTTAATATCCCCAAAGAAAGATCAAAATTATAGAGAGTGCTGATGTCATAATTATATGCGGCATGATTTAAGTAATGCTCGCCCCTCTAAAGGTCACTGAGCATGAAATGAAACCTGTGTTTAGGATTTGGAAATTGTTATCTTTTTTTTTCATTTTATGAGAGTTAGTTTCTTGTCTTTTAAGCTAAGTTTAATTACTTTATTGTAAGGCACTAATGATTTGTTTATAGTACATTGTACTATATCACATACGTATGTGACTAAAAACGTAAGTAAACAACACGCCATATCTAATCAAAAAATCCACACTTATGCATTTTTAATGCAGTCAGAATACTTAAGTAGCCATAGTTGCTGATTTGGTTGGTTTTACGCTGTTAGTATTTCAATTGTTTTTTCTTCAAAGAGCTTTTGTATCATAATAAGAAGACAAATTTGCACAAACATTATATCACTGTAAGGCACATAGAAGATCGAATATTTTAATGTCATTGTCTGTGATTGTAGTCAGCTTTTTCTTGCAGCTGACAGATTTTTTTATTTTTTGAATCTGTAAATGTCAAGTTCAACTCTTACCAGTTATCTTTGATCTCGTCAAAAAATTAAATACACTACAACGTATTAAGTTTTAAATTTATATTAAAATGCTGTTTTTTCCGAAGTCCCTATAGTGCAGGCTGGTTTCACCAAAAGTTTTCATATTAAAAATTTGGTAAAATTTTTTTCAAAGCTTTTAGTATAGCGTTTGTAAGTCTTTGCTTGTATGGGAGGTACCACGCCTTCTTGTTACAGCGCGTCTTACGCCAGACCTAATCCTTTTCGTCTTACTCGTATTATGAAATTTGGTTTCAATAGTATTAACCACAGGTGGGCAAAATTGTGAAAGCAAGAGCCACTTACAACAAAAGCAACAGAAACAACAATTACAACAACAACAAAAACGCCACTATAAATTCGATCTCGACAGCAAAAAAAAAATCAAGCAATAAGCCAATTCCAAGAATCCAGCAAGAACAACATTAGTGTAGAAATAAAAGTACACTTATCAAACGAAACGAGAGGAGCTGTCCTCAATGTGCGTTTTGTTGTTTGCTTATGCGCTAGCTTCTTTTGTTTTCAAATCTTAATGTGAATAAAGCGCGTATAAAAAAAAAAGCCACAGCAATAGAAATGTGCGTAAGGGGCCGTCGATAAATTACGTGAGTCAAAATAGGGGGGAGAAGGTCCGCCAAAATCTCACCAAATCTCACCAAGGCGGAGGGAGGGTCAACGAAAATCTCACGTCGACTTTTTAATGCAGAGAGTATACATTATTATAGCAGATTACATCTAAAAATTATAAGGAACGTCTCACAGAAGGAATGGGGGAGTCCCGCCAGCACTCACCAAATCTCACCAAGGGGAGAGGGGGTCCAAATTTTCAAAAATCACCTCACGTAAAATGCTTGTTTTTGTTGTTATAGTTATTTTTTTAAGAAAAATTACGTGTTTGTTGTAAAGAGCCACAATTGACTCATTGTTTCATATTTTGCACATCGCTGGCTTAAATGATGTTTTCAGTATAACGTTTTAAATTGTTATTTATATGAGCTGTAGGTGGTTCTGTGAACCAATTTCGGTCATTTTTAATCCCATGCATACCAATGCAATTATTTTTTTGTATGGCAGCTTTTGATCTTTCACGCCCCAAAATATGATACGGACATTTTCTATGTACTCATGTACTATGTACCCGATTTAACTCAAAAATCAGACGTACTAGAAATTTAGGAACATATTGGGATTCAGCGGTATAATTAAATTTAAGGACATAATTATTTTAGTACAGCATTTTAAAGTTTTACGTGTATGGGCGGTGCCACGCCTTTTTGTAAAAATTTTTCCAATTTTTGTCTAGAACAATTTATGAATTCTGTTACATGCACTTTCCTTACCCTCACTATTGAAACTTCGGCTTTGCAACGTTTATAAAGGGTGATTTATTTAAAGATAATTTTTTTTGTAGAGTTTTTATTACAGATTACGCATGAGTCGTGTCGAACTGTCATGATATTTTTGCTCAGTTTCTTTAAACATTTCATCATGAATAGACATGCACCTTAACAATGCGAGCAAGGTTTCACCCAAAATTCACATGATTTCTTTTTATTATAAAATCAATTAAATTGTGATATCGCACCATTAGACTTTTTCTCTAAGAGGTTCGTAAAGTTCAAAGGATAATGGACATATGGGTAAGCCGGCTGGGATTGAGGAATTGAAAGCCAACATTACTTGCGTCATTTGCCAAATACCACTCGAAATGCTCGGAACTTCAGAATAGATAATGTTAGCCGCAGTTATATTTTTTTTATATTTTTTTTTTTATATTTTTTTTATATTTTTTTTATATTTTTTTTTATATTTTTTTCTTAAATTTTTTTTATACTTTTTTTATATTTTTTTTTATATTTTTTTTGTATTTTTTTTTTTTTCTTATTATTTTTTTTTTTTTTTTTTTAAAAAGTACATCTAAAAGAATCCCCCTTTATACGCATTGTCCTTTGCTATGCTTATACTTTTTGCGGAAACGTAATAACTGCAGGATGTTAAAATTTTTAAATGTCTGTTGTTGTGCCCGTACTTATTAAGATAATTATTTATTGTTTTACAAAAACCCGTACAAAAATTATATGTAGTTAAATTTTCGAACAATTCGTGTTTATTACACATTTTAGTAAGTACAACAACAACAACAACAAAAACAACTGCAACATTGACAAGCAAAAAAAAAACGGGCAAGTTAAACCGCATTTAAGTCAATTCAAGAAATTAAGTCAAGTTAAGAGAGAAACAACGTAAATGAATTGCGGCATTGCGTTAAGAGTGAATGTAAGAAAACGTAAAGTTTTGCATTCTTATTATTGGTTGTTGTTGCCGTTGCTGTTTTTTTTCTGGTCATTATACTAGTTGTTTTCGTTGTTGCTGTAAATTGTTTTTATTTTGTTTTGCAAAAAAAAATAAAATTTTTTTTTTACGTTCAAGGTTTCGAGGACATTGACGTTAAGGTCGACCACGGAATTAAAAGCGTTTACACATCTCAAGTAGTTGTATTGTGGTGGTGTTGCTGACTGTGATGCTGCCTACCAAGTGATGCACAATAAAAATTCAACGTAAAGTAAAAGCGATTTCATATTTTGCTCATTCAGCTGAAACGAAATAAATGACCAGCAATGACAAGGATTGGCTGAGAATTAATTAGTCACTGCTTTGAAGTTTCACTTTTTTTTTAGAAAAAGCTGAAATTACAACCGAAAATTAGAGAAGTCTTGAATTTTGTTGAAACTGAACTCCGAAATGTTTCTATTTGTCATTTGATTTGTACATAAAATCAGGCTGGTTTTTGGTTCAAAAACGAGATAAATAAAAAACGTGTTATTTAAAGCCAGTGTGAAAGGTTTATTGGAGATACCATCCATGAATAATGCTTTAGCGATTCAACGAAACGTTAATGTTGTTGTATTCCAATGACACCATTATAGCGAAACAGCATTAATGTGGGATAAGCCTGTACTTACAACTAAAGATTTTACATCGCTATTATAGCTTTAAGCAACAATAAATACGTTGGGAAGAGTTAAAGCTAAAATCTGATATGCAGCCACGCTAAATTTGTAGCAATTTTAATTGCATAATATGCTATAAGCTTTCAAATATATATTGTATGTATAAGTAGTAAAAGCTGCTAGCAAAGAACCTACAGTTAAAGCGATTTTTCTCACTTATCAGCTTTTACTATCTTTACACATTGAAGTTAAAGTCCAAGTCATTTTGGTCAACTTCGGGAAAACATTTGTTATTTTGGAGTATTCATAAAGATAAGATAATCAAATAGCCTTAGGTTGAAAACAGTGAGCAAGCAAAATTTCTTCACTAATTTTTATCTGCATATAAAGGTTTCAAATGCTTAGAGCTTTGCGACAGTTATTTTTGACACTAAGCTTCTAAAAAGTAAATGTGGCGCTTAAGTTGTGAGTTTTTGATGTAAAAGACTTTAAAATCGAATATGACTTTTGGTTAATAATTAAAAAGTGTGCAGCAATTAAAGGCATGTAAGGTGACGTTCATAAATTACGTGAGGCGTTTTTTTTTTTTTGAAAATTCGGAACCTCCCCTCCCCCCCTCATTAGTGAGATCTGACGCGTCCTCTCCTCTCTTCTGTCATCTACATGTCTTCGGCACGTAACGTTTCAGAAAGCTTACAGAAGCAGTGCGTAACGTATCAAAAATGTTTCATTTGAAAAATTACAGAAATCTTTCTCGTATACAAGTTTCACATGAAATCATTTTGAACTGTTTTTGAAAGGTTCATATTCAACACTTTTTAAACTATTCAAAAGAAATCTTTCTGACACATCAAAAGCAAAATCTTTAACGTATAATCAATCTGAAGTGTTTTCGGAAGATTCCAGATTTGATGTTTACAGAATTTTTTTAATGAAATCTTAATAATTTTTTATGATTTTTTTGATTATTGTTGTTAGATTTTTAAATATGTTAAAGCATCTTTATATTAAAAAAAAATAAAAAATAACGCATTAATGCTTTATCCTCTTTAAAATCCTTGCTACAAAGTTGGAGAAAAGGATTTGCAAAAAACCTCAAAAATTTTCCCTCAAATATTATTGCCGATAACTCGTTCTTCAGGGAGTTTTTTCTCAATCCTGAAAAAAACTCATATAATTACTAATCGGAGAACTGGAGAAAATTTTCGATGGAATATTTATTCATGATAGCGGTATAAAAAACATCACAAAAAAAAACTGAATTTTAAGTATCGAGGCAAGTGATGGGTAAAATATAATTCACAGTCCTGATGACGTCATAAAATAAAAGTCCGAAGACGTAATGAGATATGTTCAGTAACGTTTCAAATGAAATCAAAAGGCGGAGAATGAAGAAAGATTTCTGAAATGTTACAGAAGCTATGTAAAATTTCATATGAACGATTTCTCAAAGGTTTACGAAAAGTTACATGTCAAGTGGGTATGTACTACATATTTTCTGTGAAAAAACCGTATTTTCGTTTCCCTCCGGGAAAGTGTTTAACTAAAAAAATCTGGTAACGCACTTATATGTATGTTTTTCTTCATACCTGTCACGTCTTTCTGTATGCATTAAAAATGGAAGTCCAAAGTGAATATAGCCTGTTTGTAGGGTATAAAAAATGTATGCTTCTCGAAAGCCTAAATCGGCTACAAATAAGTCGAAATCACTAACAGACTATTTTGAGCTATTCCACTTAACACTTGCGCATAATGAGCAACGTCATACATTACAGTCATTAGTAAAGACCAATAAAATTCATAAAAAAGTATCTAATCATTTCCTCAGTTTATCAGTTTATTATTTTTCAGAGTTTAGAAATGTTTCAAAGATTGAGAAAAAATATGAATTTTTTTTTTTTTTTTTCGTTTGTGTAAGATTTTAGTTTCAAGGGTAATACACGAAACTGTCTTGTAAAGCATTCTTTTCCATTAATTTTCTATGGAAAAATAAAAAGTTCAATAAGCCACCATTAATATTTTGAACTCGCTTTGCACTAGAATTTTTCTTTCATGTACCTGCAACTGTTAAAACTGCTTGAAACATCATCCTAGTGTACACTTTTTGTTGCTGAAATATATTTTTTTACTAATGAAAGTTTTTTATTTTTTAAATTAAAAATATTTTTAAAAAAAATGTATGCTATCTATAAAATGACATAATAAGTAACTCTGCTACACTGCTGCTTATTTAGTATAAGAAATTTAATATAAAAATCAAACTCAATTATGACGCTGCATTGAGACACACTTGAGACTCTCATCTATTAATTTTAATAAAATTAGAGAGATCTTGAGTGGTGAAAACATTGGCGTAAAAGCCAAACAAGAGCAAAAAATGCAAGCGAAGTTAAGAGAGGCGCTGCATGATGTTGCCATGTGGCCGTACACCCATGTTAATGAGTGTGTGAAATAATAAAAAAAATTGTAGCTAATAAAGGTGTTGCTAATTTGCTTAGGCTAAAATTAAATAGTATATTTAATTAAATAGTATATTTAATTTTAAATAAAAAGTTCCAACTCTTTTGCTGTTTCAGCTTCTTTATGCTCTTAGCTTGACGCATACTCTTAGGTATCTACTACCTTTCCGTGTATCTATTTCGCACGCTAACGTTGTGTGCTTCTAAAATTTAAAATAAACAAAAAAAAACGTAAGAATTATTTATATATGGAGAATAATGCCAACAACAGCAACAAGAAGAATAATTTTTCGGTGATGACCTTGAAAAAGCTTTATCTAAAAATCGAGTGCAATCAACTTTTCTCATACGTATAAATTCGTATTTGTAAAAAAAAAATAAAAACTTTGTTGTTATTGTTGTTGTTGCCAGAGTGAGTGTAGATTTTTTTTTTTTTTGTTGTTCATTTTGGACTTTTGGTTTCTGCCTTCGTTTTGATGGTTTCATTCTGTTCTGTTGTTATTATTATTATTATGGTTGTTGTTGCTATTGCTATTTTATATAATAGTCCCGAATTGTTAGAAACACAAAACCCAAAAAAAAAGAAAAGAATCATAAATTTTGTTTTCTTGTGGTGAAGCTTGAAAGTTTCTGTTTTTACTTTGGCAAAAAACAAAAAACCTAGCTTGATTGTTACGCCTTTACCCCACCGTAGCACCTTTTGAGCTTCCTCTGTGCTAATGTTATAGCTGTTGGTTATGGTAACCATATAGAAATCAAATTAAAATGAAGCTAACGTTCAGTCCGGCATATCAGTTTTTTTTTTTTTTTTTTTTTTTGTTTTTGTTGATTTTGAGCCACCAGTCCAGTAGACCACACTATACCCTGCTACCCTAACCAATGCCGGTCGAACCACCATATTTGAATTTATTTTCGGCGCAGTAGATATGAATTTGAAATTTGTTTATTTGTTAGAATAGAAAATTGCAATCAGTGGGATTATTGTTGTTGTTTGTATTTTTTTTTTTTTTTTTGAGTTCATTTCTTGCTCTTTGCGTGTGCTGCGGTCTTCTGGAGGTTAAGTTGTGAAATACTTGATGATAATTGCTATTACTACATTTGGGGTTTGTTTGTTGTTTTTCAGTTGATTGTTGTCAAAATATTTTATATCTTTTGACATTTCTTTGAAGTATTTCTTTACTGTCACATTATGTAGATTTTTATTAATTTTGTTTTAATTGATTAAGAATTTTAAACAATTATTCAGAAGAATGAAAAGCGAGTGAAACATTTAAATCATGCATGACCAGCTTTTTCATAATAAAATTACTCTCTTAACATCATATTCAATATTTCTCTTCAAAAGTAAAAAAACAAAAAACAATTGAACTTCGAAGCTAAATACAAACAATATAAAACAGAGAAAAAAACAACATTAACAACACATAATTCAATAAGCCGCATAAGCAACGAAAAATCAAAACGACAATTTTGTGTGCGGTTTAGCAAAAACTTAATCCTAAAAAATAGGTTATGTTATTTTAAGAAAATAAGTATGCAATAACCTTCTTTAGCATAAATATATTGTTTTAAAACAGAAATTATTTAAATCGGTTTAGTATATTGTGCGCCAAATCGTTACAAGCTATTTTCATATAAACAGCTAAATACAAACTGTACAAATGACAAGAAAAAAAACAAAATTAACAACACATACATAATTCAAGAAACAGTATAAGCAACGCAAAAGCATTATGACAATTTTTTGTGCGGTTTAGCAAAAACTTAATCCTAAAAAAAAGGATATGTAACTTTGAAAAAATAAAATAAGCATGCAATAACCTTCTTTAGCACAAATATGTTGTTTTAAAAAAGAAATTATTAAAATCGGTTTAGTATATTTTGCGCCAAAGCGTTACAAGCTATTTTCATGTAAACAATTTTATATAAATAGTAGAGATATAGTTTTTTTTTATTTCAATGGACTCAAACAACTATCTTTTGGCACTCTTTGCGTTGCAAACATTTATTATAAAAAATTTTTGGGGCCATTTGAATGACTATTTTAGATAATTTCAAAAAAATAAAATCTAAAATCCATTCTACTAGCAATTTCAGGAAACCGACAGAGAAAATCACGGGTTGGATCTTAGGAAATCAAACGAATTTACAATTTCAACCTAGAAGATTAACAAAAGATGGGGATCTCTATCATATCATAGAATATCTATCATACCACTCTTCTACTTTGGCAGAATAACCGACTAAATAACTGGGCAGAAGTTTTTCAACAACATTGTTGTACTATGTGCCACTAATTTCTACGTAACTCAAAGTCCGAGATGCTGTGATATCACTATGGCCTTACCTTAGTCTAAAAAATATGGGATAATATAATTGATGAGTTAGGAAAAATATGCCCCAGCGCATACCTATCGAGTTGGTAATTTGGCTTTTTTCGAGTAGAGCTCTTCGCAGTTTTCAAGTTTTTTTATATAGCTTACACTATTATGTAGTGAGTAATTTGATCGTTTAAATTGAAGAATTAAGTTACTTAATTATAAGAGAATTTTTTGTGTTTTTTCATAAATTCACTGTGCGTCTGAAAAATGTTTAAAAAATTTCGATGGGAATCTCATCTGTAAGTTCTTGTCATCTTAAGAAAAATTTTTTTTTGTAGAAAATCGATCTGCTCTTTTTAAAACAAAGATCGAAAAATCAGAAAAGTTTTGTTTTTTTATAAAAAACAAAATTATTTCCAAAACCGAAGACCAAAAACCACTTTTTTTCAAAACCTTGAACCAAAATGAGACTTTTTACGACCGAAAACATGTGTATCAATTTTTTCAAACTTTCTCAAAGTAATTAAAAGGATTTCCGCGAAATAAGTTCTGCTGAAGCAACGAAATATTATTTTGATCTGTTTGGGCTGTTTGGGGTTGTCAAAACCTGAAGTTAGCAGAAGAGGAAAAATTTTCAGAATGGACTGTTCATTCTATAATTATTTTTTAGTTCAACAAAAACTTTTCTTTACAAGGAAAATTCCCAATCGCCCTATTTTCAAAAATTGGCAAACTTCAGCAATGAGAGCCATCGCTGAAAGGAAGTAAAGGAATGATCATAAATAAAAGGAAAAAACTTCAAAAGTCTGCAACAACTTTTATCATCAACAAGTTATTATTATGATATTAACAATATTGATGAACACCTGTTTGCAATATGGGATGGGATCGGCGACGCTCTTAAAACATCTTAGCAACCATAACATCAAAATTACCAATACCATGTCAACGAGAAATTGGTTTTGTGTAAAGCAACAAAGCAGCGTTCATATCCAAACGAAACTCATGAGTTTTAGGGGGTGTCGAGTTTTTGGTAGACAAAGCCATAGACACAGATGAAGATGACAACAGCAATGACACCGAATCACTTAGCAATCGTCTATCAAATTATGTGAATATTCGATTAGGTAGCTATTGAACATTGAGTCCTACATATAATAGGTTTAAGTATGTCGTCGTCGTCGTCGTCGTCGCTAATGTGTCTTGTAAGTGTGTTTGTATTTTTGCGACAAAATTGCCTGCCAATTTCTGACAGTCAAACAACAGCAAATAGGCAGCAACAAAATATCAATAAACAAATCAACAAAATCGTACATCGTTAAAATTAGTGCCGCTTGTTTGCTCAAGATTTCGTACGCTTACGTTTAGATGGATATGTTTTTCTTACGTACAAAAATAGGTAGTTGAAAGAAATGCTATTAAAGTGGATTTTATAGGGTACGTAGTAAAATATGTTTTCTGATGTTCTTTTTGGGATAAGCAATCTCAAAGATTGCTTAGAGAAATAGTCGAAGGATTAAGAGCTATAATGTTTTATATAACTGATTTTATGGTACTGTGATTTTTATCAATAGCTTTGATATTTTAATTTGATTAAATTTATACCAGAAAGATATTATTTTAGGTTCCCGCTGCTTTATTTTTTTTTTTCTCTATGGCATAGGTGGGCAAAGTAGGAAAAATGAGCCAATTTTAGCTCTCAACAACAAACAAGTGGTTTTTCTTAGGAAAAATAACCAAAACAACATACAGATGCAGTCACCACTGCTAAGCACATTTATATCGTTGTGGTTTTTTTTATATATAGTTTATGGTTTATATAGTTTATGGCTTTCAGATTAATGTAACTTCCTAGTCATATTACAGTAGAAGTTTTAAGAAGAAAAAAAGAATTCTTTGATCTTTTAAAATCTTAAGCATGCTTATCTTCTTAAGTCTCCATGTATTATCCTTACTCTACGTTTTTATTATTTTTTATACACTCATTAAATTATTTATTAAAGCGAAAAAAATTCCTTTATTAGTTGGAATTTTCCACTCGTTTGCATTTTACGTATGCGTTAGCGCCCACAATGATGATGGCGTTGGTACTAAAACGGTTGCTACTAACTCCGGGAGCGTGTATATTGAAGGGTGTTTTCTTTTTTTTTTTTTTTTTCATTGTATTCGTTGCTCATTCATCCATTGGGAGTCTTTCTTACCATTACATTTTTTTATGTTTGACAGGTTTCTTTACTTTTTTTTCCAAGCACATGCGAAAATTTCAATTAGTAACCATGGTGTCCATCATCATAGACTTTTTACCCACTTCCATTATCACAGTGTTGTTTGTTGTTATGTCAGCACTTTTATGAAAAATATCAATTTAAAAATACTGTGCTTTATTTTTTTCTAATACATTTCGTTTAATTTTCTTGGAACTATGTTATGTGAACACAAGCTTATCTCAAAAGTTTGCAAAGCTTTTAGTGCTTCAATTTTTACTCAAACACAAATTTGTCTGTCTACTTCTTTGTTGAATATAAAGCAAATACTTTCATATTCTGCCTGAAGTTCTTATAAATTATGACACTATAACACAAGTAGGGGAGGGTGGGCTAGATTTTACGGGTGATTTTTTGCTATTTGTTTTTTCAGTGTAAATTTGCTGACACCTCACGCGTGATTCGTAACATATCTCAACGCTAAAAATGCTCAGTAAGGTTTGCCATTTCACCATGAATTGACTAACAAACGAACAGAGCTTGCAAATCATTGAATTGTACTATCAAAATTCGTGCTCTGTGAGAAATGTGTTTTAATCGAAAAATTTTCTTCAGCGACTTAGCTCATTCTTGGCTCAATGAGTACGTCAACAAACAGAATTGCAGAATTTGTTCTGAAAAGCAGCCAGAGGCAATTCAAGAGCTGCCAATGTACCCTGACACTTTGGTGCGGTTTGTGGGCCGGCGGCATCCCTTGGACCGTACTTTTTCAAAAATAATGAAAATTGCAACGTAAAGGTCAATGGAGCAAGGTAGCCCGAGCGATGATTACAGACTTTTTTTCCTCAAATAGGAAGAATTGTACTTGGTTGACATGTGGTTACAACAAGACGGTGCCACACGGCAAGCGATACTATGGACCTATTGAGAGGCAAGTTTGTTGAGCAATTAATCTCACGTTTTGGAGCAATCAATTGATCGATTTGACCCCACTAGACCATTTTTTTGTGAGGCTACGTGAAGTCTCTCGTGTACAGGGACAAGCCAGCGACAAGCCAGCGACAATTGCAGCCCTGGAAGACAACATTACAGCTGTCATTGGT
This sequence comes from Tricholauxania praeusta, assembly GCA_949775025.1. NCBI lineage: Eukaryota > Metazoa > Arthropoda > Insecta > Diptera > Lauxaniidae > Tricholauxania > Tricholauxania praeusta. The sequence goes on along the minus strand of OX459030.1, from coordinate 125,891,373 downwards.
GAGGTACCGGCCGAAATGCTGGGAAAAATATACCAAAATTGAAGTTTACGGATGGATCACCTCAGACGCAGCCGCGGGCAACGTTTACACGAAATAATCTTTAAAAAGTAAATGGCAAGAATTGATTTATCGCTCCAAATAAATATTTCAATCACTATTGCAAATGTTTAGTTCTTTTTTTAAATTTTCAATAAACAAGCGCTTAAAAAATCACCCTTTATAATGCTCTATTCTGAATTTTTTTTCCACAAAAAATAATTAAAATTCAATTTTCGTACATAGATTTATTTTCTGTTTCAATCAATGATAACCGTCGATTTTTTTTTAAGTTTTTGAATAATTGTCAGTTTTTTATTTTTAGTTGAAAAAAAAAGTAACCGTTTTCAGAAATTTTTTTTTCCTGACATTTTTATCATTTAATCATTTTTTTTTTCGATGAAAATAATTGTCAGTTGTGTTTTTTTTTATTAAATCATTTTTAATTTTTTCTTTTTTTTTTTTTGTATTAAAGATCATAGCTTTTGAATTTTCTTATCAATTACAACTGTCATTTTGTATTTTAACAATTTTAGTTTTGTTTAAATCAAAAATAATTGCCATTTGTAAAATATTTTCTCAATGAAAAACCATGAATTTTCTTTTTTTTTTTTGGTAACGCAACAAATCCCAACATATTATTAAAATAATCCTTTTGAAATAAAATTCATAAAAATATTAAAAATGAAAGAAATTGCAACTTACCAACTTTCTGCTTTATAATCCCAAGTTTTGAGGCACTTTCTTTAATGTTCTAAGATACGCTATTCTCGTTAAGAAAAAAAGTTTAAACGTATTAACGTTTATTTTCGTCAAGTGTATATCGTAGTGTATAGAGCGCAAAAAACCATTTGTTTGTATGTATAAAACATAAAAATAACTGTTAGTGTTAGCAGCTATTTTTCGCTGAATTTTTATTTATTTTATTAATAGGTCGTTAAGATTTTGCAAAATAAATTTGCAAATAACTTTTGAAAAACTTTGCATTTCACATTTAATACTTATTACACTTTTTTTTAACAACACCAAAAAATATTTATTTTATTCTTTCTTTCAACTACTTTTTAATAAATATTTTGTAACATTCAAGCTTTATATTTTTTCTTTTTTTAACTTTTTCTTACGTTTATTTTTAACAATTTTTATTTTCTTTATAAACTTAAATTTTTATGTTTACTTTAGCACTTTATTTTAATTGTAATTTGCACTTTTTTAAATGTGTTATCTTTTTACTGTGTAACTTTTTTTTGTATTTTTGAAAAATTCTTCAAATTGTTGTTATCGAGTGTTATTTTACCTAAAAAGAAAGAATAATGGTGTAATTAATAGTTGCGTCGATTTTTAGTTTAAATATATAAAAAATATTTTATTAGTTATCAATGTGATGAAAAAAAAAACTATAAATTTTAAGAAAATTTAATAAAATTTTTCATTTTATTTTCTCTCAGAAATACATAACGCAATTGAGTTCGATGGTATATATGAAAATACTGAGCAGTATGTGAAAATTATATGAAAAAAATTTGAATCTTCGACGTATATTTTTTTCTTGGAGAATTGGGAATATGTTGCAAATGGTATACATATCACTGATAGCATTAAAGATATATCATTGCGTGACATTTATCTATCACTAATGACATCATTTAAAAGCTATTTTTTAATACTCCAACTTTTTTTCCAGTAACCAAGGTCAATCCTTTATTAAAATTTTTCCTATATATCAATAAGATATTAAGAAACAGTTTAGAGCCTTTGAAATAACGTTGAACACCAATTTTAGCCTAAAATTATTATAACTTTGTTTAAGAAAATAAATTCTTAGAATCAGAAACACTTTTATAAATTAAAGCAAAAATTCTAGAAAACTACTTAAAAGATAATATCAACTGTTCAGGCAGACTCTATGTGGTGTGCGGACAAAAAAGAATTTCTTGAACAAAAAAAAATTCTTCACCAAAAATACAGCACTTAAGTCATAACAAAGTAGCTTAAGAAATCACATAAGAGGTTTTAATTACACAAAACTCTTAAAAATAACAATCTAAAATTGCTGAACAGGTTTATTAAGATTCGACATAACAACACAAAATTAACTTGGATTTGAGATAAAATTACTTAAATAGAATAAAGAATTAAAATAATATGAAACTACAAAGCGATAAGATACGAAAAAAAAACATAGACTTACAAATAAATTAGCAGATTAGACAAAAACAAAACGAGCAAGAGTTTTTCGCGCTCTCTTATAGGTTGAGAGAGCGAAAGATCACAACGGCTATACGCGTGTATGTCAAATATAATTCAATTATCAACCAAAAGTATTAAAATAAAACATATCAAATAGAATTAGAATTATGGAAAATATGGTACTGTATAAGAAATCTTAAAAGTCATCTTAAAATCACGTAGTACGTCAAAAATCTATACGGCTGAAGAGGAACACACTGAAAATGAAACAGTGCTAGATTTATACGGATGTCACGCTTGCTAAAGTACATACATAGCACGTACGAACGAATACTTCAAAAACTAAAAGACGTAAAAGAAAAATAACAGAAATTACTCTACGATAGTGTAGAGTAATACCTACTCAGTAGATTAAAGTTGAGTAAAAATAGCTGGGTAGAAGACGACAACGTTGTGTAGAAACCAAGAAAGTTGAAGCTTCGACTAAGATGGGTTGGGATGTGCGCGGCGTTGCAGATGCGGCGAATAACACTTTAGCGCGAGTTTACGCTATGAGATATTGTTAGGTTGTTATGTAATAATTGCCTAATGGCTACGCTATTGGTATGGACATAGCAAAATACATATAAGAAATTCTAGCTAAGCAAGAAATATAATGAAAAGAGCAGTTTTGTGTGTAAAGTGAGCACTTATTTCATTTTTTTCCAATAGACTTAGCAGAACTTGAAATACCATAAACTCAAAAAAATTATTTTTTTTGATGAAATTAAACTTTAAACTTTTTTATACTAAAAAGAAAAGTTGAAAAATGAACTTAAGCTTTATGAAAAAAAAAAAAAATAAACTTATAACTTTTTCATTAGAGGTTACAAATTTAAGTTTTTTTGTTTTCGACTTATATTTCCAGAATATTTTTTTTATAAATATTATTTATAAATATTTTTTTTTTTTGCTATTTTTAGCTATATTATATTATTTTAAGTAACAGTTTCTTTGTTTTAAGTTCTTGTTTTAATTCTTATTTTTAAAAGTTCAAAATAAAAGTTTTTTTTAAGAGTCCAAGCATATAAAAATCCTAAAATAATATCTGAATTCCTGAAGCAAAGAAATTCAAAGCAAAATACTTTGGATTCTTCATTATATTTAGAAAAATTTAAGTAAATTGTGCACACTAATTTTAAAAAAAAAAAGTATTCCACCAACCGATGGGAAAAGGCCGAAAAGAGATTTTGAAATTCGCAAGGGAGGCCCCCCGAATCTCATAATGGAGTGTTTTGGACCCATTATCGAAAAAAAAGTGGGAAAAGGCCGAAAATGAATTTTGAAATTTACAGAGAAGATCCCCGACTGTCCTAAGTATTGTTTCAGATAAATTTTCCAAAAAAAAAAAATTCTACACCAATCGATTGTAAAAGATTGAAATGACAAAGGCACCAGGGGTAATTTCGACCCCTTCGCTTACTCATTTAGATGTCGGATTTTCTAAAATTCCTTCTTGGTTAGCGGCTTCGAAATTTACCTCTCTAAATGAATCGGATTGAGCATTGTGTTATATAATAACACAAATGATTATAGTATCATTACTTTTTTTAATAAAAATCAATCGATTTTTTAAGTACACAAGACATTTTTGCTAACTTTATATTTAAGTTCATGTCATGTCATTGTCATTGCGCTTGTTGACAGAATGACCGATTATATTTTTCATTTTTGAAATACTCGTCAATTTTGATATCATTAATTACAAATTATTGATAAGAAGAGAAATATATCAAAAGCTCACTTATATTTTAATTCAAACAATTAAGGTAACGTACGATAATCATATGATTTAAGGCAAAGGTAATAAAAATAAAAAACTAAGGAAAAGAGAAGAATTATTTCAAGCACTTTAATAGTATGCCAACACCTTTATAATTCAATGGATATTTGTACTAATGAAGAGTTTAAACTTTAAGATACGCATTCTAATACAATCTATAGGATATGTAATAGCTGCGGCTCGGTCTCTCACTCAATCTCTCTCTTTTACGCTAGTGACGTAAATACATTTAATTGTTAGCGGAAAGGTTAAGAGAATTTTTGCAATAAACATAAATGCCTATACATCAGAACCGCTCTAAGTTCTCTTATGCGTTCATTTTCTCTTTCGTTTTTTCTTTGACTTTTGACAGCACAAAAACTCACACTTAAATTCATGCCTATGTGTGTCTGTTTGCTTGCGTTTGCCTAAAGTAGAAAAATATCTTGCAGTTGAAAATTGTGAAAAAATTCTATACTTTAATTTGTAGAAAAATCGAAAATAAGTACCTACATACGCATATGGAGAAGTAGTGTAGCTGACAAAAAAAACAACAAAAACAAGAACAAAAACAAGAACAAGAGCATAGAACTACAACTATAACATGACGCGATAAGCTGTAGTATTTAACATTCACAGTATTGATGTTTTCGGTTTTTGTTTATCATTAGAATTTGTTTGCATTTTTTTAGAAAAACTTTTTTTTTTACTTAAAAATATATATAGATTAAAGATACATGTTTTTCCTTATTTTCGAGTTGCAAAATAATAAAAATATTTGGGATATTTATACACCAAAACGTGCTGAGTTTAACAAATGGCTTATTAATTATAAAACTTAATAAATATTTAAAGACTATGACACAAAATTCTGGTAAGTCCAGATTAATCAGTTTTGAGATATTAACAAAAAACGGAATATTTCTGCAACAAGGCTTAAATTTTCTTTTGATGCAATTATGTAAAATAACTCTATACCCAGAACGTCGATTTAAAGTGTTCTTTATTTTAAAATGAGCACTCTCCTAAAAAAAAAAATCTTATTATCTAATGAAGCACCGTGGTTCAACCTTAACAGGAGATGGAAAAAATAGTAGAAGTAAAAAATTAAAAAAAATGTGCACTCATTTTAAAAAAAAAACATATTGCACTAATCGATGGGAAAAGGCCGAAAATATATTTTGAGATTCACAAGCAAGGCCCTCCGAACTTCTTAATGGAGTGATTTGCAGCCATTCTCGAAAAAAAAAAGTTATTCTATCAATTGTTGGGAAAAGTCTGAAAATGTATTTTGAAAGTTACAAAGGAGATCCCCGACCCTCCTAAGAATTGTTTCAGACATATTTTCCGAAAAAAAATAGTCTGCACCAATCAATTGTAAAAGGTTGAAAATAGATCTTGAAAGTCAAAAGTCCCCGACCCTCTTAATGGGATCAAAAAAAAATTATTGCTTGAGAAAATAGAAAAATTTTTGCTAATGAGCGTTCATTTAATGCTGTCGCCATGCAAAGTAATAAAAGTATATTTATGAGAAATGTTTTTAAATATATCCAATGTGGTAGAAATTTATAGGGAATATTTTCTAAAGTGATATCAATCACTTCCGGAATTTTCAAAAAAAATCATTTGAAGTTATTTAAACTCATTTAACTCTGTACCGTAAACAAAAAATAAATATAAATTTCGTTATTTTATTCGGCCTTTATTTATCAATAAGTGGTTTAAATAATCGAGCTTGATGAGTTCTGATGTTTTTGTAAAATTAAAAAAAAAAACATTTTCCTCAGTGGTCCTCCTTTTCCCCCACTTTTCAAGAATTAGAAATTTCTCTTTTGTACTAAATTGTACGAGTTGTATCGATGACATGTTAAGTGATGAGACCACCAGTATCGTACCTAGGGGGAGGCGGACGCCCTGGAGGCAACCACTTGGAGGGCAGAAAATTTGTTTTTTACAATTTCAAAGCAGACAATATTTTCTGTTGGTAGAGGGCGGCAAATTACCTCTTTGCTCCGGGCGCCAAATGTGCACGGTATGCCACTGGAGATCACCCACTATCGCTACATGTTTCGTTAGAATAAAAATGAATATATTAAAATCACTCATACGACATGTTGTACATAATTAAAAATACATAAATTTGCTAAGCGTAAAACCGTCATGCGTCTTAGCGAATTTTATGTGGCTTTTCCTCTGCTGAACTGTCACCAATGGGTTCTTGCGTGAAATTCGTCCAAGGAGTACAGTCTCAACGAACCGACAAGCGACAGCTACAATTGACTTATGCATGGCCGATGTACAACTTTTGGCCACTACCCATGATTAAGGATATGCTTATAAGCAAATTCAGTCGAAAAGTTTTTCTTACAAGCAATGACAATATCACAATTTCATTTCTGGAATCTTTTATCAAGTTTTTCTTTTATTTTTTGCAAATTATTTTTTGTTTCCAATTTGTTGGCTCAGTCAAATCTGAGGTTTTAGCAGAAAATCTCTCATAAAACTTTTTTATGCTTTGAATTTGATTTCATTTATGTTCTTTTTTTTAAACTCATATGTCCCACGTTTATATTATGTATAAATTTTCTGGTACACATAGAAAAATAAATGAGAAAAACTACCAATAACACAACGAATTATTTCGTTTCCAATTAGTTGTCAACAGCTGTAAGTCAGAAAATGATGATTGCAAAAATTGAGGAAAATGCGCTTTTTACCAAAAAAAAATCACCAGAAATCGTAATTTCGACGAAACTATACATATCAGTCGAAGTCCCATTGATTTAAATTCAATAAATGATCAACATTTGATAAGAATATAGTCATTTTAGGATCTTCCAGACTAAAATTTTTGAAAATGACTCGAAAATATTTCGAAACTAAGCGCTAACTTTGAAAAACGGCTATTGGATTTGAAGAATTTTTAAATATTTTTGACAATAATTTCTCGATTTCTAATTTGACAATTTCGTTACCGTTGTTTTCTTAGTAACCATACATGAAATATTTTCAATGCAAGTGATAAATCAAGTATTTTTGAAGCTGCACGCTTTTATTCAAAATATGGAGTTGTTAGTTTTAAAACTTAAGCATTTTAGTACCAAATTTTTAATAAATCTATTTAGTGCACTACTCAGTATACGAATATCGACTACATATTGGAATATTTCCGAATTCCGAAAAAGAAAAAAAAAAAATTGTGGTCTCACAAAAAAAATAATAAGAAAATTAAAAATACTTTTGGCCTTCAACACATGTACAAGAAATAAATAAAATTTTAATAACAAAATTTTTAGTACCTCGCTTTAAATGTTGTTTAATTAAAGTTTGTGGCTTTTTAATCCTTTTGCTGTGCGAAATTGTAATCCAGCTGAAGCAAATTTTGTGGCAACGCTGCAAGTTACTTTTTCACAGATTTTAATGTTTGTTTAAGCTTAAAGTAAATATTCTTATAACTTTTAATTTTTAAATAACAACTTTTTTTGAAACCGTTATTATTTTTTATTAGTTTAGACACAATTGTGAACTTTTTAACTTTTTTGACAATTTGTTAATTTTTTTTTTTTTTTTTATTTTGGATTTGTATCTTTCTTTTATTTTAAATGCACTTTAGTAAAAGATTTTTTCAAAAAATTTTTTAACGAATATATTTACATAGATAGTAAAATTTTTTGACACCATGTCAGCAAAAGCTATAAAAATGACGACGACAAAGTCGATTGAGAGTCGGACACAGTGGGCAAAAAAAAAAGAGTAGTAATTACTTTTGCATATGTAAATGTGAGTAAATTTGTTCGATTATAAATACGCGCTCATAACGCACACAAATAAATTTTTCTTGTTGTTTTAAGAATTTTTTTGCTTTTCTACTACACTATTCGGCGCAAAATTTTCCTGCCTGAAAAATTTTTTTACTTTACACAACACGAAACGTAAAATTGTAACGAAACGTAATGGCAATGAAACGAAATATCAGAAAATCGAGACGAAACGAAACAAAACGGCGGAACTCGCTCACGAACGACGACGACGACGACTGAGACTTTGACAATCCAATCCAACCATTAAAAAATAATGTTGGTAGTGCAAAAGAGTGGGAGGATGGTACGTTTTTCTACTTGTTGTTGTTTTTGCTGTTGTTGTTCGTGTATTACGAGAGCGTGTCCGTGTCTGCGTTTTGGAGACGACGACGTACCAGCGACTATCAGAAATTCCGTAATAACACAGCAAACGAAAAATTTCATGTGAATTATAAAACTAAAAAACTTTTCATGAATTTTGTGTTTTTTTTTAACTCAATTATGATATTCACTTTTATTTGTAAGAATTTTTTGTTTTATACTTTTTGTACATGCACTTGAATGACTTTTTTTTTTTGCTAAGTATTTTCATTAAACTTTGTTGAAATGTATGAATTTTCTTTGTTGATTTTATATACTTTTTTGTTTGATTTTTTACTAACAAAGTCGCGGGGCGCGACACGAGAAACACCTCCCATCCGTACCAAACGAAATACAAGCTCGAACTAAAATCCGTTCACATATTATGACGACGTGTAGCGCGAGATTCATTAAAAATTACAATTTTAAGAGACAGCACTGCAAGCCAAAAGAGTCGAGTGTGCAAAAAGTTCCAGTCTGGCAACGCTCTCGATTGCTTCACACACGTGTACACAGCTGTTTGTTTCACTTGTTTACATTTGTGCACATGCGGCAGGTGGATGTGTGTAAATGAGAAAGCTATAGGGACCGGCATTTGTGCCGAAGAGCGCGCGACTGAATATCTCATAGATACATTTACGAGTACACTGACAGCAACACCACAGTTCGATACTCAGTTTGCAATTGGATTAAAAATAATGGCGGATTGGAAAAATAATAATAAACTCTAGCAGCGGCCGCAATTTGGACAGCAAAAAAATTATGCCTTTTGTTGCATGAAAATAATTAAATTTCAAGAGTTGAACACAAAATTTAAGATTTTATTTGAAGCATTAATTTTTCTTTTAAATTTAATTTCGTATAAATATTACTTCGGGTGCCTATTCGTATCCGTCAAATATATTTTTTTTTATTTACCTACGTTTCGCCTTCGCTTTACTTCAAGTGATGACGAAACACATGTCTCTCAACCTAAAAAGAAGAAAGAGATTACGTTTTCTCTTTTTTTAATTATTGTGCGAAATTTTTCAATATCATGCTCCACTGTATGCTCTACTCTCTCTCTCTCTCTCTATCTTCGTCTCACCGTCACAATCTCTGTCCACTAAATTGAATAAAATTGATAAAAACACTCTGTTTGTATGAAAAAAAAAAAAGCTTTTGTCGCTTTAATATTTTGTTTTTGTAGCTGACACCGACCAGCTGTGGTTGTGGCTGGGAAAAAGTGCGTATGTTGTCACTTTAAAAAAATTATCTTATATATAATAGATAGAAAATAGACACCTATGGATATATCGGGTAATTGTGTTCCATTTTTGGGTCAAAAATATTCTTCTAGACAAAAACGAGAAGGTTCTTTGCAAAATCTTATGCACTTTTTTCGATCTCTGCATTTACCTTTATTTCAAGGCTGGTATGAGACAAATAAGATTTCGCTTGTCACCGCCGTGTAACACCAACGATTGATTCACGTGAATTTTCGGTTCGGACAATATTTTCCGCTTGAACTTTCAAAAAAAATAATTTATTGATACAGACAAAATCATGGCTCTTATCCCAGATAGCGCCACTGTCTTTTTGAAAAGACAACAAAAACGTCATCATAAATGAGAGAAATGTACCGTTATGCACATGCATTTCTATCAAGATTAGGTCAGATTGGATTCGGAAAACTATGGCATATACGAATAAAAGCTATTTAATAAAAAAATGTTTAGAGAGCGATCTTGACCTAAACTTTGTAATAAAACTCAACTTTATAAAAAAAAGTTTCGGCGCTATCTGGGACAATTGATATACGGTCGTTGATTTCGTATCCGCAGTCGATTTTTACTCATCAAGTCAATTTTTTTTGTTAAATTTAAGAAAGTTTTGTATTTTTTTACATATTAAATCGGGCCGGGCAATATAAATTACGATTACCACATGATTACAACTACAGTAATCCTCAAAAACAAAGAAAATCGATTACAATTAAAGTAATTGTTCATCGAACGATCTTGGATTACAATTGCATCAATCGTAATTTAAATCGTTCCAAATTTTTTTTACATATTCCAGGCATTATATGAGCATCGGGAATTTTTTCGTTATCGAAGAGATGCAACTTTTCTGGCCATCACTGTACTTGTAATAATGAGCAAAACTTGCATTTTTCACGGTTTCTCTTTTTTAATGTTTTTCTGCAAGTTGCTTTAATTTATGTAGGTGACTTTGAAGTACGAACGTGCATTTAAAAAGAAATGCATTTTAATGATTCATTTCTTTATACAGTGCTTCAATCCGTCTTTAATTTTTATTTATTAGAAAAATTTGAGATACGAGCAATTTTAGCAAGATAGTGCGAATGCATTTTCTTACAAAACATAACTTAATTTGACACCAATAGGGAGTTTTCCCAAGGAGTGTTGCATATATCCACAAGAAATTGAGGGTAGGTCATTTCATTGCTTTTTATGAGAACAAAAAGAAGTACTTAAAAAGGCAGCATTAAAAAGTATGCAATTAAAATAATTTTTTTTTAAATATTATTCTCAACTATTATCTATTTCATTCTTGAATTTACTGAGCCCTTTCAAACAGTCAGTCCAAAAATCAACCAAAAATTAATCAAAGAAATCTAAAGAAAAGTGTTATTTTTCAGATATAAAGACATATGTATATAAAGCAAATCTTTTGAGATCGTCTAAGCCTAATTAAGCCGTTCCATATAAAAATGTACGGGAGCATTAACATTTTTGCGTAGATTGAGGAAATCAGACGCCAATTTTTAAATAAGATGTTGTGGTTGGTATCATTATTTAGACAATTTTAAAGTTCTAGTTTTCTAGTCTGAAAAAGAAGCAATTTTTCATAATTTATTATGCCACCCCCAGTAGTTGATAAGATTATAATTCTTTTTAGGATCAATAAATACCCTCTTGAAATATACAAAAAAAATGTTTGATTCATTTTAAATGATATAATAAAAAATAGCGCCATCTGCGTAGCCATACAAAAACAATTGATGTCAATGGTGCCAGTGATTTTAGAGCAAGGAATCATCTGAAACACAAAAACCGAAAGAACATAGGTTCAGTATGACAGTGGCTATCGTCTGAATCAGAATTTTTAAATTTTATGCAAAAATGGCAACTGTTTAAACAAAAATGTTCGAAAAATGAGGATTTTTCTGGAGATTTGGGATTTGTTTGAAAAAATAGAAAAAATCAAAGTTTTACTTGAATTTAGCTCATGCGATTTCCATACATGTGACAAATAGGTGGTTAAAGTTTCATAAGAATCGGATCAGTAGCTTCGGAGAAAAGACTGGCACCTTATGAAAAATTAAGTGATTTCGAGAGAAACGCGCGCTCAAATAAAGTTGAAAAAATATACTTAGAGAGCGCGAAGCTTATAAAATGTTAATTGTTATATTAATGAAAAAAAAACAATGCTTATGAAATTTTAGCACGATGTTTTTGAAGTGGTTTATTTTCGAAATCCGTAAAAAAATATCGAGTTGATAAACTAGGCTGGCCCTTTAATTTCACATAATATTTGAGTTAGAGCAATTTATCTACTGATATTTTCAAGGAACAATAAATTATGAAAACGTTTCCAACTGTAGCCCCCTGTCTTAAAATTCGGCGCTGCCTTCCATATTTTGAGCGAAAAAGATGACGCGTAAATTGTTATATGAAAAAGCTTTCACCGGCTATGAAAACTACAAAATATTCCAATTTCGAAAATTTTTAGCAGATGAAGAAATTATAATGAAAGTTTCAGGAAAAAAAAAAATTCTAATACCCATACTTGTTGCAATATTTTTTAAGCCTTAGCGACAATTCTTGGATAAAATATCGCTTAGGCGACTTAACTGCTTGGTTGTTGTATTCGCACATATTTAGATAGCGAGTTGGCGAATAAAACAGCGCTTTATTATAAAATACGTTTCAAAGTGCTTCAAACCTTATGCAGTGCTAACTTTAAGTAAATGCATAAGAAAAAAATTAACTTTGAATTTGAAGTTACCTTAAGGGGCTACTTAAAGCAAAAAAAAAGCCAAAACACAATTAAAATTATGTAACGAAAAATCTTTAAGTTAAAATATTTAAGTCGTTTCTCTTAAAAATAACTTTTTTATTTTTATTTGTCTGACTGTACGTTTTGTTTTTTTGTAGGTAGCTTAGAAAAAAAAATTGTTAATTTATTTATTTTGTTGTTGTTAGTTTTATGTTGTTTTTTTTTTTTTTTTTTGTATTGGCTAGCGCACCGAAAACACTTTTTAAGCTCTTGCCGCTGAGACTGAACTTGAAGCTCAGCGAGTGTAGAGAAATAGTCGAAGAAGCGACGTGTTGAGGCCTTTTGAATTTATTTTTTTTTTTTTTTTTCAGTAATTTTTGTTGTGGTTATATTAAAAATATATATCTTTAGGTATGCAGTAGCTTCCAAAATAACTTAACTAAAGAATGTGACTTAGCTTCTGCGGACAATTTTGAAATTTTTTGAAGTTAAAAATTTAAAAATTTGTTTTCTGCTTTTGCTGTATCAATCTGTATTTATTTTTTTTATACTTTTTAATATAATTGTTTGTTGCTTTTGTTGTATTTTATTCAACAGGTGTTAGAGCCATTGGCTCTACGAATATATCTGTAGATTCTATTTTTTTTGTAATTATATGTTTTATGTTCCAAGTTTATTCGCCATTTCGTTTTGTTAGTTACTTCTTCTTTTAGTTTTGCTAAGGTTTGCGTTTTTTTTTTTTCGTTTACTTAAACCTTTTAAGTTTTGAATTTTTTATTTTAAATGAGGAAGTTGTTTGTTTTGCATTTTTTATTGCTTTTGTGAATTTTTATTGAGTTCTAACACAGGTAAACAGACAGGGTGTTATAAAAAAGCTTTGAAGCACATAACAATTTAATTGACGCTAAAGACGTTTAAAGAAAGAAGTTGAAATTACACAACCCCAACAAAAAAGTTACTACCTAGACTAACGTGACCATGTGATCCGCGTTTTTGATTTTCCGTTCCGCGCGGTTCGGGTTTTCATTTCATGAAAATTTACCTGCACTTAAAACTGAATTAATTTTTGTCCGCACTAAAAAGATTATTTAATCATTTGTCGATTTTCTTAAGATTGTATTAAAAATTATTATTTTTTTATTTGTGTTTGAGACACTTAGATGGAAATCAATTGCGAATGTAACTCCAGGGGTACCCGACTACCTTAAAAGGCTATTTTGCATATATGTATGGAGTACATTATAAGCTACATCATACACAAATTTCAATCAATCTGACCGAAAGTAACTGGTGATTTTTTTGCTATTTGTTTTTTCAGTGTAAGTTTTTTGACACCTCGCGTGTGTCAAGGTTAAAAATGCTCAGAAAGGTTTGCCATTTTGCTATGAATAAACTAACAAACGAACAGCGCTTTTAAATCATTTCATATCAAAATTCGTGCTCTGTGAGAAATGTGAAAATACGGAAAGTTTTCTTCAGTGACAAAGCTTATTTTTGGATCAATGGGTACATCAACAAACAGAATTGCCAAATTTTGTTTGAAGAGATGCCAATACACCCTGAAAAATGCACTGTTTGGTGCGGTTTGTGAGCTAGCGGCATCATTGGACCGTACTTTTTCAAAAATAATGAAAATCGCAACGTAACAGTCATTGAAGCAAGGTACCGTGCGAAGATTACTGACTTTTTTTTTGCCCAAAATGGAAAAATTGTACTTGGTTGACATGTGGTTTCAACAAGACGATGCCACACGTCACGCGATACCATGGACCTATTGAGAGGCGAGTTTGGTGAGCAATTAATCTCACGTTTTGGAGCAATTCATTGACCGCCAAGATCATGCGATTTGTCCCCATTAGACTATTTTTCGAAGGGCTACGTGAAGTTTTTCGTGTACAGGGACAAGCCAGCCACAATTGCAGCCCTTGAAGACAACATTACAGCTGTCATTGGTGAGATACCGGCCGAAATGTTGGTAAAAGTATGTCAAAATTGGATGGACCACCTCAGGCGTAGCCGAGGGCAACATTTACATGAAATAATCTTTAAATAGAAAATGGCAAGTTCCAAATAAATATTTTATTGACTGTTGCAAATTTTCTGTTCTTTTTTCAATTTTCAAAAACCAAACGCTTAAAAAATCAACCTCAAAATCATTTACAAAACCTGCAGGTTACGTTTTTTATGCACGAATCGTACTCATTTTTGACTTAGTTTATATCATTTTTTATTCTTCTTGACTTTGAAAATAAATTGAAGGAATTGGGTAAAGTTTGGTGACAAAAATTATAATATTGAATTTTTTAAAAAAATTTAATCAAACCAAATTTTTGTTCTTAAAAATTTTTGCAATAAAAAATTCTGATAATAAATAATGTAACAATGGCTACGAAGTTTTGATGAATTTCAAGTCTCTCGAGAAGAAAAAACTCCAAAAGAATAAACTCATTAAGTAATTTTCTTATTTTCAATCTATTACAGTCAAGTCTTTAGATAACTCAAACTAAAAAAAAATAATTTACATTTTATTGTTTTATTTTAAAAAATCAAAACTTTAAAGTGAATGCATTTAAAATGAGACAATGTTACAAATTTCAATAGCAATAGTTGAAATGATCAAAAGACTGAAAAGGCAAAGAAAAAGCGAGTGACAAAAGGTGGAACGCACTTAATTGCTGTCAATTAAAAGTTGAGCCAACAACTAACTATCTGCAAACTAGTTAAATTTTACAAATGAGCGAACTAATGACAGCAACGAGGACCATAATAAAAATAATAAAGAAACTAATGATGATGATGTGTCCCAGAGTCGAATGGTTTGCCACAAGTTATAAAAATAGAAGTGCAAGGGGGCAATTTCGAATCTTTAAGTAATAGTATCATTGTTTAATTAAATCGGGTAGTACATTTTAAGAAAGCAAGTTTTTAACTAAAGGTTTGAGCTTTAAAATTAAATTTTCCATTAATTATATCATAATAACTTATTTCTAGTATATAAAATAGTTTTCAGTGTCAGCAAATAAGCGTATAATGAACGAAGAATTTTAAACGAATATAATAAAGCACATAAAGGGTGTTCAAGTTTGAGGCATCTTTTTAAATTAACCGAAGAAAATTTTGTTCAAAATATAGTAGTGAAAATGTTCCGACAAACCGTGCTATTAAACACATCATTAATAAATTTGAAGAAACTTGTTCAGTTCAAGATCAAAGAAGCAGAATTTATAATCGTAGTGGGCGTTTAAGTGAAAATAGTGCTATACTGTGTTACTGAAGAGCCAAGGACATCAATTCGTCGTCGTTCACAGCAATTAAACCTCAAACCAAGAACTTTGTTCAATATTTTACACAAGGAACTTTATGTAAGGGCTTACAAAATATAGTTGACACATGAATTAAACCCACTTGACCACGCATTACGTTGGCAATTCGTTAATTCGAAAAACAAGGAGAAAAATTATTTTTTTTTTGAGGAAATTATCTTCACCGACTAAGCACAATTTGAAATTAGCGGCTATGTCAATAAACAAAACTGTCGCATTTGGACTAAAAAAAGCGAGGTGTGGACTTTGTGTGGTGAATCTCTTTCGAGAATCAAAATGGCAATGCAATGACTATGAATGAAGCTCGATATCAAGAGATAATTGAAACTTTTTGAGGAGTCAATTTGAAAAAAATTCGCATAATATGTGGTTTCAACAGGATGTTGCAACATGCCACACAGCAACGAAATCAAACGATCTCTTGAAAGAGAAGTTTAATAATCAAATAATTTCTCGAAGGACAGACGTAATCGGCCACCAAAAAGATCATGCGATTTAACACCATTGGAACTCTTCTTACGATGTTTCTGGAAGAGTAAAGCTTACGCGTATAATCCTCAAACTGTTGAACACCTCAAAGATAACATAATTGAGCAAATATCACTAATTCAATCAATATTATGCGAAAAAGTTATTCAAAATTTTGGTAGACGGCTTGCGAACTACCAGAGGTGGTCACTTAAGTGACATTATTTTTTTTATTAACTGGAACCAATAAACAGATATAAATAAATAAAGATTTTACATAATTTATGTTTTTTATTTAAAAAGATACCTCAAATTTGAACATATAAGATAAGAAAAATTTCATTGCATACTTTTAGTTAAAGAAAAATTAAATCAAGTTATTATCAAAGTAGTTTGCAGCGCAGTCAAAAACAAACAAATCAAAAATATAAAAAGGAAACAAAAATCCTTAGAGGCGCCTTTCTATATATTAAAATACACAATTCTTACACACGGTCAACTATTGCTCTGTCAAGATACGGAAGCAGAGCTGGAACAAAATTTTGTGTAAATTGGAAAACAATAAAATACAAAATATAGTGTTTGAAGAAGCACTACAATTAAAACTTACAAGCTGAAGTAAAATCTACGATATCTTTTTGTCACATTAAAGAGGAAAAGGATTTTGGGCGGGGCTAGAGCCCACGAGCGAAGCTCTTAGTGTGCTTAAAACTTATGTCTAACACCTTTAAATTATCTTAAAAATTTTTTATATTTCATAGCTCTTAGAAAGTTTTAAATTACCATATGATATAAAATAAGTCTACATAAGCCCACAAAAAAAATTAATAAACTTTGAGACCTTAAGGTCTAACTCCTTTTGTTTTCACTAGAAAACTTAGTTCTGAATGAATTAAGTTAATTTAAAAATTTGCACATACATAAATCAATCACCAAAATGTGGGTGTGTTAAATGATTTCTTAAATCACAGAAAATTATGTTTCATACATTTTCCTTTAAATAAATTTGTGATAAGTTCCTTACGCTCGGTTAACGTAACATTGTCAAAATGGCGTCGCGAGTCTTTATCATTTAACTGATTAAAAATCTACACCATGGAGAAAAAGAAATAATATTGGAGAAGAAAATACGAATAAGCATTTTTGTAAACAAAAAATAAAAACCGCAACATTTTTGACAAGAAAAAAAAAATTCGAAAAAAATATAGCGCGCAACATATTAAGCTGGATACATACTTATTTAATTTTTTAGAAAGAAAACGACCACGTAAGTTGCTATCGTTCTCTTTTCTAATCCTTTCATAGTTTAGTGCAAAAATTTAAAGACAAACAATAAAGTGTGCGAATAAGAAAGAAGGTAAAGATACTTTAAGATACCAGGAATTGGTTTAAGAATTCTTCATTGAGCAAATTATAAAGGACAAGGCTCTCTAAATTTAGTTGCAAATTTGCCATTTTTATTTTCTAACAAAAATTTATGGGAACTTAGTTCTATTCGAGTGCATGCGCTTAATTTTTTTGTTGTTTTTTTTTAAATATCAAAAAGATTATGCACATAAAAGTATAGGGTGTTTTTTAGTGTCGTAGTTTCGAATTGAAATTAAATACAAAAAAATGTTCTACGTGACCAATAGTTTGGAATTTATGTTATATGAAATCATAATTAAACAACCACATGCTTTTCTACCTTACGCGGTAAGGCACAAAAGCAATGCGGTCAAAAGAAAAATTACTCTATTTACGCTTATATTGAAAGTATTCAAACGTTTGATTATAGCCCAGAAGTACAGGCATTGGCTGAGTTGGTTAGTGCGTGGTCTAAAAGTGGCGTTTTCGCGCCTGTCCTGTAGTTTTATTAAAACAAATTTTCTTTTTTTTCTCATTTTTTTTCCAATTTGGTTTTCATTTTACGAAAAAAAATTTTAAGTTTACAGAGATTCAATGTCACAGAATTCATCTTTGATGGGAGGTCTGGACCACAGGCGTAATTCAACTTCAAAGAGGTGCATTAAACAAATTTTTTCAGAGAGATATGAAAACAAAGAACGCAAAAACCGTACATCAACATGGTTACCAACTGCCTTACAGCGTAAGCTTGGGAGTAAGCATAAAAAATAAAGTTTTGGACTTGTTTACCATCTCTCACACATCACGCAGAGTGCTTTCAGAAACCTGAATTTTTGTCGAACACCCAAAGTAACACTTCGTTTTTTATAAAGCGGTCAAGCGCAAGTCGGCAGCGATATTTTTGAGTTTAATAAAATAAAAAAAAATACATAATAATTTTAGTAACGTAAATAAAATCAAAAAATCGCACACGCTTTTATTGAAAATACTGTTTAAATTATAATTTTGTTTTGATCTTCCTGAACGAGTTATAAGAGAGAAATTTGATATTTAAGTTTCGTACAGAACACAGAAACATCAATATTACAATAATATCGATTAAGTATTCCCGGAATTTCGTTGCTGCTGTTTTGTTAATTTTTTAATTTATTATTTTAAGGAATTTTAGCCCATATTTATTTTTCCAAGTAATTTTTTTCTTATAAAGGATGCATATTTTAAAATAAACGCTAATATCGAAATTTTACCGATCAAGCAATTAAGGCTTTGTTGAAGCGCCACTTAGTGATCGGAAATGAAGTTTCAGTTGACGAAATTAAATTGACACCTTGAAATGAGATGCAGTAACTTATATGGCTTAGCTTTGCAATTTCCAGGTATCACCTTTAGGCGAAAAATTGTTTACTTTTGTTTTAAACATATAGTAAGATAACTAAATTTTCTGCATTCTAACTATAGCAACAGAAAACCAGCAATATGAGATTTTTCGAAAAACAGCTCAAAACAACAGGTCTCATACGGTTTGTCAAGTTTACTAGAGCCCCGATTTCCACACTTTACAGTGGGTATTATTCGCACTAAATTCATGTTATTGCTTGATTCTTGGAATTAAATTTTGGCTTATTCAGAATTTTTCTTTTTACTATCGCGATCGAATTTTTGGTGGAGATTTTTTCTATTGTTGTTATTATTGTTTTTGTTGCTTTTGTTGTAAATAGCTCCTGCTTCCAAAAATTTTGTCCACTTCTGTTACATTTATTTGACCAATACCCAAAGTTACGTGAGCCGTATATTATATATAAAATAAAATAATAGCTGTTTTCGATGTTCGCGCATCACGAAAAAACTACTGGATCAATTTTGATCAAATTTATCTGGTTTTATTCCTTAGACGCTTGATTCCAATCTCTAATAACAATTATCACGATATTCTTATTAAAAATCAAGTTATTAAAGTTTCCAAATTGCTTAAAAAAATTAATTTCACAAATAAAAAGAGGTATGCAAGCATAAAAAATCGTTAATATAATCGTATAATATAAGATTTTTTTACACAATAAAATGCTTAATTGGTTTTAGTATAAAAAAATACATATGTATTTCATTAAAAAAATAAATCACAGAGTTGCTACGATATGCCTGAATGTTGCCATACGTATACTTAAATGCACACATATATTTTACTTACATAGGAGTATATACCGTATATGAGTATCTTTGGTGTATATAACAAGATACATTTTAAAATTTATGAAGAGAACGTTAACAAAAAGAACGCAAATAATGTTGAGGTAGAACCACCACAAATTCTCTAACTAAAGGAAGTATGTAACGGCGATTTGAGCAGTTGTTAAGAAGATAAACTGCAGCTTAAAGCGGTAAAGCCACAGAAGATGGAAGTTTAAAGTAAAAGAAAACAAAAATAATAAAATAAAGCTAAATTTTGTACCAACTACAGCTATTGCGATAAATTTAAAGCAAGTGGAAAAACACTCCAAGTATTAAGTGGGTGGTCCACACATTACTAAAAGTTACAGCTAACAACATTAATAGCTACACAAAAATAGCTTTAAAGCATTAACAAATCACAATGACATATGGGCCAATTTTTTGCACTTTTGAAAAAAAAAATCAATTTATTAAAGAAAAACAATTGATTTTGATTTCAGTCAAACAGCTCCGCCCTTAACAAGGTGGGCCACCTACTGGTAAACGAGTACAAATACATACATACATATGTAGAAGATATAGCGCGCAACAAACAAAGCTTGAAGTAACAAAATATTATAGTACATGGTAGAAAAATTAAGAATATACATATGTACAATATATCCTAGGGAAAATGTAAAGAAAATATAACCACCCACTGCGCCAACAAGTGAATTCAATCAAAATTTTACTCCGTAGATTGCGACTTTTTTTCGATATCCTTGAACCGCTAGAAATTAGAAAAATAGAAGCAGAATTGTATGTAGCATACACAACAAGAAGACAAATTATTTTGCAAATGATACAGAAGAAGTATAGGGAAAAGTCTAAAAGAAAATATGAAAAATATGACATAGAAATTCAAATTAAAATTTGTTAACAAATTCATGCCAATATGTGTTTTTGACTTGCAACAAAAAGCTGCTGTCAAATGTTGAAGATTACAAACAAATGCGATAAAATCAAATTTTGTAAACGTATCATTTCAAGTGGATAAAAATAGAGCGAATATGTACTTACTTAGATGGAAATTTCAAAACATAAAGTTGAATTCCATATTATAACAGAAACCATAATATGAAAAAAGTTTCGAGGCCTCAAAACTATTTGATCGACGCACTACATTTACATTATGTAGGATTCACCGCAAGATTTTTTTTTTTCTTTTTCATATTTTTAACCAATTGATTTGATTAAGTTTATAAGTAAAAAAACATTTACCCAATGTGAACAAAAACGGAGGCGGATCCATTTCGAAGCCGTTACGGATCCGTCAGCGTGGATTTCTTTTTTTTATGCTTCTATAGATCCGTCTCAAACTCGGAGCAAGCTTCCAATACGAATCTGTTCCGGATTCGTTTTTTGTAAATAAAACGGATCCGTTCCGGATACGATTTTTTCTTGATAAAATGGATTCGAGAAGGACTCATTTTTTTTAAATAGTACGGGTTATAATCCGTTTAATTCATAGTTTAAACTGGGAAATTTTTCAAAAAAGCTCCACAAATCATTAACAATAAGTTATTATCATAATTTTTTTTTTTTTTTTTTTTTAAAGTATCAGAGAAACGAAATACATTCCTGTACTTATTTTTAGTTTAAATAAATTAAATACCTTTGTTTTTCCGTTATACCCAGCATTTGTGAAGCACATTTTGCAGATTTTGGGGATTTAAAGATACGTACTCTAAAATAGTGGCTATTTTTGGAGCTGATACATCTGAATTTTTGTGGACCTCCACTAAGATAGAACATTAATAACGTGATTTTAATCCTAAATTTTCTACTAAATAAATGTACTGCGCTCTAAAATTTGTTGACACTTATTTCGTATGTTTTCAAAAAACGAATCCGGAACGGATCCATATATGAAGTTCGTTCCGAGTTCGAGACGGATCTCGGACGATCTTTCCACTTGTCCGAGAGGAATTTCAAACGAAAACGAGTTCGAAGCGGATAAAATATACGAAGAAGCAAGTCCGTTTCGAATTCGAAATAGATCCGTTTGACACACTGGGTATTTATCATACCTTAAAATATTTGTTAATGAGTTCGGCTTTTCAAATGTAGAATTATTTTCATTCTGTTTTCAGATAATTGAATAGCTTTTGCTGCGATTGGGTAGCTTAGGAATTCCAGAGATGAAATGCCAAATATAATTTGGAAGGTTTGATATCGACTCCATGTCCGTTATGTATATGTTCTGTACGTTGTCTTTCGTTCCCACTTACAATTAATCTAAATGGCAGTTTATGTAGGTATAAATATCATTTTCAGCCATGATAATAAAGTTTCATTGGTATGGTAGTTTTGTTTCATATCTTTGATATTAAGATCTTGAATATATGGTAGTACATAAAGTATAAAGATATTGTCAAACCTATGGTAGTCGCTGCAAGGCCTTCAATCATTGGGTTCGTTTTCTGGGAACGAAATGAAGACAAAGATAAAATGCTTTCTAAGCTTAAAAAACATTTTGCTCACAACAGATGCAATTGTATCAACCGTAATAACTTAACAAAATCGTAAATCCCTGTAAGTTTAGAAATTAGTGGGCATGTTTTTTCGAAAATAAATCGTTATCAAGGGCCCTACAACGTAACTTTCCAAGTGAAATAAAACATTCAAAATTAGAATTTGTATTACACTCAATTGTCTTTTTATGCGATTTCAAAGTTATGCGGTTTTCTGTAAGATTTTTTTATGGATTTTGTAAGTAGTTTTTATTTATTTTGTTGAATTGCGCAGTGCATATTTTTCAATAATGACCCAAATTCCGAAAGGGTATTCAAATTCCAACGTGAGCTGAGTAATTGCATTTCTGGGTACCAGGAACTTCATAAAAAAAGTTTGATAACTGATTTTCTTGTCAAAGCAGCAGATCTTTCAGCAGTTGATATTAACTAAAAATCTATTGAGGAAGAAGCAATCTCGTCATATAATGCACTGACTAACTATAACAGTAATGACAGAAAGCGAAGACAATGATCAAATACATATGAATAATTTTCTTTCTTCTAAAAATGTAAAGTTAAGTTACCTTAATATGGAAAGACCCTATCTCACAATTTTATTATTTTACAGGAGAACGAAAAAACTTAATAAACTTAAAGTTGAAGTGAGTAATGGCTTTTTTTTTATTTGCTTGTAATTGATTTATTTTCTATCGTAGCACACATTTTTTTGTCAATGGTGTATTATTGGGTGACCTACCGAAATCTATAAAAATCTCAATTTTGTAACGATATAATGAATTGATAATTCATATTGTAAATTGTTAACTCCTCTATTATCAAACATATTTAGGTATCCATCACCTTAATTTTTTATGTATAGATTTCGACTTTTCGAAGAAATTTCATGGTTTTACGAGCTTTTCAAAAAATATGAAACGTATCCCTATTTATACAATATAAGTCATGTCTTTTTTAAACGATTTTTTTTTTTTTTTTGTGGTTTTCTCTGGAACGCATCTACCAAGTGTATTATTAAAACCGTTTCAATTGATAATCTCAATAGAGCATGCCTAAACAAAGTGAAGCATTAGGTACTAGGTACTACACTCTTTTAGATAAAGAATTTAGGTTTTCTGCTGCGTTTTTATAAATCTTTCGTATATTTTATTTTTGGGGACATATTTCAATGTTCACTAGCTGCCTTAGAGTTTCTAATCTGTTGCTGTTTTTTATTTAATTTTAAGCTCAGTATATTAAGTTGGCGGTTTTTTGTTTCATAAATTACTTCATATAAAACACAAAAAGTTTCATTTACTTAATTTATCATATCAAAAGTTGAAAACTGCTGACCAAAAATGGGTCACATTTAATTTCTTGCAAATGAAGCATAAAATCTACAAAAAATGATTCTATAATTCAATTGTCTTAATAATTTTTGTCAACCCGACAAAAAAAAAGGAAAAAAATAAAGAAGCAATTCTTCATGCCAGACAGTGAGATAAAGATAACTGGAAAATCCCCCTGTCTGTAACGAAACTTACACAACACAGCATCATCATCACGGTTGCTCACCAAAGAGAATAGAAAAACAAAAAGTTAAATAAAAACCAAGCCCAACACAACCACATTCTGTCCCATCTGTACGAACACACTACTGCCTTCAAAAATGACGGCGCCATGCGTATTCTTTTTTTTTCTGGACAACCTATCCTTATCAAATATCTTTCGCAGCTGATTCAATAATGGGGAGGATAAAAAGTACAATATCAAAATTGTTATGAAAAAGCACGACGACCACAAAATGTTCTTCTACTCACTATAGGTACGTATTTTCAGCCGCCGCCACACCACCCACTTTGTGTTCGCGCACGCAGCAGCATCAAGAAACACGCGCTCTGACGTGTGTTTTTGGTAGGAAAAATCGAAACTTTTCGAGTGAGTCGCACCCGCGAAAATCGTTGAACATTGACCTTGCCCGAGGTCCTTAACACGACGTTGACGACAACGACAACAGAACAACAACAACATAAATTTCGGCAATATTCGAATTTCGTAGATTTTCGGCATACGCATATGCATCGGTAGATTCGAATTAGTGGGCATTGAAACGAAACTACTCTGATGTCGGTGCTCTGCATGGAGGCTGTGCAAATTGCGTCAGCTGTCTACAGTATCGAAAACATGTGGAAGTTTAAGGTGTAGACAACTTGAAGCAACACAAGATCAACTATGCGGATAATCCACAGTGCAACAAGTAATATAAAATAGCAGAAGAAATTAAGGAGTTGACATTTCGTAATTTTTGTAACGAGTGAAAATGCAAGTGTTTTAGCATTTTCTTTCGTTTGATTTCAATGTTAAATATGTAGCTTTTGCAAAACCTTGTTTTTGGCAACCCATATTGGCTATTGGTTCAATTTGTTCTGCAATGTTTTTTTTTTTTCATAAATTTCCAATTACCAACTGAAGTTTAAGTTAAGAACTACACATGAAAGTGCAGTATAGACAATGCCCATTTTGTATTGAAATATGCCCCTATCAATTGGTCTCAAGTTCAAAACAATTGAAGTTTGGGTCAAGTCTATTTTAACTCTTAACAAATCATAAAAGTGACAGTATTAGGGATATTAGTAGTCGAAATTTATATAAATCGATTTGCGTCGATCCTATTTGCGTCGTTTCGATTTGAGTCGTTTCGATTTGAGTCGTTTCGATTTTCGTCGTTTCGATTTTTGTCGTTTCGATTTGCGTCGCTACATACGATTGAATTTTTTTCACTGAAAATCACATGTGAAGAATTTTTCAATTTGTGTGAAAAAGGGGAATTCTCATTTTATATTGTAAGGCAAGTTATTCTAACCATAGTTGCGTGTTGGAAAGTAAGAATTTAGTTCTCAATAAGAAGTGCTGTGGTTAAGTCCATAAATTAACAGCAGAAAAAAAATGATTTGAATTGCGTCGCATTTCTCAGGTCCCTATTAACGACGCAATCGGGGCTATAGTTTATACGTTTGTAGATTAGGGTGTTTATATGGTAAATTTTGTATAATGTTTTGCCTATGTTTTAGCATGGAGTTTTAAAATAATTGTCACAAAATTTGAGCTTCCTAGCTGTAAACGGCGCGGACAGAGTTTGTGTCCGATTTCGTTGAAATTTTACGAAAAAACAACTTACTAAAACGTAGAAAAAGTCTACCTTTGGTGCCAAGATATAGCGCCTTAGGTATTTTAGTTATATTGGAGATGCCACCACTGGTTGTCAAACCACACCAACATTTTTCATGTGGCTGAAAATGCGAACAATTCGAACATCCAAAGGAGAGTTTTTTTTCGGTTCCATAGACTTATGTATATTATAGAATTGGGCTTAAAGAAAATTCTCCCATCAGCATATAAGGATGAACTAGTTTAGCCTAGGATGAACTAAGGTTTTCTTTTTCTTTTAACGGCCTCACTCCCGATTTTCTTGGAATGTTAGTATGTTAGTGTAAGTAGGCAACCATCGGGTGCGGCTCAGGGTTAACTTCCTCCAATATGTCCAATGCCAGCTTCGCGATGGCTTTCAGGCCCAGTTCACTATACTATGTCCAATACGGGCTCCGCTATCACACCACGGTGAACCGCGGTCGGTGTTGGACATACTAAAATTTTTTTAGGCTAATCTGCTTCATCCTAACAAGCTTCAGGATAAACTATTTTGGCCTAGGAAAAACTATTTTGGCCTAGGAAAAACTAGTTTATCCTAAAAACTAGTTTGGCCGGTAACATACCTATACACTCTTATAGACAATTACAAAAACTGATAGGTACCAAATGGCACTTAAAAGAATAAAAAACATATGCAAAATCACCACCAACGCAAGCTTTGGTCTTGAGACGATTTTGCTTGCAGAAAAATTAATTATCCTCAGATTATTTTCAAATCATTTAAGGGTATCATATTCATGTAAAACTTTTTTCTTAAACTCGAAAAACTTTGAGAATTTATTAATTAATACCGAATGACAAATATTGCTGACGGCTGCAAAGTGGTGGATTTGTTTATATTTCATAGAAGGACATCAAGGGGGTAAATAATAGTATTAATGCAGTGATATGTTACAGAATAGAGCAGCCACTATTGAAAGTTGTTGTTCAGGATGTAAAAAAAAATTACTTCAAAATACTAAGTGTATAAATCCTAACATCACCGATAAGAAGAATGCATTGATTTCATCTCTCAGTGAAGAACGCCGCAAGATCACGGCTCGAATAGATAAAATTAATTAGCGCACAATTTTATTGCAACTAATTGCTCATTACTACCAAAACAATTGCGAATTCATATTAAAGAAAAATGTTCCTCACAAAGCCGAGCCAATGTCATCTTAGGCGCTTCAGAAACAATAACAGCAACAGCAGAAGTATCAATAGAATGAATATTTAGAACAAAAATACAACAACATATTAAGCACAACTTATATTTATGAGGCGGTCAATGTCAGGTTTATTTTGTACTCTTGCCGTCATAATTTCAGGTGTTGACTGCGATGGCGCCAGGCACAAAAATCAAAAGAATTTGAAATTTTTAATTTTTATACTTTTTTATTTCAACGCACATTTTCTCTTTTACAAAATAATACAAACGCAATTTTTAGTAATTAATGGATATTTTTTATTACATCCAAAAGACTTCAAAATTTTATCGTATTGTATATCTTCGACATACATATTATATGTATGGTATACATTTGAGCACACGTGCTTTTCTTTACAACCAGTGTTGTAAGCTCTGTCACGTAGGCTACCGTTAAATGTTTACAAAATAATAACGACGACATCGACGAGTTTTATTTCAATGCATCAAATTAAAAGGTAAAAAATAAATTCTTAAGAATTCTTGCAAAATAATAGCAAGCAGATATGGATATAAATTGTATAAAAAGTTTCAGCGAAAAACGTGTCGTCAAAATTAACTCATTTTTCACTTTTGATATTTAAGTAGTTGCCATAATTTTGCTGAATGATTGTTTTATAACATTTATTTATTTTTTTTTTTAATTACACAGGCACACAAAATACAAATTTTGATCAAAAATCAAAAATGCATACACACAAATATTTTTTTCTTATCTACATGCTTAAAAGTGCAAAAACCACAGTTTGAGAAATATTTGAAGTTTTTTTACAAATTGTTCAGTTTCCCTAACGGAGAGAAAGCGTTTCAATGGGGCACTGAAATACTTTGTTCTCAATTCGAATAGTGTTCCCTTTAATTGATAATGTCATGTCATCATCCGAATTTGGGAAGATACTATGGCACTTATCGTTATGCTAGAGCCTCAATTCAATGGCAGCTAACGCCGGATTAAGACTGCTAGACCCGGTGCTAAAAACTTATATAACTAAACAAAAAAAAAATCTATCTCAAAATAAAGAAAAAGCGAAAAATTGGCCAACCGAGAGCTCTAAAAATTTAATATATGAGCCGTTCAGAGCACACATCGATTAACTCCATAAAACAAAAAGTTGAGAAAAACGTGTAAACAAATTCAATCTTCCATACATTGTGTGTGGCGAACGAATAATAAATGTTTGCATTTGTAATGTTCAACCAATTTTTTTAGCCAAATTTATAACAAATACGAAAAGAAGAGTTCTAATTAATTACTGCAGCGCATGAAAATTAAAAATTTTTAAAAGTGGAGTTAATCGAAGTGTGCACTGAGCGGCTCATATGACAGCTTTTAATGTAGCGTATAGTAAATACGGATGCTACATATGACAGCAAAGCGTTATTATTGTTAAACTCTCTAAAAAAATGGGGAAACTGTGCGCAAGCGTCGTAGAATTTTCATTCGATAATGCTTTAAATGAGAATCAGTTCGAAGAATAATCAAAAAGATTGAGGAAACGATTTTATTGTGGACAGCAAATCACCAATGCTTTCTCGTAGCGGACGCTCAATTGAAAACATAACGCAGAAACACCTTAGGGGACGTTCATAAATTACATGAGATGTTTTTTGAAAATTCGGAGTTCCCCCCCCCCCCCACCCTTCCCTTTGTGAGATTTGATGAGTTCTGGCGGGACCCCCTCCCCCTCCCTTTCGTGAGACTTGCCTTATAATTTTAAAATGTAATCTGCTATATTATTGTCTACCCTCTGCATTAAAAAGTTGACGTGAGATTTTTCGTTGACCCCCCTCCCCTCCCTCCCCCTTGGTGAGACTTTGTCGAACCCCCTCCCCCCAATTTTGACTCACGTAATTTAGGGACGGCCCCTTATAGCGATTTCTCATTAAGGAGTTACATCTCTACATTATAGACAGCTTGATATTACCCTATGATTATAACATGAAGTGTCCTAAGAGAGTATATCTGTATCAACAAGGAATAACAGTTAAAGTCGATCTGTGATGACAAGGCAAAGCAACATAAGTTCTGCATATGATCATGTAACTTATACTGCTTTGCTTTGTTATCACAGATCAATGATATGCATTTTTTGTGATACCATTTGCGCTTCTGAGGACATTATTATTATATATTATTATATTTGTTAAAGGAGCTTAATGTTCAGTATTCAGTAGTGAAAAAATAAAAACACAAAAAAAAATTGCATGCTATCATCAGTAAGCTTTGCTTAGCCAAAGTTTAAGAATTTACAAGCATACTATATTTTACTATTTGTATTGACCAGTTAAGAATCATAACAAAATATAAACATAGTGCGCCTAAGTTCTACATTTTTTTTTTTCACTCTCTGTAATTTTTTCTTTATTATAATAGCTATTTAATTATGATCTTTTCCAAAAAAACGCAAGCAATGGATTTAAATATTTTTTTGGATTTTTGTGCTCGTAACTGGATTACTCTTGTGATTTCCGTGTGGGTTCGTTGTTGCTTTTATTTTTGTGCTTATTTTTTTGTTTTTTTTTTTTTAGTTTTCATCATTTTATTACTGATGCTTGAGGCGTAATGCTTTTAAAGCTCTCTTTTCCAACATCAAATAATTTCGTCGTTGAATCTAGTTTTGTAATCCTCTCGCATGGCTCGAGGCGCTCTTCTTTGTAGTACATATAGACGAGTTCGCTTGAGTTTGTTTTCTATTCTGATTTTTTACTCTCCAATTTAAAAAATAAAATATGCCATCAAAGAATTTTTCGTGCCTTTTCAGCAGTCAAATGAATTTCTCAGTATAGAACTAGGATTATTTACAAGGTCCGATAAAACAGAATAAAATTTGTATTGGGGTTGAGGTTGGTACTCGTAATAGGATCTACGTCAACTAAAAAGAAACGCTAAAAACTTTTTTTTTTTTGATTAACTATTTAAAAAAAAAAAAAAAAATATAAGCTTAAATAATAAATTGTATCTCAATTTAATATTTTAACGATTTGTGCATTATTATTATTTTTGTTTTGTGGACTCTGTCGAGTCAAAAATGCTTTGAAAGCCCACAAAACAAAAACATAATTAATAAATGTTATTTTATAAATTTTGTGGTGTTAACACACATATGATGATCAATTTATAAATTAATTTCTGTTCTAACTAGGGGTGGCAATTCCGTAGTATTTTTGAGTTTCGGGATAGTTAAATGCAAAAAAAATACAAATAAAATGAGAAGCTTCCATATAAAATTGTTATATAAAAATAAAATATAACAATAAAGAATAAAAAAGCAAAATAACAGAAAAAATAATAATTCATAAATTGACTTAGAACACTGTGAGTATAAATACTTAAATGTTACATTTACAAAGTATGACTAGTAGAAGGTAGTCACTAATAAAAGGAGGTGATAGAGGATAATCAAGCATTTATGATCAAATCATTAATTTTATTAATTAATTTTACTTTTACACTTAAAAATTCGTTTGCCGCACTTTGTACTTTATCACCTCCTTCAGTTGTGACAGTGATGGCATTTAGTGGCACCGCATTATAAATCAATGAGGAAACTTGCTAATGCTTTTCAAACGATGTTTTCGTGTGATAAAATATTTTTCTCAATGAATTTTGTAAAATCCAGCAATAGAAATAAAGTTGGAAATTACTGCGAAATTCATAAAAATAAGGAATACGAAACATGAACCTATGTACATATCTCAAAACAAACAGCAACAGATTTCTCATTAAATAAACTCAATTTTATTTTAAATACACATACCTGTAACTATATCTATTAATAAATAATATTTCATAATATATATGGGATTTTCTATATTCCTTGATGTGTCACATGGTGTGGTAATCCAAGCAATCACTTGTAAAACTAAAACTTGTACGACAAAAAGGGAAACGTAAACTTTTAAGAGGATTTCGAAAGTGAGAACCCAAAAAAAAAGTTTTTAACCATGCGCCCCTTCCGTTTTTCAAGTGACGGCACTGACTTAGTTGCCAACGAGCTAGTTCTAAAAAAAAAATAGTTATGAACAAAATTTAATCCACTTCTCAAAAAGCGTGTGAATTATCTATGAAACACTCGTGTTTTCGATAAAAAAAAATACTTTAGTCTCCCAAAAATGCGAGACAGAGGCCCCAATTTAGGACAAATTTTTAATTTCCGTTAAACTTTAAAAACAAGGAGTATGAGATCATGTGTCCCGAAACACAATTTGTATATCTTTTATAATCCGATATGGTTTGACTGCATCATCTTTCATCTTATATATTTACTTACAAAAAAATAATTTTAATAACATAGGTTATATGGTGGAAACCGCGATTTACAGAGATATAGTCATCAGATATCGCAAAATTATTCCTGGTTTTTTTTTTCTCAACAGGTTCGATAACTTTTTAGCCAATCGAGGTAAATATATATATTAAAATTTTTTACAAATAGTTTTTTTTTTTTGCTATTGTCCTGGACATTATTACATTCATATAAAATCAATATTGAACTCCAAGAAACAATAAAATATTAAAAATTGAGTGGTACAAATTCTCCTCGCTTACCTCAACATATTCAGCATAGAATTTCTACTTCATAATTTACTGATTGTTTACACAAGTTCAACTTTTAACTTCAGCTGCACACCAACACACACTTCTCGAAGAACTTTGACAACTAATACGTGTGTATCAAGGCAAAACAAAATCAAAACAAAAATAAAAGTACATTTTGTCGATATGGTGTACTCGTTCTCGCACAGCTCAATGATGTTTTGAAGACAAATTAGTCAATATGTATTTAATATATTTAGTTATTCCTTTTTAATTTAAATGATTTGATTATTTTTCAGATTTTATAATTATCAGTTTTACTTCTGCAGTTTTTGTGTTACTTTATGTTTGCCACCACTGTACACCACTTTGGATTCTTATATTTAGAAAAAATCAAAACGCAAAACTTTTTGTTACCACTTCCACGTTATGAACTATTCTAATTTTCAACCTTCTTTATATAAAGTTTTATTCGCACCACTCTTAATGTAAAGTATTTAACACTTCTATTAGTTTTTCATAATAGTCGTTCTATTTTGTTCTTAATCAAATCTGATTTTGTTCAGTGTCGCTCTTTAATCGTGTCCAAAATAAATTTTTTTTTTTTTTTTTTTGACAGACCAATGGCAAAATATTCATTGCTCTTCTTCCTTTGTACATCTTAAGTGTGGGAAAGAGATGCATCATCAAATGGTGTGAGTAAATTGCGCAGTTTGTCTTGCGTGCGAATGAGGCCATTAGAAATTGTGAGTTTTCTGGTAATGAGCTTGATGCACTGATGCATTAAGTTATACACAAATTAGTCGAACGTTGTCGTACTGCATATTTTTACAAACACCGTTTTTGGTCGCTGTTATATTTTTTCCTTCCGCTTTCCTCAAAAATTATTGCAAAAGACGAATATGTTACTGAAGGACTCTAGAATTACTTTTTGTGCTATTATTGCGTAAAAATGGTAGCGTTGCGATAATGTTACATGTCTATTTCTCCACATCGTAGGAATCTACATAAATGTCGAAACAGAATTGGGACGTGCAACATCGTCCAGATTGTTCCTATACGTATGAATTGAGTACAAAATTGACTCAACAAAATTTATCGCAGAGAAATAGAACAAATTGTGTTAACACAATTGTTTGGTACGATTTGACACAGAAGATAAATCGCACGTCCCAATTCTGTTTAGACATTTAGTGTCGGCATGCATATTTCCAATAAAATTTGAAAGTTACGACCATTGCACAAACATCGTACAGTTATCATGGTAGCAAAAATTCTAAATGATAACTCTTCTTCTTTATTTTAAGGGGTACCTTTTCTGTAAAAATCAGCTTACATAATGCCTAGTTTCCATGTGATATTTCTTGAACTTATCTTACCAAATATCAGGGAGGACATCACATGCTATAAAGATAGCACATGTATGCTATTCACTCTCGCATTCTCCAAGCGCATTAGGTTCTGTTCGCATGCTTTTTCTGTCTTACAAAAATTTGATTTGATATCCCTGATATAATATATCCAATTTCTTTTCCGCACTCATTGTTACCTTCTTCGTCAAAAAATCATGTAAACTGAGCTGAGTTCAGCACACGCATGATCAATCAAACAAATATCAAAATATTTTAATATTGCTCATGCGCATGAGTAATCAGTCAATCAGCCACCTGCACGGTCAGTTTGCATGAGCAATCATTTGATTCAACGTTTATTTGGCCCTTTAAGCCCAATTTCCATGTGATCTTATCTTATCAAATATCAGGGAGGACATCACATGCTATCAAGATAGCAAATGTATGCTTTTCACTCTCGCATTCTACAAGCGCATTAGGTTCTGTTCGCATGCTTTTTCTTTCTTACAAAAATTTGATTTGATATCCCTGATATGGGATAACGAAAGATAGCATGGAAATTAGGCTTTATTCTACTTTGGATGCTATACCGTGGGTACAACTAACTTTCATGGTAGCGGCAACTGCAAATGGTGATTCTTCTTCTCAATTTTTAGTGCTCCTTACCTGTCAAATTAGCTTATTTTGATTTTGTTTCGTTAATTTTTGGCAGAGATAAAACCACTTTAAGGGGTTGAACTTAATTTGAGATTCAGAAGATAATTCTTGTTAAAATTGCACCATGCTATCCTTAATTCCTATCGAGTATAGTGTAATACTAAAGGTGAAGTAATTAGGGACCGCGTACGTGTTAAAATTGAAGGCATTTTGAAAGCGTGAGAGTAAATCGATTTTCAATCGCCTGTCATCCTATTTGCTTTAACTTTGACATTCATTAAACCTGTTACAAAACCCTGGGTATCGTACCCAACGCGGTCCGCACCGGCTAGCTTGCGGTTTCAGGGAGGTCTTTAACCCGCCGCGTTGGGTCGAGGGAGCAACAATAAAATTCCACTTCCGCCGGAAGTGGAATTTTAAAGATAAAAAAAAACTCATTATTCCAAAAATCATGAAAAAAACTAATAAAAAAAAAAATAAACTGAATTTAATGACGAATTTCCTATCCCCTCTACAGGCCTATCCACACCAAAGATGGGAGCGCGATGTAAGCTCCCCACGCACCCGCCCAACCTGTGATGCACAATCCATTTTGGTGCATCACCCACTGTCGAATCATCGCTGGAAATCACCACTTAATTAAGCATCGGTCAGGTTTGTACCCCCCCCTTTATTTAAGAAATCAAGTCCTCATTTTAACCCAAAAGTACTCAAAGCATTATTTTTTTATGTTTTCCTAAAGGTATAAAATGGCAAAACCTTATCGAGACGAGAGCAGGATTCAAAGGAAAAACTAAATGAACGAAATAAAATAGGATGCTGTTCCAAAAGAAAATGCTTATAATTAAGATTACGAAAATATAATGTATATGAAAATTATTGTACATGAAAACATAATGTATGTGTTAATATAAGGTATACGTGAATATAATGTATAGATTTATATAATGTGAAATGTGTCACAATTGAAATTGTTCCAATGATTTCAAATAAAAACGATTTTGTACAAAATTCAAAATTTTAAATTAAACTAAAATTTAACGTAAAACGACTAAAATTGTAACAACACAAAAAAAAACAGCTATCTAAACAACAAATTGAATTTAGAATACAAAAAACTAGAAACATCGAATTTTCTTTTCAATTAGAACAAAATCAATTTATGACGACAAAAAAAACGTGATATAGGTATATAAGTATATAAAAAAAAATTCTCTTAAAATAAGTAAGTATTATATCTATAAAAAAGGACGATCTTTGAATCTAAACCTAGGAAAACTGTACAACTTCTAGTACTTCGGAGAATCTCTTGAATATTTGTTTCTTTTTTTTTTTTTTTTTAAATTTTAAATTTCCACCTTTTCTGGGACCTTTTGTATATAATTATTCGTCGGCTTGACCTAGAAGAGCTCTTTTAGTTCGGCCTATACAAAAAAAAGTCAACGAATCTTTCCAAATTTCCCCGCAAAATCAACTTCTCCGTGAATACTATTACAAAAAAATTTAGCTTTTTTTTTCTTTTACAGAACAAAAACTTAAAATCTAAAAATCGACATGAACTTAAAATGAATAATTTTCAAATTTAACATGACTAAACTATAGAAATCATCATATGCAAATTTTGATCGAAATACAAAAAAAAACTGTCTAAAATTTTAAGCCAAATTTGCACATTTTGTGCCACTGTCCTGGTTCGATCGAACCTTCAAATTTGTACTTCTTCACTTTTTTATGACTGCAAATATATTCGCCGTGTCCGAGCGATTCACAGGGCTTCCACCATTTTGTTTTTCCGAACAATACAAAATGGAATCTTTCAGACGCGGCCGCTTGCGCGCGATTAAAATACTTTTTTTTTTTTTTTAAATTTTATGAATATTGAGATCGGTGTACGTAGGGAGGGAATATATGGACATATAGGTATGCAAATAAACAAATAAAATGAATTGTGGCTGACTTAGCTTTTCTTCCGGAACTTCCTCACAAATGTTAAGCGGTGCCGTCGATTTTCTTGGGGAGTCAGCCACACTAGAAAAAAAATTTATATTGAACAATGCCTAGCAAAAAAAAATTGTTCATGTTTTATTTCCACTTACATTTTTTATTTAAGTTCTGGAACTTTGTAGAACAAGAGCACACCAGCTGGCAGGGCACGATGGATTAGCTGGCAAAATTCTTGGCTTCGTAGACTTCTATAAATGTTAATTTCTTTTTTTTTAAGCCCATAAAAAAAACGTTAATTGAATTTCAAACAAATTACCAGTTCAAATGGACTTTCTAAAATTATCGGCTTAATCAACTCACGGCCGATGTAGATATTTAAAATTTAAGCACTTTAATATTACGCGGCAACGATTAGAACATTACAAAATTTAATACCTTTTTTCTTTTTTTTTTAAAAAAACTTCCAAAATTTAAATAAAAAAAACTTTAATTTCCGGAGCTGAAAAACTGTTCAGAACTGACCGCTTCGAGTTGCACTTTGATTTTGAACTTTTGCGCTTAGTGATAACTGAAACTGAGCCTAATTTTGCCAGCCAAATCCGTTTAGTGCCTTTACATGCTCTTATTTAAATAACATAATTATTTAACATATACAATAAAAATCATCCCAACAGTCTCCAGCCCTAATCCCACTAATACCATCCTGTTTCACATCGCTTTCACTCATATCCGCCTCTCTCGTCTTATGTGCGGTCTTATGACAATTTGTTGCTACGATTGCCCTAGCGACCTTTGATCTTGCCATTTACCTAGTCCACCCTAGTTGGAAAGACATCGCAACACTGCCTTACCGACTTTGACAGTTGCGAATTGGCGTTTACTAATTTGTCCACTGACAAGCCTGCATGCGTTTTGCAGAGGCAAAATTACATTATTTTCTAATTTTAATCACTATTAAGTAAAAAAAATTTACTCTACGACTGTGAGCAAAGAGCTCCAACAGTCGTCGCCAAAAGGGACATCGGATTTTTACCCCCAACATTGACTCCTGTTCACCCACAACCGACGCACGCCAATCTTTGAATCACCTACACTGAAATTTCAGTCCAAGGAATTATTTTGGAATGTTCTCCTGCATCTGCCATCCCCATTGCAGAGTCCCAAAAACTAGCAACATCAAGCAAAAGCACCCCCCGATTTTGCTTCGCAACCACACCAGCTCCACCACCAAGAAGACAACGACCCACCGCGAATCAACACCATCCGATGACCAACACAAAAAAAAAAACAAAATTTGGACTAAAATTGAATGGTAGGCCCATTTTCACATCCACCACATTCTAATAGATTATTTACCCTCGTAGTTAAATTTGTAGCTAACTCTGTAGTCAGCCTTTTGAGAAAAAAAACGCACTTGGTCTCAAAAGGTTTTAAATAAAAAAAAAGTTAACAGACAATAATAGAAGTACATATAGTCATATTAGCTCAGTGTCAAACACGAAAAAGTTATTTTATTACGATCGTCAAAATTTTAATTCGCTACAGAATTTTTATTTTGATTTTAATTAAGCAATTTTATCTTTCTATTTTAACTACATAGGTATCAGTTAATAAGGTATTTCTCGAGTTTTAATTTCGCGTGTATGTTTCTAGCCGGTGCATTTATGAACAAGAAAAATACGTTCAAAATGAAATTTGCACACAAAACTGAAATTTTTGTTTGCTTATTTTTTTGAATAGCTGTTTTGTTTTGATAAAATTCAACTACCAAATATTCATTTTTTTTTTAAAGAACGTTCCCGCACACAACAAAGCTCTGCCATGACCAAGTTGTCCCATGGGCATCTGTAGTCACGGCAGTGAGATGGGTGGGAATTCACTCATGGTGGTGTTGGTGGCGTTTCTTTTTTTAAGACTCGGTTTCAACAAAAAAAAATTATTAAGTTCATTCAATTGGGTAAATGATTTCTATGATGATGGGTAAATTATATGATGTCCTCTTGCCTTAAAATATGAAATTTGGGAGTTACGGTTACTCATATTCAGGAGAGATTGTAATTTTCAAATATCCTAAAGTAGTCTGCTATGTTTTCAAAAAGAACGAGAAAAATCTATCCTATGTAAAAATGGAAATTTAAACGAAAATTATTTAACTTGGGTGTTGATTTATGTATGTAAATTTTGCTGAATATAAATCTTATGGTGGCTCTAATTTATCGAATACTTCGCATTCGTTCACGGTGCCCAACGTAGGCCATCGCCCACGCCCTGAGCTTAAGAGGCTCATGCTTTCAGCTTGAGTTAGCCGGGCATCTTGCTTTGCTTTCATTTTCAGGTGTTAATGTATATTTTGGATTCAAAATAATTAATTATTTTTATTACAGGATCATACGCTGAAGACATTGAGGAATTTGCTGCGAATAGCACGAGCGGGTTGATATGTGGTATATGCCGGGAAGTTTGAAGTTTTCATAAATTTAAAGATGTTGTACTTTGTTAAAAATTCCTTTTTTTTTCTTTTACACATATTCTCAGGTACTTTGGCAATAGTGATTGGACACATCAAGACGAAATCAACGTACATAAAACGAAGCGTAATTAAAAGGACTCTCACTACACAGATGAACATTGGACGCTTAACCTAGAAGTCGGTAAATATTGCACTGAATTTACTCTTACAACTAGTTTTATTGCACCATATGTAGATTTTAGATATATTGCACTGTGTAGATTTTATTTGTATGGAAATCCTCCAATCATTCTTATATATTGCCACTGTCCCTTTGCTTCGTTAACGATTTCTCTACTGCTTTAAATCTTTGGCGTGAAACACTCCGATAGGTTTGCTATTGAGTGTTTCTAATTCATACATATTATTGCCAATGGGCCGCACTATTCGGCATTTGACAAATTTTTTGCAGAACTTTGCATTTATGTTGTTTTTAAAATTACTGAGTGTGAAGTTGCGCTTAAAAATTTCCTGCCCTGGCATGAACTTTATTTCACGTGCACGCTTATTATATCTTTTTGCGCTTTTTTCATAAGCATCGTGTAAGTTTCTTTTTATTTTTTCACGGATAATTGCGAATCTGTCTTCTCGGTTTAAGACTTTGAAATCTTGCTCACTTAAAACACATAATTTTCTGGCCAGCTTATAGTCGGTTCCGCTCGTGAACATTTCCTGTCCAAATAGTGCCAAGCATGGAGTAACACCAGTTGCTGCGTGCACTGAACTCCTGAGCGCACATTCGATTTCGGACAGGTACATATCCCAGTCACGATGGTCATCTTGTAAGTAGGCTCTGATTGCATTTAACACAGACTGATTAACACGCTCAGCCGCGTTTGACTGGGGCGCATAGTGTGCTGTCCTAATGTGTGTTATCTTGTACGCCTCCATCATTTGCATAAAATCTTTTGCCACAAATTGTTTCCCGTTATCCGAGTGGATGACTTCCGGTACTCCAAATTTGTGGAAAATTTCGGTTATTAGAAACTGCATAATTTTTTTTGTAGTAGCCTCGCGTAACGCCTTCAAAAATACAAATTTCGAGAAATGGTCAACAACGATGAAGATATAGGCATTTCCCCTTTTGGACCTTGGATATTTTCCTAGGAAATCTATATATATCTTCTGGAAAGGTCTTTCCGTGATGACTTCTTGGCCCATCTCTGGTCTCAGATCTCTGTTAGCCGACTTTGACTCTTTGCAGATATCACAATTTTTTATAAAATTCCGCACTTGAATATTCATATTCGGCCAGTAATAAAACTGCCGCAATCTGTTCAAGGTCTTGGCTACTCCACCGTGGGCGGCGATTTCCGGTTCGTGCGCTTTAGCAATTAGTGTATGAGTTAAGGCTTCTGGGATCCATAGTTTCCATTTCATTTCCTCCGTTTCGGAATCTTCACGTTCAAACTTAAGTTTTTTGAATATTACATTGTCTTCTACGCGCACATCGGGCAATTTATCGTGGTTTTCTTTAATTGTTTTTATCAAGTCCACGTATTCGGGTGACTCGAATTCTGTCGTCTCAAAATCAAACCAGTTATTTTCTGCAGTCAACTCATCAACAGAACGTGACAGTGTATCCGCGACCACGTTTTCTGAACCCTTTCGATGTTCTATCTGGAAGTCGAATGCTTGCAGCTGTAGAGACCACCGCGCAAGTCTACCGCTCAAATCTTTCAATGACATAAGCCATTTTAGACTTGCGTGATCGGTGATCACAGTAAATGGCATCATTTCTACATAAGGTCTAAATCTTTTTATTGCCATAACAGCTGCCAAGCATTCCTTTTCCGTAACACTATAGTTACGTTGACAACTATTTAGCTTTTGTGAGAAATATGCGATCGGGTTCTCTTCGTTGTCTTGGTCTTTTTGGAATAAAACCGCACCTATGCCAATGTCCGATGCATCACACTGCACGAAAAATCGCTTGCTGAAATCTGGGTGTTTCAGGACTGGAGCTGTGGTCAAGGCGTTCTTCAAACTGTTGAACGCCTGGATTGCCTCTGTTGTCATGGTGAATTTGCTGCATTTTTTAAGCGTGTCGCTGAGTGGAGCTGATAGTGAGGCGAAGTTCTGGATAAAACGGCGGTACCAGCCTGCTGTACCTAAGAAGCTGCGAACCTCCCTTACGGTCTTAGGAAT
This sequence comes from Tricholauxania praeusta, assembly GCA_949775025.1. Classification (NCBI taxonomy): domain Eukaryota; kingdom Metazoa; phylum Arthropoda; class Insecta; order Diptera; family Lauxaniidae; genus Tricholauxania; species Tricholauxania praeusta. The sequence goes on along the minus strand of OX459030.1, from coordinate 125,851,836 downwards.
GGAGATTCGCTGGATGGCCGATACCTTTTCGGGGTCTGTCTTGAGCATCCCGCCTCCAACCAGGAATCCTAAATACTTCAATTGCTTGAAGCAAAACTTTGACTTTTTCAGGCCAATAGTCAAATTGGCTTTTTTTAGGCACTCGGCGACTTCTTTGAGGACTCGAAGGTGTGTTTCAAAGTCAGGAGCGATTATCAGCAAGTCATCGAGATACGTGAACACGTGTGATTTCAGACGTTGTGGTATCACTCGGTCCATTAAACGACATAGACGCTGCGCAGCGTTACAAAGCCCAAAGGGCATTACCGCAAACTGGTACAACGGTCTCCCGGGTACCGTAAACGCTGTATACGCCTTGCTCTGCTCCTCCAGCTCTATTTGCCAAAAGGCGAATTTTAAGTCCACACTGCTTATAAAATGAGTATAATCAATGCGACTTAAAATTCCCTCAATGTTCTGTAGCGGATAGGCGTCTTTTATGGTCCGCTCGTTTAGCTTCCGTGCGTCTAGGCAGAACCGGTTTTTTTCGGGCTTCCTGACCAACGTGACCCGATTGCTCCAAGGACTCTCACTTTCTTCGATAATTCCGAGCTCAAGCATTTTGTCCACCTCGGCGTAAACCAACTCCTGTACCGCAGGTGACATCGGATAGTGTCTGTCCTTTACCGGAGTAGCGCCCTCTGTCAGTTGGATGGTATGGACTTCTAAATCCGTTCTACCTAGACCATGTTCCTCATAGTTTCGAAACTGCCTTACTACTTCTTTTAAACGTCGTTGTTGGATCTCCGATAAATCATGCTGCTCCTGCGCTTCGACACCTTCATTTTCATCGTTCACAAAATGATTCTTTATTTTTTCTAAGCTTAATTCAGCCACACCGATCACTTCTGGGGCCAATTCAAACTCGCGCCAAAAATCTATCCCTAAGTAGGCGGCTTGCTCCAAATCAGGACACAGATAAAATTTGATTGTCTTCAATTTCGTTTTATATTTAACAGGCACGTTCACTTTTCCAATAATAGTATGCCGTCGACCACTTGCAGTTTTTACAGTTGAATAATGCCTAAAAATTTCGAATCCAATTTCTTCAGCCAGCTCTCTGCAGCCTTTCCCAAGCAGACTAACAGAAGCTCCAGTATCCAATAGACCTTTCATTTTTCTTTCACCAATTTCAATTTCAGCGTAGGCCCTAGGATCATTTTTTTGAATTTCGTGAACTGCTTCTGCGATTTGTTTGCGCACATACTTTCTTTTAACAAAATTCTGCCGGGCCTTTTTAACCTTCTTCGACACTTCTCGCATACCCAAAAGTGGACCATCTTTAAAGATTCTCTCACGTGCTTCGCAATACCGTTTCATTTTTTCATCATAAGACTTGGTTTCAGGATTTTTTTTATAAGTATTATTGAACTCAATGGTTCGTTTCAACATATTAACGCTTTTTATTTTATTACAGGTTTCATCGATTTCTGCTTCAATTTTGCTGCTATCATCTTCGTTTATTTTTCGACGGGAGTCTGATTGGAACGTGACGCTCCCGTTTCCATCGCGCTCCTGCTCAAGTTTCCCGCTGAACAATTTGGACACTTTGGTGTAATTGTTTCTGGCTTTCCACATTTATAACAAAAGATGCTACGCTGCAACGATGTACAATCCATGTAGACATGGCCTTGCTGGCGGCAATTCCAGCATATCAACACTCGTTTTTCTGGTTGTTGAAGGTTTGAAACTCGTGATGGCTGTTGGTTAAAGGAACGACTCTTTTGTACTTCTTCGACGCTAATGTAGTCATTCTCGTTCCACTGCTGATCACTGCAGTCATCGCCTTCTACTAGTTCGTTGACGTCATGCCCTCTGCGCTGTTGATTGAACCGCTGCGGTGGTGGAAAATTACGTGGTACATCGCGGCGTGAAAAGTACATTTCCGCCTCGATGCACTCATCTCGCAGGTGATCAACGGAGTAAATTGTCATCGGGTATACCACACGAGCCAAATTATCCTTAATATTCCTCTTAATAATTTTTACCATATCATGATCCGTTACAGGATTTCGCAGCTTGGCACGAATTTTCGACACATTGTGGAAAAAGGATTCGATAGACTCTCCTGGTCTCTGCTTGCGCTCAACAAGATCCCTCATGATTTCAAAGTCTGATTTACTGCTTTGATACTGGCGTAGCAATGCTTCACTGAGTGTCGTCCAGTCTGGTGTATCATTTCGCTTGAGGTAAAGCCAGTACCATTCACGCGCAACATCCCTCAGCAGAAGGTGAAAATCTCTCAAAACCTGCGACCATGGACAACCATAGTGCCTTTGTAGATGTTGGACTCTAAAAATGAAGTCCTCTACCGACACATCTTCTGAATTTCCACCGAACGCTATGCCCCATTTGTCGACATTGATTCCGCTCGACTGATGCGAGCGACCTGCGTTGGAATCTTGTTGCTGCTGTTGTTGTTGCTGCTGCGGTGGCATAAATTGTTGCTGTTGTGGTAAAAATTGTTGCTGTTGTTGTGGAAAATTTTGCTGTGCAGGAAATTGTTGCTGTTGTATCAAATTTTGCTGTAGAAGAAATTGTTGTTGTTGCTGCTGTGGCGAAAATTGATGCCGTTGTTGCTGTATTAGATTTTGATGCTGCTGTGGCGGCTGAGGTTGTTGCCTAGTAGACCTACTGTTCTGCATACTACGCTGCTGCTGTTCGGTATATTCAATTACTTTTTTATTTTGACCAATCTCATTCTCTTTATTTGCAGCTCGCCCTGAAGCATGAAACAAATCAAGTCCCCGACCGTACAAACTTCCCGCCTGAGCATCTCGATCTCTAACCGCGCCTAGTCCTGGAATCTGCTGACTATCCGGAGTCTGTGCCAGTTTAAGGCTCCTAAACATTTCCTGCACGCTATTCTTAATGCATTCATTTATTTTATGCTCTAATCCCTTTTCCAGGGTTGCCCTGTAACCTTCAGTGGCCTTTGCGACCATTTCGCTGATGAGAACAGTATTTGTTTCGTCCTTGGACTTGTCTGGTGGAGGAAAACTCAAGTTGGGTGGAAAAGCTTGTTTTTCTAGTGGGTTTTTCGGCACCGCGCCTTTAGTGACATCGGCACTCTGTACATTTTCGACTGTGTTGGTTCTGATAGTTTTAGATAAATCCCTAAAGAATTGATTATCTTGGCCTGAGGCCGCTCCTTCATTTTCTTGACTTGACATTTTAGCTAGTGGACTAGCCGTACTTAAAGTTCGATTAAAATCGTGCTGATAAAATCGTTTGGACACACGTTTTTTTTTCACTCTTTCTGCACTATTCATGGACTAATATCTAGATAAAAGTCTATTGTAAATTTCAAAATTCTTTCCTTTTTTTTATTGGGTAACGGGAGGGGGGTTTTCCTGACCATATAATTCTTATTTGGTGTAACTTTTTCTGACTATATTCCAGCAATGATTAAATCTACTACGTGTTCATTACGAAATCTTCGGTGTGGGTAGCCTCCTACTAACAGTCTATGAGTCGGTGAAACTTCGTATTCGTCTCCCTGTCTTGTACAACAAAACACATTGTTTTAATCTTGCAATGTCCAACTTGAAGTGTGATAGTGCAACTAAGCGTTTCTTTCTATCAGTTGCCAGGCCACTAATCACATAAATGGTACAACTTGAAATACTCTACCGAATTTCAAGGCTACCAAAAATTCAAGTATGATCCAAAGCAATACGAAAGTGACTACTACACGACGCTCCACGACTACGAAATCCTATTGCATACGATGCAGTTAGCTTGTCTTATCGAAAACAACTAAGTCACCGTCTGCTCCTTTAATAACTGTCTAAAAAAAAATGTTTTTGTTTTTTTAAATTTTTTCTGTCTCCAGGCTATCTTAGGCCGAATGCAATTAACTTATTAGCGAGTCAGCACAAGTCAAGCCACCCGAACGCAAAACTCCCGAAGACTTCAATTGCCCTATCTTTATTATGGAATCGGCTTCTCCTCAGTCTGGTTGCTCATTTGATGCAAATCATTGCTTAGCATATAATGAAAACAAGAGCCACCCACTACGCAAACGCAAACTAAAAAAAAACAATTACGGAATTCTTTTATCTTTAAAATACTGAAACTGATTGTCACGTCGTCGGCCCTACTATCATTGGATGCAACTAAGTCTATGGACTGTGTCAGACTAGGCCACCGTCGTGATAGGAGTCCCGACAAGGTGCAATCTGAGTCAATTCCTTTTCTTTTCTTTGAGGTTGTAGATATTCTAACCCATTTGTACGAATTTAAATTGGGCGCCATATTGTTACAAAACCCTGGGTATCGTACCCAACGCGGTCCGCACCGGCTAGCTTGCGGTTTCAGGGAGGTCTTTAACCCGCCGCGTTGGGTCGAGGGAGCAACAATAAAATTCCACTTCCGCCGGAAGTGGAATTTTAAAGATAAAAAAAAACTCATTATTCCAAAAATCATGAAAAAAACTAATAAAAAAAAAAATAAACTGAATTTAATGACGAATTTCCTATCCCCTCTACAGGCCTATCCACACCAAAGATGGGAGCGCGATGTAAGCTCCCCACGCACCCGCCCAACCTGTGATGCACAATCCATTTTGGTGCATCACCCACTGTCGAATCATCGCTGGAAATCACCACTTAATTAAGCATCGGTCAGGTTTGTACCCCCCCCTTTATTTAAGAAATCAAGTCCTCATTTTAACCCAAAAGTACTCAAAGCATTATTTTTTTATGTTTTCCTAAAGGTATAAAATGGCAAAACCTTATCGAGACGAGAGCAGGATTCAAAGGAAAAACTAAATGAACGAAATAAAATAGGATGCTGTTCCAAAAGAAAATGCTTATAATTAAGATTACGAAAATATAATGTATATGAAAATTATTGTACATGAAAACATAATGTATGTGTTAATATAAGGTATACGTGAATATAATGTATAGATTTATATAATGTGAAATGTGTCACAATTGAAATTGTTCCAATGATTTCAAATAAAAACGATTTTGTACAAAATTCAAAATTTTAAATTAAACTAAAATTTAACGTAAAACGACTAAAATTGTAACAACACAAAAAAAAACAGCTATCTAAACAACAAATTGAATTTAGAATACAAAAAACTAGAAACATCGAATTTTCTTTTCAATTAGAACAAAATCAATTTATGACGACAAAAAAAAACGTGATATAGGTATATAAGTATATAAAAAAAAATTCTCTTAAAATAAGTAAGTATTATATCTATAAAAAAGGACGATCTTTGAATCTAAACCTAGGAAAACTGTACAACTTCTAGTACTTCGGAGAATCTCTTGAATATTTGTTTCTTTTTTTTTTTTTTTTTAAATTTTAAATTTCCACCTTTTCTGGGACCTTTTGTATATAATTATTCGTCGGCTTGACCTAGAAGAGCTCTTTTAGTTCGGCCTATACAAAAAAAAGTCAACGAATCTTTCCAAATTTCCCCGCAAAATCAACTTCTCCGTGAATACTATTACAAAAAAATTTAGCTTTTTTTTTCTTTTACAGAACAAAAACTTAAAATCTAAAAATCGACATGAACTTAAAATGAATAATTTTCAAATTTAACATGACTAAACTATAGAAATCATCATATGCAAATTTTGATCGAAATACAAAAAAAAACTGTCTAAAATTTTAAGCCAAATTTGCACATTTTGTGCCACTGTCCTGGTTCGATCGAACCTTCAAATTTGTACTTCTTCACTTTTTTATGACTGCAAATATATTCGCCGTGTCCGAGCGATTCACAGGGCTTCCACCATTTTGTTTTTCCGAACAATACAAAATGGAATCTTTCAGACGCGGCCGCTTGCGCGCGATTAAAATACTTTTTTTTTTTTTTTAAATTTTATGAATATTGAGATCGGTGTACGTAGGGAGGGAATATATGGACATATAGGTATGCAAATAAACAAATAAAATGAATTGTGGCTGACTTAGCTTTTCTTCCGGAACTTCCTCACAAATGTTAAGCGGTGCCGTCGATTTTCTTGGGGAGTCAGCCACACTAGAAAAAAAATTTATATTGAACAATGCCTAGCAAAAAAAAAATTGTTCATGTTTTATTTCCACTTACATTTTTTATTTAAGTTCTGGAACTTTGTAGAACAAGAGCACACCAGCTGGCAGGGCACGATGGATTAGCTGGCAAAATTCTTGGCTTCGTAGACTTCTATAAATGTTAATTTCTTTTTTTTTAAGCCCATAAAAAAAACGTTAATTGAATTTCAAACAAATTACCAGTTCAAATGGACTTTCTAAAATTATCGGCTTAATCAACTCACGGCCGATGTAGATATTTAAAATTTAAGCACTTTAATATTACGCGGCAACGATTAGAACATTACAAAATTTAATACCTTTTTTCTTTTTTTTTTAAAAAAACTTCCAAAATTTAAATAAAAAAAACTTTAATTTCCGGAGCTGAAAAACTGTTCAGAACTGACCGCTTCGAGTTGCACTTTGATTTTGAACTTTTGCGCTTAGTGATAACTGAAACTGAGCCTAATTTTGCCAGCCAAATCCGTTTAGTGCCTTTACATGCTCTTATTTAAATAACATAATTATTTAACATATACAATAAAAATCATCCCAACAGTCTCCAGCCCTAATCCCACTAATACCATCCTGTTTCACATCGCTTTCACTCATATCCGCCTCTCTCGTCTTATGTGCGGTCTTATGACAATTTGTTGCTACGATTGCCCTAGCGACCTTTGATCTTGCCATTTACCTAGTCCACCCTAGTTGGAAAGACATCGCAACACTGCCTTACCGACTTTGACAGTTGCGAATTGGCGTTTACTAATTTGTCCACTGACAAGCCTGCATGCGTTTTGCAGAGGCAAAATTACATTATTTTCTAATTTTAATCACTATTAAGTAAAAAAAATTTACTCTACGACTGTGAGCAAAGAGCTCCAACAGTCGTCGCCAAAAGGGACATCGGATTTTTACCCCCAACATTGACTCCTGTTCACCCACAACCGACGCACGCCAATCTTTGAATCACCTACACTGAAATTTCAGTCCAAGGAATTATTTTGGAATGTTCTCCTGCATCTGCCATCCCCATTGCAGAGTCCCAAAAACTAGCAACATCAAGCAAAAGCACCCCCCGATTTTGCTTCGCAACCACACCAGCTCCACCACCAAGAAGACAACGACCCACCGCGAATCAACACCATCCGATGACCAACACAAAAAAAAAAAACAAAATTTGGACTAAAATTGAATGGTAGGCCCATTTTCACATCCACCACATTCTAATAGATTATTTACCCTCGTAGTTAAATTTGTAGCTAACTCTGTAGTCACCCTTTTGAGAAAAAAAACGCACTTGGTCTCAAAAGGTTTTAAATAAAAAAAAAGTTAACAGACAATAATAGAAGTACATATAGTCATATTAGCTCAGTGTCAAACACGAAAAAGTTATTTTATTACGATCGTCAAAATTTTAATTCGCTACAGAATTTTTATTTTGATTTTAATTAAGCAATTTTATCTTTCTATTTTAACTACATAGGTATCAGTTAATAAGGTATTTCTCGAGTTTTAATTTCGCGTGTATGTTTCTAGCCGGTGCATTTATGAACAAGAAAAATACGTTCAAAATGAAATTTGCACACAAAACTGAAATTTTTGTTTGCTTATTTTTTTGAATAGCTGTTTTGTTTTGATAAAATTCAACTACCAAATATTCATTTTTTTTTTAAAGAACGTTCCCGCACACAACAAACCTTTGCCACTGCTGACGGGTCATAGTAATTTTTGCTTGAAGTGGAAATCTGTGTGAGAATTAACAAAAGTTGTGAAATTTTAAGTATTCAATAGCTGTTAGGCCTGTAACTCATTGTGACAAAACAGTCTCAAAACAGTTTTTATCACATTGGTATACATGGGTGTGCGCTCACTGTATTTTGAGACAAAAACAAAACTTTTTGTGTTGAAGCCGTGGAACTTTTACTAAACAAAACTGTCTTGAAACTGTTTTGTCGCAGTGAGTTGCAGGCCTTATAGTTGAAGGCTGACGTGCGTATGTAGTGATTGGAAGTCTTTACAATGTAGAACAGCCCTGTTTAATACAACATTGCCTAAGTTTTTTTTTTATTTTTTCATTATCTGCGAGCTGTCAAAACACGTCAACCTTTAGCGGACTTTGTATGACTTTTTTAGCGAAATTAATTTTCAAATAATATATAAAACACTCAAAAAATGCCAGGCCGTCAACATAAATACAGTATTTTGTTACCCACTTACAATGAAAAGGAAAATTTACCAATAATAATATGGTTAATTGTCAAATTCATGAACGAAAGGTGAGTACTACTAGTAAGCAGGAACTGCTGCATGTAAAATTTAATGGTCTTATTTTTAAGTGAATATAATTATGAAGTGATTGTTATTGATGACGGCAGTCCAGATGGTACATTAGACGTTGCCAAAGACTTGCAGAAAATCTATGGCGATGATAAAATTGTACTACGTCCCCGCGGCTCCAAACTTGGTCTAGGTACGGCCTACATACATGGAATTAAGCATGCAACCGGAGACTTCATTATAATTATGGATGCAGACCTAAGTCATCATGTGAGTTGTAAATAACAATTTAATTTAAATCTAGAACAATTTTTCATGATATATTAACTTTTAGCCAAAATTCATTCCACAACTCATAGAGCTGCAAGCGACTGACGATTACGATATCGTTTCTGGCACACGTTATTGTGGTAATGGTGGTGTTTTTGGTTGGGATTTCAAGCGTAAGTTGATTTCACGCACCGCCAATTTTCTGTCACAAGTACTTTTGCGTCCAAATGCTTCAGACTTGACCGGTTCATTCCGCTTGTACAAAAAGCATGTACTTGAAAAATGTATTGCCAGTTGCGTTTCTAAAGGCTATGTATTCCAAATGGAAATGCTGGTTCGTGCCAGACAGCATGGTTTCAGTATTGCTGAGGTTCCGATTACGTTTGTCGATCGTGTTTACGGTACTTCTAAACTAGGTGGCAACGAAATCGTTCAATTTGCCAAAAATTTATTTTATTTGTTCGCCACAACTTAATTCGTCATCAAGGTGTAGTCGGATATAGCAAAATATGATCACATTTTTATGTACATACATATTCATTGTTTTGAGTAAAAATTAAAATAATTTATTTTTAAGTTAAATGCCTTTAGTTGATTAGGCCAGTACGAAAATAGTCCTTACCTAGTTCCAAAAAGACATATTTCTACGTATAGTTTCACTGGAAACCCTATTTGCATTTTATATGCTGGCGAGTTTTCATCGCTGATCTAGAAAAAGAATTGTCCCCGTACAGTGGGTTAAAATTGTTCTCCACCTGGATAGATTCATTATTTCTTGAATCAGTGAAAATATTTCATTTATTTTATTAACATTTTAAATACTTTGAACATATTCTTTCTTCCAATATATGGCCAGTTTTCATTTCCTAGATAAAACTTAACATATTGCAGGCCATTATTTACAAGATTGATTTTCAATCCATTGATATCTTTTTGCTTTGATTCTAAACATTTTCTTTTAAAAGTTAAATTTGATTAATTTTTATATCATTTGTTAGGCTGTTAAATAATCGAAAACTTTTCTGGAAAAGATTTCACATGTTTATGATTTTTTCATCTTGTAAAAATTGACTCTGCTTTCCGTGGTAGGAAATATCAAAGTTGTTTTTTTATTTTTCAGTAAAATTGGGTTAAGAAAATTAGGTTTTTGAAACATATTACTAAGCTAATAATAATTTTTGTTTTAAATTGACGGTCGAAAATGCAATAAAATCGTTATAACCCGAAATTGTGACAAAGATTTTAAGTTTTTATATTTGGTTCAGCTAACTAAATTATCTCCCACATGAGATATGTATTATTCAATCATGATGTTGATAAGCCGTGTTGAACACCATGCGGGATAATGTGAACTGCCCTAATGTAAACGCAAATGGTGACTTCGAAGGGAATATCAAAAAAATCGCCGTAAAGTTTAACTAGAGTTTTATATCAAAAAAGTTGGAAATTTGCAATAACGAGCAATGTAAAAGCAACAACACAACTATACATTAAACGTCAAAAGGCGAATAGTTTTATTTTGTCCAGTTGCCAAGATATATTATAAGAGTTAATAAAATTTTGCAACCTAATTGAAAATATTGAGACAAAAAAAAACAGAGTTGCGGTTTAAAAAAATATATAAATCACAAAAATAAAAGGAATATAGTACCGACAACCTTCAGTGTAGCCACAAGAAGCTTTGACCACACACGCACAAACACAGGTTACGAATAAAAAAAAGCGATTTGTAACAATAACAAAATTATTACTAACAGCGCGATTCCAAATAGACGTATTGGCTCTGTTTCATCGTCGTCTTCACACATCAAAATGTCTGTCACTGGATTCCTCAAAGATTTGCCCTGCCATAACGCGCAGAACTTTGCGCAATTTAACACGGAACACAGGCTTAATATCTCGCCGAAGCGCCCATCAGTTTATCTGCCGACGGAAGACTACCCATCCGAGCAACACATTGTAATAGTTAAGCGTTGCGATCATAATTTCTTAAACCTGTGAAAATATTTCGATCGATTGATTTTGAGTAAATTTATTAGCATTTAAAATACAATAACATGTTTTTATGTATGCCTTTCAATATATGACTAGTTTTCATTTCCTAAATAAAACAACATATTGTAGGTCATTATTTACTGTCTGGTCTGAAACTCTCCAATTTAAGTTTGGAATCGGCGTTTGAGCTCACTTTCGATTTCGTAATAGCATCTACTACATTACGCTATTCACACACACCGAATTTGAGTGCCGGCGTATGACTTCGGAGTACTTTTTTAGATGCGTGAGTGCGAAACATTTCGTTGTAGTTTATATGTCAAAAATGCTTAAGCTAATATTTAATTAAAATAAATGCTTAACATAGCATTTAGCTAAAATTAATTTTGAAATTTACGATAAATTAATTTTAGAACAAAAATATATAAGGAAAATAAGAGAAAACATCTATTGTTATTAATTTATCTTCTTAATTTTAGACTACGTCGTAGCAATTTTTTTTTTGTTTTGACAACAACAACGTTTCAGCGCCGACGTATCTGTTACAAGTGTTAGAAGTCAACGCAATTGCAATTTTTTCAGAACATTTACAGCTGACGATGTTAATATACTTTTATTAATTTTGTTTAATTACATAGGTTGAAGCTGTTGTTGTTAAAATTTTAAATTGCAACCCTGGAAGAGCATGAAGACTTCTTTGCAAATTGTCAATATCATAATCAAAAAAAAATTATTGCTTCTATGATTTGGTTTTTCACTTATTAACCAAATTATCACGTCTTGTTCGATTTGAAAATTCCCGAATGATGGTATCATGATATAATCCATGCTACAATTTCTAAGGTACAATCATCTTGTTAAACTCAAATTATACAACCGTGAAAAGTTCGACCATCGCTGCCCAGAGAAAGTAAAACTAGAAGACAAGAAATCGGACAACGCGCGCATTTAGCTATTAGTATGTAATTTGGAAATGCCGGTGCCTTATCTCAGCTGACTTTGACAGAAAAACTAGCCATGAAATAAAGAAGAACTGTCACTTAGAATTGCTGCTATCATAATAATTGAACCATGATATAAACTGCTTTTCCGCTGTCGTACAATTTACAGAGTTTAATCTGAAAAGCGCTGTCATACTCAAAAAATCTAAATAAAAAACTTTCGCAACAAGTCTGACCAAATCCTGAAATTGATTCTTGACTTAATTTTTTTTTTTCAGTATAATTGGGTTAAGAAAACTAGGTTTTTTAATATAAATATTACTGGGCTAATAATATTTTTTTAAAATAGATGGTCGAAAACACAATCATATCATCATAGACCTGAAATTGTGACACAGATTTTAAATTTTTATGATATTGGTTCAGCTAATTAAATTATCTTTCATATGAGATATATATTATTCAATCATGATGTTGGTAAGCCATGTTGGACAACATACGGAATAGTGTGAGCTGCCCTAATGTAAACGCAGATGGTGACTTCGAAGGGAATGTCAAAAATCGTCGTAGAGTTCGACTATAGTTTTATGTAAAAAAAGTAGGAAATTTGCAATAACGAGCAATGTAAAAACAACAACAACACAATTATATATTAAACGTCAAAAGTCGAATAGTTTCATTTTGTTCAGTTGCGAAGGTATCTTATAAAAGTTCATAAAATTTTGCAACCTAATTGAAAATATTGAGACAAAAGAAAAACCAAGTTGCGGCTTAAAAAAATATAAACCACAAAAATAACAGGAGTATAGTATCAACAACCTTCAGTATAGCCACAAGGAGCTTTGACCACACGCGCACACACACGAACACAGGTTACGAAAAAAAAAACAAAGCAATTTGTAACAATAAACAACAACAAAATTATTACTAACAACAGCGCGATTCCAGATAAACCTATTGGTTCTGCTTCGTCGTCGTCTTCACACATCAAAATGTCTGTCACTGAATTCCTCAAAGGTTTGCCCTGCCATAACGCGCAGAACTTTGCGCAATTTAACACGGAACAGGGACTTCGTACCTCACAGAAGCGCCCATCAGTTTATCTGCCGACGGAAGACTACCCATCCGAGCAACACATTGTAATGGATAAGCGTTGCGTACTACTGCGTTATTTAACACAACAGTGGGACAAAAAGACTTTACCACGAAAACGTGATCATACAGGTGGTGAAAGTGGTACAGGTGCGGGAGGAGCTACGGGTGGCGGAGCAGCTGCAAATAGTTGTAAAAAGCGGGCACGGCTGGAGCCAATTGAAATGAATTAGGAGAGCAGTCCGAGGGAAAAAAAGGTGAAAGATTGGGGCAAAGATCTTAAAAAGTAGGCCTTTGGAGGCACAAACAATTTTTCGTTTTAAGTTTTGTTTTGAATAGCTAGTTTTGCAGCTCTCAGTTAAAAAAATTTTAAGTTTTTTGTTAACTTTGTTTAATTTATTTTTCGATTCCTGAACTGTTTAATTTTTCTGTTCCGCTGTAAAGCAGTGTTGGGGGAAAAATCATGTACAATATACAAAAATGCACTATCCTCTATGCTAAAGAAATCATTAAACAAAATTTTATTATATGTGGGTAGCTAACTTTGAAAAATTAATGATTGAGAATGAAATATCAAATATGTTCTACAAACTCGCCCATAATTCTAAGAAATTGAAATAAGATTTAAGCAGACAAAGGGTTAAACAAACACCGTCAATCTGTAATTACTTGATCAATAATATCAAAATTCATTCGATCGATGCATCCCATTTTCTCCCATCAAATCACATAGAGGCTTAAACTATCCAACTAATTTAAATTTTTCAAGTGGTTGATAAGCCTTAACATATTGACAGTTAATGGTATTTGCGTCCTTTTAACAAAAAAGAAAATGGTCCCAATTTTTTTTTACTTGAAAATTATTCTTAAAAATATTGTACAATTTGCATTATAAATGTAAAATAAAACAATGCTCAAAAAGTTTTGGCCATATTTCGTATGGGTTTGCCCATAAATAATAAAATTAAATAATTTTAACCCTTTCACAATGGTTTAACATTTGATTATTATTATGATTTCGCGTAGATTATTGCAAAATGGCTGACAGTTTGTGGTGACTGTTCAAGTTCTATGAGTCTTTTCATTTTGTGCTTAAGACGATATTTCGTAAGAGAATTGTCACAAAAAAATAAATATAACATTAATATAAGTACCGAACGATTACGCCTATACTAGAAAAACTTTTCCTACTTTGACTAGACTATAAAAAATTTGAATTCGTCACACGAAATCTAAAGTATGTAAAATTTAACAATGTCCAGTTTAAAATTATTTTTCTGATCATTTAAATCTTGCGTTTCGTTTCTTTGACATGTGATTACTATGCACGTCCTCTTAGTATCTCAACAGAGACTATAAACTTATGAGACTATAATCTGAAAAATTCATGTACCGGAAACATCTGACCTCATTTCCGCAGAATGAGCATTTTTATTGAGATTGCAAAGTTTCGTAAATTTATAGTCTCTGATCTCAATTTTCCGTAAAATTAACGTAAGCGTATGGTGAAATGAAACCGCATTTTGTACTCACACATTCTTTTTATTGGATGTCGGTATATTTTATTATAATTTAATAAAGCAGAGTATTCATTGTATTTTCAAATTTTGCAACTAGAGTTTGTGCTATTTATTTAAAACTAATTATATCCCGAGCTGGTTTAGAATCAGTCAAAAAAATTATTCAATTCCAATTTTGGTAGGAACCAGAAACTAAACATTTCTTTGGCAATTGAATTGGAAAACTTGTATCTAAATTGCAATTTTCTTTAATAGAATCAAACATAATCGAATTACAATTTTAATACTTTGATTGGAATCATTAATTAATCTATTCCGCTGCCATGAAGTTTTGAAGTATCGGCTCCAAATTCTTATCCTTGGTATTGGAATTGAAAAGTAATTGATTATGTTTGTACCCAAACATTTACTTCTAATTAAAAAAGACAATTGTGAAATTTAATAACATATTATATTTAGATCCTGCACTTTATTGTTTATTTGAAATTTCAACAAGTGAGGAATTCAACGAAGGTGAAATAATATTTTTGTTATGATCGACTCTAATTTTCTACAATAGAATTTTTCCGACTGTTAAAAAAATTGAGTGTTGAATAAACATTATATGTTTTCGATTTTTGTATAAATTTATCCCTCAATAACTCCTCCCAACACTGGTGTATGCATTATTCTCAAATTTATTTAACTGGTTTTTAAATATTGTATCTAATTTTACATAAAAGTTAATTAGTAATTTTTTTCAAAGATAAGTTGCAATCGCATTGATTTTTCTTAAGTTAAAATAAAAAAAAGTAAAATTTTCTGCGAATAAAAATCATCAATTACTTTATAACAGCTACTTTTGCATTTTGTAACAATCGAATTGAATAAAAAATAAAATTATTTATAGAATCTAAAAATTGTTTTTATTGATTCAAAGAAATAAGGATGTAAATTGGGAAAAGTTACCTTGCCTCGTAAGAGCACAATTTTTAGGAGAGGGAAAAATGACGTTCACTGTCAAAATTGAGAACTTTGCTGAATCAAATATGTTGCTGTATCCCGCCACAATAGGATCAATCATAGGCCAAAGCAAGCCTAAATGCTACGAATGTTACGGTCATTACAGATAAAAGAAGTAAGTCCCTTGCCCTTAGTCTTTATATAGTAGAAAGTACATTTAAGTGGATATTATTTTTTTGCGCGTTGCTTACCTCACGCTGTCTCGAAATCATTGCGATTGGGCCTGGTGTCCAATCGGTTTATTCTTTTCGAAACTTGCACTCAAGAGTGCGCTAGCGTCAAATTAAGCAAGGTAAAAACAAGTTTCAAATTTTGGAAACTTTAAGCTACATTGATTTTGATTTTTTTGATCTACGATCTTTAAAAGCTATATTTTGCAATATTGGACCGTTAGTTTGAATGTAGAAATCTGAAAATAAAATCAGAAGTAATTGCAATTGTTTTCATTCCAATTCTTAAAATATTAAATACATTTTTGAATTAAGTTCAGCTTAGATTAAGTCATTTAATCATGTCCAAAGATTGCAATATTCTTCCATCGGGCCAAATCCCGTGGTTTCAGACGGTATTAACTTATATCGAAAAGTATCGGGTGATGTCTGGAATAATTTGATGAGCTAACAATTAAAGCTACCGTTAAATTACCGTTTAACTATATCACAGAACTTTATATGTTATACTATTTTTATTTATTTATACAAGCATTGCAAAAAATTAAACCGTTTGCGGGTGTTGATTTTATAAGTTTTACAATTGATTGTGAGATTTGTATCAAGCTAGGTCAATTTTATTGCAACCATAACTGACCCTATTCCCGGATTATTTCAGGTGATATTAAAATTAGACGGATCAAAGTATTGAGACGAAGCGGTAAATACCTGACAGTTCCAAAAATTACTGGATAGAATTTGAAGGTTATGTTTAATATGGCTTAGAAGATTTCAATGGGTAGTGAACTATCCAACACATATAATAATTAGCAATTTAGATAAATAAAGTTTTCTACAGGTTTTCCAACAGATTTTATTTCACTTATTTTTTTTAAATTGATTTTTCTACTATATTATAAGCAGCCATTGGAAATGTGCAATATTTTAATAGCAACCTCCAACTCATTGTTTTTATCATTTGTTGTTTTAACATAGTTCGCTTAATGGTGCAGATCCTTTGGATCTGGTTTACCATATTGTTTTTCCCACAATGCAACGTATTCCTTTTTGCGTTGCTCGCGCTTGGCAAAGTATTCCGGGTACTGAGCCTTCTCCAGAGGATGCCAGTAATCCATAACCCAATCGGGGGGAATTACTTCACGTTCAAAAGCGCAACCGCCCGGGCTGAGTGCAACTGAAAATAAAAAGTTAGTTTTTTTTTATTAACAAAGCATTAGATAAAATTTCGATATCTTATTTAGTTTCAGAGATATTCAAAGATAATACGTACTTTCGATTATTTCAAAAACAAAAAGAAACCGAAAAATTGTATGAGAATTAATTGTAAAATAATTAATAGCTGGAGTCTAAGGTTTCTTCGAGTACACTTAATAAACCTTTTTGAGGTATCGGTATTCTTGGTTTGTGAAGCATCGATAGTTTTAAGTTGTCCCATTGACAAAATCGAACGAAATTTACTTACATTTCTTTGGTTGGAAATGTTGCGTCTCGAATAGCTCGCGTTGCCCATCGGCCAGTAATTGTGATGCAACTGCCATATCAGTGATGCAGCGATTCTTGTCGAAACGTTGACGCAATAACACTGCACGATAGCGGAAAATCTGTCTAGATAAATACAACAAAATTAACACCCAAAAAATTATATAACTGCTAACTTTGTTTTCATTACTACAAAGCACACTCACCTGCGATCGTACCATGCCTCCAAATTGCGTACTGCACGTTTATATAGGCTACACACTTGACGTGAGTGTGACACAATTCCACTTGGAACCGACATATTAAATGTTTTAAAAAATATCCACTATTTTGTTAAAAATATTTCTACCAGCGCATCCAACGTTCGCAATATAAATTTTTCACGTCGTTAAGAAGTGTCAACATAGTTTTTGACGTATGTCAATATCGATACTCAGAGAGATATAATGGGCATGATTAAATCATGAAGTTTCCACAGTTCTTACAATTAAATCATTCAACAATTATCCAATTTGAAATTTAAATAAACGGATTGAGCTTAAAAACTAAAATTTACATCTTGTATTGAATTTTGAAACATATATTAAAAAAATTCACTTTCAATATTTGAATATTTTTTGATTTCACTGTATGAGGCTGTGTACCCTAAATCAAATCGGACTGCGTATAGAATATGTTTATAATACACAAATGATTTGATATATGAGAAAGTATATGACTATTTTAATATTCGATTCAAGTCTATTTCAAAAGAGAAGTCACATGAGAAAGAATCTGTTTTAAAAAAGGCAAGTAAATGTTTTTTGTTAAAAAAAAATTATTACCGATAAAAATTAATTTGATGGATAGTGTCAAAATTAATTTTTAAAACATCTAGTTTGCTTAACATCAATCATATCATTACGAACACAATAAAATAAATCTTATGACACGTCATATGTAAATACATGCAAAAAACATACAAAAAAGCATATGACTTCTCACATATCTGAAGGGGCTTTAACAAGTTGAAGCCAATGCGTCTCACGAAATCAATTAAAAATAAGCAGTTTACTTTTTTCTGATTGGTTGTAAGCGTTTCTCATTACTTTTTCTTTCTGTACGACATACGCAGCGTATTTATGGTGTCATAATACATTTTAAATGTTCATAAGTGGAGTAGCAGAGGAGAAGCGTAGGCCTTAGTGGGCTCTGAATTGATGTGTTGCTAAACCTCTATAAGAATATTTACTACTTAAAGTAAAATGAACGAAAAAGCTTGTAACTTAAGAATAACGATTACGTAGGATAACGAATTGTAAAAGTATATCCAGTCTTAATTTTCAAGAAATAATATTAGCGTTGAAAACAAATTGCAAATTATCTGCTCATGAAAAATTTAATTCTTAAAATGGTCATTGGTTAGAATTTTCCGTTTAGTCGTCTTTCCAATAATATATATACAAATGGCTCAAAATTAAAATCATGACACTTGAACACAAAAAATAAATTCATTTTCAAAAAATACATACATATTTTTAAATTGTAAAATTTTTTATTCGATGTAGTGAATAGGTTTTTAAATTTTAATAACCAATTGCACTGCACTACCTATTATTTCTTTTTAATAGCATCACTGGAGATTAGCGACTTCGAAAGAGCAAAGCTCACTCATTATTATACATACATTCTCTTTCACATTAGCAAATACATTGGAGTTCTTTCTAAAATTTTCCACTTCTAGATGTCACTAGCAACATTTAGGTTGTGTATCTCGCTACCAGATTTCCTATCAAAAACCAAAGAATTAAATATAAAAGAAGGAGACTCTTGGTTTTTTTTCCCTGTATTAATTTATTTCTTGCTGTCAAAGAATTAAACATTATAAAAATGATACTTCCAGTTTTACCCCTATTTATTTTTTCTTGCTGTACGAACCTTAGAACCCATTATTTTAACGAATCGAACCCCATTCTATTTTATTTCTGATATGCTTTGGCTTTAAAAGCGACGCTCAGCGATTTTATATATTATTTGTATTTTCTCCTTTATTTAATTTCCTAGATTGATAAAGAAGTTTTTTGAATGTAAGAAAATTAAAATTAATGGAATATAAATTTTAATTGAAATTTTCAAAGAGAAGGCTCTGTCGGCATATTAATAAATTCAATATTAATTGTGAATAATGAATAAAAGGAAAATCGTGTTGAGAAAAATTCAATCAGGCAGCCAGCGAATCCAATAGCATTATTGTGTATTTTGACTTATCCAAAAAATTATAGTTTTTTATTTGAAGTATTTTTTCAACTGAATTTTTATGAAGAATGTTTGGAGAAGTCAAAATAAGAATAATGCTGTTGGATTTACTGGTGACCTGGTAGCAATAAAAAAATAGATTTCCTCAAATTTATAAGAACTTAATAATTTCTTTATACAATACAAATCAAAAAATTTCTATTGATTTAAATAAGATAGAAAATCTTAATAAAATAGAAAATGGCAGATCAGAGGGAATTTCAGCTTCGTTGCTAAAAGTCCCAATGTGCAAAATCGCATTTCCCCTCATTCTAAAATCATATATCTAAGGTCTTTAAAATAGTAACACGTTCCAATTATCGACATTTCTGGGAGCGTTGTTCTTTAACATATAATTGTTTGGCAATACACAATTTAGCTTCGCTTCAAACCAGTACTGTTATTTCATTTAACAGAGTTGCTCAATTATTTTTAGAGCGATTACTCTTTGTTTCGATTGCGAAATTTCGAACTTTTAAATAAAACACATAATGCTATATACATCTCTCTCTCTCTCTATTTCGAAGAAAAATTTTTTGCTAATTTTTATTTTCCACATTTCTGTTCCCCAACTTATCGACAATGCGGTTTTTTCTCATACACAGAAAAATTCACGAGGCACAAGGTGTGCTGCTGTGAAAATAAATTTTGGATTTTAAACTGGAAAACAGAGAACAATTGAGCGCAAAAAGCTGTGTAACAACAAGAAATAAATAAACAAGTAAGTAAAATAAAAAAATTTACTAAATGATCAAAAAAATTGTGTAAGAAATTTGACCGCCCTTTTTTATTCAACCAAAAAATTCGTTTTCATCCGCCGCCATTTTTTATTCTTGTTTACACAACGAAAATAGCGGCTAAAACCAAGTGGAGGAATAAATAATTGCTTTTATGGTATTTTTCTTCCTTCATATGCAGTTCATTCACTTTTACGCGACGCAGAGGAACGTTGACTGCAGCAGCAGCAGCAGCAGCGAACGTAAAAAGTTGTAGGGCAGGCAACGTCAAATACAAGAGCGAACAGGGAACAAACAGAAAAAAATGTCTTCGCCGGCAAATTCACCAACAAATTCCGATGACGATCAGAGCCGGTAAGTGCATAAAAGGAAAAAATACAATAAATAAAACTATATTGGGGAAAACTTGATTCCTAACCAACCAATGAATGAAGTCTATAAAGCGTAAATTTTCGCTTGTCAATTTGCACTTATCTGCTTCCGAGGTCAGCTACGGCGACTATTAAAAGCTCATGTTATGTTCAGTGTTGCCACTAAGAAAAAATTACGTAGGGTGATCAGCGTGGAAAGTCAACTTATTATGGGTAAAATTTATTTTATTGTAAAGTCAACGTGGTCATAGTATATTTTAGCTACAATTAATGTTCATGTTTAGTTTTTCCTATTTATTCTGAATTTGAGCCACAAGTTTTTTTTTTTGACACTGCTATAAAAAAGTTATCTCAGTCAAAAAAACCTCATCGTCGCTTACATACTTATGTATATACCTCAAATCAAATTAGCAGCATTATCATAAAATAATTTCATCGGTGTTTTTCCAAGTACATTTTACGACTTATTGGGCATGATATCGATGTCGTTTGGTTTTCCAGATACCTATCGATACTTAAAAATTTTATTTTGGAAGTACCATTATTTTGTTTTTCAAAATAATATTCATGTGCAATTACTGTGGTTAGCAAAGCCAGCGTTAGATGTACTAAAGCCTGAACCGCGGCCGAAGCCGTTGTTGGACATATTGGAGGCTGTAAATCCTGAGCCGTGGCCGAAAGCCGCCTACACTAAATTTTTATCTACCCACTCACTGCATAATATCTTATAGTAAAACATCCACAAACTTACCTTTTGTACATTTTTAAGCAAATTTTTCTGTTTGACATTTAGTCAACGTTTACACGAGGAAAGTCTTGCCGCAAAGTTTCCCTTGTTTGTTGGCAAGAGGGGAAAAGCGAAAGAGACGAGGTAAAAAATTTGTCAGATGTTGTAAACGCGAAACGAAAATCACAAAAGAGAATGGACAAGAATTTGTCTCTCACACTTTCCTCGAGTAAACGCCGACTTAGAGATGGAGATTTTTTCGAAGTATGAGTTGCCACAAAGTTGTTTTGCAAAATTTATTTTTCAACGTAAAACTTTGTAAAATACGATGCATGCGGGTCCGCCTTGTGTAATCGATATAAATCAGGAAAGTCTTGATCTAAGATTAGCACAAAGTTGGTATAATTCAAGAAGTAATATTCTTATTGAAATAAATCCAAAATATTTGTGTTCAAAAATTTCGGAAAGGGGTTAGCTTACGATATCCGTTTTCCGATAAAACACGTAAAATAAATCGAAAATGTTCAATATAAAAATCGATATATCGTTTGCTTTTCGAGATATCGATACTTAAAAATTTGATTTTGGTGGTTTGGACGGATTCCAATAGATGGATGTTGATGTTGAACTGAGTCTTTGCTTTGAACCATCATAGACACAAACCTAAAATAATCAAAAATATATGGCAACTTTGCTGGAATTTTGAAGAAACGTTCTTAGTAAAATAGAAACACATAATAAAAATAAAAACAGTGATGAAACAACAGAAAACGAAAAGAAAACTTTGGTATTAGCGTCTGCGACACCGCCGCGAACCCGGTGTTTTACATACTGGCGGATGTAAATCCTGAGTCGCAGCCGAAAGCCTCTCAACTGCCCTAACTTTTATGTAAAGTTACTTTGGCTAGCGAAAACCGGTGTTGGACATACTATAAGATTTAAACCATTTAGATCGTGGTGACACCGAACTCGTAATTGTAGTGGTCATACCATGCTCAAAACTAAAGTCTTTTAGTATCGATATCTCGAAAACCAAACCAAATGCCAAAGTTTCTTGTTTACTCATGGTCGCGGAGAAATCAATAGTGCTATGACAGAACGATCTTTTGGCTTAAGTTTAGTTTAGGTGCCATTCGCCAATTACTTTTCTTATGTAATTTTAACTCCTAAGGATAAATATGCAATCAAAAAGTGTCGCGGGAGATATGTATACCCATACCAAAAATATGGATGTCATAAGAAAGATAATTTAATTACTTATAATAACGGTAACAAATTTTTTTTTTTAAATTAAACTTGTAGTTTCAGAGGTATATATGACGTTTTTTCTGAAATGTTGACCAATTTTTTTCTAAAAAACCGTTATTTTTTACAAAAAAATGTGTTAATAACCTATAATTTTTTAGGATAGTCTAATTTTTCTCAAATATCTATTCAGGAGTTCCCGACTTATAGGCCTTTTTTTGCAAAATCTATATACGCAATATAAACGCGAAGATACCTCGAAAAGTGTGTAACTGCGTAAACTGAGGACATACTGAGCAAAGTTTACGCAAGCCAATTAGAAATTTGCACATACATTTTACGTTACGATTTTTTAACATATTAAAAGCGCGATTCTAAGAATTTTATAATTTTTCCTATTTGTGTTCTGTTATTAATTTACTTAATCCTAAATATTTTGGTACATTTTCTCGTTTTGGTGTAACATATTTTTTTCATAGATTTCATACAAAGTTGAAATGTCTTACGAGTTTTACATGCTTTTCGAGTTAACGCGAAGATGCCTCGAAGACTGTAGTTGCATAAACTGAGAACAATGAATGTGGGTCGATGTGTTTTCATCTCCTCTACAACATTGGTCGTAATATATTTTTCTACTTATGGTTTACTTTCCGAGTTATTAAGCTAAATTTTTTTTGTCGGCCTCTCAACCAGGCCCACCACGATTCTGACACTTATTTCGATTATCAGCCACACTTAAACTGTCAACTGCAAACAAAATAAACAGGAGGGAATGACTGAAAAATGCAACGCTACCTACTTGACTAATATGAGTTTTAGCTTTTTTTTTTTCTTAACTTTACCAATAAATTACTGATTTTTTTTTATATTTCTTCAAAAATATTCGACCATAATTAAATACATAATTTCTAAAAAACTACGCACTTTATTTTTATCTATACTCCGAGCCAAAAATCTATGCTGTACAGAAAAATCTGTATACGGTTGTAATGAAAAGAATACCCCAAACTTAAGCAACTTTGCTTATAAAATAAATGGTGATCTTACTTTTTTTAGTTAATATATATATATTACTTTTTTTTAGCATATATAAGTTTAAAAATCAGTAAAGAGTGTCCCTTAACAATGTATTTTTAGTTTGTTTATAACATTCAAGTATTTAGATAGTTTTGAACTAAGGGTTTTTTTTTAATCTTTAAAATTTTCTTATGCACCTTCTGAAATAAGTTCTTGAAAGTCCTTCATTGAAAAATAACATAAAAAATGTTAAATTTAGAGTCCCATAGCTGTGCACCGACTTGGAAAATTGAACTTTTTCAACATTTTTATTGGGCGAATTGTTGTTTTTCCTCTACGCTAGCCATTTTCGCTTTCTCCAAAGATTACTTGGGGGTTGTTCACATATTACGTAACATATTACGCGACTATGGGAAGAGAGTCCACGAATTTATGACATAGTCATGGCGGGATCATACTTTATTTTACGTCACATTGATGAGATATAATAATTGCAAGCTTCTTGAGGTTGATGCAATTTTTGGTGTTATTGAAATTTATGGCGAAATTGAGTTTGTACTTGGGAAATCATTGCGCATTACTTAAATGTACAGTTAAGCTATTTCTCTTTTGTCCCGAAATTCATCCGAATTATTTGCTTAATTCTTACGGGTATTGAACCACAGTTCTACTTTTTATTAATATATTCAAAATTTCTAATGAATTAAGCATAAAGCTCAGAGTTCATTTGCGAGCGGCATTTCTGGGATGGATGGGGTTAAAAAATTTGAAAATCGTGCTATGTAATTTGTGAACAACCTCTTATATCATAAAAGTTATTGCTCAGATTTCTTATGGTAAGAAGTTAAGTCATAATTTTTTTGAATTTTTAGGTCCAAATGGTCCTCTAGTCACCACTTTAGTCCTTCACCAACAACAAACACTACTTCAATTCCTACACCGCTCTCTACACCTACATCTCTTAATTCTTCAAGTTTACTCGATGGTAGCTCAAGTACGAAACGTAAAAGCGCTTTCCTACCCTATCGTCCACACGCGACTGTATTGACTAATTTACAACGTGGAAACACCGAGGCTACCTTCTGCCCTGCTGAAGTTGCGCTATCTTTTCATGAGCGTGCTGGTCAAGGTGAACTGACTGCCGAGCAAGTGCGCCAAGAACTTGTGCGCCAGCGACATCGTGAAGGTGACCTTGACGACGAAAGCAAAGATGATATAGCGAATATCGACTCTAAGGATTCCCTTGGTTTCACTGCTTTGCATTGGGCTTCATATTATGGTCAACAAGCAACGGCTGAGTTACTTTTAGATGCTGGCGCAAATGTGAACGCGGAAGCCCCAGAGATGGTTACCCCTTTACTATTGGCGGCATCTGGTGGTCATCATGAAGTGGTGCGTCTGCTGCTTGAACATGGTGCCTCTTCAACACACATGGATATTGTAGGCAACACTGCACTTATGTACGCTGCGGCGGGGAATCATCCGCATACATGTAACGAACTACTAGCTAGAGATCCGGATATGACTGTATCCAATGAAGATGGTAACACCGCGTACACTTTAGCTGTGCAAAATGGTGCAAATCTGTCACAGGCAGTAATTGAACAATATTTAAGCGCGCTTTTGGCACTGTAATGTTGTGATATATAGCTTATAACATGAGGGTCTAATGATTAACATTCCAGTAGAGGACTTAAAGTGGTAAGAATATTGCTTTTTCAAGACTTGATTTGTAATATCAAAAAAAAATATACCAAAATCATATTAAAGTTCTTCCAAATTTGCTTGAATTTATAACCAGTTGTTACTAAATTTCGCAAAATAGAAAAAGTTACTATGTAATGGTCCCAACTGCTTATGAAAAAAATTTGCACTATCCTTGGTTTTATCTGCATAATGTACGAAGGATCTTTAATTTGTTCTAAGAAGAAGCAGCATTTTAAGGATTTAAGAAGTTTTCTTCATTCAAAGCTGGACTATACAGTTGCAGTTATCTCATTTGCGATGGATTAGGTCCCATCCAGAGATGATTGTAAATAAGATAGTGTTTGTTTTTTAAAGAAATATTTCAAATATATGGCATGTGATTTTGAAAGAAATAAACCTTTGTTTTTACGCAGACCTACAGAAAAGATTTTTTTTTAAATCCGGTCCGTACGATTTTCGTGTGCTAAATAAACTAAACCTCATTTCAGGCTTCAAATTACGAAAAACACTGTTTTGAGGCATATTTGAATATAGTATGTATCTCGTACTTAAAGGAAGTTGTGTTAACTTCGTTGATCCCATGCAGTAACACAGGAATTTTCAATAGCATTGTCCTTTTTCGTGATATTGCTCATTGAAATAAAGAGTATTTTTTAACACCATACAATGGACTTAACTGTATTTGTATGAATTAAAATCATCTGATCTACATATAATGTCCAATATTTCAGAAAGGAAGTATATATTGAAATGGTCAGAAGGGAAAAATTGGAAAGAAAAGTTTATTGCTGTTTGATTTCATAAAATAAATTAGACAAACATCTTTCTGTAAGTGTATGATAGTATATGAAAATGATTTTAAGGCGCCTAACTCGTATAGTAATATCAGAGATGACTACATTTCATTTCAATAGAAGTCTATTCTCCAACATAAATTCATTTTTCGGAAAAATTACCCCCTAAGTTTGACTTACAATATGTAGTGATTTGACGAGGGAGAACGAAGCTATTTTCCGGCAAATTAATTTTTGAGATTGGTAAATAGGTATATGTGTAACTTTTGATGACCATATCTTCGTAGTCATTTCAAGATGACCTTTTCTTTTTTGTTCACCTATCAATTAGCTTTTACATTAACTATTAGTATTGCATAAAATATTTTCCTCAATAAGTAAAAGTTTTCGCTAAAGTCAGTTTTGCTATTTTTTTTAATCTCTGATTTTTTATGGGTTCACAATTCCATCTCTGCGAACCTCAGAAAAATATCTAAATTTCCAATTAAAGATACCTTTTTATTTTAATAATTCAAATTACGCTCTATAAAACGAATATGAGTGCCGTATGCGTATGCAATATCGACGACCACAAAAGCATGCCAGACTACCGTCGCATACCATGACCATGCAATACCCCATTCCTCATTTCGTGCCGAGCGCGTATACTACTTATAATACAAAAGTGGAACTTCCGTTAATCTTTTAAACATAGCCACGCATACCAAATTCGTCGTCCAATGAACGCATTTCAACGCAACGTACTGCAAGTTGAATGAAGAAATTCATTCATTCTTGTCATTTTTTGCTGCACTTTTCGTCTCGTTCTCATTTTGTGCATGAAATAAAAATTTTAATTGATAAAAATGAAAACAAATATATAAAAAAACAGACAGACGTAAGGTCTTTCGGTTACAATGACTCACAGATTGTCTGTGTTAAAAGTCAAGTGAGCATGGTGTGCTGGGGGTGAGGTAGTGAGGGATTTTCATACAATAAATTCATAAAGGAAACACTTTAAACTGCTGAGACCTGGAAAATCCGTTTCTGTGTCCGTGTCATTTCTCGTAAGCAAAGCAATACGACGCCCTCATTGTGAGTTTTAATGTTGATCCGAAGTTTTGCTATTTTTCTTGCATTTTTTGTTGTTTTTGTGCTGCGTGCATTCGTTTTTCTATTTTTACTACTTTTAATTACATTTTACACTCTATTTCTATTATTTCGATATACACATGCACTACTTTAGTTTGTTTTCCGGATTTTTCAGTTTTAATAGTACAGCATTTGTTTGTATGGAATTAGAAATATGTTTTTACTGAATATTTTATCCGCTACTTCAGAAAACTTTTTGAAAAATAAGATACTTTTGGTTGCCCGGACTATAGTCCATTTGACATGTCTCCGAGAAATTTCACTTCGCAAGTTTGAAATATGTGCGGTTTCGAATTTTAAAAATCTGATCGGATATAATGAAGAATTCTAAACTGATAGCTGAAAAAAATTGACTTTTAGTCCTTAGCTCGGGTAGCCAAAGGAGTGTGTACCGGGATATCCACACCTAACTAAAGACTTTTTTATTTTTGATCAAATGATAACATCAAAAGTCCGGCTGACTCTGAAGGATTAAATTTTACTTTTTCATAAGGAATGATTTGATAAATCAACCACTCAAGATATTTTTTATTTTTTGATAATTCAAAATAAAATGCTGGTTGAAAAAAAAAAATGAATTACACTATGATTTTTTTCGTTTCGAGTCATGGTTTGTAGTAGGTTTAAAGTGTATATGGGGAATATAACTATAACAAATATCTGGTCAGTTAGGCCGCAGTTTTTGTGTCTCACTCCTATAGTGTCTTGAAAGTGCTTAATTAATTTTGCGATGAATTAACGTCATAATGTCAGGTAAAAATTCAACACGGCTTTGGCAGTTTACGTTACTAGAAATTAGAAATTAGCCGTCTATTAACTAAATTTGTTCGTTAAAACCGTCTGTCAGGTTTAAATTTCGGAAATTCGAAAAAATCGCTTACTGTGTTTTAAGGTTATTTTTATAATTGCATAGGGTTGCAACTGTTGCGACGTAAACGATTTTTTAATTTTCGAAATGTAGACTTCTGACGACGAGGACAACGACCGAATCGAGTTGTTTTTTGGCCCTAAAATTGGACGAGCTGTTAACCAAATACTGATAGAGACTAGATTAGAATTTCTTTCACAGAATATTCTAGTGAAAAAGTTGATTTAAAGTGTAAAAGTAATTACATACATAACAATTCCTGAAATCTCTCAAATACGTTCATAAATCAAGTTGAATTTAAATGAAACATGTGGGCACACTTTTCGGCGCAAATTACTTCGTAGCTTTTGGAGTATAGCTTCCCCTCATCAGTACTTTTTTTTGTTTTGCTACTAAGAAACACTTTTTTTTAAACTATTGGAAGCATGAACAAGGCAGCGAATAAAAAAAAATTCTGCAGCACTCGAACCCAACCCAACTAATGAGAGGTACACATTTTTATATTCTCTTTTACCATACTCTGCAATTGATGCTTTTTTTGATCTCTCTTTCAACCATTACTCAAACATTAAGGGTACTTGCAGAGTGTATGCTATATATTAAGAACATAATTTTTAATGAAACAGTAAACAGTTTTTTCTTTAAACTTGAATCAAATCATCACATCTTTTGTGCACGGAAAAAGTTTCAATGCTATATATAATAAGCGACTAATTGCATAAATTCTATTATTATGTGAATGAAATCGCTATAATTAGATATTATTTGTTTTGTAAAGAGCTAAAACACGATTAGAAATTAATAAAACAATAATTTAATAATAAATTCTAGTTTCGTAAGTCAACGTTTACACTAGGAAATTCTTGTCGATTCTCTTTTGTGATTTGCGTTTTGAGTTTGCAACAAACGACAACTTCTGTACCTCGTCCCTTTTGTTTTTCGCCTCTTGCCAACGAGCAAGAAGAATTTTTCGGAAAAGTTTATATGTGTAAACATTGACTAACGCATTCACTACACACTCAGTTTTTGTATACAATATTCGTGCAGTTTTTAAGTCGGCATTTACACGAGGAAAGTCTGAGAGACAAATTCTTGTCCATTCTCTTTTGTGATTTTCGTTTCGCGTTTGTCGACGTTTACACGAGGAAAGTCTGAGAGAGAAATTCTTGCCTATTCTCTTTTGTGATTTTCGTTTTGCGTTGGCAACATATGACAAATTCTTTACCTCGTCCCTTTTGTTTTTCCCCTCTTGCCTACAAACAAGGAAACTTTGCCGAAAAAGTTTCCTCGTATAAACGCTGACTTTGCAACATATGACAAATTTTTTACCTCGTCCCTTTTGCTTTTCCCCTCTTGCCTACAAACAAGGAAACTTTGCGGCAAGACTTTCCTCGTGTAAACGTTGACTAAGGAAGCTGCTTCTAGAAAACCTTTACTTAGTCAACGTTTACACGAGGAAACATTTTCGGCAAAGTTTCCTAGTTTGTTGGCAAGAGGGGAAAAGCGAAAGGGACGAGGTAAAAAATTTGTCATATGTTGCAAACGCGAAACGAAAATCACAAAAGAGAATGGACAAGAATTTGTCTCTCAGACTTTCCTCGTGTAAACGGCGATTTATAGCATTCACTCTGCACGTGACATTACATCAACAGTCTTACCATCGTGATATATTTACATATTTAAATAATTGGTTTAAATATTTTAAAATAAAGAGAGATGCATTGCAATCACCATTTATGTCAAATCAGCGCCAAACGCTGTGTGAGAAATCAAACTACTTAGTCAGCGATTACACGAGGAAACTTCTTCGGCAAAATTTCCTTGTTTGATGGCAAGAGGGGAAAAACGAAAGGGACGAGATAAAAAATTAGTCATACCCTTTCGATTTTCCACTTTTCCCAATAAACTCGAAGTTGGCAACTATATACATAAGGGGTTGTCCATGAAACCAAGTGGCTTAAATTTGGCCATTTTCGACTCTCTTCCTTACAATGTTCCTAGTCTTTCTATTTTCACCATGCCGATCGATGGAAGCGTGCATGAGATGTTTATGTGGACGAAAAAATTGTAGTTTGTATCATTTAACTATTCATATAATCCTCTATTGCACAGAATGACATAATTTTCAGGTTGATGGCATTCACCTCAGCTTTGCAGAAACGTTTTCCACATCAAACATCGACGCAGTTGCGATGTCGTCGTCGGCTGTGCTCTAGCAAAATTCGACGACTATTTCATATACTCGTGTGCTTGTAATTTCGTTTGGTTTGTGCGTTCGATACAGCTGCACACGGTCTACTACTGCTGCTGCTGCTTCTGTGTTCGTCTCCTCCTTGTCGCCAGTGTATGTGTTTTTTGTTGTTGTTTTCAACGACCACAACTCCCCTGTGTGGATGAGTCTTACGTACTCTCGTGTTAGTCGATGTAGTTTTTTGGTAGCAAAAAATTTTTTTGTGAATATCCGGTGTTTTTTTGTAATTTTTAATATAAATAAAAATTGTTTTAATTTAATCAAATAAAAAAACTGCATCATTAACTTGAAATTAATAAAAGTAAATTTAATAAACTTTTTATTATAGTGGTAATTGAGGAAAACAAAAGAAAACCCAAATGAAAGAGGAAAAAATTCTGCTACGCAATTTATGTTGCAGTCCTAAAATTAAAAGCCAACAGTAAATAACAAAAAAACGCTAACACTTAATTTTGTGAAGGATATAAAGTTGTGCTGGAAAAGTGAACCAAATCAGGGAAAATCATTTCAAAAGTAAGTCCACTTTCATAATTTTTGGTATCAAGCGTAATTTATTTTGTTATCCACCTTTTCCATATACTCTCTTAAATTTCATTTTCCAAAGGAATATGGTAAAATTTATTATATTCTGTCCTGTTAATTATCGGCCTTGTCTTCTTTATCTCTATTCCTTAAGCTATATTTGTGTTAGGCTTAAATAGCAAAAAAATGCGCCACACCAGTTTGCCTCGTATTTCTTATTTCCGCTCATTTCACCCCGCTATTTAATTCTTCTTTGCAGTGCGTGCTTTTCCCTATTTTGTGGTGCTCTTCGCTTACTTTTTTTTTTTTTTTGCCGTCTGCTAGCTGTTGTATTTGTTGTTGTGTTATTCCCCTCGTATTTTTTTTTGTTCTTCATTGCGTCGTTAATTTTTGTCTCTTCGTTTATTTTATTTTGCTTTGTCGGCGTTGAGCGTGCAGCGACAGCGATTTTTGCTTTTTTTTTTTGTCTCTTGGTCTACTTCGTTCTTCGTGCTCGGCGAGAGTGCAATTTTAGTCGTTAGCGTTGCCAACACTAGTTTTATTATCTTTGATTATGGCATTACAGTAAAAATTTTATTAATGTAGGTTAGTGCTGCCCAACCCCAAAATATTTCCTACTTCTGTGAAAAGAAATTTGTGACTTTTATTTTGCGTTTCCGACAAACGACAAATTCTTTACCTCAACTCTTTCGTTACTCTCGTCTTGTCAATAAACAAGAAGAATTTTAGAAAAGAATTTCCAAGTGTAAGCCATCACTAAATAAAAAAGTGTCGTTTATTTGTTCAACTAAGAAAAGATTCATGGCAGAGTAAAAAAAAGTGAAGGAACTTAATTCCAAATCTTATAACATACATTGCCCTTAGAACCGAAAAGGACGTATCTCAAAAAAATGTGTTTCGAGATAATAGATGTTTTGTTTATGCCAATTTGTTGAAATATCTGTAAAATTGAAACATAGAAAATTCTCTTAGGAGATTTTTTTTTATGTTTGAACTAAGATACTGGCAATTGGAGTAGTTCATTAGACGCGTAATTAATTAAGCTACCCGGTGTCGTAAGAATCACGAATATGAATTTTTTTCAGATACGCCCTATTCGCTTCTGAGAGCAGTAGCTGTTCAACTATTTACCGTATGGTAACTTAATATTAATAACAAATTTTCAAACTTACAATTACATATGTACACAATTACATTGCGTGTAATTTTGTTAAATTTTTTTTTGTGAAGTACCGCAGAACACCCCGTTTGTTTAAAAATCAAGCGTTGCATAAATCGCTCGTGTACTTCGGATGCACTTAGAACACAAGTTACTATTTTGGATTCTACAAAAAAAAAAAAAAAATTGACCTATTCAGTTTTTATTGATTTACTCGGCAATTTTTAAATAAAAAAACATAAAACTACGTACGGTAGAATTTTTTTGAAGAATCTTTTGACAAAATCTTAATATATATTAATGAGACGGTATTTTTTTTTGACGTCAAATGTTTCTTTTAGATAATTTTTATGATAAAAAGTAAAAACTTAAACGGATTCAATCCAAATTATAAAAAGTTTAATATAAAAACATAAATATACTTTATGGCGAAAGTACTCTTTTTCGCTTATTAAGAACAAAAGAAATCACAATTTTGCTCGAATAACGGTAGTTCACATTCATAGCTGCAGGTTGCATTCAGCAATCATCTGTGATCAGCGTTGTACGTACATTGCTGCCCAGACGTATTTAAGTTTTGTGATGAATATTAGCTAATTTAAACATGATCACAATAAATTTTTATATGTTTGTACATAAAATAAATCAAATTAACCTTCTGCTTGAAA
The DNA here is from genome assembly GCA_949775025.1 of Tricholauxania praeusta. Lineage (NCBI taxonomy): Eukaryota > Metazoa > Arthropoda > Insecta > Diptera > Lauxaniidae > Tricholauxania > Tricholauxania praeusta. Next base: position 125,819,541 of record OX459030.1, on the reverse strand, counting down.
AAATTAAGTAAAAGTTCAACAAATCGATGAAAATAGGCTAAAATCGATCATACGTAGACTTTTGTGACATGGTGCATGTGTATAACAGGCCTGCAGCGAGTGGCTTGCGCTCCCAAGCTTTACGCAAGCTTTTCAGCAGGAATTCCCTTTATTTAAAGGATTTGAAAAATCACACTTTCACTCACTTTTTGCTTGCTTATTTTTTTGGTAATTTTTGTTGATAAAAAACTAAGCGTAACTTTTTCGTTTGTTGTGTAAAACGTGAATCGGGAAGTAATATGAATACGGTTTTTGCGCGGCATTATACCAAGTGGCCGTTTAGGAAGTCAGCCAAAATTAAAGGCCATGTTTGATTAAAACATGATGTAATTATAATTTGTGAAGAAAGTTATTTTTTGAATCGTGTTTCAATTTTTAAACTATGCATTTTTTAAAGTTTCAAACCCTCGATTGATCGCAGTTGTATATAGCACAAATTTTGTAAAAACTTTACCGGGTTTTGCGTGGTAAAGTTAAATAAAATTGTATTTAATTATTTAATAACACATACTTTTTGACTTTTCTAGATTGTTATGATGATAGTATTGGCAGGTATATATTTCTCTCGCAGAGCTATGCTTTATAGTTTGCCTTTAGCTTATTTTATGAACACTCACTGAATTAGTTAAAGTCTGAACTATTATAGCTGAAGTTGAAAATTTCTTTTTCGCTTATGAACTATTAAATGTGTTTGTTATTAAGCTTAAAAATTACTAAAATGTTTGATACCAATTTGGGTGATTTTCTCTGCACACAGCCATTTTTTTTATTGTTTTTGTACATATTACATCAAGCATAATCTTCACATAACAAAGAAAAACATGTATTTAGGTCAAAGAACAGGAACTGAAACGATTCCATAAAAGTTGCAATAAAATTTCCATAAATTTTGCTGCGGTAATTGCAACGGAATTGGCAACGCGTTTCAATAAAAGCGCGTATCTTTCTCACTTGTCGCCTTCGCTTGTGCAAACACTTGCTACATTTTATGCGTTGCGACTGACTCGCCCGAAAAAGAAACAGAAAGAAAAAATAAACAACTTTCTCTTTCGCTCTAATTGCAACGAGTTCAATTCAGTTTAAAATTTTTGTACAACAAAAAATTCATTCATTTCTCATTTCCGAGAAAACTACCGCAGAGACGACGCAAAGAAAAACAACAAATGTCAAGAGTATTTGTGTGAGTGGTATTGTTATTGTCTGCTGCTCTAATAAAAAAAGTTTAATCAAAAGATAATACGAAAACAAAAAGAAAAACTATATGAAAAAAAAAAGGTCGTTGAAATTGAATTTTGCGCTGTCGTTTGTTTCTGCTCTCATCGATTGTTGTTCTTGCGCATTATAAGCGCATGTCTGTCGTTGATGTCGGTTTTTTATTATGTGTAAAAATTTTTGGGCTGTTCAATTTGTTTGGTTAGATGGGAAGAAAGGACTTGTAAGTACATAGTATTTTCACAGAACTTCTACTAAAAAGTTAAGTCAAAAGTAGACCATTTATATTCTTTATAAAAGTTTTTTAAAAAGGATACTTCTCCGAAATATTAGTGATTTTGGGACAGTTACTATAGGGTACCTCTAGAAAACGTTACTATGTATATAGGGTAACCAGATGACGATGAGATACATCTACTATATGATGTTCAAAAAAATTGACTTTTAGCCCGTTTGACTAAAAAAATTAGGGTTCTTACCTGGAACTTGTTTTTTTTTTTTTCATCCAAACGTACATATGCAATTTCTAAATCGAGAGCATTTAAAGAGCAACCAACTTCTGCCTTTAAATATCACTTTAAAACTATTCATTCACAAGGATAGTTTTGGGTCAAGTTTAAGTTTCTTAAGTTAAATTTTCTTGTGAAACGAAAACTATGTTCGAAAACATGTTTCTTGCTAATTTCGTGAGAAACTAACTTTAAGTTTCATTTCGTTACGTATTTCACATACATACAGAAGTTTTTAACACAGTACTATGCTGATAGGATTACACCAGATGCCCTGCTTACGAAAGTAGTACATTTGAAAAAATTTTGATTAACAATATTTGAAATACACTTCAACATTCTCCATTCACAAAATATTTTATAATGCAAACTTCAAAAAACATTGACTAAAAGTAGTACATACATTTAAGGTGAAAAGTATTAAAGTATTTTTGCCTTGCAAAAGTATTAAATTTACTACTAAAGTAAATAAAAATCTCAAAATTTTTATGTTCATCTCTAATTTTTTGCATTACTGCCCTAGAGTGTTAGTTTAACATTCCTATGTCCGGAGTGAAACAATTTCTTTGTACATGCATACATATGTGTATGTAGCTATGTACATACATATGTACTACTATTTTATGGTGTACTTTTTTCACAATAATGTATATGTACATACGTACATGTATCGAAAGCTAACACATGCCTAAAATATTTATTTTTATTAGTTGCAGTTATCGTGAGATTACTGCATAAAGCATTATTTATGTTGTTTTTTGCATTTTCCAGTATTACAACCACTAAAAATGAAGCTGCAAAAATAAAAACAAAACCTCGTTTTTTTGCAATAACCGTCATTGGCCGCATTTTTCTCACATTCTTGGTTGAACTCCGGGATCCAGTCTGCATGTTGTTCGCTTCCATCGTTGTTCATCCATTTACAAGTTGTGTTATTCGCTTATGTATTCTGTGAAATTGTTGTGTTGGTTTAGTTTTTTTCTTTTTTTCAATGTTCGTCTTATAATTTTCGCTTTTGTTTTTGTAAATTCCATTTCCTGTTTTTTATACGCTTCACATACTTATTTGCTTTTAAGTTTTGTGCTCAACCTTGTTTTTGCAAAATTATTGGCGTCTCGTTCTGTATTTTATGTTATTTAACCCAAACTTTTCTTTAAACGCAATATTGCATTAGCACAGGTGCTGCACTGGTTACTGTAAGGCAATAAAAACTGTATGGAACTTGCCGCAATTATTGACTTATTTTGAAAACCATCGATTGGCTTACAGACTATGAATGTAATCCAATCGAAATTTTCTCAAATAAACCTAAAAATAGGAATCTAAACAAATAAAACGTAAAGAAGGGTGACGTCCATAAATTACGTGAGTCAAAACAGGGTGGAGGGGATTCGGAAAAAATCTCACCAAGTCCCACCAAGGGGGAGGGGGGTCAATAAAAATCTCACGTAAACTTTTTAATGCAGAGACTAAACATTATTATAGCAGATTGCATTTAAAAATTATAAGGCAATTCTACGGGGGGAGGGGGTCCCGTCAGAGCTCACTAAATCTCACCAACGGGAGGGGATCCGAATTTCCAAAAAAAAAAAACACTTCACGTTATTAATGGACGGCCCCAAAAGTAATTTGTGCGACATAAGAAAAGAATAGTAATGCGCCACAAGGCTTAAAAAATAGATTTTAATTTATTTGGAAAGTAAACCTCTTCAATTTTTGTCTATTGTGATGAAACTGCGATAGTTATGATCAATTTGATAAATTTTTCGATAGTTTTTTATAGATGAAGTGAATTAACAATTTTAGATTGTTGTGTACCTATGTATGTTTTGTTTTAATCGGGATATTGTAAATGTCTGTGCTTTAAAAAAAATAAAAATAAACCCATTGCATTTAAAATTGTTTTTTCGCCTCGTATACTACTCAGCTTTCGCAAATTTAAAAGACACTTAGTTGGTAACCCTAATTCAAACATTCTGAATATCGAGGAAAAATATTTTAGTGTTAAGGCCATGATTCAAATCTGAAATCTTTAAAACGTGCCGTCTGTCGATAATGCAAAGATTAAAAAAAGTAGTAAGTAATCTCCTAACAAAGTAAAACGAGAACACTATTGTGTTTATTGTTTTATTTTGTTACATTTTCATTATAGCGTCTGCTCTGTTTATAGTTTGTTTTTCCTCTTCTCCGCATAGTTTGTTGTCTACTGTACTCTATGTTTGCTTCGTTGATTCTTCGTTCCTTGCATACTATTTTATTATGCTTATGGTATTCGGAGCATTACACATACAGGGAAAAAGAGAGTCAATACACATCTTCATTCTCGCATGCTCATTTCTAAATTCCGGTCTGCTCAACGTGCAGAGCTGCGCTGCACTGTAACCAGTGCTGCCACTTTAAATAAAATTTTTGTAGCAAAATTGCGTAGCAAAACGGTGTGCAGCGTAGCAAAAGTCAATAATTGGCTGAACTATCTTTTATTGAACAGTAAGCTAAACATACATTTTTTTATAAAACGAAAATATCATATTAAAATTCAGTGTGGTGTAAAAGTATATAACATAAATATTATTAACACATTACAATTCACGTAAATAAAAATAACTACATATAAAAGTTCATAAGCATATAATATAATTCATCTGATTATTACATTTTCAAGGCAGCGTCCTTATTTGAGATCAAACATTATATAACCTATGGTATCTATTTTGTAGGAGTTAATTTTTTTTTAATTTTTTATTAAATTTAGGTCTGAAATAATTCGCTCTGCAGAAGCACTGCTGTTTGGCAAAATAAGCAGTTTTTTTGAAAATCAGTAACTGACATTAGAAATCATAAAAACTTTGTTTAGTTGACAATTCAGCTGGTGCTGATATAGAGATGCCAGTAAATGGAAAATTAATTAAAAAAATCGCAGGAGAAAAACTAAGAAAAATTATATGAATAGTACAAAAACATGGAAATGGAAAAAGTGTAGCAAAATTGATACATTTGATGAGAGTGGGTAGCAAAGTCTCAAATGTGTTATTTTTTGCTTTAGTGTAGCAAATTTGCTACGATAGTAGCAAAGTGGCAGCGCTGACTGTAACTCACATCTGTCAGTCTGTCTGCCTGCCTGTTCGTCGACAATCCATTTGTCTGAACGGTTGTAAACATTAAAAACTTCTGCTAGGTCAACTTTTACACTAGGAAATTCTGTGAGACAAATTCTTGTCGATTCTCTTTTGTGGTTTTCATTACATTGAAAGTTATCTTAGGGACTTGGTAATCATATGAAAATCGCTTGTTTAAAAACATGGATTGAGAACTAACTTTTTCGGGCATTTGATCAATGATGGTAATCATATGTAAATCGTTTGTCTTAAAACGTGGATCTGAGTACGAACTTTGGGCATTTGAGCAATTTATGCTAAAATTTACGATCCGAAAGGCTTGATTATGGTGACTACTAAAAACGTAAAATGACGTACTTTGACGTCTATACTGAGTAGAATGTTACGTGTTTTATATATGAAATTCTTCTGTTGAAAGGAAATATGTAAAACGAAAATGGATGAGAAATATAAAACAATTTATGAAAAATTAAGAATGGTATATAAAATTTTGTGTCAGCAAATGATTTATAAGAAAAGATACATAGAGGGCTGTTCATATGAATATTACGTAAAGCTGTTTTTCTGAATTTTTGAATCCCCTCCACTGTGTCACAATCTCTCATTTTTTCTTTAGTTAAAATTAGGCAATTATTTTTTCGGAGCGAAAGTGATCAGCTGTTTATTCCATTCAGTTCTGTGTTCTCATTTGACTAAGTTTTGGGGTACGACGACAAGGTTTGGTCAACAAATGTAACAAATGTTACATTTGGTGTTTACAGCTATTATTGAATTGCAAAACTATCGTTCTAATGATTGAAAAGTCATTTGGTTCATAGGAAATATCACTTGCTGTGTTTCTGTTTTGTCGCATATCTACATATAAAAGTTATCTCAGTGACAAAAAAAAGCATAACCGTTCATGTCCCGTAAAAGTGTCAAGTATTCCAATCGTGCTTTTCTATTTTTTATATATTATCTTTTTTTCTATATTTTATAACAAATTATATCTGATATAGAGCAATTAAATATTTGATTGAATTAAACAGTAAATGCTTCAACCAACATTTACCACTATTTGATCCAAATACAATATGTTTGACTCAAATAAATATTTTATTGCTATAGATCAAAGGTTTGTTATATTCAAAAAAATCGTTTTCTTAGTGTACGCGTTATATGATTGCGGGAATATCTATGACCGTAATATGAAGAGCTGAGATGCAAAACCCGCCAAGTCCAAAAAAATGAAAATGTGAGACATTGTAGGAGGGGACAGAAAAAATATTTGTTTATAAGCCTACATACTCTAAATAATAAAAAAAAAAATTTTCCCTTCACAAACTTTTGATTGCAATTTTTTCTGATAAATTATTTTTATCAAAGCCCGCCAAGTCCACATTTCTGAAAATCAAAACCTGCCAAGTCCAATTTTTCATTAAAAAGATTCGGCTTTCATAAATATTTATGTTATTCTAATTCTAACATTAAAATTATATTGTGTAATTAAAATTTCAGTCTACATTTATTCAAATGTTTTGAAATTAATTTAAACTTAGCCATTTTAAAAAAATGATTTCGGAACCTTTTAGTATTATTATTTTTCAAAACCCGCCAAGTCCCGAAATTTCACTTTCAAAACCAGCCAAGTCCACGTTTTCAATTTCAAAACCCGCCAACTCCACAGTTTTTGTTTCAAAACCCGCCAAGTCCAAACGTTGTTTTATTATAGTCCTTATAAATTAGGTCATAAAATGTAATGAAAAATCAGAATTTTAATAACTTTTGACAACTATTACAATGGATCAATCTACTTTTTTACTGTAGTTAAATTTCAGTGGAAAACAGTTTTTTCGATTTTCCCAAAAACGCAAAATATGGACTTGGCGGGTTTTGCATCTCAGCTCTTCATATGCAGAATTTATTTCGCATACAAACATTTTTGTCAGCGGGCAAAAGAGACCGAATTATGCATACATGTATGTATATTATGTGTTTTAAAATTAATATGGGCCTAAGGGGCCGTCCATAAATTACGTGAGTCAAAATAGGGGGCAGGGGGTCCGGCAAAATCTCACCTAATCTTACTAAGGGGGAGGAGAGGTCAACGAAAATCTCACGTCAACTTTTTAATGGAGAGAGTATACATTATTAAAGCAGATTACATTTAAAAATTAAAGGGCAAGTCTTGCGGAAGGGGGGGCGGGGGAGTCCCGCCATAACTCACCAAGGGAGGGAGGGGGGATTCCGAATTTTCAAAAAAACAAATCACGTAATTTACGGACGTCCCCTTATACTTTTTCGATATTTTTAGACTTGTCTGCATTAAAATTATCATCAAACAGCCATCGCCTACTTTTGACTATTTTTTTTGCAAACAATATTGTAAACGTGTCCTGCTGTCTTTTGTTCTCTTCAAATGTTTTGTGCCTCTATGAAGCTACTTTTTCCAAAAATAAAAATGTAATACATATATTGTTTCTACTGAATATTCCCTTTGTGATTGTTTTGACTGAGAGAACCCAACCGAAACATTGTTTTTTCTTTTAACTTGCTTGCTATATCTTAAATTATTATTTGTATAATTATTGGTACTATTTTATTGTCTACCTCTGGGCTTAATGTTTTCGTTCGTCTTAACTGCACTCACAGTTTCCATTTGTGGTTTTCTATATCTAACTTATTTGCTAAAAAATTCTCAAGGTTCTTTTGGCGCTCTCTACATTTGGTTCAGTCTCTTTGTCTTATTTAATCTCTCTGTCTGTTATAACTCCCCATTGAGAGGGGGAGCTCCTTTGTAATTTAATTTGTTATGTGTTCTAATGTCGCATTGACTTTTGTCTATGTTTCATTATTGTTTTCGTTGTTGACTTTGTTTTTGTTGTCATTCTACATGTCTATTATAGTCTATATACTATAATAGTATTTGAAAAAATGTGGTTTACAATGAAATGAACGAAAAAAACTACTTTGTTTAGTTCAACGCCCTGTTGGAACCGTCTCGTGTGTTGTTTCTTTCATCTGCGCATTTTACTAGTGTATTCTAGTAATTCTTGATTTCACGATTTTCTCTTACGTCTTTCATTTATTAATGTTTTGTTTATTTGCTTCTTGTGCTAGCTGCCTTAGTGTGAATGACGTTGGTTTTTTTTTTGTACCCAATTTTTTCCATATATTATAGATTTTATAGGTATAAAGAATATGTCGACAAAAAAGTTGGCGCAAATATGTTACCTTTTGCTCTTTTATGTTGAGAAATCACAAGAAATTGCTTTATTTGATTAAAAAATGTTCTGCTATTTATTATAAAAGATTATGTTTCAAAACTTTCCAAACTTATGTTCTCAAAAGAAATAATTTACAGATTGTATCTTGTTAGTCATATATGTAGGTATAACGTGACCATTTTTTTTTTGCCTCAAAACGGGACGCGGCCTTTTAAAATACATACTAAACTTAAAATCATAAAGCATGGAAATACAATATTGGAAAAACACTTTCGAATTAAAAAAAATTAAGTTATTTAAGCAGATTCGGAATGATATTTCTAAAAAGAAAGAGGACATCCAGCTACACTGGAACATAAGATGAGAACCATAGTCTTTAGATAAAAATAAAATTTCAAATGAAATACAAAATAAAATACAGCAAAATTTTGATTTACCTGCACTGCAAAAGAAATAAAATTTATAAAAATCGATTGTAATTTAACTCGTTTTATCCGGTTTGTTACTTTTTTCGGAAGAGTAAATTTTCTTCAAAATGTTGGGCCTACTTTTTAAATAAGACTTGTAACAGAAACATCCCAATTTTCAATATAAATGGCACACATTTTTATTAATATTTGAGCGCGAGGCGGGTAGACACAGTTATTCGAGTCGGCTCGGGTAGCCAATCACAGATTTCAAACAACGACGTGACGTTTTGTTTTACGCGTGAAGTACAGCTATTACATGGATTTTAAAATTCATTAAAACATTTTCTGAAAACGGGACGATTCTGCCTTCTTTCGGGACAACGGGACAGGAGGCTTGGAAACGGGACGTATAGTGAGCATATAGTGGCTCAGAAAATCTTAATTAGTGCTGGTTTACACTAGGAAATTCTCTTCGAAAATTCTTCTTGTTTGTAAGCAAGAGAGGAAACACGAAAGGATCAAGGTACAGAATTTGTCGTTAGTCGCAAACTCAAAACAAAAATCATAAAAGAGAATAGACAAGAATTTCTTTCACAGAATTTTCTAGGGGACGTCCATAAATTACCTGAGTCAAAATAGGGGGAGGGGGTCCAGAAAAATCTTACCAAGGGGAAGGGGGATCAATGAAAATTTTACGTCAACTTATTAATGCAGAGACTATACATTATTATAGCAGATTACATTTAAAAAAAGTCTCACCAAAGGGAGGAGAGTCCCGTCAAAACTCACCAAATCTCACCATGGTGAGGGGAGGGGGGGGGGGGTCTGAATTTTCAAAAAACACCTCTTCTCACACTTAATGGACGGCTACCTAGTGTAACCCATGAGTTAAGTGGCGTTACTCATGTTATCGTTCTTGATCCCATATCAGGGATATCGAATCAAATTTTTGTAAGAATGAAAAAGCATGCAAGCAGAACCTAAAGCTGCGTCTAATGCACTTGACGAACGCGAGAGTGAATAGGCATACATTTGCTATTTTTATAGCATGTGATAATGGATAGTAGAAGATCAAGAAAGATAACATGAAAACTAGGCATTAATCGTAATATGTGATGGCTTATGTTAACAATTGCCTTTGGAGTAAAGAAGTAACTCACTCAACAAAAAGTGAAATAAAAAATATCCTTGAATCTGAATTCCATTCCTGTGTGACTTTCAACCAATAAATAGTTGAATGGGTATTTGTTCACCTTTCTTTTGAACTTTCATCTTTTGCGTTTACGTGCAAGTTATTTCCAGGTTGCTAAACAAAATTATATAACATATCTGATTGTTCGGTATCTTTTCTACACGAATATGACACAAAATAGAAATCCTAAAAAAACCGTTCTTTAAAAACGGAGGTGCCAAAAAATACTTGAATTTTCCATAAAGATTTCGACCTTAATAACTTACATACATGTGTAAAAGTCGAACATTTTTTTTTAAAAAAGTTCCCAAAACATCTCATTTCAACTCAATGCCATGTTCTAAAGCTATTTTCGTCCTCTCTCTGTTTATTATTCCTTTCCTATATCCACTTGTACCTAAAGTGTTTCCTATTTTCATATTAAAATATTATTGGCTCAGGCAGTCAAGTTAAGCTGGCCGTGTGTAGAAAGAAATACCATACGTTGGAATTTCATACCACATACTAAACTTTGTTGTTGCTTAGAAATTGTTTTGATCAACCAAAAGCCCCAACACAACATGGCTTTGTTTTTGTTGTAATGTGGATCGTGCAACGCACAGAAATCTCGAGTAGTGTCTTGTTTTGATTTTATTTTTTCTTGCGATTCTCGTTCTGTTGTTTACCTCGTATAAGTGCAGCAGCAGGACCTTTGCTGATTTGCGCTGTTGTTGTCGTTATTGTTGACTTAAAAATTTGGCGGGCAATTTTTATTTGCTTTTTCTTATCAATAAAAAACAAGCTTAAAAAGGCACAATGTTATTGTATGAGTAACATAATATATCTCGAATACCCTTACGCATACATCGCCATTTCGGCATTTAAAGTCAATAACACATTTTTTCCTGCGATTCCCCCCATTATCCAGTCTACTGTTCCTTTCTGTACCTCTTTCCCCGTAGCGTTGTTTGTTGGGGATTGGAATTTAGCGCGCGTCTTGGAATTGTTTTTCTCTTGCTGCTTAAAGAATTTCTTGTTGCAGTTGCGCTTTATAGCGCCTCGCGTTTGGTTGCGTTTTATAAGGCTGTGTTGTTTCGATTGTTGTTAACTTGTTTCTCTTTCTGTTCTTTGCGAATAATAAGTATGAACCCTTTGATGGGTTCTTTATTTTTAAAAATTAATTTTAAAATTTGTGCTTACATTGGTTCAAAAGGTAAATTGGTTATTTAAGGTACTCGTAAAATTTGAAATCTCTAAAATATATTGTTAATTTTCTTGAAAAACGTTATGTTATAACTTTTGCGGTACGGCTTTTCAGAGAAAAATTAATATCTTTTATTATATTTTTTACTAAAAAAAATTAAAAGCGCAAAATGCTTCTTATACTAGTTTCAACCATTGCTACTTGGTATCATTAGTTACATTTGTTAGCTGACGTTTACGAATTTCCAAGCGTACTATGTTTTACTTTTTACATTGACCAGTTGAGAATCATAGCAAAATATAAACACAGTGCGCCGAAATTCTACTATTTTCCCTTGTATGCTTTTGATATTACACATTAAATTTTTTGTTTATAAACTTTTTGCGGTAAATAAAAATAAAAAAATCAGTACAAAAAAGGCAAAAATGATATATGTAAATCAGACATGGGGGTAATGCATTAAATATTTAATTTAATTTAGTTTAATGGTAATTTTTCAATTATCATTAAAAATTAATGGTAATGGAAATTTTTCCAAATTAATTTAATGGAATATTTTCAATTACCATTAAAATGATTTTCAATTATCATTAAAGTTTAATGGAAAATTGAAAGTAATGCATTACCCCCATGTCTGATGTAAATGTGTTGGTCAAATTTATTGCTTATACATACATACTAATCCGACGTTCCGACCCAGCGAATCAAAACTTCGGTCTTTTTAGGAACTTACCGAACGAGAGTCGAAACTGTTTCGAGATTTTTTAACAGATTTTAAGATCTATCGTTATTATTTATTTTACTTTCGAAATTCGTAATATACTTGCATGCACCTGTTTCTGAAAATGCTGAAAATAAAAATAAAAATAAAATAAAAATAAATATTCATATTTTACAGTGCGCATCTGTTTGCACTGCAAGATTATAAGTACGTTAGTATTATTAGTTCCCGTAGCTGCAGTGCATCTGGGGTGTCCATCTCGTTTTCGAATTCGACATGTACTCGCTTCTTCGTATATTTTATCCGAAATGGATTCCGTTACGGATCCGAAACTGATTCTTTATTTTAAATAAAACAGATTAGTTTTTTTAAGTAAAACGGATTCGAGACGGACTCATTTTTTTTTTAAATAAAAGTCACACGTAACTTGTTCACTAACCAGAATTATTTTAAAACTCTGATAAGTAATTATATTCGGTTTGAAGATCAGCTTCAGAAGCACGTGGCTAATGATATGTATAAGAAAATTATTAAAATTAAAAATAAGTACAGAACTGTATTTCGTATCTAGGATACATTGAAAATAAAGTAAAAGTTTTGATGAGAACTTGAAAACTGTCTTTTGTGTTAATGATCTGTGCATCGTTTTAACGTGAATTTTCATTTAAATTTTACCGGCTTTCTATTATGCTCCTCAATACTATTTGATTTTTTTGATAGTAAGAATTTAGTTAAATCACACAGCACAGATACACGCATATATATAAAGGTGCGCGTAACATGCATTAAAATGCGCGCGCATCGGAATGCTGTCAAGAATTCTAAGAATTAAAAAAGGTATCGGTTGATGAAGCGAAAAGGGAAGGAGTGAGTTTGGCAAAATGAAGCTACTCTACAGTCACAACACGTTTATCTTCTAACTTGCTGATATTGTGATAATATTGATTCAAAAGCTGAGAAATTTATAGCAATGTGGTAAGGCAAAAAGTTTTCAAAAAAGCGATGGCGACCATAAACAATTTTTTTTCTTTCCAAACTAAGTTAAAAAATCATGCATATATAAATATGTTTCTTATGATATTGGCGTTTCTTTCGTATATAACTGTAAATTTATGGTTTTCTAATTTTTCCGAAAATCAAAATTTTATTTGGCTCGAAAAACATAAAAATACCACTACAAAATGTCGTGAATGCTCAGCCTAAAGATATACAATGAAATTTTAATGCAAAAGCACTGTGGAGACTAAGACGGTAGCAAAGTAAGACAATAAAACTTAACGATTTCATTGTATGGTTGGCCGCGGTTCAGCCAATAATATACGCTATCTAGTGCTTTTGCATTAAAATTAAATTGTATACTTTCAGGCATACAAATCAACTAGTTTGGCCTAGGAAAAACTAGTTTATCCTAAAAACTAGTTTGGCCGGTAACAAACATACATACATACATATCTTAATTTTCTTTGACATTTTCTTATAGTTGTTTCCCCATTTGTACCTTTATTTCTACATTATAGTAAAACAACTATTATTTTTCAGTTAACTTTTTATTAACTGGTTCTTTATTTTGAATTCGACAAGGAAGGTTAATATGGATTTTGAGTTGATGATTCCAAATCGATGTTCGTTTAACCATTACTTTTTTTTCGAAATATTTTTGTTTTCCATAATTTAAAAAAATTAAAAACTTAGAAGCTTAGTTCTTGTTCATTTGAATTGTTTTTCTAAAAATTTTATTAATTTTAATTCTTATTCAATTGACAGCGGTTATATTCCACATATTACCGGAGTATTCCACAATGTTTAAGATTGTATTTGTTGTTATTCATCAGAGAAATGTATATGATGTTGTTGTAGTTGGGTATTGAGAAATGCCTACATCAGTATTCTTCTAAAATTTGTTTTTTTTTTTTATATTAAAACGCATAGCGCTGCAAATGCATTTTTTACATTTTCTCTCTTCTTTTCTTACAGTTTTCCAAGCATTCGCGTGGATCGTCGACCGCTGATGATAGCTGGTGGAAAAAAGCATGTTGATTCCTATATAATATAAGGTGGTACAACAAAGCATAGCAGCGGTAAACACAAAAACAACAACAAAAGTTGCAAAAGAAGCCTCTTATTTTTGACGATAACAACAAGCATAACAAACAACAACAAAAAACAACTTTTTAAAGTCGTAAACAACATTTTTTGCCTTGCAGTAGTAGCAACAGTAACAGCACTGCACTAGCCGCAACAGCCAGAGCAGCAACACTTGAGGAATGCGGCCAACGTGTTGGCGGTATTGACTTCTTCAGCTTCTACATTAAACAACATCGACGCGAAGACGACACTTAAGAGTAGTAAGATTTTTCACTGATTTTTTGTCTCTTGACTTTTTTCAACTTATTTTGAATTGCATTTATATTGTATGTAGTTGTGTGATTTCTTATTTTTAAAAATATGAGAAAATCTTTATATTTTTTGTTTGAGTGTACTGTCTGAATGGTGGGAATAAATTGTGTGCGTATAAGTAGCGTCTCCAAAATGTGACAGTGTGAGTGTTATTCACCATACCGAAGACTTTATCAACCAAACTTGAACATTCCCCATTTCATCTTAATAATATCATGATCATTAGCATGATTATCAACAACACGGTGTTATGTATGTGTATTTGTATGTATTTGTTTTTTAATTCACAACTTATTTTTTAAATAAGTTTTGTTGGAATTTTCTTAACTCATCTCCCTTTTCGTATGTACCTACATATGTATATGTTTTATTATATACATACGTTTTGATCGATGTTTGTTCTGAAATTTTTTGGAGTAATGTGAATTTTGTGTTGTGGGGCTACTCCCCATACTCAGTTTCTTTTCTTGCTCTCTTGGTTTTTTCTACTAATTTAGTTACTTCAACTTTGTTACAATTTTGTTTTTATGCTCTTTGGTTGTTGGGCTTAACCCGTTCGTCATTTGGCGGTCGGTCGTCCATTTGTTGTTCTTCTTTTATATTTTTCATTCATTAAATTCAGTACTATCGGACGGACGCAATGTCGAGCGACCTCGTTGTTTGTTGCAATATCGCATCGTTGGCGTTGCGCCTTTTTTTATTGTAAATTGCGCGTCGTCGCCGGTCGTCACTTTTTAAGTAGTGAAATTCCCTTACAACAATGTATTTTTATTTTCGTTGTAATTGTTGTCGTTGTTGTTGCATTTGACTTGCCCGTCCGTCGGTGTTTAAATTTGTCAATAAAGTGCGTTGTCCGTAATTTCCGTTTTACCCTGACATCACACATTTTTTTATTATTGACGTCGACTGTTTGTGGTCTTATTTGATTTGGTAAAGTGATGACTAATAAAAACTATCATACAATCTGCGGAAGTTGAACAACTGCTAAGAGTTTGAAAACCATTACAATTTGTGCAATAAATTAGTCATAATGGGACTGTAAAAAAAAATTAGCAACATTTATGTATGTTTATTCAAATATTCTTCATAACTGGGGTACAGTTGTAAAAAATTGTTCATATCCGGTTTTCTTCTATATTGAAAAAGCTCAACATTGATGGATTTATTTAATAACAGGATCTTATTTCCACATAATTATTGTTTTTATAAGTTATTCTTCACGTGATGATGCCCACATTAAACTGACAGACTGATGTTACTTTGAGATAGTTAACCCATAAATGCAGAAAATGACATTGTTGTCAATTATCAGTTCATCTATTTTTCTATCACGTCTGAGTCTTGAGATGACTAGATTTATGTATTTTTTTTTAATTTCCTACAAACTTTTTAACGCTGAATTCGATTCTGGGCACGATTACGATTTCCGTGGCGCCGCGATTTTACGATGTTTTTTTTGGTAGAACACATCAAAATAAAGCAAAAATGTTAAATAAAAAAAGAATCGATATCTCGTTTGGTTTTCGATATATCGATAGTTACAAAATTTGATTTTGATAGTACCATTTGAAGTACGATTTCCGTCGCGCCGTAACTGACGATGGTTTCCGATGGAACACGTCAAAATAAAGCGAAAATGTTAAATAAAAAAATCGATATTTCGTTTAGCTTTCGAGATATTATATTGATATCGCCAGATTGCGGCGCCACGGATATTGTCATCTCCCCCGATTCTGGTACCCATTTTCATTCTGACCTGTCTAGTTTTTGAATTAATAGAAGTGGTCAATTGTATCAAAATTACCGATTCTGATCTTTTTCAAAGTTAATGGGCGTTAAAAAAAAACTTAATTTCTGTGTAAATATTTATAAATGTTCCAATAGAATTGGCGTCCTTGGTACCATTGAACGAAAATTATCAGAACCGATGTTTTGTTATTTTTCTTATTTCCAAAATTTAACAAGATAATAAGGTGTTATATTTGGAATCGGTTTAGAAATTTAAGTGATAAAAAATGATAAAAAAATTCAAAGTATCATTTCTAAAAATATATATTTTTTTAAGTAAAACTTAATATTTTTATTAAAGTATCCAAATCTGGCATCCATTTTTAAATATAAAGTCTGGTTTTGTAGGTAAATGGAGTCCAATATTTAAAAATGCTGCCTTCGATACCACTCATCTCAAAAAATAAACGTGATATGGAAAAAAGATGCCAAGCTTACATAAATTCACATAGGGTTTAAAAGTAGATTAGAAATATATCTAGAGAATTTTTTTATTTCGTCCTATCTGCCTATAACTATCTATTTGACTTAAGCACTTGCTTTTCATATGAAATTTTTTAAAAAATATAGCATTCCTTAGCTTATGTAATACAATAAAACCATTTCATTCTGCGCTAAGTATTAAATTAAAACTAAGTACATACATCTTATCTATTTCAAAATCAAAACGCTTGATCTTGACCTACGCGCACGAGATCATTTAATTATTTGGTTATTCAACTTGTACTAAAAACAAGATTTATTTAAGGTTTTTTGTTGTTGGTTTTTTAGAGTTTTTTTTTTATTTATTTTAAATTTCATGAACTTTATTTTTTATACAAATTATTTTGACATTTTAATAAGAAACGAATTTTAATTCATTGTTTTTGTTCCAATGAGTACGTATTTATTATAAAGATTGGGAAGAAAAAAACCTATTTTTTTGACGCCATGGCGTCACTTCTTAATTTATTGATTTCCGCTCGAATTAATTCTTAATGAGATTTGAAATTCTTAATTTTTTCAAGTACGAAATTGAACAATATTTGGACGTTTAGTTATCAGTAATCGTAAAATGACAAAAAATTAAAGACTTTTGGAGACGAGCGATCAATGAGCTTGCGATGGTAACAAAATGTGATTTAATAGTGTTGCCAAACGATGCTTCAATATTGGAAAACCTAACACTTAGAGCGTTGTGCCGAGTGAAATTGAATCGCAGATTTTATTTATACTTGGTCATTTTGCTCTTTTGGATGATATTGTTAAATGAATTTTCATGTCATTTCAGGAATTTTTATTTCGTAATCTATTCATGCTAGAAAATAATGTTGATTATGAGAACTCTAGGAATAAAATAGAATTTTAGTAGTGGAAATAAGTTATCTCATCTATAGTAAAAATAATTTATGAATGAAAAGACGGAAGATAAAAAATTTTACTAAGAAATATTTAATACCGAAGAAACATATATTTTATGAATAAAAATAATTATTTTTTCAATGCTGCAATAATCCAACTAATGATATAATAGTTAACTACAAAATTTGCCTCCAAAAATTTCTCCAGATCTTACTTTTCTTTAATTAAAAGCATAATTTCTACTCTAACGACAGTTTCTTTCTATAAAGTTCGTACGCGAAACAGAAGGTTATATCTATTATCAATTTCATTATTCACATTATTAGAATTGACGCTATCGAAACTATTCTCCGACGGTTCCCTCCCAGGAGCAGGAAATGCAAATATATTTTCACAAGTTCAGATGTATTTTTTTAATGATGAAATCGTATTACATACATACGATCTTTTCGATACACATATGATTGGATAACTTTTGGGTAAAAAGCGCATTTGAAAAATTTTATTTGGTTTTAAAAAGTGTAGTCAGATACAAGTCGTAAGTGTTTTGTAAATAATGATTGAGCATTGTTTCAATATATTAGTCAAAATATTGTTTTAGATATTTTTGAAAAAATATTAAAATTCAACATTTTTACTACAATATACATACTTAACTTTTTTGCTACTATCAATAGATTACGAAATGAAAGCCCCTTAAAATTCAAATTTTACAAAACCAATTCGTACCTTTCGAATGCAACCCAAAAACAACAAAATTTTCAAGAAAAATAATCTGAGATTCGAAAGACCAAAAAATAATAATAATATGTATTAAGATCGGAAATAAAAGTTGGTGCTTCTATCTTATATAACTTTCTGAAACAAATACATATTTGTAAATAATTATTCTAATGAGGTCTTGAATAAATATACTTATTTCAGTAACACACTTTATGAAACCTGAGTTTTTTTACAGTAATAAAAGTAAAGACAAATTGTAACGTGAATACCAAATTGCATCTCAATTCAGTTATTGCAGTTTATGGATCAGAAAGCTGCATCTAATTTGTATATAAAATTAAACCTCACTTATACGCTCTGTAAAGTTACGATGTTTTCCAACACTACACAGTGGCGCTTGCATTCATTTTTTGTTTTGTTTTCATATTGATGAAATTCTTATGCGTTCTTACGTTGTTGTTTTCAACTTGTCTGAGTTTATGTCGCGTCTAATTACTGGTCATTGAATTTTGTTGGCATTTAACTTCTTGCAATTCTTTGGATTACAATTTTCGAAATCTGAATTATCAGTAAACGGTGGCGTCTATAATATTTTTGCATATTAAATAAATTTTATTTTGTGTTACCGTTGGTACTATGTATTATCTATGTACATGCTGAACTTAAACGAAATTTGTTTTCTTGTGTACGCATATAATCTTAGTAATAAATGGAAAATAAATATACCTAGGTACCTATGTTTAGTATCAAATTTTTTAACAATTTCTCTTGTTTTTTGTTTACTCTTAATTTGCAAGTGTCGAAGAAGTGTGAACATTAAAAAAACACAACAAATCTAAGAATTGTGTCATTCTTCAAAGTGGCTGCGAAATGATTAATTAAAATTTCATATCACAGCCAGCTTTGAGGAGCGCTACGTTTCTTCACGGATTCATCAAGAAAAAAATCACACATCGATAATTGTTGCTGTTATATTGTCGCGTCGATGGTTTTTTCGCTACTATTGTATTGTTAAATTAAAATTTCGGAAATTGTGTAATGTGTTTCAATTATAAAAACTAAATACGAAGGAATCTTTAAATTTAAGTTACTTATTCTTAAAATCTTAAATATCCCTAAAAAATTAATTTGTTTGTGAGCCAAGTGGAGCGAAAAAAATCCAGAAAACTGCTAAAAGGAGCCAAGTGGATCATGGAGTAAAAGCTTGCCCGCCACTTGTATTCAATAAACTTAAAAATTAAAATTAAGCTACCAATACCTCAAGATAAAGGAAAAAAGTTAAGACGATTTGTTTGTCTGAGCCTCACAAAGTGGTTGTGAAATGCTATTGGTTTCAATGTTCATTGCCGCATATCACAGCCAGCTTTGATGAGCTTAGCTGATCAATTACTACAGCTTTAAAACATTGGTTATTAAAAAATGTATCCTGTGCAAGTCTCTAAAGTAAATTTTCATTAAAAAAATTTCTCTTGTAAAAATATATTAATTTCCGAACTAAAAATGTTGCTTATCTAAGCCTCATCAAGTGGTTGTGATATGGATATTCAACGCATATCACAGCCAGCTTTGATGAGCTAGGATAATCAACGGAGGACAACTGAAATTAAATATTAGTTACATAAAAAAATTGGTGTTTGTTTAAAAATATTGACCTTTCAAATTTGTAGAAAACAATGTGCAAATAGTCTCCAGATTTGTTAAAACCAACAACGTTTATATTGGATCATATTTATTTATTTATTTTGGTCGAAATTCCACATTTTAAAATTTTCTATCCTAAACTATCAATTTTCAGTAAAAATGCACTGAGTGAAAAGTTCTCAAAATTGGTCAGAAAACACAATAAAAAACCTCATATTTTCCAAGTATGACGAGAATTTCAATTTAAAGATTAATATAAAGAGATAAAATAAAATGCTTTTATGTCGAAGATATTTTGAGAAACATTTTTGTGAAATTAAAAGTTAATGTTTAAACTATTGCGTTCAATTATTTTTTTATTTTTAAACAAAAATGATCTACAGGTATTTTATCCTATTCCTCATAGCTTTTGAGATATTTCGTTTTACAAAAATGTTCAAGAAAGTCGAAAATTTTAAAGTTATTAAAAGAAAAACCGCGATATATGTACATAAGACCTATCCAGAAGTGTTTGAGATCTTAAAAACATGATTTGTAGTGCTCTGAAAGTTTATCTTAAAGCTCTTTGCATTAAAATAGGATTTGCAGAAAGGCTAATCAGAATTTTAAGAAGTCTTCTCAGAAAGACAAATAACTTAATGTGGGAAGATTTCAGATTAAGAACTAGTAAAGGTGTTATCTTCGGCCAGGCCGAAACTCAAATATCCTACACTGCATTGAAAGTACCTTTTAAACAAATGTTGAAAAGATGTTGAAGAGGTTGAATAAGTCAAAAAAAAAAAAAAATGTAAAATTTGAAACAGTTGAAAAAAAAAAAAAAATTAAAAAGTCTAAAAAATATGAAAACCATTGAAGAAAGAAAATTTAAAAAGTCGAAAAAATATGAAAAATGCTGCAAAAGTTGAAAGCGGTTTAAAAACTCAAAAAAAGTTGCAAGAGAATGAAAAATGGTGAAAATTGCTGAAAAAGTTTTAAGAATAAAGAAAATAATGTACAAAGTTGAAAAAGTTTTAAAAATAAAGAAAATAATGAACAAAGTTGAAAAAGTCGAACAAATATGTGCATATGTGATACATTGGAAAAAGTGAAAAGGTTGAAAAAGTCAAAAGAACATGGAGAATGTTAAAAAAAAAATGGAATAGAAATTAAAAAATTCGCCCACTTCTCCAATTCTGCCTACTTTTGGTTCAATAAGTTACATATGTATATTCGTGATCGACAACGTTTACTCTTTTTCGAGTTTTAAGCGTTCTCGAAGAGTTAATTTTTCAGCTATGTATATGACTGGTTGCCTCGAAAATGCAACGTGAGTGAAATTTCAATTTCGATTGGTCTTTGTTAATTCACTCACGAAGAGTGAACTTAACTGGCTGCTCTTAAATATAATTAAATAAATAGGAGGGCACGTACGCTTCATTTCAGTAAAAAATCAAATCGAACAAAACTATATACACATGCATTATTATTTTTTCTTTAATATTTCTTTTATTTATGTAAATAATACCTTACAAAATAGGACTACTATCTTTGGCCTGAAGTAGTGGATATTTGAAGAAACTGAAAACATTTTATTATTATTTGTTGATGTATTAATAATTGATTTGCCTTTTTGTAGGAAACCGGATTCAAAATCTAGCGGCATGATGACAACATTCTATTGCGGCAGTCATTAAACCAACAACTGAAGTACACTTGATATTGACAGAATAGCATTTAAGCTTTCGAATACGAATTTTTATAAAAAATTTTAACTTTAAGGACGATTAAATTCATTATTTGCTGAATTCCTTATAATCTAAACACTAAGGATAAAAAAAGTTCTCAATCACAAATTTTATTATTGCAACAATTTTTTTATATTATTTTTTAAACTTAACATTTCTTCTACACATTGTGATTTTAATTTTCTCAAGTTTAGTTAATTATATTTATGTTAAGACTTGTACTCAAACAAAATGTATATGTAAATTTGCGTTGAGCAGACTTTTGCTTTATATATATACTTAAAAATACCAAAAATTGTTAAACTTTAAACCAAAAGTTGAAAGAATAAGTAACCTCAAAGAACTAATCAATTATAAAATCTCATTAAACATAAATCAACAGCAGTCAGTATTCAGCTACCAAATTCATTCCATAAAATTGTATTAAATAAACAAGAAAATGTTCTCGCTTCTACTTGCCGTTTCTACGAAACTTAGGAAATTACCTTCCTTAACGCTTATGTTGGCTTTGATCTATTTGGTTTGTTCAACATTTGGATCTGTAGCTTTCTTTGCAGAAGCCTGTTCTAGTCGTGCGGTACCAAAGCCACGCCCATCTACCACATCATCTTCAATAGCAGCATCTTCTAAATCGTCACCTACCACAACTACAACCACTACTAGCACAACCACCACAACTACAGCACGTCCCAACATCACATTTCCTACATACAAATGTCCAGCCACCTATGATGCCTGGTATTGTTTAAATGATGCCACATGTTTTTCAGTGAAAATTGGTGATTCCATTATGTATAATTGTGAATGCGCTAGTGGTTTTATGGGTCCGCGCTGTGAGTACAAGGAATTGGATGGTTCCTATTTACCCAAACGTCCGCGTCCTATGTTGGAGAAGGCCAGCATTGCCAGTGGTGCTACATTGGCGTTGCTATTTATGTTATTTGTGTGTCTGACACTCTATTTACGGTATGATCAGAAATCATCCAAATATATGGGTACATCTTCAATAGCGGATGACGATTTTGGTGAATATACTCGCTGTCGTTATTGCAATGAAAAATGTTGCAACGATGAAACATCATTTTCTAATCAAGCTGCAGAAAATTGGCGCCGTCGTAGTGCTAGCGGTGGTGGTGCTACCATTGGTATTGGTGTTGGTAATGGAATCGATGGAGTTGGATTTACTAAGCAACATTTAGAGGCAATACCAATGACTTTTGCTATTAAGCGCACAATGAAGATGTAGGGCAACAGAGGGTCAATGTTTGCATAAAGTTTTGTGCAAGATCTGTTTATGTACGAACCCTTTTAGTATTATATATTCGTCAGCTGAAGATTACATATGTATGTAGAAAGAAACCTTTTTTTTGTTTACATAGACCAGCCTTCTTTTTTTTTTTGCTTGTTTACATAGACCAGACTGGTTCGCTGTACTCGGTTCGGGTACTGAAAACGGAAAGAACGCTTGATACTGGGAACTTTGATGGGAACTTTAAGTACAATTGCGTCGTTTCCAAAACGCAGCCTGAACGTTTAGGGTAATTTGTCGTTTTGAAACAAAATAAGATCTGTTCTGGTCGCGTTTCGGAAAGAAGTGTACTTTTAAAAACTTTTTCGTGTCTTGGAAAAGTCAAGTGATAGACGTTATTTTTCATCCTTATTATTTTTTTTTTTTATAACACTTGACATAATATAGTATATTATACTAAATGAAAAAAATAGTCAACCATACGTATATGGGCAAAACAAAACGGGCACCAAAGAGAGAAATAAACTAGTTTTAGCTATGAAATTAAAGTTTTTTTATCGACTCCAACCAAACGATTTTTTTTTATTTTTTTACAGAAAAACATAAAAAAAAAAGTTTAATAAAAATGCCGACATGATTTGTTTTTGATTCAGCGGTTCAGAATCCATTAAAGAGACATATGTACTATGTAAAGTATAAATAAGTTTAAATAAAATTTTATGATGTTTCTGTAGAGACTTAGTTTTTTTTTACACGAACAAATTAAAGTTTTTTCTTATTGTTTCTAATCAAGTTAAATTTTATATGAAATTTTGATATATCGTGGTGTCATGGAGCATAGGTTTTGGTCTCTGCAACCTAAAATTTATATCAAGTGTAGTCTGGTCTGAAGTAAACAAAAAAAAAAATTTGTTTGTGGACATGTGTAATTGTAGGCTGTACTAAACACCAATCGATATGACTATTTGACTATAGAAAATTGCCTTTAAATGATTTAGAATTATATTTTATACAAATAGCTCTAAATTGATAATTACATGCGAAACTGCTTATTGCACCACACTATTATGACACTGACAGCTTATACACGGAAGAATTAACTTTTGAAAAGGTTTTCAGCTTATAAAAAAAACAATTTCAAGAGAAATCCTTGCATCCCGTGTAGGGCTGTATTTAAAAAGAAAGTATTTTACTAGTTTTATAAGTAATATTTATTTATTTTATTTATATATTAAAAAATGCAAATTATAAAAACAAAAAAAAAAAATTAAAGCACATTTTTATGTAATGCAAAAAAAAAATCATGGTTTTTTATTTTCATAGAATAATTATAAATACCTCAATTTAACAATAACAGTTCCACAGTTTACTATAGATTAGACACCATATTGGTCCATAACTGCTAAGTAACCAAATTAAAATTACTGATATTCTAAGCACCCATTGAAAATCTGGAAAAAAAGTTGCATCCAGTGAATACTCCATAAAAAGCTCTGTTTCAAATGCGGTCCACATACAGGCCATAGCTAGTGTGAAGGTTATCAAACCGAATAGATTGTGTAGTGTCTTATTTAGCAGCGGCTGTAATCGATCTTTTAACTCTGTTGCATAAAGTGAGCTCAAGCCACTAGCGAGGCTCAGGAAACAAGATGTAAGAGCTGCAAGTCCTAAAAAAATATTGAAAAAGTGGTGTTAGTGAATTAATTTTACGTAAGATAACAAGATGGATGCTAAAGCAAACATAAGTGCAACGCAAATTGAATGTCCGAATATTGAAACCCCAAATAGTTCATCGGGGTCGCTGCCTAGAATATCTTCAATGTAGACCGTTCTAAATGATACCACTATTATGTACGACAACTTATTCGTTAACTCGACTCAACTATTGGTCAGAAATATTCAAATTTAATAGCAAAAATGCATATTCGACTATTACTGACACTGAGAAACATCGTTCATAAACAATTCAAACAGAGTTTAGAAGAGATCTTAGCCGGAATCTGTATTTCTGTCATATACCACAATTTATCTCGAAAATCAGAACTAATCAAAGCTAAACGAATTCGGAATCGGCGACTGCAAATACATTAAATGCACGTAGTATCGTACCTTTGAAGTTCTAAGTTTCAGCAAGTTATACTTCATTTTGAAGAGAGAAATTAATTTTGTCCAGAGACTATTAGGGTCCATTGTGTGAGCGACTAAGCGGCATTGTGTTCAGTCGATCATGAAGTAACGAAATAAGCATATTCAAAAATACCATTAATCGATTGGTATTTTGTTATGCCCAATATAAAAATGTACATAATACTTCAACCGATAATTTTATGACAAAGAAAGGCCTTTGAGGCTGTTACGTGATAAGGGGTGCACAAGGAGAGAAAGTGATGCACAAGCAGTCAGAAAAAAAGGGCCTTGATAAGTGAATGTGACAAAGCTCTTACTCTTCTTAATGAACAAAGACATTAGGTGACACGAGCAAGTTCAAAACTAAAAATGGGTAGGTTTTGTTTAGTTCGGTTGACTTATTTGATTAATGAATATTTAAATATTAATGTTTCATCTGAATTTTATCGAAGAGAAAGAGGTTGTGCCTTTGCAGCATGGTATGAGGGTCGAAAATGGATAACGTTATATATGAACGATCCTTTGTGTTAGTATCTATTAGGGCTGTAGTCACCATCGGGCACGCAAACATAAAGGCTGGGAGCTGGTGAGGAAAAGTTACTCGCAAATGCCATTTTGTTTGGCTGATATTCGGAATAAGCGTCAGTCGCTAGAATCGTGGTGGGCCTGGTTTCGCTCAATAACTTGGGAAACACGTCATAAGTAGAAAAATATATTTAGACCAATGTAGAGGAGATGAAACCACATCGATTTCATGTCCGGAAAATTTCCGTATGACAAGAACGGACTTACTGGAGGTGGTGGTAGGTGGAGGACTTACTGTTTTCTCTCGATTACAATAATATTTTTAAAATAAGTTCATTAAACAAAACCCCTATAAAATAGTTGTGTTGAAACTTTCACATTTGACTGAGTCAACAAAAAAATAAGTCTTTGAAAATGTCATTCATTTATTTTTGTTATTGATATTTTTGTTTTGAGCATCAGGACGATGAAAAGTTAATTAATGTTATTATAAACCTAAACTAAGCACCCTAAAAGGATCTTCTAATTGAAAGGATTGTAATAAGCATTTCGGTAAGTGAAATAACGAAATCAGAAGTTGAAAATTTAACGAGTAGTATGACTTACCCAGTTGACCATGTAAAGTGTGAAAATGCACATCCTCTAAGAAGCATTTAATTAAAATGCCCGTAATACCAAAGAAAGCACCCAGTAGTTGTAACACCCAATGAGTGCAAGTTCGTTCTGAGCGTTGACAAAGTTGTACACTAGCATTGCCGCGATAATGGGCAATCATACCCTCAGCCATGAGGCAGCTGAACTAGGGAACAAAGAGATGAGAGCTATTATTTATAGAATATATATAAGCAATTTAACGAATAACTTTTCCTGCCAGTATGATAGCACCATAAAGAAATTTTTAACTCAGAACAAAATACAAAATGCGATAAGATTTGTAATACATGTGTATGTACATACCCCAAGAGTGCAAAGGCATGCATGCCATGGTATATCGTCAAGACGTTGCCTCAGGCATAGCCAGATCATGTAGATGGTGATGAAACCAATGATGGCACGATTAAACAATGAGAGCATAAATTCCAAACGTTGTAGTTTCGTTACTGGTGCTTTTCTGTTGCAGGTTTCCGTTTCAAAAATTGTAGATTGATTATGTGGATCCTTTTTATTATCCACTTTATTGACAACAAATTTACCTGTCGTCCTACCCATAATTTTTTTTTCTATATTCCCTTTCTTTATATACTACAAATGGCAGTTTCCTAGAACTAAAATTTATATCGCACCGTTTAGTTTAACTTCAATATGTAGATTGAAGAAGGTGAAAAATGTCGATATTCATATGCGAGTTTGTCTATGGACTGATGTCACTTGATTAAACATAGTGAGGTTCTTGTTGATGTTCTTTACATTATTCATTGATTAGTTTTCACCGTGATATCGATTGAGTTTGCATTTTTTGAGAGCGAATCTTGACATTGATATCATTTTCGTTCGGCGAGTAACAGTATTGATATGTATAAGTTTTCATATCGTAATATCGAAGAGGTAAAAATGAAGTATTAGAAGCAAATTTTTTGCACAGAATATTTGATATGAGTAAAGTTTTTCCTCGATAAATAACACCGGGACACAAAATTCTAGTTTAAATACCGAATGCAACATTAACTGTGTGAAGCTTTTATGAATCGAAATTAACGGTCGATATTAGTAGGAACATCTTTGCTATAAGTCAATACACAAGTCTTGACGTCTGTGAAAAACATGGCAAATCAGGATTTATGCATTGAATGTTTTATTTAATGAGTGACCTCCTTTTTATCGAAAAATAACCTATTTTATGGCATAAATTGAAAGTGTCTCGTGCCTTTAACGAGTATCAGTAGATCAATCAAATCTTTAACAGAATGTTAGAAAAATCGTTCTGTGTCCATAAAAATATTTCGATATTTGATTTCATCATAATATCCAAAATAATTGCGGCTCCTAACTTTGCTCAACGGATGTGAATTCCTTTGGGTCTTGATATATGTTGACATTTTTTCATTTTCATTTTACAATCACTTTAATAAAAATTCAAAAAGGCCCAGTTATTTTTATGATCACATAGGACCTTTGTCAACATTTCTGATTTGGAGTGTAAATATATCTTGCTTTCTTAAAATATTCACAGCTGCTAAGCTACTGAACCGATTTTGACAGATGAAAATTCTTTTGTATTAATAAAGATATTGGTACAGGTATATAAAACTTTCAAATTTTTATACGGGGCGCCTTGTTTTCTTAGTCTGAACTACTAAAGTACGTACTAAGCGATTTTAAGAAATCTAATGTCATTATCTTTGTATTAACACGATGGTTATTACAAGAGCATTTAAACTGTGAAAATATGTTCATACGGGACACTGTAGGGAAAGCAATCAACTTTTTTGTCAATATCTCTGAAAAATCTATCGATTTTATTGAAGGCTTATGGAAGTTTGCTTTTACTCAATTTGTAAGCCCTGCATTTACTAAATAGTTAAATTAATAGAATATAGATTTTTGGTACTTCCCGATATACCATATTTGTATGCTTCTATCGACTTTTTCGATACTATTTGACTCATTCAATTCATTTTGTTCATTTTTTTGATGCTCTAAAACTTTCATAAATTGTTTTGTTACTTTTCGATACTAATAAACAGTTTTTAATACATTTCGATACTTATCAACGGTTTTTGATGTTTCTCGATGCTATTTGATACAATTCAACTTTTTTCGACTCTTGCGATACTATTAAAATTATAAAGACTATTTAATATCTTTTACACTATTTGATACTTTTCTATATTAACAAGTTTGTACATCACGCCGGATTAGTTATTACTCTTGCTAATTTTTCCCCTTTCAAATAGCCACATAATTTTATAAAGCCATCAAATTAAAAGTACATCAATTCAATTAAAATTTATATAACAGAGAGCTCGCAGCAATATATAATATTAACAATTTTTTATTTACAAATAACAATATAATATATTATCTTATATACAGTATTCACGGCATCACTGAAAAAAACAAAATTGAATTTTCGAATACCGTCGAAACTCCGAGTCTGACATACTTTTTTCATATCACGTCTGATTTTCGAAATACGTGGAGTCGGACTGATTATTTTTCACATATCTGACCTAATTTAACTCAATAACAAGACGTGATACTGAAAAATTACGGATCCAGATTACATTTTAAAAATGCTACATCTTGGAATTGTATGAAAAAAGCTAGAAAAAAAAAAACATTTCACGTTCGAAACATTTTTTTTAATATTTTTTTTTAAAAATAGTTTTTACATTATTTGCAATTTTAATTTTATTTTTTTCAGAAACACCGTGTATTGTGGGTACTTAGTTTCAGACTTAACTTCCATTTAAAAATTAATTCTTTTAGCAAGACACAAAGTCAATTAAAAATTTCGTATTATATTTTTTATCTTATGTATTAGCGCCTTCATGGGTCCAATTGAAGTTAAAAATAGGGAGATCAATGTAATAACTTTCATTAAAATTACATAATCTGCAGAAACTTTTCGACTGAAAAATCCAGTTTGATAACCATAGTATTGCGCCGCTAATGCTATCACATAAGTTGCAATGCCCAGTAAATTGTGAAAAGTTTTATTTAACAATGGATTAAGCAAAGGCTTGATGCGCATCGAAAATAGCGCAGACAGTCCTGATAGCATGCTCACCACACAGAGTATAAAGGCCGAAAAACCTTGTGTTAGAAAGAAAAAAATATTAAAAATAATACTGGCGTTGATTTATTGTACTCACCTAGTTTACCATGTATGGTATTTAGCATAAAACCCTTTTGACATAGTTTTACAAGTGCACCAGCTGCTCCAGCGCTACCTCCAAATACCTGCAGTACCCAATGAATTGTGGTTTTTGTCGTGCGTCTATAGCTAAATGTTAAAACATTGCCCGTGTAGTGACACATTATAGCCTCAGCCATTAGGGTGCAAAACTAAAAAAAAATATGTCTATACATTATGGTGTTTATTTTGAAAATGTTTTGATTGTTTTTGTTTTTTGCCTATATTTTAGCTTGAGGTTTAAAAAACAAATTTCCAAAAACAGTCCTTTAAAGCAGGGACTACTTAATCCACTTAAAACGGAGGTAAATGACTTCCATGCTCACTAGACACTTATGTACATTGTAGAGTATTTTTATTTTGATGTGACCAACGACACCACCCTTTTTTTCTACACCTGAGAGTTTAAAATCTAAGTTATTTAAATGATATCCTTTTCAAAATTAAGTCTTCCAAGTTACTTCTTGATGAATTCTGATACAAAGTTTATGAAGTAAATAACAAGCTTTCATGTAACGTTGTTTGAACAATTGTAATAACAAACCTGAATTGTTATTAATATTTAAAATTTACGGCACAGTCAGAGATAAATCGCTTTAAGTATTTTTTTTGTCACGTTTTTACTTTCAATTTATTTTTAGAATCAGTATTGAAAAATTCCCTGCAGTAACTTACACCAATTGTCACCAACCATGCATGCAAGGCGGTGCCTTCTAAGCCTGTGCGCAAGCACAACCAGCTCATGTAGATCGTAATATAACCGATGCATATGTGATTCACCACATTTATTAAATATTCGATAGGTTGCCAAAATATACGCGAGTCAGTTTCCTTCAACTGGTCCACACCCATTTTGCACGATGATGATAAAAATACAAAGGAATCCTTTGAACGTTTTGAGGATCGCGTACAGAGACTTGTTCTCGATGAGAATAAACTATTTTGATAGCCACCACTGTTGCGAGCAGACACCGACGAAGATGATGCAAAACGAATATTTAAAGCCTCGCGTAACTTTTCTTCAGCAGAGCTTTCGAACGTTGTTGTACCGTAATCGGTTTGGACGTTACTGCTGTCTGGTTTGTCAATAGACTCCATGTCATGTGTGATAGTTTTTTATTGCTGAATATAATTTTTTTTTATTCAATTTCTCACGTTTTGTATTTAGTATTAATATTCTTATCGCTATAACTATTTCAAAAATAATGTAACTTTAAGCTTGAACTGCATTTATAAGAGTATAAGCAATTGAGATTACTGGGAAACCCCATACGATGAGAGATCTAGATTAAAATTGGTTAAGTAGATTTGCATACGAAAGGCTAATAAAATTTGAGGCAGCACTAATGTGAAATTAGGTGTAGATAATAAAATGAATTTTCCAATAAAAATTTATTTTTATTTCATATTTTTCATTTTATTATATGGGACAGAATACGTGCAATATAAGATACATACGTTTTTTTTTAACAAAGTTATTGTAAACTAAAATTTTGTAACTCTATAAGCAAAATCTCTTGAGAAAATGAGCCGATTTGAATGATACTTGAGCATTTAAAGGGTATGAATTAAAGTGTAATTAATAGTTTGGAAATTTCCATAAAAAATATTTTTCCACAATTTTTATAATTGTTTATAAGCAATTAGTTTTTTTGTATTTCGGAAAAATCTTCATCCTTTCTCATCTTCGTCCTTTATTCCTTAAGAGGCCTCGAGTTATCTTTAAGGATCGTCATTTCTAGAAAAGTTTAATTCTAATTCCATCAAACTCAAAGCCTCAATTCCGATAAGCACTCATGAGGCCTCCAAGTTTTCGAAGATCTCTAAAATTTCGAAATTTTCTAAATTTTAAAAAGTCTTTCAAGTTTTCAAATACCTTGATTTTTTATTAAAATTCTTAAACTACCAAAACTTCACTACTTTTTAATAGCTTTTTATTGATGACTTTAGTAACAATTAGTTTTATTTGTGTTTAAGAGCGATTGTCTGATGACTCATTACAACAGTTTTTGGTCAAAAAACCACGTGCGAAGATTGTTTTTCCACTAATCTGGTCTGATACGGAAAGCATTCTCCCCCAAAAACCTTGAAGCTATTACTATTTGTCTATCCGAATAGAACTCCAAGTGAAGTACACCACGAATGTCTTTTACATAACTTAATTGGGAATTGCTTAACGCTTAATTTTCTGGAAGTTTGGAAGTTAAAAGAACGCAAAGTTTTCTTCAACTGAAAATAAACTCTTGTCTGTTCTGACAATGTTCAATAGGATTCTATGAAATTTCAATAGTTTTCGCCAGTTTTATTTGCCTTTTTGCACGACCTATTCACTCAAAAAGACACTTTTAGCATGAGCTTTATTCAATTTTAACCAGCGTTTTACTTGAAACTATAATAATAAGGTTAAAAGTGACGCACGCCAAGAACGAATTAAACAAAACCGCCCATTTAAAAATGTAAAGAACAACTGATGAGACAAAACCAACATTTCGATATGAAAGCTTAGCAAAATATTTATGTTTGTTATGTGCAACCATCTGATTTTTTTTTAGCATTGTAATTTTTGTTATCAAATCAAAATGAATTTAAATTAAAACAATCTGTAATCCAAACATGTCATTGTGGGGAACCCCAAGTTCCTTCCTGGAAAATGAGCTTAAATATAATTTTGAATTTTCCGTTTTGTTTATATTATTGAAGATCGTTTAAGCTGGTTGGCATTAAGTTATAAAATTGCAATAACGTCTTCAATAAATATTTTGCGGTTGAAGTAGACTCAGATTCGAAACATTGACCTTAACTTTATGGTTTCATTTTCATATGTTAATAAATTTGTAAATGGAAAATGTTTTGTTTGCCTTTACCAGGGTAAATAGTAGAAATTTGTATATTAGGATTATAAAAAAATTAGTCATTGAAGGAAGAGTTTGGTAATAAAATCTTTGATCAATCATACTGTAATGACACAAAATATCCATATAAAAAAATTAAAAGCTGCTAAAAATTTTACCTGGGGCTAAAGATATCAAAATCCGGTTTATTTTTTATTTTATTGTGACTGTTAACGATAGCCAAGTTTGTTAATGAATAGCCTGTGGTTTACCTGATCAAACAGCTAAGAAAAGTCTTGAAATATCGCCATGTCCATATCCACTTTGTTCTATCTAACTTTTATCCTAAAAGAAATTTCAAAGATTTTGTTTTAGCCGAAAGTTATATACTTACCAACAATTTAATGGAAAATTTTATGAAAAAAAAATAAAGTTATTCCATTCACGGAAGAAAAAAGAACTCTGAAATTAATATGAACAACTCACATATAGAAACAGATATAGTTCTTAAAAAAGTATAAGAGAGTATAGACTATTTAAGTCAGGTTTTATTAAAATTCTATTTAATTACCTTATTTGTCAAAATCAGTTTAAAAGTTCACAGCTTATAATGATTTTAGAAAAGTTACATCCGCAACTTACGATGGCCATATCTCATAAGCCAGATTCGAGTGATTTCACTTTGTGGGAGAAAAGCATTAAAAGTTCTAAGCGTCTTTGAAGTAAACTGGTTCCTTTTGAACAATTTTTGTTGCCTTCTATCAACATTTTTCAAAATTTATACTTACAATTAGTTTTTGTTTGTGGAGCTTTAAAAGCTCCATTTGTTCAAAAATTGCATTAAAATAACTTTATATAAACAACATTTTTGGTGTACAAATCAAGTATTGATTTCAAGCAAACAAAAGATGAAAAATACATTAAATAGTTGAAAGTTTTAAGAAAATCAGCGTAATTATTTTCAATCAAAAACTTTTGAGAATGGCTCAAGACTTAAATTTTGGGCATGGTAACGATGTTGTGCGAGTATGATCTTATTTAAAAGATAATTCCCACACTTATTTCATCGGCACAAGTAAATAAGAAGGTCTTAAGACTGTCATAGATATTTACTTTTCATCCGTTTTGCAAATATTTGTTGAGGAACCACGTACGTGCAGATTGGGGCGTATGTTGACTGATCCATTCCTAGAACGACTCGACACACTATGAACTTCGTCCAAAAAATGTTTTTTTTTAAAAAATTTATTTGTTTATTTATCTAACGTACTTCAAAACTATTTCAGTTCTTAACTGAAAAATTTAATCCAGCTATCTATTACCTATTTTTATAATCTTCAAAATAGCAACTTCAACAACGTTGTTATAAATTGCATTTAAATGAATGGATATTGTCTTAGCATCTTGAGACCATTGAGATAAGATTAAATTTATTTCTGTGCAAGAATTTTTATGAGTGTCTACCTACATTAAAATATAGAGCTATCTTTAGTAGTGATAAAAATATTCGTATTATACAGGTTGGCGCAAAATGACCTAATGGCTTGAATTCGTTTTGAGTTTTTTATTCAAATTTTTTTTTGAAATTATTTTGCAGAATTTTACTAACAAGACTAACATTACTTTATTTGAAATAGCACGCTGCAGCACATGATCAAAAACTATCGAATTTATTTGAAAAACTATCATCAATAAATGATGAATGTCTTTTCCAATAAAACGACTTCGTTAACAAGCGAAATCGCTTATGAGTAGTGGATAATCCAAGAGCAGTTTATCAGCGACAATTACAGCCACTTTAGTTTACGCTGTATCGTCCAAAAGCAACATCGGCCCATATATCTTCAAAAATGAATGCTTTTTGAAAGAACCAGTATACACGTCCATTGTACTATAGAAAAGTTAAAACGAATTCAAGCCATAAAGGTCATTTGGCGCCACCCTGTAAATGTGTATGAAAACGATAGCATTTTTTAAAGCAGCTAATAAAGATTAGAAGTAATACAATTTTTTCCGAATGTATAGCAGCGGCGGATCAATGCCTGGCGGAGATCGGAACTAACGACTTATGAGGCCCTTTTCTAAAAAATAGTTTTCAAAACCTGTTTTTGTTCCCGCCATGTTCAAATGGTGAGAAAAAAAAATTCACATGCATGCCACATTCTGAATGGCAAGTTCTTCATATATGGCGATCTATTATTTGTTTCCTGAAACAGTGCTTACAAACCACTGGTTACGGCCTTGCCACATAGTCAAAGTTGATAACCAAATACAAAAAAATGTCATCACTTTTCATTTCGAAAAACCCTATGAAATGAAAGTCACATTTCAGTTTCGTTTTCACCAGTACCGTAAACTTTACAACGTAAAGAACTAGGTCTGGCTGACGGGCATACCATCCTTGCACCTACCTACATTCATACCTTATCTGGTGTATGCCAAGACATTATTCAACACATACACATATAATACTTTATTTACATAAATCTATTTTAGATTACAAATTTTAAAAATTTAATCTATATCTATTAAAAGTACATAATATTCAATAATTTCAAGCGATATGTCGTATTTTACTATATAAAGCCTTTAAAGGGCCAATACAGGTTAATACCAGCGATATTAGTGTAATACATTTCATTAAAGTTTGGAAACTACCAGGTTCTGATTTTGTGAAAGTTCGCGTCTCATAGCCATAGAATTGGGTTGTTAGCGCTAAAGTAAAAGTAGCAATACCCAGTACATTGTGGAAACCTTTATTCAGCAAAGGATTTAGAATGCGTTTCAGACGAATTGAAAATATCGCAAAAAGACCAGTTAATAAGCTTATCAAGGCCAGTATGAACGTTGCAAAACCTGTAGACGTAATAAAAACTTGTGTGTATAATTGTAAAAATTTAAGCTACCAATTTTAATTTACCCAATTTGCCATGTGTTCCGTACATTTTGAAATCAGCTGGTATTAATTTGAGGAGCGCAGCAGCAATACCAAGACCACCACCCAATACTTGGAGCACCCAATGCACTGTGGTTTTTGTCTTGCGCTTACAGTTTAGCGTTAAGGCGTTATTATTATAGTGGCTCATCATTGCTTCGGCCATGAGGAACGAGAACTGTTGGGATAAAAGGAAATAAATATAGTATTAAGTTAAAACCTTTTAAGAACTTAAAAACAATTATATTTTTATTTATTTGTTTCCGATATATTAATATTCTCTTAACAGCAGGTCCGTTATTATTATTTATATTACTTTTGTTTAGTTTCCTATTTTTCAGGTTTTTGCTTTTTTTCTACAAAAGATTTTCTCTTTTGAAGTCTTTGATAAAAGTCTCTTCTATTGTATGAAACTTACACCAATTGTACCCAACCAAGCATGCAAATAGGTCCCACTTAAGCCATTACTTATGCAAAACCAAGACATAAAGATGGTGACGAATCCAATGCACATGTGATTTATAATATTAATCACTATTTCCACACGTTGCAGGACTTTCAACCAAGTAGACCTTTCGGAAAATTCTGACCTGTCAGAAATTTCTGCGCCTTCTGATGATTTCTCTACAGTCATTCTATGGCTAATACGTTTTTTGGGCTAATGTTGAAATGACTATCTTTCAAAACGCTGAAAAAAAAGCTGTTCCTATTCTAGGAACCTTTTATTCAATATGACTCGAGTTGAACTCTCCCACGCTATGGTTTACACAAAACTGACACTTGGTTTCTACATATCTTTGATAAAAAAAATAAGTTATACTTTTAATAATAATATCAAATAATCTTTTACACAAGATATATTTCTTATCAGAAAAATATATCTATATACTCTGATATGAAACAAATGATAATTGACAAAAATATGTGAATACAATAGTAATCAAAATGTTGCATTCGGAGAGTTTGCTAAAATGTCGTATATATTGGATTGGAAATTATTTGTAAGGGGGTAAAATGTTTTTAAGCGGATTGTCCTGAAGTTTTTCCTTTGCATATAAACCTGAAACATATAAAATTTGGAGTCGTTCGAACTGTAAGATTGTAGAATGTCTAAGGTCTTACTTGGTCTTAGGCCCTATCCCAGTACATTAGTCGTGACCCGATCGACTCTGAATATGATAACAATTAATTTTGATGAAACGTAGCTCATTTATTTAATTGTATGACGTTACTAAGAGGCGGTCATTATTTTGTGACATAGCTTAAACGGGGTGGTTCTAAGAATTTAGAAAATCGCGTTATGCAATATAAGAACGATAATTCATTATGGATTATATTTCCCGAATTGACTTCTTCCACGCGTTCGCACCCTTAAATTATATAAAAGCTTGTGATTTAACTTTAAATTTGCAAAAAAAAAAAAGTTTTTTGTGTCACATGGTTGTTTTTCCAGGATTTTCTGCTCAAAACCAAAATATTCTGATGATAATATTTGATCATAAAATTTACTACGGCACGAACAAAACGGGTTTTTGAAAATCGATTATATTTAAAAATCAGATTCAGATTTTCCAATCGGGAGCTCGGGTGCCTGGTGGCGCCCCTGACTCTTTGTTGAAAAAAAACCACATTTATTAGATTTTATAACTTTTATAAAACTTTAGGAGTACAAATGCGCCTTTTAACACCCCTTTTGCTCTACCTGTTGTTAATGTATTTGTTTTTTGATGCATGAGGCTAAAAATTATTCATTCAATTTTTTAACTAAAGTTAATACACTGTAAAATTAATTGTAAATTGAGTGCAAAATTTATTTGAGAAAAGGCAGTGCATACATACTTCTAAGTTAGCCGATTTGTATTTTTTCTTGTCAAGATTATCACGTGTGTAAATCAAGCAGAAAAGGTTGTATGCCTTAGCATGACTTAGCATAACTCAGCTCATTAATGAATTGCCCACTCAATTGAGACTCTTATTTGACAGCTTCTATTAATACTTTTTGCAAATAATTAACGTTGCATAATCTCTAGTTATTTTTCAAGCAGAAATAATTCGGTTTGATCACCCATCCCTCATACTTATTTGACTTGATCGACATTTCCGCCAAATGAATTGTCAGTCAAGTAACATTGCGATTTTTGCAAAATTTAATTGACAATTTATAATATTTCCAAAAAATTTTGAATGATATAATATTAAGTGATTTAAAAATTTTACCTACCATTTTTTCTAAGTGTATTGCAAGGTTCTTTCAGAATTACATGTCTTTATAAAAAAGTGTGCTAATTCTCACGTTTTCATAACTTATCAGAAAAGTAGCTTAATAATATAAATATTTAATTGACAACAATTCATTTTGTTGCTATTCAAAAGAAACCGTGGCCAATATTGTGAAAATCGATAAGAAATAGCTATGAGGTAGAAAGTTTTATTATTGTTTAACGTTGAGTAAGCCAACAAGCAATACAAATATGTATAAATTCAAGTTAGCTATTTCTAAGGTTACCCCATATACACATATGAGTATTAAATAGTGTCGACCATAGTCATATAAGCCCATTTGCAGATATGTTAAAGAATATTAGCTCCCTTCGTTCATACACTCAGAAACTAAATTTGGTTAATGTAATCAAATTTTTACCAAACCTCAGTGTAGAAAAACTGATGGCCCTTGTTGCTTAGTTTAACCAACATGGGAATCAGGTTAACTACATCATTTTCTCAAAAAACGAACCCGATTTTTTTTTATTATATTCTCTTGTTACTACTTTTATTAATTGGAACTTAATTTGTATATGTTGCATTTCAAAAACTTCAAACAGAGCTAACATTTTTTACATTTACCACATTTTTTACATTTTACATTACCTTATTTCACTGTTTAGATGCACGCACATATTAACCAACTGAGCTACTCTTATTATATTACTGCAGCGCATGGAACAGCATGAATGCTTAGGTTCAAATCCTAGTGGATACAAGAAAACATTTTTTTTTAAATTAAATAGAATTCCATAGAATAATTTCTCAGGTTAATGTGTTCCTGACGCAGGTTAGACATTTTCGTCTGAGTGTAGCATTTTATTATGAATTATATATTAAAAAAATTTACTTATTTTTGTTATATTTGCGTCACTGTGCCACTTGATAAAACGAATTAGTCAACAACAGACATTAATAACATTAGACATTTTTTGATAAATTTTTAACCCCTACCTTCCCCCAAACTAAGATATCGTGGTATAAAAATATGCCCTTTATATAATGCAGAACGAAAGTGATTGACCCCACCCCACTCAGAAAAAAGGTTTTCGCAATAAATGTACGCCCCCTAGTGGTATTCACAATGTTGGGCAGCTGATGTGGTAGATGGGTAAAATAGCAGATTTGCTCAAAAAAATCCCTTCTAAGCACATACATATTCCATTTGTATGGGGGTGTACATTAATTATCTAAAACATTTTTTTACAATTTGGTAGCTACTACCCCCACTTAAGAAATGGAGTATTTATAATATAATAAAGTAAGATTAAAATAAGAAATTCTCGTTAACGTCTTATTAATTGGTATTCAAAATGAAGGACAACTGATTTGATCCCATTAAGTATATGATAGATTAGATTAAGAAAGTATTGACTCCCACCACTCCCTTTTAGAAGTAAACAAAGATCAGCTGATTTTTCGGCTAGCTTAGCAATGTTGAAATAATTTTTAAAAAAATCATTTTCTTTGTTACAAACTTGAGTTTCTCCTAAGTTGCTAGAGTGTGCCCGGGATTATGAATACCACCATTGTTTTCTGTGTAATTTTAATAACATGCACTTGTGTTCAGTTTTCGCTAATCATTGCACGTAAAATTGATAAGAGGCCACAGTGCCAATTTCTTAAGTTTTTAATGATTACAACGTTTAAAGTGAGATTATAATATTTGACTTTTAATACTTAAATAATACGTGTAACTATACAAATTAAAAATGTCCTATGATAAAGTTTTATCAAAAAATTTCGATGACAATAATGTCCAAAGGTCAACAGCGGTATATTTTGAAAGTATACATATCCGATATACATAAGTATGTTTGTCTTACGGCATGTTCTTTTTTATCAAAAATTAACAATTAATTACATGGGGCATTCTTTGTCAAAACCAAAAGAGCTGGACTCCGTTTTTCTCAATTTATTTTTGTGGGTGGTATTTTACTAGTCGAACCATTGTTGCGCTACAATTTTTTAAAATTTTGCTCAAAATAAAGGAATTAACACTTAATATATGTATTTGTTATCTCTGTAAGTATCAATTCTGGTGAAAACATTTAAAAAAAATTGTTGAATATGACCTGCGAAGGGTTTTCGCTGATTATCTGGAAAACAAAGGCTTAAACAGAAAATTATTATTAGAACAAAGTTGTTGTCCGTTTCCTACATAAAAGATCGCCACACCACACCATCGTAAAATAGTTATTTTGCCGAAAAAAAGCGATTTTACTTGTAGGCCTTTAAGCGATATAAAACCCTCATTTTTCGTCATAGCATCAATTTTTTTGCGCAATAATCTATGTTTTCATCTCATCTATAATTTTGAATGCAGTATATTATTCTCACGGTGGGCTTTAACCAACTTTAAATGACAAGTTGAGTTACAACAAAAACTTTAATGTGGAATTATTTGGGATGTTAATCAAAATAGAAATGCATCAAAAGGAAAAAAATCCTTAGAGCTTTTTTTTTAATTCCATATTTACTGTTTTTTGTAATATTATCTAGTATAATATGTGTATAACGTACGTATGTAATTTAAAAAACATCCGATTGTGCTCATCTTGACACGTTAAAGAAACTAAAAAGACAGTCTCACAGTCCAAATTTCAGCTTCCTAGATATTCGGGGCCTTGAGTACTGTTAGGTCAAAATTCGAAAAAAAACGCAATTTTTGCGAAAATAGCCAAATTCAATGTTTGATATCTCTGGGCCTGGTCAACCATTTTCAATATATGGTATCTCATTTAAAAGCGAATAAATAGATAAACATAATAAGATCGGTCTTTAGTATTATGAATAAGACTACGATTAAGTACAACGTTTCCAAAGTAGTCATATTTTACTAAGACGTATTTAACTTAATCGGGTCGCAAAAAAAGGTCTTAAGGTCTAGAGGCTTAAAATTATTTTTTATGTATAAAAGATGATGTAACACAAAAAATTGATATCCACAACTTTAAATTTAGATTTGAGGGCTTTTAGAACAAATATTTTTGAACCGGACTAAACACGACTATTTTCAGGTCTAAATATGGTTCTATCTCTAGACCTCGACCACCTAGGAAGCTGAAATTTAGACTGTAGTGCTATCTATTTAAGTATTTTGACATGTCAAAATTTGAAGAAAATCGAATAACTTTTAAATTTCATACGTATGTATGTTATGCATATGTAATATAATTAAAAAACAGTAAATATGGAATTAAAAAAAAAAGCTCTAAGGATTTCTTATATTTTTCATATATCGACTCTAAATTGCACCCCAAATAATCCCCAATTAAAGTTTTTGTTGTAACTCACACTTTTATTAAAAGTTGGTTAAAGCCCACCGTGTTCTATTAGAGGCTTAATTTTCGGCATCTTTAAGTGGACATATCTAAGTATTGTACCACAAGTGCGATAATTTTTTTTTTGCTTACGACGACTAAATACTCGAATCAATATGTTTTCAGGTGGCATAAAATACCGCAATCAAAAATGTCACTAGCTCCCCCCCCCCCTATTTGAATGTATTGCACCATGCTATTTTAACGGAAAAGGAAATAAGTAATAGGGAAGTTGGATGGTTACAGTAATGGCGATGAAGATTTTTCTTGGCTATCTATTTCAACAATCGCTGGAAGTTTGTTCCATAACTTAATCTAACTATACCGCATGATATTTTGACATATGACAAATGTTACTGTCGTCTACAAAGAATGGATTGGATTGGAAACTTATAGTTTAAAGGAAATCTTTAACAAAAATCAAGTTTTTTTTTAAATATTAGAATGGTCCACATACATTAAAAATTTTAAAGTCTTAAGCTTGTGAAAATATTTGTAGATACATAGTATAAAAATTTACACCAAACAATTTTTGTTAATTGAACTGTAACACAACAAAGCACTTTGGCAATGATGCAAAAAAAAAAACTTTTACTTTTTTATAGTTTCATTTAAACTTGAACGAAATGATAATTTGAACGTAAAAAGTTAATAAATTATAATTCACTTTGTTTACCGTAGCTTAAAGTATTCACCTACATACAATCATTCTAAGCAAATTAAACATAGCTTAATAGTGTTATTACTAACTAGATAAAGCCTTTATACGCTACATGCTTGCTTTCGGTCTTTTCAATCAAAAAATTTCGTCATGACACTGCTCTACAAAAATATAAGAAAAAAAGTTCCAGATTCTTAAACTCATTTTCTTTGGTGACTTTAACCCACTTATTTCGAAAACTACTAAATTTTACAAACAGCTTCGATTGTTGAAGTATTTCAAAAAAATCGATTTTCAAAAACCGGCCTCAAAAATTGATCTATTTACATCGTCGTAAACATTTTTTTGGAAGAAATTAAGGGACCACATGTCCACACATCTCAAAAGAAAACAACTATTTAGGCAATATGTATATTTAAAAAACAATACCGATTCAAATTTCAAAAGAATTGCATTAAAATGGCATAAGTGAAAATAACCGAACTTATTAAATACGAAGTTTTATCATCTTATATATATGTATATAAGGTTATAATTGGAAAAGTTAGTTTAAGTATAAAGTATAGTGGAAATCTTTGTTTTAAATCCAATTAATAGATCTACATATTTTGCTTCTGTAAATGATGGATACTTAAGAAAGTTGAAAGAATGATGTCATCACAAACAAAGTTGTTAGGGGGAAAGATCTTCGATTTTCTGCATTATAGACTACGTTAAGAAATTGTTAAGTCGTTTCTTAATAACTCTTAACACCAGTTTTTTCCCACAATGGCTATTTATCTCAGTTTTTGCTGATATACTTACTTGGACTTGATTGATTTGATTACGATAAAAAATTCATTTCGCTTAAAGTTATAGAACATTTTTCTGTCTTCATAATTCAAGAAATTGCCAAAAGTCGTATCCATAATTTATATAAAATTATTCCACATCACAGAATCGGCAAGAAGAATTTTTTTTTTTTTATTTTATTATTTTATGAAAATATCAACGTATCCCTAAGGAATAATCTCTAACCAACTTTGTTCAAATGTAAGCAGCTGGATGTGCTGTTTGTAGGGTATAAAAAAGCGTTTCGTTTAAAGCGCCATCAAATTGTTAAAACACCAGTTGCGTAAATGAATCACGTTAAGAAAATACCCAATTACAATACGTTTTCACACAAAGTCAGTAATAAAAGCTTTTGAATGCTGTTGGAAAGCTTTTCCAAATAAACTTTAAATTTGCGTTTTATATGGGGAATCACAAGTATTCGCATATTTTACTTATCAGAAGCGATGATTTATTATTTTAACAAATTTTACACTCAATGAAAATTATTTGTCAAAAGTGACGAGCTGAACGGCTGGGAAGTTAATATTTTCTTTTAAATTGAAAGTTTGTGGGTATATTTTTCTC